>OZ014524.1:231323475-233723475 GCA_963966055.1 Lathyrus aphaca
AATAATAATAATAATAATAATAATAATAATAATAATAATAATATTTTAAAAGTTTAAATTTAAATTTTATCGTCATTTTTATTTTTATTAGTTGATTATCTTATTAGTATTATTATTTTAATAGTGTTAGTTGAATAATATATGATTATAGATTTTCTATATAAAAAGAAAAGAGAATTAGAGTAATAAGATTTAGGGTTGATGTTAGAATAGCTATCAATATAGAGTTGATGTTAAAATAGTTATCATGACGACACATGTCTAGGGTTGTCATCATAACTTCTTTGGATTTAGAGTAAGTTGATCTTATGATTTCTACCGGTATAGAAATCAACAACAAAATTCTAAACCCTTAAACTCATATCAGAATTCAATAGAGAATGAAGGCGGAAGCGTGCCTGAATTTGCTATTGAATTCGTTGAAGATTATAGGTATGTAATCTTCCAATTTGTAGAGTTCTTTAGGGTTCTTTGAATCTCTTCTGATCGGAATAAAGTGAAAAAATCTGATTATTTTTATCGTTCTCTACAAATGGGGACCATAACCCATTTAAATAACCCTAGGGTTATTTATTAGTTTTCAATATTCTAATTTGCCCCCTCATCAAATTAGATATTGACTTATGGTATCTACACAATAACCTGACATTTCATGGCATTTATGCTTTTAGCCACAAACTTAATATTATATTAATTAGACCCCTTTAAGTCTTGACTAATTAAAATAATGGCACTAACACCTTAAATATAACATTTGTGATCCAAAATTTTAAAAATCTCTCACTGGTCACATATGTAATTTTACATGCGTGTTAGACTTTACGAGCTCAAAATTTGCCATTAAATACTTCAAGCATACACAAATTATCTTGTCCATTAATCATGTCACTATTTAGAACCAGAGTTTTGTTATAGCAATGATGATTAAACCTATCAATGATTACCGATAGTGACACAACTAAATGACATAGATCCATCATGAAATGTGAAGCATAAAAATCACATGAAGTTGGTCTGTATATGTCGATTCTCAATTGGTCCTACTTTACTGTATGAGATCATTCAATAACTTTATTGTACAAAATGTAAACTACCGAATATCAAATTTTATTAATTTGAAAATATCCCAAATCATAATATGCATACTGTAACACCCTTTTTACCCACAATAAAGTTAATCATATTATTCAAATAAAATCAGAGTTCTACATAAAGGGTATCATGTAACTCCCTATTTTAATATGACTATTTATTTAATTTCGTAAAATCGATTATTTGCTTTATTTGAAATTTTGGGTGTGAATTATTGCGCTTGGCAACGTGTCGGAAGAGTTTATTTGACGAAATGTCGATATTATAGAATTAATTTATTTTAGTGAATAAACTATAATTGGTTACAATTTAATCAATTAAATATATTAAGATAATTAGGAATTGGGAAGAATAAGGACAATGTGGTCATTAGAAGATTAAGTGAGGGTATTTTCGGAATTTGATAATTAGGATATAAGGGTTACATGAGGGAGTTATAGAAGAGGGGCTCATTCGGTGTTTTTGTGGGAGAAGAAGAATCGTGAGAGAAACCAAGAACGTGGAGTCAAAGAGGAATCGGTAGAACGAAGAAACGGTTCAATCGGGAAGCGATAATCTTAAGGTAAGGGGTGTTTAATCTTGATTATTATTATTGATTAGAAACTGATTATGTTGATATCAGTAGGAATTAGGGAAGATGAAGTGGGTATGGGAGATTAGAGAGAAAACTGATATTTTATATAAAGTCCGCGATGAGTTTTGGAATATTTTGTGCAAACCGAAATTTGATTAAGTGCAATCGTTGTGATTGGATTCGTGAAATTTTTATCACAGAAAAGGGTGGCGTGTGTTACCCGTCCCTGTAACAGAGTGAAATTGCATCTTTCCAGATAAGAAAAACCAATTAATTTTTATGAAGGTTTTATATGAGAATATTAATTAAAAACATTGGTTATATGATAACTGAGTAATTAAACAAGATATTGGTTATAGAGTAAATGAAAACTTCACACCCCCTGAACAATTGTCGCGAGCAAATATGGAATGAGGTTCTCCACTTGAATGACATCCTTATGTAACACTAACTTTAGTTATTTATTTTAATTGCATTTATATTAATTTATTCTATTTGTTTGAATGATATAGGTGGTTTATTTGATTTATTAGTAATTTAATTAAATATTAGAAATATTTCAAATTTGCAAGTATGTCTTTGGGTGCATCATATTTAATGTTATGTCTTAAATGATTTCATTGACAAAGAAGTCTATAATAAAAAAATTAAACTATTCTTGAAAACTAACTTAAACAAACCATTGTTGTTTTATGATTGCATTTGTCTTGTCGTTTATCTCATTTTCTTTTACATATAATATGGTATATTGATTTGACTCCTTGCTTGGCAACGTGTCAGAAGAGTTTATTTGACGAAATGTCGATATTATAGAATTAATTGATTTTAGTGAATAAACTATAATTGGTTACAATTTAATCAATTAAATATATTAAGATAATTAGGAATTGGGAAGAATAAGGACAATGTGGTCATTAGAAGATTAAGTAAGGGTATTTTCGGAATTTAATAATTAGGATATAAGAGTTACATGAGGGAGTTATAAAAGAGGGGCTCATTCGGTGTTTTGTGGGAGAAGAAGAATCGTGAGAGAAACCAAGAACGTGGAGTCAAAGAGGAATCAGTAGAACGAAGAAACGGTTCAATCGGGAAGCGATAATCTTAAGGTAAGGGGTGTTTAATCTTGATTATTATTATTGATTAGAAACTGATTATGTTGATATCAGTAGGAATTAGGGAAGATGAAGTGGGTATGGGAGATTAGAGAGAAAACTGATATTTTATATAAAGTCTGCGATGAGTTTTGGAATATTTTGTGCAAACCGGAATTTGATTAAGTGCAATCGTTGTGATTGGATTCGTGAAATTTTCATCACAGAAAAGGGTGGCGTGTGTTACCCGTCCCTGTAACAGAGTGGAATTTCATCTTTTCAGATAAGAAAAACCAATTAATTTTTATGAAGGTTTTATATGAGAAAATTAATTAGAAACATTGGTTATATGATAACTGAGTAATTAAATAAGATATTGGTTATATAGTAAATGAAATAGATTAAATAAATTAAGGAGTATGTGATGATTAATAATTTAAATTAATATGATGATTATGTATTATATGATGAAAAAAATGGTAGTGAAAATATGTGGCAGGCGCCACATCTTGTTGTGGTCTGTGCCACTCCCTAAGACAAGCACAATGTGGCGGGTACCACATTGTGTTGTGGCCTGCGCCACTTCCAAAAGGTCAAGGGTAATATGGCGGGTGCCATAACCCAAGTGGCCTGCGCCACTTCATTGAAAGAAAAGGGTGGCCAGTGTCACTCTCACACGTGGCCTGAGTCACCCGATTTTGTGGGATGGAGCCAATTTCAGTTCTTGACATTTTATCCAAATCTATATAGTTTTTTTTTATTTCTTATTAGAAAAATCTGAACTTTTATAAATTATTACACAATAGATGAATACAAATGAATAGTAACTGAAAAGATTAATTGTAAGCTTGGCAAGTAAGATAGTATTAACAACAGTCAATATTTTGATAAATATTGTTCTGTCAAAGAAATAAATAGGAGGTTCCACTGTTGTGAGTTGTATGCTATTGGTGTTGATGAATATGAAGTGAACTGCTACTGTTTATGTGAGTTTGAATGCGTGCTATAAATTGTTGTGGATTTGTGATGTTAAGAGAATCTGTGAAATGTGAAATACCTACTGTATGAATATTTAATAATTGTGACTATGAAATTGAAATATATGATTGAATGATGATGCGTTTTGACTAGCCATGGTCGATTTTATTGTTGTGCGCATCATGCATTCATAGCATTTGTTAGGACGAATCGTCCAGTGATGTTTTGCAAGATAAAGATCCAGTGATGAATTTCTGACAGTAATGTCCAGTGACGACCTTAATCCCATAGTGAGGATTAAGTTCAAATTTTGGTGTACTCTGGTTCCAAGCGGGAACCGATCCTACTGGTGGGGATCTTTGGAGATAACGATGACTAAGTCATCAGTGATGTTTTGGTACAACATGCATAGAGTATATGAGTTGCATATGCATTGTGTTTTGACGTTAATTATGCAATAAGTGTTGTTTGATTTTCTATGATGATCCTGATGAGTTGTATGACGTATATGAGAATTTATTGATATCATTATTTGTGAAACCTTAACACTGTTAGTTTCTTAAATCTTTTATAATGATTATGATTACTCACCCTTTCTGGTTGGAATTGTTGCCTCTTTCATGGGTAACTTGTAGGTAATCAGGAGTAGTGCCGGAAGCTTAGAAGTTATTTCAGAGTGTGTCGATTTACTTCATTGAAGTAAAGTGGGTCTTGCTCTGATACGTGACACCGGGGTTTCTTTTGGGAATTTGTCTGTTTAGAATATTTTGTGCTTTGTAATTTTGAAGTTAAAGTGTTTCGATGATTTTTTTTTCTATTTTGAAGTTTGGAGTTATGAACTTGAGATGTTTTGAACTATGAGATTTTCTGAGATATACCTTAGGGTATTGTTTTTAATTAATAAAGAAGTTTGGAACTTTAATCCGCTGTGTTGTTTTTTTATTATTTGATTTTGGATATGTTGTTATTTTATTGAGAAAATATTTTAAACCCGTGTTACGGAGCAGGAACCTTTTTGTTAGAGATATTATTGTGATGTTGTGACATCCGTGATTCTTGATGTGAAACTTATTTAATTAAAATAAGTCGTATTTAATTGGGGTTTGGATGGGTGTTACATTAGTGGTATCAGAGCAGGTCGGTTTTCCCGGCCAAGTTATTTAGAGTCAATTTTGGTCAGTCGATAATAATGTGTATATTATCGATGTTTTGTTATATCTAACTTTGACTGTTGGTGCGCAGAATGTCTGGAAGAAATGATGTTGCCATGGCTTCCACTTTGCAAGTTGTTGCTCAAGTTGTGCAATAGATACCTAATGCTGGAGGGAATGAGGGTACGCGTGTGCTTGAGGCGTTCCAGAGGAACAATCCACCTACCTTTTAGGGTCGGTTTGATCCTGATAGAGCACAAATTTGGCTTAAGGAGATCGAGAGGATCTTCAGAGTCATGGACTGCTCGGATGATCAGTAGGCGCGTTTCAAGACACATATGCTGAAGAGAGAAGCTGATGACTGGTGGGTCAGTACTCGCCGCAGGTTGACTCATGGAGGTGGTGTTATTACTTGGGTTGTGTTCACCAGAGAGTTTTTGAGAAAATATTTTCCCAAAGACGCAAGAGGTAAGAAAAAGGTTGAGTTTCTCGAGATGAAGCAAGGGAATATGATCCGCATTATAGCGAAGCAACTGCTAAATTTCCAAGTGTGTGAAGTTTTAGAATGGTTTGCATCCAGAAATCAAACGGGCAATTGGTTACCAACAGATCCACAGGTTCGAGGAATTGGTGAACAGCTGTAGAATCTAGTAGGTGCTTGTGTGTTTAGTAAAATTGATTTGAGGTCTGGATATCATCAAATTCGAGCTAAGCCAGATGATATTTCGAAGAAATCTTTTAGTACAAGATATGGTCACTATGAGTATACCGTAATGTCATTTGGAGTGTCGAATGCACCTGGTGTGTTTATGGAATACATGAATCGAATCTTTAATGAATATCTGGACAAGTTTGTGGTAGTTTTTATTGATGACATTCTGATATATTCTAAATCAGAGAAAGAACATGAATGGCATTTGAGAATTGTTTTGCAGGTTTTAAGAGAAAGGAAACTATATGCTAAGTTGTCTAAATGCGAGTTTTGGATGAAAGAGGTAAGCTTCTTGGGACATGTTATATCAAGTGGCGGGATTTCTGTAGATCCTTCAAAAATTGATGCAGTGTTGCAATGGGAGACTCCAAAGTCTGCTACTGAGATCAGAAGTTTTCTCGGACTAGCAGGTTATTATCGTAAGTTTATAGAAGGATTTTCTAAGTTGGCATTGCCTTTGACTCAGTTAACCCGAAAAGGGAGAGCTTATGTATGGGACATGGCGTATGAAGAGATTTTTGTAGAGTTGAAGAAAAAGTTGACAACTGCACCATTATTGATAATGCCGAATCCGAGTGAACCTTTTGTAGTATACTGTGATGCCTCGGAGATGGGCCTGGGAGGCGTATTAATGCAGAATGGAAAGGTTGTAGCTTATGCTTCTAGACAATTAAGAATTCATGAAAGGAATTATCCGACGCATGATCTAGAATTAGCTGATGTAGTGCTTGTGTTAAAAATTTGGAGACATTATCTGTTTGGTTCCAAGTTTGAAGTATTTAGTGATCATAAAATTATGAAGTATCTGTTTGATCAGAAAGAGTTGAATATGAGACAGAGAAGATGGCTTGAACTTCTTAAAGACTACGATTTTGATTTGAATTACCACCTGTGAGACATGGCATGAATTTTAATGTGTCAAAAACTTGGCATGTTTGAAAGCATAAGTGGTTCTATAAGGAAAAGCAAGAAATGACATTTTTGGAAAAATGAACTGAATTAGCCGACTCAAATTCCACAATGAGCCGACTCATTCAGTGTGTTTTGGTGCCCAAACACACGGGTCCCAACAGGCTGCCTGAAGCATCATTTTGGTCGACTCATGGGTATGGATGAGTGTAAACACCCCAAATTTTCCCTCACTCATATCACACCATGGCTTGTGATCTTTCATTTTTGCATAAGCATAAGCATACCATCTCACATTGCATATTTGTTTCATCTGCATAGTTCAAGTTCATCTGCATCTAGGGTTTGTGATCTAAGCAATCCAAGATTCCATCTGAGCCATCCCAAAGGCCTCAAAGCTTTCCAAGAGGGTCCATGTGTGTTCTACCATCATATTATGTCCCTAAAAGTTCATGGAAGTCAAGAGATTGCAAGAACTGGCAAGTCATGGAAGCAAAGCTAGGGTTTTCACTGCACAAATGACCAAAATTAGGGTTTTGGTTTTAAAGGCCTTAATTCCAAATTTTTGGGCCATTCTTGTTTCTAATGTTCTTAAGATGTTATAAGTATCATGTGTACCAAGTTTGATGAAGAAACTCATTGTGGAAGTCATCTGTTCACTGGGTAACTTCTTGAGCAAGTTAAGTCAAAATCAGGGCATCTGAAGCCCCCAACAATGGAACCAAAGGGTTATTTTCATCAAATTTAAGTTATATGATCTTTATTTGATCTTATAATAGGTTAGAAGTTCACAATATTGAAGAATTTTGAGCCATTTGCAAACTTGCCAAAAATGGAAATGACTTGAAATGCAAACTTTCCATTTTGGGAAAGTTCTTCAACCTCCTCTTTCTCAACCAAAAAAGCTTCAAATGAAAAATTCTTGGTCATGAAAGTTGTAGATTAGGTCTTTCCCTTTTCAAAAAGTACAAGAACATGTCTTGATTCATCCTAGAACTCAAGATATGGCCTTTCAAAGTTGGCAAAAATCCTAAAATTTCAAGTTTCATGTCAAAGAGGGATTTTGCAAATTGGCATATTCAAGCATTCTAATGACTTCTAATGTGCATAAACACTTCATAACATGCCTAGGCAACTTCTAAACATCAGAATTGGCCCAAGAATTTGGCATTTTCATGACTTGATTCGCAAGAAACTTCAAAGTTGGAAAATTGCATAAAGCATGACATCTCTTCATCCAAGCCTTCCAGCTGCAATCCTTTGATCCAAGGGCCATCCACAAACTCTGTTGAGGCCAAGACACCCCTTGAAATAGCTCTGCACCATGCCCATACCTCAAGTACACAAAGTTGACAATTTTGCATTTCCTCCCATACCAATCACACTAGGCCACAACAACTCTCTGAACCAATCAGAACACCTTATACAAACCCTAAGGGACACATTTCATAACACATTTAGGCCTGCAAGCACACACAACTCAGAATTCACAAAATCCATCAAAAACTTCCCTTCTTCGATTTGCACAAACCAGCCATCAAACTTCAAAACAAACTTCACCAATCATCTCAACATCACTCATAGAACACAAAGCAACCCTCAAAATGGCCTGAAACCTCCTAAATCACAAACACGATTTCTGAGTTATCAGAACTAAAATACACAAACCAGCCACTCTAAGCTTCATTCAAGCTTGCCAATAGCCTTAGGAGGTCAAAGGGGACTGGATTGCACAAGGGAGAGGCCCAGAAAGCTCAAGAACTGAAAGCTCAACCTCAGGTATACCTCAAGAACAATTTTTCCAGAACTTTCTATTTAAGTTAAAATATCAATCTTCATGCTCCCCTGAGCACTCTGATATGTTTAGTTTTGGAAATGATTGAGAAATGAGCATGTATGAAGCTTCTGAAATTTTTGACCTAAAACTTGATTGCTTCGATTCTTGTTGTTGATGTAATATAAATGGATTTTGTGCCTAGATTCTTGTTTATTGTTGTTCATTGATCATTTCTGGAGAGTTTGATGCATTATGGTGGGGTTTTGAGGGAACTCAGGTGAGGGTTGGCCGGAGAAGATGACCGGAGCTTAGCTCCGGTCACCTGAGTTTAATTAGGGCTAATTAGGGTTAGTTTTCTAGTTTAAACGTGGACCCTTGGATTTGTTTTAATTTTGCGTATGGATGGCCCATATCTTGTCATTAAACCCTAATTTAATTAATTAATTAAAATCTGGATTAATTAATTTAATTAAGTAATTTGACCCAGAAGCCATCTGGACCATTGATTCACGCGCGCAGTCAACCATATCCCCCTAGGTTTGAATCTCAGCCTTAGGATCTGATTACTTCCCATTTTAATTCATTTAATTTCATTTTTATTCTATTTCTTTTGCATATTTAATTTAAAATAGCTAAAAACATCACAAAAATATTTCCTTTTGCATTTCTGCTTTAAATATTTTTCTCATTCCAAAAATGATTTTTATTTTATTTTATGCATTAAAAAAGTATTTTTAAAATATTTAAATGTTATTTTTAATTAATTAAAGTCTTTTAATTAATTAAAAATACATTTAGGTTTCTAAAAATCACCAAAAAAATCATGAATCATCCCAATGCATTTAGAAACATTTTCAAACTCTTCACACAAATTTCGTTTTAGGTTTGATCATAGTTTGTGAATTTTCTTTGAATTAAGGGTCATTAAAATCATATTTTTGAACCCTAACTTTAAAAAATCATTTCTGCCTAACCAAGAAGAGTTTGAAGATGATTCTTTTTGCATTGTGTTACATATTTCATGTAGTTAATAGGACATTTTCCTCATGAATTTATCTTGCATTTTATATTTGATTTGCATTTTCCCCCTTTGAATCACCCAAAAAAACCCTAGAAACTTAGGAAAATCATAACTTTTGATAGGTTAGGCTTATGACCTTCTCCTTTGGGGTGTGACCTAGTATGGGATTATGGTTTGTTTGAGCTTGGTTTCAATTTTTTATCATGTCATATACTTCTGTTTAGTTCATTTGCATCTTGCTTGTCCATAAAACCCTAATTTTATGTGTTCATTTGCATTCATCTGGCATATGCATCCTTACATGAACTTGCCATGACATTTCTTGCATTCATAAGTCATATTAGACATCTTAGGACATGTTAGAACCATGATTGATCATTTCTTCATTCATTTTCCATGATTTGCATTCATTTCATTTCATTAACTTTCATGAGTTTTCAAACTTCAAAGCATGCTTACATGATATCTCATTCTTGTATGATCATTCATATACATGTTGTATGCCTTTGCATCATATCACATGACATTATCATTGCATAAACACTTCTGACTTTGGTCATTTCATCTCATTTCATTTCATTTCTTTATGCTTTATACTTTATGCATTCATGCTAACCATTTCAGGAGTTTTTGGTAAGTTACTTTGAGAAGTGGATTTGCCTTCACTTCTCACTTCTCCTTATCTCTTCTATTGGCATGTTGCTTGTCTTTGAAGTGAACTTGTTTACTTGTGTTCCATATCTCTCACTTTCTTTCTTTAAGTTACTTATCTTCTTTAGTGAAGTAAGTAACTCATTCTTCTGCTTCTTCCATTGGTGGCTTCCTTGAAGATCTTTCTTAAGCTTTACAAACCTTAGGACATCCAAGAATGATAAAAATTAGGGTTGTGATTAGTCCCCCTTAGTTTTTACCTTTGAGTCTCCTTGAGTCTATCTCCTCATCTCAATAATCAGAGACTAAACTCTTAAAGTTTTAGGACTTTGGAATTAGGGTTATGCCTGCATCCTTCTCTTAGGATGGAGTGTATAACTTTAATCCTAAGTGTTAAACCTTTAATTTGTTTAAACCTATTAACTAAATCATCTTAATAATCACTAAGACTTAATCTTGTAACTTGGGCCTTACATTAGGGTTCTAATTCTTCCTTTATGGTTAAGAAGGACTAACCCTAGTGTTTAATGGACAAGTCCTCCTCAAGTTGTCTTACAAACCATAAAATCCATTTCTTAATCTCATCCCTTAATTAAAATCCACTTAATAAAGGCTTTGTTATATAATGAATTTAATCCCTAACCATGGATTAAGTTGAGGTATCTTCCTCAGCTTAAGTGTTCTCATCTATTATCCTTCTATTAGGATGGTGTAATGAGCCCACTAATCTATGATTAGAGATTAAACTCATTACTTAACACTAAACAAAAACCCAAAAAAATTCTAATAATCACAAGTAGGTTAATGATATTAATCCTACATCATCATGGCAATTAAGTTGAGATGCTTACCTCATACTTAAGTATTCTCATTATCCCTAATCAGGGAGGATATAATGAGTTTGCAAACCCCTTGGTTTAGGCTTAAGCTCATTAACTTATGCAAAACACCAAAAACAATAACAAAACTGAAAACACAAAAACAAACAATAATCGTCTCCTTCGGGATTATTTTCTCATCACACTCATTCACAAACGAGAACTTGCTTCTTCCGTCTAATGCAAGACAGTTAGCACTCGAGCCAGACGAGTCATACACTTGAGCATAGACAAGCAAGCAGTTCATAGTCAATATATTTTCAGTCTCTTTGAGTCGAACTACAGTTTTCTGACTTCCTCATTGCACGCGAGGATATGTAGGCATAACTTAACTGTTATCGAACAAAAGTCTCTTTGTCTTCCCCCTCTTTCAACATTCTTTTCTAAGCCTCAGTTCCTGAGCAATTCACCCTTTTGCACTGACACTTGTATATTCTTTTCCAGCTTTTGAACACAGATAGGACATACACTACCCCTTTAAACACAAACTTTTAAGCGTGGATCCCGTCGAGTACGACGGACAATCTGGGTGCTAATACCTTCCCAGGTTGTAACCAACCCCCTTTCTCAGTTTCTCTGGTTCGCAACCGTCTTATCCATCCTTTTTTAGGTTTATGCAGCATTACCTTTCCTTCGGGATAAAAATGCCTAGCTGGCGACTCTATTCATCTTCACCTTCATTCATTTTCTCTTTTCTCCGACCGTTCGCGTCTGTACCCTATTTGACCTGGTGTCTTTTCGGGGGAGCGACAATGAGCCGACTCAAAATCCTTCATGAGTCGACTCATCAAAACGTTTTTTTCTTCTCATTTCCTGCGGGTCTCAACAGGCTGCCTCTCTGTTATTTTTGGCCGGCTCACCTAGCTATTTGAGCCGGCTCATTTAATGATTTGAGTCGGCTCATTACTGTGCTGACTCAATTTTTCATTTAAATTTTCTTTCTTTTATGTTACAATCACTAACCAATATAAATATCAGGTTTCATTTCTTTTGAGAGGTTAATAAGGAAAGTGAAAGAAATACACACATCTCTCTTCATTTTCTTCATTCTTGCATCAATCAACAATCACACACAACAATCTTTGTTTGATTACGGTGCTTGTTTCGAAGATAACGTTCAATCGTGAATTAGAGTTTCAGATTGGGTCTAGAGTGTGTGGGTTTTCCTTGGAAAAATATGAAGGGTTTTCTCCTCCAAGATCGTTGAAGATTTGGGGTTTTTGCACACAACGATCGTTCGTAGATTCAGCTGAGTGAGGTAGATTGAAGATCAAGTGGATCATTCTTTCATATCACGGTAGATGGAGGATTGTGACGGTCTTTGTGGGTTCACAAGTGTCGGAGAAACCCAACCGTGCTCAAAGTTTGGAGGATCGTGAATCCTTGCAAGAAGGGAGCAATTAATCGGAGGCTTTCTCAACATGCGTGGAAGACTTGATTCTACTTTGGATCAAGGGACAAGAAGAAGATTTGAAAGCATATTCAACGTGGTTTGGTTTGTTGGTTCATTTATCTCTCTTCTTGTAAAACAATTGTGATTTAATAAAATTGCCCAATTCGATTGTGAATTGGGGGCAGAGTACTTCGAGCGAGGACGACGAAGGAACTGCCTCAACAAATTCCTTGTGTTTTTTACGTTTCTCGCATTTTACTTTTGTTCATCTTGATCTTGTGTGCTTTAAAATTCTGGTGTATCAAATTAGTGCACTCAAAGTGTTTGATAAATAGTTACACTCAAAAGTGATAACTAGAGTGGGTAAAATTCTGCACTATTTGATACAACAAAATTATCCTTGGTGTGTGCACTCCAAGTGTTTGGTAAAAAGCCTAACCATACAAATTCAATTTGATTGTGCCTAATTTATTTTCTATATCATTGTTAAGAATAGTTTTATCAAGTGTTGAATTATCAAGTGAATCATTTGTGAAATATTAATTCTTCTAGTCATCATTTCATTCTAATTGGGTTTTGCGTATATCCGATCTCCGGTGACTACAAATTTGAACTAGACGATTTTCTGGGAAACTTCCGCAATACTTTTTCAAATTAAATTTTGAAAAGTAAATTTTAAAAAGGGATCTATTCAACCCCCCCTTCTAGATCCGCGCTATCGTCTAACAAGTGGTATCAAGAGCACCATTTTATCTAGTGCTTCACATACAACTTATTAGAAAATGGACAACGATCCAACGGGGGCGTACAATAGAGCTCTAGTTTTTACCGGAGAAAACTATAGTCACCGGAAAGATTGTATGCGCATCCATATCAACTCTATTGATAGAAAAATTTGGAAAGTTATTCAAGACGGCCCTTTTCAAATAACCATGGCCAGTCCAGAAAATGTCCAAATTGAAAAACCGGAAGCACAATGGGATGATAATGATGAAAAGAAATATAGCTACGATAGGAAAGCTCGAAACATACTCATAGCTTCTTTGGGAGCGGATGAATATTTTCGAGTTTCTCATCACACATTGGCTAAAGCTATGTGGGAAGCCTTACAAGTTGCCCATGAAGGAACCGAGGATGTTAAGCTTGCTCGAATTAATACTCTACAACAAGAGTTCGATCGATTTCACATGAGCCAAGGGGAAACCGTTGGTGAAATGGGAAAAAGATTTGCTCACTTGACAAATCGATTAAACGCTCTTGGTAAAACTACTCCTAATGATGTAGCTACTAACAAGATTTTGGGATGTCTTACTAGGGAATGGTTGCCAAAAGTTAAGGCAATCAAAGAAGCCAATAATGTAAGAACCTTGGATCTAACTACACTCATTGGAAAACTACAAGAGCACGAACAAGAGCTCTTAAACTTACATGAGCATGAAGACAATGAAAAGAAAGAAAAGATCGAGAAAAATAAAGATCATGAGAAGAAGAAGAAGTCTATTGCATTAAAAGCTTCTTCCTCAAAATCCTCCACCAATAAAGATAGTGGGAGTGCTTCAAGTGATGATGAAGACAAATCAAATGAAGATATGGGTTTGTTTGTAAGAAGATACAATCGGTATCTCAAAAAGAATGAGATTTCCCATTCAGACAAGCGTTTCATCAACTATCGAAGAAAATTTAATCCTTCCAAGAAAGAGTTTGTTAAAAGTACTAAAGGCAAGGGATCTTTCTACAACTGTGGAAAACCGGAACATTACAAACCGGAATGCCCTATGCTAAAGAATGACAAGGCAAAAGACAAATATCAAAGAAAAAGTAACAAGGCTAGAAGAGCATATATTGCTTGGGAAAGCGATAGTGATTCGTCTAGCAAAGATACCTCAAGCGATGAGGAAGAGAGAGTAAATCTTTGCCTCATGGCTCATAAGAAAGGCAAGAAAGAGGTAAGTGTAACACGGTGGGAGAACTGACTTTAGTTATGTTGCGGATAGCAAGAGTCGCCACCGACTTTTATTTTATCCAAAGGAAAGGGCATAAAAGAACAAGAAAGACCTTAAAAGATTTTTGAGTTCGGGGGGTAGGTTATACAAAGGGAAGGTGTTAGCACCCTTTATATCCATAGTTATCCATGGGCTCTTAGTTACTTAGCTCACTTTAAATTGTTTTGAGAAGTGTAGTGTGTGATTAAAAATTTTCTTAAGCACTTTATAATGATCCTTGAATGGATATATATAAAGACTTTGTTTTGAAAATTTGTTTGAAATGTGAAGTGTAATGAAGTATTTTTTTGAAGAAAAGTGAGCAAGTACTTAAGAGGAACCTACCCTATGTTAAGTCTTTACTGTTCTTATATGTTCTTTCAATGGTAAGATTATCCCTATTATTAAGGAATAGGTAGTCATTACCTTGGATGTATTTAAGGGTCGGGCGTAGGATCATCGTATGGTCAATGAAGGCAACTTAAGGGATGTCTTTAGCAATTCGTAGGGACTATCATCATTTATTCGAAGGGACAAGATCATTATTCCGTAGGCAACCTCGAAGGGACTTGATCTTTTAAACTGTAGGGACTATGATGATTTATATTTGAAGGGACTTTGCTTAAGACATCCCTATATTCGAGGGACTTGACCATTTTATTTTAAGGCAACCAAGAGGAATGTCCTAGGAAGTACAGATGGCGATCAAAGATCGACTTACGTGTGTGAGTGTTATTTTTCAGATATTTGTCTTGTATTTAATTTTCTAAGTTCAATTTAATTACATATAAGTTATGCACACCCTAAGGTTACTAACCATATAGTAAAATATTTACAAAGAAAATAAAGACGGAAAAATAAATCTATAAGCTATTACAAGGCTTTGGCAGATACATAATAGTAGGATAAAAATAAATTATAAAGCAAGAATAATAGATATAATAAAATAATAAATAAGCAATAATAATAATAATAATAATAATAATAATAATGAAGCAAAAATAATAAAGCAATAATAACAATAAAGCAATAATGATAATAATAAAGTAATTATAATAATAATAAAGTTAAAAAGAAAAAGTTTAGGTTAGACAAGTTAGATTTTTTAGAAGTTATTAGAATTAGTGAAAAAAAAGTAATTAAGTTTAGAGAAAAACAATTAAAGATTATTGAGAAAAACTTTTAATTATTTACACTATATGATTATTACTATTATAATAAAATACTATTAATATATAAAATATTATTGACAAAATGTTATTCAGAAATTTTTTAGAGAAAAAAAAATAATTTAATATGTACAAAATAATAAAAGAGTTAGTATTTACAAAATAAAGATTTATTGTTATAAATAAGTAGTAAAATAAGTTTATAAAAATAATTAACATTTATTTACAAAAAATATAAAGATTATAGAAAAATATTAAATAAGTAATTTAGTAGGTTTTCACGCCCTACATTACTAAACCACGTAGTTAATATAGGATCAATGGCAGGAATTTAAATGGCAGAAAATAAATGACAGAAAAATAAAATGGCAGAAAATAAATGGCAAAAAAATAAAATGACAGAAAATAAATGGCTAACTATTACATCGCTTTGGGGCAGTTACATCATTGTAAGGCGAAAAATAAAAGTAAACCAAAAAATATTACAGATGAGAAATAATCACATAAAAATAAAGCGCAGATGAATAACATAAAAAGTTAGTGAAAATAAGAAATAATAACAGGTTTGTTAAGGTTTGAGAAAAGGTTTATGATTTAGAGAAAATAACACGGTTAAAGTTTATAAGAAATTTTTAAGGTTTACATGAAAAATTAAAGTTTATGAAAATATATAAAAAAAAAGTTTTGTTGTTAAAAAAAACTATTTTGAATTATTAATTTAATAAAATAAATAATTAATTAACATTATGAATGGATTATGAAGATAAGTAATTAAAAAAAAGTTAAGAGTTTTTTTTAGAAAATAAACAAATAAAATTAATCTAAATATTTAAGGTTAGTTAATTTAAGAAATTAGAGAATTAAAAACAATAGAGGAAATTAGGAGAAATTAGGAAAGAGAAGATAAACCCATGTTTCTTTGTCAAAATGCCCTCAAAATTACCAGCTTTGTCTTCTTGACACTAAGACACGCGCGTACATGTGAATGTACCTGGAAAATAGTTATTATATAATAAACTTGTTTCTTTGTCAAAATGCCCTCAAAATTACCAGTTTTGTCTTCTTGACACTAAGACACGCGCACACATGCGCGCACATGTGAATGTACCTGGAAAATAGTTATTATATAATAAAACAAAACGTATAAAAAAATGGTTGAGGCAAAATCGTCAAGGTTTAAGAAAAAATCAGGGTATTTAGTTATGAAAAAAATGTGCAGATCTAAATATATGTGTATGAATAACATAAAAATGACATGAATTAAAAAAGGAACAAAGATGTTGCTAACGCAAAATTGCGATCATCGCAACTATATCAGATCAACACAAATGTCACGCATCATACACCCAGATGTGAAAATAGCGTATCGACACGATCCGATCCGAATAATCTAAAAAAAAATATATAGAATAAATATAAAAACTCGTATTAAGAACATAATAATAAAAAAGGTGTCACAAAATAAATTTATATATCTATACATGAATAACTTAACCATATAAATAACAAAGTGAGATGTACGCACTTATATAAACCATAACATGGTTTATCACCAAAAAAACATATACAATAAAACAAATCAAGAGTTTATTATATGTATATAGCAACAAAAAAAACGGTGATATATACATAAATTTGAAATGCAGTAATACACGTTAACACATACATATGTTTGAAACAAGTGACACACATTAATACATATCTTTGAGACATGTGTGTTAGGAAGAACATGATGATAGAACCAATGATAAACAAACGGACCATATACAATACAAAGAATAAAAAAGAGGTTTTTTTCTCCTTGAACAAAATTATATGATTTTTACTTGGTCACCAAGTAGACCAGTTAGAAACTAAGTAAGACACAAAAATGACATAAACTGACCAATAGAAAACGAGTATACAAGAAAAGAAATGTTTTTGGTATTTATTATGATTTTTTTTGAAATTTTTTTCATAAAATAATGATTTTAATGAAAAAATCATATTTTTAACAATGCATTAAATGCAAATACGAAAATTAAAAATTAAATAATTAAAAAAATGCTATTTTTGTGATTTTTTCATAAAAAATAAAAATAGGAAAAGTTATTAGTAAAGGAAAAAATTAAAAAAAATTAAAAAAAGCGGAAGGTGGGATTTGAACTCACAACCTCTCACAATTATATCCCTTATACCCATCTTTCTACCAATTGTGCTATTTTATTTATTCAAAATAAAAAAGCACCAGAAAGCATATGAAGCGGGTCAAAATTTGGGGTACGACAAGTGTAAGGAAACCTTGTGAATCAATTTGTCTCAAATATGTGAGGGCAAATTTGGGGGTACAACAGTAAGACATGCTAAATATGATTATGTTGAAAAATTGTCTTATAATGATTTGCTTAGTACTTTTAATGTTCTCCATCAAGAAGCTAAAAAAGCTTTCAAGCGCATTGCATCCGACAAAAGAATTTTTGCATATTTAGAGAAAAAGGTTTCGGATAATGAAAATGCTATGAAAGCTCTTAAGACATCGATGGTAGAATCTATAGTAGAAGACAAGCGAGAATGGCACAACTTTCATAGTTGTGAAACATGTTGGATTTGGCAAAAAAAGGTTAAAACTCTTCATGCCAAACTAGACAAGTTGTCACAACCAAAAATGATATTTACTATTGATCATTCAAACTTTAGAGAATCAATGAACAACCCATATCAAAAATATACCTATGTTGTGAAGGATCAAAATAGTAAATGCAAGTCTAAACCATTCTTGAAATGTCACTATTGTTGCAAGGAAGGTCATACAATTGCCAAATGTCGGTTTAGGAGATACTTGGTCCCTAAAGGCATTTGTCAATGGTTTCCCAAAAGCAACAAAATTTACACTCACACTCTAGGACCCAATGAAAATTGGGTACCTTTCTCTCTTGTCTAATCATGTAGGTGGAGTGTCTTGAGACTATGGAGAAACGATGGTTTCTTGATAGTAGATGCTCAAGACATATGACAGGTGATATTTCCCTATTCTATGACTTTGTGGATAAGAAGAAGTGCTTTGTTACCTATGGTGATAACAACAAGGGATCTATACTCGGAAAAGGTAGTGTAGGTAATCCCTCTTCTACATCTATTTCTAATGTCCTTTTAGTTGAGGGTCTTAAACATAACCTTGTTAGCATTAGTCAATTATGTGATAAGGGATATAATGTCTCATTCTCTAAAGAAGGTTGCATAATTGAACATAATGAAAACAAAGAGGATGTGTTTAAAGGCTTGAGGGTTAACAATGTATATATGCTTGATTTGAATTTGATGACCATGAGTGATCCTAAATGTCTTATTTCCAAAAGTGAAGAGTCTTGGCTTTGGCATAGACGTTTAGCTCATATCAACTTTGATTTGCTAAATAAGGTTGTGTCCAAAAACTTAGTAGTCGGTTTGCCTAACATAAAGTTCACTAGAGACCATCTTTGTGATGTTTGCCAAATGGGAAAGCAAACCAAGATATCTTTTAAATCAAAAAATTTAGTCTCTACTTCTAGACCTCTTGAACTTCTACACATGGATATTTTTGGTCCTTCTAGAATCAAAAGTATAGGAGGGAACTATTATGGTTTTGTTATCGTTGACGACTACTCTCTATTTTGTTGGACAATCTTCTTAGCTAGTAAAAGTGATACCTTTTTGACTTTTGAAACTTTTGCCAAATTATCTCAAAATAAACTTGGCACAAACATTGTAACTATTAGAAGTGACCATGGAGGTGAGTTTGAAAATCATCTCTTTGAAAATTTTTGTGAAAACCATGACATTGATCATAATTTTTCCGCTCCTAGAACTCCACAACAAAATGGTGTTGTGGAACGTAAAAATCATGTGTTCGAGGAATTGGGAAGAACTATGATTAATGATAGCGACCTTCCTAAATATTTTTGGGCTGATGCTATTAGCACCGCTTGCTATGTTTTGAATAGGATCACTGTTCGACCTATTCTAAACAAAACACCCTATGAACTTTTAAAAGGAAGAAAGCCTAATGTGTCACATTTTCATGTTTTTGGTTGCAAATGTTTTGTGCTAAATAATGGAAAAGAAAATCTTGGTAAATTTGATTCAAAGGCGGATGAGGGCATCTTCCTTGGATACTCTAATTCAAGCAAAGCATATAGAATATACAATAAAAGGTTGCTTATAGTTGAAGAATCTGTATATGTATCTTTTGATGAATCTTATCTGAATGTTGTCGGAAAAGGTAGTGTTGTTATTGGTGCAGGTACCTCCTCTAGTGAGATTGTTAAAGACATTGATATTTCTCGTGTGGAACCCTTTCCGGATTTTGTTAATAAGGAGTCGGTTGATGTGTCTAGTCTCAAAGTTGAAGGTCAAGCATCCTTTTAAAATGATCTACCATTGGAATGGAAGACATCAAAAGATCATCCTATCGATAACATCATTGGAGATATCTCAAAGGGTGTCATTACTAGATCAAGACTAAGTAACTTTTGTTTTTATCATGCCTTCATATCTCAAATTGAGCCTAAAAATGCTAAAGAAGCCTTACTTGATGAAAATTGGTTCCTAGCCATGCAAGAGGAACTAAATCAATTTAAAAGAAATGAGGTTTGGGACCTTGTTCCACCTCCGCGAGATCATCGAGTAATTGGCACCAAATGGGTTTTTAGGAACAAATTGGATGAAAACGACACTATTATTCGCAACAAGGCCCGTATTGTTGCTCAAGGGTATAACCAAGAGGAAGGCATGAACTATGAGGAAACTTATGCTCTTGTTGCCCGCCTTTAGGCTTTACGCCTTTTACTTGCATTTGCTTGTTCACAAAACTTCAAATTATATCAAATGGATGTTAAGAGTGCCTTTCTTAACGGATATATAAATGAAGAGGTTTATGTGTGTCAACCTCCTGGATTTGAAAATTTTGAAAAACCAAATCATGTTTACAAACTAAAACGTGCTTTATATGGTCTCAAACAAGCTCCTAGAGCTTGGTATGAGCGCCTGAGCAAATTTTTAATCAATCAAGGTTTTTCAAGAGGAAAGATTGACACTACTCTCTTTATTAAACGTGAAGGAAAACATTCTATATTAGTTCAATTATATGTAGATGATATTATTTTTGGATCTACTAACATGAAGTTAGTCAAAGAATTTTCAAGTTCTATGCAAGGTGAATTTGAGATGAGTATGATGGGGGAGCTAAATTTCTTCCTCGGACTTCAAATTAGACAACTTGAAGATGGAACCTTCATAAGCCAATCTAAATATTGTAATGAGTTTCTCAAAAGGTTTGATATGACAAACTCTAAGCCTATTGATACACCAATGCCTACTGCGGCAAGTCTTGATCGTGATGAAAATGGTAAGGATGTGGATATAATAAGGTATCGAGGTATGATTGGATCCCTTCTTTATCTTACCGCATCGCGTCCAAATATCATGTTTAGTGTATGTATGTGTGCTAGGTTTCAATATTGCCCTAAGGAATCACATTTAAAATCAGTTAAACGTATACTTAGGTATCTTTGTGGTACGTCTAAGTTTAGCTTATGGTATCCTAAGGGTAGTGATTGCTCTTTGGTAGGTTTTTCCGACTCCGACTTTGCCGGTTGCAAAGTTGATAGGAAAAGCACAAGTGGAACTTGTCATTTCTTTTCAAACTCTCTTGTCATTTGGCATAGCAAAAAGAAAGTTTTTGTTGCTTTATCAACTGCGGAGGCGGAGTATATTGCAGCCGGAAATTGTTGTGCCCAAATCTTATGGCTAAAACAACAATTGCTTGACTTCAATATCTCTTTTAAACAAATTCCAATTTTATGTGACAACACTAGTGCAATTAATCTTACCAAAAATCCTATTCTTCATTCACGCACTAAGCATATTGAAATAAGGCATCATTTCCTTAGGGATCATGTAGAGAAAGGTGATGTGGTGTTTGAGCACGTTGATAGTTCAAATCAACTAGCCGACATTTTTACAAAACCACTTGATACCGTTCCTTTCTTCTATATCCGTAGGGAACTTGGTGTTCTTGACATCTCGGATAGATCATGATAATCATTGCTTTGTTTATATATTATTCTTTGTTTCAACTCCTCTTGTCTCTAACTTCTTGTTGTATAGTGTTATCTTACATCTATTTCACATAAACTCGAGGTAATATCCTTCTAAACTTAGTTTTCTTTTTCATTCATGATATATATATATATATATAGTAAAATTGTGTTACATTGCTTATGTTTGTATCTTTATCTATTTCTTCTCTTCTCTTGGAATATGATTTGTTGTCTGTCAAATGATTAGCATAAATGATGATATTTTCATGATTTGAGGTGATTTAAGTGGCTTTTAGTGAAATTTTTTTGTCAAAACTGTCGTGTCCCAACAGGCCGACTCATGAGTTGACTCATGGAATCCTATGAGTCGACCTCTCTGGTCCATTGAGCCGACTCATTTCAAATTCAAATTGAGTCGACTCCTTTTACATTTTGAGCTGGCTCATTGTCGCGTCAACTGCCATTTGGTAGTCTTGAAAAGACGCGCCGCCTGCCTTTCCTCCTTTCTAGGTCGGCACATCAATGCATTCCATCAACTTTTGACTTTCAATTTATTGCTTTTTATGGATTTCTACAATACATCTCATTAACAATTATTTTTAATATCATCATCATCTCATATTTTCATATTCTCTCAAGTTTATCTCTTCAACCTAAAACCCTAAAATCCTCTCTCAAAGCTTCAAAACTCTCAACAATGGCTTCAAGAGCAACAGGTAAAAGATCTCGGGGTTCTACTTCACAATCATCTCTCCCTGTCAATGCCTTGTCTCTTCTTCCATCTGATTTGGTTGAAGTTTATAACAAAAAATTCAAGAACAGGAAGGTTGTTCCTCAATATGTGTACTCAAGAACAACAACAACTCAAATGCACATTCCTCACATTATTGAACTGATGGATTTTCAAGGTATCAATCCCTTTCTCTCCTTTCATGTCGATTATAATGAGGATTTGGTCAAAATGTTCTATGCTGGTCTGGTTGGTACTTTTAAAGGGTTCGAATTCAACTTCCGTATGGGCTCTAGAATGTTTGTTGTTAATGCTCAAGTGTGGAAAGATTTGTTTCGCATTGATCCTGAGGAACCTAGCATCTTGATGATTGATTCATCTCAAGTGTAGAATTACTCATTTCGTTTTGAACTAAATGGTATGCTCAAAGAACCTTTTGTTGAATTCATTGCTAATTCTGAATTGTTTCCGAATACAACTACTACTTGAAAAGTCAAGCCGTTGGATCGTATCCTTCATTGGATCGTTGCACACAATTTACGTCCAAAGAAAGGAGGCTTTTCTCGTATTGATATGAGTGAAGTTCATTTGATATATATTCTTCGGAACAAGGTTAAAGTCAACTGGCCCCATTATTTTGCGAGTCATATTTTTTCCCTCAAGGAAAAGAAAGGAGTTGCTCTTGCATATCCTTCAATCATTCAGAAGATCATCGACAAAGCGGAACTTGTTAGTGGTGACTTACCCGTGGTATCCGTGCCTGACACCAATTGGTTTCAACAAAAGACCCTAAGTCTTATGGGTCACATATGGGACTCTCAAGAAAGACGGTATCAGTATGTGGTAAGAAGTGATCAACATCAACCGTTAGAAGACAATTATGATGGGGATGATCTTGAGGACCAAAATGAACCAAATGTGGTTCCAAATGAAGAATTTCCCGCTGACAACGAAGAGTGGCATGGCATCCCATCAAATGATTCCTATGAAAATCAAGGATGGCGTGAATGGCAACACACCGGGTGGACAAATACTACTACTCGTTTTGCTCCTCCATCTCCTCCTCCGTCTCAACCGCAACAAGATGATCCTTCCAAAATCATGGCTATGGTCCAAAATATGCAACTTCAACAACAAGCTAACTACACAACTCAGACTGAGAGATACTCGGAGATAGAACGGCGTTTAAATGAGCAAGATACCGCTTTTGCCGATTATGTGTCTATTCAAGACACTCGGTATACCGCACTGCAAGATCAGTTGGCTGCTCAGGACACTGCCTTCAACTCTCTCAACAACAGTTTTCTTCAGTTTACCGAAACCGATATGGATGACTCACAACCTATCACTTATCGTCGCCGTTATCCATCTACTCGGGATCGTAATCCCCAAGCTTGAGAGAATCATTGCATAATGTTTGTTTGTGGTGTTTATGAATGTAGTTTATGGCTTGTTTTTGTATGAACTCATATTTCCTTGGTTGAATTTGTTTTGTTTATTGTCATATTCTTTACTCGCTTTTCCAAATTGTGTGTTTGTGAATGCGTGTTCCTATTGCAATTGGTTTCTCATTTGAAATTATGTTTTGCATGCTATTTTCATTGGTGGTTAACTCATATGTATCATCTTCTTTTTTATGTTGTCAAAGGGGGAGATGATATTTATAGAATATAAGATCGGGTCATATAGTCAGGGGGAGCTTAACAATAACATATGGCGATTGATTCATCAAGTTTTTGCCATCATAAAAAAGGGGGAGTTTGTGAGACATGGCATGAATTTTAATGTGTCAAAAACTTGGCATGTTTGAAAGCATAAGTGGTTCTATAAGGAAAAGCAAGAAATGACATTTTTGGAAAAATGAACTAAATGAGACGACTCAAATTCCACAATAAGCCGACTCAAATTCCATAATGAGCCGACTCATTCAGTGTGTTTTGGTGCCCAAACACACGGGTCCCAACAGGCTGCCTGAAGCATCATTTTGGTCGAATCATGGGTATGGATGATCCGACTCAAAATCCTTCATGAGTTGACTCATCAAAAAGTTTTTTTCTTCTCATTTCCTATGGGTCTCAACAGGTTGCCTCTCTGTTATTTTTGGCCGGCTCACCTGGCTATTTGAGCCGGCTCATTTAATGATTTGAGTCGGCACATTACTATGCTGACTCAATTTTTCATTTAATTTTTCTTTCTTTTATGTTACAATCACTAACCAATATAAATAGTAGGTTTCATTTCTTTTGAGAGGTTAACAAGGAAAGTGAAAGAAATACACACATCTCTCTTCATCTTCTTCATTCTTGCATCAATCAACAATCACACACAACAATCTTTGTTTGATTATGGTGCTTGTTTCGAAGATAACGTTCAATCGTGAATTAGAGTTTCAGATTGGGTCTAGAGTGTGTGGGTTTTCCTTGGAAAAATCTGAAGGGTTTTCTCCTCCAAGATCGTTGAAGATTTGGGGGTTTTGCACACAACGATCATTCGTAGATTCAGTCGAGTGAGGTAGATTGAAGATCAAGTGGATCGTTCTTTCATATCACGGTAGACGGAGGATTACGAAGGTCTTTGTGGGTTCACAAGTGTTGGAGAAACTCAGTCGTGCTCAAAGTTTGGAGGATCGTGAATCCTTGCAAGAAGGGAGCAATTAATCGGAGGCTTTCTCGACACGCGTGGAAGACTTGATTCTACTTTGGATCAAGGGACAAGAAGAAGATTTGACAGCATATTCAACGCGGTTTGGTTTGTTGGTTCATTTATCTCTCTTCTTGTAAAACAATTGCGATTTAATAAAATTGCCCAATTCGATTGTGAATTGGGGGCAGAGTACTTCGAGCGAGGACGACGAAGGAACTGCCTCAACAAATTCCTTGTATTCTTTACGTTTCTCGCATTTTACTTTTGTTCATCTTGATCTTGTGTGCTTTAAAATTCTGGTGTATCATTAGTGCACTCAAAGTGTTTGATAAATAGTTACACTCTAAAGTGATAACTAGAGTGGTTAAAATTCTGCACTATTTGATACAACAAAATTATCCTTGGTGTGTGCACTCCAAGTGTTTGGTAAAAATCCTAACCACACAAATTCAATTTAATTGTGCCTAATTTCTTTTCTATATCATTGTTAAGAATAGTTTTATCAAGTGTTGAATTATCAAGTGAATCATTTGTGAAATATTAATTCTTCTAGTCATCATTTCATTCCAATTGGGTTTTGCGTATATACGATCTCTGGTGACTACAAATTTGAACTAGACGATTTTCCGGGAAACTTCTGCAATAATTTTTCAATTAAATTTTGAAAAGTAAATTTTAAAAAGGGATTTATTCAACCCCCCCTTCTAGATCCGCGCTATCGTCTAACACCACCCGGATAAAGCAAATGTTGTAGCCAATGCTTTGAGTAGGAAGTCCTTGCACATGTCGATGCTTATGGTGAGAGAATTGGAAATGATCGAGCAATTCAGGGATATGAGTTTAGTATGTGAAGAAACACCCAACAATATGAAATTGGGAATGTTGAAATTGAAAAGTAGTATTATGGAAGAAATCCGTGAAGGACAGAAATCTGATTTGAAGATGGTTGATCTGATAACATTAGTTAATCAAGGTAACGGAGGTGAATTTCAGATTGACGAAAATGATATGTTGAGATTTAGAGACAGAGTATGTATTCTAGATATTTCTGAGATGAAAAGGAGTATTCTTGAGGAAGGGCATCGAAGTGGACTAAGTATCCATCATGGTGCTACAAAGATGTATCAGGATTTGCGAAGATTGTTTTGGTGGTCGGGTATGAAGAAAGAGATTGTTGAATTTGTTTATGCTTGTTTGACATGCCAGAAGTCAAAGATTGAATATCAGAAACCTTCGGGTATGCTGCAACCATTGAATATTCTGGAATGGAAATAGGATAGTATTTCTATGGATTTTGTATCGGGACTACCGAGAACGGTGAAGGGGAATGATTCTATTTGGGTGATTTTGGATATATTAACTAAGTCGGCTCACTATGTATCGATTAAGATTAATCACTCCATGCAGAAGTTGGTTGAGTTATACATTGAGGAAGTTGTAAGATTACATGGTATACCTTCGACTATAGTGTCGGATAGAGATCCGAGATTCACATCGAGATTCTGGAAAAGTTTGCAAGATGCTTTGGGTACTAAATTGAGGATGAGTTATGCATACCATCCGCAGACTGACGGTCAAACAGAGAGGACTGTTCAATCCTTAGAAGATTTGTTGAGGGCATGCTACTATACCATGGAGGTTTGTGGGATAGTCATCTTCCATTGATCGAGTTTACCTATAACAATTGTTTTCACGCTAGTATTGGAATGGCACTGTATGAAGCATTATATGGTAGGAGGTGTAGGACTCCATTGTGCTGGTATGAATCAGGTGAGAGTGTTGTACTCAGACCTAAAATTATACAAGAGATGACTGCAAAGATCAAAGTAATACAGGAAAGGATGAGAGCTTCGCAGAGTCGTCAAAAGAGTTATCATGATAAGAAAAGGAAGACACTAGAATTTCAAGAAGGAGATCATGTGTTTCTGAGAGTTACTCCAATAACAGGTGTCGGGAGAGCTTTGAAGTCAAGAAAGCTCACTCCGCGTTTTGTGGGGCCTTATCAGATTTCGCAGAGGATCAGTAATGTGGCTTATCGCATTGCACTACTGCCGTCGTTTGCGAATCTGCATGATGTGTTTCATGTGTCGCAGTTGAGGAAATATATAGCAGATTCGTCGCATGTTATTTGAATGGATGATGTACAGGTGAGAGATAACCTGACTATTGAAGCATTTCCGATAAGAATCGATGGACGAGAAATGAAGAAATTGCGAGGCAAAGAGATTGCCTTAGTGAAAGTACTTTGGGGTGGACCAACTGGTGAAATTTGGACTTGGGAGCGAGAACATCAGATGAAGGAGTCGTATCCGATCTATTTGATTTAGGTAAATTTTCGAGGACGAAAATATTCTAAGTGGGGGAGACTTGTAACGCCCTATTTTAATATGACTATTTATTTAATTTTGTAAAATAGATTATTTGCTTTATTTGAAATTTTGGGTGTGAATTATTGAGCTTGGCGACGTGTCGGAAGAGTTTATTTGACGAAATGTCGATATTATAGAATTAATTGATTTTAGTGAATAAACTATAATTGGTTACAATTTAATCAATTAAATATATTGTAATACCCATATAATATATATCTAGAATAATATCATACATAGTTAATTTTTGATACTGACACCATCATAAATACCTATTAGTATAATTCACATTCTTGTCCAATACTAAAAACAATACAAATATGGCACAAGACATGAAAATCATACTAAAACACAAACTAAGAATAATACAATATCCATTATTGTACAAGATAAAGAAATACACAGCGGAAGACTACAACTATGTTTCGCTTGAAACATCCCGAGCATAGCTCCACTTGTAAATCAAACCTGCAAAAGAAACCTGAAAGCAACAACAATAGTGGGGTGAGATAACAACATCTCAGTGGGTTTCCTATCTTAGAGTTCTCTCGGCTCTAAAGGGTTCAATTCTAAACAATGCCCAAGTAGGGAAAAACCTAGACTTCAAGTTATCGCACAAACTAGAGACATACGGTAAAATAAAACGGAGCATACACAAGGTGCTTTAAGGCATCTTTCCCCCATCCGGCCATACATAGGCAAACAAGTACGGGTCACTCGATCCTTAACGTGTAGATGACTTTCCCCGCCCAGTCATACTCCCCGATGGCAAGCAAGTAAGGGTCACTAATCACCCACCAAAGGCTTCGGATCCCCGGAGAAATCACATTAGGATGTCACACAATCCACGAAGTGATTACATTAGGATACCTAGCCAAATCCATGGAGCAATTACATTAGGACATTACGCAATTCCACTGAGCAATTACATTAGGATATACTGCAGATCCACGAAGCAATTACATTAGGATATTACGTAATTCCATAGAGTGATTACATTAGGATTAAATACGATCCACAGAGAAATTACATTAGGATCAAACAAGATCCCCGAAGTAATTACATTAGGATATATTGCAAAGGAAGTAAACTTCCAACGTCTAAACAACTACCTAGCCCGAAGGTACTAAAATGGAGCACCGAAGCCTAAGTATTGCTAAATCATAAACCTTTCTATGACAACTTAGGGTAATCTAACTACCGCACAAGTTTCATCATTTCATTCCTTTAAGCTCACAATTCGTCGACCATACAAATGGTTCAAGCTAAGGTTTCCTCACTCTTTCCATATTCTTTTCACTTTTAAGTCATATAGTTCCCAATTACATACCTTAACATTTTAGTTTAATAATTATCATTAAGCATTCTCACAACAATCTCATTCTCTCTATTCCCATCAATCCTCACGATTATCGCACACCTCTATTCTCAAATGAGTCTCAAAAGCTAATACCCTAATTCCTTGATTTTACATAATTACGGTTATCGGAAAAGTCGGGTAAAAGTCGAATGAAAATAATATTTTTTTCAGCATCAAAAGATAATTTGTGTTTTAAGCTTCGAATTGATACGCAAAACGCTAACATCGGATAACTGGATCACAAGGTATGAATTAAACACAAAACTAGAAACCTACAGGTCTCGCTGAGTGAGGCCTCAGCTCGTTGAGCGAACCAAATTCTGGACTTCTCGCTGAGCGAGGAACAACTCGTTGAGCGAACTCTGCGAAACCAGAAAACGCAAGCTACGGGAACACCCATTTCCAAGCCCAAAACCAACTCAAACATCACCAAAACAGAGGGATCGATCACTAAACATGATTACTATCTTATACTAACCCACATATTTTGATTTTACCGAGTTTTAACCGATTAATATTTCAATTTCTAAGATTTTCTATAAAACCCTAAACTTACAAATCCAACCAAAACTCAAAGAAAAAGGTTTCTAACTAAGAACCCACCTTGCATTCGATGAGGAGGTTGGTGAAGATGGAGATTCGGCGAAGAAACGACGACGATCCGAGCATTTCCACCCTTGGAGTTTTCTTCCTCTTTCTCTCTTTCTCTTCTCTTTCTTTCTCTACTTTTCCTTTCTCTTCTATTTATCTTACTAACTTTCTTTTCTTTTCCTTCTTATAAACCCTCACTTCTTTCTTTTAAAACAAAACCAATTATATTTATCAGTTATTAATATTAACTGGTCCAATTTGAGAACATCCAGAAAATATCTCTGAGTCGAATATTTAATAAAACCTCAGAGTCAGATAATATTTAATTAATCCTAATTAATATTATCCAGGAATTGAATGAAATACGGGGTATTACATCCTCCCCTCCTTGAATTGAAATTCGTCCTCGAATTTCCTTTACTCATCCACAACGATAGTCTACACCACTGTCTTAGATCCATGCTTATCCTTACTTCACTTACACATCCTGACATACTCAAATTCCAATTTGACTTTGCGGTTCAAAATCCCCGTTTCACAATAAAATCAAATCTCGCGTCTTTACTCTTACGATTGTTTCCAATATCGGGCTTACCTTCAACTCACTATTTCGCACTTCATTTGTTGCTCCATACCGAACACTT
The DNA here is from genome assembly GCA_963966055.1 of Lathyrus aphaca. NCBI lineage: Eukaryota > Viridiplantae > Streptophyta > Magnoliopsida > Fabales > Fabaceae > Lathyrus > Lathyrus aphaca. The sequence goes on from OZ014524.1 coordinate 231,353,247, forward strand.
ATTCCCATTCCCCTACTTCGGAGAAACACACCATGTTAGAACCTTCCATTGATCCTCAACACGAGACAAAATACTCCGGCTCAATTCGAAACACACCACACTCGACAAGATGCCACAAGGTATCTTGGCGAGGTCCTTTCCTTGTACAATTTCCCAACAAAAGCATCTTATTAAGATCCGCCGATCACTAATGCTATCATAAATTTACCAAAAGGACTATCTCACTAACTTACTCCCTGGGTCTCATGCCAAAACGGTAACCATTTACATCAGATTCTTCATTCTCCCGGTATCTTACCATAGACGACCCACTTAGGACAAGGTTCCCTTACTCCAACACTCATAAATAGATTTCTTCAATGCTTCCAAAACCTAACAATAGAGATACCACGAATTCCCAAACAATACTGAGTATCTTCTAGCCATAAAAAACACTTGTCCATTGGAGCTCTCGCCAACTAGTGGAATAAGAACTTGCGAACATGCAGTGATCGGACAACTTCACTTATCGACTACACAAGTAACAACATCAATCCAATTCTCTAATAACCATCACGACCATGATCACAACGCTCCATGCCAATTCTCTTTATAAGATCCCATTCACTCAAGACTTCTGTTGACACAAGGTCTCCATTAGAAACAATGTAGTCACGTTACAAAATTGCAATAGCCACTAAGTCACCAATATCGACCACACTTTATCACTGGTACATTTGTGGGTTTCCATAACACTTGCCTTCATATATCCATACAAAACCTTCCGCTCAAATCCATTTCTCTCAAGTCTCGTTCCATAATGATCCACTTTGCATTCGTAACATCGGGACATTCATTTCTCATTCTTAGTTAGGAGGCAGCTTAAAAACCCATATCTCTGAGCACAACTCAACTGCACATAACTGGTATTACTCTTACGAAGTTCATAAATGTCTGAGTCGTTCATCTCTTATCCACAGAAAATCCAATTACCAAAACATTCAATGTTTACCAACCATGTTCGAGGGACAGTCCAACACTCTATCCATCGACACTCATAATGGAAATTAAAACGAGCTCACAGTTCGGAAAGGATGATTCTCTAAATTCTCCCACCAAAGTCATGTGTCTAACGATTACCTATCTGAGGCTAATTGGTCGAACACAACTAAACTCGTTCCTCTTGATAACGCGTAATCCAACTCAAAATTATCCATCTAGTCCACACTGACCTGTAATATGATTCTCACTCGTGGTCTCTAAACAGGTGCGTCAATCGTTCACCATCCATAATCCAAGATAACTCAGACGGCATAACATGTAGATTATACTCTCCAACCAACGACGAAGTAGAACCATCATTCTGCCACGGTCGCAACACGGATACTCAACGAAATGGCTCGCTTCCATTCGCACAAACAAAACAACACCTAATTTTTATCGGAAAGAAAACGAAACAATGAACACCTTATCTGTACACCACTTCTTCATCTCTCCTCACTTCCTGGACGAAAACTAATACAACAACATTCTTAATCTTGCTAGAGATAATTTCCAATTACTTCGATTGTTCCTCACACTTGAAACCGAGGTAAAACATTCTCCCGAAGAACCTTCAATACCTCCACCTACATATAATCTGGGGTTCCCTTACCCGTTACTAAACACGCCACAAAATAATCCCACAACTTTTCATCGGTACTAAGAACGCTGAAATCGATGCCCTAGTCCAAGTGCATACGTCTTAGGAAAATTCAACTTTTAAAACTTAACAACAATAACCATCCGCTACCAGGAGGGTAACCAAATACTAGAGCACAAAAGTAACTTCTCATCTTCATCGTTACTTAAGCTTCCAACTTATTCCAGAAATCACAACTCTCCCCAACGGATGATTCCAACCGAACCATGCTGAAGGAAATCAACGAACGAGTTACGGTTAGAGGACTCGTTCTCATCAATCCAAGCAATAGGTTGCTGTGAACCATATTACAAATTCATCTGATACATGAGCATAAGTCCTATGCAAGGTGATGACTATTTAACTCGACCTTCGTAGCCACTTTCTTTACATCAAAATCTTTCTTAACCAAGTCAACATCATCCCTAGGAAATTCCTTCCATCCACCATTCTTGTAGACTAACAAACTCGTTCAGGACGTCCACTTCTTCTATAAATTCATATAATACCAAATTAACAACTGTCCAAGACAAGTCTCTGAACTCGGAGGTTTGGTTTATACTTATTCAATCTCATCCACTGACAGTCTTGTCTTTGGTGATACGAGTGACGTCCATAGGGGTAACACTGATCGCAGAGTTCCATTTGGACATGTAGCATATCCAGAAGCACGCTTCATTTCAGTTGAACTCAGACCCCATCCAAAGCCTTTTCATATCACTCTGTTAATATCGGCTCCATACCGTATTAACTTCACGCTCTGCGGTAATCTTCTCACTCCCAACATAATACATCTCTCTATAATTCTTCCAAATTCAATGCGTTCATTCTATCACTTTTCACAACCATAATAAGTCCGTACTTCCTGTACCTCATACCATTCCTTAGGTCACTCAACAAATTTCCGACTTAAACTCTTATCAAACATAACACCCTGCTGCATTACCCAAATCCCCGTTTCTTCAATCGCAACCGAACATGTGACTCTAGTCTTTTATCTCTCGCACGGGGTATACTTGTGTCGCTCGAAACGTGTAGTCACACCCTTGTGTTCCTCTCCACGTTCCACCACAACTCTCAGATCCCCTTAAGAAAAGAACATTCTTAACTGGCAACTTCAAATCATCTGAGAGATTTTATCCGAATACATTCCTTGAGGTGTTCTCGCTCACCCAAAATCCACCACGTCCTTAGAATTGAAATACTTATAAGACTAACTCATTCCTGAATTTACGCCATGCATTCCAACATACACACACACACACACACTCTCTCTCTCTCTCTCTCTCTCTCTTCACGGAATGAGGCTCCTTAACGCTTTTGATCATATCGCTGACTGATACTGATCCACCAGTGACCTTACTTATTCCGTGGGACACTGACCACTCATCCTGTAGATTTCTCTACCCTTCAGACCTTATCCATTCCAAAGGATTTCCTGAACAACGCGCCACTCTACAACTCCATACTACAGGAAGTGAAACTCTTAAGAAGACTCCAACCGAGCTGACCAAAGCTCTCTCTGCTAACTCTTGGCTTGAGCCCACCCTCGCAGCACAAGTTGTAACAACACTTCGGAATCCTCATGGTCGCACAACCATGATCCTACCTACCACATACATAACATTAGGCTGATCAGACCCAATACTACATAGTATGATATTAAGAATCATGTCGGCCAGACACACTTAAGAGGCTGGAAAGATTTACTTATGATGTTTCAAGGCTAGATCGAGGATACGACTTGCTCTGATACCAACTGTAACACCCAAATAATATATATCTAGAATAATATCATACAGAGTTAATTTTTGGTACTGACACCATCATAAATACCTATTAGTATAATTCACATTCTTGTCCAATACTAAAAACAATACAACTATGGCACAAGACATGTAAATCATACTAAAACACAAACTAAGAACAATACAATATCCATTATTGTACAAGATAAAGAAATACACAGCGGAAGACTAAAACTATGCTTTGCTTGAAACATCCCGAGCATAGCTCCACTTGTAAATCAAACATGCAAAAGAAACCTGAAAGCAACAACAATAGTGGGATGAAATAACAACATCTCAGTGGGTTCCCTATCTTAGAGTTCTCTCGGCTCTAAAGGGTTCAATTTTAAACAATGCCCAAGTAGGGAAAAACATAGACTTCAAGTTATCGCACAAACTAGGGACACACGTTAAAATAAAACGGAGCATACACAAGGTGCTTTAAGGCATCTTTCCCCCGTCTGGCCATACATAGGCAAACAAGTACGGGTCACTCGATCCTTAACGTGTATATGACTTTCCCCGCCCAGCCATACTCCCCGATGGCAAGCAAGTACGTGTCACTAATCACCCACCAAAGGCTTCGGATCCCCGGAGAAATCACATTAGAATGTCACACAATCCACATAGTGATTACATTATGATACCTAGCCAAATCCATGAAGCAATTACATTAGGACATTACGTAATTCCACTGAGCAATTACATTAGGATATACTGCAGATCCACGGAGCAATTACATTAGGACATTACGTAATTCCATGGAGTGATTACATTAGGATTAAATACGATCCACGGAGCAATTACATTAGGATCAAACAAGATCCCCGAAGTAATTACATTAGGATATATCACAAAGGAAGTAAACTTTCAATGTCTAAACAACTACCTAGCCCGAAGGTAATAAAACGGAGCACCGACGCCTAAGTATTTATAACTCATAAACCTTTCTATGACAACTTAGGGTAATCTAACTACCTGTAAACCTATAATTTCGACAGACTGAAATTAAGGGCTTAAGATCATCTTTGTCGAAGGATAACAAAGAGAGAGAATTCAAGGATTGCTGACAGGGTTTGAAACTTCATTACTTCGACAGAAAGGGGAAATGTTGGTCTGGCAGACTAAAGTTGGGAAGTTATTTATAACTAAGTGTTTGACAGAAGAAAGCTTCTCTTTCGACGTTTCGACAGAAGACGGTCTTTCAATGATTTCGACAGAAGGAGATATTTGACAAAAGAGAATATTTGGCAAATGCTGAAGGAGTTGTGTTTTTAAAGGCTTCGACAGTTTGAAGAGGTGCAAGGTTTCGTCACTAAAAAAAGGAATTCAAATTCAAAAGGAATTCAAATTCCAAAGGTTGTAACTTTTGGCAGTTGGACACATGGAGGTTTCAGAGAAAAGTCTACATGCAGGCTGACACTTGTCGTTTAGTTATAGTTTTTCCGTTCTAAGCAGTTATTTTGTTTATGTATAAATAGGATAGTTTGTGTTTAGAATAGGGTGTGAAAATTGATACAAAATTCCTGTAAAAAACTCTAAGTACCCAGTGTGAGAGAAAATGAGTCTAAGACTTGGAACATTGTACGTTTGAACACCAGTTATATTTCAAAGTTATTTAATTTACTTGTTTATGCTTCAAATTTATGTCATTTTAAACTTTATTTACGTTTCTGCAAGTTTACAGCCTTCGACATGTCTTTTTGTTCTTGTTTAAACCTTTAACTTTATTTCATCTTTAAGTTCAAACTCTACTTTACTTGCAAAATCAAAGTTCTTAATACTTTGACAATACTGATAAAACAAACCACAAATCAGTCACCAAATTCTAAGAGTAGTTCGACAGAAACAATGCACATGTATCCTAGGACTTGTTTGGTTGGTCCTGCAAGTAACCCAGTTTTCTGAAGAAATTGGTTAACCAAAGGTTGTTCGCCAGAAACCAGTGCGAACAAATTGGCACACCCGGTGGGACCAGTGCATTAGACAATTATCTAATAAAGAACTTCTTAGACAAATTGTTCCTTGCTACGTTGTATGATTCTTAGAAGCGGTAAACTAGCCGTAACCGACGTAGAGAGACCAAAGAGAACAAGAAGAAGAAACATGGCTAACTTGCCAAATACTTCAAACATTCCTGACGAAACAATACCAGTTTCCAACCCTATCCCTTCGTCAGGAACAATACCAATGTCTGGCCCTGTTTTAGAACAAATTAGGCCTCCTTTGGGAGATTCCATACCAACGGGTTCAGGATCCCAAAATATGCCTAGTTCTTCCACCATGGGACAAGTCAGACCCCTTGGAACCCCTCCCCCTGGAGGAAATACATTCAGGCCATATCTGAATTATTCTCAGCCTTTGACTGGGAGGGAACAACCGTATGGAATGCCAACTTCAATGATGGCAAGCCTACATAATTCGTCACCATTATTCTCTGATGCTATGGTTCAAGTGTCATCACCATTGCAGGGATCAGGATATGGTGGAAATGGAAATAGAATGAATCAAATTCCACCAGGTTTCCATATGCCTGCTTTGACAAACCATTCTGCACAAGTAATTCGCCAACAGATGGATGAAAGCAATCATGATATGGTGCAGGCTTTGACACAACAAATGGGAGACGTGTTCAATCCCTTAATACAAAACACTACCCAAACAAACCAAATATTGGCAGAACAGATGGCACGCATTGCTGACTTTTTTGGAGTCCCGCAAGCACAACCAAGAATGCAATTAAAACAGAATCCTGCCAATAGGGCTGTCGAAGAGGAACTTACTATAAACCAAAGGCCCTTAGGGAACCCTCATGAAAATCCCAGGGGGCAAGAGGTGATAGTCGAACAGCCTAATGTAGAAGAGCCTATTCGACAGGAACCAAGAAGGATAATAGTCCAGAGGAACCAAAATGCTGACGAAGTATTACAGCAGAGAATGCGTTACAATAACATGCCTGTCGAAAATAATATTGCCACCATGGTTGAGAGAATAATGGCACAAAATGGAGTAAACGTAGGATTACAAAGGCCTAGTTATACTTCCCCTTTGTCTGAATTTGTCTTACAACAAGAGTTACCACCAAGGTGGAAAGTCCCCAAATTCACAAAATTCTCAGGGGATACTAGTGAATCCACCATAGAACATGTGGCGCGTTATTTGATAGAGGCAGGAGAGATTGCTAATAATGAGAACTTAAGGATGAAATATTTCCCAAGTTCTTTGACGAAAAATGCTTTCACTTGGTTTACATCACTTCCTGCAACTTCAATCTTTACTTGGACCCAATTAGAGAGATTGTTCCATGAACAATTTTATATGGGACAAACCAAGATAAGTTTGAAAGAGTTGGCAAGTGTCAAAAGAAAATTTTCTGAACCTATAGATGACTATTTAAATAGGTTTAGATTATTAAAAGCCAGATGCTTTACGCAAGTGCCGGAACAAGAACTAGTCGAAATGGCTGCAGGGGGTCTAGATTATTCCATAAGGAAAAAACTAGATACCCAATACTTGAGAGACATGGCACAACTGGCAGACAGAGTGAGGCAAATAGAAAGACTAAAAAATGAAAAATTTAGATCAAATAAAAACAAGAAGGAAAGAGTGGCCTATGTAGGAATAGTTAAAGAAGATGATTATGACGAAAACGAACCAGTCATTTTCGACCAGCAAGAAATTGATCTTGCAGAATTAAAACAAGGCCCTCCATATTCTTGTAAAGTTTTAGCCCCGTCGAATGGAAAAAATCCAGTCGAAGTGGAAAAGAATGACAGGTTCCCTAAAAGAACCTATACATTCGACATCACCAAGTGTGATGAGATATTTGATTTATTAGTCAAAGATGGTCAGTTAATAAAACCAGCAGGCACTAAAGAGCCTCTTGTAGACCAACAGAAAAAGAGAGGTTTTTGTAAATACCATAATTTCTTGGGTCATAAAACTTCTCAATGTTACCTTTTCAGGGATCTTGTCCAGAACGCAATCCAAAATGGAAGGCTGAAGTTTGGAGACAAAGGCAAGCAGCAGATGAAGATTGACTCCAATCCCATGCAGGTTGTGGAGGCCAACTATGCTGAACCAGAAATGGTAAACGTGGTCGAAATGGAGATCATGGCAGAAGAGAAATTTGAAATGGTAGAAGTTACTGAAAGCTTCGACACCAACTTCACCATGATAGAAGCTGCTGAAGGTTTCGACACCCATGTCAATGTGGTGGAAGAAGGTGATAATTCTGCTGACCAGGCTGAGGCAAAAGAAGTCAAAGTTTCTGAAGACTTCGACAGTGAGAATGCCACTGAAACTACTGAAGGTTTCGACGGAAGAAATGCAGTCAAAGCGGGAAGAAGCTTCGACAAGGAAAACTGTGAAAGAGATGCTGAGCAAGGGGTGATCTGGGACACTTTGGGAGAGTCAAATGGGAAGTTCGACTTCATGGTGAAATATTCAGCACCACCAAGCTCCAAAACAGATATCAACAAAATCAAACCCACAGGATGGGGAGATTCTTTCAAAAAGGATGACGAAGAGGAGGATAGCAAAACCCTCACTGTCCAAACAGAGGCCACTGAAGGCCCTGACCAAGAGGAGATCAAAACAGCAGGGGCTGATGACAATCCCCTCACTGTCGAACCAATAAACAGTGGTACCACCAGAACTGAAGGACATCCTGTCGAAAGGGTTGCACATTGCTGCAAATACATCTATAAGGGCTTACACCCAAAAGGCAATGTGAGTCAGTCAAAGGAGGACATCCCAGAGGAAATCATGCTAGTCGAAAAAATGAACAAATTGAAAATTACAACTGAACAGAGTGCTGGGATTCATATGGTGGAAATCACTCAAAAGGGAGGACCAGACACCAACAATGGAAAGAAACATCAAGAAAAGCATCAGAAGTTGGTTTACCCAGAAGAGAACGAGAGTCTTGTCGAATTCATCCAGAGGTGTCAAAGGAAAAATGCAGAAGTCATGCTTTGCCCAAGATGCAGTGTTGTATTCGACAAGAAAGCAGCTGATGACTTAGAAGCAGCAGAAAAGACCCAGAGGAAAAGAAATTGGGGAACAGTCCCACCAACCAGAAATGAAAGATTTGACCCAAGAAGAGGGAAGTATCACAGTCAAGGGGTGGGAGAAAGACGTTTCAACACCTACAAACCATCCAACAGACCCAATGATGACAAATGGGTTCAACCTACAAGGGATGCCCAAGGTCAGAAGAGATGGAAGAGTTTTGAAGTGAACAGGGGTCCCTCATTGGAAGTTAAAAAGGAGGCAAAACCAAAATACGTCTCTGAAAATTACAAAGGGAAGAATCCTATGTCCAGATCCCAATGGAGAAGATTCCAAAGGCAGAAGAAAATTGGAAAGGGAAGTGTGGAACACAAAAAGGTTGGGCAAAAGGAGGCTGAATCAAGCAAATGTGTGCAGATCACAAGCAAGGGAATACCTCTGGCAGAAAAAGAAGCTCCTCAGAAGAGTAGATCTAGTGACACCACAGAAATGCAGAGCACAAATAACAGGATGCCAGTGGACGAAGAAGTCACAGATGAATTTAGTTCAGAATCAGATGCCTCTTTCGACGTAACTTGCAATGTGGTTTCTGTGCTGCCCAGAGACTATGACAGGATAATGGAAGTCGAAGATGAAGAGGATGACATGGCAGACGACAGCATAGGTCTGAAGCCTATATGCTACTACATAATGAACAATGGCTGTGTCGAAGAGCAAGATGCCTTTTTCGAAAAGCCAGATGATGCAATGAAGGCTCACTTAAAGCCTCTCTTCATAAAAGGAAAGTTAGAAGGTGTGGGTGTCAACAAAATTCTGATAGATGGTGGAGCAGCTGTAAATTTAATTCCTCATTACATGATAAAGAGGATTGGAAAAGATGACTCCGACACTAAGCCTCACAATATGGTGTTGTCCAACTATGAAGGTAAAATAGGAACAACACTGGGAGTAATACAACTAAACTTGACTGTAGGATCCATCACCAGGCCTACCATGTTTGTGGTGATAGCATCAAAGGCAAATTACAACTTACTGTTGGGAAGAGAATGGATCCATGGAATTGGGGTTGTACCATCCTCCATGCATCAAAGGATAGCAATCTGGAGGCCAGATGGGATTGTTGAAAACATAGAAGCAGATCAGAGTTACTTCACAGCTGATGTGAACAATGTCACTGGTCGTAATTTCGACAAAAATCTAGCCCACATAGCACCATGCAATCCTGCTGCTTTCGACTTAACAGCTTCCGACAATGCTTACTATTCCATGTACCTCCATCCTACGCATGGCTTCCAGTGGGATAAAGAAGTAATTGGGGAGACAAACTACACTTGGGGAACTGCCCATGTCAACCCAACTGGATGGGGGAGTGAATTCAGTGAAAATGACTGAAGTTTCAGCAATGGAAAGGATTTCGGCTTATATAGCCGAAAAACAACTCAGAACGGCCCTTGAGGCTGAAGCTAGAAATATGGCTGTCGAAGCCAGCGCTCAGGTTGTCGAAGGACAACATCCTCAAGAAAATATTGAGGAGCAACATGCAAATCAGAATTTTGAAGAAGACACAAATGGTGAATGGCAGAATAAAAGACTTGATGCCATTTATGATGACGAACCTTTGGGGTTCGAAAAGGATCCAACCTCAACCAATATGAAAATGGTGGCACAGGACCCTTTAGAGGAGATTAATCTGGGACTGGGGGCAGAAAAAAGGCCCACTTACATCAGTGCCAAGTTGAATCCTCAACTCAGAGTCGAAATAATCCAACTGCTGAATGAGTTTAAAGACTGCTTTGCCTGGGATTATGACGAAATGCCTGGTTTAGACAGAAGTTTGGTGGAATTGAAGTTGCCAATACTGGAAGGGAAGAAGCCAATAAAGCAGACCCCCAGACGCTTTGCACCAGAGATTCTGTCGAAAATCAAAGAAGAAGTCGAAAGGCTTCTAAAATGCAAATTCATCCGTACAACAAGGTATGTCGAATGGATTGCTAATATTGTTCCTGTGATTAAGAAAAATGGCACATTAAGGGTGTGTATTGATTTTAGAGATCTAAACTCAGCCACTCCTAAGGATGAGTATCCTATGCCAGTAGCAGAAATGCTAGTAGATTCTGCAGCAGGCCATGAGTATTTAAGTATGCTTGATGGCTATTCTGGTTACAACCAGATTTTCATTGCTGAAGAAGACGTTCCAAAAACAGCTTTTCGTTGTCCAGGAGCAATAGGAACATATGAGTGGGTAGTCATGCCCTTTGGTTTGAAAAATGCTGGAGCGACTTATCAAAGGGCTATGAATTCTATTTTTCATGATTTCATCGAAACATTTATGCAGATTTATATAGATGACATTGTGATTAAATCTGCTTCAGGCTTGGACCACATTAACCATCTTCGACAGTCCTTTGAAAGGATGAGGAAGTTTCGGTTGAAAATGAATCCTCTTAAATGTGCTTTTGGTGTGCAGGCAGGGGACTTCTTAGGCTTTGTGGTCCACAAGAAAGGGATCGAAATAAATGAGAACAAAGCTAAAGCAATAATGGAAGCAAAAGCGCCATCGACGAAGAAGGAATTGCAGTCTCTACTAGGGAAAATCAACTTTCTCAGAAGGTTCATTTCCAACCTTAGTGGAAAAACTCAGGCCTTCTCACCTCTGCTTCGACTGAAGAAGGAAGGTTTCACTTGGGGGCAAGAGCAACAAGATGCCTTCGACAAGATCAAGAAGTATCTGGCTAACCCCCCAGTTTTAATATCTCCTAGTCGAAAAAGGAGCATGAGGCTCTACATATCAGCATCTGACAGAACATTAGGAAGTATGCTTTGTCAAGAGGATGAACATGGCGTCGAAAGAGCCATTTATTATCTCAGCAGAGTCTTAAATGATGCTGAAACTAGATATACTATAATAGAGAAATTATGTTTATGTGTATATTTCTCTTGTATAAAATTGAAGCATTATATAAAACCCGTTGATGTACATATATCTTCTCATTTCGACGTAATAAAACATATGTTGTCCAAGTCTATTTTACATAGTCGAATTGGAAAATGGGCTTTAGCCTTGACTGAGTATTCTTTAAAATATATGCCTCTAAAAGCTGTTAAAGGGCAAGTAGTTGCTGACTTCATAGCTGACCACTCCATACTTGAAGATGAGACAAATTATGTCGAAAAAGAGCCTTGGAAGTTATATTTTGATGGTTCCAGTCATAAAAATGGAACAGGTGTTGGGGTATTAATTATTTCTCCCAATAAAATTCCAACAAAGTTCAAGTATAAAATAGAAGGATTCTGTTCAAATAATGAGGCAGAATATGAAGCTTTAATTGCTGGACTTGAAATTTTGTTGGAACTGGGGGCAACAGAGGTCGAAATAATGGGTGACTCTGAGCTGGTGATAAAACAATTGACGAAAGAGTATAAATGTGTCAAAGAAAATTTGATCATGTATTTTGTGATAGCTAACAGACTCCTCAAGAGATTCGACAGTGTAGTCTTTAGACACATTCCCAGATTAGAAAATCAAGAAGCAAATGACTTGGCTCAGTTGGCTTCAGGGTATAAAGTGTCGAAGGAAAATCTGATGAAGTTTGTCGAAGTGAGAGGCAAAGTCTTATCCACCAAACTGTCCCCATCTGATTTGGAGACAATGAGATTAGGATATGGTGATGAAGAAAACTTTGAGATTTTCAATGTAAGTGATCTAGAAGTTGGAGATTGGAGAAAACCCATCAAAGATTATTTACAAAATCCAAATCAGACAGTCGAAAGAAAGATAAAGTACAGAGTTATAAGTTATGTACTCTTTGGAAATGAATTGTTTAAAAAGACTGCAGAAGGAGTTCTACTAAAATGCCTAGGAGAGACTGAAGCTTATATAGCTTTGTCGAATGTACACAGTGGTGCATGTGGTGCTCACCAAGCAGGACATAAGATGAAATGGCTATTATTTCGACAAGGGATGTATTGGCCAACCATGTTGAAAGATTGTGTCGAATTTGCAAAGGGTTGTCAGGAATGTCAAATCCATGCAGGCATACCTCATGTGCCAGCAAGTGAGTTACATTCTATTATAAAGCCTTGGCCATTCAGAGGTTGGGCTTTAGATTTGATTGGTGAAATTCGACCAGCCTCTTCAAAAGGGCAGAAGTACATTTTAGTAGGAGTAGACTATTTCACTAAATGGATTGAAGCCATACCCTTGACGAATGTAGATCAGGAAGCAGTCATAGACTTCATCCAGAAACACATAATGTATAGGTTTGGGATACCAGAGACTATAACCACTGATCAAGGATCTGTGTTTACTGGTAGAAATATGCAGGCATTTGCAAAAGAGACAGGTTTTAAGTTGTTGACTTCGACACCCTATTATGCTCAAGCAAATGGTCAGGTCGAAGCAGCCAACAAAGTAGTAATAAACCTGATAAAGAAACATGTGGGTAAAAAACCCAGAAATTGGCATAAGACCCTGGATCAAATCCTTTGGGCTTGTCGAACATCTCCTAAGGAAGCAACCAATTCCACCCCATTTAAATTAACCTATGGACATGATGCAGTATTGCCTGTCGAAATCTGTTTACAGTCAATACGAATTCAAAGACATCACGAGATTCCATCTGAAATCTATTGGAGTATGATGATGGATGAACTGGTTGATTTAGACGAAGAAAGGTTGCGTGCTTTAGAAATAATAAGAAGGCAGAAAGAGAGAGTTGAAAAATTTTATAACAAAAAAGTAAAATTCAAAGCCTTTTTAGTAAATGATTTAGTTTGGAAAGTGATTTTGCCCATGGAGAAGAAAGACAGAGTGATGGGAAAATGGTCCCCTAAATGGGAAGGACCTTTCAAAATCCTAAGAGTTTTTTCCAATGGAGCATACGAAGTTGAAGAAATAGAAAAAGATAGAAGAATGCTGAAAATAAATGGGAAGTACTTAAAGAAGTATAAACCAACATTGCAGGAAATAAAAATAGGAACAAATTAAAATTGTGAACGAAACTTGTCTTCGCCAAACAAATGGCGTAAAATAGCATTACATATAAAAGTGCTAAAAGAAAATATCCTTAAAACAAATTCCTAAGTTCTATTACAAAACTACTGTCGAAGAAAAGTAGCTTTGAGTTCGTCGAACTTTTTCTTTTGAAGTTGAATTCGACGCTCGCAGAGACTCTTGCTGACAGTCATTTCGTCAAGCTCCCTGTGAAGTTGCTGGGCTGTTTCTGCATATTGTAGCCCCTTCTGGAGTTCACTGTCTATTGCTTCCTGATTTGGTTTTTGGAGAGAGGTCTGGCGTTCTTTTTCTTGAAGGATTTTCCTTTGCAGATCAGCAATCTGGGCTTGGTAAGCTTGAATATTGCTTTCACACTCAGCAGCAGCCTTAGTGTATTCGTCGGAAAGCTTGTTCAGCTCTGAAATCCTTTCTGTCGAAGAAGCCACTGTGTTCCATGCTGAAACTTGCTCTTCAGACTTGGCTGTGATTTTTTGGGAGACTTCTTTTTGTCGAACCAGATCAGCACTAACAGAATCAATTAAAGATATCAAATCCATCACCAAACGGCTTTCCTCAGTCGAAGCCTCCAACAAATTGGCACTTTTCAGGAGTTTCTTTAGATCATATTGAGCAGAAGTATTCTCAGCCAAGACTTCAAATAGGTCAACTCCAAGGATCCTTGTCTTGATCTCATCCATAATGACACTGATTGGTTGAAGGTCAGAAGTGGCCCCTGAAGCTGTTGAACCACTGGGAGAGGAATCTTGGAAGTTATACCTGGTGTCGAGCAAAGCTTTTAAGTATTCAAAGGGTTTTCTAACCTTCAAGCTCTCAATCTCTTCATGTGATAAACTTGTCGAATCAGTACCCAAAGAGGTTTCAACAGGAACCTTTGATGAAGAAGGAATGTTTTGAGAAGTTCCTCCAATGCTCAAGTTGACTCCTGGCTGATTCGACAGAGTGACTTCCTCTTCGACATTTTCTTGGTCAACTATGTTGGCGTCAGTTGGATCTGGAGCTTGTGCATCCTGAGCAATGGCATCTTCGTCAGTTTCTGGTATAGCAGCTGGTGGTGGAAGTGGTGCATCTTGATCTGGAATTATTTTTTCTGCAGTAGGGTCTAGTCGAAAAGGAGAGTTGTTGCCAGAAGACTCAGAATCACTGAGGTCGAATTCATCCAAGGTTTGAGGTCCATGGACACCTGTATCTGGAGTGGCATCATCTTGAAGCCTTTCAGCCAGAGTCCTTTCAGAATTAGAAGGGGCATGCTCTTCTTGGATTGTAGAAGTCTCTTCGACATCAATGACAACCTACAGAAAACATGAAAGAAAGTTATAAGATAGATACATGCAGTCAAGATGTGGGAATATTGTTTGTCGAAGTGATTACCTGAGGGATTTCAGTGTGTGCACTTGAGTCTCCACTTCTTTCACTCCTTGTGGGAATTTGGTTGACTGGACTGGCAGGTGGAGTTCGTCTTTGGACTATAGATCTTTGAGAGGCTACTGTTTTAATTCTTAGACCTTTGTTTCTTTTCAAAGGCTGGGGTTCAGGGGATTCGTCTTCAGATTCTTCGACGCTTGCCTCCTTTTCTTCTGGTTTCCTCTTCTCTGCTGGGGTACGAGTTACCTACAATAAAAAAAAAAGGGGAAGTGTTCAGTATAAGAAATGTGAAGTACGCAAATAAAGAGGGATGCTCTATTTTGTCGAAACCTTCTTGGTAGTTGAGGGGGATTTTTCGACTGTTTTGGAAGATGTTCCTTCGCCAGCAGTCTTCCTGACAATTCTAACAGCTGAAAAAGAAAAGTTGCATGAACATTGATATAGGAATAAAGGAGTTAGAAACAAAATAAAGGAATGTAATTTCTTCGACACCTTCAAGAATGGGTTCGTCCACAGTAACGTGTTCTATCCCAATGTGAAGGTGCCCAGTGAAGTTGTGCAGATGATACTTCGTCGCAACCACGCGTTCGGCAGGTTTTTTGTTTCTTTCACTGAGCAGTTTTAAATCAGATCCACACACAAACCAATCTGGAAATGGAGGACACAAGGCCACCCCAAATTCTGCAGAAGGTAGTGGAGGGAATTTTGGAGGAAAAGTGGTGAATGCATAGTCATAGTGTGCATGTGGTGGAAGAGATGAAGGAAACCACAACTTGTTTAATTTCTCTGTGAGTTTGTATTTTAAAGATACTGCTGCTTCAGCTATGGTTCGACGAAGATCATCAGGCCTGTAAATAGTTTCAAAATACTTTTGAAACTTTTGAACTTCTTTGATATGCTGATCTGTACCTTTTTTCTTCTTGTCCTGCACAAAGGTAAAAGCATTTGTCAGAAGAGTAGTGAAAGTTGCTACGTCGAAAAATCTGTTGATGTAGTATTCCTTCCACCAGACGTCGAATTCTTCAGTACAGAGGAAGTTTGGTAGAAAAATGGTGGGATAGACCTCCAAAGTTGGGTCGAAAAACTTGTTGTACAGCTCTAAACTTTTGTCGAAATGGTGAAATGAGTTATAGAAAATGATAGCACCTTTCTTATGATAGATAGGCTTCGTCTTCGTCTGAATTAATCCAAACTGCCTAGCTACCAAATTGGGTTGGTACACAATGAGGGATACCTTTGTGTTGTTAAGGCTATGATGGGAGAAAAAGTGCTTGGGCATGAGAAAAGCTTCCCAAATGGAGATATAGGAGTCTTCATCCTTCTGATTCTCCACTGGGAGTCTTCTGGTAAACCATCTTGGACCCACCTGTCTGTTGGCGAATGGTGCCATTGAAGGAGAAAATTTGTAGCGTTTGGCGAACATCATGATGTAGCCAGTGAATGCTTGTTGAAGGCTTGTATTATCATCTGTAGGGGTCAGTTGAACCAGCCTAGGCCATTCGACACGCCTTTCTTTTACTGCGTCTTCGACAACTGGCATTTTGTTGGGGATGAAGGTTTCAAAAGTGGCATTCAGCCATAGTTGTAGAAGCCAAAAAGGGCCTGTAAGACTAATGTTGCCTTTGTCTTTAAGGGTCTTGAGGTTGTTTACACTCTCACTTAAGGATTCATAAAGGTTTGCCAAAAGTAGCTCACTCAGGCAGAACGCAACTCCATTATGAAGCTGATTAGCCATAATGATAAAACTTCTGGCCACCTGAAGGGACCTTGTGCAGAATACAAATTTGGACAACCACAGGCTGAGGAAGGCAATGTGCTCTCTATCAGAGACTTCTTCATTGCTTTCACCTTGGTGATGGGCTATGAAGACAGAGTACCCAGCATGCTTTGTGTCGAAGCCTATGGGGTCCTTGTTCAAGTGTTCAGGGTTAAAGATTTCCCCTAAAGGACTAAGGCCAGTTATGGCTGCTATGTCGAATAGGGTGGGAGTCATCATTCCACAGGGTAAGTGGAAAGTATTGTAAGTACTATCCCAAAAGTACAAGGAGGCTAACAGCATGTTTTGGCAATAACGGGGACCCTCTTTCGACAATTGGATTAAGTCATAAATGCCAGTTTTCTTCCAAAATTTTTCTTTGGCTTTTTCGACCCTAGTAAGCCATGTTAGGTACTCAGAGGGATCTTTCGTCAAAGGGGGACTCCTAAAAATCCTATTTTGGTTTAGATAAGACAGATCTATTTCTGTCGAAGCCATAAGGACTTCAGGTTCTTTTGATGAGGTTTCGACAGGTTTAGGGTTTTTGTTAGCAGCTATGGGTTTGGAAGCAGAATAACAGGGGTAAAATTCTTTTAAACGATTAGGGTCCATAGTGGGATCAAAAATAGGACCTAACATAGCATGATGAACTCCAGAAACAGAAATGGGAATGATTACCTGTGACCTGTAAATGCTTGCCTTTTCCCTTTCATTTGGGGGTTCTGGAAAGTACTGTTGGTGTTGTGTTTGTGTAGGCCCAGATAATACGTGAGCAGGAGGAAGATCCATAGTCTTCTTGGTCTTCTTTGCACTGCGTCCAGTGGTAGCCTTTGGAGGAGCCATTGATTTGATGAAGAGCTTGAAGAAACAGGAGCTTTGAAAGGTTTGGAAATGGAGTTTTTTACGTTTGGGTAAAAGAAGAGTTGAGAAGGTGAAAAGTATGAAATGGTGTTGAAAGTGGTATTTATAGAGGATGAAATAAATGACTAATAAAGAAAAAGGAAAATGAAAAGATTTTCAGTTAGGAAGTGGAAACGTGCATTGCTGATCCTTTAGTGGAAGTTAGAAAATGGCAGTTGGTACGAGGCCATGATTTACCTACAATATAGGGTTATGGGAGATTGTGTAAAAACGTGGGCTAGACGTGACGTCTTAATAAAGTGGAAATCATGATGTTTTCTTGGGACTCAACAAAATCACTTTGCAATAAATGCAACTGACAGGAAGTCAAAGGTCACTTCGACAGCAAAAGATATTTCTCCAAGGTTAGTCGAAAACATCTTTGCTGGGGGGCAATTTGTAAACCTATAATTTCGACAGACTGAAATTAAGGGCTTAAGATCATCTTTGTCGAAGGATAACAAAGACAGAGAATTCAAGGATTGCTGACAGGGTTTGAAACTTCATTACTTCGACAGAAAGGGGAAATGTTGGTCTGGCAGACTAAAGTTGGGAAGTTATTTATAACTAAGTGTTTGATAGAAGAAAGCTTCTCTTTCGACGTTTCGACAGAAGACGGTCTTTCAATGATTTCGACAGAAGGAGATATTTGACAAAAGAGAATATTTGGCAAATGCTGAAGGAGTTGTGTTTTTAAAGGCTTCGACAGTTTGAAGAGGTGCAAGGTTTCGTCACTAAAGAAAGGAATTCAAATTCAAAAGGAATTCAAATTCCAAAGGTTGTAACTTTTGGCAGTTGGACACATGGAGGTTTCAGAGAAAAGTCTACATGCAGGCTGACACTTGTCGTTTAGTTATAGTTTTTCCGTTCTAAGCAGTTATTTTGTTTATGTATAAATAGGATAGTTTGTGTTTAGAATAGGGTGTGAAAATTGATACAAAATTCCTGTAAAAAACTTTAAGTACCCAGTGTGAGAGAAAATGAGTCTAAGACTTGGAACATTGTACGTTTGAACACCAGTTATATTTCAAAGTTATTTAATTTACTTGTTTATGCTTCAAATTTATGTCATTTTAAACTTTATTTACGTTTCTGCAAGTTTACAGCCTTCGACATGTCTTTTTGTTCTTGTTTAAACCTTTAACTTTATTTCATCTTTAAGTTCAAACTCTACTTTACTTGAAAAATCAAAGTTCTTAATACTTTGACAATACTGATAAAACAAACCACAAATCAGTCACCAAATTCTAAGAGTAGTTCGACAGAAACAATGCACATGTATCCTAGGACTTGTTTGGTTGGTCCTGCAAGTAACCCAGTTTTCTGAAGAAATTGGTTAACCAGAGGTTGTTCGCCAGAAACCAGTGCGAACACTACCGCACAAGTTTCATCATTTCATTCCTTTAAGCTCACAATTCGTCGACCATACAAATGGTTCAAGCTAAGGTTTCCTCACTCTTTCCATATTCTTTTCACTTTTAAGTCATATAGTTCCCAATTACATACCTTAACATTTTAGTTTAATAATTATCAATAAGAATTCACACAAAAATCTCATTCTCTCTATTCCCATCAATCCTCACGATTATCGCACACCTCTATTCTCAAACGAGTCTCAAAAGCTAAAACCCTAATTCCTCGATTTTACATAATTACGGTTATCGGAAAAGTCGAATGAAAATAATATTTTTTTCGGCATCAAAAGATAATTTGTGTTTTAAGCTTCGAATCGATACGCGGAACGCTAACATCGGATAACCGGATCACAAGATACGAATTAAACACAAAACTAGAAACCTACAGGTCTCGCTGAGCGAGGCCTCAGCTTCCTGAACGAACCAAATTCTGGACTTCTCGCTGAGCGAGGAACAGCTCGCTAAGCGAGCTCTGCGAAACCAGAAAACGTAGGCTATGTGAACACCCATTTCCAAGCCCAAAACCAACTCAAAAATCACAAAAACAGAGGGATCGATCACTAAACATGATTACTATCTTATACTAACCCACATATTTTGATTTTACCGTGTTTTAACCATTAATCTTTCAATTTCTAAGATTTTCTATAAAACCCTAAACTCACAAATCCAACCAAAACTCAAAGAAAAAGGTTTCTAACTAAGAACCCACCTTGCATTTGATGAGGAGGTTGGTGAAGATGGAGATTCGGCGAAGAAACGACGACGATCCTAGCATTTCCACCCTTGGGGTTTTCTTCCTCTTTCTCTCCTTCTCTTCTCTTTCTTTCTCTTCTTTTCCTTTCTCTTCTATTTATCTTACTAACTTTCTTTTCTTTTACTTCTTATAAATCCTCACTTCTTTCTTTTAAAACAAAACTAATTATATCTATCAGTTAGTAATATTAACCGGTCCAATTTGAGAACATCCAGAAAATATCTCTGAATCGAATATTTAATAAAGCCTCAGAGTCAGATAATATTTAATTAATCCTAATTAATATTATCCTGAAATTTAATTAAATACGGGGTATTACATATATTAAGATAATTAGGAATTGGGAAAAATAAGGACAAGGTGGTCATTAGAAGATTAAGTAAGGATATATTCAGAATTTGATAATAGGATATAAGAGTTACATGAGGGAGTTATAGAAGAGGTGCTCATTCGGTGTTTTTGTGGGAGAAGAAGAAACTTGAGAGAAAACAAGAACGTGGAGTCAAAGAGGAATCGGGAGAATCGGTAGAACGAAGAAACGGTTCAATCGGGAAGCAATAATCTTAAGGTAAGGGGTGTTTAATCTTGATTATTATTGATTAGAAACTGATTATGTTGATATCAGTAGGAATTAGGGAAGATGAAGTGGGTATGGGAGATTAGAGAGAAAACCGATATTTTATATAAAGTCTGCGATGAGTTTTGGAATATTTTGTGCAAACCGGAATTTGATTAAGTGCAATCGTTGTGATTGGATTCGTGAAATTTTCATCACAAAAAAGGGTGGCGTGTGTTACCCGTCCCTGTAACAGAGTGGAATTGCATCTTTCCAGATAAGAAAAATCAATTAATTTATGAAGGTTTTATATGAGAAAATTAATTAGAAACATTGGTTATATGATAACTGAGTAATTAAACAAGATATTAGTTATATAGTAAATGAAATAGATTAAATAAATTAAGGAGTATGTGATGATTAATAATTTAAATTAAGAAGATGATTATGTATTATATGAGGGGAAAAAAATGGTGGTGAAAATATGTGGCAGGCGCCACTCCCTAGGACAAGCACAATGTGGCAGGTGCCACATTGTGTTGTGGCCTGTGCCACATCCAAAAGGGTAAGGGTAATATGGAGGGTGCCATAACCCCAAGGGGCATGCGCCACTACATTGAAAGAAAAGGGTGGCCAGTGCCACTCTCACACGTGGCATGAGTCACCCAGTTTTGTGAGATGGAGCCAGTTTAAGTTCTTGACATTTATCCAAATCTGTATAGTTTTTTTTATTTATTATTAGAAAAATCTGAACTTTTATAAATTACTACACAACAGATGGATACAAATGAATAGTAACTGAAAAGGTTAATTGTAAGCTCAGCAAGTAAGATAGTATTAACAGCAGTGAATATTTTGATAAATAATTTTCTGTCAAAGAAATAAATAGGATGTTCCACTTCTGTGAGTTGTATGCTATTGGTGTTGATGAATATGATGTGAACTGCTACTATTTATGTGAATCTGAATGCATGCTATAAATTGTTGTGGATTTGTGATGTTAAGAGAATCTGTGAAATGTGAAATACCTGCTTTATGAATAGTTAATAATTGTGACTGTGAAATTGAAATATATGATTGAATGATGATGCGTTTTGACTAGCCGTGGTCGATTTTATTGTTGTGCGCATCATGCATTCATAGCATTGGTTAGGACAAATTGTCTAGTGATGTTTTGCAGGATAAAGATCCAGTGATGAATTTCGGACAATAATGTCCAGTGACGGCCTTAATCCCATAGTGAGGATTAAGTGCAAATTTTTGTGTACTCTGGTTCCAAGCGGGAACCGATCATACTGGTGGGGATCTTTGGAGATAACGATGAATAAGTCATCAGTGATGTTTTGGTACCGCATGCATAGAGTCTATGAGTTGCATACACATTGTGTTTTGACGTTAATTGTGCAATAATTGTTGTTTGATTTTCTATGATGATCTTGATGAGTTGTATGATGTATTTGAGAATGTATTGATATCATTATTTGTGAAACTTTAACACTGTCAGTTTCTTAAATCTTTTATAATGATTATGATTACTCACCCTTTCTGCTTGGAATTGTTGCATCTTTTGTGGGTAACTTGCAGCAACAACACAGCGACATGCACTACTAGAAAATGTCATTTTAGCCTCCAAATTTAGAGTCGGCCACCGACACCGACGCTATTAGTGTCAGTTATACCCATATTAACCGACTCTATTTAGATACATTATTTGTACTAATTGTTTTTTTCATTAGCATCGATATTACCGACTCTAAATGTTTTATTATATTTAAATTCTCTTAATTCATTAACATACTTTTTAAAAAAAATTATTTATATAGTAAGAAACATTTTTTTTATTTGGTTATTTAGTTAGACTTTATTTAATAACATATATTTTTTTATTAATTTTTTTAATTATAGTCTGTATATAATATTTTTAAATATTTTAGTTATTATTTAGAGTCTGCTGAACCAACTCTATTTGATAACATATATTTATATAATATTTTAAATATTTTAGTTATTATTTAGAGTCAGCTAGACCACTATCAAGCCAGGAAGGAAACCTACTATCAATAGTATCAATTTAGAGTTAAACCACTCAGTTTACACTCTTCACTTAATTACTACCCAATGCAACTTCTATCTAAGAACTCTTAGATAAGAGACACCTATCACTCCCCATCAATCACACACATTGATAATATCACAAAGTACAAAGAATATAAGACACACTTCAAGAACACATAACCATCACTGCTTCAAAGCTTATTGATGATTAACAAAGTACAACTTAAAGATCAGTCCAGCCCTAATATCATAATGATAAAAGAGTGGCTCACAATTAACAACAAATACAAACCATAACACTCAAAAGCATAATGCTTCACAATACTCTATTCTTCGCACACCTTACAGTTAGGTTTTGTAGTCCTTAAATAGAAACATTCTGAATGGGCATGTATCAGATCAATTATATGAAAAGATATTCTTCCATGATTTTATCCAAAAATAAAAACTCAAGGATATAAAAATATATTCAAATATTTGGAACAAAATATCTTCTGTTAGTCAAATAATTCCTCCTTGATTTTCGCCCCTTATTGAACTAATCACAAAAACAAACACATGCTGAAAATATGCAAAAATCAAATCAAATCTTTCTGCATAAAGATGTCCCATAACTGACAGACAGATGTTAAGACATCTGATCTGACATCACAAATACACTTGCACATATGCTCTTCAAACATGTCAAAGACATCCTATATGACATCAGGAGTCAGCATAATGTTTTACTACAAATGCAGCAAACTTAGCCAACCTAAGAACCTTCAATATATATATATATATATATATATATATATATATATATATATATATATATATATATATATATATATATATATATATAATCATATTATACAGTGTTATTATTTGGTACTGACACCATCATAAGTGCCTATTGGTATACTTGACCATTTCTAAACATAAAAGAAACAACAATTGCCACAACAATAAAAATCTAAGATTTAAGTACAATATATGTCATTGTACAAGATACATAATAGAAAGCGAAAAAACTCAATCTAAGCACCCCTGTAACACCCAAGCATATCTCCACTTGTAAATCATACCTGCAAACAATATCTGAAAAACAATAACAATAATGGGGTGAGATAATTATCTCAGTGAGTTCTCTTATCTTATGGGTTCACTCGGCTTTACAAGGTTCTAAACAATTCCTAACTCAAGTTAAAAGGAAAGAGGATAATATTTGTATGCACACAATTTTTACAATATATGGAAATATGTTGCTTGAGTTCAACAACTTAAATTTTTACTAATCGTAAACCTTACCAAGGCATCCCCTTTTCCCGTCCTCTACTATATTTAGAATTTTCGGCACAGGTCATGGATTCTTGTATTGTACTTGACATGCAAAATGGATTCGGATCTAATGAAAACATAGTTCACATGAATCTTCATTTCTTATGGGATGTACCCCTTCACAAGTCTCTTTACCCGTAGACTTCATCCGTACACACGAGAATCAAACATGTCAAGTAATAGTGCGCGTATTCTAGATGATCTCTCTATATAAGCCTCAATTCTTGGAATAACATATATATCTCAAAGGTTATTTCCGACTACGTGATCACATACAAAAACATGATTGTATTCGAAAATCACAAGGCAAACATATTCACCTTATTCTCCAAGTAACACAAAACCAAAACACATGTTCCATATAATCTCTCACCTCTCCACTAGACAATTACTTGTCAAAGATACACACTTAGGATTCAATTGCACAAGCATCACTATCTAATATCATTCATTAAGTACTAATCACTTTACTAATTCATTCCATTAATTAAAATTAAGGGTTTCCTCAATATTACATAATGTCTTTTAAGCATGTTATCACACAATCAAGCAATCACTCAATATATATATATATATATATATATATATATATATATATATATATATATATATATCAAGCATAACACAACACATACAAACAATTCACATAGTAGATAGGCCTTTCAGATCCAAGCCCACACCAAACATAATAGGACTTTCATAACCAAGGTTCCTCACCAAAATCAAATCAAGCCTTATGGTGTTCATCATAACTCAAGGGTTTTATCATCACCCACTCACATACCATTAATTCTATTATGGTTTTCCTCACTTTTCTGAATCATTTCCAATATGATAGCAACATTTCCAATCAACCAAACATCCATGGTAAGCATACACATCACTCATAAAATCATGTAAAACAATCCATGGTATAATAAATCATGCTTATAGAAAAACCAAACAATTGAACAAACAAAAAGAACAAAACCTTCCAGGATCACTGTGTGACCCTAAGGCAAGAGCTCACATTCCTTTTGTTGGATGCTCGCTATGCAAGCTCTATGAAACAAGAATTCCCAACAGTGTAAATTGAAGGATTTCCATGGCCAAAACCTCTAATATTCAACACCCAATAATCCTAACACATATCCAAACATTCAATAAACATAGTATGACATGGTAGAGCATGAAATTCGTCACATTACAACATGAAAACAACATTTGATTCAAATCCATCAAAAACCCTAATCCACCAAGGTTCTCATATTCCTCCCCCCCCCCCCCCCCCTAAGTTACACTATCTAATGGAACTCACCTTGATAAATAAAATGAGATGATGAAGATGATGAATCCAAACTTCCTCATGAGTTCTTCTTCTTCCTTCCCTTTCTCTTCTATTTTTCCTCTTTCTTTCTTCTTACCAATGTTTTCTTCTTTCTCTTCCACCAATATATATAAGCATATTATGTAATATTATCTAATGGTATAAAATATCTTTAATTGATATTTTGTCATCTAATTCCAATTGACCAAATATTAGAGTTACCAAAATATCCTCTCTTATACTTATTAATATTGGTTTGTCCCTTTCAACAATAATTGATATCTTCAGAGTTCACTAGTTACTCTATTGATCCCAATTAACAATATTCAGAGCACTTAGGAGCTCTAATTGTTTCAACCGACAAAAGATAGAATACATAAAAACTCACTTTATCTCAACTGATATCCAATTGAGCAATTTAAGGGAATATGTAGTGTCACATATATAATAACTAAATATATATTAAGCAATTAGTATTTCTCTCATCTCTCAAAATCTAAATTCATGTGCAGATTTTATGTGAATCAAAACAAAAGATAAAACAATACTTAAAAAACAAATAAAATGATATTATGATAAAACATTATTTTAAATTCAAAACCAATAATCAAATCACCAAAATAAGATTTAAATTATATATTTATATTTCCCAAATAATTGACATAAATATATATTTCTAAATATATACTTTCTAGCCACAAATAAAGTGTTGAAAATCAAAATCTTTAATGAAAATATACTTTAATGATTCTCAAGCATCGATCATAAGCATATATGAGATTGCAAATATATTTAGCATAATATACATTAAATAACATATCTCTCAAAGAAAACCAAAATTTTCACAAATACTTTTCTTTATAAAAAAACATAAAGATATTATTTTGAATAAAAGCTTTATCATATAATTTGCAAGTCAAATTAAAAACTTAATTTGATGGCAACAAAATATATTTGGATCAAATCTAATTTTTTTGATATATATTACAATAAATATTTAATTTCAAATAAAAAAAATTTTATCTAATATTTTTATTTTATTTAATATAAAATCATGGTCAAAACGAATATTTAAGACTATAATGAAATTAAGGACAAAACAATTGCAATTATCCAACATAAAGAGTCGTAAACAATTGAAACATGAGAAGAGGTCAAAGAAAGAAAGTAAACCGAATGAAGCCACCATCGTCAACCAATGTGTGGAACCTGAGAAGCACGATGAAGAAGCTGGTGTTTCTCATGCTCAAGTTGATAAGGTTCATCTTTTCTCCCAGCCTCCAATGTCGTTTCTAATATGTTACTCCATTGTTAGGTATATAGTTCATTTGTTTTGTTTTTCAGAATATGCAAGTTTTCAAAGTTATATTTCATCGTGGAGGTGAATTTGTAAGGTTAAGTGATGAGGTTACCATTTATAGGGGAGGTGTATCCACATTAGTGTATGAGCTAGAAATTGATAAATGGACAATGGGTTGTTTTCATAGGTTGATGACCAGGTGGGGTTACGTTTCAGGGAGTTATAGAACCTGGACAAAGATTATTGAAATCGATGAAAACTATTTCCAGATTAGGAATGACGATGACTGCTAATATTTTGCAGCATATGCTTATGCAACCCAAGTAAAAGGGGAACTATTGAGCATGATGTTGTTGATATAAAAGACTTAGTAAGGAGTCCTAGGTGTGTCAATAAGATTGTTGAGCTGGAGGTTTGTGATGAAGAGGGAATGGAAAGACTATATGATAATAAGGATGAACGAGCAACTGTAAATCTTGATGGTTTTAAGGGTATTGATGTCATTGTACCTATTAATGCATCACCCCCCGTTAGTGGGTTTATAAGTGCATCCAAAAAGAAGAAACGGGAGGATGATGAGTATGTGAGTGATGAGCTTGATAACTTTGATCCTGATATAAGTGATGATGAGAAAGGGCCAAGGTTTGAAAAGTTTAGGAAAGAGCATTTGAATAAGAATTTTAAATTTGAGTGGCGTATGTAATTTAATACCCTATATGATTTTAGAGAAGCAATACGTGAGTGGTACGTATTAAATGGGAGGGAAATAAATTTATAAAAAATGAGTCATACAGGGTTAGGGTTGAGTGTAGGGCCAAGTGTGGTTTTTTAGTACTTTGTTCTAAAGTGGGCCATAAGCACACTTTTGCTATTAAAACCATTATGAACAAACATACATGTGCTAGGGTTTTGGATAACAAGTTTGTAAACTCTAGGTGGGTGGCTAAAGTTGTATTGAAGAAGATGCAAACATCAGAAAGTGTTAGGATATGTGACATCATTCAGGATATGAGACAAAACTATTATGTGGGAATCACTGTGGGTAGGGCATGGAAGGAAAAACTCATAGCATAAAAGATATTAAAGGGGATGCTGACAAATAGTATGCAAATTTAAGAATATATGTGATTAAGTTACATATAATGAATCCTGGAAACATTCTAAGTATCATAGTGGAGAAACCAAGTCTTTCTATTCAACCAAGGTTTGGTGCTTTCTATTTCTGCTTTGATGGTTGTAAAAAAAGGGTACATAAATAGTTGTAGACCCTTTGTGGGAGTGGATGGATGTCATCTAAAAACAAAGTATGGAGGTCAGTTGTTAATTGTTATGGGAAGGGATCCTAATGATCAATAATTTCCCTTAGTCTTTGGAGTTATTGAGACAAAAACAAAGGACAATTGGAGGTGGTTTCTTGAGTTGTTAATGATTGATATTGGATAAGACAAGAGATATGTTTTCATCTCTGGTCAACAAAAGGTAAGTTTTACTGTCAGTATATGTTTTTAACTCTAATAATATGTTTATGTTTATTGATTTATATTCATGATGTAGGGTTTGGTAGCTGTTTTTGAGGAAATGTTTGAAACAATTGAACATTAGGTTGTGTCTAGGGCATTTGTATTCAAATTTCAAAAAACAAATTGGGGGTTGCAATTTAACTAGAGATCTGATGACGGGGCTGCAAAATCAACTTACTATCAAGGGTGGTTGGAAAATATGACTAAGTTGAAACAAGTTGATCCTAGAGCATGAGCTTGGTTAATGGGAATTCCTCCAAAAATTTGGTGTAAGCATGTTTCCTCTTTTAACCCTAAATGTGATGTTTTTATGAACAATATAGCCGAATATTTTAATTCTACAATCTTAGCTTCTAGGGATAAGCCAATTTTGTCTATGTGTGAGTGGATAAGAAAGTATCTAATGAATAGGTGTTCCACATCTACCCTAAAACTAGACAAGTGGCCCCATAAAGTTATGCCTATTCCTAGGAAGAGACTTGATAATGAGGTTGTATTGAGTGGCCATTGGCTTCCCACTTGGGAAATGGATGAAAAATGTCAAGTCACTCATTCTTTCAACACTCGGGAATTCATAGTTGACATTGCTAAAAAATCATGTACTTGTAATTTATGGGACTTGGTTGGGATTCCATGTAGGCATGCTATAGCAGCTCTTGTGTTTAGGCAACAAAATCCAAAGGAATTTGTGGATGAGTTTTATTCCATAGAGAATTTTGCAATGTGTTATGATTTTGCTGTGAGTTCAATTAATGGCCAAGAATTATGGCTTGAAGTTCAGTCTGAGGAATTGTTACCACCTAAATACAAAAAAAGGTCAAGGTAGGCCTAAAAAGTTGAGGATTAAAGAGAGTGATGGTTCTAGAAGGATACTTTCAGGGGTGTCCTAGAGGTGTACAAGGTGTGACAAGTTTGTTCACAATTCTCAGACATGTAAGAGCACAACACAAGATCCAAATGGGGTGAAAAGAAAGGTATGACTTGTGATATGATGTATCTGTCTAATATATTGTTATATAATGTCTGTTTTTTATTTGGTAGAAAAAAGTCAAAGCATCTAATGCTGCAACACCAAATGAAGACCTTGAACCAAGTGATTCTCCAATACAAAATGTTGACTCTGAACCAAGTGATGCTCCAACAATACCACAATACCAGCAAATGCAACAATTATGGTTGTTTTGATGCTTGCAAGTTAGGACTTAGTTATTATTTATTTTGGAACCTTTAATTTATGACAATTCCACTATGTTATGGCCTATATGTAATGACAATATCATTTTGTTATGGCTTATGCCTTTATGTAATGACAATGCTATTTTTTTATGGCCTATTTTGTATGACAGGAAACTTCTAAATTTGAAGTAAACAATTTGTACACATTGTGTTGAATGACTTTAAATATCAAGCTTCAATAACTTAACTCAATAATTCATTACATGAACTTCTTAGTACATGGATACAACCAATTCATTATATAAACTTCTTAATACATTGCTTCAAACATCTAAAACTACATGCACTTTACACTACTGCAAGCATAATCACAGACACCCAAATTCCCAATTTCAGTTGAAAATTTTTCCTATGCAAAACAACTATCTTCAACTTGGCTTTTTGAAGCTTGTTTGCGGTCATGTCCAACTTCAACTATATCACATCATAGTTTTTGCAAAAATTTCCATTCTTTGATAAAACATTCATGGAGTTGTTTACTTCATCATACAAAGTAAAAATTTCACAGCTCCCAGCCATCCGCAAACACAAACAACATTAATGAAGTAGTAACCCATATGATAACAAATAGTGGTTCGAGGAATTCCACTCAACCCTGTGTTTCGACACTTTCAAAACTTCCTATTATGGATTTGTATGGTCTTCGCCGCCAATATCTTCATCGGATGACGAAAACTACACAATGGACCGGTTGAGATTTCATAGGAATTACTACTATCAACACTTTGTCTTCTATCCATTTAGGGTTTTATCCAGATGAACCAAAAAAAATTCACGAAAGAAGAAGATGATGAACAGTCATGAAGAAGAAGAATAAAACGAAGAACACGATTAAAATGAAGAAGAATATAACTTAATTTAACCTAATTAAATCCAACGTGGAGTCAACTTAAACACAATCAGCAAGGTCAAGTAGCCAGTCAGCGAATCCTGATGACATGGGCGCATCAGGGTGTTCGTAAAAGGAATCTGGAAAAGTTAAGGGAGGAGTAAAAAAATAATTCTTAAGGGTAAAACAAAACACGTCTATATGGCAGGGGGTAAACATTATTTAACCCTTTATATACAGAAGATGTGTAATCCTTTATTTGAAAGAACATAAAAGAATAAGCGTACATATAAATTTATATGGAAGAACTTAAACCATACAAATCGTTTCAAAACAAATATACACACAATCATAAATTTCGTACTATCACAATGATTTAACAAATAAGAGAAAACATCCTCAAATATTATCATAATAAATTCATGTCTTGAAAAACAAACTCACACAATCATGAATTTCAAATATATGTTTATTAATCGCATACCCACACTAAAAAATTGAAGTTTAGTGGAAAAATCTCAATAAATTTAACATGAAGACATGTTGTGATAGCACTTGTTGGAATTAAATCAATAACAATTAATCACATATACATGTTCTACATATTATATGGGTGCGTTTGATTTGCAAAATAAGAAGTACGGGACAGAACAGTACTAGACAGTACAAATAATACAAGCCAATTTTTTTGTTATGTACTCTGTTTGATGATTGATGCACTGGACAACTTTTTAATATTTTGTTTGATATATTTATGCATTTAATAATAATTTTTTTAGTATAATATTTTCATTGATATATAAAATATTAATATTCATGAATCAGAATATTAAATTATGAGAAGGAGAAGAAAAATGATAAGAGAAAAAAAATGTACTCAACTTTATTTAATATATTTATGTATTAGACAAAAATAATATAATATAATTTTAATTATTTTTATTAAAAAATAAAATATTAATATTATATTTATAAATCAAAATATTAAATAGAGAGAGATTAAAATCTGTATATTGATAATTTGTGGTTGGGACAAAAAGTTGTCCCTTGATTTAGTGAGGGACAAAAATTCATGTTTTTGTCCTGTCCCTTGTCATGTATTTTGTCATGTCCTACGATAAATTTTTGTATCAAACAGGATACAAAAAAAGTTGTCTTGTCCAATCCCTCATTTCTTAGCAAATCAAACGCACCCTATATGTCATATACTTTAGTGCGGAATATAATAGATAATACGAACATGTATATATATTATAGGATCTATGACATGTTAGTATATGAGAGAATAGATGACAGGAATACCTGGATCAATTAAGAAAGTTTTGTTGACGGTAATCCTTAAAGCTAGAATACAAACAACGAACATCGGATGGTTTGTATGGTTCTTCCTCAACCGGTACTCATAATACCTTAAATACTCTTCAAATGGGGAAATTAGATAAATTATTTGTGCACGGTATATTGGGGATCATAACCTATATATATATATATATATATATATATATATATATATATATATATATATATATATATATATATATATATATATATATATATATATATATATATATATATATATATATATATATATATATATATATATATATATATATATATATATATATATATATATATATATATATATATAAAAGGTGATGGCCAATTAGAATTTCCATTATTCTAAAATGGATGATCCTAATATCTATTTATATTTGAATTCATATCCAATTAATTAATTAATAGAAATATAAATAATCTTTTAAATTTATTTAACCACTTAATCAATTAAGATTGACAAATAAATAATATAATTAAAAAATATATATCCAGTAATAATTATTAAAATATACTAATTGAATAATATTTAAATTATAAAATATTCCAACATAAAACTCATAAAACTCATTGCAAACACATTCATAAGTGTATCACCACCTATGTATAAAACTCAACTTATGTATATGTGATTGGATTCTCAATATGCCATAGTACATTATTTAATAAGAAATTTTTTTTTTTGCATTAATAATTACTTATTCCAAGAAGAACACTCGGGATTCATTTCATATCGATGCAAACACGGTCCTGATTTCTTTATAAACCAGTCGCAAGAAGTGCAAATACCATAGTCTCTACTTTCTTTATATATATCAAACCAATGAAATTCACCTTTCCATTGAAAGGAACAGAAGAATAATGTCGTTCCCCAAAAGTTATTTGAAAATTTGAAACCATAACTTTGACCATGACGAAGAACATGAGGCCCGAGATTATTATCTTTAGATTTACAATGAACTGTTAAATCAAAATTATCCTCCAAATCATTAGTAATAGTAACGTGTGCTGCGAGAATATTGTGCATTGATAGCAATATCAACACCCATGATAAGAGGATTTTTTTAGCCAACATAGACATTACACCTTTAACTAATCGTTATTTTTAAGGGAATAATGTTGATGGTAAGAAAGTTATAATTATTTTTAAACATGAAACATATATTTATAAGAGAATTGTAGAAAATATAAAACAAAAAAAAATATTAGTATATTTGATGAGTATCTTTTCTGGTTTATACTAATATTCCATTGTGAAAGAATTATAAATAATAATATTTGATGTATTTATTTTATTTTAATAGAGTAAAAAAAAGTATAAATAATTTATATGAGAACTTTAGAAAATATAAGACAAAAAAGTTAAATTTATTAATATATTTGACGAGTATCTTTCCTGGTTTATACTAATATTCCATTGTGAAGGAATTATAAACAATAATATTTGGTGCATTTATTTTATTTTAATATAGTAAAAAGAATAATAATATAAAAGGTAAATATAATATATAAAAATATTTATTATTTATTTTAGGGATAATAGTCATTTTCATCACTGTCATATAGGCGGTATTCGAAAAAACCCTTATAAAAAAATTGCAAAAAATACCCTAACATTTCCAAAATCTTTCATGTAAGACATTTAACACGCCACATTACCCATAATATTGATGTGGCATCAATTTTTAATATTTTTTTAATCTGAATTGCCCCATGGGTTAATGACCGCGTGGAGTGACCAAAATACCCCTAAGTGAAAAAACATTAATCTATGTGAGAATTTGAACATTTCATCGTTCTCATTTTCAACCCTAACAATTAGGGTTCTTTGCAAGCGTTTGAGAAAAGTGTCTAAAATCCTGCTTCTAAATTGCTCGCATTGTAGTCTTCTTCAATTGTTTGTTGGAATCGCTTCAGTATGCTAAAAAAAAATTATGTTTGTTAGTTACATTGTTGACTCTTCTTCGATATTTAGATATCCATTGTTAGGTTCACTTGTGTCGTACCCAATATTTTTGGAATTCTAAAAATTCAAAAGGGACTCTTTTGACCTCTTTAGACTGATTTAATTTTTTATGAATTTATTATCTAATAACTATTTATTTTAAAGGGTTAATTCAAGAGGTACCGAGTTATAATTTTATTCTCATAATTATAATGGGGTTTTATTTTATTGTTAAAGGAAATATAGATTTTATTAATAATATTATTATTAATATTATTAATATAGAGTTTTATTAAACTATTATTAATATTGGATTTATTAAAATAATCAGGGGTTGTATTTATCTTATTTTTAATAATGATATTATTATTGGGATTTATTAACAAGAGTTTTATTTTATTTTTATATTTAAATAAGAGGATGTATTTAGGTTTAATAATAATATTATTATTAATATTATTATTACTAATAGTGATACTATATTTTTATTTTAAAATTAAATTTTAAAATAAATAGGGGTCCATCTTATCTTATTATATATTATTATTATTATCATTAATATTATGTATTAATATTAATATTATTATGATCTTATTTTTATTATTTTTGGGTCAGATCAAACTTCTAACCCTAATTATGTCTATAAATAAGATCTCTGTCTATCCTATTTTTTTGGATCCATTATTCACATATTCCAACCCTAAAAGTTGTTGTTCTTCGCATTGAAGAACAAAACAAATAAACCCTAAAAAGTTGTTGTTCTTCACATTGAAGAACAACAATAAATAAACCCTAAAAAACCTCCATCAAGAAAAGATCGAAGAGAGGAAGGGGGAAGAAAAAGGGAGATCGCCAGGTTAGTATCGTTTTATCGATTATATATATATATATATATATATATATATATATATATATATATATATATATATATATATATATATATATATATATATATATATATATATATATATATATATATATATATATATTTGTTAGACTTTGTTGTCTTTTATCTATTATATGATTTGTTGTATATATTGTTGATTGTTAGATGTTGTTATCTTCTATCTATTATAAAAATCACTAGTTTTTATAATGGATAGACATTGTTATAAAAAATTCCATGAATAATCAACCATGCCAGATGACCACCAATGTCGCTGTGAACTCCATTTCCACCGAAGACACCACTACAGAACCTCAATCATTAAACCTCAGTCACTCCGCTTGTCCATTCTTGTTTGATATCTTGATTTTTGGATGGATTTGTTATTGTGAGATTGTGGTTGTTTTGGATTTGTTCATGGAAAAGAAGATGAAAAAGATGGGGATTTGTTCTTGTTTTCACAGAAACCATGTAATGAGGGAAGAATAATATGTTTTTAATTTTAATAAAAATAATAACTATGTATTGAAAATAAAAGCAAATGGAAGGGGTGGATGCTCCTTTACTACTTTATATTAGGGGTGGAAATGGAATCCATTAAATAACTATCCATCCAATCCATCCATTATGTAGAATCTTAGTTAATGGATTGGATTCAATCCACCCATTTAAAGTCATGGATGGATCCAATCCATCCCACATATTATAAAAACCCACGAATACTTTTTATTTGAAATCCAACAAAATCACTCTTATTATAAAAATATAATGCATATTTATTTCGTATATTCATTGGCCATTTCTCAAACCGATTTAAACTAGTGGATGTATATAATGTATATTTATTTTGTATATTTATTTTGTATATTCATTGGCCATTTCGTATATCCATCCAATCCATATCCATCAAACTAGGTATGGAATTCAATTCTCTATCTGAATTTAAAGATGTTATTAGGGAGTGGTCAGTATTAAATGAATGAGGTAGACATAGATGTTATATTGGATGACATGATGAATGCATTGAAGATCAACAATCAAATGTTTTTAATCCAACACCTGTTATAAGTACTGGTGATGTGCCTACAACTGAGCATGCTACATAGAATGTAGATGTGCCTACAACTGAGCCTGCTACAAATATTGTTGATGTGCCTACAATTAAGTCTACTACAACTATTGGTGATGTGCCTACAAATGAAGCTGCTACTCACCTTGCTGCGAAGAAAAAAAGGCTGCTAAGAAGAAAAGTGATACTCAGGTAGTTAAAAAAGGAGGTGCATTGAGAGATTGAAAGAAGTGAGGAATGTAAGAAGAATTAGTGGGCATGGTTCAACACTAGATGCATCATTGGTGTTTGATGAAGAGCCATTTATGAAGAAAACAAAAAAGTGGGAGGATATTGAAAGGAGAATGACTCAGTGATCAAAAACTATATCAATTGTCTTTTGTTAGGAATATAATGTCTATTTTGAATTCTACTTTGTTTTGCAACACTGAGACAATATGCACCAGTTATGTTGTGAAATGCACATAATGTCTTTTGAAGTGCACATTATCTTTTGTAATGCTATCAAAACATCTTATAATGTTAATTGACTTTGTTTTTCACCTTTAACATTGGTTGTAATTCTATCAAAACATCTTATCATCTGCTATCAAAACAATTAACTTAGGAATACATTGATTTCAAATTAATGACCATATAGAATAACTTCAACAACAACATTAATTCATTAGGCAATAAGCATTACTATAACACAATAGATTCATAAACACAACTACATTAATTCCAAGTGGCCATAAGCAAACACAACAACTATATTAATTCATAAACAACATGAACTTCATTACAATGCAACTGTTAAACCTTAACTGTTACATGAACCAAAAAGAGAAAAAATACATGGGGCAATAAGCATAACTATAACTGAAATTCTGTGATCAGGTATGAGATGTCCTATGAGATGTTCCAACACTTGACAGATTTAACCAAAACTTAAAGTGCAAGAAAATTAAACAACACAGTAGTTTGTTAACCCAGTTCAGTGTATAACCACACTTACATCTGGAGGCTACCAAGCCAGGAGGAAATCCACTATAAGTAATATTAATTCTAGACTTAAACCACCCAGTTTAATCTTTCACTTAATATCTACCCAATGCAATTTCTACCTAAGACACAACTTAGATATGAGTACCAACTCACTCCCCCTCAATCACACAGTGATCTTGTTTACAAGTTTAATAAAATTGAAGTCATACTTCAAACAAAACAGCTTGATCTTACTTCACAGTTTCAATCAAGATACAAATACACTTTTGCTTAAAAGCTCATAAAGTGGTACAATAAAACAACCTGCTATTAAAACTCAAAACACCCTATTTTGTCTTCTGAAATTCGTACACAATTCTGAGATATTCTGTTGCTTAAATAGGTGTATAGATTTTGGGCTTTCTGTAGGTTAATCCAGTCCTAAAACGCATGCAGCTTCCACCTTGAATTAGGGTTTGTTACTTCCTAGATTCTAGGTGATTTAGTTCTTCTGATTATGCTGAAGTTTCATAACAACACTCCCTACAGATGCGCCTTATTCTGTTTTTGTCCATCCATAATTAATTCCAGATAACTTTCCTTAAATTACTCAGATCAGTTAGTCATTAATTAAATCTGGTAGCAGGTTTGAGATGTCACAACATCTGTAGGGACATCCTAAAAAATTGAACTTAAAACATTTACACAATGTCCCAACATCTGGTGTAACATCCTGAATTAAGTTCTTATACTCTGTTTGATAATGTCCCAACATCTGATAGGACATTCTGAACTGAATTCAACAATTCTTGTTGGTCAAAAATTCTGCCAATTCTAAACATCTACAAACTCCCCCTTTGGCTAATTTTTGGCTAACATTTTTCTGGTTATCAGAGTGCAGCAGAAGTTCTTTTATCAGAGTATAGCAGTTCTTTTCTGTTGAGTCATGTGTGAGTTTACTCCCCCTCAAACATACATGTATTCAGATTTGTTGCAACAGAATTTTTTATTAAAACACACTGATTCAGTTCAGAAGCAAACAGAAGTTTTTCATTAATAGCTAAACAGCATCATACATTGTTGTTGTTGTTGTTCTCCCCCTTGTTAGACATAAATTTGGGGCCAAAGTTACTAATTCAAAATTACAATGCAGCTGTCATTACATTTTTCCTCACATACAATTTTTCACTCAGACTCCTCATAGTCAGTTTCTTCATCTTCCTCATTCTCCTCATCAGAAGTAGCAGCTTTCTGAGCACTTTCTTCAATCTCCAGCCTTTGGATAATCTCCTCAAGCTTCTGCTTCCTTGCATCCAGTTCTTTGCAAGTGCTCTTCAATTCAGCAATCAATGCAGCTTTGGAGATTGGAGACTTTGCATTTGAAGGACCAGCAGATGTCCCAGAGGGTGCTTCAACATCAGCTGCATGATGACTCAGGAACAGCTTGTAGTGGAAGGCCAGAGGGCTTTCTCTTTTGCAAATTGTGTCCTTCTCAGTGAGGATCCCATGGTATTGACTCAGCACTATTCCACACAGCAATGAAGGGAAGGCAATTGGCAGCTTTGTTGCAGATGATCCAGCATGCTTCAATGTCTGATCAAAGATGTAAGCTCCATAATCCAGCTTAGTTTGAGTGCCCACAGCATAAATGAACCTACCCAATCCAGTTGATATTGAGGATGTATGATTGGTAGGGACTCAGTTTGCTGTACCAATCCTGTTCAGCATGGCATATTTCCTTGTCAGCATGCTAACTGAGAGCTTCCCTTTAACTGGCCAAGCCTTGACCTGGTTAGCAGTGATAACCTTGCAGACCTGGTTATCAGTCTTCCCTAACTCATTTGGACCATCAGATTCTCTTCCAAGGTATTGGTTGATAACCTTAGGAGAGAATTCTACACACCTGCCTCTTACAAATACTTTTCTAAAGTCAACAGACTTACCATTGGCACAATCTTCTTGGAGGTTGACTATGAATTCCTTGACAAGCAGCTCATAGCAGGGAGAGAAGTTGGAGACAGTTTTGAAGAGGCCAGCAGAAGAGATGAGATCAATTAACTCTGTGCACTTAAGTGCATTACTGCTCAGCTCTCTTTCAAGTGCTACCCTTCTTTGATAAACAAACTTCCATCTATTCACACTTGAAACATGATGAAAGTAGATGTTGTCCAAGGGAGCTTCTGGAACAGCAGTTGATGACCTTGAGGGTGCTGATTTCTTCTTTGGAGGAGATGTTGGGACATCTTCTTCAACATCTGAATCTGGAGGAGTGACAGCTTTCCTCTTTTGTGTTTGCACCTTGCTCCATTGTTTTGTAGGACCAAAGACAACTTTAGCTTTGTCCTTCTTTGGTGTAGCTTGCTTCTTCTCAGGAATTGCATGTCCTGCATTCATCTTTTCTTTCCTAGTCCTAAGCCTTTTGGCTATGCTAGGTTTTACAGAAGCAATGATTTCTGTATCAGAATCATGCTCTAGGTTCACAATAGGAGGAGGTTGAGCAGTCTCCTCTTCAGCTGGTTGATCAATAGAGATGTGCTCTTTAGTGGAGGCCTTGTGCTGGTCCTCAGATGCTTCTTCATCACTATCTGTGGAGACCTTTTTCTGGTCCTCAGATATATCATCAGCAGTATCAGATGAGACCTTTTGATGGTCTTCAGATGCTTCAACATCTATTGGGACATCCTGTTGAGCAGGAGTGTCCTTTGCAGCCTGAGTTTGTTGATCTTCTTGTGGGGCTGGCATGGTGTTCAGAGGGATAGATATGCCACTTATCACTCTTTGCTCAGATAGGATCTTGGTTACCAACTCCTTTATGGAATCATCCACGTATTCAGAAGCTTTTGGAGTGTTGTATAATGGTGAAGGTATGCCTTTGGTCTTGCTGAAAACTTGATCTTTTGTTCTTTTTGGAGTTCTTGGCTTTTTAGCAAGAGGAACACTTCCTCTGATTTCGTCCATTGGAGTTGGATCCATGGGTACTACAGAAATGGGGGTTGCATGCACCACATCTTCCTTGTTGAGGATTTCTTCAGAAATGTTAGGGTTTTGAGACATTTTCGAAGGATGTGGATGAAGAGTTTTAGGGTTGATGAGTTCTGAAAAACAGTTAGAGAATGCAATTCGTTTTTGAGAGAATGATGAGAATATGGATAGCTGAAAGCAAGCTGATATTTTATAAGTAGTCGTTACTTGGAGAATTTCTAGGAGTGGAATACCCAAGGTGCTTGACCAGACTGGTGTTGCCATCTGGTGCTTATGCCACACAATGTCATATGACATGTTGGCACATCTCCATAACTGCTAAATTTCACATAGGCAGATTCCCAATTTACCCCTTAGGTTTTCAAATTGAGTAGCATCCAAGGCTTTGGTAAATATATCAGCCAACTGCAGATTTGTAGCTACATGTTCCAGTGAAATTACTTTCTCTTCTACAAGATCTCTGATGAAATGACGTCTGATATCAATATGCTTGGTTCTGCTATGTTGGATAGGATTCTTTGATATGTTAATTGCACTTAAGTTGTCACAGTACAATGTCATGACATCTTGTGGGACATTGTACTTAGTGAGCATTTGCTTCATCCAAACCAACTGTGAACAACTGCTTCCAGCTGCTATATATTCAGCTTCAGCTGTAGATAAGGATACACAATTTTGTTTCTTACTGAACCAAGAAATCAAATTGTTTCCTAGAAAGAAGCATCCTCCTGAAGTGCTTTTTCTGTCATCAGCACTTCCAGCCCAATCAGCATCACAGAAGCCAGTAAGAATTGGTTTACATCCATGAAAGTACATTTTGCCATAGTCACAAGTACCATTAACATATTTCAGAATTCTCTTGACCTGATTAAGATGACTAACTTTTGGATCAGCTTGATATCTTGCACATACACCTACTGCAAATGCTATGTCTGGTCTGCTAGCAGTCAGATATAACAAGCTTCCAATCATACTTCTGTACAGGCTTTGATCTACATTCTCACCCTTGTCATCTTTAGTCAGCTTTAAATGTGTGGGGGCAGGAGTTCTCTTATGTGTAGCACTGTCCATCCCAAATTTCTTGACTATGTTCTTAGCATACTTGCTTTGGGAAATGAACATGGAGTCCTCCATTTGCTTTATTTGCAGTCCAAGAAAGTAGGTTAATTCTCCTACTAGGCTCATTTCAAATTCAGATTCCATCTGATTGACAAAATGTTTAACCATCATGTCTGACATCCCACCAAAGACAATGTCATCTACATATATTTGAGCAATTATGACATTTCGTTCTTCATCTTTAACAAACAGGGTTTTGTCAATTCCACCTTTCCTGTATCCTTTCTTGATAAGAAAAGTAGTCAGCCTTTCATACCATGCTCTTGGAGCTTGCTTCAGACCATAAAGAGCCTTCTTTAGTTTGTATACATGATTTGGACAGCTTGGATCAACAAATCCTTTAGGCTGTTCTACATATACCTCTTCATTAAGATAACCATTTAAAAAGGAACTTTTCACATTCATTTGAAATAGCTTTAACTTTAAGATACAAGCAATTCCCAAAAGTAGTCTGATTGATTCAAGCCTTGCTACTGGTGCAAAGGTTTCATCAAAGTCTACTCCTTCAATTTGTGTGTATCCTTGAGCTACAAGTCTAGCTTTGTTCTTTGTAACAACTCCTTGCTCATTTGACTTGTTCTTATACACCCATTTAGTTCCAATCACATTTATGTCATCAGGTCTAGGAACAAGGTTCCACACTTCATTCCTTGTGAATTGACCTAATTCCTCTTGCATAGCACAAATCTAGTATTCATCAGTAAGAGCTTCCTTGATGTTTTTAGGTTCTATTTTAGAAACAAAACATGAACCTGAAATCACTTCTCTTGATCTAGTGCTTACACCTCTGTTGGGATCACCAATTATCAAATCTTTGGGATGATCCTTCTGGATTCTGATGGAGGGAGGTTTGCTGGATTGTTCTGTCCTTGCATCAGTTTGAGTGAAGTCAGAATGATCACTCTTTTCTTCAGCTTCAGTCTTGATATCAGCAGATGTTCCAACATCTTCTGGAACATCTGTAGGAGCATCATCAATTATCACATTTATGGACTCCATGATAACCTTGGTTCTAGAATTAAATACTCTATATGCTCTACTATTTATAGAGTATCCAAGAAAAATCCCTTCATCACTTTTAGGATCCATTTTTCTTCTTTGCTCCCTATCTTCCAGAATATAACAGTTACTTCCAAACACATGGAAGTACTTAACTGTGGGTTTTCTGCCCTTCCAGACTTCATAGATTGTGGACAAAGTTCCTTTCCTTAGAGTCACTCTGTTATGGATGTAACAGGCTGTGTTCATAGCTTCAGCCCAGAAGTACAAAGGTAACTTTTTAGCATGGATCATAGCTCTTGCTGATTCTTGAATAGTTCTATTCTTCCTCTCAACAATCCCATTCTGTTGAGGAGTGATTGGTGAAGAGTATTCATGATTGATTCCTTCTGAAGAACAGAAATCTAAGAATTTTTGGTTCTCAAATTCTTTTCCATGATCACTTCTTATTCTGATCACACAGCTGGCTTTTTCCCTTTGTATTCTTTGGCATAAGTCTTTGAATACATCAAATACATCAGACTTTTCTTTGATGAAATTTATCCATGTATATCTTGAAAAGTCATCAACCACTACATAGGCATACCTCTTACCACCAAGGCTCTCAACCTGCATAGGTCCCATAAGATCCATATGCAATAATTCCAAAACTTTGGAAGTTGTCAGATGTTGGAGCTTTGGATGGGACATCTTAGTTTGCTTGCCTATTTGACATTCACCACATATTTTGCCATCATCAATCATCAGTTTAGGAATACCTCTCACAGCCTCCATAGATATGATTTTCTTTATGCCTCTGAAATGAAGATGACCTAGTCTTTGGTGCCATAGTTTCACCTCTTCTTCTTTAGCTAAAGAGCAAGTTGAAGTGAGACTAAAGTCTTGAGGTTCCCACATGTAACAGTTGTCTTTAGATCTGGCTCCTTTCATGACAACCTTTTGTTCTTTGTTAGACACTATGCATTCAGTTTTGGTAAAGTTTACACTGTACCCTTGATCACATAATTGACTTATGCTGATCAGGTTAGCAGTTAAACCTTTAACCAGCAACACATCATCCAGTCTTGGTACATCTGGACAGTCCAAGGTCCCAACTCCCTTGATTTCTCCTTTAGCTCCATCTCCAAAGGTTACATATCTGGATGAATATAACTTTAAGTCTACTAGCAGATTCTTCAATCCAGTCATGTGTCTTGAACATCCACTGTCAAAGTACCAGTTTTCTTTAGCTGATACTCTTAGTGATGTATGAGCTATATATGCAACACCTTTCTTTGACCATTTGAGTTGAGATTTCTTTTGATACCTCTGCCCTGTGTATTGTTTATCAGTAGAGCTCCAAGGTTGTTTGTTGATCTTGTTCTTGGGTATGTAGCTTTGATCATCATGAAGACTAGCTTTTGGTCTCCATACCTTCTTGATGACCTCTGCCTTCTGCTTAGGAGTTTGCTGATCTCTTTGATGTCTATGCAGCACTTTCTTGGTAACTTCTATCTTCTGCTTAGGAGGTTGCTGATACATCTGATTTGGATATCCATGCAACTTGTAGCAATGAGGTTTGATATGTCCAAATCTTCCACAATGATGACATCTCCATCTTTGATACTTCTTCTTCATTATGTTCTTTTCAGAATGTTGAGACATCTGTTGGAACATTATGTTTGACTTTGTGTTCTTTTCATGATGTTGAGGCATCTGTTGGGACATTTTGTTTGACTGTATGGACTTTGAAGTAGTTTTGCTAGAGCTAGCTTCATCCTTATGAACTCTGTTAAATCCTAGTCCACTTTTATCCCCTGAATGCTTATTGTTGTTGAGAATAACATCCAGTGTACTTGAGCTACTGTTCAGCATTCTAACAGATTTGGACATGTGTTCCAACTTGGAGTTGAGAAGACTTACTTCACTTTTCAAGGTGTCAATGATCTCTAGATCACTTGTTTTTTCATCCTTTAGTGCCTTAATCTGCTTCTTCAGCTTTATACTCTCACTGCATATTTCAGTGCTTCTTTTGAATATTTCTCTGTATGATTGCTCAAGTTCTTCAAAAGTAAGCTCCCCATCACTGGATTCACTTTCAGATTCACATAATCCAGCTAGAGCAGTGATATGCTTAGCTGATTCTTCTTCTGAATCACCTCCTGAGTCTTCATCAGACCAAGTTACAGAGAGTCCTTTCTTTTGCCTTTTTAAGTAGGTAGGACATTCATTCCTGATGTGTCCATATCCTTCACATCCATGGCATTTAATTCCTTTTTCTTGACTGGTCTTTTCATCATAATTTGACCTTCTATTAGCATCATAAGGTCTTTTGTTCTCAGAAGAGTTTGTGTATCTTCCACTTGGTTTGGATTTGTCTTCCATCCTTCTGAGAATCTTTTTGAATTGTCTTCCAAGCATAGTAATGTTGTCTGATAAGCTTTCACCAGTTTCTGATTCATCATCTTCTTCTTCATCGGTATTTGTTACCAAAGCTATGCTTTTGTTCTTCTTTACATTTGTGTCGTTCATTCCCATCTCAAATGTTTGAAGGGAACCAATGAGCTCTTCAACTTTCATTGTGCATATGTCTTGAGCTTCTTCTATTGCTGTGACTTTCATGTCAAATCTTTTTGGCAAAGATCTGAGAATCTTTCTTACAAGCTTTTCATCAGTCATCTTTTCTCACAAGGCTCCAGAAGTATTGGCTATTTCTAAGATGTTCATGTAGAATTCATGAATTGTCTCATCTTCCTTCATTCTCAAGTTTTCAAATTTGGTGGTGAGAAGTTGAAGTCTTGACATCTTTACCTTTGATGTTCCTTCATGAGTTGTTTTGAGAGTGTCCCAAACATCTTTGGCCAGCTCACAGTGATGCACAAGTCTAAAGATATTCCTATCAATGCCATTGAATAAAGCATTTAAGGCCTTAGAGTTGCCTAGTGTTGAATCTTCTTCCTCCTTACTCCATTCTTCTTCA
Organism: Lathyrus aphaca; assembly: GCA_963966055.1. NCBI lineage: Eukaryota > Viridiplantae > Streptophyta > Magnoliopsida > Fabales > Fabaceae > Lathyrus > Lathyrus aphaca. The sequence goes on from OZ014524.1 coordinate 231,397,293, forward strand.
GGTTTCAACACTTTTGATCCATCTTTGGTGTCTTGGACAGGATGTTCCCATCCAATGTTGACTGCTCTCCAGGCCCTGTTGTCAAGTGATCTTAAGAATGCAATCATTCTTGGTTTCCAGTAGTCATAATTAGATCCATCCAGTATAGGTGGTCTATTTACTGATCCTATATCTCTGTCCATGTTTCCAGAATTTGTATTCCCTAGATCTCACCCAGTATAAACAGGCAGGGTGCCTGCTCTGATGCCAATTGAAATTATGTGATCAGGTATGAGATGTCCTATGAGATGTTCCAACACTTGACAGATTTAACCAAAACTTAAAGTGCAAGAAAATTAAACAACACAGTAGTTTGTTAACCCAGTTCAGTGTATAACCACACTTACATCTGGAGGCTACCAAGCCAGGAGGAAATCCACTATAAGTAATATTAATTCTAGACTTAAACCACCCAGTTTAATCTTTCACTTAATATCTACCCAATGCAATTTCTACCTAAGACACAACTTAGATATGAGTACCAACTCACTCCCCCTCAATCACACGGTGATCTTGTTTACAAGTTTAATAAAATTGAAGTCATACTTCAAACAAAACAACTTTATCTTACTTCACAGTTTCAATCAAGATACAAATACACTTTTGCTTAAAAGCTCATAAAGTGGTACAATAAAACAACCTGCTATTAAAACTCAAAACACCCTATTTTGTCTTCTGAAATTCGTACACAATTCCGAGATATTCTGTTGCTTAAATAGGTGTATGGATTTTGGGCTTTCTGTAGGTTAATCCAGTCCTAAAACGCATGCAGCTTCCACCTTGAATTAGGGTTTGTTACTTCCTAGATTCTAGGTGATTTAGTTCTTCTGATTATGCTGAAGTTTCATAACAACACTCCCTACAGATGCGCCTTATTCTGTTTTTGTCCATTCATAATTAATTCCAGATAACTTTCCTTAAACTACTCAGATCAGTTAGTCATTAATTAAATCTGGTAGCAGGTTTGAGATGTCACAACATCTGTTGGGACATCCTGAAAAACTGAACTTAAAACATTTACACAATGTCCCAACATCTGGTGTAACATCCTGAATTAAGTTCTTATACTCTGTTTGATAATGTCCCAACATCTGATAGGAAATTCTGAACTGAATTCAACAATTCTTGTTGGTCAAAAATTCTGCCAATTCTAAACATCTACAATAACAAAATTAATCTTTTTCCTTAAGCTACATACATTTCACTCCACTTCTTCAATCTCCTTAGTAAAATCTATCTCCATTTTTCTCATCAGATCTACAAGATCTCTGTCCAAAGAAAGTTGTTTCTTTTCCACCAAAAAACTCGTCATCCCAAAGGAATAAGTTACAATCATCTTCTTTGTCCCAAAACTTGCACCTCCAATACTTTCTACAGGATTTGCAACTGATTTTGAAACAAACATCTTCATGTTAATATTATGCCCGCATCTTCGAATTATTCTTCTGTTGAAGACGTACTAGAGTTTGAACACACGAAGTTACTCATTTTTCGATTGGATCGAAGAAGAAACGAGATGAAAAAGAAGAAGATAAATGAAGCTGCACGAAGAATTGTAGGGCACAAATAGTGATGACGTTAAAACCAACCAATGAAAAAGACAGAGATTATATTTTTCACTTAGGGCTATTTTGGCCACTCCACGCGGTCATTGACCCATGTGGCAATTCAGATTAAAAAACATTAAAATTGATATCACATCAACATTTTGGGTGATGTGGCGTGGTAAAGGTCTTACATGAATTTTTTTGGAAATGTTAGAGTATTTTTAGCACAAAAAAAAAATTATATGGGGGTTTTTCGAATAACGCCTACATGGGAGGGGTCAAAATAGCTATTATCTCTTTATTTTAATATTATAGTCGAAAAAGGTGTAGTTTAATACTAGGATTAAATATGTTTTTGGTCCCTATAAATATCTCAATTTTTATGTTTAGTCCCTATTAAAAAATAATGAATTTTAGTCCCTAAAAATTTTGTATGTATGCAATTTTAGTCCATGTTGTTTTCTAAAATTTTGAAAACTATTTGATTACCCTTAAAATTTAAAATTTTTGAATATTTTTTTTCATCCATGTTTAGAATACTATAAAATATTTCTTTACTAAATTTTAGAATTTTTTAAAATGAGAAGAATTAAATATGAATTTTTTAAATTTCAAAATATAATGATAAAAGTAATGAAAACCTCGACTTAGAAATCAAATTTTGAGTTCTTTTTTTTCCGAGAAAATTTTTAACATTCTAAAGATGTCTGCAAAATAATCATTTAAAAATACACATTGGTTTAACAGGAGGGACTAAAACTACGTGCATAATAATTTTGTAAGGATTAAAATATCGTATTTTTTTAATAGGCACTAAATATGAAAACTGAGATATTTATAGGGACTAATGACATATTTAACCCTTAATACTAATAGTAAAGAATATCGAATAATTTTTTTTTTAATAATGTAAAGTGATACAAAAGAAAGAGGGGGGTCAAAATCCTAAAACTAACCTAAAGAAAAGCAAATCTAGCTTACTCTTTACAAAGTTTACCCTAAAAAAAATAAAGGTATAAAAATAAATTAAATTGAATTTGTAATATTAACACATATGTTAGCAAGAGAATTGGTACAATTATTCCCTTCTCTATAAATGTGAGAAGTAACAAAAAGACATATTCAAAGTGACATATTCGAGTTGATATTAATCTAGTTCCACAAAGGTGGCTTCCAAATAACCTCCAAATTTCTAACAGAGTAAGGAGATCAAATTTTGACCTTGAATGTTTTCATAATCTCAAATTATTGGATGTTCACAAAGGAGGCCACATTAGAGTTATTACTGTTCAGGGAACAAGCTGGCATAATATAAGAAATAAAAGAAGAAGTAGGAATGAAAGTATCTCAGAATTTTGCCCTGTTTTGAGCAATCCAAACAACATTGAACGAATAGATGAAGGCAACATTAAAAACTAAATTACATCAACCAGTCCAAAGTTTATAAGCATAAAGGCACCCAAAGAAACGGTGTGAGGCACATTCTTCATATTAGTTGTAGAGGTTGGATTGAGAAGGGAAAAGGAAGCTTATTCTTTTTAAGTAATCATTATTTAAAAGCTTGCAAAGTAACAACATCCAAACTAGAAATTTTTTTGAAGGAGAAATAGCTTTTGACCAAACCCTATGCCACCAATATTTGTAAACCCCCAAATTTCTCTTGAGTTCACACACTAATTTGAGAGTGATAACACCCGAGGGAGAGTTCTTCTGAATCCTTTTATCTGACCGAAGATCAAATGGAATATGACAATTATGAATTCTGACTTTTAAAGAATCAGGAATATCATGATTTTAGTTTGAGAAATTCCAATTTTGATCAATGATGAAGGAGTTGACTAGAAGATCTTCATCTATCATAGTCCCCCCATTTCAAGGATCAAAAGGGCACCACACCAAGTGTCGCACCAAAAGTTAATAGAGTTTCCATTTTCAAGAATTTAAGTTGGGGGTTGTCTCTAATTATTGAAGTCTCATTCTTAACACTAAACTAAAAATAGAAGAGACGATTTGATGTTTAATAACTTTGTTCTTCCTCAAAACATGAAGCCTAAGAAGAATCACCCAGGAATCATCTGAATAGAAAAGATCACATCCAAGCTTTAACTTGGTGGTCTCATTAAAGTAATCAAAGATTGAAGACCTTAACATCTTTCAGAAATCGGTTTACAAATTTTCTTCCATGCTACAATGATTAGTTTACTTACCATATGCGATCAAGTATAAATTCCCTGAAGTCACCATCTACAAAATTTTCCTACTGAGCACTTATTCTCCTAAGATAAACAATAAAGGAGAAAGAGGATATCCTTGAAGGATACCTCTAGAAAACTTAAAGAACCTATGAAGAGCACCATTGATAGATATTAAAAGACAACTAGAATGAAAGTTGTTGTGAATCTGATGATAGAAATTTGCTTGATAATATTTGAATAACATTGGAATAATGCCGCTTGAAAACCATCGGGCCTAGGTGAATTTTCCTTGCTAAGAGAGAAAACAACAACAATAATCTCTTCAATGGAAGGATTGTGAGGAGAGCACTCATTATGTCGTCCACCAAAGTAAGAATAGTTTCTTCTACAATGGATGAACCCTGCAAAACAAAAAGGTTAATAGCAAAAATATTTTGAAAGAAGTTCACAACGTGGTTGGCTATTTGATTGGGTTCGATTAAAGTATTGTATCCTTGGCTAAGGATAGTAATGAGTTTGAAAGAGTTTCTGTCTTTTTTTAAACCCGGTGAAAGAGAGTCGTATTTTGATCCCCCTCAAGATGTCATTTAATACTAGTTTTTTCTCTCTAGAGAAATAGAAAGTATGTCTTAAGCATCCAATTCCTGCCTGATAAGTGTGTCATCTCCACCCAAACACACAATTTGAGCTTGAATTCAGTTCAGGTTATCTTCGGCCATTTTGAAATTTTGAGTGACATTAGCGAAGGATGAGTGGTTCTAATTTCTTAAGTTTCTTTGGAGAATTTGAAGTTTCTTATTAAGAAAGTACATATGGAAGTCAATAATTTTTTGATTCCAACATGACAACTTTAGAGGTTTGCAATCCTTATGCAAAGTCCAAGTTTTAAGAATTCTGAATCGAGAAGCCACTTTGTAGGAAATGATTGAAAAATTGAAGAGGATAGGATAATGATTGGAACACATCTTAGTGAGAGTAGAAATCGAAAAGACAACCCATGAATCCAAACAAAACTGATTAACAATACATCTATCGAGCCTTTTTCCAATGAAGAAAGGACTATAGCGCTTGTTAAACCATGTAAATATGGACCCTTTAGTGGGAATATTAATGAGGTTATTAGAATCTGACTAAACATGAAAGTTCAACATTGGCCTTCTAATAGGAGAGTTTATACCTCTTCTTAATTAACTCCCATGATAACATTAAATATGGTTGGTTTGAAGTGATTGAAGTTCATTCCAAAGATATTTTCTTTTGTAAGGGTTGTTTGAGGCATAAACCACAACAAAGGCCAAAATTGTATTATACTGAAAGTAAAATCCGCTAGTTGATTTGTTATTCAAGCATACAAGGATTGGTATTTGTACACCAAAAGCATAAAAGAGAAGGTTTGGGGATGATGTTAAAGGAAAAAGGTTTATAACCCAACTTAGTGAGCCAATTGCAAGGAAACCTGTCATAACTCATTTTGGGCTAATAATGAAAATAAAGTTAGCTTTGTGCATAGTAATTAATATTTTTAATGGTAATATTGAGGGAGCATTATCTACTTCTCTAATGGTCCAATAAAGGATCTTCATAAGGTATACTTTTTGAAACCTGCTTGGGAACTAGTGTTATAATTTTCGTTGGATTTAGGGTTCCCTGATTCTTTTTTAGTTTAGAAGCTGCTACTGTGAAGGCGCCACTGTCCTTGTTTGGAATGTTTTCTTCTTCCTCTAGCCCATTTGCTAAGACTGCCCACAAATTTCTAAGGATTTTAATGTCCATCTTAACTGCCTTTTTTTCTTTATCTTCTATTTGTTGAGTGGTTGGGAGTTAGATTCTTCTAAAGGGTGAGAAACAAAGTTGATGGGGTTATGAGGGACATGGACATTCTCCATATGAGGGACTAGATGTTGATCAATTGTAAGGATATCCTTCCCTGAAGGAATGTGAGTGGGTTTTATTGATATATTATTGATGAACCACATCCGATTTTGGAGAGACATTGTTGGGATTTTAAACAAAGACTTATTTCTCTTGGTTCTTGTTCAACACCTTGTAAATCTTCACATTATGACCCATTTTCCTACAATGAGAACAAAAATATGGAATGTTTTCATATTTAAAACCAGCAAAGAAAACAAATCCTTTTCTTTCTACCAACACATTATAATTAAGTGGTTGGGAAAGATCCATATCGACTAAGACTCAAACATATTGATCAAAGGTGCGACCTAATCTCGATTTAGAAGAAGCCACGTCAATAAAAATAGGGGTACCCATTCTACTGGCTATAGCAAACATAATTAATGGCCTCCAATATTATTGTGGAAGGCCGAAAAATCTAACCCACACTTGTGCAGAGGTGTATTTGTTTAGAGGAAGGATTAAAATCCTTGGTCCAAGCAAAAAACTTCAGAGAACATGTGTTTAAGTTCAAAGTTTTAAACATCCTTACCCTTATCATGTCCTCCATACAAGAGAACTTGAATTCGTAGTAACCCTTACCGAGGGAAAACACCCCATAGTTTTTCACATCTAAACAAATCTTTGAAAGTTTTGACCTGGGCGCGAAGACGCTAAGAGATGAAACAACTTTAGCCAGAGGATTCTTCAGTAGTTTATTCTTGCATTTTTTTAGACTGACATTGTACTATTCTTCTGGAATTTTGATGGATAGCATATCACCTTTAATGATAGCTTATGGAAGTTGTGAGGGAGGAATGTCAAAAACCTCATTTTGGGCTTGGGCAAAGGATTTCGGCTGAGTTTCTGGAGAAATTTTAGGTGGGTGATTGGTCGATTTGAACATGACTGGAGATGATTTCAGAAAAAAAGGGAATGAGAATCCATGGAGAAATTATGTAAGGTTAGGAAAACATGGTCACAATTTTGGGATTAGGTTTGGGCAAGTTTTAGTGACAAATGGGAGCTTCTCACTCTAGGTTTTTGAAAGTTGTATGTATGTGCAGTGATAAAAAATTTGAGATTAAGTTATTGATTAACTTAACTCATAAAACAAGAGTCGTCACTAAGCTTTTATTGTTTCCAGAGGAAAAGGGAAAAAGAACAAACAAAACCCAAAGAAGTTTCAAAATAAAAACTAATAAAATAAAAACAAAGATAAGGGTCTGGGGTTGGGGTTGGTTACGCAAAAGGAAGGTGTTAGGACCCAAAACGTCTATAGTACTCTAAAGGAACCTCATTGAAAATCAGCATATTTGGTTTGAAAAGGATTTACTTGAAATAGATTAGGGAGATGAGAAAAGAAATAGATTTTAAGATTTTGTGTTTGACAAGACCTTTTGAGCCTCGTGCCTACGTACCCACAAAGTGAAATACATGATCAAAACCTCATAGTTTGTGATACAAATAACAAAAGATTGTTTGTTTTGGTTGATTTTAAATGAAAAGACAACTTATCATTTTAAGGATAATACTAAACTAATCACTCAAAAGTATGTGAAAATGGAACTTAGCATCACCATGAGAAGGACTCCAATTTGGATAAAAATCAAGAAGTATGCCACTAACTCTCTTAGGTGGAAAAGAATCAATGTAATTCATACAATACCATGGGGAATAAGAGGCCGACAATCTCACTTATAAAAATGACTTACTTTCCGATTCGGGACAAATTTAGCGCTATATTGAGCAATCGTAATTGGACTTATGTAGAATTCACAACTATCTAAGGTTGGTCAATAACAATGTTTGTGTTAGTACATGCTAGAGAAATTATGTGTAGGTCATTCTCCTAAAGCATGCCACACAAAAAGAAAAGAGGAGGGTGATCTCATCTTAAATCAAGAATTCTAAAATTCCATGATATTCAAGATCTTCATCAACCAAAAGAACAAAGAGAAAAAAAATATAGGAGGAAGAAAAAGATAACAAAACAAGAGGTAAAAACCAAATTGAATCCAAGGATTGATCAAGTTATCATCAAGATCAATTATTCATTTTGGTGGATTATGATTTTCACCTCATCAACACCCAAAATTCATTGAGCTTGATGAAACTTAGGACAAAATCAACTAAGATTTGTGTCAAACAGAAGTCAATAAAGGTCAACAAAATAAATTGCAATAAAAAGAAAATAAAATGCATCAAAAACAATTTGAAAATGAAAATAAAAGGGAAAATCCATAAAATCCTTAAAAATACCAAATGAATGGCCAAGAAAATTATGGAAAGTTGGAAATAAAATTAGAAACATGAAATATTCTTTTTTTAGAATTTTTAAATGCATAAAAGAAATTTTAAACCAATTAAAACAATGGAAAAAGAGAAAATCCAAGAAAAATAGAAAATTAAGAAAATAAAATATGGAAAAATAACAAACATATGGAGAAAAATAAAAGAAAATTTTAGAAATTATTTTGGGATTTTTTGGGTGAGAACTAAAATTATTATGAAGGTTTTAGTGTTTAGGATTTAGGGTTAAGGCTTAGAAGTTAAAACAATTAAAACAAAAACAAAAACAGAAAAATAAAATAAAAACAAAACAAAACAAGGAGTGTCAAATCACGCCTCATTGATTGATGTGGAATATCTGAAGGCTCGGAAGCTGAGGTACATGGCGGAAATAAAATAAAAAATGCATCAGATCACAAAAATATCACAACCATCAGATGAATCAATGTATGCACATCCAAGGGTCCATGTGAGAGAGAACACCACATACCTCTATGAAATAACGCATCAGATCATTTTTTAACTTAAAAAGCTCAGACCACTGATCAGTGTATTTTGATGCATATTCTTCTACTATTGTATATAGGCGTTTCTTTAGTTTATTTTATTTAAAAGCCTAACGATTGTGAAACCTTCAAGAAAAATTATTGTTGCTAAAGTGGTTAATTTTGAAATTTTGGCAAGATATGGATCATATTCATTAGCAGACTTATTTACCATGTGTATGAATAGATAATAGTTTTAATGTGATTGCATTAGAATGAAAGAGAGAAAAAATGAGAGTAAGTTAGGCTTAAGCATAATTTCATGATTCATATTGGTTTGTATAGGTGGGAGGCTTATGACCGCACAATTGCGGATTTATGTTCTTATGATATCCTCAGTGTGCAAGATTAGTACCTATCGATGTAATCTTAACAAAGAAGAGTTTGTAGCCTAGAATTAGTGTTTGAATGCTATTGTTTTTCATGAGTCTTGATACTATTTTGCTCGGAGTGCAAAAGTTCAAGTGTGGGGGAATGTGATCAGTGCATGTTGATGCACATTCTTCTACTAATGTACTTAGGCATTTCTTTAGTTTATTTTATTATTTTTACTATTTTAATATGTTTTCGTATTTTAATTTATTTTTGCCTTTAAAGTAAATTCGTATTTTATTTTCAACATTAACAGTTATTTCGTACATGTTGATTATGTATAACATAACTTGAGCTACATGATTTCGTTTTGCATGTCCTACAAGACTGTAACACCCAGTATATATATAGCTAGAATAATATTATACAAGTGTTAATATTTGGTATTGACACCATCATAAGTGTTTAATGGCATAATTCACATACTTGACCATCTCTAAATAAAATAAAATTATGGTAAAAGGCATGGAAATTAGTCAAAACAATAAAGCTAAGATCAAATTACAATATCCTTCATTGTACAAGAAAATAATACACAACAGAAAACTCTATTAAGCTTATCTTGAAACATTCAAACCTGCAACAATATCTGTAAAGCAACAACAACAGTGAGGTGAGATAATAATCTCAGTGAGTTCCCTATCGTATGGATTATCTTAGCTTTACAAGATTCTAACCAAATCTAACTCAAGTCAGGGGAAATGGATAAGACTTCGAGTTCACTATCTCACACTACTGTAAACACCCCAAATTTTCCCTCACCCATTCACACCATGGCTTGTGTTCATTTCATATGCATAAACACAATCATAGCATCTCATATTACATTTTTTATTCACTGCATAGATTCAAAGTCATCTGCACCTAGGGTTTGTGATCTGAGCAATCCAAGAGCTTCTTGAGCCACTCCAAAGGACATAAATCACTTCAAAGGGGTCCATGTATGTTCAAGTATCATATTATATCCCCTCAAAGTCAAGAATGTCAAAAAATCACAAGAACTGAGAATGGCATTGAAGCAGAGCCAGGTTTGGCTGCACAGATGACCTAAAATTAGGGTTTTGGTTTCAGAGGCCATAAATCCAAATTTTTTGGTCATTATTGTTTCTATTGGTCTCTATATGGTATAGGGATCATGCATATCAAGTTTCATAAAGAAATTCCATGGGGAAGTCATCTGATCAAGAGTTGACTTTTCAAGCAAGTCAGTAAAAAATCAGGGCATCTGAGGCCCCCAGTGACCCAACCAAAGGGTGTTCTTCATCATTTTGATTGTATATGATCTTTATTTGATCATAGAAGATGTTATAATTTCAAAAATTTGAAGAATTTCAAGTCTTTTGCAAAGTTGACTTTTTGGGCAAATTTGACTTTTAATGAAAATGCCATTTTAGGTAACTTTTTCAAACCTTACTTTTTGATTCAAAAAAGCTTCAAATGGAAAAACTTTGGTCATGAAAGTTGTAGAATGGATCATTCCCTTTTCAAAAAGTACAAGAACATGACCTAATTCATTTTGGATCAAAAGTTATGGCTTGTCAAAGTTGGCAAAAATCACAAAATTTCAAAGTTTCCACCAAAGAGGCAAAGTTGCAAATTCACTTCTCAAGGCAAATTGAGTTACCAAATGGACTTCTAAACTTCACCACATGATCACACAAGTCCTAAAAGTTAGATTGCACCCAAGGAATCACATGTCTTATGGCTTATGGAGCAAGATATTTCATAAAGATCAAAAGCAAGGCAAGTTGCAAAACTCATCATAAGACACAACCCACTTGCTTGCTAGCCTGCTGAGCCACCCTAGGCATCTCCTCACATCATGCTGCGCAGGACACACCCTTTGTCCTTGGCTAGAAAGTAGCCCATACTTCTCTTACACCAACTTTGACATTTTGGCAAAAAGACCCATACCAATCAATAAAGCACACATCACTTCCTCTGACCAATCACAGTTTTTTATACAAGCAAAAAGCAAGCCAAAGCAACAAGAACCAAGGCCTGAAACACTCCATAGCACAGCATTCTCATTTTCCACTCCATTTGCAAGAGCCTTCGAAACTCTCAGCACAAGCCTAAAACACACAAACAAACTTCACAAATCAACTCAACACATCTTCCTGGTCACAAAGCACCCTTCACCATAGCCTGAAACACAAAGAATCAAAAACACGATCACCACCTGCCATTGAACAGAACTCCTGCCATCTCTCAGACCAACCATTGCAAACTTCAAACAAATATTGCAAGCTTCATAGGGGAATCAGTGGAGTGCATTTGAGCCAAAGAAACAGCCAGAAAGCTCCTGAATCGAAAGCTTCAGTTCAGGTAGTCAACTCAAAACTTTTTCCAGAAACATGTTTTTAAGTTCTTAATAGCTTATATGCAGTCCCCTGATCATGAATATGTGCTTACTTTTGAAAATAATTGAGAAACCAGGATGTATGCACTGTCTGAAACTTTTGCCCTAAAAAATGTTTGGCTTCGATTCGCATGATTAGTGAATAAGAAATGAGTTTTGTTTAGGGGTTTTGATTCAGTGATGTGTGGGGATGATTTCTGGGCTTTTAGTTTTCATTTTTGTGAAGTTTGGTGGATTTTAGAGATTTTCAGGGAGGGAGGTCACCGGAGAAGACGACCGGAGCTCGTCTCCGGTGACCTGAAAGTGATTAAGTAGTAATTAGGGTTAGGGCACCGGGTTTGAATGTGAGCCAATGGATCTTGTTTCCCGCGCGCGTTTGGAAGGCTGAGATCATGTCATTAGTATTAATTAGGTTTAATTTAATTAATTAAGTGAGATTAGTTCAGTTTGAATATGGACCTTAGGATCACGCGCCAAGTCAACAGGTCCTCCCCCAGAATCAATCCTGGCTCTCCATTGCGTTTACTTTTCATTTTTTATTAATATTAATTCATTTCTTTTGTTTTATTTTGTACATTTATTTTAAAATAGCAAAAATTATTCAAAAATTCTGAAAATTTTTATACACACTTTTATTAATTTTCAGAAACCAAAAACATTTTTATTTTTATTTTTTGCATTAAAAAATGTTTTTAAATCATTTAAAAGTTTATATTTAATTAATTAATGAGAATTAATTAATTAAAAATACTTTTAAGTATTTAAAAATCACCAAAAAATTTATGAAACCTTCATAATCATTTAGAAACATTGTCCAACCCTCAAACCAAATTTCTTTTTTGATCTTGATGTCTTTTGAGAACTTTTCATGGAATTAAAATCATTTCAAGGCATTATTTTGATCCAAACTTCAAAAAATCATTTCTGCCTAACCATTGAGAGTTGGACTTTGATTCTTTTTGCATTGCATTTTGTTTAGCATGTAGTTTGTGAGATTAAATTGGCATGATTTGATCTTTCATTTTCAATTTGTTTGGCATTTTTCTTGTTAAGGTACCCTAAAACCCTAGAAATCTTAGGAAATTCATAACCCTAATTAGGTTAAGAGTTAAAACCTCTCCTTTGGGCAGTGAGCTAGTATAGGTTTAGGGATCCTTTGAGTGCATTTTCAATTTTTTATCTTGATGATTGCTTCTGATTTTGGTTTTTGTTTGATGCATTGATCATAAACCCTAATTTGGGCTTCCATATGCTTCCATCTTGCATTTGCTTGCATACCATGACTTGCCATAGCATTTTGTGCATCCATTTGATTCATTTGACATCTTAAGACATATTGTAAGCATGTTTGATCATTACATCTTTCATTTGCCACCTTGTATGCCATTTGCATTTCATAACTTTTCATGTATGATCATGGTTCTTAACTTGCTTCATTTGCATCCATTTGTTCATGTGATCATTCTCAAGCCATGTTTCATGTTTGCACCATCTCATAAAATCATTATCGTCTCATATATGCTTCTGATTTTGGTTTGCATCATGCCATTCCATCTCATTTTGCATTGCAGTGCATTTCTTTCACTAACTTTTCAGGTGGTAAGTTACTTTGAGAAATGAATTTGCCTTCACTTCTCATAACTTCTTTTCATCTCTCTTATGCATCCTTGTTGCATTTTATTATGTGTTTGAGATTGAGCTTGCTCTTTCTTCTTCTTCTTACTTTCTTTCTTCAAGTGACTTGTCTTCTTAAATGAAGCAAGTTGCTTTGCTTCTCTTTGCTCCATTCATCTGCTTCCTGGTGGTTCCTCTGAAGTTTTCTCTTGTTAACCTCACAAACCTTAGGAACAACCAAGCATGACAATAATTAGGGTTTTGATTAGTCCCCCACTTAGTTTTTACCTTTGTGTCTCTTTGATTCTTCTCCTCTCATCTCATAATCAAGGACTAAACCCTAAAGGCTCTAAGACTTTGTGATTAAGCTTATGCCTGCATCCTTCTATTAGGATGGAGTGTATAACTTTAATCCTAAGTGTTAAACCCTTAATGTGTTTAAATCTCTTAATCAATCCACATAATCATCATCAAGACATCAAGCTTGTAACTTGGGCCTTGCATTAGGGTTCTAATTCTTCCTTAATTGGTTAAGAAGGACTAACCCTAGTGTTAATGGACAAGTCCTCCTCAAGTTGTCTTACAAACCCTAAAAATCACTTCATCATCTTATCATTAGCTAAAATCCACTTAACAAAGGCTTTGTTTTGTCATGAGTTTAATCCCTAATCATGGATTAAGTTGAGGAGCTTTCCTCAGCTTAAACATTCTCATCTATTATCCTTCTATTAGGATGGTGTAATGAGTCTGTTTAATATCTGATTATGGCTTAATCTCATTACTTAACACTAAACAAAAACAACAAAAACATCTAAATAATCATAAGTAGGTTAATGATCTTAACCCTACACCATGGTGATTAAGTGTGAGAAGCTGACTTCACACTTAAGGTATTCTCATTACCCCTAATCAGAGGGAAGATGTGATGAGTTTACTAAATCCATTGGTTTAGGCTTAAGCTCGTTAACTTATGACAAATCTCCAAAAGAAATAAAAGACTGAAAACTCAAAAACAAACAATAATCGTCTCCTTCGGGATTCTTTTCTCATCACCTTCACTCATAAACGAGAACTTGCTTCTCCCGTCTAATGTGAGACAGTTAGCATCTGTGCCAGACAGATCATACACTTGAGCATAGACAAGTAAGCAGTTCATCAAGTCAATTCATCCTTTCAGTCTCTTTGGGTCGAACTACGGTGTTCTGACTTCCTCATTGCACGAGAGGATACGTAGGCATAACTTAACAGTTATCGAACAAAAGTCTCTGTATATTCCCCCTCCTTCCAGCATTATTTTCTTAAGCCTCATTATCATGAGCATTTCATCTTTGTTCTTACACTAACACATCATTTATACACTTCACACTTCTTTTACACTGCCACCTGTACATCCTTTTCCAGCTCTTTATACACTAATTGCACTGACACTACCCCTTTAAAACACAAATCTTTTAAGCGTGGATCCCGTCGAGTACGACGGACAATCTGGGTGCTAATACCTTCCCAGGTTGTAACCAACCCCCTTTCTCAGTCTCTCTGGTTCGCAACCGTCTTATCCATATCTTTCTTAGGTTTATGCAGCATTACCTTTCCTTCGGGATAAAAATGCCTAGCTGGCGACTCTATTCATTCCCTATGAGTTCACTCCTGTGTGTTCTCACATCCTCCTTTCGCCGACCGTTCGCGTCTGTACCTTTATCTGGGCCAGTCCCATTTATCGGGAGCGACAACTACATGGAACTATGTCCATGAGTTCAACAACTCATTTATCACTAGATAAAAATGTGCCTTTACTTCCCATGGGACTCAGTGTAATACTCATCTCAAGCCTATGGTTGTCTCTTCCAATGACACATTTTGAAAAATCAGGTAGGCTAAAAAATGTTGTTTTATTTTTTCACTGAAGACCAGAGGCACAAATGGTACAATTGTTGGTCGACTGTGCGATATAGCTGCTGGCAGGGCTTAAGAAAGGGGACCGGTGTGGAAGACTCGCATCTCAGGGAAGGGAGAGTGTAACCGACCAATTTTCACAAGAGACAGTTGGCCGACCAGGCTCAATTTCATGCACCATGCATTCTATGATGTAGAGGATCTTGAATTGCTTCTGTATGGACGAGATATGTTGAGGTTGATCCAGTTGATGTGCCCCATCAGGAAGAGACTTAGACAAATGTGCCCAATTCGGTAGAGATAGAGTTTTCTCATACTCTAGAGATAACATAAGTGTCACATGTAACGCCCCTAAAATCTAAATTAATCATTTATTTATTTATTTAATTTAGAAAGGATTAAGATGTTTTAATGATTTTTGGAGAATTTTGGGATCAAAAGGGTATTTTAAATAATATAAATAATTAAGGTATTATTTATACTATTATTATTATTAAACAATTTAAGAAAGGCAAGGGTGGTCATAAAAGAAAAAGAGTAAGGATAAGTTGGGAAAGTCATAAACTGGGATAATTGTCAAAAGAAGGAAAACCGATCATTTTTTCTGAATGATCGTATTTTATGAAGATTTTGGAGGAAGATAAGGAGAAGAAGCCTAGGGTCTTGAAGGATTGTTAGGAATCTTGGAGAAGAGTGTTAAGCTACAAAATTATCTAAGGTATGGGGAGTTTTCATGGTTTATTACAGTTATATAGGGTTTGGTTTGTGAATAGATTAAGTTTTGTGTAATTTTGAGTAATTCTTGTGTTTGATGACATATGTTGAATTAGGAGTGTATGAATTGATGAAATAGGGTGAATTAGAGTGATAGGTATTGATATATGTGTATTTGTAGCTCCCCCTAAAAGACACCAGGGTCCCAGGGTGCAGACGCGAACGGTCGGCGAAAGAGAAAATGAGGTTGAATTGAATAGAGTCGTCAGCTAGGCATTTTTATCCCGAAGGAAAGGTAATGCTGCATAAACCTGGAAAGAGGTGGATAATACGGTTGCGGACCAGAGAGACTGAGAAAGAGGGTTGGTTACGACCTGGGAAGGTATTAGCACCCATATCGTCCGTCGTACTCGACGGGATCCACGCTTACAAGATTGTGTTTAAAAGGGGTAGTGTATGTGTTATCTGTGTGCAAAAGCTAAGGAAATAAAATACAGGTGTCAGTGCAAAAGGTGTGAATTGCTCAGGAACTGAGGCTTTAGAAAAGAATGTTGAAAGAGGGGGATGACAAAGATAATTTTGTTTTATAACTGTTAAGTTATGCCTACGTATCCTCGTGTGCAATGAGGAAGTCAGAACACCGTAGTTCGACTCAAAGAGACTGAAAATAAAATTGACTGTGATCTGCTTACTTGCCTATGCTCAAGTGTATGACTCGTCTGGATCGAGTGCTAACTGTCTTGCATTAGACGGAAGAAGCAAGTTCTCGTTTATGAATGAGGGTGATGAGAAAAGAATCCTGGAGAACACGATTATTGTTTGTTTTTTGTGTTTTTCATTTTTTTATTGTTTTTGGTGTTTTGCATAGGATTATGAGCTTAAGCCTAAATCAAGGGCTTGTAAACTCATTATAACCTCCCTGATTAGGGATAATGAACCTACTTAAGTGTGAGATAAGCATCTCAACTTAATTACCATGATGATGTAGGATTAAGATCATTAACCTATTTGTGGTTATTAAGGTGTTTTTGGATTTTTGTTTAGTGTTAAGTAATGAGTTTAATCTCTAATCACAAATTAGTGAACTCATTACACCATCCTAATAGAAGGATAATAGATGAGAACACTTAAGCTGAGGAAGAGACCTCAACTTAATCCATGGTTAGGGACTAAATTCATTATATAACAAACCTTTATTAAATGGATTTTAATTAAAAGGTGAGATTAAGAAATGGATTTTATGGTTTGTAAGACAACTTGGGGGGGACTTGTCCATTAAACACTAGGGTTAGTCCCTCTTAACCATAAGGAAGAGATAAAACCCTAATGTAAGGCCCAAGTTACAAGATAAAGTCTTGGTGATTAGTAATGTAATTTGATTAAGAGGTTTAAACAAATTAAAGGTTTAACACTTAGGATTAAAGTTATACACTCCATCCTAAGAGAAGGATGCAGGCATAACCCTAATTCAAAGTCCTAAAGCTTTAAGAGTTTAGTCTCTGATTATTGAGATGAGAAGAGAGACTCAAGGAGAGTCAAAGGTAAAGGACTAAGGGGGACTATATACAACCCTAAAATTTACCATGCTTGGGTATCCTATGGTTTTTTAGGCTTAAGAGAAAGGATCTTCAAGGCCACCAATGGAAGAAGCAGATGAAAAGAGAAGGAAGGAGAAGAATAAGTTACTTACTTCCTGAAGAAGATAAGTAACTTAAAAGAAATAAAGTAAGAAGAATGGAACACAAGTGAAACAAGTTCACTTCAAAGACAAGTAAATATTCATATTAATGATGAGAAGAGATGGGAAGTGAAGGCAAATCCACCTCCCAAATAACTTACCAAAAGTTCCTGAAAATGTTAGTATGAATGCATAAGACATAAAGTAAAAGGAAATGAAATGAAATGAGATGTGAAGACCAAATTCAGAAGTGAAAATGAAATGTAAAGGGAATATGAGATTATGCAAAGTCATACAAGATTCATATGAATGATCATACAAAGATGAGATGCAATGGAATCGTGTTTAGAAGCATGAAAACACATGAATGTCCATGAAGTGTAATGGATGCCAATCATAGCAAATGAATGAAGAAATGATCAAGCAATGTTCAAGCATGTCTTAAAATGTCTAATATGTCATACAAATGCTTGAAATATCATGGCAAGTTCACATGATGATGATATGCAAAGATGAATGCAAATGAACATGAGGAATTAGGGTTTTATGAATGTATGCGATGCAAATAACCAAAACAGAAGAATACATCATGATAAAAATTTGAAATTGGACTCAAACAAACCCTAAACCTATACAAGATCAAACCCCAAAGGAGAAAGTCAGAAGCTTAACCTAATGGAAGTTATGAAATTTCTAAGTTTGCTAGGGTTTTTGGGTGATTCTTAAGGGAAAAGGCAAATCAAATTGAAACTGCAAGATAAAATCATGAGAAAAATAACCTAGAAAGTATATGCAATATGTGAAACAATGCAAAAAGAATCAAGTTCAAACTCATCATGGTTAGGCAGAAATGAATTTTTCAAGTTAGGGTTAGAAAATGTGATTTTTAAGAACCCTAATTCAAAGAAAATTATGAAGTTATGATCAAACATAAAAATAAATTTGTATGATGAGTTTGAAAATGTTTCTAAATGTATTGGAATGGTTCGTGAATTTTTTGGTGATTTTTAGAAACCTAAATGCATTTTTAATTAATTAAAATTCATTAATTAATTAAAAATAACATTTAAATATTTTAAAAATAATTTTTTAATGCTAAAAATAAAATAAAAATAATTTTTGGGTTAAGAAAATTATTTGGATCAGAAATGCCAGAGATCATATTTTGTTGATGAGTTTTGATATTTTTAATAAAATGAGAAAGAAAATGCAAAGAAAATGAAATAAAAATAAAATAAAATGGAAGTAAACATGATCCATGGCCCAGATTCAAACATGAGAAACAAAGGTTGACTGCGCACGCTTATAGAGGGTCCAGATCAAATCTGGTTAAATGACTTTTATTAAATTAATAAATCAGAAATTAATCTTAATGAGCTAATCTGAGACGTTCGTACCTTAAGCTAATCACGCATCTAAGGGCCTACATTCAAACTGGGCAACTAAACCCTAATTAGGGTTAATCACTTTCAGGTGACCGGAGGGGAGCTCTGGTCATCTTCTCCGGTGACACCAAAACCCTAAATCTCTCTACAGGCCACCCCACCCCAAATTAGTTGCCCAAAAATGATCCCCTACTCACACTGAACTCAAATCATCCCTCAAACATGATTTATAACACACAAACATGGAGAATCGAAGAAGAACAAAAATATGGACAAAATTTCAGAAGCTTGTGAAATCCTCATTTCTCCACCATTTTCAAAAATTCAAAGTGCAAAATGATCAGGGAAACAAGCTCTATCACATTGTAACTTAAAATCAAAGCTCTGAGAAAAATGTTCTTCAGGTATACCTGAGATGGAGCTTTCTGATTCTGGGCTTTCTGGACCTCTATTTGGTGCAAATCAACTCTAATGGACTTCCTGAGGATGCTATGATGCTTGGAACAAGCTTGTAATGGCTAATTTTGATGATTTTGTTCTGCTGCTCCAGAAATCACATCTTTGCTTTGTGAGCTTTCAGGCCATTTTAATGGATGGTTTGTGTTCCTTGTGATGTGTAGAGATGATTGGTGCAAAGAGTTATGAGGTTTGATGGTTGTGTTGAGAGTTTCGAAGACTTGAAGTTTTTGGCAAATTTTGTGAAAGCTAAGTTGTGGGAGGATTCAGGCTTGTGTGTCTTGTGAAATGAGCTCAATAATGTTTGTATGTAATGTCTTGATTGGTCAGAAGGTTGGTGATGGCATAGTTTGATTGGTATGGGCAAGTTGCAAAAAAGTCAATTTTGTGTATTTGGAGGTATGGCACGAGTCAGAGCTGCTTCAAGGGGTGTCTTGGCCTCAACTTGCATCAAGGATGGCCATAGGATCATATTACATGAGCTGTAACAAGCGGATGAAGAGTTTCCAAGGTTTTTGCAACTTTCCCTCTTTGAGAATTTTGTGAAAATGTCTTGATGAATCTTGCAATCCAAGGCACAATTTTGGTTCAAAATCATTGCACTATGTTTGTATGATGTTTAGAAATCAATTAAAGGTCATGAAATGGCTTGAAACTTGAATTTGCAAAAAATCCTCTTTGGCATGAACTTGAAAATTATAGGATTTTTGCCAACTTTGAAAGGCCATATCTTGAGTTCTAGGATGAATCAAGACATGTTCTTGTACTTTTTGAAAATGGGAAGACATAATCTACAACTTTCATTCCCAA
Organism: Lathyrus aphaca; assembly: GCA_963966055.1. Lineage (NCBI taxonomy): Eukaryota > Viridiplantae > Streptophyta > Magnoliopsida > Fabales > Fabaceae > Lathyrus > Lathyrus aphaca. The sequence goes on from OZ014524.1 coordinate 231,417,088, forward strand.
TAATTTTTCATTTGAAGCATTTTTGGTCATGAAAGAATAGATTGAAAATCTTTCCCAAAATGGAAAGTTTCCATTACAAGTCATTTCCAAAAATAGCAAGTTTGCATTTGGCTCAAAATTCTTCAACTTTGTGAACTTCTAACCACTTCTAAGATCAAATAAAGATCATAGAGACTCAAAATGATGATGATGATGACCCTTTGGTGCCCTTGATGGAGGCCTCAGATGCCCTGATTTTGACTTTACTTGCTCAAGAAGTTACCCAATGATCAGATGACTTCCACAGTGAATTTCTTCATTAAATTTGGTACACATGATCCTTATAACATATTAAGACTATTAGAAACAAGAATGACCAAAAAAATTGGGATTAAGGCTTCTGAAACCAAAACCCTAATTTTGGTCATCTGTGCAGGAAAACCCTAGCTCTGCCTCTATGCCTTTGCCATTCTTTGTGATCTCTTGACTTTTATGAACTTTGAGGAGCATATTATGATCACGGAACACACATGGACCCTCTTGGAAAGCTTCAAGACCTTTGGGATGGCTCAAATCACTGTTTGGATTGCTCAGATCACAAACCCTAGATGCAGATGAAATGGACTATGCAGATGAAATATGATATGCTTATGTTAATGCAAAAATGAAAGATCACAAGCCATGGTGTGAGAAAAAGTGAGGGAAAATTTGTGGTGTTTACAGTATTGTTTGATCAATTTGATGCATTTTCAATTTAGAAAAACTGGTTTTGAGGTATTTGAGAGAAAAATTGCAGCAGGAAAATATTTGGGAAAACAAGTTTTTTTTGGGGCTACAATGACCCTGACACGGGCCGTGTCAAACTACTGTGCATGCTATTTTTTTTCTTTTTGGATTTTGGATATAGAATTCCTGACACGGGAGACCGTGTCTGAGCATTGTATTTGCGAATTTTGGTTGTTTTGGAAATTTGAGCGTAGACCTCTGACACGGGCCGTGTCAGGTGACTGTATATATTATTTTTAAATATTTTTTAGGCTTTCTCGTGCCGAATTTTGTTGTCGAGTTGTTTGTTGAGGTATGGATGATAAAACATGATTGTATAATGAATACTTGTTGAATATGAAATGAATTATGCGTATGTTGATTTTTAATGAATTTGAGAGAATTAGCATCATTGCATTTCATAGCATTTTATGATGAGGCTTCGACCTATTGGTAGCTTCAATCCCATTGTGCGGATTGAAGTGATTTGGTGATTATGTTATTCTCCCTTGTGGAGAGTTGGTGGTCAGTGTCCATCACATGGAGAAAATCGGTACCACATGCATTCTTTTCATTTCATTATAGTTGACATTACATATTTTCGCTCTCGAGATTTTCATCCTAGTACAAATGCGAAAGTGGCGCGGAAAAGGTAGAGTTGCCAGCCAGGCATTTTTATCCCGAATGAATGGGAAAGGTAATGTTGCACAAACCTAAGAGAAAAGGAAAGGACGATGTCCTGCGAACCAAAGAACTGGGCTCGGGAGTCGGTTACGAACTGGGAAGGTATTAGCACCCCAGATCGTCCGCCATACCTGACGGGATCCACACTTGTTTGTCTGTTTCAAAAGGTGAGAAATAAACTGTTATTGAATAAAAGAACTACTAACTTGAACTGGAATGGGAAAGGGATCTGGAAAAAGAGAATGAAAAGAAATGGGGGAAATGTAGGGAAAATAAAGAGTATGCTCGAATGGGCCCTACCCCACTGCCTACGTAACTCATAGGAAATGAGAATTAGAGTCGACGTAGTTCGCCTAACTAAGGCGGGAACTTTGTTTATGTCTTTTATGAATTGAACTGCTTATGCTTATGCTCAGGTGTTGCAGGCTCATCTGGTACGAGTGCATTTACCGTCTTGCAAAGAGACAAGTCGTAGTAAGTTCTCGTTATAAGTGAATGAGATGAGAAGAGAATTCCAGCAGGAAAAGACGTGTGTTGTTTGTTTACCATCTTTTAGAAGAAGTGTTTTGCTTTTGTTATTTGTGAAACAATTTCCATGCTAATACTTATTCATCATGATAGATGCCTTACGCCTCGCCCTGAAATGAGACGTGTGTAAGTACCCCATGGAAAAGTCTCCTGGCGCACGAGAAAGCTCGACCTTTATTAGGTGTTTTGCTTTTTCTGTTGTGAGCTGAGAAAGAGGGACTCAAATCGAGAAAGGACAAAACTAGGGGAACTAAGACTCACCCTAAGTTGTTTATTGCATGGGAGACCCTATGGTTTGTATGGTCTTCTAATCCTAATTAGAAAAAGAAAAGAAGAGGAAACTATAAAGCAACTTACTTCTCTAAAGAAGTTAAGTTGCTTCTAAAGAGGGGAAGAATGAAGTTGTACAAACAAAGCACAAATTGCTAAGGCAAATACAACTTGAAAGTATAAAAGGATAAAGGAAGAATTTGTATAAACAAATCTTACCTCAACCTCCCTACAAAACAAATGTTAGTACCAAAATAATTTGCATATTGGAAACATAATCAAAGCATAAAGGCAATTAAGTACCACACACATCCTAGAATGGAACTATGGTTCAAAATAAGACCTAAATCTAAAGTTGAAGGTACCTAAAGGTTATATGACTTCTTAAGTCAGTAGCTACATGCTATAGGCCCCTAAGGATTCTAAGATACCTCACAAGATCAAACTATGTCAAACTATGTACAAAAAGTTCACATAAGTTCACATGAATGCAAGTTTAGGGTTCATGGATGAAGTATGGGTGCATATGTAATACAAGCATGAATTAATACATGAAATAAGTATCAAAGTCAGTAGTGTACACTCTTAAATTTCCTATAATTCTTATGAATGAACAAACAAGTTATGTTAACATTTAGGAGAGAAGAGAAACAAGTTTAGGTTAAACATGTTCAAGTAAGGATGCACTTTGAAACACAAAAACAAATCAAATGAAGATGGTTCAAAAACTGACCTATAACTGAAATTAAGGACCTAAAATTGACCTATAATTAACTCCTAAAGGTTACCACAAATTACCTCAAGCAAATGGCATGAATGTCTTCCTAACATCTAGGATATGCGACAAGTAAGCACTTAAACAGACCTATAATCTAGGTGACATGAAAAATAGCAAAAAAGCTTGAAAAATTATGAAATTAAATAGCTAGAATGGTGAAGTCATTAGCTTACATTGAATAAAATAATTTCACAAAATTATACACCAAAGTTCCAAAACAATTCACTTAATGAGTGAGATAACGAGGCATGATCACCGAAAAACAAATCCACAAAGTGGATCAAAAATAGCACCAAAATTATGAAAAAATTTTCCCAAGTAGCATCAAAATGTCACAAATTCCAGTGGTTAATCACAAACAAAAAATAGGTCTCAAACCTATTGGAAAAAAATGTTTTCGGTCCCTTACAAAACACTTCCTTTTGGGACAACTTGGAATGAAAAATCCAAATTAATTATTAAAATCATCCAAATATGGAATCAAAAAATATAAAAAATTAATTAAGAGGATAAGGATCACTCATGAAGTTTTCCAGAATTTTATCACACCCGAAACTATTTTTAATAATTGCGACGAAACGGGCCAAAAATTGTGGTTAAGGGGAAGTGAAAGGAAAGTGAATTCTATCATTCATAACCTAATCCATAAGCTTCGATATCATCACACATCATCATAAATCACAAATAAATCCAGTGCCTCAAGTGGGAGGGCTCAATATGCACCTTACGTTATATGATGCATTAAATTCGAGAAGGTCGAGATTTCTTACTTGATTGAAGTGTCGATTCTTCATATAAAGAAACCCAAAAATTTCATGCAAGATCTTGTAATCTCCCATAAGAAAAATAAATGTTTATCTTCCATAATCACTTTATAAAGATCCACCATAATCGAAATCGATCCACATCGATCAAAAACCATTGATACTTACCTCAAAATTAGTTGAAAACTAACATTAAAGCCATCAACAAAGTCCAATATCAATAATGAAGAGTTAACATCTAATGTCAAGAACTTAATTAATAATTGATTGAATTCTAATCCATAATCTAGTGAACACTTAACATTCTAAAAAATTCAATTAACAATACACCTAACAATCAAGATCTACTCAAGAATTTAATTAAAGTCCTAAAAAATAACAATTATTAAACCAAACTAATCAATATTAATACAAACACTAATTCCATTTCCAAACTTAATCATCAAATCTTCAAGAAATTAAATCAAAATAACAACAATATTAAATTACTAAAAAAAAGCAGACAATAGGGGGAGGGGTAAGTGGAAACCGAGTGGTGTGATTAGAATTTTCATGGCCCCAGGCCCAATACCAATTCACATGAGGGGTGTGAAGATGAAATTGGGGGAAATGAGGAGCATCTCAATGGAGCCTGAGCCCATTTCTTGATGAAGCACACGTAGGGAGAGGCACATGGTGGAAATATAGGGTGCAATAGAAATCCATGGTTGAAACAAGCATAATAAGCCCAAATTGTTTCGTTTTTGACCTAGAAACAACATCAGGCAATGAAAATAAATTGGAAACTTATCCTCTTCAACTCACAACACCCTACGACTTTGTTTTCTCTTTTCCATTCACTACTATTGCCGATAACACCAACCTTCACGCCGGCGAAGATCCATTCATCTACTTTGGTCACCTCCATGGATGTTCGTCGGACTCACTCTTTCATCACTCGCCGAAACAACCTCCACCGTTGACTCCTCCTTTTACCATGCCATATCTTCTCCTTCAATAACTCGCTTCTCCGACTCCTCCATATTTTTGATTCCATGATCCTCTATCTCCAACAAAACTTCTCCAGAATTTCTGCCGTCACGACACTCTGATCACTTCAGATACCTTCACGAGCCACCGAACCTCACACTCTCAACGATTTCAAACGTGATGCCGTTGCGGCATCATTCTTCGTACATGCTCCACGTTTTCCTTGAACAGTCAGAGTCTTCCCCGCACGCTGCGGCACTCCTCTTCGTAGAGTTTGTACACGATCGAACAAATCTTGGTTTGCTAAAGAACGATCAAAGTCACCTCGGACGAGTTTGATCCTGCTTAATTCGTGAGAATCAGGAGTGATTTGTGGTGTTATTGTCTCGCGAAGACGAAGCCGATTGAAATGAAATGTTTTAGGTATGGCTCTGACACACTTCCCGTCTTCTTCTTCTAATTTCCTTGAACGTGTTGCGGGTGTTCTGAATCTTGCAGGTTATGAATCGTTGAAGAGTGATGAAAGAGGTTGAAGATGATGCTCAAGATTGGTTGAGGTTCTGTGATTGATGATGATGATTCCAATGCAGAATATTAATGAAGGTGTGAAGTTGAGAAGCAGAAGGTGAAATTTGATTGATGAAGATGAAGAAGTTTGTTGAAGATGAAGTTGGTGAAACTGAGTTCGAGAGATTGATACTGGAAAGGGTGTTTTGTCGAGTTTAGAAGAAGATGTAATGAAGATTGATGGTGATAAATAAGAGATTGAAGGATAATTTTTGAAGAGATTTCAGAGAGTTTTTTCATTTTTTGTGATTCTGTTATATGAATGTAACTGAATTTGTAACTGTCAATTTTTCTTCTGAGTTTTCTGGTGTATATCAGTTTGCTATCTTTTTTGTTTCTAAATTTTTCTCATATCATTTTTCCTTTTTCTGTCATAATTATCTAGTGTGAATAAAAAAAGAAAGTTATGTCTTCTGTGACCCCCTACCTTTATAAGCTGATAATGAAGTTCCCCCTTTTGATCACATTCTTATTCCCTTAAAAATAAAAAGGGAAAAAGGAATAACAAAAAAGGTTGATGGGCCTAGTAATTAAATGACATGGGCTTTTAAGATTAAATGAATTTTGGTGGATCTAAGTTTTGGTATAGAAGGAGTATTTTAAAATGGATAAAAATAGAATCTGAAATCAAGCTTCATGTTCGTGGTTTGCATAAGGTGGTATGGAGAATTGGACTTGCTTATTGACATTGATTTGAGCATGGATATTAGATGTGGTTTTGATTGATGATGATTGGACCGAACCCACAAAAAGTCGTATTTGAGACCAAATTAGATCAATCCTTGAGAAATAAGGCAAATCATTAATCGATCTTGAATTGAATTCGTAGATCATACCAAAACCGAATTCCCCCAAATCTCTGAACTAATCCTTGAAACTAGATTACCATGACTTAATCTATGAACCGCAATACCTTACACAAAACATTAATTGAAAAGGTGAACTAGATCCTGATTATTATCATCTATCACTAAATAAGGAACAAGCCCTAACGAGTCTTGGCAAAGGAAAGCCTTACACTTGGATGGACTTTGATAGAAAGATGCTCATGATGTCGTTAGCTCATACCTTTGTCTTAATTCGAGTGCCATAGCCAGATAAATCACCTCTAAATAGAAATTTTAAATTGTGAGAAAATGCTTTGATCCCATGCCTTCAAAGCTCAATGAAAATGCATGATTGCAAGTATTATGACTTGATGGAGATACAAATGAATGTGAAGCATAAGCCAGTTTGATGATAATAAATTAAGAGGGAAAATTTTGAGGTGTTACACATATAAAAGACGTATTTGTGTTTGTGTTGTGCAGAATTTTGTTGATGATGCTATGATGTTGCTGTGCTTATTCTATTTATTTCCATGTACTTATATTTCTATAATGAATTGTGAATTCTCACCCTGTCTGCTTGAAAATGTTGCCTCCTATGTGGGTAACTTGCAGATGATCAAGAGTAGTTTTGCGGTGCTGGAAGATTGAGTCGTGAAGTGTTCTTTTGTTGTTTTAGTCGTGTATTAGAGTTTTGTCCTGCTATGTGTCATGTAACACTGGGTTGGGATTAGTTGCGTACTTTGTATTTTCCTTTTGATTTTATGTTGAAAGTTTTCTGATTGTTGATGTTATTTTGAATTGAATACTTTTATTTAAGGAGTATAATGTTGACTTGGATTAAAAGTATGATTCCATTGTGTAATGCCTATTTATGCTAATATTGAATGAGTAACTCGTGTTATGGGACAAAACAATAATTTTAAATGTTGTTTTTAAATATATGTGACACCTTTCATGTCGATTTTTACTCTGATATTATGAATTATTTTCCTAAAATTGTATGTGGGGTAGAAGGGTGTTACATTAGTGGTATCAGAGCAGGTCGGTTTGTCCGGCCAAGTTTTGTTGTTGTCGGTCTGTTGTTGGTCGTTACTTGTTAACGATTATTCTCTTATGATGTAGTGAGTGTTGTACAGAATGGCTGGAAACAACACGCATCCTTTTGATGATGATATTGATGCTCTTTCCCAGACTACTGCTCGAAATAATGCTCATGATGAGTTTCGTGCTTTGGAGAAGTTTCAGAGGAATAACCCTCTTGTTTAGGAAGGATCTCATGATCCGATGAGCGCACAGAAGTGTCTCAAAGCGATTGAGAAGATTTTCAAGGTGATGGTATGTGCTGATGCGTAGAAGGTGAAATTTGGTACCCATATGTTGTCTGAAGAGGCTGATGACTGGTGGGATAATACTCGTCGAAGTTTGGAGGATGTCGGTACTATGGTGAGTTGGACTGTGTTTAAGACAGAGTTATTTAAGAAGTATTTTCTTGAAGATGCTCGAGATAAGATGGAAGTGGAGTTCCTTGAATTGAAGCAAAGGAATATGACCGTTGCAGAGTATGCAACCAAGTTTGAGAGGCTTGTGAATTTTTGTCCTTATTACAACCGTGCGGATGCTAAACTTTCTAAGTGTCTCAAGTTTGAGAATGGGTTGAGACCGAAGATTAAGCAGTGAATTGGATGCTAGTAGATTTGTAAGTACTCGGAACTGGTGGATAAGAGTCAAATTTACGATGAGGATAACTGAGCTCGATCTGCTCACTACAAACAATTGAGTAAGAAGAAAGACAAAGGCCAAGTTAGAGGGAAACCTTATGTGACTCTAGGTAACAAGGGGAAACAAAAGGTATTAGATGAGAAGAAGCCAAGTAGGGGAGCCGCTAATGCACCTATTAAGTGTTATATGTGTGGAGAGTCAGGTCATAAGGCTGGTGTGTGTACTAACAAGGGTCTGAAATGTTATTGTTGTGGTAAAACTGGGCATAAAATTAATGATTGTTCGAATGAGGGTCTGACCTGTTTCAATTATGGTGAACAGGGGAATATCAGTACTCAATGCCAGAAACCAAATAAGACTACTACTGCTGCCCAGACTACTAGAAGAGTGTTTGCTTTGGTGGGTTCAGAAGTTCCCAAGAAGGACAACTTGATTTGAGGTACTTGTTATATTAATAAAGTTGAGTTGATTACTATTATTGATACCGGGGCTACGCATTCATTTATCTCCCTTGAGTGAGCTACTAGATTGGGTTTGAATTTGTCTAATATGGATGGAAGTATGATCATATAGACCCCTGCTAATGGTTTTGTGACTACTATGCTTGTTTGTTTGAAGTTTACTTTGACAATCTTTGAGAAGGATTTTATGATGGATTTGGTGTGCTTACCCTTGCACCAAATCGATGTTATTCTTGGTATGAACTGGTTGGAATTCAATTATGTTCATATTAATTGTTATAGTAAGACTGTGAGGTTTCCTGAGCTAGGTCAGAATGGTGAGCTGATGTTCTTATCTGCTAAACAAGTGGATGAATTGTTGTTCGATGAAGCATTTCTGTTTGCGGTGTTTTCAACATTGCAAGTTGATGGTAAAGTCGTGAGTGTTGAGTTTCCTGTGGTTTGTGAGTTTCCATATGTGTTTCCGGATGATATAAGTGATTTACCTCCAGAATGTGAAATTGATTTTCCTATGGACTTAATATCATGTACGAGTCCGATATTGATGGATTCTTATCGGATATATGCTTCTGAGTTAAGTGATTTGAAGAAATAATTAGAAGAATTGTTAAATAAGAAATTCATTCGACCTAGTGTTTTGCCGTGGGGTGCTCCGGTGTTACTTGTTAAGAAGAAAGATGGTAGCATGAGATTATATGTTGATTATCAGTAGTTGAATAAGGTGACTATCAAGAATAAATATCCACTTCCGAGGATTAACGACTTGATGAATCAACTTGTAGGTGCTTATGTGTTCAGTAAAATCAATATGATGTCTGGTTATCATCAGATTCGAGTTAAAGCTGATGATATTTAAAAGACAGCTTTCAAGACAAGGTATGGTCATTATGAGTACACGGTGATGCCGTTTGGAGTTTCTAATGCGCATGGTGCGTTCATGGAATATATAAACAAAATCCTTCATGAGTATCTTGATAAATTTGTGGTGGATTTCATAGATGATATCTTGATATATTCTAAATCAGAAGAAGAACATGTTGAGCATTTGAAGATTGTGTTGCATGTAACGCCCAAATTTTATTTAATTATTTAATTTGGATTTGTGGTGTTTTATGTATGGAAGAAAGAAATATTATTTAACATGATATTTAATTATAATAATTATATTATATTGAATAATTATTTGGTGAATAATAAAATAATTGGAATATTAGAAGAGAGGGTAAGGTGGTCATTTGGTGAAAATAGTGAGGGTAAATATTGAAGATCATAGATTGGGTCTAAGGGATAAGGTTGGAATAAGAAAAAGAGAATTTCAACCATTTTTTTGTGATTGCAAAGAAGATCGTGAAAACTGAGAAGAAGGAAGGAGAAGGGGCTAAAGTGTGAAGAGGATTTCGAGACCGGAGGAAGAATTTCTCATTGAAATCAAGGTAAGGGTTAGATTCTTCTGTCTCTTAAGGGTTAAATAATGGGAATTGGTATAGTGTTATTGATTAGAGGAATTAGGGGTTTGGATGATTTGAGTGAGAATTATGTTCAATTGATTGTATTTGTTGATGTTGTGTGATAATTGCATGAATTAGACATTGTATTGTGTGAATTATGCATTTTCTGGTGATTTGGACTAGTTTTGTGGAATATTTTCGTAGCAGGATGGTTGCTGATCACAGAAAGGAGAACTGCAAAAATCACATAGCTCGTCTATCGAGCAGGTCAAATCTTGGAAGAGTGAAAATACAGAGAGTTGCTCGCTTAGCGAGACCTGGAGTGAAAATGACATGTTTTGATTCTAAAAAATTCTCTAAAATTACTAAATTAATATAGTAATGGATAGGGATCGAAGTGGTGTGGTTAGAAGTAGTTAGAGAGGAGTTATGAACTTAATTAAAAGTGTAATTACCATAACTTGGAGATGAACATAAGTTAACATGTTTATTAGTTGTATTGTTGCTATGTGTTACAGTTGTTGTCGTTGTTAGTACACAACATTGGTATTGATATATATATTGATGTATTTGTTGATGGATGTGTTGTGTTGTTGTTGTTGGGTGTTATCGTTGAAGTTGGTATATGTTGTTATAGTTGAAGACACATGTTGTAGGGGTTGATATATGTTGTTGAAGTTGATATATGTTGTTATAGTTGAAGATGCATGTTGTAGGTATTAATACATGGTGTTATATATGTTATTGTTATGTGTTCTCGTTGATATTGGTATATGTTTTTGTAGTTGAAGATGCATGTTGTAGGTGTTGATAGGTGTTATTGATGATGTTATATGTTATTGTAGTTGATGATGCATGAAGTCGATGTGGATTGAAGTTATATGATGTTGTTATGTGTTGTTGATGTCGTTGTAGTTATATGCCGTAATAGTTGTTTGGTATTGTTGTATATTGATGATATATGTTTTTGATGTTGCTATGTGTTGTTGTTGTAGTTGTGGCGATATGATGTGGTAGTTGGTAGGTGTTGTTGTATGTTAATTATATAAGTTGTTGATGTTACTAAGAGTTGTTATTGTAGATGTGGACATATATTGTGGTAGTTGGTGGGTGTAGTTGTATGTTGTTGAAGACACTAATGCATAAGATTGTTGTAGTTGTATGTTGATAATTTTAATGCATGAGATTGTTGTAGTTGTATGTTTTTGATGAATCTAATGCATGAGATCATTGTAGTTGTATGTTGTTGATGATGCTAATGCATGAAATCATTGTAGTTGTATGTTGTTGATGATGCTAATGCATGAGATCGTTGTAGTTGTATGTTGTTGATAATGCTAATGCATGAGATCGCTGTAGTTGTATATTGTTGATGATGCTAATGCATGATATAATTGTTGTTATATGTCGTTGAAGATGTTGTTGTGTGAGGTTGATGTTGTGGTTGTTGCATATTGTCATTGATGGTGTATGACATGTGCATAGTTGTTGATGACGTGATTGAGTACAATCACCGTGGATGGTGTGGTCATGAAATAGGGACCGTACGAGGGTGTGATCATGAAATAGAGATCATATTGGACCATGAAATAGGGTTGATGGGTGTGATCATGAAATAGGGGTCATATTGGACCATGAAAGAGGGGTCGAGAGTTTCGACGAGAACTGGATCTTGAAATAGAGATCGGATAATTGTACCTCATGCATAGAGTCAAGTAGAGTCTCATTATATAAGTTGTTGTTGTGTATGATGTGTTAAGTGTGTTTGCGATGTGGTGGTGTAGTTGTTGTTGTTTGGAAGTGGTGATCTAGTTAATGATACTTGGTTTTTCTTATTATTTTTCTCTTTTGATGATGTAAGTATCTCACCCCTTTTGTTTGAATGTTACCCTTATGTTGGTAATGTGAAGGTGACCAGGATTAGTTGATTGGTGGTCAGTGAAGTCAGTGTACTTCGCGTCTTTAGGAGTTGGCTCTGATATGTACTTTGGGTGTTGGGACGACAGTTGTTGCTTGTTCATTTAATTTTAGAAAACAATTTGTATTTGGAAATACTATTTTATGTTATTTTGAAAGTTTTCCGCTGTGAGATGAAATATTTTTGTTACACGTATCTATTGAGCCATGAGTTTGGTCGATTGTGAAACTCAGAATGAAATAAAATTTTTTATTTACTCTGATTTTAAACATAAATTCATAGGGAGTATTTTGGGTGTTACAAAGTGGTATCAGAGCAGGTCGGTCGGTCCAGCCAGGTTGTGTAGTTGTGTTGTTGTCTAGTATGCGACATGTGTGTGAGAACACTATCAATACTTGTTTTTTTTCCATTGCAAGTTGTGAATGAAACAAGTGGGGGAGGAGCGTTTGTTTCTCATGGATATTCCCGGTGTTGACATGTGGGATATCAAGTCGCTGTAAGAGGGAGTGTTGTATGGACTGTTCAACAATTTAGAGAAAGGTGTTACCTTGAAGGGAGGCATATATGTTTTATTGTTGTTTGTTTCCTTGTGTAGGGGGAAGCGATGTTTTAGGCCAGTTGTGAGCTGGTGATGTGTGGAGTATCCTAACATGTTTCCTTAGGATGTATACGATTATCTTTAAGTTGGAACAAGGCGACGTTATTCTTGGGATGGATGGATATAGTTAAACAGTGTATTTGTCAATCATTAAGAGGATGGTGTATTGTGTTGTTGAACACTATTATGACATGGTGAGGAGGGTTTATACCCCATTATGATTGTCGGATGTATGTTAACAAATTGAGTAACTGATCACCCTTAATCTATTGTTGATAACAGACAAGATCATGTTGGATGGGATAGACGTGACTTGCTAAGATATGATAACATGTGTAGTGAATGGCATGGAGTTAAGCCAAGTACTTGCAGATTGTTTGGATTAGTCGATGTAAATTCTATATCTGGAGGTGAGACAGATTCAGGAATGTGGGTTTCCATGGATGCAAAGGTGGTGTTATGGAAATTGGAAATAAGGTCACAATGACAGATTACTGGTTGTGCATGGATTTTGGAGTTATTTCGGAAAAAGGTATCAGATGTTCTGTTAGGAGAGGAATATGGAATTATATTAGAATTCTGTTTGTGGTCCTGGATTCTATGATATTGTATAAGAGGTCAGTATGATAGAGAAGAGTATCCAGAGGATTTGATAAAAAGGAAATTATGAAATCAGGAATGCCACCGTGGAGAATTTTGTTATGATTGGTGAAGAAGAGAATGATGGCTTGGGATTGCATATTGGTTAGTGAGTGGTATGGAATTCACAGTTGTGTTCCAAATAACTTGGATTTGAGGCGTGATGAATCATAAATGGGTCGAAGTTTCTTGATGGTATTAGTGGACTATGAGGTGAAGAATGAGTATGAAGTATGGTAATTGGAATCAACAACCATAAACCATGTGGGATGGTAATGGTAAGAGAGAGGTATGGTTATATGTCTTGGATTGATAAGACGAATATAAAATGTGAAGTATGTGACCATTGTCTTTTATAGAATTCATAAATCGAGTATATATGTTGTTTGGAAGTTGGGTTACGAGTATTAATTGAAGGAAGTAAAGTTGTATGGCATGTTGTCAAAGAGTGATTTTTGGTTGGTAGAGGTGAATTTGCATGTTTATGTTAAGTCGAATACAAACGTTGTTATAAATACCTAAGATAAGATGTAGTCCTACGTGGAGGAAGCTCCAGAGTAGGTAAAGAAATTAAGATGTTGTGGATACGAATTTTGGAAGGTATTTCCCAAGTTAGCAATTTGGTTATCTCAGTTGACTTATGAGAAATAAGTTGTATGCTTGGGATATTTGTCATAGGAAGAGTTTGGAGAACTGAAGCAGAAGTTGGTTATGGTGTCATTTTGATTAGGACTACTCCTAATACGCCATTTGTAGAGTGTTGAAGTTTGTGGGTGACGAGGTTGGCAGGGAATGAATACAAGATGGTAAAGCTATAGTTTAAGCTTTATGACAACATAAGATACATGAAAGGATCCATTATGCTCAAGATTTGGATTGGGATAGCGGTAGTGGGTGTGTTGAATGATTAAGGAATATGGTTTTATGGACCTAGAATTCGGAGTGATCAATAATCACAAAAGTAGGATGATTGTTTAGTCTAACGGATTAGAGTATGATATGACAAGAAGGATTGCGGACTCCTGATGAAGTAAGTCAAAGTCTTTGTATCTGTTTGATCTGGTGAGTAGAGAGAGTTGAAATTGAGTTAGCAGTTCAGAGCTTTGTGTCTAGTTGAAAGAAAACCTAGTGGGAAGAATGTTGGATATACTAAATATGAATAGGGATGTATGGAGATTGCTAGAAAGCATAAGAAGTTGGACGTGAACTTGTTGCATTTGACAGTGGTAGGTAAATAAAGTGCGTAGCGGGAGTGCGAGGTAGCGTAATTTGTTCATATGGGTATGACTTGTAAGAATTCAAAGGTTGACGATAAAATTGACGAGAATAATGAGATCATTGGATGTTCCAAGATGAAATTGAGATGGCGAAAAGTTAAATTGCTAATATTGTACTGCTAGATGGACGAATGTATTGGTTGCGTGTTCGACTGGGAAATTGTAGATTAGATGTCTTGAAGTTATGAGATCACAAAGTTAGTGGTTTAGCTATGGTAATATCGTGTTATAGATTTTGGTGTTCTTATCTTTGTCGATACATGTTGCCTAAGATGATGGTTCAGGTGTGTGTAGCTAATTCCTACGATAGGGAATTAGGGAGGTGTTACCTAAGGTGATGGTGACTATTGTGTTATGCCTGGTTCAAGAGTGAACTTGTGTATTCGTAGTTTGATTATTTTATGTCGTGAGATGGTTGTAGAATGCATTGCATGAGAAATGTACCTTGTTGTGGTTGTCGTCAATAAGTTGTATTGTTGGTTGCACTATTGGTGGTGTCGTTTTCCAGAGAGTAGTAGTTGACTATTGGATGCAGGGATGTATCAGGGGTAGTTCATATTCGGTGAGTTTTCAAGGACGAAAACCTTTTTAGTGGGGTAGAGTTGTAACACCCCAAATTTAATTTAATTGTTTAATTTGGATTTGTGGTGTTTTGTGTATGGTAGAAAGAAATATTATTTAATATGATATTTAATTATAAGAATTATATTATATTGCATAATTATTTGGTGAATAATAAAATAATTAGAATATTAGAAGAGAATGTAAGGTGGTCGTTTGGTGAAAATAGTGAGGGTAAATATGGAAGACCATAGATTGGGTCTAAGGGATAAGGTTGGAATAAGAAAAAGAGAAGTTCAGTCGTGTTTTCGTGATTGCGAAGAAGATCGTGAAAATTGAGAAGAATGAAGGAGAAAGGGCTAAAGCGCGAAGAGGCTTTTGAGACCAGAGGAAGAATTTCTCATCGAAACCAAGGTAAGGGTGGAATTCTTCTGTCTCTTAAGGGTTAAATAAGGGGAATTGGTGTAGTGTTGTTGATTAGAGGAATTAGGGGTTTGGATGATTTGAATGAGAATTGTGTTCAATTGATTGTATTTGTTGATGTTGTGTGATAATTGCATGAATTAGACACTGTATTGTGTAAATTCTGCATTTTCTGGTGATTTGGACTGGTTTTGTGGAATGTTTTCGTAGCAATATGGTTGTTGATCGCAAAAAGGAGAACTGCGAAAATCACAGAGCTCACTTAGCGAGCAGGTCGAATCTTGGAAGAGTGAAAATACAGAGAGTTGCTCGCTTAGCGAGACCTGAAGTGAAAAATGACATGTTTTAATTCTGAAAAATTCTCTAAAATTACAAAATTAATATAGTAATGGATATGGATCGAAGTGGTGTGGTTAGAAGTAGTTAGAGAAGAGTTATGAACTCAATTAGAAGTGTAATTAGTATAACTTGGAGATGAACATAAGTTGACATGTTTGTTAGTTGTGTTGTTGCTATGTGTTACAGTTGTTGTCGTTGTTAGTACATGATATTGGTGTTGATATATGTTGATGTATATGTTGATGTATGTGTTGTGTTGTTGTTGTTGTTGGGTGTTATCATTGAAGTTGGTATATGTTGTTATAGTTGAAGACGCATGTTGTAGGGGTTGATAAATGTTGTTGATGTTGATATATATATATATATATTGTTATAGTTGAAGATGCATGTTGTATGTGTTATTGTTGTTACGTGTTCTTGTTGATATTGATATATATTGTTGTAGTTGAAGATGCATGTTGTAGGTGTTGATAGGTGTTATTGTTGATGCTATATATTATTGTAGTTGATGATGCATGAAGTAGATGTTGATTGAAGTTATATGATGTTGTTATGTGTTGTTGATGCCATTGTAGTTATATGCCGTAATAGTTGTTCGGTATTGTTGTATGTTGATGATATATGTTGTTGATGTTGCTATGTTTTATTGTTGTAGTTGTGGTGATATGATATGGTAGTTAGTAGATGTTGTTGTATATTGATGATATAAGTTGTTGATGTTGCTAAAAGTTGTTGTTGTTGTAGATGTGGACATATGTTGTGGTAGTTGGTAACTGTAGTTGTATGTTGTTGATGACGCTAATGCATGAGATCATTGTAGTTGTATGTTGTTGATAATTATAATGCATGAGATTGTTTTAGTTGTATGTTGTTGATGATTCTAATACACATGAGATCGTTGTAGTTGTATGTTGTTGGTGATGTTAATGCATGAAATCATTGTAGTTGAATGTTGTTGATGATGCTAATGCATGAGATCATTGTAGTTGTATGTTGTTGATAATGCTAATGCATGAGATCGTTGTAGTTGTATGTTATTGATGATGCTAATGCATGATATAGTTGTTGTTGTATGTCGTTGAAAATGTTGTTGCGTGAGGTTGATGTTGTGGTTGTTGCATATTGTCATTGATGGTGTATGACATGTGCATAGTTGTTGATGGCATGATTGAGTACAATCATCGTGGATGGTGTTGTCATTAAATAGGGACCATACGAGGGTGTGATCATGAAATAAGGATCATAATGGACCATGAAATAAAGGTCATATTGGACCATGAAAGAGGGGTCGAGAGTTCCGACGGGAACTGGATCTTGAAATCTAGATCGGATTATGGTACCGCATGCATAAAGTCAAGTAGAATACCATTGCATAAGTTGTTGTTCTTGTGTATGATATGTTATTTGTGTTTGCGATGTGTTGTTGTTGTTGTTGTTGATTGGAAGGAGTATTTTAGCTAATGATACTTGCTCATTCTTATTATTTTTCTCTTTTGATGATGTAAGTATCTCACCCATTCTATTTGAATGTTACCCTTATGTTGGTAACATGCAGGTGACCAGAATTAGTCGATTGGTGGTCAGTGAAGTCAGTGTACTTCGCGTCTTTAGGAGTTGGCTCTGATACGTGCTTTGGGTGTCGGGACAATAGTTGTTGTTTTGTTCATTTACTTTTAGAAAAAAATTTGTAATTGGAAATACTATTTTATGTTGTTTTGAAAGTTTTCCGTTGCGAGATGAAATATTTTTGTAACAAATATCTATTGAGCCATGAGTTTTGTCGATTGTGACACTCAAAATTAAATGATAATTTTATTTACTCTGATTTTAAACATAAATTTGTGGGGAGTATTTTGGGTGTTAAGGGAAAAGAAAATGTATGTTAAGTTGTCAAAGTGTGAGTTCTGGTTGAAAGAAGTGAGTTTCCTTGGCCATGTGATTTTGAGTGGTGGAAATTTTGTGGATCCTTCGAAGATTGATGCGGCGCTGCAGTGGGAGACTCTGAAGTCTGTTACTGAGATTCATAGTTTTTTGGATTGGCAAGTTATTATTGTAATTTCATTGAGGGCTTTTCTAAGTTGGTGTTGCCATTGACGTAATTGACTCTAAAGGGTTAAGCCTATGTGTGGGATGTTGCTTGTGAGGAAAGTTTTGTGGAACGAAAGAAAAAGTTGACGACTGCTTCGGTGTTAGTTTTTCTAGATCCGAATGAGTCCTTTGTGGTTTATTGTGATGCTTAGAAGATGGGTCTTGGTGGAGTTTTGATGCAAAATGATAAAGTATTTGCTTACTCTTCGAGACACCTAAGAGTGCGTGAGAGGAACTATCCTAATCATGACTTAGAATTGGCTGATGTAGTATTTGTGCTGAAAATTTGGAGACATTATTTGTTTGGTTCAAAATTTGAGGTGTTCAATGATCATAAAAGTTTGAAATACTTGTTTGATCAGAAAGAGTTAAATATGAGGCAAAGAAGGTGGCTAGAATTGTTAAAGGATTATGAGTTTGATTTGAATTATCATTCTGGTAAGGCAAATGTAATGGTTGATGCTTTGAGTAGAAAGTCATTGCATATTTTGATGCTTATGGTGAGAGAACTTGAAATAATTGAGCAGTTCAGAGACATGAGTTTATTGTGCGAGACGACTGCAAATAGTGTGAAATTGGGTACGTTAAATATGACTAGTGGAATTTTGGAAGAAATTCGTGAGGGTCAGAAGTCTGATTTGAAATTGGTTGAGCAGTTGATGTTGGTTAATAAAGGTAATATGGGTGAGTTCCGAATTGATGAATATGGAGTTTTGAGGTTTCAAGATAGAGTATGCATTTCGGATATACCTGGAATTAAAAAGAGTATTTTGGAGGAAGGACATCGAAGTCGACTGAGTATTTATCCTGGTGCTACGAAGATGTATCAAGATCTGCATAATTTGTTTTGGTGGCCAGGTATGAAAAGAGATATTGTTGAATCTGTGTATGCCTGTTTGACTTTTCAGAAGTCAAATATTGAACATCAGAAGCCTCCAGGTATAATACAACCATTAAATGTTCCTGAATAGAAATGGGATAACATTTCCATGGACTTTATGACTGGGTTATCAAAGACTGTAAAAGGTAATGATTCAGTTTGGGTGATTGTGGATAGATTAACTAAGTCGACGCATTTCTTGCCGATGAAGATTAATCATTATATGCAGAGGCTAAATGAGATGTATATTAAGGAGATTGCAAGGTTACAAGGAATTCCTTTGAGTATCGTGTCAGATAGAGATCCGTGATTTACGTCGAGGTTTTGGAAGAGTTTACAAGATGCTTTGGGGTACTAAGCTGAGAATGAGTTTTGTTTATCATCCGCAGACAGATGGTCAGATTGAAAGAAAAATCCAATCTTTAGAAAATTTGTTGAGGGCTTGTGTGCTGGACCAAGGAGGATCTTGGAATAGTCACTTGTTGTTGATTGAGTTTACATACAACAACAATTTTCATGCTGGTATTGGAATGGCTCCATATGAAGCGTTGTATGGTAGACGATGTCGAATTCCACTATGCTGGTATGAGTCGGGAGAAACTTTTGTACTTGAACCTGAGATTATTCAAGAGACAACCAAGAAGATTAAGATGATTCAGGAAAAGATGAAAACGTCGCAGAGTCGTCAGAAGCGTTACCATGATAAGAGGAGAAAAACACTTGAATTCCAAGAGGGAGATCACATGTTCTTAAGAGTTACTCCTATGACTGGTGTGGGACGAGCTTTGAAGTCTAGAAAGCTCACTCTGTGTTTTGTTGGTCCGTATAAGATTATGCAAAGGATATGAGAGGTTGACTATTGGGTGGCTTTACAACCGTCACTTGCGAATTTACATGACGTGTTTCATGTGTCGCAGTTGAGGAAGTATATTCCGGATCCGCCGTGTATGATTCAAATGGATGATGTTCAGGTGAGAGATAACCTGATAATTGAAGCTTTGTCGGTGAGGATTGATGGTCGAGAATTGAAGCAACTGCGAGGTAAAGAGATTTCCTTAGTGAAGGTGTTGTGGGGCGGACCAGCTGATGAAAGTTGGACTTGGGAGCGTGAAGATCAGATGAAGGAGTCGTATTCGACTCTATTTACTTCAGGTAATTTTCGAGGACGAAAATTCTTGAAGTAGGGGAGAGTTGTAACACATTGAATATTTAATTTAATCATTTATTTATTTAATTTAGAAAGGATTAAGAGGTTTTAATGATTTTTGGAGAATTTTGGGATCAAAAGGGTATTTTTAAATATTATAAATAATTAGTGTATTATTTATACTATTATTATTAAAAATATTAAGAAAGGGCAAGGGTGTTCATAAAAGAAAAAGAGTAAGGATAAATTGGGAAAGTCATAAACTGGGATAATTGTCGAAAGAAGGAAGACCGATCACTTTTTCTAACAGATCCTATTTTGTGAAGATTTTGGACGAAGAGAAGGAGAAGAAACATATGGTTTTGACGGATTGCTAGGAATCTTGGAGAAGAGTGTTAAGCTACGAAATTCTCTAAGGTATGAGGAGTTTTCATGGTTTATTATAGTTATATAGGGTTTGGTTTGTGAATAGATTAGGTTTTGTGTACTTTTGAGTAATTGTTGTGTTTGATGACATAAGTTGAATTAAGAGTGTATGAATTGATGAAATATGGTGAATTAGAATGATATGTGTTGATATATGTGTATTGTTTGATTAATTTGATGCATTTTCATTTTAGAAAAACTGGTTTTTGAGGTATTTTAGAGAAAATCGCGACAAGAAAATATATGTGAAAACAAGTTTTTTTGGGCTACAGTGACCCTGACACGGGCCGTGTCACAGGACACGGGCGACCGTGTTAGGCTACTGTGCATGTTGTTTTTTCTGTTTGGATTTTGGATACCAAACTCCTGACACGGGCCGTGTCCGAGCACTGTATTTGTTGATTTTGGCTATTTTTGAAATTTTGAGCGCATGCCTCTGACACTGGCCGTATTACATGATACGAATGGCCGTGTCAAGTGATTGTATATGTTGTTTTTGATGATTTTCAAGGCTTTCTCGCGCCGAATTTTGTTGTCGATTTGTTTGTTGAGGTATAGATGATAAAACATGATTGTATAATGAATACTTGTTGAATATGAAATGAATGATGCACATGTTGATTTTTGATGAATTGGGGAGAATTAGTATCATTGCATTTTATGATGGGGCTTCGGCCTATTGGTAGCTTCAATTCCATTGTACGGATTGGAGTGATTATGCAATAATGTTGTGCTCCCTTATGGAGGGTTGATGGCCAGTGTCCATCAAATGGAGAAAATTAGTACCACATGCATTCTTTGCATTTCATTATAGTTGATATTACTTATAAAAGACATATTTGTGTTTGTGTTGTGTAGAATTTTGTTGATGATGCTATGATGTTTTTGTGCTTATTCTATTTATTTCCATGTACTTATATTTCTATAATGAATTGTGAATTCTCACCCTACCTGCTTGAAAATGTTGCCTCCTATGTGGGTAACTTGCAAATGATCAAGAGTAGTTCTGCGTTGCTGGAAGATTGAGTCGTGAAGCGTTCTCTTGTTGTTTTAGTCGTGTATTAGAGTTTTGTCCTGCTATGTGTCATGTAACACCGGGTTGAGATTAGTTGCGTACTTTGTATTTTCCTTTTGATTTTATGTTGAAAGTTTTCTTATTGTTGATGTTATTTTGAATTGAATACTTTTATTTAAGGAGTATAATGTTGACTTGGATTAAAAAGTATGATTCCACTGTGTAATGCCTATTTATGCTAATATTGAATGAGTAACCCGTGTTACTGGATAGGATAATAATTTTGATTGTTTCTTTGAAATATATGTAACACCTTTCATGTCTATTTTTACTCTGATATTATGAATTATTTTCCTAAAATTGTATGTGGGGTAGAAAAATGCTACATCACATCCTTCTGAGGCAGAGGCAACAACTATCGTAGAGGTCACTACTAAGACTACTAAGGCGCCACCTACTAATGATACCATCATCCTGTTGAGACGGATGTCCCTGCCCATGCTTTGACAGACATGTCTGTACACACAAATGGTGTTTTCTTTGTGGGCCCAATGACACTTCAGCCTTAAATAACCACTGAGGAAGACGCATTATATGATGTTATTAGTAAACAACACATGACTCCTATTTATATATAATTTTGGAGTCATTATGAACCACACAATACAACTAATATAATCACAACCGTATAAAAATATCGGCAAAATCATAGCCATTCAATTACACACTCTTTTATAACTATCAAGTTTTTCAATAATAGACAAAATATTTGATAATTTCGGATTTTAAAAAACACTGATACTACCAAATATTTCCAAATATCCGATGCTTTAAATATTTGGTTGGTATCATATTTTTTATTTCATCTATTAGATATTTTGTTCGAATTTTTTATCCTAACTTCACACAAGAGTAACTTAGATATTATTAAAATATCAAGAATATTAATTTAAAATACGAAGTGGTAGAAAAATTTCTCATTAAGTTGGAATATGTAAGAGATTTTAAAGCTTAATTTGATCAACAAAATTAAAAAAAAAATGATAAAATAAATTATACGTAGATATTTGTATAATCATTTATGAGTATCTAATTTATATTTTAATTACATTGACATACAATTTTTTTATGTAAATACTCATATTTTTCAAAAATACTTCCCAAATAATCCATTTTTCAAATAATTTCCCAATCTACCATACTTTTAGACAATCTAAGAAGAATCGTCAATCCAATTGACGATCATGTATAAAATTTAAGAGGTGTCGTCAATTGATTTGGCGACTGCTCTTTAACTTTGTATATGGTCGCTAATTGAATTGACTTCTCCTCCTAAATTAAGTATGGTAGATTAAGAAATTGTTTGAAAAGTGGATTATTTGAAAAATATTTTTAAAAAATAAAGGTATTTACATAAAAAAAATCTCGAAATACATTATTTATGAAATGAATATGATATATAAGTGATATAAAAAAATTTATATTGTCAATAATAACAATTATAATAAATTTAAATACTCATAAGCAAAATTTAAAACTTGTAAAACTAAAATTGATTTTATCCTTTTATATAAAAAGTAAAAAATATATTCAAACAAAATTATTATTACAATTTTACAACTATGAATATTTTATTTATTCAATCAAAACCCTACTCAACGAAACTCAACAGCTCCAACAAAACGACATCGCATTTCGTACTGAACTCAATTCGCCGGAAAACGCAGCCGGAGTTCGTCGTCGGCCGCCTCAAACAGTAAGAAACTTCGTCCGGGTTTTCCTTCTCTCCCTTTCCGTTCTCCTATATTGTTACATGCGCGAGAACGTGATTCCATGATTGCGCACTAAATCTTAGGGTTTGACAATATCGAAAATTTTAGAACAATTTTGTGATGGACTGGTATATATGAAGAATTTGAATAATTTCTGGCTGTTGTTGATTTTGATTTGAAGATTGCTTCCTTCACAGGAGCTGATAGTCACTATGGTAGCTTTTTTTGTGTATCATTGCTGCTTTGAGTTCTATTTTATTTTGTGTACTGTTTTATGCATTCACTTTTTTATTCTTTTCATGATAAACAGCTTATTTGCAGCTTATAGTAGAAGTGGTTATCAAAATAAGCGCTTATGAATAAATTTTCATAGAGCTATTTTTATAACAAAAGATGAAATAAATTTAAGTTGTTTTTTTATATGCTATAAGTTGTTTTTATAAACTATCTTGAAGAACTTATAAAAAGAAGCTAAAAAATATGAACGAGAAATGTCATAAGTTGTTTTGATAATATCTCCTAAACAAGTTTAATGTCACAAACTTATGCCTATAGATAAGCTCAAGTAAGCCAATCCAAACAGGCCCTTAATGTATTTTGGTCCTTGTATGAACTTTACATATGTAGATTTATTGCTTAAAAGTTTACTTTTTTAATCCAGTCATTTCTTAACAGTGCTTCACATGAGTTCATTCACACTTATTTCCTTTATTGCAGATAGTACTGAATGTCCTGTTATTGTAGGATAGTCAGTGTTGTTAATCATGGTATGGTCAAGTATAAGTAGGAGAACCCGTCTCTTGCCGTACTTAAGGGCTTTCAGAAATTCTCAAGAATTTAGGTAATTTGATGTTTGCATTCTTTCTGAAATTTATGTTACTCTTTTTCTTAAGTAGGTTATTGATCAATCATCAATATTGTTCTTAGGAATGATCGAAAGCATATTTTTAATTTGTATTGGTGAAATAAGAGCTTTTATTTTATCACCTGAGGAGATTTCTTTGACAATTTTACTCTCAAGTTTGTGTTTTTATTTAAATATAATGTTTTTGTTTTTGTTGATTCAGGGGCCGATCTATTATTCCTGAGGGATCTGGTTATAACATAGTTAATCCTTGTTCTGGATTCCAGCGTGATTTCTCTTGTACAATACGTCTATCAAGGTTTAAGCAGGAATTGAGTACATTGTCATTCCATCGGTGCTACCGATCTTCAGCTTTTGCTTCACACAATGTTGGAAGGTTGTGTTCCATGCCTGGTTTTCGACACTTCTCATCTCATGCATCCACAGAGCAAAAATCACGAAAGATGCTCATTTATTTGACAGGCCTGGTCTTTGGAATGGTTGGAATGTCATACGCTGCAGTTCCCCTTTACCGGAGATTTTGCCAAGCAACTGGCTATGGGGGAACTATTACCCGCCGTGAGGTATGGGTTACTTTGTTTTCAATGGTTTCTCATTTTCTTTTAAAAAATTTTTGGCTATTTTTTTACATTCGTTAGATTGCAATTTCCAAATTTCACATTTTTACAGAGTGTTGAAGAAAAGATTGAAAGGCATGATAGAAATCAAACAGCCACCTCAAGGTGTTGTTTTTACTTCTTATATGTCAGATTTTTGCAAGTGGTTGGTTTGTTATAGAATTTATTTTATGAATTCTTAGGCTGATGAATGTATGGTTATTAGAAGTAGTCTTCTCATATAAAAACTATACAAAGGAAGATTAACCTACAAATAAGTTTTTTAAGCTGTATTTAGATAAAATTTTACTGCTTAAAACTTGCCTTTACTAAACCCACGTGCATATTATCGGCCATAAGAGTTTACCTTTGGAATGTCCACGGACGATTAAGTAATGATCCAATAGAGATATGCTGACAAGGAAATATTCAATAAACCGAAATTAAGTTGACCAGCTAGCTTTTTTCTTGTTGTAATGGGTTAATGAGCTACCATTGTTTATTTTTTTTTCCAGGGAAATTGTGGTACAGTTCAATGCTGATATTGCTGACGGTATGCCATGGAAGTTTGTTCCTACACAGAGAGAGGTTTGTCTTTGTTTAATATCCTTAACCTTACCACAAATATGCTGTGTTTCCATCACATAATTTAATTTTAAATCTTGAAACTGTTAAATTTATTTGGGTACTTATCAATCATACATTCATGGTTGGGTACTTATCAATCATCCATTCATGGAATGCCATGTCACTTTTTATAAATTTATCTTAAAGTAAATTAAAAATATTTAAATACATTTTGCCTAAAGGTATCGGTACCCAACTAAAATTCATGGGTACCGAAGAATTTACGAGTGGCAACTCAAAGATGGATGCTCAAAGTGGGGAGCTGAAAGTCAGGTTAAAGATCTTAGCTATGCTCTAAACAGACAAATGGTTGGTTAGAGCATAACATCAAATTACAAAGTTCATAACTGATAGAAGAGCTGAGATTTTGACAAGTAAATATTACATGCAAATTTTTTAGCTATGTTCTAAATGATATTTTTTAAATCTAATTCTTACATGCTAAATTTTCATGTTATTACTTGAAAAAGAAGTAAGAATTGTAATGTAGCATTGTTCATTTGCTCTACCAGGTTAGGGTGAAGCCTGGAGAAAGTGCCCTCGCATTTTATACCGCGGAAAACAAAAGTTCTACTCCAATAACCGGTGTTTCTACATATAATGTAACTCCTATGAAGGTACTGGCTACCGAACTCTTCACTTTACATATATATATCTACCATGACAATGTGAGATTTTTGACAAGTTCTTATTACAAAAGTTCAACTTTATTAAAATCATCATGTCTGAGTTAAGAACATAACGTCAAATCTATCCGAGTTGGAATGGAAGTCCTTTGAGATATCTTTTATGCTCAAATAATAGAGGAGCTTAACTTTGAAGAATCATTTTCATTTTGATTCCATATTCTCCACTTCTAGAACTATCCTAAAGTAGCAAATTTACGAAAAGTTAAAATCGTAAATTTTCTTCTACAGGCTGGAGTTTACTTTAATAAAATACAATGCTTCTGTTTTGAGGAGCAGCGACTACTTCCCGGAGAACAGATTGACATGCCTGTAAGTAGTTTTTTCAATCTGAATTCAAGTATGCAATAATACTCATGCATCTTGATTGTGTGTTTCATGTATTGCAGGTATTCTTTTATATCGACCCGGAAATTGAGGACGATCCTAAAATGGATGGTATCAATAACATAATATTATCGTATACTTTCTTCAAGGTTTCTGAAGAATAAAACCCATTTGAACATTTAAAATGGCAAAAGGGCAAAAGAACCCCAGAGGCTCATTTATGAAGCTAAAGTGTAATTTGTTTTACGATTAAACTCTCAATGTATTTTTTGAGACATCACATTCTCTCCAATTTAGGCTCTAAAGTATATAAATAATGAGTAGCTCCTAAAATGAGTGAAATCCATCACTTAGTTAGAGACTAAAATGATGAATTTTAATATTTGTATTTATTTTCTTCAATTTTGTTATACTTTAGGGACTGAATTGGACTGAATTGGAGAGAATGCGATATTTTACTGACTAATGGTAATATTCTTTGTTTTACACTATGTTTCTACATTTTATTATGTTCCTAAATGAATCAATGTTGTGTTAATTTACTGTGTGTCATGTGGAATACAACAGAGAGCTGGTGAAGAATGTATTTAGCCATTTACACACATTACTTTGTTTTTAATGTTAATCGAAAAGTCATGATCGATGAGATGTTTGGCTATGGATGATAGAAACCAGAGAGCTATGAATCTGGACTTTAGTTAGTTGGGCTCATGTATCATTATATATTTTATAAAATCCCGTTGTTTACAATAATTTAAATTTGAAAGTTTATTGAGATTTTATATTTGATTTTTTTAAGCTACTGCTTTTAATATGGGAATGTCCTGGGTAATCAAACCAATGCCAGCGAACTTCATAACTGACATACAGCTTAAGGATCAGAAGAGACTAAAAGATGCGAAATTTTGTAACTTAATATATATTGAAGCCCAATTCTCAATTAGTTTTTGTTCTGAATATTTTTACACATAAATTTGACAATAAATATTCATAATTGTTTTGTATGGTTAATACGGGAAAATTGCATTCATATCCACTGTGGTGTGAGGTGTTAAAATGACACCAACATTCGTTTTTAAAATACACATCATCAACGTCCCCTATATTTATATATTTCAATAAAGTTAATAGTTATAGACAAACAAAAAAAACGTAGGTAAAATATGCATTAACATCCCTTATGTTTTAGTTATAGACAAAAAAAATAAAAACCTGTAGGTAAAATATGCATTAACATCCCTTATGTTTGTATATATTTCAATAGAAGTTTTTAGTTATAGACAAAAATACTATGAGTAAATAATAGATTTTATGGGAGATAGGTTGGTGCATATTTTAAAATGTAAGTAAATGTCAATAGAATAGATTTTATGGGAGATATGTTAGAGCATATTTTAAAATCATATGAAACGTTAGTGTTATTTTAATAGACTTTAAGACAAGGGAGGAGGCATGTGTAATTTACCTACTCTTAATAAAATGTATTATTTTATTAAGAAAAAAAGAATACACACCAACATTTTTTTTAAGCATGGTATTAGGGGTATTCAAAAGCCCGATTACAGAAAAACCTGGACAATAGTCTGAAAAAAAACTTAATAACCAAATGTATCTATGAAATAATTTTACATAATCAACCAATTAATTAAAATTGTCAAATAGACTAACTCGATCTAGACCGCTTCAACCCAGAGGATCAACTCATATAGAGAATTTCTTATCTCACTCTTTGGCCTTCTTAGGTCCCAAGTGTGTTTCCAAAAAATACCCCTTGCTTTTGGATATGTATATCCGGACGTACTTTTTTTACTCAACGTTAGATTTTTCCGTAGATGTATCTACGAAAATATTGCACTTTGTTAAATGTTTAAATGTTCCGTAGATACATCTATATGACGTTTTAGCATACATTCGCGCTAGAGTCTTTTCTTCTCCTGCATTCTTCATTTCTCTCCTTCTTATCCCAAACTCTTCAACTCTCTCAATCTTCAAAATTTCATTTTCACCAAACTTCATTTCTTTCAATCAAGTTCGACAAGGAGCAATCACTTCAACGATCAAGACACTCTGAATCATTAAAATGTTGATTTAACCAGTAAGTTTTTGAGTTTTCGATAAATATTCGAGTTTTCCCATAAACGAGTTAGAGTACTTTTTTAGGGGTAGAAATCCTTATATAGTTTTAAAAACAAAGTTTAGAGACAATATAAGTATTTTATGTTGGTTGAAACAGACGATCAAAGCTTAGAAAAACAATTTTGAGGGGTAGGGGACATCTACCACATGACGAGCTCTCCATTACATTGAACTACTTCTCCTGTTTGTTACATATATCGACCAGGGGTACCCTCCTCCGTCACGGTAGGATGACAAAGGAGAAAGCGACAAATATGTTGGTGGAGGAACTTAGGACTGATCCATTGAAGGCGCTTAAGGAGGTGGATAAGACCTGATGCACTTATGTTAGGTTCTCCTTTCTAAAGGAGAGATTTGATGAGGAGGAGGCGGAAGATGAAATGTTTTGTTCCTATATTTTGTTCATTTTCTGAAATATGGCATCTTATGTATATACTATTATTATATTTATGTATGTATGTTATTTTATATTAATCTACAATAGTTAAATTTCTTCTATGAACAACAATACTGTGTTTATTTAAAAAAAGATATTCTGATTAGGTTTCAGATGCATCTACGGAACTTCTTTCGTAGACATATCAAAAGAAACATCAAATGTAAAGTTAAAAAATGGTGTGTCCGATGATACATCTACGGAAGCAGGAGACATATAGGAAATGCGCTAGGTGGCTAAGAATATTAAGAGTTGGATTAAGAAATTCCCAACATAAGTGGGTTGACCTGATTATTTCATGAACTATCAAAAATAAATCTGATTTAGTTTCTAATGGACTGTGTGTCCTAATGGGCTAGTTCAATGGGCCAGTCAATAGCTTATTTCAATATTATAATTTTAAATTTATAAAGAGGATATAATAGATAAAAACTATATAACATAAGTATAAGTAAAGAGTAATCATTAACTAAGTTAAATGATATTTAAAATACTCATCAAATCAATATATATATATATATATATATATATATATATATATTATATATATATATATATATATATATATATATATATATATATATATATATATATAAATCAATATATATATATATATATATATATATATATATATAAATCAATATATATATATATATATATATATATATATATATATATATATATATATATATATATATATATATATATATATATATATATATATATATATATATATATATATATATATATATATATATATATATATATATATATGAGCATATCAAGTAAGAGCGATTTAAAAATGAGAGATGAGAGGAATAAACAACGACCAATAAATCAATTAAATAATTATGATTAAAATATTCATTAATGTGATTATTAATTTTCATCTATCTTAATAATTTGATCTAATGATCGTTGTTTATTCTTCTCATCTCTTATTTTAAAATCGCTCCCACTATATATATATATATATATATATATATATATATATATATATATATATATATATATATATATATATATATATATATATATATATATATGAGCATATCAAGTAAGAGCGATTTAAAAATGAGAGATGAGATGAATAAACAACGACCAATAAATCAATTAAATAATTATGATTAAAATATTCATTAATGTGATTATTAATTTTCATCTATCTTAATAATTTGATCTATTGATCGTTGTTTATTCTTCTCATCTCTTATTTTAAAATCGCTCCCACTATATATATATATATATATATATATATATATATATATATATATATATATATATATATATATATATATATATATATATATATATATATATATACCACAAAAATATATATCCATGTAAAAGTAGAGAGGAACTCAATATTATTTCAATTCTTATCAAATTTTCTCTTCATCTCTTAACTATTTTTATAATCACATCATCTAAAACATATTATCATCTTCTATAACTTTTAAAAATACATATATAATAATATATTAGTTCAATCTTTTTTCTTCAAAATTAACTAAAATTATTTTATTAAATTAATTTTTAATAGACAAGTCTGAAGCCAAACGGTTAACCCATGAAAACATAAGTTCGGTGTGCTGAGTCAAAATATATGGTTGTGCTTTTTCTAGATTTTTTACGGCCCGACCCACGATAAAATATAGGGTCTATGGGGGTCTAGGGATGACAATTGACAGGGCACTATAATACCCGTCCCCATACTCGTAGTTTAAAAAAAATCCCTGTACCCGAGTCCATACCCACATGCGCATCAATATTTGTATTCATACCCATATCCTATGGATACCTAAGTACCCATATCCATATTTTTTTATATTTTTAATAACACAAAAAAATCTAATAATGTCTTTGTTGAATTAAGAAATAAACAAACATTTATATAAAAATGCATACAAATTTAATAATTATGTATTTAATAAAATTAATAAATTAACTTATATAAATAATTATAAAAATAAAAAATACATAAATATATATATTGTGTGAGTATGAGACAGAGTGAATATTAAGATACCTGTACCCGCATTCATCCCCGCTTATTTTAATAAGTAATTACCCGTGCCTGAGCTCGAACCTGTACCCATGTGGGTTTTTACCCTACCCGTTATAGATACATATTGAAGATTCCCACTACATATAGATCCAATTGCCATCCCTAATGATATCAAATCTATTTTGACAATTCTACAATTAATAACATGTATTTTGTCAAATCACATTTATATTTTAAAATTACATTAATAACATAATAAATTAATGAATTTTTATTAGATGAGAGTGTAAATCCTATTTTTTTTTTTTTTTTAATAATTTGGCTTTATACCACCAAACATTCAATATACAAATTCATAGCATTTAGTAGGTTTTGAGACAGTTTTTCTTCCTATTTTTCAAAATTTATTTTCCACAGATTTGGTCCACACATTATTTTTTTTTTAAATTGCACATATTTTACGGAATTTAATGGGCATACACCTTTCATTCAGAGAAAATTTATACAATCTTTTAATAAGAACCACCAATCTATTAAATCATCCAAATTATTTTAAATTATTAGTATGTGTTGAAATGTACGTCTTTCATTGAATAACAGTGTAAAATTATTATTTTCCATCATGTTTTCTCTATTTTTAAACACATTTTGAATTTTTTATGGACCACAACTATAAAAACAATTTGAGTTGAGATTAAATTAGCAAAAAATAAGACACCAAAATTAATGTAAGGATGAGCTAGAATTGCTTACTACCAAGTGTATTATAGTTGAGATTTCATAATCATATTTAGTTAAAATGGTGTCTTTTCCATTATCAAATTTGTTAAAGTCTTGTTGAAGGTTTTAATTATCATGGTCATAGGATACCCCACAACTTCAACTACAAGCATTAAATAGTGCTTTGTAATAGGTTGATTTTTGATTCATAACCAAACGTATTGGATGACATTTTGCTAACCCTTAAAATTCAGTCACTCTTGACGGCTTCAAGAAGAAACATTTGAAAGCTTGTTCTTAACAACCTTCTCTGGCCTTTCTTTTTATGACTGTCTTTCTCTTGCCATGGAAATGAAAATGACTCTCTTTAACTTTTCCATGTTCTGTAAGATGAACCTTCAACTTCATATCAAAGGAAAGAAAAGTATGCATGTATAATATGTATAAGTATTCCGTAGTAAAAATTGAAATACAAAACCAACTCAGGTTGGAAAAATTTGTATTAGATTTGTTCCGGTTAACCTCAGAGTGGTGCCAGTACAATTACGAGGTACTGTCTACTTTGTGTGTTGTATATAAACTATTTTTACCTCGATTTTCAAACAATATGAAAATATTTTGGTCCATTGGAAATAGTTGCTCCCAATTGAGGTTAAAGGACATGGTGCAAATTTAGAGTTTTCATATATGACACTAATGTTCAGGACAATCTCAAGTCCACGTCATGCAATGACAAAATATTGTACGTTTTAGGTGTGAGAATTCTCATAGTTTTATCATTTTAAAAAGATATCTTGTTAGGTTGAAGTGCCTTGATTCTCAAACTATGAAGCATAAATACCTCAAACACGACTCCGACACTGACACAATACATCGATAATAATTTGAAAAATAAATAAATTAAACGTAATTTCAAGTGTCGATGTAAATGTCCAATACCGACATAGATATAAAACACAATTTTTCATTTATATATATATATATATATATATATATATATATATATATATATATATATATATATATATATATATATATATATATATATATATATA
Organism: Lathyrus aphaca; assembly: GCA_963966055.1. Lineage (NCBI taxonomy): Eukaryota > Viridiplantae > Streptophyta > Magnoliopsida > Fabales > Fabaceae > Lathyrus > Lathyrus aphaca. The sequence continues at coordinate 231,449,389 of OZ014524.1, forward strand.
TAATTCTCAAATAATGTAAGATTGTTTTGACTAGTTCATAACACGATTCAAGCACATTTTTCACTTATATTGAAAACAAAGCATTAGAAAGTATAAATTGAATTGAAAAGACTCCTATGCAATTTGTGTTGCACAATATTGATACATGATGATGGTATTGTTGAAAGAATATTTGGGATTTAAATATGAAAAAATAAAGGTTTAAATAGTGTTTTCGTCCTCGAAAGATAACGAGTTTTTGGTTTTCCTCTCTGTAAATTTTTTTGTTTGGTTTTCGTCCCTATATTTTACATCCGCGTTTGTTTTAGTCCTTAAAATCAAATTTCACATGAAAATCCGCAGAAAACCTGTGGATTTTTCAGCAGATTTTCGCTTTAAGGACTAAAACGCAAACAAAAGTAAAATATAGGGACGAAAACAAACAAAAAAATTATATGGACGAAAATAAAAAATTCGCTAACTTAAACTTACGGGGAAGAAAACACTATTTAAACCAAAAATAAATTTGTTGAAGACAAAATGGAGTTGATATGACATATTGTCAAATATTGGATCTGAGTGATAAGAGGATTAACTAACTGATTAAGAAATATAACGTGTGACACAAGTTATCAAGGAGTTAGCCATCTACCACATACAATTGATTTTCAACAGAATTAAACAAGATTGATATTGTCGTTTTGTCACTTGAAACTTTCAACAAGTACTAATTTTTATTCAATGAACTTGTCTATAATTAAGCTACAAATACAATAGAATGGATTAATGTATAGTGAGATGATAATAAAAGCATTTACTTGGTGTGAGGAATTAATAGATAATATAGTTGATGAGAGAGTATATAAAAACAGTGATGTGAAACTGAGGCAGTCCTTGGAGGATGATGTTCTTTGGTTGGTTTGACTGCTTCAACAAGAAACCTTTGAAAGCTTGCTATTAACAACCTTTTCATCATCTTTTATTTTTCTAATTCAAAAATTCAGTATGACAAGTGTTTATGTAAGAAAATAAATTTGATTATGTTTTCATTTTAAAATAAAATTTTAGTTCTGAGTTTTACATTTATAAAGAATATAGTCTTAAAATAGTGAATAACGGTATCGACATCTTCTATACTATTTTGTTGCGGTCGTTTTTGCGGCTAACGGATCGTTCGTTTTTTTAAGTGAGATGTAGTGAATTCTAGTAACTAAAATAAATAACAATTGTTATTAGAGATCAGTACATATGAAGTAAGCAACACTCAATTATAAACAGATTATGCATGAAATTGTGTTCTTTGTTATGTGTATATGTCAAGCAAACAATGATGCTTGCATTTGGGGTCAGATATTTGAGATATTTGAGATTTAAGGAAGTTTCAACATCTCAAAGGAAAGGAAAATCAGAGACAGTAAATGTTATTATGTAGCAAAACTTAATAAATCCTAGAAAATTATTCTATCACATTGTTAATGTTCTATGGAAAACAAACTACATTACCATACAATACATTGAATAACCAATCATTAATCGGTCAAGTGTTGATTGATGCTAGATTTGATAGAGAGGATTATGATTTGATCTCTTACAACTACGATCGAAAAAGAATTGAAACCATTTGATGTCAGAAATGATCCACAAACCGAATCAATTGGTTTAGTGGATCGGCTGGGTGGTGGAAAAAAAAAACAATTATAAACATGCAAATTTTTTCTATTAAAAATTATCCAATATTAGTTTTACTATTTATTACTTAAAGTCTCACGTAAACCATTAGAGTGTTATACAAATTTTCAATACAACATGCAATTGTAAACTTTGGATTAATTAATTAAAGTGAAGTAGTGATTATCCTTTACTTAAGCCAAGTGGAAATTTGAAGGAACATAATAAGGATTGACATATATATGATTGAGAAGGAAATTTAATCAGAAAGTTTGGTGTAAGAGAGCATGCAAATCCTAGAGCATGTTGGTGATGTAGCAACAGAAATTAAATAAAATTAAAATTTTTCAGACAGTTACCAACCTCCAAACTTCATCTTTAATCACTCTATATATACTCTCTTCATTTCAATAACGGTTACATACTTACTTACACATTTATTCCACTTACACATGGAGAGACAAAACACTAAATCTTCTTCTAAGGTTGGAGAGTGCTTCATTCTTTTTTAATCTTGTTTTCTTCTACTTCAATTCCTCTTAGTTAATTATAGTCCTAATTATTTCATTTTTGCATTTTCTTTATTTTTCCATGGCCAAAAGTTTCTCAAGAACACTTCACCTTCTTCTTCTCAATGGAGTAGTACCGATTCTAAGGGAACGGTGAGATAGATGCCTAGTTTTTTTATACCGTCGCACATTATCTCATATAATACGCAACATTAATATAACATCACTATAACCGCTATTGTATAAAATATCACATTATAAGAACAATAACAATTTATTTAAATTCTATCGTACTATAGCATAATAGCGCAACATTGCTATATTATAACACTATTATCGCTACTAATTTACAATTTTTTTGACCTAAATATCGTATTGCTGATTTGTTAATATAGTGTAATTATAGAAAAGTATGTATGATTTGGGAGTTTGAACAAAGAGAAGTCATTGAAGAAAGTTCTTATGCATTTGTTTTGTTGTTTCATGAGTCATAATCTTAAAGCTAAAAGTTATGAAACTCTCAACAATAGCATCCTTAGTAATATTGAATGAAATGAGATTACTTGAAGGTGTTTTTAAGCAACAACACTTCTTGCATACTTGACTTGATGGTGCTTCTAATCACATATACTTGTGAAATCATAATTTACATATACAAAAAATTCTATTATAGAAATGCATGCATAATATGACATATGTGATATGTCAAAAGCATGACTAAACCATTTTACCTAACAAGTTTATCCATGCAACTTTCTATTTATCATCATTTCTTTAATTATAAATTAACATACTCCAAATTTATAATTATTTTACTTTTCCCATTTTACATTTCTCTCTAAGTGATGATTTACTTCTAAAAATAGAAAGAAAAATTCCTATTTTCATATTGTTTTAGAATTTAGAAAAATGATAACATTAGTATGTCCTACTTTATATGGTTGTTAAATGCATCCAAACTTGATTTTTAACTTACTTATTTCTTTAAGTTGGCTAGACATAGACATGATATATTGGACCATTATTCTTTTAATCAAGTGCATAATCAATACCATTATGGACCCCATAATGATCACATTACCACTTTTTGCCTCTTACTTGTTTTAACAATAATATTATAATCATACACCAACACTCATTTCTATGTATCCATAATTGGTTATACATGAATCATGATTGCCAACTAAACAAACATAATTGAAATTTTTTCCATAGGCAAAAGATGTACTCAAAGAAAGGTCTAATGACAAGACTAAGGTAAATAATTATTTTGTATATATACTTATATACATATATTATTTAGTATATTAAATTGTGTTTGTTTTAGGGTTCAAGAAAATCTCCTACCAAAGAAAATACTAAACCACAAGAATTCAAACTCCACACACAAGAAAGAGCTGTCAAACGTGCAATATTCAACTATGGAGTAAGATAAATATAAAATATATATAATAAATGATCAATGTTGAAGTTAATATTAAAATTTGCATTTAATGATGAGTATGGTTTTGGTTAGGTGACTACTAAATTGTATCTTATGGAATTACAAAAGAGACAAGAGGAGAAGTTGATGAAGGTATATTCTTGATGCTATTATTATAAGAATGAGATCAATATTTTAGAGAGACTAATTTATTCATTACATGCAATAGATTATTGAAGAGGAAGAAATTCGTTTACTAAGGAAGGAAATGGTTCCAAGAGCTCAATTAATGCCTTATTTTGATAAGCCATTTTCACCACAAAGGTACATTACATTTACAATGATAATAATATTTTTTCTTATAATATTATAGATAAGTTTAAATAAATACAAAATTTGAGTTGCAGATCAAGCAAAACAGTTCAGAGAGAATCATGCATCCACATGCTGAGTAGCAAGTGCTGGAGTTGCACCTCTGGCAATGGATTCTACAACATGCACCAATATGGTCACCAAGCTCTTAACAATCCAATCAAATAGAAGGTTTTGATATGGTTGTGTGAAGTGAAGGAGACTGTAAAATGTACCATATATAGTTCTTGTGTTAATTTCATGCATGCATTTTGTACACTATCCAAATCATAGAGAGTTTTTCTACTAGAGCATAGATGATCCACTGAATTAGATGGTCAGGTTTTTGTTATCATGTATTCTTTGTCACAAATAATAAAGATGAATCTTTTTTTTTTTCTCTTCTTTTTGTACTTCAATATCTTTTCAATCACATAAGGTATTCTTTGACTATAACAAATCTCACTTTTGTTGTGAGTGAGTGTCATTAGAAACACATCTTGTTTAGTCTTACAGTTAAGATAACAAGAATGATGTGTTTCATCATTGGAGTCCTCGCCTCTTAAGATGGGAGACTACTTGAACATAGGAAAGTTTGTGTAATTGTGTATAATGAAATGCATAAGTAAATAGAAAAAATTAAAATTAAAAAGGTGGATAAAAGAAATGATTACATAATCTTGAATAGTTTTAAAGAAAAGTGTAAAACTATGTTGAGATTCTAAGAAGATTGTTTGAAAATATGATGTGAAGACTAAAGGAATTAAGTCTTTGTCTAAGAAACTTGAGCTAAGTCAGTGTAAAAACTCTACTTGTTGAAGGTTTGTAGGTTGATCATGTTTGTTGAAGGTTCGTAGGTTGATTATGTGTAAAAGTTTCAAGTATCGTTGAAGGTTGTTTGAGTTGATTCTGAAAAAACTTGGGGATAAGAGTAGGTTAAATAATTAAGTTGAATATGTATAAATCTCTAGTGCAATGCTTATATCTCTTCTCTCTTTATTTTCCATTTTTATTTTCTTTCTATTGCATATATTCCCTTTTCATCATCTTATTTCTATCTTTATGTATATATCTCTCTGTTTATTTATATATACTAATATAAACATTTTCAAAAATCAAATTGTTTTGGCCCGAACACAACCACCTCGTTCGACCACTCTGAAGGAATTACAATCCTTTCAGAATATTCTCAACACACGAGAATCCTCATGTTGATGATCACAAATGATCTAAACTGCAAGTGCATCCAACAGATCTCCGCAACTTACTCCTAAAAAATAACGACTTTTTTTCCCTCTCCAATGTGTGTGTGTGTGTATATATATATATATATATATATATATATATATATATATATATATATATATATATATATATATATATATATATATATATATATATATATATATATATATATATTGATGTCGTCGATTTCAGGTTACAAACCTTGCAAACCACTCTTGTCTCCACCGTGCTGGAAGCACAGATCCGTCATTACTTCTGATCCTTACTCCAATTAACAACAGGTTCGACAAGATACACCAGAACCACTATACTACTAATTAATATATTATGGAGCATACAAGCAATCAAGAACACAATCAATTATTTACCCATTTCGATGAAACCACACATACATCTGGGGGCTAAGTCCATAACCCAAGGAAGGAAATTCATTATTAGTAGCTTAGTACAATTAGTATTACAAGCAACAACAAACCATATGTTGTTCTTTTCCTATTCCTAACATTATCCGATGACTTTCTATTTAGATCCCCCTAAATATGAGAACCTACTCACTTTCTTCTTAATCACATAATCCATGGTTGGATATTATAACTCAATAATCAATGTTGAATACTATCACTCAACTTTAGACAAGTCTTTTATGCCAAGTTACTGAAACATAGAGATGTACATACAACAATAACAAGGACTTAAAACTAAACCCTAACACTCTAAATCTTCAATGTATTAATTGGCTTCCAATGTAGGTTTTGAGCTTATATAACATTATAATTATGGGATTTTCTCCTTGGATATTATCTTTGATTTTGTCAAAAATAATGCAAAATCTATTGGATATTTGATTTGTTCCTTGAATATCTCCAACAAGATATGATTTGTTTCAATTTAAATCTGAATTAATCTTCATCAACCTGTTAAAAAAATCACCTAATTATATTATTAAATCAATAACAATAAAATATAATTGAATTTTTTCCAAAGATTAATCTAAAATGCAACTGTCTGACACTTGTTACACAAGGCTCAGATGTTGTACCAACATGCTGGAGCATCGCGTCCAACATGTGTCTCTTTTGCATTTTCATACAACTTTAGAAAGCTAGACCAATCTTGAATACTTAGACACTTCTCCATGTTGTTTGTTTTTTGCTAAATGCAGCCAATCCAAAGAGCCAATTCACCAGGAACTACAATTCAGAAAAAAAAGGGACCATCATCATTTTCCAGTGATAGAAACACAGAGAGAGACAAGGGAAAGTCAGAACTCAAAGAATTGACGAATGATACGTAATAATCATGGAGAAATCAACATTTATGCTCATTCATCTTTATTCTTCTTCTCATATATACAAGGATACCATGACAATGAATAACTAAATCTCTCACTTATCGGGATTAGATGTAATTAATCGTACTCGTAGTATCTCTTTTGATCATTGCTATATATGAACTAGTTACTCATCAATATTGATATTATCCTTGTTTTAATGTTTAATTCATGGATTTGAATTGTTATTGAGAAATACCGTTTGAATATTGACTTAGGATAATCATCTGTTAAAATCTAAATTCTAGAGATAGATTTGGATTTAACATTCACTACAAGTATCAATTCTTAATGCTACCGTATTGATTAATAGGCTGAGAGATCTTCGATTAAATAATACAATTAAACTCCCATCATTTTTAAACATAAATGATGTTAGTAAGTGATACATGATAATATTAAATGATATCTTGGACTTATATAATTGATCAGAAAGATACATGCGAAATATGTTAATGAAATCTAATCCCAACAAACTCATATCTCTGCTAATTTCCTTATCATTTACTACTTATTATGGTTACATTTCTTTACTTTATGCAACCAAATATTTTACAATCACTTCACTTAAAATCATATTAACTGTTGAACGAAAGTAATATCACACTAGTCCCCGTGGATACGATAAACACACATTTTTCTTCATATGCATCATATCAAGACAATGTCTTACACCGATGCTAGACCAATATGGAAGATGAAAGCACACCGACCTCTTTTTGCAAATATTTTTCTCCATGGGAACTTTTGGGTTCTTTCCATAGTCACATTAATGATTTTTTGTCTTTTATATACGTCTTCCCCGATTAACGGCTTTGGAGCAATATCAAACTTCAATTATCCATTAAAAGTCTTATGAAAACTACGATATGGATGATTGGGTCTTGAAAGTTTTCAACGCATAAGGTAAACAATATTTATTTCATTTTGTAGTTGGTGGGAGCATGCATCATCTTCAAATATAAGACACACTTTATGTCCCTTGATGTACCGAAATAAATTACCGTATGCAGAAAAGTCATTAATTGTTCAAAATAACATGGTACACATCTTTAAATTATCACTAGTATACACATTATCAATATTAACACCTTACTTCCCCAAAACTCTTAAATCTTCAATCAATCGAATGCTGCCATGTTTTCATGTTGCTTTTGCAATTCATAATTCATGGTAGCCAACACGAGGCAAGCATTTTCACTGGCATCATCGACATGCTTCACTACGCCAAAAATGACTTTTAACAGCGCATCTTAGACAGCGCTTTTAAAAGAAAGCGCTGTCTAAGGTTAAAATTAAAATAAAACACGGAAAATGTTCCAAAAAAATAATGAAAGCGCTGTCTAAGGGGGGGGGGGGGTCTTAGACAGCGCTTTCTAAAAGCGCTGTCTAAGACCCCCCCTTAGACAACGCTTTTAGAAAGCGCTTTTAAATATAGACCTTAGTCAGCGCTTTTGATAAAGCGCTGTTTAAAGTCTTTAAATTAAAAAAAAAATTTAAAACCAAAAGCGCTGTCTAAGGGGGGGGGGGGTTTAGAAAGCGCTTTTGGAAAGCACTGTCTAAGGCATACCTTAGAAAGTGCTTTCCACAAAAGCGCTGTCTAAGGTCTAATTAAAATAAAATTTCAGACTTCTATTTTCGTTCTCTGTTCTTTTGTTTTCTCTCCTGCGAACAAACCCTAACAACGAAACCTATTACAGCGAACTTGAATACACTGTCATCCTTCAGTTTCAATCATTGAACGTGTTTGAAGAATCGTACATTTGGGTGTTGACTTCGTTTTTCTTTCTACTGTTCTTCATTCTTGCGGTATGTTCTACATTTCTTCATTTTTCGTTTCTACTGTTTAGTGTATTATTCTTGTTTAAGTTGTTTTGATTCATAAAAATTGAGTTTAGAGGGTCCATTGTTGTTTTGATTCATAAAAACTGAGTTTAGTGTATTATCCTTTGTTTTAGTTGTTTTGATTCATAAAATCTGAGTTTAGTGTATTATTCTTGTTTAAGTTGTTTTGATTCATAAAAATTGAGTTTAGAAGGTACATTGTTGTTTTGATTCATAAAAACTGAGTTTAGTGTATTATCCTTTGTTTTAGTTGTTTTGATTCATAAGGTACATTGAGTTTAGAAGGTACATTGTTGTTTTGATTCATAAAAACTGAGTTTAGTGTATTATCCTTTGTTTAAGTTGTTTTGATTCATAAGGTACATTGTTGTTGTTATGTTTGATAAGTAATAATGTTGATAATAGAAAAATGTTTATAATAGAATAATGTTTATAAGAGAAAAGTAATGGAAGAAAAAGTTTGATTCTTGTAATAGAAAAAATGAAAGTGATGAGGTAATTAAAGTTGTTATGTTTGATAAGTAATAATGTTGTAATAGAAAAATGTTCTTCCTTGAAAAATGTTGTAATACAAAAATGTTTGTAATAGAAAATGTTTATAAGTATAGTTATAGGTATAGTTATAGGTATAGTTATAGGTATATTCTAATAGAAAATTAAAGTTAGTTATAGAAAAATTAACGTGTTATAGGTATAGTTATAGGTATATTGTAATAGAAAAAGTTTGATTCTTGTAATATAAAAAATGAAAGTGATGAGGTAATTAAAGTTGGTATATCGGCGTATCGGATACGTTATTGAAGTTTATATTAACATTGGTTATGTATACGTTATTGAAGTTTAAAATGAATTGAACTTTAAAATTGTTAGGATATTTAAAGATACTACCTTAGTTATGTATTTTCGTCTGGATTGATTGTTTACCTTAATAAGTAGGAAAACCATGGATAAAACATGGATCTGTGCCGATTGAATGACCAAAGAGTACGAGAGTAGGGTTGCGGAATTCGTTAAGTATGCTGTTCAACACGCTGAAAACCCTAGACGAATGCATTGTCCTTGCTTGCGTTGTTGTTATATTGGTAAGGTTGACGCACATGGATTGAAATCGCATTTTCTGAGGCATGGAATTGATCAAAGTTATCAGTGTTGGATATTTCATGGTGAGAAAATTAACGAGAATGTTGAATCGAGTGGAAAAAGTAATACGACCTATGCTTCATACGAGACACGAAAACATACGATTGTGATCGAGTTGAAGAGATTGTAGAAGCACTGGAAGAAGATCTTCATGATTGTCCTGAAATGTTTGAGAGGATGGTAAGCGATGTAGAGAAACCGTTGTACAAAGGTTGCACTAAATTCTCAAGACTTTCTGCGGTATTAAAGTTGTACAACTTAAAGGCGGGCAATGGATGGTCGGATAAAAGTTTCATAGAGTTGTTGGCCCTTATGAGAGAAATGCTACCGGATGATAATGTTCTTCCTAATCGAACCTATGAGGCAAAAAAAATGTTGTGCTCTATTGGCATGAGCTATGATAAGATACATGTTTGTCCTAACGATTGCATTTTGTTTCGTAACGAATATGCAACGTTAACTGAGTGCCCTAAATGCGGTTTGTCTCGATATAAGAAAAGATTATCTCCCGCAAAAGTCTTATGGTATTTTCCGATAATTCCGAGATTTAGGCGCATGTTTCGTAGTGAAACCGATGCAAGACATCTTACTTGGCATGCAGATGAAAGAATTATTGATGGAAAGTATCGGCATCCGGCTGATTCACCACAGTGGTCGAAGATTGATAATGATTATCCTGAGTTTGGATCAGAAGCAAGAAACCTTCGATTGGCATTATCTACTGATGGAATGAACCCACATGGTCTTCAAAGTATCTCACATACCACATGGCCTGTGATTCTTATGATTTATAACCTACCCCCGTGGCTATGTATGAAGCATAAGTACATGATGTTATCTATGTTAATCTCTGGGCCTAAACAACCAGGGAATGACATAGACGTATACTTGACACCTTTGATCGAAGATTTAAAGATTTTGTGGGAGAACGGTGTGGAGGTTTATGATGGATATAGTAAAGAAAGTTTCAATTTAAGGGCGATGTTGTTTGACACAATTAATGATTTTCCAGCATACGGGAATCTATCTGGGTATAGCATTAAAGGTCAACGTGCGTGTCCTGTTTGTGAAGACGGAACCGATACGATTCGATTGGAACTTTGCCAGAAGAATGTGTTTCTCGGTCATCGTAGATTCTTACATTCTAAGCATCACTACCGTGGGTGGAGAAAAACATTCAATGGAGACACCGAACATCGTAGAGCTCCACCCGCATTGTCAGGTGAACAAGTTTTTGAAAAGGTGAAAGATGTGCGTACTGAGTTTGGCAAGCCTTTTGCACATAAGATTGTGAAAGGTGGGTGGAAGAAAAGGTCGATATTTTTTGAATTGCCATATTGGAAGTCTTTGTACGTGAGACATTTTCTCGATGTTATGCATATTGAAAAAACGTATTTGAAAGTGTTATCGGTACATTACTCAATATAAAAGGCAAGTCTAAGGATGGCCTTAAAGCAAGGGAGGACATGTTAAAAATGGGAATGAGAACTGAATTAGCACCCGTGAAGAAAGGAAGACGAACATATCTACCACCTGCTGCTTTTACTTTATCTAGAAAGGAGAAAATTTTTTTGTGTAAGTCTCTGAGTGAAGTTAAGGTTCCAGAAGGATACTCATCAGATATCAGAAGACTTGTTTTTATGAAAGACCTCAAGTTGAAGAATTTGAAGACACATGATTGCCATGTTATAATGGAACATTTTCTACCGATAGGTATACGTTCTATTTTGCCAGAAAAAGTAAGAAGTGCCATAACTAAATTGTGTTTTTTCTTTAGGTCAATATGTAGTAAGGTGATCGATCCCGAGATCTTACCAACACTACAAAAAGAGATTGTAATTACCTTGTGTGAGCTTGAAATGTATTTTCCCCCGTCTTTTTTTGACATAATGGTTCATTTAGTTGTTCATCTTGTGAAAGAGACACAGTTGTGTGGACCAGCTTATATGAGATGGATGTACCCTGCTGAACGGTATATGAAAATATTAAAAGGGTACGTGAAATCCCGAAGTCGACCAAAGGGTTGTATTGTTGAACGATACATTGTTGAAGAAGCTGTTGAGTTTTGTACTGAATATTTGTCTAACGTTCAATCGATTGGACTCCCCAGAGCTCAGATTTTCGAAAAAATGGAAGGTAAAAATTTAATTGGGAATAAAATTGTGACAATATCAAGGGATGAACGGGATCAAGTTCATTTGTATGTTCTACACAATAATAATGAGGTTGAGCCATATGTTGAAATGCACAAGGATGTACTCCGAAGGTTAAATCCGAACAGAAATGAAAATTGGATAGTTATAGAGCACAATCAAAGTTTCATACAATGGTTGAAGGATCATATTTATTCGAAGCGCTCTTCAGATCCTTCTTCGGTAACAGAATGGTTGAGATGTTTGGCATATGGTCCAAGTTTGCATGTGTTTTCTCATAGCGCATACTCAATTAATGGATACACATTTTATACCAAAGAACAAGATGATAAGAGTACTATGCAAAATAGTGGTGTCACCGTGCTAGCTGAAGCAATGCATATATCAAGTATGAAGGACTTAAACCCCAAATATGCAAATTTGTCATATTTTGGAGTTATTGAGCACATTTGGGTATTTGATTACGAGAAGTTTCAGATTCCCATCTTTGGTTGCAAGTGGGTGAATAATAGTGGCATACGAATGGATAAGTCTGGATTTTTGCAAGTTGATCTTACTAGGGTGGGGTACAAAGATGAACCTTTTATTCTAGCATCTCAAGCTAAACAAGTGTTCTATGTGAATGACCCGAAGAGTACAAAATGGTCTATAGTGCTTTTCTCTAACAAAGTGACTAATGATAGCGGTGTCGATCAATGTGATATTGATGTTGAGAATGAGTCATGCATTAGACGGAATGAGTTGAATAGAAATGATGAAGTTGAGGATCTTATACCGGATGAGTCATATATAAGAAACGATCATAATGAGGGAATTTGGATCAATTCATCCGTACGCATTGCTAAGAAACAAGTGATTAATATTCCAACAAAGAAAAGAAAGAGATGTTAGTGACTGAGGTAAATTATGCATGGTTTCTTTATTTTTTTGTTATCAATTGCTTTGATTATAAGTTATATCTGATAATGCATGATTTCGTTATATTTTTGTTTTCAATTGCTTTGATTATACGTTATATCTGATAATGCATGATTTCGTTATATTTTTGTTTTCAATTGCTTTGATTATAAGTTATATCTGATAATGCATGATTTCTTTATTTTTTTGTTTTCAATTGCTTTGATTATAAGTTATATCTGATAATGCATGATTTCGTTATATTTTTGTTTTCAATTGCTATGATTATAAGTTATATTTGATATTTGATGGTTTCCTTGGTTTATTACAGGTTAGACAAGGATGATGACCAACATGAGGAAGTTAGTAAAAAAGTATCCGCGGAAGAAGAAATTCGAAGAGGCATCACAGTAATGAGAAGGGTGGTCCAAGGAAGATCTCGAGGCATCATACTAGATGTCTATTGGAGCCACCAGGGACAGCTTATAGAACCTAATGGGCATATTTTAACTAGTTTTATCGGTGCACTAGTAAGGAATGAAATTCCCATTACCTGTGATGATTGGAGAAACAAAGAGCTGAATGACTCCAAAGAAAAAATTTGGAGTGAGATAAAGGTACAATCAGTTGGCCCTTAATTATACGGTATCAATTATGTTTTTTCAATTACCGGTACTAACTATCAATCTGTATGTTTTTCTTAGCGATGTTTTAACATCGAAGAAGAAAGAAGAGGTTTTTGTATGAAATTGGCCGGAAAGCTTTTAAGAGGGTTTCGAACATTTTTATCATCCAAGTTCCTTAGGGATGCGGATGGTAATTATGTGGATGCGGAGCTTCCTAAAAAATATGAAAGTTTGATATCAGCTGAAGAATGGGAAGCTTTCAAATCCAAACGACAAGACCCGGTTTTTAAAAGAATAAGTGCCACAAATCGGGAAAGAGCATCAAGTCCCGCATATCCGTACCGAAAAGGACGTGTCAGATATGGACGCTTAGAACAATCCATGGTAAGTATTTATAAACTGCGATAACAAATTTGTTCATCATATATTAGTTTTATCTGATCAAATTGTATGACTTAATGTGTAGCTGCAGAAGGAGAAAAGTTCAGAAACATCTCTTCCTGCACATGTTTTGTGGAAGGAAGCCCGTGTGGGCAAATCTGGAGTTCCTCAAGAAGAAGTTTTACACGTATACCAGAAATGTGTAAGTATAACATTTTTTCATTAATTGAATAACATTTTTATACACAAATATTTGACAAGTATACGGTATTCATCTGATTTTTCAGGAGGCGCTATCTCAGTCTTTATCTCCCGATGATACTAGGAGCATACTTAGTCAGGCATTAGATGTCCCTGAGTATTCTGGTCGGGTGAGGGGTAAGGGATTTGGAGTCACTCCGACCTCCCTAAGTGTTAAAAAAGGAAAGGCTCCTAGTAATCGGGATCTTCATGCAAGATTGGAAGCCATGCAAGCTGAGCTTGATGCATTGAGGAGAGAAAGAGAGGCTAGCGCCTCAGCATGTTTCAAAGATGGTTCGGACAAAGACAGTATCAACTGTACCTTTCAGTCGAACATTCCAGAGGTAATTACATATAATTGTCTTAAATTGAACTATTTGCTTAAATTATGTATTTGACATATATACACATTAACAATTTCTTGTTATTATTGGTTTTAGGGCATTTCCCATTGTCAGCTATATTTGTCGTCACCATACTATCGGATGGTTGGCAAGGGAAAAGTGCATAACGTTAGCGGAGTATTACTCCACACTAGAGAGCTCCCTGCTGGATGTTTGAAGGTATCGGTTGATATTGCAGTTGAGCCGAATGCATCATTACTGTCACACCCCAAATTTTACCCCTAACTGCTCGCATCATACATTCATCGCATTTAAAAGAGAAATTCCAAGATTTATTTTTCTGTTGCTTCTAACTCATTTTCAAGTTATTTATAAATTTAATTTTAATTTCTTTTCACTTCCAAGTTTTTTTTAATTTAATTTCTATTTCACATTTCTAACTTTTTAATTTATTTTCATGTTTTAATTTTAATTTTAATTTTCTTTTCTTATTCTATTTTTCAAGTTTCTAATTTTTTCAATTTCTACTTCTAATTCTTGTTTCAATTTCTACTTCTAGTTCTTAATTCATTCTTAAATTTTAAACTTAAATTTTATTTCCATTTCATTTTCAAAGTTTTTATTTCTAAATTAATTTCTAATTTCTATTCCTAATTTTTAATTCATTTTCAAGTTTTTGTTTCTAAATTTAATTTTAATTTCTATTTCTAATTTTCAATTCATTTTTCAAGTTTCTATTTCCATTCCAAGTCTTATTTCAAGTTTCATTTTCAATCTTAATCACTTCAAAAATTTCAACTTCAAATTTAACTTCCAAATTCCACTTCAAACTTTCAATTCAATTTTATCATAAGTTTAACTCCAATTCCAATTTCAATTTCAAATTCAAAATTTATTTTCAAGTTTCCATTCCATGTTTCTTTCAAAAGTTCTAAGTCATTTTCAATTCTTTTTTTAATTCCAATTGCATTGTATTTATTTATTTTAGTCCAAATTTAATCTCAATTTATATTCTTAAATCTCAAGTCCCAATTTTATTCCTATTTCTTTCATTTTCAAATAACAATTTCTATTCCAAGTCCAATTTTCAAATTCCAATTCTCTTTTGCATTTCAAATTTTATTCAAAGTCATAACCTCATGTCAAATTTCCATGTTTCAATTCAAATTCTAAAGCTCGTGATCATAGTTCAAATCTCATTTCTTAAAATTTCAATTTCAAAATTCTAAATTCATGTAATTTCTCAAGTGTCAATTAAAATTCCCAACTCATTTCAAGTACTAAATTCATAGACACTCTTCAAGTTTCTTCCAAATTCAAGTGCTAAATTTCTAATTTTCTTTCAAAAGTCAACTCCAAATTTTCATTTCAAGATTCAATTCGAAATCCCAACTCGTGACAAAAGTTTCAATTCCATTCCTAGCCTAATGTCAAGAATGATAAGTTTACATGGATGCTAAGTCTAAAGATTTACAAAAAGAAAGAAGCAAGTTTGAATCTAAGATGTTTTGTTGAATTATTTGCACCACTTCATGATTGAAACCTTTCTTCAACTCCAAGTTCCTTCACATTATTAACATCATCACCAAGACTCCAAGTTTCCATTATGTTCATCTTCAATCCATTTTCTTGCCATGGTTCATGTTGACCAAGCTACAAAATCAAGATACGACCAAGTTTAGTGCAAAACAACTCATTCATACCATTATCATCTCATTGCAATTCATATCATCATTAAAGCTTCATTCACTTTCAAATTTATCAAGTCCTCAATTCACATTTAAGTTGCATATACACATATTCCATTTTTATTCATATAACTATAATCATAATCATTCATAATCACTCAATTTCATTCATCATAATTCATACAATTAGTAACACTTTTTATGTCAAGCATCAATCTTTTTTTTTTTTTACATAAATCATGTTGCATCACATTAACAAAGTATCACAAAGAAGTGACAAAAACAGAGTTTAAAAAAAAACAGAATTACAGTCAGTACAACAAGTAACATGGGACCATTGTACTATTGGCCTCACAACAGACAAATTTCAAAACAAGAAATATCTGCTACACCATCCATGCTGCTCTGCTACAGCCCTCAGACCATTTCCTCCACCACACACAATCTCAGAAATTGTCCCCTCTCATAGAACACCATTCATCCATAAGTTTTCAAATTGAAATTTCTCAAACCCTAATCCTGTCCTATATAACATATACTATTCACAGCAACACAAAAAAAAAAAAACCAGCCGCAAGAGAAGTATCAGATAAAAATAACCTTCTAAAAACTCTCTGCAAACACCATTTTTTTCATAAACAAAAACCATTTTCTCATAAAAACAGAGAAAATAAAAACCAAAGAACACAAACCACACTGTGAAAGACCATTCCTCAGAAAACCTTTTTCTCCAACCTTCATCAATAAACCAGAAGAAGTTTTTGTAGAAAGAAGAAGGAGTAAATTGAGAAACATAAAAGGGGATTCGAGGGAACTCACTTGAAACTTTCGCCGAAGACTTGAAATCGGATTTGCTCCGATTTGGGTTAGTACTCTTTTCCTTAGTGTATTGCAGTCTTCAATCTGTGTTTATATTGCTTTATCATTTGAAATGCATCCGCTTTTTGCTATGTTCCTCTGTTTTCGGTATATTTAGGGTTTGTTGCCGTCAACCTTCATCTTCACTGTTGTGTTTAATCCCCATTTTCTCAATTTTATTTGAGTTTGTTGTTCGTTTTCATAATGATTATTGATCGGAGATGATGAAGCGAAATGTTAGAGTGAGAGTCCTGGGTGAGAAGAATTATGAGTGGTTTTCGTGAGAGAGAGAGAGAGAGAGAGTTACAGAGAGAAAGATATTGAGTTTTGAGAGAGAGGAGCGTGAGTTGAGAGACTGGGAGAGAGACACAAGTTTGAGGGTGAGAGATTGTTTCCTTCTTTTTTTATTTCATTATTGTTTTCTTTATTATACTTTATCATGATTTTATTTGATTTTAAATGCTGATTCACTTTTCCAAGAAAAACTCCCTTTTTACTGGTATAATGAATACATTGGTCTTCCCCATATTTAAGTAACTGTTGGTTTTAAGTGGTTCTTTTAGGTTTTATATTCCCAGTGCCCCCACTCCTCCATTTAAATTGTTTTTTTTAGTTTTGTTTTATTTTTATTTATTTTAAAATCTTTCTTTAATTTTTCAATTAGCAAACAACAAGCCGTAGTTAGTAAAACATTTATTAGGAAGATTTTTAAGTAGTAGTTTTTTAAATAGTAAGTTTTTTTAGTTAGTAAGTTTTTTTTAATATTTCTTTAGGTTAGTAAAAATTTTATTTATTTTCTTTTAAGTTTAGAGAAAAATTAAGTTTAAGTTTTAACGTTAGTTTTTAACTTAATACTTATTTAAGTTAGTTTTTATAATTTAGTATTTCTTTAAGTTAATAAAAATTTTAAGTAGTTTTTTTAAGTTTTGTAAAAAATTTAAGTTAGTGTTTTCTGTAAGTTAGATTTTTCTTTGAGTCAATAAAAAATAAATCTTAAAAAAACTAGAAATTCTAAAAATCTAAAAAGTTAATACATTTTATTTCTAGGTATTCTTAGAAAAAATCTAAAAAGTTAATACATTTTATTTTCTTTCCTTTTTTTTAGGTCTTATTAAAAAAATCAAAAATTATTATTATAAAAAAATCAAAAAAATATAGCATTTACTCTCTTTCCTTATTTATAGGTATTATTAGAAAAAAATCCAAAAAAATGAATATACTTAGTCTCTTTCCTTATTTATAGGTGTTGTTAGAAAAAATTCAAAAAATGAATATACTTAGTCTCTTTCCTTATCTTTAGGTCTCATTTAAAAAAATTCAAATCAAAATTTATAGCATTTATCTCTATTATTATTAGATATTATTAGGAAAAAAAAGCTATGTCATTTATCTCATTTTATTATTCTTAAATATTTGTTAAAAAAAAACAAGTTCTAACTTTTACCTTACTTTATTTTCATATATCGTCATAAAAAAACAAAAAATATTTCTAATTAACTTTTTATTTTATTTTATTTAACTTTCACTCAATATGTCTAAAACTCAAAAATATTTTCTTTTACTAAACTTTTCATTTTAAAAAATATTTTTTATTTTAATAAGTTTTTTTATTTTCCATTTTGCTAATCTCACTCAATATAAAAAAAAAAATCAAAAATATTTTCTTTTACTAAACTTTCTTATTTTAAAATATTTGCATATATGTAGGTTTTTTATTTTAGTCTCATTTTGTTTATTTTCTTACTTAATACATTTTAAAAATCTAAGAATATTTTTTTTATCCCTATATCTAACTTTGTTAAACCTTTTATTTTTTTTATTATTAATCCATTTAGATTTAGTTTTTTTATTAGATATTTAATTTTAACTTAATTAATCTTTTCATGTTTTTATTCTAAAAACTCTAAAAAAATAAAGTAAAAAAATAAAAAATAAAAACCCCAAATTTTCTTTAGTCCATCTTCATTTAAAAAGTTAGTTTTAGATCGTTTATTTTATGATAGATCCCTTTAGTTTGAGAGGTTGAGATTTAGGTTTATCTCTTAGTATGAGTTTTTTAATTTAATCTTTCGATGTCTTGGTTGTATGCACGCTATGTTTGTATTTATTTCATTTCGCATCATGACCATATATTTGTTAAGATAAAATTGAAAGCGCACACTTTTGAAACTTTAATTTTCAAGATAATAATCCTTGGTCCAACGCCAAGTTGAGTTTACATACACCTCACTCACACACGTAAGTCGGTCGTTCTACGATCGCCGTCTGCACAATCTTTACACTTCACAACTTTCCAACTTAAGCAAATTGACGCACCGCGTTTGTTTTCCACCTCAGCATTCTCGATCCATATATCGAGCCATAACCCAGTTACTAAGCCTTTTATCTTGCATTTCCATTTACTTCTTTCAGTCCATTTTCGCAAGTAGCAACCTATGCCTTAGACTTAGGAGCTTGCACCCTCATTTATTTACTTTATTTTTTCGCATTTAAATCCAAAAGGGAAAGAACTCCTGCAGTTGACTCAATGTCATTGGAAGTTTAGCCATCCCTAGTTCCTTTTCAACCTTAACCATTAGGACTTTTTATTTTAGAACTTTTTGTGACTTTCCTAAAGTCACGTGAGTGTTTGCCATAACACTTACCTTCCCCCGCGAACCTTGAGCGTAACCAAGTGTTCGTTAATCCTTAGGAGAACTACGAGTGCTCTGATTCTATACCCGATACGTAGGCATCGATGCGATATTGTGCGAGCACCATTAGAAATAAAACCTTAGGTTCCCATAATTTTAGCAAGCAATAAATAACAATAACACAAATCTTAACAAGAGGTTCCCGTAGGATACTGCGGATGCTTAGGATGCTAACACCTTCCCTAGGTATAATCAACCCCTGAACCTAGTTTCTCCTCATTTAGGGTTTTTTACGATCTTTTTCCCTTTTCCCTTTGGATTAAATTAAAGTCGGTGGTGAACATAAAAGTTTTGCGATTCAAGCTTAATCAATAGCTTGGTATCCGATTCTCACCGCAACAGAAATGGCGACTTCACTAGGGACTCTATTTTTGAGGGTTAAGCCCACCTTGTATAGTTGTATATTTGTTTTTGTATTGCTTGTTATTATTTGGGATTTTTGTTGGGTGTTCCATGTGTGGTGAGATAAGTCCTAACCCGGACTTGAGTGCAAAATAAGATAGGACGATGGTATATTCAAGAAGGCTTGTAGGGAGTTGAGTCCCGATCAAGCTGACTTGAGACACCACCACTCAGCGGAGGCCTCCTCGGATGTAGTTTTGTTGATCGAGTTCAGTCGTGAAAGCATTACTATATTCGACCTGAGAGCCATTAATGTTGAGGACCGTAGAACATTTACCCCCACTTGGCCTTTTAGGGATGTAGTGCGATGACTATGAGGGTGCAAATCCAAAATAGTTGATATGCGATACTACACCCGGATGAGACTCTCTTGAGAATATTATTGATTACCAAGTTGAGTTGGGAAGTCGGTAATATCCGAAAGATGGGACAATGATTCTGGGAACTTTTAGAACCCGTTGTACAGGTACAAATAAACTCATAGTACATACCTTTTGGGAGGATTGAACCTTCGACCTCATGCAAGCTTTGAACCTAAGCCTTGTGTGTGTTTGTATATTCATGCATTCACGCATCAAGAAGCATCATTTTTACCAATTTATTCAAGGAACTCAGAAACTTTATCTTTGCATATATCGTAGGTATCATCATGGACTTTGGAAGAAGAAAGACTGTCAAGTACACATTCAAAACTCCCAAACTCGAAGACCTAAGGAAATTAAGAGATTTGGTTTTGGATCAAGAAGCCTTCATGGAGAAGCATAGGAGACTTTTAGCCTTACTTAAGACTGAGTGGGATGGAAGGTTGCTCTCTGTGATGCTCCAATTTTATGATCCTCTCTACCATTGTTTTACGTTCCCTGATTACCAATTGGTGCCTACTTTGGAAGAGTATTCATTTCTGGTGGGATCACGTGTTAAGGATGAGTTTCCATTCCCTGTTCTAGAGAAGGACCCTGAAGAAGCGGAGATTGCAAAGGCGACATATTTGAGTGTGCCTGAGGTCAAGGAAAATATGACCTATAAAGGAAAGATTTTTGGATTCCCTACAAAGTTTTTGGTAGAAAAGGCCAAGAATTTTGTTGGTGTGAAGGATATGAAAGCTTTTGAGGCGACCTCTATTCTGCTAATATATGGAGTGTTACTTTTCCCAAACTTTGAAGACTTTGTCGACCTGAACGCCATCAAAATCTTTCTGAAGAAGAACCCGGTCCCTACTTTGCTCGGAGACACTTACCATTCCATCCATCTGAGGAATCACCATAAGGGAGGGATGATTACTTGTTGTGCATCATTGTTGTATGAGTGGTTTATTTCGCATTTGCCTAAGTCAGCTTCATTTTGGAATCTTAAGGATGGTTTGTGGTGGTCACAAAGGATCATGTCTCTTACCCACTCTGACATTAGTTGGTACAATCGTGTTTATGATGGAGCATTAATTATTGATAGCTGTGGTGATTTTGCTAATGTACCTCTTCTTGGCACTAAGGGAGGAATCAACTATAATCCAGTTTTGCTCGCCGCCAACTCGGGTATCCGTTGAAGGACAAACCTAAGAGTGTTGAAGTGGAAGGAATTTTCTTTAAGGATGACGAAGAACCAGAGCTCAAGAAACAGATTATGCAAGCTTGGAAGTACATCCATAGGAAGGGGAGGAGTAGCTTGGGAAAGCCGAATTGTGTTTCTATGGAACCCTATCTCCAATGGGTACGAGATAGGGCAATCAGTATGAAGATGCCTTACCCTCGCCAGGATCCTATGACCTTCAAGAAACCCATTCTAATCTTTATGGACGATGCAGAGAAGCTGAAGATTGATTTGGAGAAAGAGCTTCGAGAGAAGAATGCATGGAAGAATCGACATCAGATCATCAATAGTGAGAATGAAGAACTTAGAAGACAACTGAAGATGAAGGAAGAAGAAGAGCTTTCCAACAAGAAAAGGAAAGCGCAAGAGGATTTATTTTCCTCCAGCACTCAAGGGGACACTTCTTGGAAGTCGATCGTGGATCAACTTATGCTTGAAAGGGCTCAGATGAAGGCACAAATCGAGAAGCTCAACTTGAGGCTTTTAGGAGAATCTCCTTAGGACTTTGTCTTTGTTTTTATTAAGCTTTGTTTGGGATTTTTGAAGATGTACTCAAGACTTTGTATCACTTTTTGAATTTAATGAAATCATATCCTTTTGATTATTATGTTTTCCTTGGTATTTGCAAATTGTTTCTTAAGTTCCTTGAATAAAATTTAATTTTCGCATTGCACTCATACATTTGGCATTTCATTTGCATTTTTCATATAAAACTCATTCCCGTCATCTGCTCTCCAGCTTTCACACTGAGGCTCTCACGCAAATACTACACTCGAGCTCAAGCCAGAAAGAGAATGGCTGAAAGAGACCTAGAGATGGACAGAGTTAACGAGGAGCTTACTGATATTCGTGGAAATATGGGTCAGATGATGGAAATGTTGCAGGTCATTCGGGCAAAGATGGATACCCAACAGACTGTAGTGTCAGAAATTGTCACTACAACGACTGAGCCTACGTCATCAGTCACTACCCCTGTGACCTGGCCTCCTTTTGGGCTTCCTCATGGATTCGTCCCTCCTCCTCAAGGTTTTGCTTCTCAAAGTTTTATTCCTTCTTCCCAAGGACTTGCTGCTCAGGGTTTCTTCCCTCCTTCCCAAGGCATTGCTTCTCAAAGTTTTATTCCTTCTTCCCAAGGACTTGCTGCTCAGGGTTTCTTCCCTCCTTCCCAAGGCTTAGATTCTCAAAGTTTCGCACCTCCTTCTCAGGGTATTGCATTTCCTTCCCAAGGTTTTGTGCCTCCTCCTCAAGGATTTGCTGCTCAACAGACTATTCCTGTGACTAATGAAGAGAACCATGCAGTTGCTAATTTTACACCAGACATTGTGCACACCCGTGCCCAACCATACTTTAATGACCCTCAGGTGTATGACGTGCCAGATATGTCGGAGAATGGAAATGAGAAACATGAGAAGATGCAAGAGAATTTTGATACCCTTGAAAAAAGGTTAAGAGCAATTGAAGGTGACCAGATATTTGGGGCCGCTGCTAGAGAGATGTGTTTGGTATCTGGATTGGTAATACCTCCAAAGTTCAAGATACCCACTTTTGATATGTATGAGGGCGCAACTTGTCCTAAGAACCATCTCTTGATGTACTATCGAAGAATGGTTGCGCAGGTGGACAATGATAAATTAATGATCCACTGCTTCCATGACAGTCTGAAGGGAATCTCCTCCAAATGGTATCTAACGCTAGACCAGTCGAAGATTCGCAGTTTCCAAGACTTGGTAGATGCTTTCATCCAGCAGTACAAATACAATATGGACCTTGCTCTCGATAGGAGGCAACTGTTGAGTATGTCACAGAAAGATTCTGAATCATTTAAAGAATATGCTCAGAGGTAGAGAGGGACCGTTTCTCAGGTAGAGCCCCCATTGACTGAAAGAGAATTAGCTGATTGGTTCGTTGACACTGTGCGACCAGAATTCTATGAGAGAATGGTGGGGAGCATAACTGCTAGTTTCTCTGATCTAGTGGCTGTGGGAATAAAGGTAGAACTTGGTTTGAAAAGTGGAAAGATGAGTGGTGCATCTAGCAGTTCCAGCAATGGTAGTGGAAATATTGTCAAGAAATTTACCAGTAATTTCCACAAGAAGAAAGAGGGCGAGACGAATGCGATAATGACAAGTCAAAGAAGAAATCCGCTTTGGCAGAGACCTCCACCTATGGCTCAACAGCAGTATGCTCATCCACCACAGTATGTCCAACATCCTTATGTAGCGGCGGTTCAACCGTCATATAATCCACAAGTCCCGATGTATCGGCCAACTCAAGTAGTACCGATGTATCAGCAAGCGGCTCCAGTATTTCCAGCTTATCAGCCAATGCTCAACAATCCAGGCTATCAACAAGCGCCCAATGCTTCAGCCTACCAGCAGAGGACTCCAGCTCCTCATCCGAGTCCCAACTTTCAGAATAGAAGACCAGGAGGAAGGCCTCCTAATCCTCGAATCCCTATGACCTATACTGAATTATATCCTTCACTGCTGAAAAAAGGTTTGGTTACTCCAAGGCCTTTGGGTCCTCCACCAAATCCGCTCCCACCAAATTACAACTCAAATGCCCATTGTTTATTCCATGAAGGTGCCCCGGGGCACGATTTGGAGGGTTGTTATGCTTTGAAGTACATCGTGAAAGATTTGATGGAGAAAAACATTCTGTTATTTGGGAATACTGGTCCGAATTTCAAAGATAATCCTTTACCCAAGCATGGGTCCATAAATGCCATTGTTGACGAGTCTGACGAAGAATTGATTTTCAACGCCACAGAGATCAAGACCCCGCTCAGAGATTTCCATGCGAAGTTAGTAGAAGTGGGTATGTTGAAGAACTGTCATAAGAATTGTGAAGCTTGTGCGAATAACCCAAAGGGATGTGAATTGGTCTTAAAAGATGTTCAAGATTTGATTGATGAAGGTGTCTTACAAGTGAGCGGTCATATGAAGAGGAATGAAGTGGCAGTGATTGAACCCATTTACAACTTGCCTGAATCTGATTCCACCATGGTGCCAGTGTTTAACCTGCCTGAGTCCTCAAGGGTTCAACCCATCTTTAATATACCAGAAGCTATGGTACCCATTTTCAATATACCTGAACCAAGGATTGAGCATAGGAGTACCCCTTTCCTTTATGAAGATACCAAAGCAGTTCCGTGGAAGTATGATACAAGTGGAGTTCATCAGAAGTTTGAACAAGATAGCCAGAAAGAGAGTTCAAAAGTGGCAAGTGCTGACATAGCAGGTGCAAGTCGTTTAACTCGCAGTGGTCGTGTTTACACTCAGCAAGTCAATACAGTTCCACCTAAAGAAGTAATTCCCACTGTTGTCAACCAGGATAAAGGGGTGGTCTTGGAAGAAGAGGATGCAGAGTTTCTCAGAATCATTAAGAAGAGTGATTATAAGGTTATTGATCAGCTTCATCAAACGCCTTCCAAAATATCTATCTTATCACTTCTTATGCATTCACCGGCCCATCGAGGTGCTCTCCAGAAGTTACTAGCCCAAGCCCATGTTACGCATGATATAACTGTGAATCAGTTCGATGGAGTCATTGCCAATATCACTGCATGTAACAATCTCAGCTTCAGTATGGAGGATCTTCCAAAGGATGGTTTGAACCATAACCGTGCTCTCCACATATCTGTAAAATGTCAGGAGGATACTTTAGCAAGAGTTCTTGTGGATACAGGATCTTCATTGAATGTTTTGCCGAAAAGAACGCTTGCCAAGTTATCTTATCAAGGGGCAGAGATGAGGCCTAGTGCACTGATTGTGAAAGCTTTTGATGGGTCAAGGAGGACTGTTATTGGAGAAGTAGACCTACCGATCTTGATTGGGCCACAGGTGTTCAAAATCACTTTCCAGGTTATGGACATCAATCCTAATTACAGTTGTTTGCTGGGAAGACCTTGGATCCATGCCGCTGGAGCAGTCACTTCTACCTTACACCAGAAGATGAAGTTTGTGATCGATAATAAGCTGGTAACTATGTCTGGTGAAGAAGATCTCATGGTCAGTAACCTTTCATCCTTTAGCTATATTGAGGCTGATGAAGATGCTTTGGAAATTTCTTTCCAAGCTCTTGAGATAGCCAATGCTGTCCTTTTGGAAGTAGAGGAACCAAAAGGGAGGGGTATCCCATCTTTTGCATCGCTGAAGAGTACCATTTCCACCATTGAAGAAAGAAGCTATGAAGGTTGGGGTGATGCCATTGAAGTCAAACAGAAGCTAGATCGTTGCGGGTTGGGTTACAAACCAACTCATGTGAAGGAAGGAGCGTCAACCTCCGTTAAAGGACGTCCAAAGACCATTCAAGAAGTGTTTTCCAGTGCTGGTTATCAGGTCAATGCAATTGATGGAGATTTTGAAGATGAAGATGTGAATCATTTGGTGTATCAGTATGAAGAAGCCTTGGGCAATTGGGAGGCAGTCGAGATCCCAGAGTTTTTTCCATTGTCAAAGTAATTTATTGTTTTTTTAAGTGTTTTCAAAGTTCCCTAGCTCTGCCCAAGGCTATAGGAGTATTTTGTAGGGACCCTTCTCATTTTCAAAAGTTATTATCAATGAAGGCATTTTGTTAAACTCTTATTTTGATCATTTACTGTTTCTCTCTCTCTCTCTCTCTCTCTCTCTCTCTCTCTCTCTTTTCACTTTTAAAAAAGAAAATGGCAATCTTTCAAAACCAATAAAAAAAGATTTTTCTCTTGCATTTCTCTATTTTCCACTTTTTAATAAAGGCAAATCATTCTCATATGCAGAATAAACGAAAACCCTGTTGAATCCAATGACTCTACATTCTCTCCTAACTTTGATTTGCCCATCTACCAAGCGGAAGATGAAAGTGAGGAAGATTGTGACATTCCCGAAGAACTGGCAAGATTAGTTGAGTATGAGCACACAGATCTCCAACCACATAAGGAGCAGGTAGAGACCATCAATCTTGGCACTGATGAAGACAAGAAGGAAGTCAAGATTGGTACAACACTTGGGGCAGACATCAGAGAAAGATTGGTCAAGCTTCTCAGAGAGTATGTAGATGTGTTTGCATGGTCATATCAGGATATGCCCGGCTTAGACACAGACATAGTGGTCCACAAGTTACCTCTTCGACCAGATTGTCCTCCTGTAAAGCAAAAGCTTCGAAGAACAAGACCAGACATGGCTCTGAAGATTCGAGAAGAGGTCAAAAGGCAGTTTGATGTGGGATTCCTCGCAGTTGCAAAGTACCCTGAGTGGGTAGCTAATATTGTGCCAGTCCCTAAAAAGGATGGCAAAGTCAGAATGTGTGTGGACTATAGGGATTTGAACAAAGCCAATCCGAAGGACGATTTCCCTCTTCCGCATATTGATACTTTGGTTGACAACACTGCTAAATTTGTTATTTTCTCCTTCATGGATGGGTTTTCAGGATACAACCAGATCAAGATGGATCCTGACGATATGGAAAAGACTACATTCATCACACCATGGGGCACTTATGTTACAAGGTTATGCCATTTGGTCTCAGAAATGCAGGAGCCACTTATCAGAGGGCAATGGTCACCCTTTTCCATGATATGATGCATAAAGAGATAGAAGTTTATGTGGATGATATGATTGCCAAATCACAGAGTGAAGAAGATCATTTGAATCATCTCCTGAAGTTATTTGAGTGCCTCAGAAAGTTCCAACTGCGTCTGAATCCAGCTAAGTGTACCTTTAGTGCCCGATCAGGAAAGTTACTTGGTTTTATTGTTAGTCAACAAGGTATTGAAGTAGATCCGGATAAGGTCAGAGCAATTCAAGAGATGCCAGCTCCCAAAACAGAAAAGCAAGTCAGGGGTTTCCTCGGAAGATTGAACTACATCTCCAGATTCATCTCCAATATGACTGCTACATGTGAACCCTTATTCAAGTTGCTCCGAAAGGATCGAGCAATTGAGTGGAACTCCGATTGTCAACAGGAATTTGATAAGATTAAGGTTTATCTACAGGAACCTCCTATCTTGATCCCACCTACTCCAGGGAAGCCTCTCTTCATGTACCTAACTGTACTTGAGGGTTCTATGGGTTGCGTTTTAGGCCAACGGGACGGAACTGGTCGTAAGGAGCATGCCATTTATTATTTAAGTAAGAAGTTCACAGATTGTGAAAGCAGATATTCGCTTTTAGAGAAGACTTGCTGTGCTTTGGCGTGGGCGGCCAGACGCCTCAGGCAGTACATGATTTGTCACACTACTTTGTTGATCTCGAAAATGGATCCAATAAAGTACATTTTTGAGAAGTCTGCCTTAACTGGAAGACTCGCCCGTTGGCACATGTTGTTATCCGAATACGACATCCAATATGTAACCCAGAAGTCTATCAAGGGTAGTGTTTTGTCTGACTACCTTGCTGATCAACCTGTTGAAGATTATGAACGTTTGAAATTTGATTTCCCAGACGAGGACATCATGTTGATAAAGGATTGTGAAGTTCCCGGTCCGGATGAAGGTCCTGAGCCAAGTTCTCGTTGGAAGATGATGTTTGATGGTTCCTCTAACTACATGGGGCATGGTGTAGGAGTTGTTTTGATGAATCCTGATGGTGGTTATACTCCTTTCACAACCAGATTATGTTTCGAATGTACAAACAACATCGCAGAGTATGAAGCATGTGTTTTGGGTATCGAAGCTGCAATTGATACCAGAATCAAGATTCTTGATGTATATGGAGACTCAGTTTTGGTAATATACCAAGTCAAAGGTGAATGGGAGACCCGTGATGAGAAGTTGATCCCATACCGTGCCCACATTGTGGAATTGATCAAATACTTTGATGAAGTCACTTTTCATCATGTTCCAAGGGCAGAGAATCAAATAGCAGACGCCTTGGCTATGTTGGCCTCTATGTTTCAAGTCAGATTTCTTAATGAAGCTCCACTCATTACAATCGAGCGAAGAACTGCACCCTCCTACTGTCTACTGGTCGAAGAAGAAACTGATGAGAAACCGTGGTTCTATGACATCAAGAACTACTTGCAAAATCAGGAGTACCCAGCGGATGCAACAACTCTAGACAAGAAGACTTTAAGAAGATTGGCTTCCAAGTTTTTCCTCAGCAACAATGTGCTTTACAAGAGAAATCATGATATGGTTCTGCTCAGATGTGTGGACAAGCGCGAAGCAGACTTATTGATTAGGGAAATCCATGAAGGATCATTTGGAACACATGCCAATGGACATGCCATGTCCAGGAAGATCTTGAGAGTTGGTTACTTCTGGTTGACCATGGAATCGGATTGTTTCAAATATGCCAGGAAGTGTCATAAATGCCAGATTTATGCCGACAAGGTGCACGTACCTCCAACACTTTTGAATGTTCTGTCATCGCCTTGGCCTTTCTCAATGTGGGGCATTGACATGATAGGGGCAATTGAGCCTAAAGCTTCCAATGGTCATCGGTTTATCTTGGTCGCAATCGATTACTTCACCAAATGGGTAGAAGCAGCTTCCTACGCCAATGTGACAAAGCAAGTGGTTGCCCGTTTCATCAAGAACCAAATTATCTGCCGCTATGGGATCCCAAGCCGAATCATAACAGATAATGGGACCAATTTGAACAACAAAACAATGAAAGAGCTGTTTGAGACATTCAAGATTGAACATCATAACTCTTCTACGTATCGTCTGAAGATGAATGCAGCTGTTGAAGCTACAAACAAGAACATCAAAAAGATTCTGCAGAAGATGGTAAAAATTTACAAAGATTGGCACGAGATGTTACCATATGCTTTACACGGATACAGAACATCAGTTCGCACTTCAACGGGGGCAACCCCTTTCTCTCTAGTGTATGGGATGGATGCAGTTCTCCCTATTGAAGTAGAGATACCATCTTTGAGAATCTTGATGGAAACCAAACTGGAGGAAGCTGAGTGGGTCCAGAACATGTATGACCAACTGAACCTTATTGATGAGAAGAGAATGACTGCCATGTGCCATGGCCAGTTGTACCAGAAGTGCATCAAGAGAGCATTTGACAAGAAAGTCCGTCTCCGAGAATTCAAAGAAGGAGATCTTGTACTCAAGAAAATCTTGCCAGTCCACAAAGACATGCGTGGAAAATGGAGTCCTAACTATGAAGGCCCATATGTTGTGAAGGTGGCATTCTCCGGAGGTTCCTTAATCCTTACAGCTATGGATGGTGAACAACTGAAACACCTGGTGAATTCTGATGCAGTCAAAAAATATTATGCCTAAATAAAACCCGATAGGTCGGAAACCAGAAATGGCGACCTAGGCAAAAAATGGGTATCCCGGTGGATCAAAACCTATGAAGGAGATCCAGGCAAAAGTTAGGGATAAAAATGAAAAAAATAAGAGCTCGCTAAGTTGAAAACCCGAAAGGGCGGCTTAGGCAAAAAAGAGCGTCCCGGTGGATTGAAAACCCGAAAGGGCGGTCCAGGCAAAAGTTAGGGACGAAGGCATTTGACTGTATCAGATGGTGTTTACCATTACTGAAGAATCATAATGGAAGACCAATCCATTTGCTCTTGTCAGAAGCAAGGTATCGAGTAGTCTTAGTTATTAGGGATTGTAGTGGTCGTTGGATTCAATGTAGACCTTTCCCCATTGCCATTTTCAAATTGTAATTTCCCATGGAGTTTTTGCCATTAGCAAGCTACCATTCTTGAATAAAATACAAATTTTGCCTATGAATTTTGTTGTTCAACCTCTTATTTTCTTTTGTTATGCAAAGTGCCATCACTTGATTACAATTTAACTCTGAAAAATGACAAGTTTTTTTCTTAAGGAAATGTTTTTTTGAAAACATACTGAAAAACTTTCAAGTTTCTTTGACTTTGGGAAAATTGAAAAAACCTTTTGTTTCCCCAAGAAGTCCTGGTTTGCAACAACACTTTTATACTATTATTACAAAAATCCCCATAGAAGTTCAAAACTGGTAACACTCTTGGATGGATCTTTGGGCCAACATGATTTCCAAAATTCGAAGACATCTCCCCAGTGTTTTTTATATTGCTCATCTAAGTATTGGTGTTGAGAGCCTACTCCCTATTTGAGTCTTGTCAAAACTCTTTGTCTCTTTAGAGTCAACATTTGCATATCATGATCATTTGCATCATGCTCAATCATGCGCATTTGACATTAGCATTTGTCTTTCCCCAGTTGTCGTCTGTCTAACTCCAAGTCCAAATATCATTAGTGTTCAATTTGAGAATTCATTGTTGTTGGTACCCGAAGTTTGGTTTACCAATGTTTTTGTCCCCAGTAATTGCTGGTGTCCCCCGTGGAATTCTAATTGTGGTTGGTATTTGTCTTTATGTCCACCAATATCTCCTTGAAGTCCAATTGTCATTGGCACAAATTTTTTAAGCAGGTCGTGAAACCTATTTCTTAAATCCAATTCAATTTGATTTTGGCACATACTTGTACCTTTCTCCTGATGGTTCCTGAAGGAATTTCTAGAGGTCGGATGTTTTATCTTATTTGAAAACTCCAACATATTTTGTTGTTACTTCTTTGCGTTAGCCGGTCGCCTAGAGCCGTTGATCTATCTTTGGGTGATTTGCATTCTATCCCCAATGCTAGCTGGTCGCATAAAGCCGTTGCTAAATCACTGTGATTTCCTTCCTTATCCTCGGTGTCGGCAGTTACATTTGAACTTTCTAATTTACCGTTTTGAATATTTTGACTACTTTGTCTTTATCATTCTTAGTGTCGACTGGTCATGAACCTATTGCGCATTCACTTTGAGTGTATCTTGGCTTCTATTCTTAGTGTCAATAGGTCTCGAACCTATTGCGCTTCCACTTCGAATATTTTTGTTGTTATTCATGGTGTCAGTTGGTCGCATCGAGCCACTGTGCATTCACTTTGAATAAGTTTGTTGTTGTCATTCTCAGTGTCAACCGGCAATGACCGTTGCGCATTCGCTTTGAATGTTTATCTTATCTTTATTCTTGGTGTCAGTTGGTCGCATCGAGCCGCTGCCCATTCACTTTGAATACTTTGTGTTGTTTCTATTCTTAGTGTCGGTTGGTCGCATCGAGCCGCTGCGCATTCACTTCGAATATTATATTTTTCCATTCTTAGTGTCAGCTGGTCGCGTAGAGCCGTTGCGCATTCACTTTGAATGTTTATTTTGTTGTTATTCTTAGTGTCGGTTGGTCGCATAGGGCCGCTGCGCATTCACTTTGAATGTTTATTTTGTTGTTATTCATGGTGTCAGTTGGTCGAATCGAGCCACTGTGCATTCACTTTGAATAAGTTTGTTGTTGTCATTCTCAGTGTCAACCGGTAATGACCGTTGCGCATTCGCTTTGAATGTTTATCTTATCTTTATTCTTGGTGTCAGTTGGTCACATAGGGCCGCTGCGCATTCACTTCAAATATTATATTTTTCCATTCTTAGTGTCAGTTGGTCGCATAGAGCCGCTGCGCATTCACTTTGAATGTTTATTTTGTTGTTATTCTTAGTGTCGGTTGGTCGCATAGAGCCGCTGCACATTCACTTTGAATGTTTATTTTGTTGTTATTCTTAGTGTTGGTTGTTCGCATAGAGCCGATGCGCATTCACTTCAAATATAATGTTATTCCATTCTTAGTGTCAACTGGTCTTGAACCTGTTGCGCATTCACTTTGAATGTTCCCTTTTTTTATTCTTGGTGTCAGTTGGTCGCATTGGGCCACTGCTTTCACTTCAAATATTTCTTTGTCATCCTAAGTTTCAACTTGACTTTACCTGTGTTCGTTGATCCAACGCGTTGGATTTCCTTTTGTTTTTTCTGTCTTTTGTTATTCTTAGTGTCAACAGTTACACTTGAACCTGTTGATTTATCACTTTGAATACTTCCCGTTTTCGTTTCTTTATCCCCAGTGTATGTCATCCCCATCGTATGTCATCCCCAGTGAAGTCGCCATTTCTGTTGCAGTGAGAATCGGATACCAAGCTATTGATTAAGCTTGAATCACAATTATTAAATGTTCACCACCGACTTTAATTTAATCCAAAGGGAAAAGGGAAAAAGATCGTAAAAAAACCCTAAATGAGGAGAAACTAGGTTCGGGGGTTGGTTATACCTAGGGAAGGTGTTAGCATCCTAAGCATCCGTAGTATCCTACAGGAACCTCTTGTTAATATTTGTGTTTTTGTTATTTATTGCTTGCTAAAACTAAGGGAACCTAAGGTTTTTATTTCTAATGGTGCTCGCACAACATCGCATCGATGCCTACGTATCGGGTATAGAATCAGAGCACTCGTAGTTCTCCTAAGGATTAACGAACACTTGGTTACGCTCAAGGTTCGCGGGGGAAGGTAAGTGTTATGGCAAACACTCACGTGACTTTAGGAAAGTCACAAAAAGTTCTAAAATAAAAAGTCCTAATGGTTAAGGTTGAAAAGGAACTAGGGATGGCTAAACTTCCAATGACATTGAGTCAACTGCAGGAGTTCTTTCCCTTTTGGATTTAAATGCGAAAAAATAAAGTAAATAAATGAGGGTGCAAGCTCCTAAGTCTAAGGCATAGGTATCTACTTGCGAAAATGGACAGAAAGAAGTAAATGGAAATGCAAGATAAAAGGCTTAGTAACTGGGTTATGGCTCGATATATGGATCGAGAATGCTGAGGTGGAAAACAAACGCGGTGCGTCAATTTGCTTAAGTTGGAAAGTTGTGAAGTGTAAAGATTGTGCAGATGACGATCGTAGAACGACCGACTTACGTGTGTGAGTGAGGTGTATGTAAACTCAACTTGGCGTTGGACCAAGGATTATTATCTTGAAAATTAAAGTTTCAAAAGTGTGCGCTTTCAATTTTATCTTAACAAATATATGGTCATGATGCGAAATGAAATAAATACAAACATAGCATGCATACAACCAAGACATCGAAAGATTAAATTAAAAAACTCATACTAAGAGATAAACCTAAATCTCAACCTCTCAAACTAAAGGGATCTATCCTAAAATAAACGATCTAAAACTAACTTTTTAAATGAAGATGGACTAAACAAAATTTCGGGTTTTTATTTTTTATTTTTTTACTTTATTTTTTTAGAGTTTTTAGAATAAAAACATGAAAAAATTAATTAAGAAAATAAAAAATAAAAACCCAAAATTTTGTTTAGTCCATCTTCATTTAAAAAGTTAGTTTTAGATCGTTTATATATTAGGTTTTTGTACGACAAATTGATGTGCCCCAATGGTTTGGACATGTCATTCGGATTCTTAGCACCCGCGATCGTCAACTTAAGTTTAATCTTAAGTAGACCGGATACCGTGACGGAGTACGTTCTTCGGATCCTCATGGACAATAAAGATGCGGAGAAGTTGTTTTTTATACCGTTTAATACCGGGTTAGAATTTCATTCTAAATTCATCTATTATAATTTTTTTCCAAGTTAACATCTAACATTTGCTTAATCATTACAGTGGACATTGGTTGTTGCTCGCAATCAATCCTATCTGAGAAATCGTGTATTATCTTGACTCGTTAGGAAATGATTGGACAACATACCCGTATATGAAGGTCATAATTGACACGTAAGTGAGAATGTTCAAAAATTTTCTTAGTTTATGTGAATTGTTCTAATTGCTTCATTTTTATTTTATTAGCATCCTACAAGCTTTTCGGGCCCAACGAGATATCCAAACCTCAAGGAGGGGCGCCAACTCCATTACATGGATTCAAGTGGCGGTATATTTTTAATTATCACATTTTTTATCATATTAGTGATGACACTTGATAAAACTTAGGATTTATAATCCATATTTTTTTTTTCATATGTAGTGTCCTCAACAACGTAATCAAATAGATTGCGGGTATTTCATGTTGAGGTTTATGCGAGATAATCTTGTTTTGGGCCGATTAGAGATTCCCACCGATGTATGTATTTCTAACTTATGAGTTATTTTTATATTTACACATATCTCATATAATTAAATAGTTGAAATTAATTCAAACTATGTTATATTATTATGTAGTACTTTGATGAATTCAAGTGTGCATTTTATACAAAGGATCAAGTGGACGAAATCAAAGAGGAATGGTGTCAATTCATGATAGAGCTCAATGTTTTAAGTAATGACTTGTAAATTTGTAGTATATTGTACATGACTTGTAACTTTGTACATAAATTTGTGTAATTATATTGTACATTTGTAGTATATGTAATGACTTGTAAATGTGTACATAAATTTGTATATATTTTGATACATTTAAGGCAAAATTGGTTTGAATTGGTATATATATATATATATATATATATATTTGTTAGCCAAAAATTGGTAGAAAAAAGGCCAAAATGGTTTGAAATGGCATATATAAAATGTGATATTTGTCTGCCAAAATTTGGTTGAAAACAGGTAGAAATTCTGGTTTATAAACCTGGAAAAAATGTGGTTTAAAACAAAAGCTGCAAAAAATTTTGTATACCTTAGACAGCGCTTTTGGCAAAAGCGCTGTCTAAGGGGGGGGGGGGGGCTTAGAAAGCGCTTTTGGCCAAAGCGCTGTCTAAGGGGGGGCTTAGACAGCGCTTTTGAAAAGCGCTGTCTAAGGTATACCTAAAAAAATTAAAATAGGAGGGGCTTAGAAAGCGCTTTTTCAAAAGCGCTGTCTAATGTATTCCTAAAAGCGCTGTCTAAGGGTACCTTAGACAGCTCTTAGACAACGCTTTTAAGATTTAAAAAAGCGCTGTCTAAACCTTTAGCAGCGGAGGTTTAGACAGCGCTTTAAAGCGCTGTCTAAGGCTAAAAAAAGCGTTGTCTAAGGTCTTGTTTGGCATAGTGCTTCTTATAAGTATCTCTTTTAGCCTTAGGAGCAGAACTAGGAGGCTTCTCATCAGGAACATGTGTCTCTAAAACATACAACTTTTTGTCATGTTTAAGGACAATCCTCAAATTTCGGTGTCAATCCAGAAAATTTGTCCCAGATAACTTTTCCTTATCAAGGATTGATCGCAAAATGTTATTAGATGTGTTTGTTGTCATGGTAATCTACAAATAGAATGTAAAGGTATAAGTATAATTAAAATAACATATATTGAATAGTGGATTAAGACCTCGGTGATAGAGGCAAAATCACCTTGGCGGGTGGACTGGATGTAGTTTGAGTTCAAACGAACCAGGATAAATTAAAGTGTCTTTTAAGTCATTTTTATTAGTTATTGAAAACCCAATTCCAACCCCCTTCCTTGTGTTTTACGTCCCTTCAAAACTTCCCATCCTTATCCACACATTTGGATGGGTGAAACTCTCGACGAAGGTCTCTAGCTTCTTGTAAGAGAGCGTGTCATCGGTCCCTATTTGGTTCGGCTTCACAATGAAGCAATATGTTCTCCGGTCAAAATAAATCATCTGACACTCAAGAGGGAACCTCGAGTAGAGCCTCATCGCGCTGTTACCCTTAGCATTTAGGCTGGCCATCTCCATGAATGCAGACTATGTTGCCTAGTTTGTTATGGGCTTCACGATGAACCACCTGTCCTTGAAGGACCGGACAGAGTCCACATACGTCTTGAATAGTCTCTTGTGTTGTGATTGTGTTCCTCTTTTTTCCGATTTTCTCTCCAATAGTCACAACACTTGCATTACCAACATAACTTTCAACACTATTTGTAGAGCTTCCAAAATGGGCTTAGCCCATATGAGTTGGCCCGTCAGACCCGAAAAATCATAGGGTTGTGGTCTTAAAATTAGAGCATGTATTTTTCAGGGCTTTTTTAGCCCAACCCTAAAAAATCCGTTACCCATTAGGGCTAGCCCATATGGGCAGTGGGTAGCCGATTAGGCCCACATAACAATAAAATTTAAAAAAATATATTAATTCTTATATTTTCTTACTCCAAAATAACACATTGATTTTTCTCACCTCACTAAATTTTATTTATATTATATTCAATCTTTCTCTTTTAAATCTTATACATTGATATAATAAACACCCTTTTTTTTGTATTCTATTAATTTCTTATGTTAAATATTCAAATATTATTTTATACAATTTATACTTGTGTTAGTATTTAAAAACACATTATAATATTAATAAAAGATAATATAGTATTTAAAAATGTATTATGTTGAAAATAAAAAATTATAATCTCATAATGATAAATGTTATGGGGTTTTTATTTGAATTTTTCGTTAAAAAAAAAAAAGAAAAACCATTTAAGGTCGAATAATCTCAAGTAGTAATTTTTGAATCCATATTACAATAGAGTGTTTTTGACTCAACCTTAAAAAATCCAGATTCTTTAGGTTCGACTCGTTTAAGACCAGATAACTCATTTTGAAAGCTCTTACTATTTGCATGATCGTAATATTTTCATGAAATCTTTATAGAATAACTGACCTCACTACTATCACTACATCACATAACTTTCCTTCACTTTAAAAGTAAAGACTCATAGACCCATAATACAATGCAAATATCAAATTTATTGATTCCATATGAAACTATTTGTCAATTACTTTATAAATTCTTGCTTAATGTTTTTATCCTAGAAAGTGATAAGTGATTAGACTACTCAACAACTCTTTGAATTTGCATCTTTGACATCATCTCTTGTAGCTGATTGAATGAAATGCCCATTTCAATCTTGCTATAAACTCCAAAGACCAAGAACAAAAAAACAAAACAAAAAACACAAAAAACCAATATTTTCAATCACTAATGGAAAAATTTCAAACTAACTTTTATAATAACAAACATTTGACTTTTTTCCCTCATTGCATTTATGCATCTTTGGTGTAAAGTATCAAGTCTTTGAATCAACCTTTGGTTCTAATAATAGTAATAGAGCCTCTACCCCTAGTTTGAATCCTAGTAAGTGCTGCAACTTCTTTTCCTGAAATACCATAACTCCTGTTTGAATTAATGCATGAAGTACTCTCATAATCTTGTACAACCACAGGGTGTGGAATTGGCTTTGATGGATTCATCATCATTTGATGATTTATATCTCTAATTGTTGTCTCACCTTCAACTCCTCCAGGCTTCACTAACTCAAATGGATATGCTATTTTCTTCCAATGTCCCCCTAGTTACATCACAAGCACATGATGAACAATCAAATCATGAATCAATTAATATTCATGTGTTAAAAGAGTAAAAAAATTTTGTACTTGAAATTGAACCATCATTTTCATCTGATTCCTTACAAGCACTACAACTCCTTTGAGGTGAATCATGTTTGACTGCATGATTTTGTGATGATGATGATGATTTTTTATGGTCTGTAATAAAGCAATAATTTGCATGTCAGTGTGAATGGTCATATTTCAATTATTTTTTGTGACATTGCAGTACAACTTACTAATTAATAAAAATAAAACCTAAATTATATATATATAATTCACCGATTTTTCGTTAATATAAGTCGATTAAGTGTGTCTATATCTGCAACTACAAACCCGAAACTAGAAATATTTTCAATGGAGAGATTTCAAAAATCTTAGCAAGACAATATCGAACGCTATGCAACTACAAAAATACTAATAGCAGATATATCAGAACACGACATTAATACTGACACATTATCGATAATAATTTGAAATAAAAAGTATATACCTTGAAGAAATTGCTCCTCTTTGGATGGTAAATTATGTTGGTTACACCAAATGTCCCAACCAGTTATTGCATCTTCAAGATATCCACTAGATTTATCTGACGCAAACCAATACTCATCTATAGAAAAACGCCAAATAAACATAGCATATTCTTGAAAACAAGTGAATCAAGAAATAGAAAAAAATAGTATATGAAAAATACCAAGAGGAAAATCTGAATGAGTGACTCCAATATCAAGTTCCATGGAGAAAGTTAAGGAAGTGAAAACAGAAGAAAATGTTATATGAATATTTGAGGTACAGAAGTTAATGGAAGTTTCATATATGTGAACAATAACACAACTGTGTTACACTAAATTATTGTTATGGGCCCCTTGAAAACTCTGAAAATACCAACCTACCTAACCTTACAATTTAATCAAAATAATAAATGGACCATATTAATTGGATTGCTCATTCTGCAGTGTGATTAGTAATTAAGAAATTTTTTGGTCTCATTATATTGAGGAGGGTATTTAATTGCTCATAAATATTAAATAAAAGGTTTAATTTTTTGTCACCTTATTATGCGGATTATGTTGCTTTTTTTAAGGGGGATTGGATGCTAAAATAGGAACAAAAAGTAATGTACCTAAAGAAAATATAAATAAAAATTTCACTTAATTTCAACTTTTTTTAGAACTTTTTTTTTTTTTAAACTCTTTGTTGAATTGGCCATCCTGAATATCAAAAGTCCAAATGGTATGAAAAGACAAGCCTGCAGAAAATTGTGTTAGGCCGCAGAAAATTTAATGATTATAATATCATATGGTGGTGGAACAATGTTGAATTAACCTATTTCAAATAATGTGAAATACTCTTATTATTTGAATTAGCAGGTAACACTAACCTAATTAATTCAAGATCGTATGTTCGAATCTCATCGATTAGTTTTTGCATTTATGCGTAAAAAATACTCAATTTTTATTAGACAAAAAAACTTTAAAAAAGTGCAAAATGAACTATAAAGAAACTTAAATGTTTTTGAGTATTTGTTTTTATTAGGGGAGACAATCAGACATGTCTGGCCCGTTTAAACTCGTCCGTCCTACAAAAGTTTATGAAAAAAACGAGACAGGATAAGACGATCATAATTGAGGATACATGTGTGAAATCTAAGTTTGTTCCAAAAAAAAGAGAAAACAGAGAAAATCCAATATTTTAAACTTAAAAATATAAAATTTTATATAAATAATTGTGTCCTTAAAAACACGTGAAAAAAACGAGACATATATACACTATAACCAGACCCGTTTTACCATCTTTCATGTTTATGTTTTTATAGGCAACATTTTCTAAAACCATAAAGACCATAATATAATGATGGAAGATAGGAAGAAAGTGGAGAGTAAAAGGGTAGTTTCCCAAAAAAGATTTGAAGCATCACTTTCTGTTTTCCAAATTTGTTACATATCTTTTTTTTCCCCTCTATGCTATAGACTTTCAAAGCATGCGTGAATGAATACTATTTTATTTTCATTATTGGTTTGCTTCTTTTACTTTGGTATAATTTTCTAGTTTTTTTACTTACTCTTTTTTAGAATGAGGTTAAATATATTTTTGATTTCCATAAAATTATCAAATTTTGTTTTTGATTCCTATAAAAAAAATCATATATGTACGTAATTTTAATTCATACTATTAAATCAATATGTATTTTTGAATAATTATTCTGTATATATATTTAGAACGTTATAAAAAGTTCTTCAAAAAAAAAAAGTCAAAATTTTATTTATAAGTTGAGATTTTTTATTATTTTTATCATTATCTTTTGAAATTTAAAAAATTCATATTTAATTATTATCATTTTAAAAAATTATAATTTGATAAAGAAATATTATATAGTAATCTGAATACGTATGAAAAAAATAATTTAAAAATTTAAAAGTTTAAAGATAATTAAATAGTTTTTAAAATTTTAGAAAATAATAATGACTAAAACTGCATATATAAAATTTTTATAGGGATAAAAAAATATCATTTTTTTAATAAGGACTAAAAATAAAATATGAGATATTTATGAAAATACATATTTAAATAAAATGTAAGATATTTATAAGGAACAAAAACATATTTATCCCTTTAATGTGATAAGGACTGGGGAAACTATACTCAATACTTGGCTTTTGTAGCTTTTCATATTTCAACCTTGATTTTTTTTTTTCTTTTGGTTTGCTCTTATCCTTATTTGTATCCCTTTATTTAGGTTTTTGTTTTTTTTAATATTTTTTATATTGACAAAATGTAAATTAGAGGATGTAAAGCTGAAGAGACTGTATATATCTAAATCATGATAAAATTGAGTAGAAGATTCAACCTTATGCAATTATTGGAAAATAAATAAGTCTCATATAAATTTAATTTAATATCTTATTCGAGTATACAAGTCTGTTTTATGCGGTGAATTAGACTTAACGTAAAAATTACTATAATATTTTACATATTAAAATTGGAAATAAATTGAGTTTGAATTAAATAAAACCTTTAACGATGAAATGGGTTTTCGATATGACGAAATGGAATGGATATACAAGATTAGTTCTTCAACATTCAATGAATAAGTGAGAAATAGTTTGAATGTGTGAGTGATATGATACCTTAAATGGCGCGTGTTGGGAGAAATAATCTAAGTGGTTAAAATTGTTCTTGTGTGATTCAACGTCTTACACATGAGATTGTCCGATTACATATGGTGGTGGGAGGTCTCCCGAGGGCGAGGATCAAATGCAGGATTCATGGTTGCGGGTACCCTGAGTCCTCAACATCTCGATACACATGTTCTTGGTTTGAGCCTCATAATGATTGAACTTTATGTCTTTAGGCTTGTGCTTGTCCTCGACCGTAGTCCTCGTGACAGATTTCAACCTTACAAAAGTAGAAAGGCTTAGAGAGTGAGAGCGGGTGACCTTGGGAACAAGTGTATTAAATGCAAGTCTTGACACTAAAATATTTTGTAGGATCATTCTTACACATGGCCTTATGTCCCTATGGTATGATGTGACACTAAACTTGGATCGTCCCATTAATGGATAATTCAATATTGGTTCCTCATCTTTTGTGTTACTCGTGGTAGATTATGAGTCTGTTCAAGTGTGTCAGGATGATTTGTGTGCTCGTTCTTACATTAGAGCCTTTAGGTCTTTAAATGGTTGAGAACCTAACAACAATGAGGTTAGTGAGCATCCTAATTTTCGAGTTAATCCCAAAACTTATGATGAACATTTTCTTTTTGGTGATATAGGGAGAAATTGGTTAGAAAGGACCAACAAGGCCTTGATTTTCCTATCGACGCTGCTCGGTAATTTTGGGTAGATGTGAAATTGGTGGGGACAACTTCCTTTTTTTGGGAGTTGTCAAATTTTATAGGGAATCCGTTAAGACGTAGGTCATTCTCTAATTGTCTTGTTTCTCATATCGAGCCTGAAAAAGAGGTTGTGTAGTTATTTTTATGGATGTTCAATGACCTTCCACGAGTGCTTGTTTTCCAGAATAAGATTTAGGCTTCCCTTATGTGATTTTGAAGTGAAGGCATCGAAACACTTGAGAATCACTCTCTTTCAACTACACCATGTAGCCTTGACTTTCGTGAAGATGATCCAATATATGTGAAAGTACTTGGATGAAGTGTCGACTTTAAAGTTATTATTCATCATATCACATACTTTTGTTAGAGAAAAACAGGGGAAAATGTTGTTTTAGCTCCATCAACTGAAGAAGGTGTTTGATTTCTATATTCATTGTTATAAGAATTTCAAGGATCATTTACTTATTAGTCATCCCCCAAAGTCAAGAAGCCCATTCCAGTTTCTATGTTCTTCTAGAAGATAACCCTTCTTTTCCTAACACCTTGATTTTGAGCCAAGCATATATGGGATATATAACGGAAAGGTAGGACTCGAGGCCATTTCTTTCGAATTATGAACCAATACTCATTTCAATTGGATACTCTAAACCCAAAAGTAAGATTGGTGAATGAGATGTATTCACCTTCTAGGACAACATGGGTTATAAAGATGGAGTCGGTTCTTTATATATGTCTCTTACACAACAAAAGAGGAATTACATTGATACACAGTTAGTGGTAGAAGCAACCAATATGTAAAAAAGAAAATGCTTTTTGGTGGGAGAGAGATAAGCCATCTTTTTGTTTGTCTTTATTGTTCCTTTTAACATTTAATCTAATAAGTATATGTAAAGGACATGTAACTTTAGTCTCCCCTTTTTTAATTCTTGGCAAGTGTCACAGTGATAATCATATGTAAATCTATTGAATGAGCTTGAATCGCAAAACTTTTAATGTTCATCACCGACTTTAATTTATCCAAAGGGGAAAGGGAAAAGATTAAAAAAACCTAATTGTGGAGATTCTAAGGTTCGGGGGTTGGTTATACCTAGGGAAAATGTTAGCATCCTAAGTATTCGTAGTATCCTACGGGAACCTCTAGTTAATATTTGTGTTATTGTTATTATTGCTTGTTAAAACTAAAGAGGACCTAAGGTTTTATTACTAAGGGGTTCGCCAAACATCGCGTTGTGTGCCTACGTATTTCCTCGTGGAATGGAAAAGTCAAATATTCGTAGTTCATCAAACTAATGGTGAACGAACACTTGATTGTGATCAAGGTTTGAAGGGAAAGTAAGTGTTATGAAAAACACTCACGTGACTCGAACAAAGTCATAAAAAGTTATAAAATAAAAAGCTAAGGACCTAATAGTTATGAGACCTAATTGCTAAGGTCAAAGAAATAAACAGGGACCTAATTGCTAAGGTTAAAAGGGTAACTACTAACTAGGAATGGCTAAAATTCCTATGACATTGATTCAATTGAAGGAGGTATTTCCCTTTGGATAAAAAAAATGAAAAGAAAAAAAGGTAAATAAAGTGTGCAAGCTCCTAAGACTAAGGCAAAGCTTGCTACTTGCAAATGAAATGGAATGGAAAAGTAAAATGAAGATAAATGGCCAAGCACAAGGCAAACGACTTACAAAATTTAGTTATAGCTTGATATATGGATCAAGAATGTTGGGGTAGCAAACAAGCACATAATGGAACAAATTTAAATAAGTCAATTTGTGTTTAAGGGTGCTAGCAAAGGGTGGTGTGTACAAGTGTAAGGTCGGTGGCGAGGCTAAAACGCTCGACTTATGGGTAGTGTATGGAGCACTCACTTGGCGTTGGACATGGGATCTTATTTTTATTATTTTATTATTATTATTTTATTTTTTTGAAATATTGATTGAGTTTATTCTTTGAGTTAAAAATACTACCTAAACGTAAAGCAAATAAGAGAAAGCGGTAAAAATCATTACATGTCATGGGAGCTGGGTACATTTTCTCAAATGGGGAAAAATAATAGGCTCAAAAATTGTTTAAGGATGAATATAAAAAGTAACATGAAGGGTGCGAATTAGATCACAAAGGCAAGCAAAGTTATGAAGGAAAATAACTTAAAACACAAATTGTTACCGCATAGGCGGTCATCGCAAATTGAATCAAGAAACAATAGAATAATAACATTGTCGCTCCCCGGACTTTACGTCCCGGTGCAGACGCGGACTGTCGGCAATGTTGGAGGTTGAGGTTGAATAGTGTCGCCAGCTAGGCACTTTTATCCCGAAGGAAAGGTAATGCTGCATAAACCTGGAAGGGTATGGATAAGACGGTTGCGAACCATAGAAACTGAGAAGGGGGTTGGTTACGACCTGGGAAGGTATTAGCACCCAGATCGTCCGTCGTACTCGACGGGATCCACGCTTACTTGATTGTGTTTAAAAGGGGTAGTGTATGTGTTGACTGTGTGTGAATAGCAAGGAATGAATGTACAGTGTGTCAGTGCAAAAGAGAGGTGAGTGCTCAAAGATGAGGCTTAGGAAAGAAAGCTGAAAGAGGGGGAGACAAAGAGACTTTTGTTCGATAACTGTTAAGTTATGCCTACGTATCCTCCCGTGCAATGAGGAAGTCAGAACACCGTAGTTCGACTCAAAAAGACTGGGATGATTTTGGTTGTGAACTACTTACTTGTCTATGCTCAAGTGTATGACTCGTCTGGCTCGAGTTCTAACTGTCTTGCATTAGACGGGAGAAACGAGTTCTCATTTTTTGAATGAGTGTGATGAGAAAAGAATCCCGGAGGAGACGTTTATTGTTTGTTTTTGTGTTTTCAGTTTTTTTTTATTGTTTTTTGGTGTTTTGCATAAGATAATATGCTTAAGCCTAAATCAAAGGTTTGTGAACTCATTATATCCTCCCTTGATTAGGGATAATTAACCTACTTAAGTGTGAGATAAGCATCTCATCTTAATTACCATGATGAAGTAGGATTAAGATCATTAACCTACTTGTGATTATTAAGTGATTTTTGGGTTTTTGTTTAGTGTTAAGTAATGAGTTTAATCTCTAATCAGGGATTAGTGAACTCATTACACCA
Organism: Lathyrus aphaca; assembly: GCA_963966055.1. NCBI lineage: Eukaryota > Viridiplantae > Streptophyta > Magnoliopsida > Fabales > Fabaceae > Lathyrus > Lathyrus aphaca. The sequence goes on from OZ014524.1 coordinate 231,493,756, forward strand.
TCCTAAGAGAAGGATGATAGATGAGAACACTTAAGTTGAGGAAGATACCTCAACTTAATCCATGGTTAGGGTTTAAATTCAATATATAACAAGCTTTTATTAAAGTGGATTTTAATTAAAGGTTGAGGTTAAGAAGTGGATTTTAAGTTTGTAAGACTAACTTGAGGGGGACTTGTCCATTAAACACTATGGTTAGTCCCTCTTAACCAAAAGAAAGAGATGGAACCCTAATATAAGGCCCAAGTTACAAGCTTAAGTCTTAATCATTATTAGGTGTTTTTATTAAGAAGTGTAAACAAATTAAAGGTTTAGCACTAAGGATTAAAGTTATACACTCCATCCTAAGATAAGGATGCATGCATAACCCTAATTCAAAGTCCTAAAGCTTTAAGTGTTTAGCCTCTGATTATGAGATGAGAAGAGAGACTCAAGGAGACTCAAAGGAAAAAGACTATGGGGGACTATATACAATCCTAAAATTTATCATGCTTGAATATCCTATGGTTTGTGAGGCTTAAAGAGAAGATCTTCAAAAGGCCACCAAAGGAAGAGAAGCAAATGAAAAGAGAAGGAGAAGGAGAATAGGTTACTTACTTCCTGAAGAAGATAAGTAACCTAAGAGAAAGAGATAGGAGCAAGAGAGCACAAGTGAATTAGATTCACTTCAAAGACAAGTAAATAATGCATATGAAGAGATAAGAAGAAGGTAGGATGTTGAGGCAAATCCACATCCCAAACAACTTACTATAAGCCCCTGAAAGGTTAATATGAGATGCATAAGGAAAGAAATGAGATGAAATGCAATAAGTAATAATGAAAAGACCAAAACCAGAAAGATAAACATGATGCAAATGTGTTATAAGATGATTCAAAGACATACATTATGCATATGAATGATCATATAAAGGATGAGATGCAAAGGAAGCATGTAAGAAGCTTGAAAACACATGGATGTTCATGAAATGCAATGAATGCAAAGCATATCAAATGAATGAAGAAATGATCAAGTTATGTTCAAGCATGTCTTAGGATGTCTAAAATGGCATACAAGAGCATGAAATGCTATGGCAAGTTAATATGATGATGATATGCAAATGAACATGAGAAATTAGGGTTTTATGAAAGTATGAGATGCAAATGGCCAAAACAGAAGCATACATCATAACAAAAATTTGAAATTGAACTCAAACAAACCCTAAACATATACAAGATCACTCCCCAAAGGTGAAGGTCAGAAGCTAAACCTAAAGGAAGTTATGAATTTCCTAAGTTAACTAGGGTTTTTGGGTGATTCTAAAGGAAAAATGCAAATCAAATTGAAAATGAAATGCAAAATTATGAGTTAAATAACCTAGATACTAGATGCAATGTGTGAAAGAATTCAAAATGAACCAAGTTCAAACTCATCATGGTTGATCAGAAATGATTTATTTCAAGTTAGGGTTAGAAAATGTGAATTTTACGAACCCTAATTCAAAGATAATTGTGAAAACATGATCAAACCTAAAAAGAAATTTGTGTGGTGAGTTTGTAAATTGTTCTAAATGCCTAAGAATGCTTCATGATTTTTTTGGTGATTTTTAGAAACCTAAATGTATTTTTAATTAATTAAAGTCAATTAATTAATTAAATAAAACATTTAAATGATTTAAAAATACTTTTTTAATGCAAAAAATAAAAATAAAAATGTTTTTGAGTTTAGAAAAATATTTGAAGTGAAAATGCAGAAAATGGTATTTTTAAATGTATTTTTGCTATTTTAAATAATTAGATGAAAACAAAAGAAATAAAATGAAAACAAAATAAAAGAAAATGAAAAGTAAGCAAGATCAAAGGCCCAGATTCAAACTTGGGGAAACTGTGCGCGTGTTTGGATGGCTGGGATTGTTTCTGGCTAATTTAAAATTAATTAAATTAATTAATCAGGATTAGGGTTAATGGCTTAATCTGATCCGTCCACTCGCTAATTACAACAAGATCCAAGGGTCCATAACGCATCTGGCAAATAAACACTAATTAAACCCTAATCTCTCTCAGGTGACCGGAGGAAGTTCCGGTCATCTTTTACGGTCACCCCAAAAACCCAACTTCCTCCCTAGGCCACCCAAGCCCTAAAAACTGCCCAGAATCAATCCCTAAACATCACTGAACACGAATCCACCAACAAACAACATTTATTTTACATGAATCATGAGAAACGGATCAAAACGGAAAACATACAAAAATTTCAGAAGCTAAATACATCCTACATACGCAACCATTTTCAATGATTCAAAGCACAAAATGTTCAGGGAGACAAACTTTATCACATGGTAACTTAAAATCAAAGCTCTGAGAAAAATGTTCTTGAGTTATACCTGAGCTGGAGTTGAGCAAATGTGGACCTCCAAAGCCAGCCTCTTGTGCAAGACACCTCCTTTGATCCTCCTGATGCTATTGAGAAGCTTGAATGGAGTTTAAATGGCTTGGTTTGTGTGTTTCAGTTCTGATAGTGCAGGAATCGTGTTTTGGTTTGAGAGGTTTTCAGGCCAAAGTGAAGGGTGCTTTGTGTTCCTCAGGTCATGAGTGATTGAATGGTGAAGAAAGTTTTGAGTTTGAGTGGCTGTGGAGTGAGTTTCGAAGGAATGAAGGTTTATGCAAATTTTTGGGATTCTGAGTGTTGGCTTCTTTCAGGCTTCAATGTTGTGTGTTTTGAGTAGCTTGAGGTTTGTATAAGAGGTTCTGATTGGTCAGAAAGTTGGTGGTGGCATAGTGTGATTGGTATGACTTGTTTTGCAAAAAAGTCAATGTTATGGTACCACAAGTATGGGCTGGGACATAAGAGATCCAAAGGGTGGATTTGTCTCAGCTGAGTTCATGGAGAACCCTTGGATTGATTGTGATGATCTGCAGCACTTGGATCGAGAGTTATAATATGTTTTGCATTTTCCCTCTTTGAAAATTTTGTGAAAATTGATCCATGGAAACTTGTAATCCAAGGCATAATTTTGGTCAAGCAGTGTTGCATTAACATGTTATGAAGTGTAGAAGTCAATTAGAGGTCACAAGAAGTCTTGAAACTTGATTTTGCAAAATTCCCTCTTTGGTACATACTTGAAAATTACAAGATTTTTCCCAACTTTGAAACATCATATCTTGAGTTCTAGGATGAATCAAGAGGAGTTCTTGTACGTTTTGAAAATGGGAAGATCCAATCTACAACTTTCATGTTTGAATATTTTTCATTTGAAGCCTTTTTGATCAAGAAAGAGGAGGTTGAAAATCTTTCCCAAAATGGAAAGTTTTCATTACAAGTCATGTCCAAAAATGGAAAGTTTGAAAATGACTTGAAATTCTTCAATCTTGTGAACTTCTAACCATTTATAAGATTAATTAAAGATCATAGAACCTCAAATTGATGAAAATGACCCTTTGGTACCATTGTTGGGGGCCTCAGATGCCCTGATTCTGACTTTTCTTGCACAACAAGTTACCAGTTGATCAGATGCCTTCCACAATGAATTTCTTCATCAAATTTGGGACACATATATTAAGACCAATGGAATAAAGAATGACCAAAAAATTTGAGATTAAGGGCCTCAAACCCAAAACCCTAATTTTAGGTCATCTGTGCAGGAAATCTTCAGTCTGCCTCTATGCCTTTGCAATGCTTTGTGATTTTTTGACTTTAATGAACTTTGGGGAGCATAAGATGATCATATAACACTCATGGACCCTCTTGAAAAGCTTCAAGGCCTTTGAGATGGCTCAGATCACTTCTTGGATTCATCTGATCACAAACCCTAATTGCAGCTTATGCAGATGAAATGAACTATGCAGTGTGAGATGTAATGAGATGTTTATGCAATGCAATATGAAAAGATCACAAGCCATGGTGTGAGAAAAATTGAGGGCAAATTTGGGGTGTTTACAAACATTAAATTAAATCATAAAGTGAAAATCGACAACGCAAATTGGTAAGCGTAAAAAAATGGATCGTCACCATGCTAAATCGTCAGACACGGGTAAAATCGAAGAGAAAAAAATAGAACATCGCGCTTAAACCGATATGATCCACCACTAACTTGCTACACTCAACGTGATCATCACAATATGGATCAAAACCATGCGGAACAAAATTGATCAAAAATAAATATCAAATAAAAGCAATTAAAAAAACAATGACGTTTGTAATACGGTGGGAGAACTGACTTTGTCGTTTTTGTTTTCACAAAAACAATGTTGCGGATAGCAAGAGTCGCCATCGACTTTTCTTTTATCCAAATAGGAAAGGTGAAAAAGAACAGGAAAAACCTTGGTTTAGATTTTGAGTTCGGGGGGTAGGTTATACAAAGGGAATGTGTTAGCACCCTTTGTATCCATGGTTAACCATGGGCTCTTAATTTCTTATCTCACTTTGTTTTTGTTTGAAAAAAATAGTGGTAGTGTGTTTAGAAAAGGCCCGCCTTTGTAATGATTCTCATATGAATGTATACAAAGTGGTTTTTTGGAAGGTTTTTGAAAGTGTGAGGTGCAAAGAGTAATTTTGCTATGAAATTGTGAGCAAGCAGTTAAGGATTTCCTACCTACTCAAGGTCATTCATGTTATTTTTCTTTCCTTAGCGATAATATTGTCCTTACTATTAGTTAGTAAGTAGTCTTATCTTTGGATGTAAGGGACGGGCGTAGGGTCATCATATGGTCATAGAAGGCAACCTTGTAAAGGTATCTTAGTAACTCGAAGGGACTATCATCATTTTTTCGTAGGTTCATCGGGGGACTAAATCACTTATTCGTAGGAAACTCGAAGGGTCATCGAGGGACTGTCATCTTTATATCGAAAGGACTATGATGATATTTATTTAGGCAACTTTTCTAAGACACCTCTACGTTCGAGGGACTTGACCATTAATCGTAAGGCAACAAGAGAGACTACCCTAAAGGTGCAAGTGTGCAACGTGTGTCATTTTTAGTTATTTTATATTGGATATAAAGTTTTCTAAGTTGTTTTTAATCTTCATACAATCCTATTAGTCATACATCTAAGCAATTTATCAGTGTGGAAAGTAAAAATGCGGAAAATAAAACCCTAGACTATTACAAGGCCTTGGGAGAGTTACATAATTAAGGAGTGCAGAAAGTAAAATCCTAATTAGACTATTACATTCCATAAGCAGATACATAAGTAAAAAGAAATATTGGAAATAATAAATTACAAGTCTTTTTGGCACCTATACATTTTCTAGAAATCGTAAAATAATCGAAACAAAAAGATCGGAAGAATATTGGGTCTTTGAAATGAGAAGAGGATATATTTTTTTATTATGGAGAATATTTTTATTTTTTTGATATATACTATTAGAAGAATAAAAAAAATAAACAGAATCAAATAAAATCACTGCATATTTTAAAACAATGGAAAATAAGAAGAGGATTGAACATATAAGTGCCTAGAAATTTGCACTGTTGGTTGACTGTATTGCTTAGATGGGCTTAAAGATTCCATCTGATGAGTTGACTGAAGGCTGTATGATATGGGCTTAAAGATTCCATCTAGTAAGTTGACGGAGTATTTGTCGAAGATGGACTTAAAGATTCCATCCGTAGTAATGGATATCCAGGGGGTTTATAGCAGCCCAAAATAAAGGTAGATATAATCATGGGGGTTTATAGCAGCCCAAAATGGAGATAGATGTAATCCTGGGGGTTTATAACAGCCTAAGATATTGGTAAATTTAATCCTGGGTGTTTATAGCAGCCCAAGATAAAGACAAATGCAGTCTTAGGGGTTTATAGCAGCCCAAGATATAGGTAAATGTAATCCTGAGGGTTTATAGCAGCCCAATGTAGCGGTAAAATCATGAATGTAAGCTATTGTCTAACTTAACTCAAGGTAAACAGAGTCGCCACCGCGCTTTTATTTTATTCCAAATGGAAAAGGGAAAAAGAGCAAATAAAACCTAATGAATCTAAAAGCAAAAAGCTAAAAGAATCAAACAGAGAACGGGTAAGGGGATAGGTTACACAATGGGAAGGTTTTACGCACCCAAAATGTCTGTGGTACTCCACGGGAGCCCTTTGAAATATTTACTGCTTTTGGTTTGAAAATGGTTTGTTTGAAAGAGACTGGAGAGATGAGAAGAGAAACGTTTTTTAATATTTTTGTGTTTGAAGAGACGATTGTCTCATGCCTACGTACCCATAAAGTGCAATGCGAGATCAAAACCTCGTAGTTCGTGGTACAAATTGTGAAAAGAAACAATGAGTTGAATTGATTTTAAAATGTAAAGATAAGTCGTCATTCTTTAGCGAATAATTCCGCTAGAAAGAATGAATCATATCTAAACATGAAAATGATTAAAAGAAAACGTGCACGAAGGCACAAAAACAATTGAGTGAGTTTTGAATGTTTTAAAGTTTTTGAGAAGAAAAGTTTCGATATGCTTATGTAGTTTAGCATTTATTAAGAAATGAAATGAAAAGGTAAAATCGCTTGACCTAAGTCAAGGTTTGATTACGAAAATGTTTGAAGTTTGAAAACAAAGAAAGTTTTTGAAAATAGGAAGGAGTTTTGAAAATTTAAGAAGTGGGAGGAGATGAAGTGACTATCCTAAGACTTGAAACTAAAAGCTAAAGGAAGAACGATCAAACCGTATGGTAAACATTCCTTTTGAAACAATGAGATTTCCACCTTCCTGGACAAGTGAACTCAATCGGAGCCAAGGTCTTCAAATCCATAATAACTTGAGCAAAGGGAGAGATCCTAAAATCTAAGTCCAAACTCCAAGTCCAATGCTAAGGATAGTGGCCATAGTCCGAAATTAAAAGTCACAAGTCTTTTAGGTGTTTAATCCATTATTAATGTTTTAGTGTCCAAATGGACAAAAGAAAAATCACAAGTATAACAATATAAACATAAACAATATGATGAATGATATAGTATAAAAGCATAATAAGAGAGATAAGGAGCGAGAGATTGAAATAAAGAGGATAAGGTGCGAGAGATTGAATTAAAATGTTAGTATATTAATAGTATAATAGTATTTACATAGAAATGGTATGATGAACTTAATCAAACACAACCACAAAAAGATAACCAAAATCGAGAAGCAACCGGATCCAAATGGATCTTATTCCGAATTCGGGACAAGTTTAGGTCTATGTTAAGCAATCGTCGAGTAATTTACGAAGTAATTACTCTACAAATGAGGCCGGCCACCACCAATTAAGGTGGAAAATATTTGTGCTAATACATGTTAGAGAAATGATATTATGGATCATTCTCCGAAAACATGTCGCACGAAAAGAAAAGGTAACGGTCTAATCTTAATCGAGATTTCACATTGAATTATTGAATGCAACCTATCACGATCCCAAAGTATGGAGAATGATCCAAATGATCATTCATCCATAGATTTGAAATAATGAAGATTAAACATCTTCGAAAAACAATAATCGCGAATCGGAGATCTCATCGACCAAAAAGAAAATAAGATGAAAAAAAAGTGGATCTAACAAATTAAAAATCAATGGCAAAAAAAACTAGTATCATAAAGAAATTCATCAAATAAAACTCAAAAAAAATTCAAAGATATTTTTTTAAAAGAAATTTAATATAAAAACAAGAATAAAATATAAAAATCCTTAAGAAATTTAGAAAAAGGTCTTTAATATGAAATGATGAAAAATATTATATAAAAAATGTGAAAAATGAGAAAATAGAAATAAAAGAAAAAACAAAAGGGCAAGGGAGGGGGGAGAGGCGCATATGGGAGGTACTGATTAGCAAATAGGTCTAATGTCTCCTAAAGGCCCAAACACACATAAACTCATTAAAACTAATTATAACAAAAACAACAAAAAGAAATTAATAAAAAAACAAATCAATTCATCTTCTTCTTCCTATGTGAAGCCGCGACACCTTTCCTGAAATCAGAAGAACAAAAAACGCTACTCCCCCTTTTTTTCAAAAAACAACCGCCAATACCTTCTCTTCTTCTTCATTCAATTTGTGATATCCTTATTGTTATGGAGGTTGAAAGAATTTGGATTCAGAGACTCGAATTAATGGAAGATTGATCGAAAAAATTTATAGGTTTATTAAATTGGGGGTTTGAAATTGGGATGATGAAATTGAAGATAGAGAAATTGTTGAAGCTTTGTTTTAATTTCGACAGGGTAGTGAGAGGCTTTCAAAGCTTGGTCCGGAGTGAAGGAGGATGATGGTTTAAATAGAAGAATGAAGGGATATGCGGTTGTCGTTTTGACGATTTCTCCGCGTTTTTGGACTCACGAAAGTCATACTTCAAGTGCTGAATTTTTCTGCGTTTTTTGTTGTCCAGGTTTGGGTTGTGATTCACAACGAAAGCGTGTTTGCTGCTGCGTTATTGGGCTTGCGTTTCAGGTCTTAAAATTCTGCGTTTGGAGGTCACGAGTTTCATGTGCTCAGGCTGCGTTTTGAATTTGCGAGCGAGGTGAGATATTGGTGATGTGTTTCATGCCTTGCTGTTGTTGCGCGTGTGGTTGGGTGTTTGTTTGCTGAAGGTTTGTCGCGTGTGATAGGCGTGATGTTTGAGGCTTTTGGCTTGTGAAGCTGCGTTTGGAACATTTTGCTTCAGCTGTGTTGTATGTGTGATGTTGCTTGGTTGGAGGTGGCTTGTGTGACTGGTGCGTTTGGTGGTCTCGGCTGCTGTTTGTTGAAACTGCGGCTTGGCTTGGGCTGTTGGCTGAAGTTTTGGCTTGGAGTTATTTCACATGTGGCTTGAGTGTGTTGCTTGAGCTGATGAAGGCTTGTGATGACGTTGTTGGGCTTGTGTGATGCTGAGTTGAAGTCAGCGTGTTGATGATGTATTGTGGTAGTATTGGATGGCTTCAAGTGAAAATGGCTAAAAAAGGTGTGGTGATGACTGATAGAAAAAATGGGCCGATGGGCCTCCCTCAAAAAATTTCCCTTTTTTTGTTCATAAAACAATTAAGTGGACTCAAAAGGATTATATTTTTTTTGAGATGGGTTAAAAGAAATAGAAAAAATAAATAAAAGTTTATGATAAAAAAAAGAAATTAATTTGTGGTAATAAAAATTTGGAAATATAAAGGAATTTGATTATTTGGAAATCGGTGGAATATGGATATTCAAAAAGAATAGGGATGGAAAAATGGTTATTGAATAGGGAATGATTTAATCGGAAAGGGATAATGGATGAAATCTGGTCTTAAGCCCACAACCCATTCTTCATTTTTTACAAGCCACTGATTAAACTGAACACAGTCAATCCTGAACCACAGAATATTTGCAAATTAAGCCACCACCAACGTCTGAAAATTTGCCTTGATTATTCGAATCCATACTGAGGAAAATAAATCCTCAGACAAACCACTGATGCACTGAACCAAAACAATCAGGCCTGAAACTTCTTAAGACCCACAACTTGAGAATCTGATAAACTTTGCACACAACACAGCTTGAACTTGGAACACACATTGTTTTGAGAAATAAACCACTGGCACAAATAACTTGCAGTCGAAACAAATTTTTGATAGTTTGACCAAAATTAGGTCAAACGTCCATCTGAATCGAATTGTGACTGAACAAACGTATCTGAATTGAAATCACTGCCACACTTTGAAAAACCTGCAACACAGAAGAAGAAGAAGAAGACTGCACCATATTTTTGGTATTTTGGTTAGAGGTTAGTAAATATAAACAGATAGAAACAAGAAAAATCACGGTGATCCCCTGCGAAGCAAAGACCTGCGACTGAGAAGAATATACGAACCAGTACGTGATCTTGTTTGTATGCAAGATGCAGCTGAGATGCGGAAAATCTTAGGGTCAAAAATTAGGGTATGACAGATGACCCTATTTAAGTTTCTTCAATCCAGAGATAATGAAGATTGAAATCTTCGTTTCGACAAGATGGAAGATACTTAAATATCAAAAAACCCAATTTTTGATCCTAAGATGCCAAAAAATGGAATGAAATGAAATGAACGATATGAAATGATATGAAGATGATATAGAAATGATATGAAGTATATGAAAATCTTGTAGAGAGTCAGAACACATGAGCAAGGACAAGATGGAGATCTTCGACGGCGTCTGCTGCAGATGATCCACAATCTTGTAGTCACTCTTCTTGATGATCCTCAGGAATTCTTCAGCTTCTTTATCAAAGGTGAGGTCTGGGTCAGTTGATGGTGTTGGATCATTGACAACTACTGGTTGCTTCGCTCTTGCTCTAGCTTGGGCTTCGGCGGTATCTCTGGGCGGTATCACATTGTTTCTCAGTGTTTCCGGCGCAAACAACCTTCCACTTCTAGTAAAGCCCCCTACTCCAACGTTTTCTACTTGAGCTAAGGTTATACTAGTCGTGGCCAAATCTTGCCTCTTGCCGTTGCAGTATACTTCACCACCATAATTCCAAGGAACAGCTCTGTCACTTTGGTACATTACTGGTCCAACAGTGGTAATGGTTATTGGTGCCACTCTGGCCCGTGAAGGAACTTGAGATGGATCATAAAAGATAGTTACTGTGGAGACTTCACTTTCTTTTACAATCTTGTCAAACTGCAACACTCCTTCATCAATCATGCCTTGGATTCCGGCCTTCAACCGCTTACAACCGTTTGTAGCTTCGGCACATTCCGGGCAATCTTCTTCGCACCCAGGGAAGATACCTTTCTTTGACAAGCAAACCTTAATAGCAATCAACGAAGTCTGCAAGTCGTCAACATCACCCACCAAATTCAGGTTTTCCCCTTCATCAATTGCCCCAACTGTACCCCTGTGAGGAGGCATGGGGTTCTGAAGCACATTAGGAGAAGGAGCAAAGTTGATCGCTTTAGTATCCAGTAAGTCCTGAACGACATGCTTCAATGCTTTACAGTTCTCAGTAGTATGGCCGGGAGCTCCGGAATGAAATTCACATCTAGCATTTAAGTCATAACCCTCAGGAATTTGGCCTGGCTTCGGAGGTTGCAAAGTTCGGAGTTGAATCATCTGAAGCTGTAGGAGATTCTTCAAAAGCTGTGAGTAAGACATCGGTGGAGCTTCAAAATGTCTATCTTTCGGCCTCTGAGGGTAGTATGGACGAAGGGCTCTTTGTTGATACCCTTGTGAGCGTTGCGGCTGTGGTGGTTGGGCCTGCTGTTGAACGGGCGGAGTTGAAATAGTGACAGGGGCCACTTGCTGATAATATCCTCGGTTAATCACTCCCCTCTGTGCGTACACTGCACCTGTTTCTCCTTCCCTCCTTTTCACAAAGGGTTTCTTGATACCAGACCCTGAAGCGCCTCCATTCTGAATTTTCCCCTGTTTGAGCCAGCTTTCTATTCTTTCTCCAGTCAAGATAATGTCCGAGAAACCACTTGAGGAACAACCAGCCAGCCTTTCCATGAAATGCCCTGGGAGGGTATCCAGGAAAAGTTCGACCATCTCTCTCTCCAATAAAGGTGGTTGCACTCGAGCGGCTACCTCACGCCACCTCTGTGCATAATCTTTGAAGCTCTCCGAGCTCCTCTGCGTCAAGCTCTGAAGCTGAGTGCGACTGGGTGCCATGTCAATGTTGTACTGATATTGCCTGAGGAAGGCTTCTCCCAAATCCTTCCAGCTTCTAATAGAGCTCCTCTCCAGCTTCATGTACCACTCCAAGGATCCTCCGGAGAGACTATCCTGGAAGTAGTACATCCAGAGTTTTTCATCTCGCGTGTGGGCCGCGATCTTCCGGTAGAAGGCCTGCAGGTGAGTTTTCGGGCAGGAGCTACCGTTGTATTTATCAAAAGCTGGTGGTCTGAATTTATGCGGAATGACCACCCCAGGTACTAAACCCATGTCCGACACATCAATCCCCAAAGTGTCTCTACACTCGAGGGCCTTAACCTTCTCAGCAAGCACCAAGAAGTCATTAAGATTTCCTTCACCTCTGAATCCCATGTCATTGTTGAAATACTGGAATTGGTCCTCTTGCCTGTCTTGCACTGGAACGTAAGTTGCCATAGCTGGATCTGGAATATGAGGTCCACCTGGGCCGTTGTTGGCGTTGGGAGGAGCCCCTAGCCTGCCAGAAGTGGTCGCCTGAGCATTAGTATTAGGAGGAGTTAACCCTTGAATTGCATTTCTCAGCTCTTGTTGTCCCTGAGCCATCCCTTGCATCAGGGTCATGAATTCTGCCATCTTGGTACGAACTTCATTGAGCTCTGTCTGCATAGCGTCCATTGTTGTTCTTTGATTGCTGCGGGTCGCGTACCGATGTGGGATATCTTGTCGGAGATACCGGGTCTTGGCAGCTCTCGCAATCTTTGCCTGTTGAACACAGATAAATTAAGCATCCCAAAGAAAAAACCTGCAAAGACAAAGACAAAATGCAAATGATGCGTATGCAATGCAATGTGTTCCTTTTATTCCCAAGTCTTTCCCTGTTTCCGGTCCTGGCGTTAAGAGAAGATAAGAATTGGGAAGAAGACCCAAGCAATATTCAAACATAATGATGGCCGTGGAGAATTGGTGCTCATTACTCCGTGTCGGTGCAACAAATGATGAACGAGAGATCCAAAACAAATCAAATCATATAAACTGGAGTTTGAAAATACAAATTCCCCGAAGGGTGCCAATCACAATAACAACAAAAGTACATCAAATATAAGGAATCCCACAACAAGCCTGTGGGTAATCCAAGTACAATAGCATGCAATTAAACTCTAGGGAACTCTATATCTTGCAATCTCCAGCTAAGGCGCTTGACGTTCTGGAACAGCTGAACTACATCTGGATGATCGGGCTCCTGGATGAGTCTCTGGATGAGGAGGTCCCTCGTATCATAAGAAGCGTGTAACTCCTCAATCTGCTGTAGGAATGCCGCCTTATTCTCTTTGCTTGGACCCGGCTCGGCCTTTGACCTCTTCACATCAGCTTTCAACTTCAAATCTTCAATTTCCTTTTGAGCTTCCTTCAATGCTTGCTGACTTTCTGCTAAGCGTTGGAGACGGCCCTTCTCTTGATGATAAGCCTTCCGAAGGAGTTCTTTCTGCCCATCCAAAGAATCCTGAAGACTTTTGATTTCCAGCTCATGCTTGGCGTCTACATCCTTTTGCTTCTTCAAATGGTCGGCCCATTTTTCTTGCCATAAGGTAACAGCTTCATTGGCTTCACTCAGATCTTTCTTCTCTCTTCGGCGCTGGGCTGTCTTGTGAGTCTCAGCTAACCCCTTTTTCCGGAAGTAAAGCTCTCTCTCTTCAAAGTCCTTCTGCTTGAGAAGAACTGCTTCCTCGGCTTGTACAACTCTATCTTCTAACTGACGGTTCTGTATCATCAGTTTCTGACAAGAATTATGAGTCTCTTGATTCTCAACCCTAAGCTGCTTGACCAAAGCTTCCAACTTCTGGTAATCTTCCAAAGGTACTGAAGTCCTTGGTGCTACCTCTTTAGGGTAGAGAGGCGTCTCTCTAGAAAACGGTAGAAGATGAGTCTTCACACGATCCTCCAACCAGCTGGCAAAAGGATCATAAGTATTAGGATCCACTCTTCCAAAGTCTTTCTTTCCTTTCATCACCCTAACTTCCCAAGCTTGGGATGCTAGTATGCTCATCTTGGAATTTCCTTCTGCTGGAAAATATAAAGACTCATTTGTCTCGTCAATCAAAGGTACATCCCTTAAAGGATACCCGAACTGTTTCCTGGACAATATAGGATTGTAGCTAATCCCACCTTTCCTTCCCATCAAAGGCACATTTGGAAAGCTACCACAACTAACCAACATTTCTTTGCCCACCAAATCTCTGTTGCATCCCCAAGCAATGTCAGCTGAGGTTAAGCCCATTAATCTTTTGGACCACTTCCAAGATTGTTTCAAATCCTGAAAGGGTCCTGATTTAGGGAGTTGCCTTACAAACCAATCAGCAAATATGGGAGCACAACAGTTTACATGTCCCTTCCTCTTTTCATTTATGTGGTGAACTCCATAATAAAAGTCAGCTAGCAATGTAGGAACAGGATTTCTCTTGACAAAGATGGTGATGGCCTCCATGCTAATTAGCCCTTTCTCTCCTGGAAATAAACTGGTTCCATATACTATCATGGCTAACAGTGCTTTGAAGTTTGCCCACTTCTTTCCCGATGCCATGACACGTGCCTCTGCAATAAGAAAATCCAAAGGGATCCCTTTACTTTGACCGGCCTCTAATCCCATCTTGAATCTGAGCATACTCAAATGACACGCAACGATGATATCCTCATGAGAAGGGGTCCTCTCCGAAACATAATAAGGCACACCCTCCTTAATAGGAATATTCAACATACTAGAAATCTCCTCTAATGTAGGTGCCAGGATGTAATCAGGGAAAACAAAAACTCTCAGCTGTGGATCATAGAACTGCAACAAAGAATGCAAGCTATCTCTCTGGTCGACTGTGGGCTTGCTCACATAATCCAGTATCTTGCCGAACTCTTTCCTGAAATCATCAAGGACTCGGTCACCCATCAAGCTAATCAAACCCTGAACACTCTCTGTCTCCGGTTGTGGGAAAGTATAATGAACATTTCTCTTCCTCGGAATCTCCATGTTGAAGCAGCAAATATGACCAGGACCTAGGAGGTAATGATTAATGATGATATGATGCTTATGCAAGACAAGGCATGTGATCAGTGAAGTGTCTGTGATGTTCCAATCATATAATCAGGTGTCAGTGCAAGGTCTCAAAATCCATATATCACAATAATCATCCCTCTGATCCGGGATCCATATCCTAAGAACAGAAATCCAGATCACAAAACTGAACCAAAGGCAAAGTGGGTATGCTGAAAGTATTAGGGTTCCTGCAAACCTGTAAACCCCTCCCAATCTCACGGGTGTGCTACTCGGGTCAACATCACGGACTCTCAAAGCCGAATAGCAATAATACGTTCACCATTTCCGAGAAATGGCTCATGACCAAATCAGGGAATCGGTTTGGCATTATGTACTACTCAGGGAGGTCTCAGTTGAGTCCGGAAAGAACAAGCATCCCTCACAAGTCTCCAGCTTCAAGCACTGAGTCGAGAAACAATAGTACATTCATCCCGAAGGGTACAATACTATCGTCATACGGACAGTTTGCCTTGACTGGATTCCTATGAAAGAACCAGGCCATCCTATGCGAGTTCCCAGTGGGCCCTCGGATGCGAGTGGGTTTGCCAACAAATGTGGTCTGCCACTGTCATCACTGGAGAGGGATGTTTCCACAAAGGTTCTCAATGATCGGTCCCCTGACTGCTCATAACTATCAAGGTAGTGCATCAACCCAGAAAGATTCCGGTATTAATACATTCCCGAGAAGGTCGCAAGTCAAGGTGTGGAACTCACTACTACCAACATAGCAAGATGCCATGAAGCCAAAGTGGAACCACTCTAAGTCCTAGGGTGCACTCGAGCCCCGGTTACGAGCTCATCTCACAGTAACCCCATCCCACAGAAAAAATGAAAACCAGCACAGCCAGACAGTCCAGTATAATATGATGCATGGAAAATAAAATACTGAAAGCGGTAAATAAATGCGGTAAAGTAAAGCTGTAAAGTAAAAACTGTAAATAAAAACAGTAGAGCTAAACTAAAACATACAACAACAAACAAATAAACACCCAAAGAAACAAAACCAAACAGGCGCTAGGATTGACTCTACACGGGAAACCGGAAGAATCAGGTTCATCCCCAGCAGAGTCGCCAGCTGTCGCTCCCGGGATTTTCATCCTAGTACAAACGCGAAAGTGGCGCAGAAAAGGTAGAGTCGCCAGCCAGACATTTTTATCCCGAATGAATGGGAAAGGTAATGTTGCACAAACCTGAGGAAGAAGGAAATGACAAGGCCTTGCGAACCAAAGATCTGAGTTCGGGAGTCGGTTACGAATTGAGAAGGTATTAGCACCCCAATCCGTCTGTCGTACCCGACGGGATCCACGCTTGCTTATCTGTTTTCAAAGGGTAAGAAATAATATGCTACTGAATAAAACCGCTAACTGGAATGGAAGTGAAATGAGAAAGGAACTGGAAAAAAAGAACAAAAAGAAAGAATGGGGAAAATGTAGGGAAAATAAAGAATATGCTCGAACGGGCCCTACCCCGCTGCCTACGTACCTCATCGGGATAATGAGGATCAGAGTCGACGTAGTTCGCCTAACTAAGGAGGGAACTATTTGTTTGTGTTTTTTATGGCTTGAACTGCGTATGTCTATGCTCAGGTGTTGCAGACTCGTCTGGTACGAGTACGTTTACCGTCTTGCATGCGAGACAAGTCGTCGCGAGTTCGCGTTATGAGTGAATGAGATGAGAAGAGAAGTTCCCGCAGGATAGTCGCTTGTTATTTGTCTTTTAAGAGAAAGTGTTTTTTTTTTAATTTATTTGTTTTATGAAATAATCCCTTGATGAGACTTGTGCATCATGATAGACGAGCTTACACCACTCCAAGATGGAATGAATGCAAGTGCTTCATGGAATAAGGCTATACACAAAGGATCCTTTCATTTATTTATTAATTGTTTTTGGATTTTGTTTGAAGATGAGAAGAGAGTGACTCAAGTTGGAAAAGGACAAAATCTAATGGGAACTAAGACACACCCTAATTTTGTTTGTTGATTTACAAGAGAAGTCCTATGGTTAATGAGGTTTTCTAATCCTAATGAGAAAAGGACTTAGAACTATTAGAATACGACTTACTTCCTAAGGAAGATAAGTCGATTCTAAAGCCAAGGGGAACCTATACAAGTGAAATATCAACCAATATACAAAGCATTAAAAATTGAATACAAGAAATAAAATTCAAGGCAAACAAATAAAATGCAAAAAAACCTAAAATAGTCCTAATTTTATTCTAAGTCTAATTGAAATGAATCCTAAGCCCAAGTCCTAAAACTAAGGGCATCCTCTAATATTTTCATTCTAAAAAATCAGAATCTAAACTAGTTTAAATCACATGTTAAATTCTAAAATTAAATCTACTTAAGCTATTTTTTTAATGAAATTTAATATCCTAGCCTAAACTAAATGGAAATTATATGTAACAAAGCCTAAAAGTTAATATCCTAAAAAATAGTAAAAGTTCTGGAAAAATTATGAGATTTATTCTATAGGGTCCTAATATTATCTATAACCTTGTGTTAAAAGGGGTCCTAAAAAATCCTATTTTTTATATGCCTAAAAATTGTCTATTTTCAACTAAGAATTAACCACTAATTTCTAAAGAATTAAGCCTCTAAACCTAAGATAAAATGGTCTAAAAAATCCACAAAAATTATTCTAAGTACTATTATGAGTCCTCTAAACATGGCAAAAAGAATGGGTGAAAAATCCTAATGGAAGAGGGAGAAATTAAATGAACAAAAATCATGTACAACTAAAGAAATTCAATAAAAACTAATTGCAAGAAAAATTCGAAATTAAATCAAAAATAGCCAAAATTCAGAAAGTAAAAATATCAAAAATTTCTAAATTGAATTATAGACCTACTGGAATTTTTGGGGAATTTTCTAATGGATTTTACTATATTTTATGAATTATTTTCTAAACTATGTTAACTAAAAAATTAAAATTCTAAAAAGAAATAAAAGGGAGGTTCATTTAATACTTTTCCTAGTTCTTTTTCTATATGGGCTTAAAAGATGGGGTGCGAATAACAATGAGAAGCAGGTCCAATTCGCTGGAATTCATATGAGGGTGCAATAAACAATTTTTTATGTTCATTTTCGTACTGGGCCTAACAGGGGGAGGTTTGAATAGCAAGATGAAAGCCCATTTCGCAAAAATAAAAGGGGAGGTGCAAATAGCGTGTTTTTTAGTCTGTTTCTCCTATTGGGCTCTACATGGGGGTGCTAATATGAAAAGTGCCAAGGCCCACGCGCTGGTTTTTGAGGGGAGGTGCCAAAAGCAACATTCTTAGTTTGTTTTTTTATTACAGACTCAGCATGGGGGTGCAAATAGTAAGCAGCACTTAATCCTATCTTAATGGTTAGAATTGAAATCAAATGGATTAATCTGTGTTTATTATTCTCTAAGGCCTCTTAATATCATAATAATCCTCATTAAACTTAAGATATTTTACTAATATCTAACTAAACTTATGATATTCTAATAATTATTCATTAATCATATTAATTAATTGAAATTATATAAAAAACAAGAAAAATAAAGAAAAACCAAAGGCACACTAATAGAAACCCTAGGCCCTCTCTTCTCTCCTCTCGCCGCCATTCCACTCCTTCTTCCCCAAACTTCTTCGCCGCCGGAGAAACAACACCTTCTTCTTCCCCTCCATTCCGCCGCCATCAACCTAACAAACTAAAGGCAAATCGTCCTACTTCTCCATCTTACACTTAATCTGAGCCCCCTTCTCAAACCTTAAGATTACGCCGCTTTGGAAACAAGAAATCCACAGCCCAACATACATCATACAAGATTCGACGAATAGCATTACAAGATAACCAAGCGCGACCGTTCGTACCTTAAGATTACGTCGCTGATGAAGATGTGACCGAAGGACCCTGAATCGCGGACGGAAGAGCTTCGAACAAGAATCGAATACGGACGGGATGAAGGCAATTTTGATTGCCGTGAATTTAACTCAGGTATGATATGAACTCAATTCATCTTCTTCCGATCTCAAAACACTTTGTGTTGTTATTGTTGAATTCTTGAAATTGGGGTGATTGTTATTGCCTTCTTACAGGTCTTGATGATGATGATCGTGCGATGACAACAAGAGAGATGGTTCTGAAACCGAAGAGGGCGAAATTCGTGGCGGAAAAATCGCAGGATCCAAATTCAAGAGTGAAAACGAAAGTTGATTTCGCTGCAGCTTGACTGAATCATTGGAACTTAGGGATTGGAATTTCCATGGAGATCAAGTCGAATTCACAGAGAGGATAACGAGGAACCTTTCTCAATGCAGAAGGTTCAATCTAATCTCAAAGATGGAGAGTTGAGGAAAGCCAAGAGATGGAAGTCTATGGAGAGAAAAGAAAGATGCAAGGGAAAATGATGCAGCCCCCAAAATGGAAGATGAAGCTCTGGTTTTATAGGAGGTACAGTGAGGAGCGTTTAGAAATCCATGTGAAAATTAGTTATCATTTTTCTGTTGTGGTTGTTATGAAATCGGTTAGAATTCTGTTAGGAAGTTAGAAGTTAGTTATGAGCAACTATCCTCTGTTTCAACCCCTTTTCTTCTTCCTGCGCTTCTTTGCAATCTTCTGTTCTGAATCTCATGGGGTCGTAGAGTGAGGGTCTATTATAATTGCTGGGTCTGTTGAGGGTTCTGTTTCATCTCTGTTCAGTTGTTCTACTTCAGCATTGATCACACTTTCTTCTTACGCGACTTCCTTTGTTTAGGCAATGAAGATTTTTCATTTGATTTGGATTTCTTGATTCGGTGTAACTACTACTAAAGGTTTAGAGCATAACTGAGGTTGAGAATGTTTGTTCGGTTGTGCCAACTTTTTCGTTGTTTTTCTTCTTCTCTTTATGCTTCTTCTTCTGATATGGTATGAATCGAATTATGATTTATTGATGTTTGCAGGCTTTAAACTTGAAGGAGACTTGATGAAGCTCTTTGGATTGAAAGGTCTCGAAGAATAGCTCATGCCGAAGAAGAATGATCGAAGATCATGATGGAGGAATAGGGTTGAAGATGGCTGTTTGAAGATGACCCTTTTTTTTGAAGAATTAGAATAGAATTTTTTGTTCTTGAGATTATAAGGATAATGAAAATTGAAGACAGTTATAAATTTTTGTCTCTGAACTTTGTTACTGCACTTTTTGTTATAATTGATGACCTCAAAACCAGCTTGCGTAAGAGCTCAATTTTGCCTTGATTTTTTTTAGTATTCTTGGTTTTTGGGATCAAAAGAATCAGTCATGCACCATTCATATGCAACAAAACATTGGCCAGGCTTTAACACTCCATAAATCTCTTTGTAGCATCCATAAGCATCTGGTGCATGGCAGGTGGCCACTATAGCATACACTGCATCGAAACTGTTATATATTTTCTTATATTTATATTTCTTTCTTTTTTCATTGCGGATTATTGAACCATGAATATTGAACCAAACTTGTTCTTCTTTTTCCCAACCATGAATATTAAACCAACCTTCCTGACGAGAATCATGTTAGACTCTTAAACTAAAACAAAACATATAAAAGAAATATTGTGATGACTTAGTTGCTAATGAGAACCAGTGATGGGCCTAGAATGTGAACAAAGTTCGGAAACACATAAAAAGAAAAAAAAATGGAATTGGAAATGGGCTCTACAAATGGTTTGAAAGTGTGTAATGGGCTTATAAAGGATTTGACAAACAAACTTGAGAGTAGTTATTGGATGGAATTTTGATTTAATAGTTTAAGTGGAATAAAAAAAATGGATATGGACAATGGATATGACTTGTATTCGAAATGGATACCGATGACTCGAATTTGAATCAATAACTGTGCATTCTCCCTTAACTTGAAATAAATCCTTCGACATACTCCACAATTAAGAACTTTGAGGCCGTAATAAACTCCTCACACTACCGAATCATTGCTCTGTAAACAGATGAATTCCACCCTTCAAATCAAATCAAGAACAAAACTCCAAATTCTCCTTGAGATATTTAAACAACAAAGAATACAACTTGAGACGCTAAGAAGGGCCAACATTCTCATTCAAAAGCAAGTCTGTTTGACCATCCCCAATAGTGGGTTAGATATACCAGTGAATAATCTCCATCAGTTCAATCCCTGATAGATACAGATAAGGTACGAAACCCGAGATTCAAAGGGCCTGAATCACATGCCTTATAAAACCATGAAATGCACTATTATGATGTTAATGAACTAATGAGAAATGCAGATGAATGCAAAACGATGAGCCAATAGAGGGAATAAATACGAGGGCAAATTTTGAGGTATTACAATTACTGCCAGAGAAAAAATAATCACATCTTTGAGGTAACTGTTGAGAAGAATAAATTGATCATGGCTTCAGTTCTTGAAATGAATGTTGAGAAGATAACCCAGTATGAAACTTGTAGAGAATCTTCTGACCAATCAAATTTGAGAATAACTTGCGCTGAGCAATAACTCCTAAACCATAGGTCCTGAGAAGAACTTGCCCCCTGATAAGATCACTGACCGAATTTCTTAACTGTTTGAAAATTCCTTGATAATGAAAGTTTATTTGCAAATAAAAAGTGTTTGTACAAACCTGGTAATTTTAAAGCAAATTTCAATGCAAAGTTTGAAATCAAAATCATTTTTGAAATTTATTGATGTAAAGTAAATGAAAACATTGTCAAAACACGCCGGTTGAGACAACATGAAAGATAAGGCAACAGTTAAGAAACAAATGATTGGTAACGAACTTGGGAGTCAGTTTACGCAACCTCGTTGCAGTATGCCTTTCAAAAGAAACCTGGATTCAATTAGGACTTTTGAAGGTTGTAACGTGGCCTGGTTCACGGTTTATGAAACAAAGGATATAGGCTCAAAGTCTATTTGTACCCAACCCCACTTCGTGATGAACTCCAGTCCTACATTCAATTAATTCAGCCTATGCATTCAAGTTCCAAGAAATTTGGGATTGCACAGATGAAGATGGTTCATAAGCCAAAGGACTTTGAGATAGCAGTCACATCTTTCCTTTTGTTATTTCTAGTGAGGACTTTGGTCAACTCAACTTATTTTTGTTGAGGATTTTGATGACCTCTTGACAAATCTTTCTTTTTATTATCCCTAACTTTTGCCTGAACTGTGTCATTTCAACTTACAGCCAGCGGGATGCCCCAGTTTTTGCCTAAGTCTCCTTCATAGGTTTTGACTTAGCGGGCTTTAATTTTTTTCATCATTCTTTTTCAATATCATTTTTTTGAAAGATAATGACTGCACGGCTTAATGATTACGACGAACCATCATTGGCTTTTGAATTGAGAAACATCTTCAACACTTCTTTGATGTGTGTGAAGGAAAGCTTGAGATTGCAACCTTTATTGAAAGGTGTCTTGAATGATTCTCTTGTACTTGAATGCATATTCGAATTAATTGAGAACTACCCCTTCCCAGGTTAAAATTTCATTTTTTTTAATAGAAAGAAACTCAAACTTCAAGGCTCAAAGGGGTTGACAAAGGATTAACTTCCTTATTTCTCCAGTGTTTGGGATTTGAAACAATGCCTGTATATCATCAGCCAAGTCTCAATTAAAAGCATACCAACAACAGTTATGGGTATCTCGTTTTCATCATCCTCCCTCCAATCATTGTAAAAACTTTGAGAAAAGATAAATGATCTTGAAATGTAAAGCCTACAGATGCAAATAGTAAATGAAATTGAATCAAAACAAAGCAATGCTCATTTCATTAAAACCAACATGAAAGTACAAACAGATTTAGAAGAGAGCAACTTAATACGATTGAAGAAAAATTGCAAACATAAAGAAACAATGGCCTAGTGATCCATCAACAACAAGGATGAGCTGTCCCGTCTGATATTCTGGCCTTGAAGAAAATTTGATTGTTGAATTCTTCTGGAAGATTCACTTCTCATGCTTCGGCAAAGGATTATTGACAACATTGGGATTTGTGTCATTAAAGGAAAGGATGTTGTTCCTAATAAGTTCTTGCACTTTAGCCTTTAGTGCAAAGCAATGTTCCAAGTCATGACCAGTTCCACCTTGATGAAACTCGCAGCGAAGATCCGATCTATAGCCAACCGGAAGAGGATTTTGAATAGGAGGCGGAGGTCTAGTAGTAATTAAACCACTCTTAATCAAGGAAGGAAACAAATCAGTGTAAGGCATCGGGATAGGATCAAAGTTTGGCCTATTGCGATACTGATTTTGTCCAGCAACAGGATGAGGAGCCTGAGCTTGAGCTCGAATTTGCACTTGAGCTTGAGCTGGTTGAGCTTGAACATGAACTTGAGTTTGAGCAGGTTGAGTTTTAACAACAGGAGCAATTGCAGCTACATATGGTTGAACATATCGTTGTTGCGGGTGGTAATGCCTCCTCTCAGTTGAAACAGCATAAGCATCACCATCTCTTCTCTTGTGAAAGTTCCCAAAAGACTTTCTTGCAGCATTAGAAGATTCAGAATTGGTAATCTTACCCTTCTTGATACCTTCCTCTAGTCTTTCTCCAATAGTGACTAGATCAGAAAAACCAGATGAAACACTTCCTACCATTTTCTCCCAAAAGAACGGTTGAAGAGTGTCCATGAACAGACCAGTTAATTCTTTCTCAGCCAAAGGTGGCTCTACTTGAGCAGCTATCTCTCTCCAACATTGAGCGTACTCTTTGAATGATTCTTTCTCTTTTTGTGACATGTTTTGAAGTTGACGACGGTCAGGCGCCATGTCCAGATTGTACTTATACTGTCTTACAAAAGCATCAGATAAATCCTTCCAGCTTCGGGTGTGACTCTTCTCGAGTCCCACATACCACTTCATAGAAGCACCATTCAGACTATCTTGAAAACAGTGAATAAGTAGCTTGTCATCCTTGGCATGTGCAGCCCTTTTGCGACAATACATCAGCAGATGAATCTTTGGACAAGTATGACCATTGTATTTCTCAAATACAGGAACCTTGAACTTATCAGGAAGAACCAAGTCGGAAACCAAACACATGTCTATTGCAGCAGAACCAAAAACAACTTTTCCTTCTAAACCTCTTACCCTCTTTTCAAGAGTTAAACATTGCTCTCTAACTTCATACATATATCCAGGTTCACCCTGACTTTCAGCTTGTGGACCAGCAGCTTGATACAAAAAAGGAGAATTCTGATAAGTAGTCTGAGCTGTAGTGTGCACAACAGGTTGAGGTTCGACAAAAGTCGGAGCTGAAAAGACTGGCACAATAGATGGACCACCCATTTGAGCAGTAGCAGCAGTTGGCACATAATCCGGAGGTAACCCAAATTCTGGCCAAGTAGAAACGGGTTGCTGAATAACAGGAGGGTCAACAACAGCAGTAAAAACTTCAGAGATAACAGTCCTTTGAGGTGGTTCACCTCGAGCAATCAAAACTTGCATCATTTCAGTGAGCCTGGTCATACCGGCCTTCAACTCATCAATCTCCATTCGAACTTCCATGTTATGCTGTTCTTGGTGTTCCATTCTCAATCTGATAGCCCTCAATCTGTTAGCAGCTCTAGTACCGTATCTGTGTTGAGGAAATAGCTTGACGGATCAACAGACAACTGAAGAAGGAA
The DNA here is from genome assembly GCA_963966055.1 of Lathyrus aphaca. Lineage (NCBI taxonomy): Eukaryota > Viridiplantae > Streptophyta > Magnoliopsida > Fabales > Fabaceae > Lathyrus > Lathyrus aphaca. Next base: position 231,517,939 of record OZ014524.1, read on the forward strand.
ACAACCGGGATGAGTTCCCACACAACTCGGATGAACGCAAGAATATGCGAGAATGCAATGATATGCAATGTTCACTTCCATTTTCAGAAAAACAACTCGATTATTGCAAACATAGTCAACATCGATAATATGGTCATGAAAAATCTTGACAAAAAGGAATATTTGCTTTTTTCTAACATTTGCAATAATCAGAATTATTTTCCTTGAAAAATGATTGTGAAGATGATCATGATGAATATGTAGAGGCAACAACCACAAACAAGATCACGCAAAGCACACAGGTTCAAAGGATTGAATCACGAGCATGGAGTCAAGGGATAAGAACCAACAACCCACAAAGGCATGTACTAAGGTTTGTCTTCATTGTACCTGCAAAAAACCAAAAGGGTGCTAACAGAGGTTCCCGGAGTTAACAGCCATCTTTAGAATTTTATCGGTACGTTGGATTACTCCCCAACCGATAACATTCTTAAAATAGACCTCGTCCGAGTGTAGTATCGCGTGACAACCACCTTAAGTTTACACTCAGATAGTTTCCGCACTATGTTCCTAAATTGGCTTAGATTGGTTAAGGGTTCTACGGTCCTCAGTATGATCAGCTCAAGGTCGGAAAATAATGCCACGTACGATTACTCGTCATGACATTGATAATCCAAGAGAGCCTAACTGAGTGGAGATTATCAAATTGATATCGCTTTGGACTACTCCATCGCATATCGCTTCAAATATCGCCGTCCTATCATAAGTTCCACTCAGATCCAGGTTAAAATCTATCTCGCAGAGGATCACCAAAACCGAAACAGAACAACCAAGTAACAAACAAATCAAACTAAAACAGTAAATAAATCAAAGTAGGCCGAATCCACTTAGAGATTGACTCCCCAGCAGAGTCGCCACTTTTCTGTAGCGGTAAAATCATGAGTGTAAGCTATTGTCTAACTTAACTCAAGGTAAACAGAGTCGCCACCGCGCTTTTATTTTATTCCAAAGGGAAAAGGGAAAAGGAGCGAATAAAACCTAATGAATCTAAAAGCAAAAAGCTAAAAGAATCAAACAGAGAACGGGTAAGGGGATAGGTTACATAATGGGAAGGTTTTACGCACCCAAAATGTTCGTGCTACTCCACGGGAGCCCTTTGAAATATTTACTGCTTTTGGTTTGAAAATGGTTTGTTTGAAAGAGACTGGAGAGATGAGAAGAGAAACGTTTTTTAATATTTTTGTGTTTGAAGAGACGATTGTCTCATGCCTACGTACCCACAAAGTGCAATGCGAGATCAAAACCTCGTAGTTCGTGGTACAAATTGTGAAAAGAAACAATGAGTTGAATTGATTTTAAAATGTAAAGATAAGTCGTCATTCTTTAGCGAATAATTCCGCTAGAAAGAATGAATCATATCTAAACATGAAAATGATTAAAAGAAAACGTGCACGAGGGCACAAAAACAATTGAGTGAGTTTTGAATGTTTTAAAGTTTTTGAGAAGAAAAGTTTCGATATGCTTATGTAGTTTAGCATTTATTAAGAAATGAAATGAAAAGGTAAAATCGCTTGACCTAAGTCAAGGTTTGATTACGAAAATGTTTGAAGTTTGAAAACAAAGAAAGTTTTTGAAAATAGGAAGGAGTTTTGAAAATTTAAGAAGTGGGAGGAGATGAAGTGACTATCCTAAGACTTGAAAATAAAAGCTAAAGGAAGAACGATCAAACTGTATGGTAAACATTCCTTTTGAAACAATGAGATTTCCACCTTCCTGGACAAGTGAACTCAATCGGAGCCAAGGTCTTCAAATCCATAGTAAATTGAGCAAAGGGAGAGATCCTAAAATCTAAGTCCAAACTCCAAGTCCAATGCTAAGGATAGTGGCCATAGTCCGAAATCAAAAGTCACAAGTCTTTTAGGTGTTTAATCCATTATTAATGTTTTAGTGTCCAAATGGACAAAAGAAAAATCACAAGTATAACAATATAAACATAAACAATATGATGAATGATATAGTATAAAAGCATAATAAGAGAGATACGGAGCGAGAGATTGAAATAAAGAGGATAAGATGCGAGAGATTGAATTAAAATGTTAGTATATTAATAGTATAATAGTATTTACATAGAAATGGTATGATGAACTTAATCAAACACAACCACAAAAAGATAACCAAAATCGAGAAGCAACCGGATCCAAATGGATCTTATTCCGAATTCGGGACAAGTTTAGGTCTATGTTAAGCAATCGCCGAGTAATTTACGAAGTAATTACTCTACAAATGAGGCCGGCCACCACCAATTAAGGTGGAAAATATTTGTGCTAATACATGTTAGAGAAATGATATTATGGATCATTCTCCGAAAACATGTCGCACGAAAAGAAAAGGTAACGGTCTAATCTTAATCGAGATTTCACATTGAATTATTGAATGCAACCTATCACGATCCCAAAGTATGGAGAATGATCCAAATGATCATTCATCCATAGATTTGAAATAATGAAGATTAAACATCTTCGAAAAACAATAATCGCGAATCGGAGATCTCATCGACCAAAAAGAAAATAAGATGAAAAAAAAGTGGATCTAACAAATTAAAAATCAATGGCAAAAAAAACTAGTATCATAAAGAAATTCAAATAAAACTCAAAAAAAATTTGAAAGATATTTTTTTAAAAGAAATTTAATATAAAAACAAGAATAAAATATAAAAATCCTTAAGAAATTTAGAAAAAGGTCTTTAATATGAAATGATGAAAAATATTATATAAAAAATGTGAAAAATGAGAAAATAGAAATAAAAGAAAAAACAAAAGGGCAAGGGAGGAGGGAGAGGCGCATATGGGAGGTACTGATTAGAAAATAGGTCTAATGTCTCCTAAAGGCCCAAACACACATAAACTCATTAAAACTAATTATAACAAAAACAACAAAAAGAAATTAATAAAAAAACAAATCAATTCATCTTCTTCTTCCTAGGTGAAGCCGCAACACCTTTCCTGAAATCAGAAGAACAAAAAACGCTACTCCCCTTTTTTTTTTTTTAAAAACGCCAATACCTTCTCTTCTTCTTCATTCAATTTGTGACATCCTTATTGTTATGGAGGTTGAAATAATTTGGATTCAGAGACTCGAATTAATGGAAGATTGATCGAAAAAATTTATAGGTTTATTAAATTGGGGGTTTGAAATTGGGATGATGAAATTGAAGATAGAGAAATTGTTGAAGCTTTGTTTTAATTTCGACAGGGTAGTGAGAGGCTCTCAAAGCTTGGCCCCGAGTGAAGGAGGATGCTGGTTTAGATAGAAGAATGAAGGGATATGCGGTTGTCGTTTTGACGATTTCTCCGCGTTTTTGGACTCACGGAAGTCATGCTTCAAGTGCAGAATTTTTCTGCGTTTTTTGTTGTCCAGGTTTGCGTTTTGATTCACAACGAAAGCGTGTTTGCTGCTGCGTTATTGGGCTTGCGTTTCAGGTCTTAAAATTTTGCGTTTGGAGGTCACGAGTTTCATGTGCTCAGGCTGTGTTTTGAATTTGCGAGCAAGGTGAGATATTGGTGATGCGTTTCATGCCTTGCTGTTGTTGCGCGTGTGGCTGGGTGTTTGTTTGCTGAAGGTTTGTCGCGTGTGATAGGCGTGATGTTTAAGGCTTTGGCTTGTGAAGCTGCGTTTGGAACGTTTTGCTTCAGCTGTGCTGTATGTGTGATGTTGCTTGGTTGGAGGTGGCTTGTGTGACTGATGCGTTTGGTGGTCCCGGCTGCTGTTTGTTGAAACTGCGGCTTGGCTTGGGCTGTTGGCTGAAGTTTTGGCTTGGAGTTATTTCACATGTGGCTTGAGTGTGTTGCTTGAGCTACTGAAGGCTTGTGATGACGTTGTTGGGCTTGTGTGATGCTGAGTTGAAGTCAGCGTGTTGATGATGTATTGTGGTAGTATTGGATGGCTTCAAGTGAAAATGGCTAAAAAAGGTGTGGTGATGACTGATAGAAAAAATGGGCCGATGGGCCTCCCTCAAAAAATTTCCCTTTTTTTGTTCATAAAACAATTAAAATGGACTCAAAAGGATTATATTTTTTTTGTGATGGGTTAAAAGAAATAGAAAAAATAAATAAAATTTTATGATAAAAAAAAGAAATTAATTTGTGGTAATAAAAATTTGGAAATATAAAGGAATTTGATTATTTGGAAATCGGTGGAATATGAATATTCAAAAAGAATAGGGATGGAAAAATGGTTATTGAATAGGGAATGATTTAATCGGAAAGGGATAATGGATGAAATCTGGTCTTAAGCCCACAACCCATTCTTCATTTTTTACAAGCCACCGATTAAACTGAACACAGTCAATCCTGAACCACATAATATTTGCAAATTAAGCCACCACCAACGTCTGAAAATTTTCCTTGATTATTCGAATCCATACTGAGGAAAATAAATCCTCAGACAAACCACTGATGCACTGAACCAAAACAATCTGGCCTGAAACTTCTTAAGACCCACAACTTGAGAATCTGATAAACTTTGCACACAACACAGCTTGAACTTGGAACACGCATTGTTTTGAGAAATAAACCACTGGCACAAATAACTTGCAGTCGAAACAAATTTTTGATAGTTTGACCAAAATTAGGTCAAACGTCCATCTGAATCGAATTGTGACTGAACAAACGTATCTGAATTGAAATCACTGCCACACTTTGAAAAACCTGCAACACAGAAGAAGAAGAAGACTGCACCATATTTTTGGTATTTTGGTTAGAGGTTAGTAAATATAAACAGATAGAAACAAGAAAAATCACGGTGATCCCCTGCGAAGCAAAGACCTGCAACTGAGAAGGATATACGAACCAGTACGTGATCTTGTTTGTATGCAAGATGCAGCTGAGATGCGAAAAATCTTAGGGTCAAAAATTAGGGTATGACACCCAAGATATCGGTAAATGTAATCCTGGGGGTTTATAGCAGCCCAAGATAGAGACATATGCAGTCTTAGGGGTTTATAGCAGCCCAAGATGTTGGTAGATGTGATCCTGAGGGTTTATAGAAGCCCAATATATTGGTAGATGTGATCCTGGGGGTTTAAAGCAACCCAAGATATCAGTAAATGTAATCTTGGGGGTTTATAGCAGCCCAAGATAGACACAGATGCAATCTTAGGGATTTATAAAATCCCAAGACGTTGGTAGATGTGATCCTGGGGGTTTTTAGCAGCCCAAGAATAAGTTGTTGATGACATTCGTCTGCTAGGGAATTAACCTGAAAAACAAGGTTAGTTTTATGTAGTGTCATGATATATGTAATGCATTGCAAGACGATGTTCTTATCATAAATGAGAATGTTGTATGCATTGTGGATGCATATGTCATGATATGTTGTAGATGATGTATGGACAAATTATGTAGTTGAAGCATATTAGTAGCTTCATGTACCAACTGATAGTTGGGGAAAATAGATCTTTATTCATTGCTGGGGATGATGAAGACATTACTTTAAATCCTAGTCGATGAGAGTCGATCGTTCGTCATGCTTTTTATTGAAGGATTAAGTTCCTAAATACCCTGACTGGGGATAAAAGAGATTGACATTCCTCTGATGTACTATCTGACCAAGTGTCAACCCTTTTGGGGGATAACAGGCTTAATTGAATTCTGTTGGAGAAGAGAATCTTCCCAGGGCTTTATAGTATTGGAAATACAATCTTTGTTGGGGAAGAGACTGCTTAAAATGATTTGCTGGAACAACTCTGTAGAGATTACTCTGTGGGGATGAGCCTGTGGAGATCTGTTGGACATGAGCTCTGCTGGGGATTCCAACCTCCAAGAGTCCTTAGTAAAAGCTATTATTGTAATTTTTTTTGGTAAACACCAATCATATTCAAAAGCATATATTCATTCAAAATAACCAATGGATTCAGAACTTCTGATATTCTCGACTTCCCCGAGTAATTTTCTAGGAATTATCATGACTGAATTCGAAGACATGATACTGACACCATCTGATACTATTGGCACAGACGATTAATTTCCACAATGACTTTTGCTGAAACCCGGTATCAAGGCAATGTAATGAGAGGAATGTGTTTTCAGACTGTGGTGGATCGTGTACGCCTCAGGTAATGGTTAATTAGCTTGTAACTGAATTTGATCTTATTAGATTTGAAAAGAGAGTGTTGCCCCTAGCTGAGGATAATTTGTCCCAAAATGGAAGTATTTGAAAAGAGCTACCTCAAGAGAAATAAACGAGATGCCCCATAATAATATGCCCCTGGCATCGTGAACTTGGTAATGTTACCTCTAGAAATTCCGATGAGGAGACATGCCCCTAGCTATTAAGCATAATTGAATCTTGACCTAACTTCCCCAGATGAATTGGATAATAACATGGCATGCCCCTTGATTGTAAAATAGTGACCATTCCCCTTGTATACATTGGCTTTGATCCAACTGAGTCAGGCCCAGGAAGCAACTTTGTTTGTTGGGAGGACTTTGGTTCATTGAATGTTCATCATGTAAGCTTCTCTATTGTCAAACACTTATTTATATGCAAACAATGATCTTCAAAATGCAACGCTTATGTCTATCTTGAAGTTTTAAAAAAGAATTATTTTAGCAAAACAATGTTTGTAAGAACTGTGATATTAACTCAAGATTTATAATAAGCCCTAAAGGAGTCAGGATACCTTTTTGTAGCAGTACACTTTCGAACTAACCATACTTCAGTTAGGACCTTTAAAGGGTTGTAACGTGGTGTCATACCCCAAATTTGTCCTACCCGCATCATTTTATTTTACTTTCTAACCATTATTCAAAAATCCAAAAAATACGTACCACTTTATTTTTTCTGTCTGATATTTGAAAGATCCAAAAATGTGTACCATTTTATTTTTCTGTCTGATATTCGAAAAAATCCAAAAAAATATGTCATTTCGTTTCTTCAAAATTTGTGCGAAATCGGAGTTTATTTAAGTTTGTTGGTGCGTGCGTGTGCAATGTTAAAAGTCGGTGTTGTGTGGACGTTTTTTGTCCATTTATCACTTTCATTTATCATTAGCTATTCTTATCACATTTTTTTCCTATCATAACAAAAATATAAAAAAATCAATGTCTCTTTTATTTTTTTAATTTTTAATTTTTTTTAAAATATCTGTTTTACTACTTTATTTCACTTTTATCCCATTTATTATTATTTATTCCAAAAAACACAAAAATCTTGTTATTATTACTACTAACTCTTTTTTATTCTTTTTTAAATATCTTGTTATTATTACTAACTCTTTATAACTTCTTTTGTTATTATTATTTTATTTTTCATTTGCATATTATTATTATTATTATTATTATTATTATTATTATTATTATTATTATTATTATTATTATTATCATCACTGTTACTATTATTATTATTATTATTATTATTATTATTATTATTATTATTATCACTGTTACTATTATTATTATTATTATTATTTTACGATATTTTTTTGTTTACCTATTTGAACCTTTTATTATTATTATTATTATTATTATTATTATTATTATTATTATTATTATTATTATTATTTTGTATATAATTTTTTTTTAGTGTGCACAAACTGATATAGGACAAACTCCACCATCCCAATACACAACAACAACGCATACCAACACAACAAGTTTCACAAAAACTCATTCCACTACCAAGCCACTAACACACAGCAAATTTTTTCCAACAAATTCACAGCCTGCATTCACAAATCCAGTTCACATAATCTCCACAAAATCTTTCAATTCCTATCTAAATCTTAGCTCAAAATTCCATTCTACCCTCAATCTAAATCTTCTATAAAACCAGCATTTCATTCACTCAATAATGAAGCTTGAAAACCCATATTATCTCTGCACAAAAATAAACCAGGCTTCAAAAAAAATATTGACAAACAGACTTCAACCTAGAAAATAAAAATACAGATTCACAATCATTCGAACCACACAACCAATACTCAACCTGCATCATCAACCTACAACACAAATCCCTTCATCTATTTTAATTCCTCCAACCTCTTTGCAAATACAACACATAACCTTTATTTTCTCAGAAACAAAAATCACCACTCTCAAGAAAACTAAATCTGCAGAAAATACAGCAAATCCGCGACCACCGTAAACACCAAAATCGCATACCCAAAACCACCAAATCAACAAATCTTTCCAACCATCGACCCACCAAATGCAAACTCGAAACCCAGTCTCGTTGTGAACACCTTCCACAAGCCTGAAAACCGCGAATCCATTCACCACCGTAAAACGCTACCGAAACGCAACCACCAAACAACGCATCCGACCACCGTCGCGTAACACCGTGGACAACCGCGAGAGATCTTAAACCACCATCAAAACTGAATCTCCGACCACCACACCCAAACATTCACCGCCGAGAAACCACTGTCGAGACTAGCCGCGGTTGAGAATAGAGAGATGCAAAACTGAGTGATTTTGAGAAGCGTTTTATTGGTTTATCGTGAGGGTGGGTTTCTCCTTAAACCGTGTTCTATTTGTTTCTCAGGGTTGCGTTGCTTTTCTTTATTTTTTTCCTTTATTTTCTTTTTTTTTATATATACAAAAAACATTGTTTTATTTATCTTTAATAATTGTTTTGGTTTACTTTAGAACATTAGCCCACGTTTATTTTAGCCCACGTTTATTTTAGCCCTTACATGACCCACCCTAATTTCTATGTATTTATTTGTTATTTATTTATTTTTTCTGATTTTATATGAAATGGGTTTTGAAGTCCATCTATTTTAATTACATATAACCAGGATTCATATACAACCCCCGTATTTCTCTTTCAATCTTTTTTTTAATTACTTATTTATTTATATTTTATTTGGATCATCAGGTTTTATCATTAGTTTTAGTAATGACTTTTATTATTTCTTGTTTTTTGTTATCATCTTGATATTGCTTTATCATTTAAGAAATGTCAAAAACAATTTCTAGTAAATTATTGAGTGTTGTTTTTATTCGGGCCAATGATATATTAAAAATTAAGTTGGTCCCGATTTCGTTAAATCGGTGAAACTTGATTAATATGAGGCCAATTTTTTATTTTAGTTTATTAAACCATATTATTTAAATTCATTTCCCATTTTAACAATTTAATAGTTTTTTGTTCAGTTTATTTTAATCGCTTTATTTTAAGTTTTATGGTCGATGAACATCCAAATAGTCTCGAGATTCGTCGCGAGCCGACTCGACATCTCGACTAATGATGAGACCACTTTATTTAATTTATTTTATTTATTTTATTTTTCGCATTTCATTTCAATACCGACGCTCGACTCCTTATAGAATCGTTCTAAACTTTGAATCCGTTCTAAGGAAGTCAACGAGCCACATTTCGCCGCATCCGATCAATAAAGGCTCAACGCCTCCGAATAAGTTCGAAACACTGCACACAGGCTTCCTCTTGGGCAAACTACAACGATACCTTTTATTTCTCGCAATCCCGTGTAACTTACATGTATCCCTCTTCCATTACTTTGTACGCATTTTATTTTCCGCCTTTTATCGATTTTATTGCGTTCGCGAACCCTTGGTCCAACACCAAGCGGTTTCACTTGCACACTTGCACAATTAATTTGGTTATGGTTTCTTATTACTAGGAGCACCCCTAGGGACTAGGAATCGGATCCACCTAACCAACTCAAACATTAAACCTCCATCTGCATTTACCTGTAAGTCGACTGCTTCGCGCATCGCCATCAAACCAAAAACCAAAACGTCACTTAGATCCAAACCCTTGATCCAACATCAAGCGGTCTTAGATTAAAAAAGCACCTAACAACTATCGAAATAAGGTGAAAAAGACAAGTGTTGGATCTCCGATGCTTTTCTTCAATTGTTTAGACATGAGACATCTGTTTCAGGTGTGAGCAATTGACACCTGATAAAATCAACAAACTAACCAACCTTAGAACCACGAACTACGAGGCTCTAACTTTCCCATTGCACAAGGGAATACGTAGGCGCACGGATCTTACTCCTTGCCGAGCACCCTAGGAACCTAACCACCCTTTTTCCTCTAATTACTAATCCTAGCTTAGAATCGTATCACATTTTATTTCCGATTTATTATTCGAAGAAGATAAATTACATTTGTTAAGACATTCAATCACAAATCAAACTAAGAGGTTCCCGTTGAGTACAATGGACGTAACGGGTGCTAATACCTTCCCCTTACGGAATCGACTCTGTCATACCCTAAATTTTGACCTCTTTCTTCTTGCTTTTGGTTTGTGTCCCGAACATTCGTATGGCATTCAAGTCATACTCATATCTAACACAACTTTGGCATGCATCCTCCGGATGGCTTGGTTTCTATCGAACTCTCAGGTGGAGGTGTCCGAGCTTGGTCAATTAACGTTTGTTTGGTTCTAAGTTGTTGAACCATTTTTTTTGTACGCATTTCAAGTTGGTTATTGTATAATTACTTTAATATATTTCGAGATATAATGCATATTTAAAGAATAAAGCATTTGCGAGTTTGTTCAAGGCTGGTATCTAAGTACCAAAAAGTTGTTGTTGGGCTTTGTTGTTAAAAGTTCCAATATAGTTTTAGAGTTATTATATGAAAAAACTTTAGAAGATTCGTTCTAGAGGGTTGTGTCAGTTAATCTCATGGTTTTGTCTCAATAAAATAGCATGACTAGGAAAGTGCATTAGATATTCTTATGGAAAGCCCAATCTTGTCTTAAGTTTGTTTCAAGAGGTTAAATCATGTAACGGTTGTTTATTTAAGTTATGATCACTAGTCGCAAACAATGGTTATTTCATTTTCAAGTAATATTTCAAGTTGGGTCCATTTTCGCCTTCAAGTGAACTTTTAAGCCATATTCAATTTGGTGCATTCGACCTCAAGTTTCCAAGATTCGACCTTTGGACTTTAGTTGATTGATTTCAAATTTAGTCTTAATGAAGGGTTTAAAATTCGATTGAAAGGCAACATGGTGCAAGTTCAACAAAGCTTATAATTCGAAAGATCATACCCAAAATATTTATTAAAGGCTCACAAATAAAATCTGTTTGTTTTACATAATACAAGTCCAAGCTTACAAAAGTAAAATTGTAAATCATTCATACAATTAGCATCCATGTTATGGTTCAAGGGGGGGGGGGGTCTAAAAAACTGAAGGTTTTGTCCGTGATCTTTTAGTCAATTTCACCTTTGTTGAAAGTTGTCATCAAGGCATCATCGGTCTCCTCCTTAATCCCCAAGCCCCAACGTAAATATCAAAGTGCACCCAGATTTGTAACTAGAATAGTGCACACACAAAAAACAACATACAAAACGAAACATCCTGTTCTAAGATGGAAAGTATGTAGGGACCATACAAGGTGAAATATCATATTCACATGCCATCCACCTGCTATCTACTCTTATGTGTTCAGCAGCCCCAAACCCCAAGAAACTGCTACCACTGTACACCAAGATGGGCAGAAGGAGCCTGCAAGATTTGAGGAAAAGACGATTAGGAATTGACTTATCAACATAGCACAGGTTTAAAGCAGATTTGACAAAGGAAAGGGGAGTTTCTTCTTCTTTAAAATTGATAAAGTAATTGGCAGACTTACACTCTTTTTGATACGTGCTTCCTGCAACACACAACAAGGTATGACCAAAGGGATTATCGCTTATTTCGATGTTGCTCCATCCGATGTTTCAAGTCCCATCACCTGTATCAAAAAATAGGATAGCAGGAGTTAGATAACAGCAGGGCTTTATCACAAAAGAGGAAAACTTCAGATTTTAAAAAAAAAAGGATGAAGCTTACATCCATCTTCTGTGAACCTCACAAGTAATTTCGATATCATTCCTTCACGATAATAGCAGCCTCTAACATCAAACTAATGGGAACCACTTTCTCTCACACAAACAACCAAAATTGAGAAATAAAGTACAAGCAAACTTGCTATAGCAGGACCGCAGGCTGCTCCTGTTACTTTTGTATTTTTTTACTCCAAGACAACACACCACCCTCTGCCTCCTTTGTACCTTCAATAGCTGTCCCAAAACACCTACACCAAAAAGGAACATGAAGAAAATTTGAAAACAGAACTTTGACCAAAAGCATTCGTTAAAATGGTAATACCTTGTCTATGCGTTGAAAACCTCGTCATCTGCATCAAGGGGAAGGTAGCAATAGTCAGAGGAAAAGGTGATAAAGAGTCTAATGCTTGAAGGAAAAAAGGAGGGAATAGTTTTTGTTTTATAGAATACAGCATTGGCCTTATCACAAGAAAGGCAAGTCTTGGTTTTTGAAAAAAAGTCTGATTAACCTTGTTATGTACAAGCCAGCAAGCGAGGTAATGGCAAGAAAAAACCCTAATTTTCCTACTATAAAAGAGGAGGGTTATGTTCATATGAAGGGGGACGATCAAAAAAACCTAAGATTTTCCTTCCAAGAAAAACGGTAACCAAGAGTTCGAAGCAAGAATTTGGGCTAACAGAAACGACCGTGAAGAGAAAACTACCTCACCTCACCATGCTTGAAGACGGAGAGAACAAAGACGTGACGGAAATCCGAAGCTAGCCCTCGAAGCTTTTTTACCATTTGTAAGTCTTCCCCCTTTCTTTTTGCACTTGTTATCGTCTGTGTTTGATCAGTTAGTGAGGAGATTGGGTGTTCACCGAAAAATGGAGATATTGGAGACGAAATTTTGTTCGGTTTGATTTTGTTGAGGACCGATTGAGAGTTTTGTTGAGGGTGAAGAGTGTTTGCGGGTTGCGTTTGAGAGATATGACTGGAGTGAATTTCGTTTGAGAGAGAGAATGCCAAAATGAGGTTCGGTTGAGGGAGATGAGGTTCGATTGAGGGAGATGAGGTCGTGTGAGGATGAAAGTTATTTTCTCTTTTAGGATAAAAACGGCTGTTAAAAAAACCCTAGGTTTCTCTTTTCCCCATTTGGCAAGACCATCGAACCGGATCCGAGTCAGACCCGACTCGGCCGGTTTTATCCTATGGGCCTGTGGAGGGCCTCCCTTCCAGCACCTCCTTTCTCCCTGAAGAGTTTACCCCGCACCCCCCCAGTTATACTTGTACCCCCCACCAATTTTTTTTTGACCAAAATGCCCTCATATAAATAGTTACTAATTCAATTTCACTTTCCATTTTTACCGTTCTTCCAAAAGTTACAGAGAGAAAAAAATTTTCACTTTTCGTACGTGTTTACCGGAAGACTACAAGTAAGTCTTCCGGAATGAAAAATTATGTACCGGAAGAGTTTGTAAAAGTCTTCCGGTACCGGAAGACTTTATGAATGTCTTCCGGTATGGTTTAAATGACTACCGGAACACTTCATCAAAGTCTTCCGGAATGTTTTTTTAAAAAATGCCTACCGAAAGACTTTGTTGAAGTCATCCGGAATGGTTTCGTGTGTACCGGAAGACTTGAAGAAAGTCTTCCGGAAATTTAATTTTTTTTTTTTTTATTAAATAATTGTTTTTCTGTTTTTTTTCAGTGGTGCGATCACGCGGCAGAGATGGGAGGATTCCAGTGCGATCGATGGGACGGGGCGAGACGAGTAGATCACGCGCAGATGATGCTGGTACATCTGCAGCTGCAGCTGACCCTGTGGGGTATCCTGGTGGTCCGTACGATACCAGGCTTTTGGTTTCGTACGAGCATCACGTGGCGAGACGTGTATGGTTTGGCGAGGTAATGAAATTATAATTATTTAGCTTTGAATAATAACCGAAATTATATAATTTGTTTATCTAATTTGTTTAATTTTATTTGATTTCAGGAGAGGGGGGCGAAGAAGGAACTGAAGGTGGCGGGACATGGGTTGAAGTTGACCCAGATGGTTCCACAGCAGCTTCCACCGGAGATTGATGGTATCATATCTAGATCCGGTTTAGCTTCCTTACAGAGATCGAGTTTGAAGAAGATTGATGCAAACTTGGTTTCTGCATTTGTGGAGAGATGGCATATAGAGACATCTTCATTTCACCTGCCGTTCGGTGAAATGACGATTACTCTCGATGATGTGGCATGTCTGCTTCATTTGCCTATTAGGGGGTATTCTGGAACCCTCAACCCATCAGTGAGGAGTTAGCCATTGAGTGGGCTGTTGACTATCTTGGAGTGACATCGAGAGTGGCACTTTTCCAGGTTCGTGAGTGCAGAGGATCGTACTTCAAGATAGAGTGGTTATATGATCGATTCGTAGAGCATCGAGCAGCTTCATCATGGGCATTTGCGACCAGATGTTATTTGATGGTGTTAGTGGGCTGCACCATCTTTGCGGATAAGTCATTTACACTCGTGGAGGCGCAATACTTGGCATTATTTAGGGACCTGGATGCGTTGTCCACTAATTCTATACCCTGCCAACTCACACGCGCAAGGTAATCCATAGGTGGATCTAAGAGTACATCGGCATCTGTCTTTGTTAGTTCCAATATACTCAACTCTCTTTAACTCTTCAGCAACGCGCCTCAATGCAGCTCGCGACACTGAAGTACGTAAATATGTGTAAAATGGACTTGAATGGACATGAGCAACTTCATACACACTCTTTTGAAAAGAAGCTCGAATGTTGCTAATTTGTATCTTTAAGTTGTCATTCATGGCCTCCCAACATTTGACCATGTCACCAATACTGTTACCCAACATCTGCTTTAACTTCCAATGAGCAGACTCAACCCTATAATAATACATATTTAAACTAAGTAAGAAAAATAAAAAATTCACAAAAAGTATATTTTGGGATCTAAAACAAAACATACCGATTAGTCGTCGTGTTACCCATATGTAGGACTCGATTAATCCATGCGCAAACAAACCTTTGTCTATGTGGTGTCAACCATGTGTCGTTCACGTACTCAAAAAATTTAGGACAATCAACACACTCTTGCTCAAGTTCTTTTAAATGTTGTGCATACTCAACCTCATCACTAGCCCATACAACATCCGTCCATAATTTGCCAATTGACTCCTGCTTATCAGGATCCACTAATAGTTTCCTTTTTGCACCAACATTTTTGTTAATGTGAAACTGACATAGCAAATTATTTGTCTTCGGAAACACAGTTTCAATGGCTTTCATCAAAGCAAGATCTCTATCTGTCATCATAACTTGTGGAAATAAATCTTTCTTCACAAACAATTTTTTAAGCTTATCTAACACCCAACAAAAAGTCTCAGTCTGCTCAGACTCAATATACGCAAATGCGACAGCAAAAGTCAACTCGGTAGATGTCATTCCAACAATTTCAAACAAAGGTTGTTTGTATTTGTTTGTCTTATAAGTGCTATCCATAACTAACACAATAGGAAACATATTCAACAACTTAACTGAATCTGGATGTGCCCAAAATATATCTTTAATAACTTCAGAGTCATCTCTTTTTCTACTCCAATAAACATAACCTGCAGCCTCGATAAGCTTAAACAAATGTTGTATCTCACTTCTAGGACCTCTTATCTCTTTTTCCATCATACTCTTTTGCTTGTATATTTGTGTGATACGAGTGACACAATCTGGATCAATCTCGTACAAGGAATGCAATATATTTCTGGGTGCAACTTTTCTTTTTGTTAAATCAGCAACATGTTGCTTCTGATCCGCTGTCAACCTACCAACAAATGAGTGACCTTCTAATCTATCGGGTAAATCATGGTTATGAACGCCACATTTTACATCAATCTTCCATCCAGATCCATCTTTTGTCGGAATCGACCTGATCTTAAATGGACATCCACATTTTTTCGTCGCACTTTCTATTCCACTACGAATATCCTTGTATTTCCCACCTTTACCGCAACCAAATATTATTTTGTTCTTTCTTCCTCTCTTGCCTGTTTGTGTATCTGAACGAGTGATGACGACCGTCACTTTATTTCGTAATCCGGTGTCTTTGACCCATGTTATCACCTCTTCTCGTGTACCAAATCTCTCTGTCGTTGTAAATACATCTGATGTATTCACACATATCGGTTCTTTTTCGTGTAAAGGTACTGCACCTACAAAATAAAAATATTTTTTAAATAAATGAATTAAAAAAAACTAAAATAATTATAAAAAAAATTCAAACCGGAAGACTTTATGAAAGTCTTCCGGTATTGTACTTTTACAATACCGGAACACTTACATAAAGTCTTCCGGTACACATATTCATTGCTACCGGAAGAGTTAATAAAAGTCTTCCGTTCCGGAAGACTTTTATTAAGTCTTCCGGTGTACAAACATCACACTACCGGAAGACTTACATAAAGTCTTCCGGTATGTTAATTTACGTACCGGAACTCATTCCCAAAGTCTTCCGGAACGTATATTTTTGGACAAATTTTTACTTTAATCTGACGGTCTGACACATATGGTAAAAAAATAAATAATAAAATAATAATATAATAAAATATTCTAAGGTTAAAATGGGCATTTTTTAAAAAATGTGGGGGTACAGGTATAAGTGGGGGGGTGCGGGGTAAAATCTTCTTTCTCCCTTCTGATTTGGCCCATCGCCCATCTCAGTTATTTAGTAACATTATTTTTTTCTTTTTTTTATATAATCTTAACAAATCCTAAATTTTCTAAAAAAAACTTTTCTTGGTTATTAATAACATTAATTTAACTAAATTTATTAGTTTATTAATTATTTCTTCAAAAAAATTATATTTTATGTAGTTAGTTAATTATCTTATGATTCTTATTTATTTATGCGTACGTTTGTATGTTTTTGCTTTCACTCATCATTTGGTCGCGTGATGGCAATGTATGACTCGTACGGACTCGTTTGTCATTTCTCAACTCAGTTATAACTTGCCAAATTAAAAATGAATACGCTCGCGCTAAAATAATCATTTCGAAAGACAAGTTAATTGTTTGGCCCAACGCCAAATGAACATTTCAAAAAAAATACATATATATATATATATATATATATATATATATATATATATATATATACGCACACACGTAAGTCGATCATTTATATGACCGCCATCTGCACGATTTTAATCATATAAATTTAAATATAAAGAGAATAGAGCTCCGGAGTCTAGCATTCCGCACGTTCTAAAATGAATATCTCCTGGGCTATCCCCACGTGACATGATTCATTTACCCTCTTGTATTTCCAATATTTTGATTTAAAAATTAATTACGAAAACTGAGCTCCGGAGTCTAGCACTCCGCACGTTCTTGGATGTAGTCATTCTTGGGCTAGCCCCACGCGACGTGACTCATTCATTCTTTCATACTTAAATACAATTTAAAACTTACCAACCAATACAAACTATTTTCCATAATTAATCAGCGAGTAACTGAACTCCGGAGTCTAGCACTCCGCACGTTCTTGAATGCAATCACTCCTGGGCTAGCCCCACGCGTTGTGATTCGTTTGCCCTCTCGTTTAGAATACCTTAATAAAGGTCAAATATTTTTCCTCTAAACGAACATTGTTTGAATCTTTCGATCTCGCAAACAAGCTAGCGCTTCAGCCTCCTGTCGCGAGCAATTAAGCCAACGCTTAGCAGATTAGAAAGCATTATCAAACAATCGTTCAAATTAAAAAAACACCAATTGTAGTTGCACGAACTACAAAGCTCTGAATTTCCCATTGCACAAAGGAATACGTAGGCACGGGGATTTTATCCTTCGCGAGCACAATAATAAAAAACTTAACATTTCCCCATAACCAATAATAACTAAAACATTCCCTTAAAAGCAATCTTAATCATTAAAAGAAGACAATAATAACAAGTTAGCATTTTAAGCGCAAATTAGACTAAGAGGTTCCCGTTGGGTACAACGGACGTGAGGGGTGCCTAATACCTTTCCTTTGCGTAACTGACTCCTGAACTTAGATTAGCGGTTTCGTTGACCATTCTTATCCTTCATTTAGGTTGTGTTTATATCTCCCTTTTCTTTAGTTAGAATAAATAGAATTAGGTGGCGACTCTGTTGTTTGTTTTAGGATCGTATTTTTCGAGGTACGACAGACTCACGAACTCAAAATCTGGTTTCAAAGACCAAGCCCTATCCGTTTTCAAAAAAGGTTTCTCGATATTTTCCTTTTCCTTCCTTGGAATAAAATAAGTTCGGTGGCGACTCTGTTGATCATTTTAATTTTTCCCGCGGTACCCTTTCGTCGCGAGGTCGTATTTTTCGGGGTACGACACATGGTCTGGTTCACGGTTTAAGAAACAAAGGATAAAGACTCAAATTTTATTTGTACCCAACCCATCCTTCGTGATGTTCTTCAGTCCTATGTCCAGTTAACTTATCCATTGAGGCTTCAAAGGAGTTTTGGAATTGTAACACTGACATTTGCGATGGTTCAGAAACCAGAAGTTTATTTGAAAAGCCAATCATCTTTTTTTTTAGGATTTGTAGTGACCTCTTTTTCTTTTGAATTTGATATCCATTCCTTTTGCCTGAACTGTTTGTTTCAAGATTACAATCAGCGAGATGTCTCAATTTTTACTATGTCTCCTTCATAGGTTTTGACTTAGTGAGCTTTTATTTTGCTAGATATTGATTGTTGGACTTAGTGATTACATGGAACCATCATTAATTGTGTACAAAAAGGACAACTGGCATAATTAAGTTAATCGAGGAACTACCCTGCCCCAGGTTATGATTAAGGGTTTTAATTTGCGTGAGAATGAAAAGTCCTACTTCATAGGCTCAAAAGGGTTGACTAAGGATTAACTTCCTTATATCCTTACTGTTTAGAAATCGAAACAATGTCTGCACATTGTCAGCATAGTCTGTTCAAAAGCATACTATATGAAATTATGGTATTGCCTTCATCATCCTCCCTCTAAAGGCTTACAACTTTAACAAGAGTTAAATATCACAAAAGAGAAGTAAGAAGCATAGTTTAAATATAGTGAAGCGAATGGATTAATTCAAAACATGCATATGCAACACATTAACGTGAAAACAAAAGTTTAATATAATAGTAGGTGTTTAAGCCAACAAAAGAAATTACAAATGAAAATTCAAATGTTCTCAAAGCCCCCACCTCTAAACTTGTCACTCCGGATGTCTAGCAGCTTCGATGTTTGATGGACGATAGAAGAATTCAATATGGTCTTCTGGCGTAACCTCGAGGACTACTTCGTCAATCAGGTCTTGAATCTTATTCTTCAATACCCAACAGTTATTAGTGACATGTCCAGGACTATTGGAATGGTATGCACACCTTGCATTAGGATCGTAGCGATGAGAGGAAGTAATGGGTCTCTGAGGAGGTTCCCTTAACGCAACCAGATTCATCTCCAACAGGCATTGCAAAGTTTGCGACATTGGCGTGTATATTATGGTAAACTTTCTTTTATGTTCCTTGTGTTGAGGAGAATTATAAGACCTTCTTCATTTAATTGAAAGACAATCAGTAGTAACATGTCTCTTTCCTTCTCTTATCCTCATCTTCCTTTCAACCAAGTCAGCTTTTTTCACTAAAGGTTGAATGATGATTAGATCCCCGACTTCATTGTCTTGAAGTTTATTTACGAAGACTCTCAGCTCTTCTTGCCCCTGGGCTAAATTTTGGATAAAAGCCACCTGACCATTCATCTGGATTATTATCTCTGCCATCTCGGCTTGCAGTTGTTCCAACTGATCATCTTTGTTGTCTTCAGGATTCTTCTTTTTCATGTCCTTAGTGAGGAGGGGTTTCAACTCTTCTTTCCCCTTGGACAAATTCAGGATCACTTCTTGAAATTGAGAATTCTGGGTCTGGAGATCTTTCACAGTTTGCTCAAGATTCATTTCTTTACTGAAATAAACAGCGAGAAAGTAAGATTTTTCTCTTTGACAACCTATCATGCAATGATTTGGTATGTAAATGCATATACAATTTTTTCAAGGACCTTATAGGATTTAAATTTGTCAAAAGAGGAAACAGAAACAAAACATTCTTATTAGTAAGTTTAGATTATAATTGCCTCTTGGGCTTACAATAAAGGGAAAAACAAGAAGTAAAATGCAAAACTAAGATTCCAAGGACTCGAGTCTCTCATGGACGCTTCCTCTTTATGTTAAGATAGTGTCGCTCCCGATAAATGGGGAGTGGCCCAAATAAAGGTACAGACGCGAACGGTCGGCGAAAAGAACAATGAGAACACACAGCAGTGAACTCACTGGAAAAGAAAAGAGTCGCCAGCTAGGCATTTTTATCCCGGAGGAAAGGCAATGCTGCATAGACCTAGAAAGATATGGATAAGACGGTTGCGAACCAGAGAGACTGAGAAAGGGGGTTGGTTACAACCTGGGAAGGTACTAGCACCCAGATTGTCCGCCGTACTCGACGGGATCCACGCTTAAAAGATTTGTGTTTTAAAAGGGTAGTGTCAGTGCAATCTGTGTATAAAAGAGCTGGAAAAAGATGTACAGGTGTCAGTGTAAAGGAAGTGTGAAGTGTATAAATGATGTGTCAGTGTAAGAATGAGAATGAATTGCTCAAGATAATGAGACTAAGAATAATGCTGGAAGGAGGGGGAATATACAGAGACTTTTGTTCGATAACTGTTAAGTTATGCCTACGTATCCTCTCGTGCAATGAGGAAGTCAGAACACCGTAGTTCGACCCAAAGAGACTGAAGGATAAATTGACTTGTGAACTGCTTACTTGTCTATGCTCAAGTGTATGACCTGTCTGGCTCAGGTGCAAACTGTCTTGCATTAGACGGAAGAAGCTAGTTCTCGTTTATGAGTGAATGAGATGAGAAAAGAATCCCGGAGGAGACGGTTATTGTTTGTTTTTTGAGTTTTCAGTCTTTTATTGCTTTTGAAAGTTTGTCATAAGTTTATGAGCTTAAGCCTAAACCAATGGGTTAGTACACTCATCACATCTTCCCTCTGATTAGGGGTAATGAGAATACCTTAAGTGTGAAGTCAGATTCTCACACTTAATCACCTTTGGTGTAGGATTAAGATCATTAACCTACTTGTTGATTATTTAGATGTTTTTGGTGTTTTTGTTTAGTGTTAAGTAATGAGATTAAGCCATAATCAGGGATTAAACAGACTCATTACACCATCCTAATAGAAGGATAATAGATGAGAATGTTTAAGCTGAGGAAAGCTCCTCAACTTAATCCATGATTAGGGATTAAACTCATGACAAAACAAGCCTTTGATTAAGTGGATTTTATTTAATGGTATGATGATGAAGTTATTTTTAGGGTTTGTAAGACAACTTGAGGGGGACTTGTCCATTAACACTAGGGTTAGTCCTTCTTAACCAATTAAGGAAGAATTAGAACCCTAATGCAAGGCCCAAGTTACAAGTGTGATGTCTTGATGATTATTAAGTGAATTGATTAAGAGATTTAAACACATTAAGGGTTTAACACTTAGAATTAAAGTTATACACTCCATCCTAATAGAAGGATGCAGGCATAAGCTTAATCACAAAGCCTTAAAGCCTTTAGGGTTTAGTCCCTGATTATGAGATGAGAAGAGAAGACTCAAGGAGACACAAAGGTAAAACTAAGGGGGGAGACTAATCAAAACCCTAATCATTGTCATGCTTGGTTGTTCCTAAGGTTTGTGAGGTTTAACAAGAAGAAATCTTCAGAGGAACCACCAGGAAGCAGATGAAAAGATCAGAAGAAGCAAAGTAACTTGCTTCATTTAAGAAGGCAAGTCACTTGAAGAAAGAAAGTAAGGAGAAGAAAGATGAGCAAGCTCAAACTCAAACACAAGCAAAAATGCAGCAAGGATGCATAAAAGAGATGAAGAGAAGTCATGAGAAGTGAAGGCAAATTCACTTCTCAAATAACTTACAACCTGAAATGTTAGTGAAAGGAATGCAATGCAATGCAAAATGAAATGAAATGGCATGATGTAAACCAAAACCAGAAGCATATATGAGATGATAATGATGCTATAAGATGCTACAAACATGTGACAAGGCATGGGGATGATCATACAAGCTCATGGATGCAAGTGAAGCAAGTTAAGGCACATGAACATACATGAAAAGTTATGAAATGCAAATGGCATACAACAAGGCAAATGCAAGATGCAATGATCAAACATGCTTTCAATATGTCTTATGATGTTAAATGAATCAAATGGATGCACAAAATGCTATGGCAAGTCAAGGTATGCAAGCAAATGCAAGATGGATGCATATGGAGGCCCAAATTAGGATTTATGATCAAAGCATCAAACACAAACCAAAATCAGAAGCAAACATTAAGATAAAAAATTGAAAATGCATTCAAAGGATCCCTAATCCTATACTAACTCACTGCCCAAAGGGGAAGTTCTAACTCTTAACCAAATTCAAGTTATGATTTTCCTAAGTTTTCTAGGGTTTTAGGGTTCCTTAACAAGAAAAATGTCAAACAAATTGAAAATGAAAGATCAAATCATGACCATTTAATCTCACAAACTACATGCTAAACACAATGCAATGCAAAAAGAATCAAGGTCCAACTCTTTAGGGTTAGGCAGAAATGATTTTTGGAAGTTAGGATCAAAATAATGCATCAAAATGATTTTAATTCCATGGAAAATTCTCAAAATGCATCAAGATCAAAAAAGAAATTTGGTTTGAGAGTTGGACAATGTTTCTAAATGTTTCTAAAGGTTTCATGAATTTTTTGGTGATTTTTAAATACCTAAAAGTATTTTTAATTAATTAATTCTCATTAATTAATTAAAAAGAAACTTTCAAATATTTAAAAATACTTTTTAAATGCAAAAAAATGAAAATAAAAATATTTTTGTGTTCTGAAATTAAATAATAACTTGTATAAAAAATTTCAGAATTTTTAAATTAGTTTTGCTATTTTAAAATAAATGAACAAAAGAAATGCAAAACAAATGAATTAAAATTAATAAAATGAAAAGTAATTCAATCCAAAGGCTGAGATTTGAATCTGGGAAAAAGGGTTTGACTGCGCGCGTTTTTAAATGGCCAGGATGGAGTCTGATTCAATTAACTTAATTAATCTTAATTAATTTAAATAAAAAGGATTAGGGCTAAGTGAATCAATCTGGGCCGTGCACGACTTAAGCTAATCACCATCCAAAGGCTGTGAGCGCATCTGGCAAATTAATTAGGGTTTAGAGTTAATGACTTTCAGGTGACCGGAGGGAAGCTCCGGTCATCTTCTCCGGCGGGTTGAAAACCCTAGATCATGATTCAGGCCACCATTCACCAAATTAAAAGCAGGGAAATGATCCTCTATCCAAACCCCACTCAAATCACCTTTCAAACTAAATTTATCATGCTTAAACAAAGAGAATCGAAGCCAACAAGATTCACGGGCAAAGTTTCAGAGCTTCAGTAAATCCTCATTTTTCACTCATTTTCAATTCTAAACACATCATTATGATCAGCAAGACATGTACTTTCAATTTGTAACATAAAATGCAAGCTCTGAAAAGTTGAGGATTCGAAGCTACCTGAAGTGATGAACTATGAATATGAGCTCTCCTGACCTTGCTTTGATGCAGAATGCCTTCTCTGAACCCCCTGAAGCTAATGGAATGTTCACAACCCCTTGTTGGTGGCTATTTTGGAAGCTTGAGTTCTGATATGACAGATTTCACAGTTGTGATTTGGGAGGTTTCAAACTGCTTTAATGGTGGATTCTAGTTCCTTTGAGTGTGTATGATGCAATGGTGAAGAGAAAATGGATGTTTGATGGATGAGGAAAGGGATTCGAAGAGAGGAAAGTTTTGACAGATTTTTTGGTATGCTGTGTTCTGGCTTGCTTCAAGGGCCAATGCTGTGCTATATCATTCCCACAATGTGTGAATAGGCAGGGGAGCAGGTCAGTAGGGGTGGCTGATTACTGTTCCATGAGTATGGGAGCTTTTGCCAAAAAGTCAAGTTGGCTTGTACTTGCAGCATGGGCTATGGCAGCAGCAGTTTGAGGTCATGTCCTGCTTCAGCTTGGGTCAAGGATGACCCTTAGATTGCTTGAGAGTGACTGCAGCATGTGGATCATGAATTGAGAGTGATTTTGCAAGTTGTCCACTTGTGTTTTCTCATGATTTTTGCTTATGCACATGTGATTCTTTTTGCTGAATTTTGGTGCATGATGTTTCATTTGATCATGGCAATGCATAGAAAGTAACTAGTGATCACATAACTCTTTGGAGAATGATTTTGTCACAAATCCCTCTTTGCACCCTTATGAAAAATGACTTATGGAACTTTGAAAATCAAGGCACAAAAATGAGAAATCCCTTGGGCTAATTCTGTTTTAGGTCATGTATGATCATGTGATGAAGCTTTGAAGTCATTTTGAAGTCACTAGAATGCTTGGTACATGAATTTGCAAGTTTTCCAATTGGTGCATAACTTGAAATTTAGTGATTTTTGCCAACTTTGATGAACCATAACTTTTGATCCAAAATGAATTAGGTCATGTTCTTGTACTTTTTGAAAAGGGAAAGATCTATTCTACAACTTTCATGACCAAAGTTTTTCCATTTGAAGCATTTTTGGATCAAAAAGTAAGGGTTGAAAAGTTGCCTAAAATGTCACATTCCTTAAAAGTCAAACTTACCCCAAAAAGTCAACTTTGCAAAAACTTCAAATTCTTGAATTTTGTGAACTTCAAACTTCTTCCATGATCAAATAAAGATCAAATACACTCAAAATGATGGAGATCACCCCTTGGTTGGGTCATTGGGGGCCTCAGATGCCCTGATTTTACACTGACTTGTCCAGAAAGTCAACTCTTGATCAGATGACTTCCCCATGGAATTTCTTCATGAAAATTGATATGCATACTCCCTATACCATATAGAGACCAATAGAAACAAGAATGACCAAAAAATTTGGAGTTATGGCCTCTGAAACCAAAACCCTAATTTTAGGTCAACTGTGCAGTCAAGCCTAGCTCTGCTTCCATACCATTCCCAGTTCTTGTGATTCTTTGGCATTTTTGACTTTGAGAGGATGTAATATGATATAAGAACACACATGGACCCCTTTGAAGTGATTGATGACCTTTGGAGTGGCTCAAGAAGCTCTTGGATTGCTCAGATCACAAACCCTAGGTGCAGATGACTTTGAATCTATGCAGTGAATCAAAAATGTGATATGAGATGGTATGATTGTGTTTATGCATATGAAAATGATCACAAGCCATGGTGTGAATGGGTGAGGGCAAATTTGGGGTGTTTACAGATAGGCTTTAAGATTTTGTTCTTCATGAAGTTGCCTTGTTAGTCCCAAAACCTTTTTCTCACTAGCATAGTATTGAGTCTCAAATTTACCCCTTTCTTCCTTCAATTGGATCCAGGATGTCTGCAGCTCTTCGAGATTGGTAGGCATATCTGGATGGAGAACGGTATAAGGAACGTCTTCCTCATTACCAGGCTCTACAATCACTAAGAGAATGGTAGGATATGGCATCATAAGACTTTGAGCACGAGATCACACCCACCTGAGGTAAGGCTCCAAAGGAATAGAGTTCTTTGCTCCCATTGTTTGAGTTTCAATTTTATACACATTTTCCCATGCGCGTATAAACTTTTGACGGTAACCTCAAGAATCATCTTTATAGTTGAACACAATGTCCTGAATAATCATATCATGAGGACCTTTCCTTCGAGCGAAATCAAACTGGCGCAAAGCTAATGAAGGATTGTAAGTGATGCCTGAGTGGCACATTAGGGAATTCTCCACAATGATCAATAATAGTAAAGTCATCCTGAGATCGGGAACACCCGTAAATGTTTGTATGAGAGAGTGACATTATCCTTGGAGGCCAAGGCATCCTTTGCTCATTCTTCAACACTGATCTAGGAAGATGAGTATTGAACCACTTGGATAACAGAGGTATGCAACACATGAGGGTTTCTTGTCTTTTAGTAGTACGAGTGTGGAGTGAATGCAGAATATCTCCGAACAAAGTAGGCACTGGATCATGAAACAGAAATATCTTGATTGCATGCACATCTATGAATTGATCTAGGTTAGGGAATAACACCAATCCATATATCAATAGAGCCAAGACATCATAAAAAGTATAGTAACTCATAGCATCAAGGAACAAACGAGCTTTCTCAATCAAGAACTTAGAAAGAAGACCTTTGACTCCACTCTTTATTAACCAATTAGACACAATATCTGACTTCTTAATATGTAAGGCTACTACAATAAATTCAGGCTTTGGAACATTCTCAAAACCTGTGAAGGGTAGCTCATCAAGGATGGGTAGATCAAGTATCTTAGAAAATTCCTCCAGTGTAGGTACCAAGTGATAATATGGGAAAGTGAAACAATGATGCTTAGGATTAAAGAATTGGAACAAGACTTTCATCATGTCTTCTCTAAAAACCGCGGTAACCAATCTGGATAGATAACCATGCATTTTGGTGAATTCAGAATTCTCGGGAATCATTGAGACCAATTCTTTGAGATAAGCAGGAATCTTTACAAAGTTGACTCGGATGAAATCTTGGGTTGCCATGACCTGCGACAAATAACAAAGATAAATCCTTAGGTTCTTGAAATGGTTAGTGAAATGATATGATGTTAAGTTGTAATGTTCAAAACAAGCGAGTGGCAAACACATACAAGTCACACAAGAGTCTCATGTTTAAAGGCTTGCATGAAGTCCATAGGTAAGTATCCTCCCCCACTAAGGTTTAATTGGTTCATCCTGTCCTAGAATAGTAATCGGGTTCTAGGGATCTCAATATCACAGATCTTTCTCGAAGGTTTTATTTTGGTGCGACACTCAAGTAGCCGACCAAAACATCCTTAAAGTCAGATCTTAATAAGTGTAGCTTCGAGTATCAATCATTCTTTGATCTAAATCCAAAGCCAGTTATCTCGCTACTTTCTAATGGTCAAAGATTATTCAATTAGGATTCTAAAAGATTGTGACCATCATTTCAACCGGTTTGGTACATGCCAAGCAGTTTCCATGATCTATTGTCACTTACCAAAGGTATCACTAGATCAGGGTGTAGGATCTTTCTCATAATAGCCCCAAGGAAAAAAACCCTTAAAAGTAAAGCATACAAGTCAAACAAATTATAAAGTGAACTAATACTCTAAGGTAAACCCTCTTTAAATAGAACTCCTCAGCAGAGTCATCAGTTCTATAATATGGTGGGAGAACTGACTTTGTCGTTTTTGTCTTCACAAAAACAATGTTGCGGATAGCAAGAGTCGCCACCGAATTTTCTTTTATCCAAATAGGAAAGATGGAAAAGAACAGGAAAGACCTTGGTTTAGATTTTGAGTTCGGGGGGTAGGTTATACAAAGGGAAGGTGTTATCACCCTTTGTATCCATGGTTATCCATGGGCTCTTAACTGCTTAGCTCACTTTGTTTTTGTTTGAAAAAAATAGTGGTAGCGTGTTTAGAAAAGGCCCGCCTTTGTAATGATTCTCGTATGAATGTATACAAAGTGGTTTTTTTGGAAGGTTTTTGAAAGTGTGAGGTGCAAAGAGTAATTTTACTTTGAAATTGTGAACAAGCAGTTAAGGGTTTCCTATCTATTCAAGGTCATTCATGTTATTTTTCTTTCCTTAGCGATAGGATTGTCCTTACTATTAGTTAGTAAGTAGTCTTATCTTTGGATGTAAGGGGCGGGCATAGGGTCATCGTATGGTCATAAAAGGCAACCTTGTAAAGGTATCTTAGCCACTCGAAAGGACTATCATCATTTTTTCGTAGGGTCATCGGGGGACTAGATCAATTATTCGTAGGCAACTCAAAGGGTCATTGAGGGACTGTGATCTTTATATCGAAGGGAATATGATGATATTTATTTAGGCAACTTTGCTAAGACACCTCTAAATTTGAGGGACTTGACCATTATTTGTAAGGCAACAAGAGAGGCTACCCTAAAGGTGCAAGTGTGAAAGGTGTGTCATTTTCATTTATTTTATCTTGGATTTAAAGTTTTCTAAGTTGTTTTTAGTCTTATCATACAATCCTATTAGTCATACATCTAAGAAATTTATAGGTGTGGAAAGTAAAAATATGGAAAATAAAACCTAGACTATTACAAGGCCTTGGGAGAGTTACATAATTGGGAAGTGCAGAAAGTAAAATCCTAATTAGACTATTACAAGTCATTTTGGCACCTATACATTTTCTAGAAATCATAAAATAATCGAAATGAAAAGATCAGAAGAATATTGAGTCTTTGAGATGAGAGGAGGTTATATATATTTTTTATTATGGAGAATATTTTTATTTTTTTGATATATACTATTATTAGAATAAAATAAAAATAAACAAAATCAAATAAAATCACTGCAGATTTTAAAACAATGGAAAATAAGAAAAGCGATTAAAATAAAATCTAAAAAATATTAAAACAATGCTAAAAATCTAATATAATCAAATAAAGAGCGCACAACTTTTTTCAGATTTTTTTGAGAATATGAAAATAGAAAATAAATCAAATAAAATATAAAAAAGAGGAAGTGGCGCGGAAAAGTTAGAGTCGCCAACCAGACATTTTTATCCCGAAGGAATGAGAAAGGTAATGTTGCACAAACCTAAGGAAGAAAGAAAGGGACGAGGCCTTGCGAACCAAAGATCTGGGTCCCGAAGTCGGTTACGAATTGAGAAGGTATTAGCACCCCAATCCGTCCGCCGTACCCGACGGGATCCACGCTTATAAGTCTGTTTTCAAAGGGGGAGAAATAATATGCTTCTTGAATGAAGGAATGACTATCTGGAATGGAATGGAAATGAGAAATGAAATGGAATTGAAAGATGGGAATAAAAGGAAAAAATGTAGGGAAAATAAATGAGGATCAGAGACGCTGTAGTTCGTCTAACTAAGGCTAACACTCGTTTATGATTTTTAGGATGACGTTGCCATAGCTCTAGCTCAGGTGTTACCGGCTCTGACTCGAGGGTGTTTACTGTGTCGCTGTTTGAACTGTCGAGACAAGTCATGTTCGTCCGCAAAGAGTATGAGATGAGGTGAGAAGACGTGACTTCTTGGTTTGTTGTCTTTTATAAGAAGTGTTTTGAATTTGTGTTTTTCGTATGTACAACACTTAAGACTATGACACAGGAGCGAATACTTTCCAAGATCGCCCCCAATGGAACGTTTGTAAAGCATCCTAGAAGAGTGAAGGAGACCTCCACTAGTCATTTCCCGTATAGATTAAGGCTCGTGGCGCATTGTACACCTTTTCCTTTATTAAGTGCTTTTGATTTTCTTTTATGATGAGAAGTGAGACTCAAGTTATAAAAGGAAAAATTCTAAGGGAAACTAGACTTACCCTAAGTTAGTTGAATTTAAAGATAACCTATGGTTAATGAGGTTTGAAAGATTAAATCTACCTAAAGATATTAAACTAGAAATTAGAACATAAAAGGCAATAATGAACAATATGGTCCTCCTAAGTCATGGTGGGTAAAAACGTGAATGAAACATAAAAGGGATGAAACGATGGACCGGGTGGGTCGATTGTGTGGTGCTAAGACGCACGACTTATGGTGTGCAACATACAAGGCTTGCTTTTGGGTGTAATGGAATGGAATGATGGTAATCGAGGAATCCTAAAGTCATATGCAACTTTGTTTATTTGAAAACTTACTCGACGTTGGATCGAGTCTTTATTTATTTTTTGAGATTTTGTTTTTCTAGCGATTCATTTTATCTTTTCTATCCTAATTATAGAAACTATAAAAGCATACAAGTTCTAAGCTATTACATCACAAAGTACACCAAACATAATAGAGGCATAATAATATCCAAGCCCACAAGCAAATCTTCGGAAAATACCTTGCACAAGAAGAAAATAGTTAGTAAATGAGATGAATCATGAATATGCATAATATGATGGAAATGAATTAAAATGACAAAAATATCAAAAGCCATGGAAAAAATGTGAAATTAATTCCCTAGGGTCTCTAACCCGATTATAACATTGTATTAAAAAATCTCTCAAAAATTCAAAGTCTAACTATGTCAAATAGTCCTTAAAATCTATCTAAGATTCAATCTTAAATTTATACAAATCACACTACCAAAACAGTAGATAAAATGCCCTAAAAAATACACCAAACATATTCTAGGTACTTTAATTTGTCCTCTAATCATAGCAAAAATAATGGACCAAAAATGTTATAGGAAGTGGCAGAAATAAAATGTACAAATTTATGTGTTTATGAAGGAATTCAATATAAATCAATTAAAATGAAAAATGGAATTTAAATTAAAAAATGCAAAAATTCAGAAAGTAAAAATTGGGAATGTTTCTAAATTGAACGGGGACGGTCATCAAGTTCATAAAGCAAAGTAACCAACGATGGGGACGGCCATCGGGCTGAAAAGAAAAGGGACCACGACGGGGACGGCCATCGGGTTAAAGAATGAATGAAATAAACAGATGATGAGGTACGGTCATCAAAGGTGAAGGACGATCACCTAGCAAGGGACGGCTGCTCTGTTAGGGTTAAGATGAGGGACGGTCATCTAAGGTGGAGGACGACCACCTGGCAGGGTACGACTGCCAAAAAGTATCGCGACATAGGACGAATGCCGGATAAAAGGTCAACGATGGGGACGGCCATCGGACGAGCATGATGGAGGGCGACCATCAAGAGGTGGAGGGCGACCACCTAGCAGGGAACGGCTACTCTCAAGGTTTATCATGACATAGGACGAATGTCAGATAACCAAAATCAACAATGGGGACGGCCATTGGATAAAATGATGAAGGACGATCATCAGGAGGTGGAGGACGACCACCTAGCAGGGGACGGCTGCTAAATATCAACGATGGGGACGGCCATCGGGTGAGCATGATGGAGGACGACCATCAAGAGGTGGAGGACGACCACCTAGCAGGGGACGGCTGCTCTGTTAGGGTTTATCATGACATAGGACGAATGTCAGATAAAGGAAAAACTTGCTTTGTTGTCTATCTACTGGGGAATAGTAAACACGGACGAGTGTTTATATCCAAGAAAAACAAAAGGTATAAGTGTTTGGATGTGTATAGATTAAAGATGCGGACGAGCATCCTCAAGACTATGATACAGACGAGTATCAGGTAGAAACAAGTACTGAATCATGTTCAGAGATGATGATACGGACGAGCATCAACGGGTTAACAAGGAACACGGGCGAGTTTTGAATCTGAGAGGACTCTTCTGGGGAATTGCAGACACAGACGAGTATCTATATTCAAGAAGACACAGTGTATGGATTAAAGATGCGGACGAGCATCCTTAAGATTATGATACGGACGAGTATCATGTAGAAACAAACGCTTGACGCATGTTCTGAGATGATGGTACGGACGAGTACCAACTGGTTAACAAAGAACAAGGACTAGTGTCGAATCTGCGGGGATATAAATGGTGTATACAAGATACGGACGAGTATCTGTATAAGTATAAGTAGAAGGTATGAGTGATGTATATTTGAGTGTTCAATCTGCTGGGGATGAGTGACACGGACGAGTGTCAAAAGGAGAAAAGTATAGTATAAACAAGTGTCTGATATACAAAGTGTTTACATTACTGTGCTGGGAAAATGACACGGACGGATGTCAAGGAAATGTATACATATAAGTGTCTGTGAGTGCAAAGGGAATATCTTTGGCTTTCTGCTGGGGATGTGACACGGACGAGTGTCAAAGGGACTATATACTGGTGTTTGTGAATATGAGGCAACTGCTTTTGCTGGGGACTCTGGGGGGAAAGCTTTCTGTATACTGATGGATTTTTATTATTCACGAGTGTCCGATTCAAAACATGGCTTATGATTATGCTATATGTTTGATTTTTTTGCCGTAATGCTCCGTTTTAGACGGAATGCTACGCTTTGTGGGGTGAATATGATGCGAATGCTATGATCGTGCAAAGATACCAAAACGGGACTCGGATCCCATGTGAAGATCTCTAGTCGATCTGTCTGAAGTGATCATCCCAGCTGGGGATGAGATCATTGGTCGATCTGGTGAGATGATTCTGCTTGGGGAAATAGACCTATTCCTGTAATAAGGGACCCAGCTGGGGTTTGTAGAAGCTCTTCTTTTACTCTGTTGTGACTCCTTCGTGCGCTGCTCTTCTGGATAGAGGCTGGAACTCTGTGGGGAGATGATTCCCTGGCTTTTGTACTTGACTGAGGAAGAATGATTGGCAACTTGGCTGGGGAGAAAGTACTTGGAATGCTGGGCTGGGTGAGTGTTGATTTGCCAGCTTGCTGGGATGAAGCTTTCTTGCCCCATGTTGCGCTTCGGATACCTGCAATCCTGCAAAGACAGAGAAACGCACAAGTAATCCCGAGGCATCCCTTACTGGATTCCGTCATAGGAGTGAGATGCTCTCGAGAGTAAGTATATTTCCTGCAAGCATGTGTTTTATTATTTTGAAGATAAGCATCTGTATTTATGCAACCAATTTTAGGACATCAGACATTTTTGCAAATAAAATGTACAAGACGAAAACATGACTGAAAATCTGATTTTATTGATTCATGTGCCCTGAATTGGCAAGATACAGTCAAAGAAACGAATCTCCTGAAATGAGGAGATTGTTACAAATTGAGAAACACAATGCTGGCAATGTTGACGACGCTTTAAGGAGCTTCCTCTTGCTATGACTCGTATGACATTTGACATCTCTTCTCGTCTTGCTTTCTGGAGAAGGCTGGTTCTGACAGTAGCTTGATCCTTTCGAAGCTTACCAAGTTGTAGGTGATACAGACGAATTCAGAGTGCAGTTGTTCGCTTATTCCCTTATTTTGCATGGCTCGCCCTTTCGGGTTTTCAATCCATCGGGATACCCATTTTTGCCTGAGTTGTCCAATGCGGCTTTTCAACTCAGCGGGTGTACAAATTTCTTTTTATATTTCCCTTATTTTTGCCCGGGTCTTTTATTCTGTTTTTTTGACTCGCCGGGATGCCCTATTTTTGCCTGGACTTACATTCTGTTTTTGTGTCCAGCGGGTCATTTTTATGCGAAGTATTTTTTAACTGCATCTGAATTCACAGGGGACGGGAAGTCCTCACCATCCATGGTGCTGAGCATCAATGCTCCACCAGAGAAAAATTTCTTTACCACAAATGGTCCTTCATAATTTGGAGTCCACTTGCCCCTGTGGTCTGTATGAGGAGGGAGGATTCTTTTTAGCACAAGATCCCCTACTTGGTACTCTCGGTGCCTGACTTTCTGATCGAAGGCTCTCTTCATCCTTTTCTGATATAGTTGCCCGTGACAGATTGCAGCCAATCTCTTTTCTTCGATCAGACTTAGTTGTTCGTATCGGGACCGAACCCATTCTGCTTCGTTCAGCTTAACATCCATTAGTACCCGTAGGGAGGGTAATTCAACTTCAACAGGTAGGACTGCCTCCATACCATACACAAGCTGATACGGTGTTGCCCCAGTGGATGTCCTGATTGACGTACGGTACCCATGCAAGGCAAACGGTAGCATTTCATGCCAGTCTTTGTAGGTGACCACCATCTTCTGCACAATCTTCTTGATATTCTTATTAGCTGCCTCAACAGCGCCGTTCATCTTTGGCCTGTAAGGGGAAGAATTGTGGTGTTGGATCTTGAAGTCCCGGCATAACTCAACCATCATCTTGTTGTTTAGATTGGAACCATTATCAGTAATGATTCGCTCGGGAACTCCGTATCGACAGATGATATCTCTCTTCAGAAATCTGGCTACCACTTGCCTTGTAACATTTGCATATGAGGCTGCTTCAACCCATTTGGTGAAATAGTCAATGGCTACCAGGATGAATCTGTGGCCATTTGAAGCAGTCAGTTCGATCTTGCCAATCATATCAATGCCCCACATGGCAAAGGGCCAGGGTGAAGACATCACGTTCAAAGGATTGGGAGGCACATGCACCTTATCCGCATAAATCTGGCATTTATGGCATTTTCTAGCGTAGGCACAACAGTCGGCATCCATCGTAATCCAATAATAACCTGATCTTAGCACCTTCTTAGCCATGGCATGCCCTCCTGCATGGGTACCAAAGGATCCTTCGTGCACTTCGTGCATCAACAAGTCCGCTTCTGTTCTATCAACGCATCTGAGGAGTACCATATCAAAGTTTCTCTTGTATAGGGAACCATCAGTGTTTAGAAAGAAACTACCAGCTAGCCTTCTTAATGTCTTCTTATCATTGGAAGATGCCCCGGGTGGGTATGTTTGATCCTCCAAGAAGCGCTTAATGTCATGGAACCAAGGCTTATCATCTTTGACAACATCTGCTACGAACACATATGCTGGTCTGTCAAGTCTGGACACTGAGATCTGAGGCACAAAGTTGGCAGTTTGAACCTTGATCATAGACGAAATGGTAGCCAGAGCATCTACAAACTGATTCTCGTCCCGAGGGATATACTCAAGCTTGACTGTTGTGAAGAAAGTCAATAACCTTCTTGTATAATCCCTGTAAGGTATCAGATGATCCTGGTGGGTATACCATTTGCCATTGGTTTGATTAACTACCAGAGCTGAATCTCCGAATACAGTCAATGTTTTGATCCTGAGGTCAATGGCTTCCTCGAGACCCATAATGCAAGCTTCGTATTCAGCTTCGTTGTTAGTGCAGTTAAAGGTAAGTTTTGCCGAGAAAGGCATGTGAACTCCTTTGGGTGTAATGAGTACTGCACCAACACCACGACCGTTCATATTAACAGCCCCATCAAACATCATAGTCCATTCTTCTTCTTGGTCAGGCCCTTCAGTGTGAATAGGCTCTTCATGATCTTTTGTTTTAATGAACATGATGTCTTCATCAGGGAAGTCAAATCTCATAGGCTGGTAGTCATTAATTGGTTGCTCAGCAAGATATTCAGATAGTACACTGCCCTTGATAGCTTTCTGAGAGGTGTACTGTATGTCGTATTCTGTGAGAATCATTTGCCATCTTGCAACCCGTCCGGTAAGAGCTGGCTTCTCGAAAATGTACTTAACTGGGTCCATCTTGGAGATTAACAAGGTAGTGTGGGTCAACATATACTGTCTCAGTCGGCGAGCAGCCCACGCTAAAGCACAGCAAGTTTTCTCGAGCAGTGAATAACGCTGTTCACAGTCGGTAAACTTTTTGCTCAGGTAGTATATTGCATACTCTTTTTGACCAGACTCGTCATGCTGGCCCAACACACACCCCATTGACTCTTCTAATACTGTCAAGTACATTATCAGAGGTCTTCCTTCAACTGGAGGCATAAGGATCGGAGGCTCTTGTAAGTATTCTTTGATCTTGTCAAAAGCCCTCTGGCAGTCTTCATTCCACCTGACCGTTTGTTCTTTTCTTAACAGCTTGAACAAGGGTTCACAGGTTGCCGTAAGGTGAGATATGAACCTTGAAATGTAGTTCAATCTACCTAGAAACCCTCGAACTTCTTTCTCAGTTTTCGGTGCAGGCATTTCTTGAATGGCTTTGACTTTATCAGGGTCCACTTCAATCCCTTTCTCGCTTACAATAAAACCCAGCAGCTTACCGGATCGCACCCCGAATGTGCATTTGTTGGGGTTCAGCTTCAGTTGGTACTTCCTCAAACGCTTGAATAGCTTCAGTAGATTCACCAGGTGGTCTTCCTCTGTAAGGGACTTGGCAATCATGTCATCCACATAACACTCGATTTCTTTATGGATCATATCGTGGAATAACGTTACCATAGCCCGTTGATATGTTGCACCAGCATTCTTCAATCCGAATGGCATCACCTTATAACAGAAAGTGCCCCAGGGTGTGATGAAGGTTGTCTTCTCCATGTCTTCAGGTGACATCTTGATCTGGTTGTACCCTGAAAATCTGTCCATGAAGGAGAATACCGAGAACTGAGCCGTATTATCAACCAGTACATCAATGTGAGGTAATGGGAAATCATCTTTCGGGCTGGCTCTGTTCAGATCCCGGTAGTCAACACACATCCTTACCTTGCCGTCCTTCTTAGGCACAGGTACTATGTTAGCAACCCACGGCGGATAGCTAGTCACAGCAAGGAACCCGGCGTCCCATTGCTTTTGTACCTCTTCTTTGATTTTCATTGCCATGTCTGGGCGAGTACGGCGCAGCTTCTGTTTAACTGGTGGGCATTCTTCTCTCAAAGGCAGCTTATGCATAACAATATCGGTGTCCAACCCTGGCATATCCTGGTAAGACCAAGCAAACACATCCACATATTCTTGAAGCAGGTCAATCAGTTGTCTCTTCACTGAGTCTTGTAAGCCGGCCCCGATTTTAACTTCTTTCACGTCTTCATCTGTACCAAGATTAATTGTTTCCACCTCCTCCTGATGAGGAGTGATAACCTTCTCCTCTTGTCTCAACAATCTGGCTAGCTCTTCAGGAAGCTCATAATCTTCTTCAACCCCTTCATCAGCTTGATTGATCGGATTGTCAGAGTCATACGAAGTCATAGTCGTGCTGTTGTCGGTGCTGTCTGGAAGGCACTCTCTGCAAGGGTTCAGTTTGTTCATTTTAGTGATTGATTTTAATCTTGTTTAGAAAAGTGAAATAAAGTTGTCATTTTGAAAACATCGCCATTTATTTTTGTACAAAAAGAAAAATGGAAAAACAGTGAGCGGAAAAGAAAAAGACTTGTTTGCAAAAGATGTCTGATATTTCATTGATTAATCTTGTTGCACAAAAAGTACAGATGGCCCGATTACAAAATGAGTCTTGTCATCTTGGGCAAGATGCAAGACTTTGATGCATGCTATAAAAATACAGGAAATAATAATTACTCTGCATGAGTAACTCTTATAATTTCCTGGGAAGACCAGTTTGAGATACTGCTCCCCGGGATCTTTGGACGAATCCAGCTTTCCAGGTTGCGTTCTTCTTCCAACTTGTCTTCCAAGTTGTTGACAGCATCAGGGGTGAGCATCCCCCCACTAACAAAGTTGGGCTTCTTAGCAGCCTCTGTTTGATCTTCTTGAGTTGGTTTGTAACCCAACCCAAATCTATCTTCTTTCTTCTCCATAGGCAACAGTTTGCCCCAGCCTTGAGCGTTTCCTTCTTCCACCACCTTCCGGGATTGTTGGTAGGATGTCATAGAGGTCCCAAGCACAGCAGAGGTTTCATTAATATTCAGGGCCTCAAACCCTTGACTCATCGTCTCGTGGATCTCCCCATCCATCTCAATATACTTATAAGTAGCCAGATGGCTAACAAATATATCCTCCTCTCCACAGATAGTAACGACTTGACCTTCCCACTCAAATTTTAACTTCTGGTGAAGGGTAGATGTTATTGCGCCAGCGGCATGAATCCATGGTCTACCCAACAAACAGCTGTAGGCAGGCTGAATGTCCATCACGTAGAAGGTCGTTTTGAAAGTCTGTGGGCCAATCGTTACAGGCAACTCAATTTCCCCCAGAACTGATCTCTTAGAGCCGTCAAAAGCTCTCACTACCAAGTTACTGGGTCGTAATGCCAATCCTTCATATTCCAGCTTTACAAGGGCCTTTTTAGGTAAGACATTGAGGGATGATCCTGTGTCTACCAGCACATGGGAAAGAACTGCACCTTTGCATTCCATGGTAATGTGCAAGGCTTTGTTATGATTGCGGCCTTCCGAAGTCAAATCAGTGTTGGTGAATCCTAGTCCATTACTAGCATTAACATTTCCAACTACAGCTTCCAACTGATTGACCGTGATCTCTTCTGGCACATAAGCTGCGTGCAAGACTTTGAGTAGTGCGTTCCGATGGGCCTCGGAGCACATAAGTAATGATAGAATGGAGATCTTGGAAGGCGTCTGGTGAAGCTGGTCCACTATTTTGTAATCACTTTTCTTGATGATTCTCATGAACTCATCAACTTCTTGATCAAAAGGTGTTTTCAAACCTTCTCTAACAACCTGCTCTTCTTGCACCGTGCTCTTCCCTTTTGCCTTGGCAGCAGCTTCTGCTTCGGCAGTGGGTCTTTGAATTTGCGGGGCAAAGAGACGTCCACTTCGAGTGAAGCCTCCGCCTCCTCCCACATTGTCTATTTGTGGTGCAGAAGTTGATGATTCAAAAGTGATCCTTTGTCCTTTGCAGTATAAATCAGAGCCGTAATGCCAAGGGATGGCATTACTGCTTTCATAAGGTACTGGCCCAGGCACTGTGACAGTGACTGGACTGATGGCAGCTGCAGAAGGGACTGTGATAGTCTGTGGATCATAATATATTGTGATTGGTGCTCTGATGGGAGTAGCACTTTGTGAGTTGTAGGCAGAGTCATTCTCAGGATCATAATAAATTGTAACTGTTGAGACATCTTCATGGTTCGCTGCTGGTGTTGTAGGAGACATTGTCGGAAGGATGGGTGTTGTTGTTGTAGGAGATTCAAAATGAAGTGGTGCTGAAGTTGTAGAAGGAATGTTCGTTGATATCTGGTCAGTTGAGATGACGGATGAAAAATTTGTTGATGAAGCTGAAGAGTTGTCTGGAACAATGGTTGTTGCAGTTGTAGGAGGTTCTGGAGCTGTTGTTAATGAGATTGCTGGATGGGTAGGAATTGATGTTGTAATTTGAAGCAGGCCACTCTGAATGAGACCATCTATGCCATCTCTCAGGTTATCACAACCATTCACTGAAATGTTGCAATAAGCACACCTTAACTCACATCCTGGGAACATTTGACATTCTAGGAGTTGAGCTTTGATCTCTACCAACGGTGTCCGAATCTGACCCACACTGGTTATCAAGTAAGATGGCTTGTCTTCTTCAATAGCATTGATTCGGGGACCACCATGGTGTGGCATAGGGTTCTTGTTGACATTTGGTGGTGGTGCAAAGTTTAAAGCCTTGGAATCCACTAGATCCTGCACTTTCATGTGCAAAGCTCTGCACTTTTCCGTACTATGACCAGGTGCATTTGAGTGAAAGGCACATCTGGCGCTGGCATCGTAATTTCTGGGCAGACTGTTAGGATCCGGAGGTGCCAACGTCCTTAGCTCAACTAGGTTGAGTTTCAAGAGTTGTGGCAGTAATGTGGCATAGGGCATAGGGATCGGATCGATCACCCTATTGGCCTGAGAGGGCCTCTGTTGGAATGGTCTCTGCTGATTGTTGTTGGTGGTGTTGCTGTTGTTGTAATTTCTCGGAGGATACTGAGTTTGTTGCTGGTACTGAGGTTGTTGCTGATAATTTTGTTGCGGTGGTTGATAAGCTGGTTGTGGATGAGCTGGAGCGGGAATGGTGATTGCTGCCACAGACCTATGAACATATTGGGGCCTGCCCCTGGTGGTGTGGATGGCATTGGTCTCACCAGTTCTTCTTGGGCCTGCAAAAGGCTTCCTTGCATTACTGGATGAGCTTGCACCGTTGTCTGAGATCTTTCCCATCTTCAATAGGCTTTCAATTCTCTCTCCAGCTATGACTACATCTGCAAAGCTGGTGGAGGAGAAGGCAGCTAGCCTGTCAATGTAAGTCCCCTGGAGGGTGTTCATGAACATATCAGCCATCTCCCTCTCTGACATAGGTGGCTGGACAGCAGCAGGAAGCTGTATCCACCTTTGAGCGTACTCTCGGAAGCTTTCCCTGGATGACTGTGACATCCCCATCAGGAGGGTCCTGTTGGGAGCCATATCCAGGTTGTACTGATACTGTCTGATAAAGGCCTCTGCCAGGTCCTTCCAGCATCTAATGGTTGCTCTTGTCAAGTGGGAGTACCATTCCCTCGATGCTCCAGTTAAGCTATCCTCGAAATAAAACATCCATAGCTTTTCGTCCATGGTATAGGCCTTCAGCCTCCCCAGAAAAGATTGTAAATGGGTCCGGGGACAGGAAGTCCCGTTATACTTCTCAAAGCATGGTGGCTTAAATTTGTGGGGAATCCTGACCCCGTCTACCAAGCCCATGTCCATAACATCAAAACCCAAAGAATTTTGAGACTCTAAGGATCTTAATTTCTCAGCTATCTCATCCAGCCTTCTATCATAGGCCTCCTCCCCAGCTCCCATCACTGTGAACTGATCTTCCTGGGGGTCTTCTTGCAGTACCCTCCCTGCTGTGGCAGTCCCTTGTATATTGACAGGGATGTTGATCTCCAGATGCTGGTGGGGTCCAAAGACTGGGGGATTGACATGAGGTTGGACTCTTTCATTGTTGCTTGTCCCAGCAGTCCCTGGCTGATGGTCTTCCTGGTTTCTCCCTTCCACCAGTGCTCTTAACCTCTCCTGGCTTTGAGCCATGTTGTTCATCACCTCCATAAACTCTGTCATTTGATTCCTCATTTCCAACCTCTCGTTGGTCATTTGATTCCTGACCTCTGTAAGGTCCTGCTACATTTGATCCATCTGTATGCCCGGAAGGTTGTTGCGGGTGGGGTATCTGTGTGGACAGTTGAGTGGAAACCCTCGACGTCGAGCAATAATTCCTGAAGTCACAACAGAGTTAGTAACAATAAAGCAAAAACCTACAAAACCAAACAAAAGGGTTAGTATGCAATGCAGTGTGTCTATTTGTTTCCAAGGTATCCGGCTTGGCACTTGGTTTTGACCTTTCCAGACCCCTTGAAGAAGATGCTTGTGATGTTGCTTGAAGAATTCAGATGAAACAAACCAACACATATATTACAAAAAGGTAAATGATACAATATTTGTTTCTTTTACAATACAAGCCCTCTGAGGGGTCAAAAATACAACATAAAGAAAAATACATAAAATGAAAGCAACAACAAGCAAAAGGTCAAACACCAAGGCCAAATTCATCCTCCTGAACCTCCTTGAGAAGTGCTTCAGTCACAGGATCAGCTGGACGCTCCGTAAGATTCCTGATGAGGAGATTCCTTGTGGCAATAGCTGCGGTTAGCTTCTTGTGTTGACTCTGGTCCTTTGACCTCTTCACTCCAGCCCTAATCTTCAATTCTGAGACCTCCCTCTGGGCTGCTGCCAGGGCTTCCTGTTGCTCTTTTGCACTAGCTTCCATCTGCTCCATCTTATCCTGAGTCCTTTTGTCCTCCTGAGTACGGGCTTCGGTGATCCTGACCCACCTAGCCTGACTCTCCTTCAGATATAAATCAGTCCTGGCCTTCTGGAACTGAGCTTCCTTGCAAGCATTCTTCAAGATCTGTTCTCCAGCCCTAGACTTCTTAATGTAATCTTCCGACTTCTCAATTCTAGCCAAATGCTCCACCTTCAGCTTTTCTAGCCTCTCAATATCCAATCTACCATCACTCCTCTCCCAGAGGGTCTTCTGTAGAGCTTGAGTCAGCTTCTCATTTCTCTCTTTCAATTTCTCAAACTCCTCTAAGCTGACAGTTGCCGGAGGTGGTGTTGTGGAAGGTCCAGGCATATCTTCAATAGTGAAGGGCATTCCAGAAATTTGAGCCCTGGCATGAGACCACTCATAGTACTGGGATGAGGCTACATTATTGCATTTCCCAAGAATGGTTACCCCCTTAGTCTGCACATTGTCCCAGGCCCAGGCTGCCTGCCTGACAACAGCCAGATTAGGTTTGATTTCACAATAGAGGGTCTCAGTCAGATCCTGTGTCCTAGGGGGATGGACCAATGCATAACCCAATTGTCTTTTGAATAACAGAGGGTTGTAGTTGATGCAACCCATCACTCCAATCAAAGGCACATTGGGAAATTGCCCACAACTTGTAATGATGTCTCTGCCCTTAGTACTCTGAGTACACCATCTGATATCATCTGAGGTTAGGGCAATAAGCCTCCTAGCCCAGTTCTTCTGCTGGTGAGGGTTCAAGAATGCATCAGTCTTTGGCAAATGCTTGAGCAGCCAAGTATGGAACAAAGGTGCACAGCATCTCATTAATCTCCCCCTTTGCTTTTCATTCCTTTGATGAACTGAGTAGTAAATATCTCCCAGTAAGGTGGGCACTGGGTTCCTCAGGATGAAGAGATGGATTGCATTCTTGCTAACAAACCTAGGCTCATCTGCAAAAAGTATGACCCCATATATGCTAAGGGCCAACAGAGCACAGACTGCCTTCCACTCCCCTAGGGAGGCCTTCAGACTAGCCTGAGAAGTCAAGAAATCCAGATGAAAACCAGAGATTCCAGCTTTAGATGTCAAATTCTGCCCAATCAAAACTGGTTCCAGATGTAATGCTTTGGCTATCTCCTCATTACTTGGGAAAGCCATCTCAGGGTTAAAGGGGATTCCACCCCTGATAGGTACACCAACTAATGATGAATACTCCTCCAGCAAGGGTCCCAACTGAAAATTCTGAAAGGTGAAGCACCTCAGAGGGGGATCATAGAACTGCAGGCAAGTATGTATCAGGCTCCTCTGTGAAGGGTCCAAATCCAATACCATATCAAGGATTCCTCCATAATGTTCTCTGAAATATGGTATGTGGTCTGGAGTAATCAGGGTCTGAATCCTCCTGATGCTAGCTAGCTCAGGCTCAAAGAAGTGATAGGAGATGTTACTTTTCTTAGGTGCCATGTTGCTGAAGAATGGGTGCTGATGATGATGACTGAGGACAACACTGAAGATAGGCCACTGATAGGCTGAGACTGAGGATGCAAGTGACTGAAGCAAGTGGCTGATAGCTGAAGCAAATGCTGATGAAGATAGGTCTAAGCTGAAGAAGGGGTCAAAACCAAGCCAAAATGATAGGATGGATACCCTGAAAAACAAATAAACACATGTTAGAATGATGCAATGAGGATGTATGCAAATGATATGCAAGGGTTTGTGACTGAGCTGGATCTGATCAAGTGCTCTGATATAGGTCCACATATGTTCAAGAAGTCCAGATGGAGGTCTATAAGTCCAGTAACCAAGGTGGGGGACTCAAATAAAGAGCCATATATCCAAGGTTAAAAATCACAAGAACTGTTCCAAAGTGGAGTACTCTTAATCAAAACAAAGTAACAGGGTATGCTGGGGTCAAGGGTACCTGCAAACCTGTAAACAACCCAACCCCCTCACAGGTGATGTTCTAAAACAAGGATCCTCAGACTTGGATCAGTTATGAGAAGTGTAAACACTTCCAACCCGGAGGTACAGTGTTTACAATAACCATAAAAGTTCCTCCTCTAATTCACCTCAGTTTCTGAAGGTCAATACTAAAGGTCATCCAGACTTAGCAGGCTTCCCAGATAGCTCTAGTATTGCAGGAAATCTGCAACACAGAGTATTGCTTCAAGGGCCAATGCTGTGCTATATCATTCCTACAATGTGTGAATAGGCAGGGGAGCAGGTCAGTAGGGGTGGCTGATTACTGTTCCATGAGTATGGGAGCTTTTGCCAAAAAGTCAAGTTGGCTTGTACTTGCAGCATGGGCTATGGCAGCAGCAGTTTGAGGTCATGTCCTGCTTCAGCTTGGGTCAAGGATGACCCTTAGATTTCTTGAGAGTGACTGCAGCATGTGGATCATGAATTGAGAGTGATTTTGCAAGTTGTCCACTTGTGTTTTCTCATGATTTTTGCTTATGCACATGTGATTCTTTTTGCTGAATTTTGGTGCATGATGTTTCATTTGATCATGGCAATGCATAGAAAGTAACTAGTGATCACATAACTCTTTGGAGAATGATTTTGTCACAAATCCCTCTTTGCACCCTTATGAAAAATGACTTATGGAACTTTGAAAATCAAGGCACAAAAATGAGAAATCCCTTGGGCCAATTCTGTTTTTAGGTCATGTATGATCATGTGATGAAGCTTTGAAGTCATTTTGAAGTCACTAGAATGCTTGGTACATGAATTTGCAAGTTTTCCAATTGGTGCATAACTTGAAATTTAGTGATTTTTGCCAACTTTGATGAACCATAACTTTTGATCCAAAATGAATTAGGTCATGTTCTTGTACTTTTTGAAAAGGGAAAGATCTATTCTACAACTTTCATGACCAAAGTTTTTCCATTTGAAGCATTTTTGGATCAAAAAGTAAGGGTTGAAAAGTTGCCTAAAATGTCACATTCCTTAAAAGTCAAACTTACCCCAAAAAGTCAACTTTGCAAAAACTTCAAATTCTTGAATTTTGTGAACTTCAAACTTCTTCCATGATCAAATAAAGATCAAATACACTAAAAATGATGGAGATCACCCCTTGGTTGGGTCATTGGGGGCCTCAGATGCCCTGATTTTACACTGACTTGTCCAGAAAGTCAACTCTTGATCAGATGACTTCCCCATGGAATTTCTTCATGAAAATTGATATGCATACTCCCTATACCATATAGAGACCAATAGAAACAAGAATGACCAAAAAATTTGGAGTTATGGCCTCTGAAACCAAAACCCTAATTTTAGGTCAACTGTGCAGTCAAGCCTAGCTCTGCTTCCATACCATTCCCAGTTCTTGTGATTCTTTGGCATTTTTGACTTTGAGAGGATGTAATATGATATAAGAACACACATGGACCCCTTTGAAGTGATTGATGACCTTTGGAGTGGCTCAAGAAGCTCTTGGATTGCTCAGATCACAAACCCTAGGTGCAGATGACTTTGAATCTATGCAGTGAATCAAAAATGTGATATGAGATGGTATGATTGTGTTTATGCATATGAAAATGATCACAAGCCATGGTGTGAATGGGTGAGGGCAAATTTGGGGTGTTTACAGATAGGCTTTAAGATTTTGTTCTTCATGAAGTTGCCTTGTTAGTCCCAAAACCTTTTTCTCACTAGCATAGTATTGAGTCTCAAATTTACCCCTTTCTTCCTTCAATTGGATCCAGGATGTCTGCAGCTCTTCGAGATTGGTAGGCATATCTGGATGGAGAACGGTATAAGGAACGTCTTCCTCATTACCAGGCTCTACAATCACTAAGAGAATGGTAGGATATGGCATCATAAGACTTTGAGCACGAGATCACACCCACCTGAGGTAAGGCTCCAAAGGAATAGAGTTCTTTGCTCCCATTGTTTGAGTTTCAATTTTATACACATTTTCCCATGCGCGTATAAACTTTTGACGGTAACCTCAAGAATCATCTTTATAGTTGAACACAATGTCCTGAATAATCATATCATGAGGACCTTTCCTTCGAGCGAAATCAAACTGGCGCAAAGCTAATGAAGGATTGTAAGTGATGCCTGAGTGGCACATTAGGGAATTCTCCACAATGATCAATAATAGTAAAGTC
Organism: Lathyrus aphaca; assembly: GCA_963966055.1. Lineage (NCBI taxonomy): Eukaryota > Viridiplantae > Streptophyta > Magnoliopsida > Fabales > Fabaceae > Lathyrus > Lathyrus aphaca. Next base: position 231,562,908 of record OZ014524.1, read on the forward strand.
ATCCTGAGATCGGGAACACCCGTAAATGTTTGTATGAGAGAGTGACATTATCCTTGGAGGCCAAGGCATCCTTTGCTCATTCTTCAACACTGATCTAGGAAGATGAGTATTGAACCACTTGGATAACAGAGGTATGCAACACATGAGGGTTTCTTGTCTTTTAGTAGTACGAGTGTGGAGTGAATGCAGAATATCTCCGAACAAAGTAGGCACTGGATCATGAAACAGAAATATCTTGATTGCATGCACATCTATGAATTGATCTAGGTTAGGGAATAACACCAATCCATATATCAATAGAGCCAAGACATCATAAAAAGTATAGTAACTCATAGCATCAAGGAACAAACGAGCTTTCTCAATCAAGAACTTAGAAAGAAGACCTTTGACTCCACTCTTTATTAACCAATTAGACACAATATCTGACTTCTTAATATGTAAGGCTACTACAATAAATTCAGGCTTTGGAACATTCTCAAAACCTGTGAAGGGTAGCTCATCAAGGATGGGTAGATCAAGTATCTTAGAAAATTCCTCCAGTGTAGGTACCAAGTGATAATATGGGAAAGTGAAACAATGATGCTTAGGATTAAAGAATTGGAACAAGACTTTCATCATGTCTTCTCTAAAAACCGCGGTAACCAATCTGGATAGATAACCATGCATTTTGGTGAATTCAGAATTCTCGGGAATCATTGAGACCAATTCTTTGAGATAAGCAGGAATCTTTACAAAGTTGACTCGGATGAAATCTTGGGTTGCCATGACCTGCGACAAATAACAAAGATAAATCCTTAGGTTCTTGAAATGGTTAGTGAAATGATATGATGTTAAGTTGTAATGTTCAAAACAAGCGAGTGGCAAACACATACAAGTCACACAAGAGTCTCATGTTTAAAGGCTTGCATGAAGTCCATAGGTAAGTATCCTCCCCCACTAAGGTTTAATTGGTTCATCCTGTCCTAGAATAGTAATCGGGTTCTAGGGATCTCAATATCACAGATCTTTCTCGAAGGTTTTATTTTGGTGCGACACTCAAGTGGCCGACCAAAACATCCTTAAAGTCAGATCTTAATAAGTGTAGCTTCGAGTATCAATCATTCTTTGATCTAAATCCAAAGCCAGTTATCTCGCTACTTTCTAATGGTCAAAGATTATTCAATTAGGATTCTAAAAGATTGTGACCATCATTTCAACCGGTTTGGTACATGCCAAGCAGTTTCCATGATCTATTGTCACTTACCAAAGGTATCACTAGATCAGGGTGTAGGATCTTTCTCATAATAGCCCCAAGGAAAAAAACCCTTAAAAGTAAAGCATACAAGTCAAACAAATTATAAAGTGAACTAATACTCTAAGGTAAACCCTCTTTAAATAGAACTCCTCAGCAGAGTCATCAGTTCTATAATATGGTGGGAGAACTGACTTTGTCGTTTTTGTCTTCACAAAAACAATGTTGCGGATAGCAAGAGTCGCCACCGAATTTTCTTTTATCCAAATAGGAAAGATGGAAAAGAACAGGAAAGACCTTGGTTTAGATTTTGAGTTCGGGGGGTAGGTTATACAAAGGGAAGGTGTTATCACCCTTTGTATCCATGGTTATCCATGGGCTCTTAACTGCTTAGCTCACTTTGTTTTTGTTTGAAAAAAATAGTGGTAGCGTGTTTAGAAAAGGCCCGCCTTTGTAATGATTCTCGTATGAATGTATACAAAGTGGTTTTTTTGGAAGGTTTTTGAAAGTGTGAGGTGCAAAGAGTAATTTTACTTTGAAATTGTGAACAAGCAGTTAAGGGTTTCCTATCTATTCAAGGTCATTCATGTTATTTTTCTTTCCTTAGCGATAGGATTGTCCTTACTATTAGTTAGTAAGTAGTCTTATCTTTGGATGTAAGGGGCGGGCATAGGGTCATCGTATGGTCATAAAAGGCAACCTTGTAAAGGTATCTTAGCCACTCGAAAGGACTATCATCATTTTTTCGTAGGGTCATCGGGGGACTAGATCAATTATTCGTAGGCAACTCAAAGGGTCATTGAGGGACTGTGATCTTTATATCGAAGGGAATATGATGATATTTATTTAGGCAACTTTGCTAAGACACCTCTAAATTTGAGGGACTTGACCATTATTTGTAAGGCAACAAGAGAGGCTACCCTAAAGGTGCAAGTGTGAAAGGTGTGTCATTTTCATTTATTTTATCTTGGATTTAAAGTTTTCTAAGTTGTTTTTAGTCTTATCATACAATCCTATTAGTCATACATCTAAGAAATTTATAGGTGTGGAAAGTAAAAATATGGAAAATAAAACCTAGACTATTACAAGGCCTTGGGAGAGTTACATAATTGGGAAGTGCAGAAAGTAAAATCCTAATTAGACTATTACAAGTCATTTTGGCACCTATACATTTTCTAGAAATCATAAAATAATCGAAATGAAAAGATCAGAAGAATATTGAGTCTTTGAGATGAGAGGAGGTTATATATATTTTTTATTATGGAGAATATTTTTATTTTTTTGATATATACTATTATTAGAATAAAATAAAAATAAACAAAATCAAATAAAATCACTGCAGATTTTAAAACAATGGAAAATAAGAAAAGCGATTAAAATAAAATCTAAAAAATATTAAAACAATGCTAAAAATCTAATATAATCAAATAAAGAGCGCACAACTTTTTTCAGATTTTTTTGAGAATATGAAAATAGAAAATAAATCAAATAAAATATAAAAAAGAGGAAGTGGCGCGGAAAAGTTAGAGTCGCCAACCAGACATTTTTATCCCGAAGGAATGAGAAAGATAATGTTGCACAAACCTAAGGAAGAAAGAAAGGGACGAGGCCTTGCGAACCAAAGATCTGGGTCCCGAAGTCGGTTACGAATTGAGAAGGTATTAGCACCCCAATCCGTCCGCCGTACCCGACGGGATCCACGCTTATAAGTCTGTTTTCAAAGGGGGAGAAATAATATGCTTCTTGAATGAAGGAATGACTATCTGGAATGGAATGGAAATGAGAAATGAAATGGAATTGAAAGATGGGAATAAAAGGAAAAAATGTAGGGAAAATAAATGAGGATCAGAGACGCTGTAGTTCGTCTAACTAAGGCTAACACTCGTTTATGATTTTTAGGATGACGTTGCCATAGCTCTAGCTCAGGTGTTACCGGCTCTGACTCGAGGGTGTTTACTGTGTCGCTGTTTGAACTGTCGAGACAAGTCATGTTCGTCCGCAAAGAGTATGAGATGAGGTGAGAAGACGTGACTTCTTGGTTTGTTGTCTTTTATAAGAAGTGTTTTGAATTTGTGTTTTTCGTATGTACAACACTTAAGACTATGACACAGGAGCGAATACTTTCCAAGATCGCCCCCAATGGAACGTTTGTAAAGCATCCTAGAAGAGTGAAGGAGACCTCCACTAGTCATTTCCCGTATAGATTAAGGCTCGTGGCGCATTGTACACCTTTTCCTTTATTAAGTGCTTTTGATTTTCTTTTATGATGAGAAGTGAGACTCAAGTTATAAAAGGAAAAATTCTAAGGGAAACTAGACTTACCCTAAGTTAGTTGAATTTAAAGATAACCTATGGTTAATGAGGTTTGAAAGATTAAATCTACCTAAAGATATTAAACTAGAAATTAGAACATAAAAGGCAATAATGAACAATATGGTCCTCCTAAGTCATGGTGGGTAAAAACGTGAATGAAACATAAAAGGGATGAAACGATGGACCGGGTGGGTCGATTGTGTGGTGCTAAGACGCACGACTTATGGTGTGCAACATACAAGGCTTGCTTTTGGGTGTAATGGAATGGAACGATGGTAATCGAGGAATCCTAAAGTCATATGCAACTTTGTTTATTTGAAAACTTACTCGACGTTGGATCGAGTCTTTATTTATTTTTTGAGATTTTGTTTTTCTAGCGATTCATTTTATCTTTTCTATCCTAATTATAGAAACTATAAAAGCATACAAGTTCTAAGCTATTACATCACAAAGTACACCAAACATAATAGAGGCATAATAATATCCAAGCCCACAAGCAAATCTTCGGAAAATACCTTGCACAAGAAGAAAATAGTTAGTAAATGAGATGAATCATGAATATGCATAATATGATGGAAATGAATTAAAATGACAAAAATATCAAAAGCCATGGAAAAAATGTGAAATTAATTCCCTAGGGTCTCTAACCCGATTATAACATTGTATTAAAAAATCTCTCAAAAATTCAAAGTCTAACTGTGTCAAATAGTCCTTAAAATCTATCTAAGATTCAATCTTAAATTTATACAAATCACACTACCAAAACAGTAGATAAAATGCCCTAAAAAATACACCAAACATATTCTAGGTACTTTAATTTGTCCTCTAATCATAGCAAAAATAATGGACCAAAAATGTTATAGGAAGTGGCAGAAATAAAATGTACAAATTTATGTGTTTATGAAGGAATTCAATATAAATCAATTAAAATGAAAAATCGAATTTAAATTAAAAAATGCAAAAATTCAGAAAGTAAAAATTGGGAATGTTTCTAAATTGAATTAATATTCTATCCTAATTTTTGGGGATTTTTATTAAGTGTTTTAATATTTCTTAATGGATTTAAATGAAGACTATACAAAAATTAGAAATTTAAAAGAAAAGAATAGAAAGGGGGTGATAAAAGTAATGTTTTTAAGTTAAGAAACTAGTTGGGCTTGCATTATGGGGGTGCCGAAAGTAAGAGGACAAAGCCCAATACGCCAGAAGGCCTGATGGTGTAGGGTGAGGATTAGTCAACCTTGTTGACTCAATCTGGATCGTGCAATATGTGGTCCAAATAAGTCTTCACATCAAAAGGTCCAGAAACGAAAGAACATGACAATTACAATATACTAGCACGCATAGGATTAGGCAGGATAAAACCAACCGGACGGTGACACGTGTCACCGCCGGTATGGTGGAAAGCTAAAAAAACTCCTAATCTTATCTCTAACAGATTTGATGGTGGTGGAAATTAATTGAGGATTATGCCTTTTAATGAAAGGTTATGGTGACGTTAAACTGAATTAAAACGTTTTAATTTCTAATTAATCCAAAAATAAAAACAATTTAATCCCTAAAAATGAAATCAAAACTCAGACTTTAAAAACATGCGTTCTTCCTCTTTCTTCTTTACAAAACCCTAGCCCTTTTTCTTCTTGCACCGCTGCGACCTTCACTCCTCTTACCTAGTCTCTCTCTCACCTGTTCTCTCTCATTCTCACTCGTTCTCTCTCTCTCTCTCTCTCTCTCTCTCTCTCTCTCTCTCTCTCTTTCACCTTCTTCCCCAAAAGAGAAACCCTAGCGCTGCCGGATTCTCGCCGGTAAACCTCCCCCTTTCATGACCATAATCCAAACCTTACTCTCTATCATTATCCTAAATCACAACAAAACAATACCTAACCTCTCTTCTTACTCGAATCTGAAATTAAACCCTCACCCTCTCACATCAGTATGTTTGATGATCACAAAAATCGCAACCTAACGCAATAACGACATATGCAGATCGTACCTTGCGAACGGTGAAGATGTTGATTGATGAACGAGGATGAAGACGCTTCGATATCGCGATCTTGATGATGATTCTGACGAACGAATGAGGGTGCGTCGAAGATGCTTGCGCGGTTGTGATGCTGTCGCGAAGTTGAAGACGACTCCGAAGGATGAACGATGAGGACGCAACGGTGACGACGCTGAACCGTTGAAGAAGGTGATGGTCGTTGCAACGCGTTCAGGTACGTCTACGAATTCTCGCAATCTTTTCCTTCCATTTCCACTTCCTTTTTGTTGATGATTTTGCAATTTTTTGTATGCTTGATTCTGCAGTGTTGTTATTGACGCTGAAAACGAGTTCTGAAATGCTGCTTATCATTGATGATTGAGGGGAGATTGGGGATGAAGATTGTGGATTCCTAGGTTTTTCCAATTGATGAAGGTTGATAGAGGGTGAAGAGTGGTGATAGGTGTGTAAAGCATGATGAAGACGAGGTGTTAAAGATTACAGGAATTCTGTTTTGAAGGTTGTTGAAGGTTTCTCTGAGTTTTTTTAATTGTATTGTTCTTGGTGTATTGATACTGTCTTTGTATTGATTTTGCAGAAAAGTTCGAAGAAATGTTGAGTGATTGAAGAATATTGAAAATGGTTTGAGGAGAGTGATGACGGTTATGGACGATAGGAAATCTGGATTTTTGTTGGATTTGCTGCATATTTGCCAAAAGATGATGAAACAGGATGAAGTCTGGTGCGGGATCACCCTGTTCGCTCCATCGACAACGGAAACAACAACACTTAAAGTATGCTTTCTTTCTTGAATTTGAATCACTTCCTCTTTTTTCGGTTGCGATTGATGCGATGTATTCCTGCGTATTGTACCAATTTCGATACTTTCTTCTTCTGAATGTTTGTTTATGAAGATGCAGGTTTCAGATTTTTGCAGGATGAGAAGTTGAGAGAGATTCAAGAATGGAGGAGTGAAGAATAATGGTGGAATTGGTGGAGGTTGTTGCAGAATGAGGAGTTGAGAGGGATAGTCAATGAAGAAGTTGTCATGAAGTGAAGATGAAGAATGGTTCTGAAAATGGTGGTTCCCCCTCAAAATCTGCAGCAACCATATTCTTATAGTAGAGGATCAAGAGGGTAATTAGGAGACTTCCACATAAATTCAGTTACGATTTCTGTTAGGATTCGGTTAGAACAATTAAGACTGATGTGGTTATGATTTGTAACTGTTTTTGGTTTTGACTTTTGTATTGATTTCCTTCCTGAATTTTCTGGTGTATTTCTAATGTAATCTCTTCTGAAATTTTTGTAATCCTTCTGAACTTTCTGTTGGTATTTTTCCTGTATAAATTTTCTTGGTGGGCTTAATAAAGATGCTTCGCAAGCCTTATTTTTCTGTACCGATGAATTCCAACTTAGAATCACTTATTTTCTGTCCTAATAAATTCTGAATTTTGAAATCAATATTATAGACATATTTAAATATGAGACTTTTGGCATAACTCAAAAATGAAAAATTCTGAACTTAAAGTCACTTATTTTCATTGTAAAATAATATTGGCCTTTTATTGGTGGAACAAGATGCTAATGCGCCTCTATTTTCCTTGCTTTGAATTCAAATTCAACGTAAAATTGAATAATTGACTATGAAACTTTGGCATCATAGAAACAATTATCCCATGAAAAACGGAAGGCATGTCTTAAACTTAACCAACAATCCTCCATACGCAAATATTATATCAAATCCTTGTGTGAAAACCGAATACTTATATCTTATGAACAACCTTAATCACTACAAACACATCAAGATCTTGTCAATAATTTGAATCCTTGCTCAATGGTTGAAATTCTTTGCATGGCAAAAGATGATGATAACAACATTTCCAAAAGAAACCTCTTGAAATTTACACTACGAAAAATAACCCCCTGCTTCACGATTCAAGTAATAAAAATGGCCCAAGCCAATGAGGGTCATAGTTCCTAGTAAAACTCAATCATAGTCCTGATGAAACTCTAGCATTTGAGATGTGTCTGGTGAAGTGAGAAGCATGGGATTTCGAAAGTAAATAAACTTAATATGTCTTGCCCCAACGCTTGTGATAGGATCTCCGAATAGGGGAAATTTTGGAACTTGATAAACCCCACCATACAATGTGCTAATGATGATGTGAGCTCAACTTTTTCTCCGACTCGATTAAAGTATGGACCAAACGAATCATCTCTGGATAAGGCCAATCCACATTACCCTAAATCTTTTAATCCACTACCTTAGGAGCTAATGATCTGTATGATGAACTATTAGATGATGCAGCTAAAAGTGAAGCATAACGCCAGTTAATAGTTATAAATAACGAGGGCAAATTTTGGGGTGTTACACTACTGTTCTTAGATTTTTTTTCCTGAACTTCTGAAAAAAATTCGAAGTAAATCAAAACAGTAGCACTTCCAAACTTACCTGACAGGATGTAATTCTTATCATTACTGCAACCCTCAAAATGTCGGCGGAAATTGATTACCGCATATTATCCAACAGTTTAGTTCTCCATGGAATAAGTAAAAAGCAAAAGAAACATCGTAGTTCTTTTATATCAAGTTTTTTTTAATGAAATTTGAAAATATTTTAGGGTTTGTGGAGACAAGGATTTTGTGGTCTTAGCATGAGGATCAAGTGAGATTTATATAGAGGATGAATTAGGTAAGAGTTTTTGGGTTTTAGATCAAGATATTTGACCTTGTATTCAAGTGGTGTTCAAAACCTTCCTTATTTGAAAAATCACTCTTTAATCATTTGATATATTGCATAAATGATATGATTCTTTCCATGAGTGGATTTTGGATTTCTAGAAGGCCCATACGCCCTCCTCCCCTTATTTTGGCATTTTATTTAATTTATTTTTAATTTTAGTGAATAAAAATAAAAAAATAAAAGAAATAAAAGCCACAAAAATGTCAAAACAGTCATAGAGGTTCTTAATAAAGTCACAGACATGTCTAAACCCAAAATATGGGCCATATAGTCCAAAGATCCAAATTTGTGAAATTGACATTTCATGTCATTTCTCAAAATTATCTAACTTGTGCAATCCATAACTTGCTCGATTTTCATCATATGGAGGCAACCTTGTACTTTTTAGGAACCTCAAGATGTTCCTTACAACTTTCATGTAGAAAAAATTTCAATTGAAGCTATTTTTTCATTTGGTAAGCATTTTTGGAAGAAAAAAATGTGTTTTTGTTGACTTTCAAAATGACCTGTAATATTTTGGCCTATATCTCTCAAATAAAGCATTTTTTTGGCCCTGGCCTTAGAGACACAAAGTTGTAGATAATTGAATTTCCTTAAAATGAGCTTTGGTTGAGAAATTTATGATGAAGTATGTGAAAGTTATGATTGGTCAAAGTTTAGTTGACTTCCCCTTAAGAAAACCCTAATTTAGTAACTTTTGACTTTTGATGATTTTGAGGTTTCTTTGATGAATCATGATCAACCCTTAATCAAATGATAGTTCTTACTTAAAAATCTTGAAGTTGACCAAAAATCTTGAAGTTTGACTGTATGTTGACCACAATTGACTTTTTATCCAACACAATCGACTGTTGATCATCTGAGCATTTGACTGACCAAACTTATGAAGTAAAACTTGAAACATGACATGAGGATTCTTTGAAACATATTAGACACCATGAAACCCATTTGAGGCCTTGAAAATCCCATTTCCTTTGAAGAAAGCAAAACCCTAATTGGATGACCCTTGTTTAGGAGGAGTGTATGTGTGATCATTCTTTGAGTTGCCTTGAACTTTTGAGATTCCCATGAGTGTGAGAAGACCTTTTGAATCAATTTGTCTCAAATATGTGAGGGAAAATTTTGGGGTACAACAACGTTGCTAACGCAAAATTGTGATAATCACAACTGGATCAGATCAACATAAGTGTCACGCTCATACACACAAATATGCAAACAACGTATCAACACGATCTGATCCGAACAACATAATCAAATTATAATAAAACATTAATAATACACATAATATAAACAAATTTTATATATATATATATATATATATATATATATATATATATATATATATATATATATATATGAGTCAGGATATACTAACTCCAAGAATAAGTCTTTTTAACTTAGTCCATATACACACCCATTTTCTCTACCATTTTAATTATTTTAAATCATCCTTTACTTTATTAATGCATGGGTAAGTATAGGAAACAATTTTTTGTAAATTATTATAAAAAAGATAAGTTTAGTGTGTTTGTGCAATTCACATTAAGGTATTCAAAGTATCCTGAAGGGAATTCGTTGTTAAATCTTATTGCATAAAATATATAATAATTGGTAGGAGAAAATTGAACCTAAAGGTTAGTGCGAAATTCACACGCTTTAAATGTTCAAGTGCAATCTTCATCAACACTTTTGTTCGAGTGCTGCTACATATTTCCAAAAACCACAATTTCCAACACTATGCGGGGAATCTTATCTGGAAATAAACTATGAAGAGGTTAATATTAGCTTTAATGCAAAAAAATAGCTTCTAGACAAACCGATCTCATCAAATTATCATCATTTGAACAACCTCAAAATTTTAGTCTAGAATCGGCCTTAAGTCTTTAATTTTCGCACCTGACAAAGATCTGAGCTTATCATCTCGTAGGCTTTCAACTTCTCGTACGTCGAGGTCGACCTTACTAAGGGTAGTCGAACAAGTCTTCTTCATTTTCATCTCGAGGGTGGTGGTGGTAGTTAACGAGTTCTTAGTATTGTTTCTTTTACAAAGTGAGATCCGCGTAAATCACTGGAAATGACAAATGATTTTTCAAAATTGTTATGATATTTCACCTTCAGATGGACTATAGAGGCCACTGCATCTAGCGCTGCGAGGAATGGCCTCCCTAAGAAGGCATTGCATACACTTTCGTAGAGAATTACCAAGAAACATATGTCCATGATTCTCACGTTATTTCCTTCGCCGAAAGAAACTGGTATTTCTACTGCTTCGCACGGGTGATTAATCATTAGAGGAGTGATTGAATATTAAGAGAGCTTACCTTCATCAGACTTAGATTCTCAATGACAGTGCCAATGTTGTGTTTTGAAATCATAAATAGAGTTGTGTTGCGGTAGAGTGAGTTTCTGGTACGATATAGCGGGGGTGGATATGAAAGGTTAACACTTCAACGCTCAAGTCAGTAAATAAGTGAGAAAGTAGTTTAAGTGTGTGAATGAGAGAATACCTGAAATGATGTATGTTAGGCTTTATATAATGCAGATAGTTAAAATCGTCCCCATGTGATATGGCGTCTTGCACGGGGACCATTCGATTATATTCGAATGTGGGTTCTGAGGGTGAGGATCAAGTACAAATCTCTTGGTTTTAAGTACGCCGAGTCTTCAACATCTTGCTAAGCATGTTCTAGGACTAAGTCTCGTCATGGTTGGACTTTTGGACCTGTGGTCGGCCCAAAATGAAAATCTTTTTCAAGATCTAACACAATGTTGAGTTTTTCAATTAAGAAGAAGCTAAAAAGTGTGCAAGATACAAAGATTCATTATTAATTAAATCAAGCTGCTTCTTGTTCTTTTTGACAATGCAACTTTTGGCTTTTGGGCATGCAGCCTCATCTCTCTTTCTGTTTGAATATTCCTCATTGCAATTACTAGGTGGTATTCATTTCCCTTCTTCTTTGTGTAAATCATACCATCGTTTGCATATGCTCTAAGTATTGCTTATACTTCACACAGTAGTATTGGTTTGGGTTTATTCCAAGCAGGTGAAGCATGTTAAATCTAATACTTGGTTTTGTAAACAGAGAAGATATGAGCATAACTTGAACAAAATTCACAAAAAGATAAATAATTCATTATGCATAAATAAACAAAACCATACTTATAAAGTATAAATATGAAAACATAATTCAGTTTTTCTTGTAATCACTCAACAAGAGAAACATAGAAATGGCTCAATTCAATAACAATCTACTTAATCACTTCCTAAACAAAAACAAAAATCAGTTATTTGCAGCAAATATAGAGCCAAACACACCCTTGTTCCATTCCAAAACCATCTCTAGCAAACACCATTCATCTTATCATTCAACTTCTTCCTTTCCAACACAAACTTCTTCCAAACCGCAGTTATTTCTCTTTGAGTCTCCAAAGCAGTCTTTTTAGCCGTCACAACTTCACCATTATTCTTCACAACTTCAAGAACCGTAACATTGTTACTGCTACTTATCATCTTTATCCTCGCTGCAAGCGCATCGAGCTCGTGCAAAACTTTCTCGATATCGACCACAAGGCGCTCTGCTAGAGTCCTCGAGAAATCCTCCCTTATGACAACGCGTAAAACGGTTACATGTTGAGCGTCCGGAGGCATGCTGTATGCCGGAACAATCCATCCGAAGCGCCTCAATAAGTCCGAGATTTGGAATTCGTCGAAGCTTGTATGGTCCTTCAATGTGAAGGCCACTAGAGGAACACCATCGTCTTTCGACACGATGTTGAAGCGCCCCATTTTCTCTAGTCCTTGTTTTAGTACTATCATGTTGTCTCTACAATTTTCCATCACATTTTTATACCCCTGCAACAAGTTATTGCAAAATTAGTACTTCACATAATTTTGAAGTGTTTTACAAGAAAAATATGAAGATTTTAATACCTCGAAACCAAGGCGAATCATTTGATAGTATTGAGCAATGACTTGGCTAGAACCTGCATTTTATAGAAATTCAAATATGAGTCGTCTGATCTTGATCTAATAATCATTTGCATCGCGCGAATGTTGCAAATGCTAAATCGCGGATTGAGTTTCTATTATTCCTTTTTCGATTATGTATTACGTACCTTTGGAGAAGTTGAGGGTAAATGTAGGTTGATCAGCTCCAAGATAGTTGATGTGAAAGATGAGTTCCTCTGGCAAATCATCCTTGCTTCTCCAAATAGCCCAACCGATTCCGGCGTAAACAAGGCCGTATTTGTGACCACTAACATTGATGCTCTTCACTAGCGGTAAACGAAAATCCCACTCGAGCTCGGGATATATAAATGGAGCAATGAATCCACCACTTGCTGCATCAACATGAATAGGAGTGTCCCATCTACAAAACAATTTCACATATCTCAGTTAGATACTCAGATATCAGATACATGGGTTATTCAATGAACAAGGACCTGGTAATATTATAGAACCTACCCGGTTTCCTTATTCTTTTCAACAAGGAGATCGTTTAAGCGTTTAACATCTTCGAACTCGCCGTTCAATGTTGAACCAAGAATAGCCGCAACACAAATAGTATTCTCATCCACCAATTCCACAGCCTTTTGAGGGTCCATTACATAGTATCCTTCACTTAGTTTCACCTCCTTCAACTCCACCTCGAAGTACCTTGCGAATTTCTCCCAACAAACCTTCAAATGGAAGATAATGGAATAAAAACACAAACAATGTAAAAAGAAGAATATACTAGTATCAGTATGTAATGTACCTGGACATTGGCTCCGGTGACAATGTTGGGTTTGTCAAAAGGCTTTCCGTCAAGTTTTCTTTTGTTCTGCCATTTTCTTTTGAATGCTAATCCTGCTAACATTATGGCCTCTGATGAACCAACAGTTCCAACACCAACTGCAGCTTCAGTTTCTTCCAGGGGTGCATTGAAAAGATGAGCTATCATGTTAACACACCGATTCTGCATATCAATGTCACAAACAATTACTATTGAAAAATATGTATTTAATTTATTTATTTTTTAAATTATTTTTGTGCTTCCTAGTTATTCTTATGAGATTAATTGATATGCATTGTTTATTATCATGTAAAAAAAATTTTACACCAACAATTCATATAGTTATTCTTATAGTTATTACTTTAAATATAATTTTGAATTTTACTGTTACCGATAGTGTAAAATTGTTTTACCATTCCAATTAAATTTTACTTTTATTTTATTTATTATTTGTAAAAAATAATTAGATGTATGAAATTTTTTAATAAAACAAAAAATAGAATATTTCTTGACCTATAAAAAATTTTTAAAAATTTAGTTCTTATTTACAAATTTATATTTAATAATTATTTTTTCTATTTCTTTTTAGAAATTAATTTTTGTGCACTGTAAAAAATTTTACACCATCAATCCATCACAATCATTCATAATCATTACTTTAAATATAATTAAAATAAAAATCAAATATAATTTTGGATCTGACGGTTATCATTCACTGATTTTATACTGTCGTGCATTCCAATTAAATTCATTTTTTTTAATGGTTGCATTTGCAGAAAAATGTGTTACTATTTCTTTTGAGTTTTAAAATTTAATATATTATTAGTCACTATTTTATCAGTATTACTCTTAAGTATTCGTTGCATAAAAAATATAAAAATAAAAAATTATTCAGAACATTGTAAGAAAAAGATAAAGAAGAATTCAAAGATACTAAAATGTATTGCTATGTGTAAAAAGTCATACAAAACAACAAAAGGTTAAATTAGAAAAAGAAGTATTGATTAGTAAAATGGAGAGATTCATTAAATAAGCTCATCTATTAGCCAATGGATGGTATCTCTAATTAATAAAAAGCAAATTAAGCATTTAATATATGTATCAGTAAAGGCAATGTCAATAAAAGGCAATTAGATTAAAAAATTAGCGACAAAAGCAAAGGAAGTGTCACGAAAAGAACTGTTTAATTAATAAACCATGCTGTATTTGTCAACAACAAAAATTAATTAACCATATCTAACAACCTAACACACAACTTGTCATTTTTTTTATTAAGAGAATAAATTATGTATACTCCATTATTGGAGCTTTAGAAAAATATATATTAAATGTCATGATCTATGCTTTAAAATTATTACAATAATAAGGTTGAGTGGAGTAATTTAATTAATATTAATATTGAGTACTAGTATTTGTTACCATGTATAACATATCGGTTCAGAAGTCATTTTCTGACAATAATATTTATAAATCAAAACTTAAAAAATATATTTATTATTTCAAGAAAAAAAGTCAACAAATTAAAAGTATAATTTTTGTATTAAAACGGTTAAACATACAATTTTTAATATTTGATTGACTAACATGTAACATTTTCTATAAATTAATTAAAGATCAGAATAAAAAAAATAAACAAGATTATACTAGTAGTAGCATATACCTGTAATTCAGTGGTGACAGGGTATTCATCCATGTCAACGTAGTTCTTGTTGATGGAAGCCATGATGAGTTTATCACACTCTGGCTCCATCCATGTTGTCACAAACGATGCCAGATTCAATCTAGGGTTTCCATCCAGCATCAGTTCATCGTTTATGATCTGATATGCTGCGTCCTTCGGTATCGATTCCTCCGGCATCTTGAATCTATAACAAAATTCAGCTTATATTTGTTAAAAACTATATAGAGATGCAGACAGATACAGACACGACATTGGTACATTCACCAGACACATATTTGTTACCTGGGAAGTGAAGTTCTGACATAGCGAGAAGCAAAGGTTGAGTGGACAGAGACATCGGACTCGGAGGCTGTTTTTGAGAGAACCATGGTGGTGAGAAAGAAAGAGCTAGCTGTTTGTTTATTTGTTTGTGTTTATGTGAAACGATGAAAGGAAACAGAGGACTTATGCATGTATATAAATACACAGATTGGTGCGCTACAGGAAAAGGACTAATCAAATACTCTATTCAAGAGAAGAAAAAAAGAACCAATTGAATACAAGTCTATATAAAGTCAAAGACTCTTTCTATGCTGTGACTTATTTAACACGGAATACTTATTCTATTTCTATTCTACTTTAGAAAAAAAAACTATTTGGTTTGGGTTGCTCGTATTCCTATTGATGATTTTTTTTATTTATAATACCATAGTTTAATAAATTATTTTTCAAAATAATCTAGTATTCAAATAATTTTTCTAAATAACAGTTTGGGTGTATACGAATGAGAATAATGAAATTTTTTTTATTTATTTTACACTAACTAAAATAGTAATATTTAATTCCTATTTTTCATAAATATTTATTAAAATCTAAATCTATTAAATGAATTAAAATAGGATTTTATGGAAAAATAATGTTATAATAATCATAAATAAATTAAAATAAATATTCAAACTAAAATAGTAATATTTAATTCCTATTTTTCATAAATATTTTATTAAAATCTAATTCTATTAAAGGAATTAAAATAGGATTGTATGGAAAAATAATGTTATAATAATCATAAATGAATTAAAATAAATATTCAAACTAAAATAGTAATATTTAATTCTCTTAGATTTTTTTAAAATAATATTTTAATGACATGTAATTCTCGATCTCGATGATTTTTTTTGAAAAAGAGTACAATTTGATTTAATATTAAAAATATTTGATTCTAATCATAATTTTAAAAATATTATGATTCATTTTCAAGGTCTCTAATCATAATTTTTTCCTATACATGTATGCGTCAATCTGATTGGCGAATTGGTTTTTTTTTTTAAAACTAATTAGCCAACTCATTTGGCGAATCCATGCAAAATTAAGAAAAAAATTCCAACTCATTCGCCATCTCATTTGGCGAATAAGTGTAAAGTAAATAAAAAAATCTCATTATTCTCATTTCCCAAACCATTTGGCGAACATACATCCATACTACGTTATTTTGAAAAATTATTTGAATACTAGATTATTTTGGAAAATAATTTATTAAACTATGTTATTAAAAAAAATTCTCCTATTGATCCGACCACTTTGAAATAGTCCGTTTTTGGTCATAATTTTTAAGTGTTTTCAGAATCTTCATCTTATCGTAGGCTAATTTTATACTTTACACTAAAAAAAACCTATGTCTCGAATACATCCAACGGTTTTTTTTGCATTTCATGCTTGAAAAATAGTGATATTGTTATTTCTCTTCCCTTATATATGGAATGACGCTAAAACAAAGTAACAAGTTTTAAACATAATTTGAATACTCTTTACTTTTTTATATACTGACTTAAGCGTCAGAGTGCTAACCTTGTAGGTACACCTCACTTCATCGCATCGGAAGCTCTGTAACTTCCATATTTATCTCTATTTCTAGTGTCGTGTGTAGGAATCGACTTTTGATTCTCGTATTATGATCACTCACCATTTGTGTTGGGTATTTCATTATTTAATCGTAAATAAATCAGGTAAACTGTGTGAAGTTAAGTGTTTTTTAGTAGTAATTAGGTTTGTTTTGATTATGTTCAGGGTATCGTTAATTATGAGATTCTCGAGGATATTTTACTCTTTTGCTATGTCATTGGATGCAAAACTGAGTCGGGGCGAGAAAATAGAACAAAAACGCAGAAATTGAGACACCTATTGCCCATACGTGTAACACTCTAGTTGTTACGCGTACGACCATTCCTTTACGCATAGAATACACATTCTAGTAGAGAGGTTGAAAAAGTGGAGAAAAACAAAGCCTTTGTTGTTACGCGTAATATGTTGGTCATTACGCGTAACAGTTTCTGTGATGGCTAGCCCAAAGAGCTTTACACGTAGAAAAATTGCTGCACAACAGGCCATTACGCGTAATAGACATGCCAATACGCGTAATGAGCCCAAAATTCTGAAAAGCCCAAAAATCTCATATTTATTCTCAGAACGCGATTTTTCAAGGGGTGAACGATTTTGGAGTGCAAAGAAACGTTTTGAAGGCGGGAGATCTCATATTCTTAGAGGGGATTCAAATTTTCAAGAGTTCTACACGTTTGAAGATTAATTCCTACTGATTTATGTAATGGCAACAAATTCTTCATCTTTGTTTTTATTTTCCGTTATGAGTAGATAAACCTCCCAATGCTAGGGGGTGACCCTGAATCAGATTGTAAGGGTTTCCAATTTATTAATGCAATAACTATTTTAGTCAATAATCATTGATTTGTTATTGTTTCTGTGTTTAATGCTTCATCCGTCGGAAAAACGGATTTAGATCTGATATGAATATTTTAAGGCATGACAGCGGTTATTTTTCGATCTGGATAAGAACGTCTGATAATAAATATCACCTCATACTAGGGATACTTTATCTTAACTGGAAATTATTGATATTTGTATGCTTGATCATAATCGTAATTGCCTATGGACATAGTAATTAGGTTATGTTTTCAAATATCTTTTCACTAAGGACTTAGGATTAGATGCCCTAGAGGACCGGTAATCAACTGTTGTGGACTATGTTATTGCTCTGGTAAATCGAAATTGTTGCAGGAAGATTCATTCACCAAACCTTAGCAATCTACTTATATTTGTTCGTCTTTCAATTATTTACTCGCTTTCTTTATTTGCAATTTTAGTTATAATTAATTGAACAAAACAAAACCCAAAGGCTTTTCGTTTAATTAAAATTACATCTGACTGTGTATTGTCAAGCAGTCCTTGAGAACGATATTCGGGAAAATTCCCTATTATTACTATAGTGGACAAAAATAGTACACTTGTTATTTTTCCATCAAGTTTTTGGCACCATTATCAGGGACTGCAAAAGATAATAGAGTTACAGATTTGTTTCAATTAAAATTTTGTTCTCTGCGACTAAAATTTTATTTTCAGTATTTATTTTATTACTTTATTATACTAATTTTTGTTCTAACCTATGTATGCGAGGAAAGACCTTGGCTGATGTTTCTTTTGATGCAGAACTAGAACGCACTTTGCTCGCTAAGCTTAGACAAGCGAAAAGAGAAAGACTGGTAACGTCTGAAGCAGACATGGTGATACAAGAGCAAGAAGAAGACCATATTAGTGTTCATTCTGAGCATTATGATTCAAGCAACGAGACAGACACATATTCACATCCAGAAGTTGTTATCATGGGTGAAAATCCACCTCAGGCAGAGAGACTTCTGGGTGACTATGGAAGATAGAAATATGTCTTTCTTTGAAGCACTCAATCAAAAGCCATTGTACAAAAAATTCATGAAGGAAGTGATTAGTAAAAAGAGACCCAGTGGAGAGGAACAAAAAAGTGTAATTGAACATTGCAATGAAGTGTCACAAGGTAAGATAATTACAATCAAGCGAAATGACCCTGGAGATGTTGTCATCCCGTGCACTTTAAACGACAGAATATTCAAGAAGGTGCTTATTGATTCAGGTGCTAGTGTAAGTCTCATGCCTTTATCTATTTTCTGAAAACTGGTATTGGAAAAGTTAGTGATACAGGTACAAATGTGAAGTTTGCCAACCACGCGACTGAGCGGTCATATGGGCTGGCAGAAGATGTGTTGGTGACAATTGAAAATTTCACATATCCAGTTGATTGTAAGATCATGGACATTCCGGAAGACGATAAAACTCCAATCATCCTTGGACGACCGTTCTTACTTACTAGTTGGTGCAATGTTAATATGGAAACAGGTAAAGTAACTATGAAATCTTTTAAGGAAGAAATAACTTTAAAAGTGGTGAACATCCAAGAGCGAGGTGAAGAGAAAAAAAGTCAAGCTTCAGTTAGAAGAATCCAAACAGAGAAAAAGGGAAAGAACTTAAAGCCTCATCAGAAATAAATCTCTGAAATAATCTCTCAAGTTGCAGTATTCCAATCACCTAGGGCAACCAACAAGGTGTGGAAGTTGAAGTATCCTCCTTAAGAGAGGGAATGAGGTAACCTGTCAAGCCATGCGAAGTTAAACGAAGCTCTTCTTGGAGGCAACCCAAGAGATTTATTTTTAGTAATTTCATTGTTATGTTTATTATTGTTTCTCTTGCAATTTTGATTTTATTGTTTGTTTTGGGTTTTGCAAATTTCATGATTTTGTTAGTTCATACAGTTAATGATTTATTGGATTAGATACATGATGTTTACTGGACATAGTGGATGATAATGATTACTTTCACCACATGCGTAATTGTCCTCTGAGGAGTCACCCCGATTGTTTGATACTATTGTATGTGATTGGACACACTGGTTGAATAAAGTCTCAGAACTAGGAGCAAATGAGCCTTGAACAAAGAGACACTATGGAATTTGTCAGCTTTACCCAGCCTGGTGAGATCAGAAAAATCCAAACATATATACCATCATGAGAGACAGGTATGACTTTATCTATCATAGTTTGTGTACATTCTTTTTTACTGTTAACTGTATGAGTACACACACTAAGGCACATTTTTTGTTTATAACCTCGAGCCTTTCTAGTCGTCATAGTGTTATTATTATCCTTCGTTTACCCCCGTTGAGCATGTATCCTTTTGTTTCTAATTTACCTGTTATTATTAACCCATGGTCGTCTCATTTCCCTACCCTATTCAGAGTATGTGTTTTTGTTTTTGGATCTATGTTTAAATTTTAAGTTTGGGGTTGCTGTTGGAATAGCAACCTTTAAGTTTGGGGTAGCTTTGCAGTATTTGAAGGTGGTGAGTGGAATTATGAAGAAAAAAAGTGAAGATTGGTTCTTAAAAGAAAAAGTTGAATAAAACTTCAACAAAAAAAAGAGAAAAGAAAATCTTCTGAGGATAAAGTTCTGCATTCACTAAATAAAAATAAAAAGCACCCGATAAATATCATAAAAAACATAGTGATAAGAATGACAAGTAGTTGATAACTGAAGTAGTGTCTCCAAGTTAAAATATTTCTGGCTTGCTATCTATGAAGGACAAAGAGAAAACCCAAGGCAACATTAAAGGGTCCAATGCAAAATATTTCAGTAGTGTTGGGGTAAGAACTGTTTTTACAGTAAGTTTGGGGTGACGTGATCTATGTTTTATAGAGTGTTACTTGAGGACAAGCAACAAGATAAGTTTGGGGATGTGATCAGTCACCATTTGTGTTAGGTATTTCATTATTTAATCGTAAATAAGTCATGTAAATTGTGTGAAGTTAAGTGTTTTTAGTAATAATTAGGTTTGTTTTGATTATGTTCAAGGTGTTGTTAATTATGAGTTTCTCGAGGATATTTTACGCTTTTGGTATGTCAGCCGGTCAAAAACAGGTTTGGAAGCTCAGAGGATCGAGCATTGGATGCGAAACTGAGTCGGAGCGAGAAAACGAAAGAAAAACGCATAAATTGAGACACATATTGCCCATACACGTAACACTCTAGCTGTTACGCGTACGACCCTTCCTTTACGCGTAGAATACACATTCTAGCAGAGAGGTTGAAAAAGTGGAGAAAAACAAAGCCTCTGCTTTTACGTGTAATAGGATGGTCATTACAAATAACAGTTTGCATGGTGGCTTGCCCAAGGAGCTTTACGCAAAGAAGAATTTTTACACAGCAGGCCATTATGAAAGCCCAAAACTCTCATAATTATTCTCAGAACACAATTTTTCAAGGGGTGGACGATTTTGGAGTGCAAAGAAGCATTTTGTAGGCTGGAGATCTCATATTTTCATAGGGGATTCAGATTTTCAAGAGTTTTACACGATTGAAGATTGGTTCCTACTGATTTATGTAATGGCAACAAATTCTTCATCTTTGTTTTTATTTTCCGTTGTGAGTAGCTAAACCCCCAATTGCTGGGGGTGACCCTGAATTGGATTGTAATGGTTTCAAATTTATTAATGCAATAACTATTTTATTCAGTAATCATTGATTTGTTCTTGTTTTTGGGCTTTATGTTTCATCCATCGGAAAAACGAATTTAGAGATGATATGAATAATTTAAGGTCGGACAACAGTTATTTGTCGATTGAGATAAGAACATCTGATAATAAATATCACCTAGGACTAGGGATATTTTATCTTAACCGAAAATTCTTGATATTTGCATGTTTGATCATAACTGTAATTGCCTATGGACATAATAATTAGGTTATGTGTTCTACGTTATTGATATTTTCACTAAGGACTTAGGATTAGATGCCCTAGAGGACCGGTAATCAATTGTTGTGAACTATGTTATTGCTCTGGTAAATCGAAATTGTTACAGGAAGATTCATTCACCGGACCCTAAAAATCTACTCATATATGTTCTTAGTTCAACTAATTACTCGCTTTCTTTATTTGCAATTTTAGCTATAATTAATTGAACAAAACAAAACCCAAAGGCTTTTTGTTTAATTTAAATTACATCTAACTATGTATCGTCAAGCAGTCCTTGAGAACGATATTCAGGGAAATTCCCTATTATTACTACAGTGGGCAAAAATAGTACACTTGCTATTTTTCCATCACATTCTTATCAAGAACAACGCATTATCCACCTGCAGAAAGATCTTCACTGGAAACAAATCTAGCGTAAGCAATAACTATTGTGAATATGATCGAAGAACCTAGTTCTGTTTCAGATCCAATTATTCACCTATTGATGTCGATCGATGCATTTCTAAGCATCGCCGCATCCAATGCTTCGATATCCCCCTATTGTTTCTTGCTAGACATGGATCCGAGAAGGCAGTGATTTAATAAGTCAGAATTAGGATTCCTAAATCAAGAAAAAAATCGACAAAATCGTAAAATATGAAGTACCTCTGGTTCTTGTGAGAAGAGGAGGAGTTTTGAATTAGATAAGCTTGTCTCTCTTTAAGTCCTTTTATTTCTTCCAATAAACTTTTATTTTTCAATTCGTTGAAAGAAATATTGTCTTTAGAGGTAGAGATAATTTGTTCTAATATACTTTTTTCATTAGTTAGCTTTTTACATATGTGAAACAAGTCTTAATAAGAAAAATAATATGTTACCTCATCTTTTTCATGATTTTCCATGAGAGACATGTTTGTCTCTTCTTTATTATAGGATTCTACATCATTATCATCCCGAGATATGTAGGTTGTTTTAAGTTCTTTTCACGGTTTCTTGGATCTTCTCTGATTTTGAGGGTAGTTTGGTCTTATGTTCCCTTCCTTTGCACATTGGTGGCATGTGGGAATGAAGGAGTGCCCTTCTTCATTTTGCTCTCGGAAACTTGTAATTTGCTTTTTTTCCTTGGGAACTCTTGAATTTTTGAAACTTGAGTTTCATATATTTATTAATCTCACTTTATAATTTTCATATGATAATTCCTTATCTTTGATGTTATTAGCATTTAGTGCAATACTTTTCCTCTTCTTCTTGTCATTTTCTTCAACATCAGCAAGTATCTTCAGCTCCATCTCGTGTTTATGGAATTTATAAAAAAAGGTGTGTGTGTGTGTGTGTGTGTGTGTGTGTTGTGTGTGTATCCATGGTTGCTAAACCCCTACATTCACAAATTGTAGTGAATTTAGGTTGCCAACTCGGATTTATGCATCCAATAATTTTCACAACCAATTACTCATTTGAAAATATTTCTCCCATGGTTCTCATATGACTCATGATATAGGTAAATTGTGATTGCATTTTATTTATTAGTACTACAAAACGCGTTAACAACAATGTCATGGTCACCACAGGTCATGCCTACACCGTTGTGAAATCTCTAAACTAAGGCGCTATTCTATTATTTTTATTTACTATTTGTATATAACAACGGTTGTTTATTTCAACAGTTGTGACATGTTTTTTTAAAATTTAATTCTAAATTAAACTTCGGCGCTTCATTATGAAATCTAATTACAAAAGTAATATATCACGACGGTTGTGGTATATCCACCATTGTGATATGTATCAAACTTCGATTCCCAACAACTACATATTTTTTCAATTTTAAACATATATTTTCGTATAAGTAGATCAAATTAATGTGTAAATAGATTCGATTCCTAGCAACTATATTTTTTTAATTTACTTTCCATTTTAAACATGTATTATATTTCATTTTTTAGCATTTTTTATGTTAATTAGAAGAATTTAATCAAATTAAAAAAATTAAAGACAAGAGTATATATAATAGATAAGTTCATTAATATTTTAAAAAAAGGAGTACATATATTTTTCAAGGATCATAACCCATAGCTATAAAAGCATCTTTATAGTCTAGGGGATTGTCCTCACTCCTTTCATCAGAGTTATAATAATATGTCTTTCTCTCCTTCTTTTTCTTTTTCTTTTTCTTTGCCTTCTTCTTCTTCTTCTTCATCACCCTTAACGCATCTGGTCTGGCGTTGGTAGCTTGTTGGACCTCTTCATTTGGTTGCTGATGTTGCTCATTTGTAGTGATCTTTGTGATGTTTTATTGGCATTCTGCTCATTTGTAGAACTCATTGTTACCGAATATTATGAAGAAATGTAAAATTGTGTATTTATAGATGAGGATGAAGATGAAAATATGATACTTTAATGCTTACAATGATGGTAACATATAATTTTTGATATTCCCGAACAATAGTTTTTAAATTACTACTTGGGGTGAGTGTTTTCCCTCTTCCGGGAAGAGCAAAAGTTGTAGTATTACAACAGTTGTGTTTTATAACCGTAATTAAATAATTATATAAAACGGAAAAAATGTTGTAGCAAGGATTCAAACCTTGTTCCAATTAAAGGGGTAACACTACGGTTAATATGGATAACCATTGTGATATAATTATAATAAATATATACCTATCATGACAGTTAAATTCGTTAATCGTTGTGAAATATTTTACCATATAAGCGAATTAAGTTTCCCTTATTTACATGTAGCGCCGTTTCTTTCACAACGAAACCATAACACCCATTTTTGGCAGCAAGGCTTCATCTTTTTTTGGACACTACAAAAAAGAATACAAGAAATATAAAGCTTTTTATTTAGGCTTCTTCATCCTCGTATTCCTTCTTGCAGTGTCTAAAACTAAATGAACATGGTGAGTATCCTTGTATTCCTTCACAGTGAAACCCTATCATCCATTTTTTCTCTACATTTTTTGCAACATATACTTTATATGATTTTAGAATTTGCGAAAATAAATATAAGAAGTATGAAGAACCTTTTGATTTAAGCTTCTTCCTCCTTTTATTTCTTATTGTAGAGTCTAAAACTAGATGAACATGATGATGATGCTATGGAAAATAAGGTATTCCTCTTCGCCAATCTTCTTGTTAGATAGTTCCCATTATCTTATTTGCTTCATGTTGGTTGTGTTGATTATGTTCATTGTTCTCATTTCTTCACATTCTTCTTCAATGGACAATACTTTGATTATGGAACATATTGTTTGTTGCATATGCTAATAATGTATCTTGTTTTGTTAAAGTCCCACTTCGGGTTTTGTTTCAACTTTTGCTGGTTTTGTTTTGAATACTAACTAATTTTCCTTTATTTGAAATAGCTGAAGTTGTATAGTAAAGATGATACATGGTGATGATGATGGTGGTAGAAAGCGTATAGTATGAGTTTATCAGGTACATATATATATATATATATATATATATATATATATATATATATATATATATATATATATATATGTGTGTGTGTGTGTGTGTGTGTGTGTGTGTGTGAATATTGTTTGTTTCACTATCCTTTTATTGAAAATGCAATCATTTAATTTGACATAGAACCATATAATCTGAAAATTAAGATGTATTTGAAAACCAACATAAATCGATCAATGTTTTCTGAATTGTTTCCATCTCATTCCAACACATTTTATGTTCCTTTAACTCATAATATATGGTTGAATGGTCTGTTTGCTTCAGTTCATCTATATTTATATTTCTACTTTACCTTATTCTCATCACTCATCACGATAAGTTATCATAACAATCTCCATGATAAGCGGCGATGATGAGGTATTATAATGAAAGATATAGAGGTACTGAAGAAAATAGATCATCGATACATTTTTGTGTTAAAGAACATAAAATGTGTTGAATGAGTTTAATGCAATTCGGAAAATAGTAGTTTGTTTATGTTGGTTTTCAAGAACAGTTTAATTTTCATATTATATAGTTATTAACCAATTTAAATGGTTGTAGCTCTTTAATTAGTGGATGGTTAAACAAACAATATATATTTGTTTATAATAAACTAAAGGTACATTCCACGACGGGTGAAACTCGTAACTATTGTAATATTCAATATATATCACAACAGTTGATAAACATAACCATTGTAATATAACACATGCTTTCCAGAATACAACAACGGTCTCAGGACCGTGATTATAAGTAGCATACTTACAAAAACACTCTACAAAACAACACCCTCGTCCGCGTCATTATATGTCATTCCCAACCGTTGTTAAATGGGTTTTTTGTAGTAATGTATGTTCTCTTCATATTTCATTCTAAAAAGTCCATACTCATGAATTAATGTGCCTAACCTTTCCCTCCTTACCTCAATAATTCTTTCATGGGTAGTTTATAGGATGTTCCAAAATTATTTTGTAGTCTCATAGTGAGAAACTTGAAAGAATTCATCAAGACCGAGAGTGGTGGTGATGACAGTTTTTACCTTAAAACAATGATGCACATTTTCTTTATCATATTTGGTCTAATACTTTTTTGTTTTGCTTACTACACCATAAATGATACCGTGTGTAGGAAAATTAGACATTCTTTTAGAGCGTTCCAAACTCCACGGTCCATCCATTTTATGAAAAACTTAATTTTCTCTTAAACTATGTGTTTATCCATTAAAGGATAGGGTTTTTCTAGTAAATAACTTAAAGTCATTTTCCTCCTAGGACGATTAGTCTTTAAGAGGAGTTAGGCTCTGAAGTCCCTTGTTGCACAAGTGATTACAAGCACAAGAGGGGGAGGGATGAATTGTGGTAATTCATAATTAATTTAGATGTTTTAATAATTAAGTAAATTGTATTAGCATTTTTAAGATCAGAATAAAAAGCAGCGGAAAATAAAGCAACAAAGTAAATAGCCGAAATTAAAAGATAATGGTTAAAGAGATGACACTAGAGAGTTATACAGGTTCAACCGAATGTGGGCCTACTCTTCTCCCAAATAGATATTCTTGATTTTTGACTATAATATCAAGCTTTTATAGGTTATGCCTTCGAACCTTTGATACAAGAAAATCAGGATATTTTGCATTGGCTTATCCCTTACCAAAACTGAGATTTTCCATGGGTTGTACTCACGAACCGAGTAGAGATTTTACAAGCTAATCTCAATAACCAAATATAACTTTTACAATATGAGTTCTATAACCAAACAAAGATTTTAAAATGTTTTATCTCAATAACTAAAATCAATTCTTCAAGAGTATAACACTCTTGAAAATAACAACAATGTCATGACACCATTACAACTCTTTCTTCACCTGCAATTTTGACTCACAAAGCACTAAGGCAACTTTAATGAAAAAAATATATTTAGAGAGAGGGAGGGAGAGGGAGGGAGAGAGAGAGAGAGAGAGAGAGAGAGAGAGAGAGATAAATTGAAAAGAATTAGAAAAATCATGAATTATGTTGTGGAATGAAGTGAGAAGATACCTTATTTATATATGAAAAGAATTAGCTGAAAAAGGAAACAATCCATGGGCCAATTAACTCACCTAATCGATTAAGACACGAGTCTAATCAATTAGGAACTTTGAATAACCAATTATTATGGTCCGACATGGAAGGTTTTGATATAGAATTGTGACTAATCATTAAGATATTACCACAATCAATTATACACTCGATTAGAAATCATCTAATCAATTAGGTTCAGGATCTAATCGATTAAATTGTTGAAAAATTATCGTAATCAAGCAGAAGTTCCTATAATCAACTCGTTAGGCCTTAAAACGTTTTTCATGTGATTTTTTTAAGTAAAGAAACGTCTTAAAAGTATTTTAGGTGTGTGTGAGTTGTCTTAGTATCTTAAGAGTTATTCTCATACTTTCACAAGACTATAGTCACTCAGATATACATGACTAGATAAACTTTCACAAGACTCTAGTCACTCAGATATACACGACTAGATAAACGTTCACATTCCCTCTCTTTCATAACTATAAAGCTTTCATGTTTTTCCAGATATACCGATCATATAAGAACTTCATTGGAACCTTGAATCTTCTACTTGATAAGGATTGATAAATCTTCAAGTTAATCATCATCATCTAAGAGTTGTAAATATATTACCGCCAAATTCAACAAGCATAAGAGTTATTGTCATCAAAACACCAAGAAGGCCACCAATGTTAAAATCATTGCCTTCATACTTCAACCACATAGATCCACAACTACAAGGTCTAGAGATAAGATTCCAGAAGATAGAAAATATCGATTTCGCTCTTGTTATGATGACCCAAAAATTGAGGCATTTTTTAGCACAACATATCACTCTGAGGATTGACTACCTTATCATGCAAGTATTGTTCAAACAAGACTTAGCGAAAATAATTAAGAAGTGGGTCATTGAAGTCTCTAAATTCGATATTGTTGGAGCACAAGGTTGAAGATGAAGAGGACGATGGAAGATAGAAAACTTTGTAACTAACTTCTAACCAAAAAATGATTACAAAATTATGTTACAAACTGAGCTAAGCTTTTGCATATTACACAAGCCCAACCTAAATACAATCTAAATGCAAAACAAAATTACTCTAAATTCAACAGATATGAATTTGGAGTACACTCTAATACCACCCCTTAATCCACATTCAAGATTAAAATCAACAATACCAATTACATCCCTCAAATGGATGCAATGTTCAATATTGATAGCTTTAGTCAGTGTAAGAACAAGATTTGGTTCTGATCAAGATCTCTAAGTTTTGATAATAACAACAGGGTATTTATATGAAAGCAATTTTGATACTCTAACATTTGTGGTTCTTAATGTTCTAGCAAATAAGTTCTGACTCTGATAGAGATTCCATGAAAAATAATTTTGAAATGACGATATCCGCTTTTGTGTGAAAAAAATCAAGGCTGCTTCTTTGCTAACTTATCATAATGACCATGAGTAAACCTTTATTTTTATTGCAATGTTTTCTAGGATTCTGACTCTAATTGAGTGTGACTCTGATATGTTAGTTCTGAAGACTAAATGCTGAAGACTCTGATGGCTTGAAGTTCTAAAGACTGAAGGTTTTGAAGACCAAGTGTTGAAATAATCTGATGACTTGAATTCAGAAGACTAAAGGTTCTGAATACCAAGTGTTGAAGACAAGGTTCTGAGTGAACGACGTTATGAAGACTCTGAAGACTTGAAGTTCTGAAGACCAGGGGTTTTGAAGACAAGGGCTGAAGTTCTGAAGACAAAGTTCTAAGTGAACAAACTCTGAATACACTAAAGACTTGAGGTTCATAAGACCCAGTTATCATTTCCTCTACTCATGCTTCAATCATATTACAACTAGAAGCCTCTGAAGATCAGAAGATAAGGATTAACAATTAAGAGGGAATAATACAATAGTACCAAGACGTTTCATTCCACTAACAACTCTACTACTCCACTACCCTGATTAGGTTGTACGAAAGGACGATTATGTGTACTATTTTCACCCTCAGCAACGACATTCCTCAGGCTAGATGTCTCTCAACAGATCTTTTTCTTAGTGCCTATAAAAGGATTGTCTCATGAAGAAAAAATGCACAAGACTACCTAACACTCCAAGCGCACATACAAAGCAACATTCTTTTACAGTAGTGCATATTTTCAAAAGCTCTCAATTGTGTTTACCATGATTATTTAGAAGCAACTAATTGTCAACAAATATTTTACCTTGTTATAAGTCACATCAGCTGGTTGGGCATTGTCATAAGTCGCATCAATTAGTTGTGCATTGTTAAGTCACATCAGTTGGTTAAGAATTATTGTAAGCTTCATCAGTTGGTTGCGCATTATTAAAGTCACATCAGCTGGTTAAGCATTGTTGTAAGCCACTTCAGTTGGTTGTGTAGTTAGTCAAAAGTTGTGTGTGCCTTGTAATATGTTCGGTTATAGTGGATTAAGTCCTTGTTCAATGAGAAATCACCTTGGCGGGTGGACTGGAGGTAGCTTGAGGTTGTTAAGTGAACTAGGATAAATCAGTGTGTCTTTCTCTCTTGTCAATTGATTGGTATACTTATTGTGTTTTCACAAAAAACTTTCATTTTTCAAAACCCAATTCAAGCCCCCATTTCTAGTGTTTTCGCATACCTTCAGTAGGTACATCTGCAAGTTTCTCCTGAGTGCTACAATGAACAACTTCAAGCACTCCATTATGAACCTGATTGCACATAAAATGAAACTTTGTGTAAATATGTTTGCTTCTTCCTTTTATCACCCTATCAACTTCACAGGCTTGCTCACCTTGATTTTCAAATCCTACAATAATTTAAAATTGAAACAACTTTACAAGTAGACAAAGCACTTATAATGTACTCAACTTCACATGTTGACAATGCAACCACTGGTTTCTTCTTGGAGCACCAAGAAATGGGACCTCCCAGATACTTGAAGAAATATCCAGAAGTACTTCTTCTATCAACTCTGTCTCCACACCAATCAGAGTCTGAATAACATATCAACTCTAAATCAGATTTAGCATCAAAGAGGAATAAAACTCCATACTTCAAAGTCCCTTTAATATACCTCAGTATCCTGACAGCAACTTGGTAATATGATCACTTTAGTTTGTTCATAAACCTACTCACAATTCCAACTACATAGCAAATGTCAGGTCTAGTATTACAAAGATATCTAAATGAACCTACCAACGTTTTATAAATTGTAGCATCTACATCATCACCCTCAATATCAGAATCTAGCTTGTGATTTGTTTCAACAGGTGTGATTGCAGACTTGCAATTTATTAGCTCAAATCTCTTTAGAAGTTCAACTTCATACTTCAGTTGATGCAAAATTATACCCTTATCATAGTACAAAATCTCCATCCCTAGAAAATATACCATATTTTCTAGATCAATCATCTCAAACCCATTCATTAACACCTTTTTTAAGTTAGCTATCTAATTTGAATAACCCCCTGTTAGCAATATGTCATCAACATAGAAACACACCATAGTCATATTGCTATCAGATGTATGCTAAACATAAACACCATACTTCATCTTACATTTTATGAATCATTGAAGATTGGAAAATGAAATAATTTTCAGATTCCAAGCTCTTGGAGTTTGTTTCAGTCCATACAAGGCTTTATGCAACTTGTACACCATCCCTTCCTGATTATTTTTCACAAATACATGAGGTTGTGACACATAAACTTCCTCTTGTAAATGACCATTCAGAAATGTATATTTCATATCTAAATACATCAGAGGCCAATTTCTATTAGCAGTTATATCGATCACTAATCTGATTGTTTCAAGTCTAGCAACAAGTGCAAACACCTCAAAGTAATCTAATCCAAATTTCTATAGAAATACTTTAGCTACTAATCTTGCTTTTTGTTTGCCAATTGATCGATTTGGCTTCAGTTTCAACTTGTAAATACATCTCACATTGATGGCTTTCTTGTTCTTTGGAAGTTCATTCAACTTCTCATTTTTGTTTCTTTCTATAGCTTCAAGTTCTTCTTTCTTGGTCATCAACCACACTTTCTTCTGCACTAAGGCATTTAGTTTCCGTTGTTTTCACATTCACCTTGAATGTTTTGTTGCTTCCTTGTTCATATTGCATAATCAACTTCTAATTAGAATCATACAACTTCAAGAGATTTTCCTTCATAGTAACCGAGAAACCTTTCTCAATTAGTTGACCTACACTCATCGGATTTCTCATCATGCCCGGAACATACCAAACATCCTTTATTAGAACAATTTTGCCATTCTTCACTTTGACCTTGACATTTCCCATTCCTTTAGCATTCATATACTTATCATCAACACATTTGGTCCTCTTTATAGATTCAAAATTAATCATCCATGGTTTGTTTCCAATTAGTTGATTTTAGCAGCCAGTGTCCATATACCACCAGTCTACCAAGTATCCACCATCGAATTTAGAAGCCAACAATAACATATGTTCATCATCAGACTTTCCTATGGCTATGTTTGCTTCTTCTGATTTCCTTTCCTTGTTTGACCAACAATCAGCAACAAAGTGACCAAACTGCTTACAATAGTAGCATTGAACCTTCTTCTTGTCAAACTTCTCATTTCCCTTCTGATATTTTTTCTCATTGGAGATGAAGACTTCTGACTTTTAATGACCACCACCATGTCTCTTCTTGGCCTCTGACCAAGATTGCTTTTGATTCTTCTTACCAGAAGATGCTTTTAGATTCGGTTCTACCTCTCTTTCAGAAGTTCTCTCAGTCAGATGCAACTCTTATGCCTATAGACTATTATGCAACTCTTCAATTCTCATGGTGCTAAAGTCCTTAGAGTGTTCAATTACTACAACAATGTAATCAAATTTAAGATTATGTGATCTTAGTACCTTTTCAATGATTACTTGTTAAAAGAGAGTCTCTCCACAAGATTTCATATCATTTGTGATCAGAATCAATATGGAGATGTAATTAGGTACCTTTTCATTGTTCTTCATGTTGAGATTCTCATACTACTTACATATATACTAAAGATTTACCATATTCACCGATGTATCATCGTTGTAGCACCGTACTAGTGTGTCCCATGTAGCCTTCCCTGTTGTTGAATCAGTGTTCTTCTCAAACACATTCATATTCACACACTAACAGATATAGAACAATGCATTCTTATTCTTCTTCCTTGCTTCTCTATGTGTGTTTCTTTATGCTTCAATTGCATCTGCTGTAACCGATGTATAACTGTTATTGACGAGATCAAGAATATTTTGAGCACCAAATAACACGCATCTGAATCATTAGTCGATTTCAACTCTTTCCATCAAAGACTAGAAGCTTTGTGTTCAAGCTACTGTTTCCATTGTTCATCTTCGATCTTGTGCAAATTTACTAAAAACTCACAAATACTCGTGTTTCCCAATCCCTCAAAATCAAGAAATGTGATTCTGTTTTGATTCATATCTTCAATTTATTGTGAATTGAATGAGTATAATCAATAGCACATGCCTCACATACATTCGTGTTTCTTGTTCTGAATCTAAACTAGAGCTCAAGATACTGATTTTTGGAGTACAATGTTGAAGATGAAGATGATGATGGAAGAGAAAAAACATTGTAACTAACTTCAAACTGAAAAATGATTACAAAATTTTGTTATAAAAGGAACTAAGCTTTAGCTTATATACACAAGCCCAAGCTAAACGCAAAACCAAATTAACTCTAAATTCAACAAAATCTGAGTTTGGATTACACTATAATAGATATCACTTACAATCCTCGAAAAGATCTTAAAACTTGGACCTTGGCTGATTTCGCACCTAAAACCACATATGAAGCGTGACACACCCTTAAGATGTATGATGTAAGTAAATGGATCTTCTAGCATCATGGGAAGTGCGTTCGAAATGCTTTTAGAAAACGACAACAGACTCACCCTCGAAGTAGTCGTAAGATTCAAATTCCCAACATACAATAATCAAATGGAGAACGATGATCACTTAGCAAGATTGTCATGCAGTAGTACTTGACAATCGTTAAGGGCACCATGGCTAAATTCAATAAGGTGGAAGTCCAACACTTCCCCATATAACATTTAAAGTCAGTCATTTACTCGCGAAGATGATTCTATAAAGGAAACAATAGGATGGGCACACTTCTATAAGGGATATAAGGGAAATAAGAGAAGGAGCACCCCCCCCCCCCCCTAATATTTTCTTAAAATAAACATTTAAATCGGACCGATCCAATTCTAATTTTAAAATGGGCCAAAATTTAAAAAATACAACTATAATAATTAAAAATAGGTGAACACTCTGATAGCCTTGAATTTAGTTGGATACCGGTATCTTCATACAATCACATACTATTATTCAATTACACGTCACTTTTTACGATTATTTTATTTTAAAATAAATTGAAAATTTTAACCAATTTATACTTAAGGTACCGATACTCAATTATTTATCATGGGTACCTAAGAATTTGTCATAAAAATAATACATAAAAAATATATTTATAGATTAACAAAAATAAGATTCAATTATAATTATTTTGACTTTGATCAATCTCATATTTTAATGTATTGGGTTTTTATTATAGTAATTTTTTTTTAATTTATTTGATTTTTTATATTATTTTTTATATTTATTAATATTAATGTAAAGAAAATGAGACTTTACTAAATTATAGAACTCTCAAAAATTTGAAATCCTATGCTATAGAACTTGTTGTTCCTGTTTAAATGAAATTGGTAAGTACTATTTTAAAAGTAAACTATTTTTTTATTAAAGAAATTTATAAAATAAAAAATAAACTATTAATGTGGTTAAGAATTACTTATGAACTATGAAGATCCCTACGAGCATGTCTTTGTCTCTTTATCATAGTCAAAATTCTTATTCAAGAAAATCACGGGTCTTGTCAATTAAGCAAAATGGTTCAATTTTGAAACCGTGTGATGAAAAGGGACCCATGTTGAAACACAAGTAGGTTTTGGAAGGGTTTTCACGACTAAAAGAGAAAGTAAGAAATGGTGACCAACAAAGATTAGGAGTTGGAAGATTATAAATTGAGGGCTCTTGAATAATCTTCAATTTAAAGAAAAGTCAATAATGTAGTTGCATATTAATTAGCAATAATGTAGTTGCACAATCAATGCCATTCATCTATGATGTGACAAAAGCTGGCGATTTAGGGAATTATCATAAAGGAAAACAAATTGATGTCAAAAACCATCAAAACAAAATGCTTTATTTCAATCAACGTGTCGAAAGTGTACAGTGTGAATGAGAATTTGGAATCAAGTTTAAAATAGAAACGGGTGTGAAATCCTTACATCCATGTGAATCCAGTAAGTGTCAATATATCTATCTCTCTTCTATTTTATTCTTTCCAAAATTGACATATCTATTATAGTACTATTTATATAATTAATACTTCCTATTTTATTTATAATTTTCACATTAATAAAATTATTCTCTTTTTATAATAAATAATTATAATCCAATTGTTCGTAGGTGTTTTTAGCAAACAATCACGACTTTGAAATATTTTAAGATTAACTCGAAAAACTTTAGGATTGATTTTATGCAAAAACTTTTACTAATATGTAAATATAGGATGTGATTACAAATATTTGATTGCAAACAATGTTAAAGTAGATTTTAAAGATATCAAAGCTTAAATTAAAGTAAAAGACAATTGAAATAATCGACATTAAATGAAATATGCAATATATGACAAGAATAAAAGATGTTTCAATTAAGGAAATATAAAAAGGACAACGAAAAAGGGTCGTTGATTCACATAATTGCTCACAAACTGTTTCGTTCTTTGGCTTAGGTACTCCAGTTCTATAGAGGATGTATATGAAATTTGTGAAATTGATTACAACACATGAGTCTGTTATATATATACTAAACTAAAAGTATTTATCTTCGATAATTTACACCTACAGAATCGACATGTCATTCGAATACATACAATTCCCGCTTGAAATTCTGGTATCAGATATGAGATGTCGAAAGAGACGTCACGACATTAATATTTGAACATTAACAAGGTAAATAAAATATAAAGTAAAAGGGAAGTAACACAAGAAATTGTTAACCCAGTTCGGTGCAATCGCACCTACTATGGGGGCTACCAAGCCAGGAAGGAAATCCATTATCAGTAGTATCAATTCAGAGTTAAACCACTCAGTTTACACTTTTCACTTAATCACTACCAATGTAATTTCTATCTAAGAACTCTTAGATGCAAGACACCTCTTACTCCCCCCAATCACACACAGTGATAAGCAAATAAGAACTAACAAGAAACGAAGACACCCTTCAAAGACACATAACCATCACTGTTTAAAAGCTTATGGATGATTAACAAATTACAACTCAAAAACACGGTCCAACCCTAATATCAGAATGATAATAGAGTGGCTCACAAAAACACACACACAAGAAAACCCTAAATCTCAAAAGCACTAAGCTTTACAGTACACAATCATTCCACGTTTTTCAATTGGGTTAAACATACTGTATATATAGCATTATGAATGGGCCTGGATCATATCAGAAACTTCCAAAGATACGATACCATGATATACTCCAAATCAAGGATAAAAAGATCTTCAAAATCTCCAAAAACTTAACACATAACAACTTTTGTATTTGACAACAAAACTTCCTTGATTTTCGCAGACACTATAGAAAATCACACAAATAAACACCTGCTAAAAAAGTGTATAAATCAAATCAAAACTTTTTGCATCAGGATGTCCCAGATCAGACAAAACAGATGTTACGACATATGATCTGACATCACAAAAAAAACTACACATATGTTCTTCAAGCATGTCAGAGACAACTTACAGGATATCAGAACATATGATAATGTTTCCTACACATGCAACCAAACCAAGAACCTTAAATCTCCCCCTTTGGCAAATTTCAGCTAACACATTATCAGAACCAGTCAACTGGAAGGAACCAAACCAAAACACAAAACACAGAGATCATAACAGCAGAAAAAAATTTCAGTTGCACAAGATAGAACATTTGGTAAGACATCACCCAATCAGAACAACATCTCTCCTCAAACAATCAACTAGACACAACAGCATAACAAACATATCAGATTAGATTAGCTAGCTCTCCCCCTTTTTAGCCATAATATGTCAACCATACCAAAATAGGATTATACTTCCCCTATTTTATACACATCAAAAGAGAATAATGAAGAACCATATTGAGACAGTTAGGAAAAAATTGCTCCCCCTTAACACATAATTACTATTCAAAGGAGTGAGAGCACACACTAGCTTCCCATATCAGTAAAGGAAGCATCATCATTGTCAGAATTAACAGAACCAAAAACACCATTAGTATAGTGACAGGAGATATTGTCTAATGTAACATCAGGAGCTCTAACAACAGTCTTCTTTATAGCAGCTTTCTTTACAGGGAAAATCATTAATTGTGCCAAACAACATCTCCCTCAAATTGAAACTTTATTTCTTATATCCCTCATAAACCTCCACACCGTTCTCCCACAAAATCTTTAAATCTTCGATCAAAGGTGTCAAGTATACGTCTATGTCATTCCCTGGTTGTTTAGGCCCAGAGATTAACATAGATAACATCATGTATTTACGCTTCATACATAGCCATGGAGGTAGGTTATAAATCATAAGAATCACATGCCATGTGGTATGTGAGATACTTTGAAGACCATGCAGGTTCATTCCATCAGTAGATAATGCCAAGCGAAGGTTTCTTGCTTTTTCTCCAAAGTCAGGATAATCATTATCAATTTTCAACCACTATGGTGAATCAGTCGGATGTCGATACTTTCCATCAATAATTCTTTCATTTACATGCCAAGTTAGGTGTCTTGCATCGGTTTCACTACGAAACATGCGCCTAAATCTCGGAATTATAGAAAAATACCATAAGACGTTTGCTGGAGACATTTTTTTCTTATATCGAGACAAACCGCATTTAGGGAACTCAGTTAAAGATGCATATTCGTTTCGAAACAAAAACACAATCGTTTGGACAAGCATGTATCTTATCGTAGCTCATGCCAATAGAGCACAACATTTTTTTTGCCTCATAGGTTTGATTAGGAAGAACATTATCCACTGGTAGCATTTCTCTCATAAGGGCCAACAACTATGTGAAACTTTTATCTGACCATCCATTGCCCGCCTTTAAGTTGTACAACTTTAATACCGCAAACAGTCTTGTGAATTTAGTGTAACCTTTATACAATGGTTTCTCTGCATCGCTTACCAACCTCTCAAACATTTCGGGACAATCATGAAGATCTTCTTCAAGTGCTTCTGCAATCTCTTCGACTCGATCACAATTGTATGCTTCCGTGTCTTTATCGTCTGAAGCATAGGTCGTATTACTTTTCCCCCTCGGTTCAACATTCTCGTTGATTTTCTCACCATGAAATATCCAACACTTATAACTTCGATCAATTTCATGCCTCAGTAAATGCGATTTTAATCCATCTGCGTCAACCTTACCAATATAACAACAACCCGAGCAAGGATATTTCATTCGACTGGGGTCTTTAACGTGTTGAACATCAAACATAACGAATTCCACAACCCCATTCTCGTACTCTTTGGTTAATGAATCGGCAAACATCCATTTTTTATCCATGGTTTTCCTACTTATTAAGGTAAACAAAATAAAATACCATACAAAGATTTGAGTGCAAGAATAAACATCATCAAACCAATAAATCCTAGTATTGTGTGCATTACTTTAAGTGTATATACTTTCTAGCCAAAATTATTTAATTCACTCTAACTCACTCTAACTCACTCTAACAAGGTATTTATACACAATTTCACTTAGTTTTTTTAGTTACTACAACATAATTTCTTTAAATATTCACATCACTACCTCAACTCTTTTTTTAGTTAACCCAAACTAAGTCCTAAATTTATTTAACTCACTCTAACTATGCTCACTCTAACAAGGTATTTCTACACAATTTCACTTAGTTTTTTTAGTTACTACAACATAATTTCAAACACATATTACACTTAAAACAATTGTTAATACTTTGTTTCACAAAAATTCATAACACTTAGTTTCTTTACAAATTCACATCACTACATGATTTTCTATTTACACATCCTGCAACTTTTTTTTACTAACACTTATACACTTGTTTCTATAACAGTGAACCATATTCAATCCAAGAATGTTCCATCTCAACTATTCCAACAAAGTGATAACAAGAAACTTGCCCTAACATAAACTTTCCCTAACAAAAACACTTACTCCAACCATTTTAACTTCATTTTCATTTTAGCAACAACAAACCATAAAGAGAAAAAGATGAAACTTGCCCTAGCTAACAAAGAAAGATGAAACTTACCGAATAGAGATGGTGTACGTTGGAGGAAGGAGTACGATGGCAAGATGTGGTCGGAAGAAGCATGACGGCAAGACGGTGGAGGAATGAGCACGGTGGCGATATCAGCTTCTTATGTCTCAGTCGTCGTTTGCAGTTGTCGTTCGCAGAGAGGGAAAGAAAAGATATGAAAATAGAATACTGAGTATTCTAATATTTTCATTTAATTAGACCTTAGACAGCGCTTTTGAGGAAAACGATGTCTAAGGGAGCCCTTTAAAAGCGCTTTTAAAAAGCGCTGGCTAAGGTCAACCTTAGACAACGCTTTTGATTTTATTTTATTTTTAAATTATAAGACCTTAGACAGCGGTTTTGAGAAAAGCGTTGTCTAAGATATTCCTTTAAAAGCGCTTTCAGAAAGTGTTGACTAATGTCTACCTTAGACAGCGCTTTTCCAAAAGCGCTGTCTAAGGTAGGACTTTTAGCAGCCCTTTTACTATTTTTCTTGAACAGTTTCCGCGTTTTATTTTATTTTATTTTTACTTATAATAGCGCTTTCTTAATAAAACGATGTCTAAGGTGCGCTATTAAACGTCAATTTTGGCATAGTGGGTTTCTACAAAATCGATACTTAGTTTAGGTGTGTAGATAATTTTTGGCTTTTATTTTGAGCAAATTAGAGTAATTTTGATGTAAATAATTCAGAACCAGAGATTTAAAAAATATATGAATTATACTTGCAAAATTATATATGTTAACAATTTTTATTAACATAATTTAAAAAACAGTCACTTTTCTATCACTTTTCATGCCACTCATTTTATTTATTTATATTCTTCTTTTTCGAATTCAATTTTTCAATAAATAATTCTTTTTTACATGTATACGTTAAAATAAGACAGGTATAAAAAAAATAAGTTAAATATGTTTGTGATACTTCTAAATATCATAATTTTATTTTTAGTCCCTTAAAATATTTTCTTTAAGAAATGATCCTCCTAAAATTAGTCATTCATACTTTTGGTCTCTGATACAAAAATCGTCTCTAATTCAGTCGCTAAGTAATAATCGTAGCTGAAATTGTCGCTAAGTTGTAAAAATTGTCGCTAATTTTTAAGAGGGACCAAAAGTGTTGATAAAAAATTATAGGAGGACCATTCATTGAAGGAATTATTTTGGGGGAGTAAAACCAAAAATTGAGATATTTAAGAGGATCACAAACATATTTAACCCTAGAAAATTTAGGCGTGTCATACCCCAAATTTGTCTTACCTGTACCACTTTATTTTACGGTCTAAACCATTATTTCAAAAGTCAAAAAAATATGTACCATTTTATTTTTTCCGTTTGATATTCGAAAAATTCAAAAAAAATATATATTTTCTTTTGTCTGAATTTGCGCGAAAATCGAGTCAGTTTGAGTTTGTCAGTGTTTGCATGTGCAATATTGTGCAGGGTCATTTTATCCAATATCACTTCTCATGTTTGATTTTCTTATTTATTTAAAATCTTTTTTCTAAACAATTTTTTCATCTAAGTATTTATTTATTTATTTTTAAGCTCATTAGTTTATTTTTTTTAAACACATCACCGTTAAAAAAAAAATTTATTACAAAAATTCATCTTACTATACTTAGTATTGTTATTACTATTAATCCCATTATTTTCTATTATCTTTATTACTATTAAATCACTATTATCAACCTTTTTTATTTTTTTATTTTTTATTACTATTATATTTATTTCTATAGTTATTATTATTAGTTTTACTATCATTTTTGTTATTATTGTAGTTTATTATTTCTGTCTTTTATTATTACAGTACTAATTATTATACTTATTATTATTATTATTAAAGTTTCCAAAATAAAAAAAAATCAGAATGTTGTTTCTAATATCATGTGATCCACTTTTCAAGGAATTTTCACAGCACACAACAACCCACTCCCACTCATGTACAATCCGCACAAACTCCTTTTCCATCCACTAGCAACAAATTTCTCAGCAATAACTCATAATCCATCACCAATTCTTATCCAAAATATCTGCAGAGTAATTCTCCATAACACCCTCAATCTTCTTCATATAAACCACACCATTTGTTATACAAAGAAACTTGCCACAAAAAAACTGATACTTCCTCATCAATTTCCATCATCAACCGACCTTGCTCCAACTCCACAACCTTTGCTCATTTCACCTTCGAACCACTCTTCGTAAACCTCACTTTAACCATCACAACCACAAGCTGTGTTTCCTCTCTCTTGAAACAAAACCATATTTTAGTACAACCACTGTTGCTACTCTGGATTGGTCCTGCTAAACACATAAACCGTGACCACAAAACCAACAATTTGCTTTCCTTCATCCTCAACCTTTCCTAACCACCATGCTAGCTTAATAGAGCTTTCAACAACACAGCTTTACATCGTCTCCATTCACCACAGACTTTGTCCCACCTTCATCACAACTTATGCACATTCCTTGTCCAATAAATCTCTATTCCGGTTTCGCTTGTGTCTCATCGCATCAACTCAAAACTCACAATTCATCTTAACAAGTCATCGTTACTGTGCATCCTTCTGAAAAAATAACTTTTCTCCAACCACTATTTCCTCTACTTCAAACACACGATTTTGACGAGTTCCTCTGTTCACACAAATTCGCAAACTCGACAAACAACAATAACTCAGCAATAACAGCTCATCTTGCAACTCTTAGAGTAAATAGCAGCCTACATAGGCAGAGTATGTTTCGGTAACAACCTCCTCTTTCTTTACGTATCCATTGTTGTGTTGTTGTGTGGATGTCCAAGCGTCGATTTTGGTTTCGATTAGAGTATATATTTGCGTTTCGCTGTGCATATTGATGATTGTTTATTTGACTATGGTTGTTGTTAAGCCTGATCTATTTTCATTCGTTGTGATTCATTTTCAACTTGAACGGTTGCTTTACGTTCTATATATTAAAGTTGATTTTGTCTTAACCTCTTCCATGGTGGTTGTTGTTGCTACAAACAGTGATAGCCTTCGCACTCACGATCAAAATAATGACGATGATGGCTTTGAGTTGAGAAAATTTCTTATGCATATTTTGATTTGTTTGTGTTAATATTGGCTTGTTGTTCTTCTGTATTAATTATATAAGTATTTAATTGATGCATTGTTTTTTAGAAAGGTTTGATTTATTGTGTGAACATTGGTTTGGGATATTACAATGGGTCATTAGAATAAAACCGTCGTGCACTGTGTTAGTGGAGACTAAGGCTTTACTTGTTTCATTATAAAAAATGTTTTCATATTGGTAGTTTGAAAGAAGTATCATTTCATTAACATGGTTTATTTTATGAATAATGTAAAGTTTTTGTTAAGTGTGTGAGTGTGTTTAATTTTCTGTAAAAAACGATGAATAGCTTACAAGAGGCAATGCAACACGTTATGGCGTTTTGGTTTTGGTCTGCTAATTCTTTTTTTTTAATTTCTTTATTTCGTTTTTTCTCTCATTTTTAGTTTCTATATTTCTTATTATTCTTTTCTTTAAATAAGATAAGTGATGGTAATGATCTTTGAGCCAAGATCCATATAATCTTCATGTTTACAACTCATGATTACATCATTGTTTTTCTTTCTATATAGGTTTTATTTATTAACTAATAATTTGTTTAATTTTTTTTAGCTACTTGTTTGTTTTAGTTGTTCTTTTATTTATTATTAAGTGATTTTTGAATGATTAAGAAATTACATGATTATTCATTTAGTCATTGCATTGCAATTTCGGAGCATAAATCGATTGTGCTTTCGAGAACCGCATAGATGCATAAATTCTCGCTCGACTTCTCATAGAATGATTCTAACATTGAATCGATTCTAAGATAGTTAAAGAGCCAAATTTCGACGCTCTCAAATTAATCTCAGGTCCAACGCCTTCGAATAGTTTAGAACACTGCACACACGCTTTCTCTTGGGCGAATTACAACGAGACCCTTTTATTTAATGCAATCCCATGTAATTTATTTTGTATCCCTCCCCCATTTTATGTACGCATTTTATTTTCCGTATTTTATCGATTTAGTTTAGTTCGCGAATCCTTGTTCCAACGCCAAGCGGTTGCACTCGCACACTCGCACTTTATTTTTCAGTTATCGTTTATTAGGATCCACTTCACCTTGCGAGCCGAGCGCTTTGTGCCTCGCTAACAAACCACAAAATAAACCTCCATTTGCATTTATCCTCTAACCTCAAAAAAACCAAAATGATTCTTTTTAGATCCAAACCCTTGATCCAACGTCAAGCGGTCATTAGGAAATAAAACACATTAATAATACGAGAAGAAATGTACGCTACGAGCCTTAAGCGGTAGAAAGGAGGATAACGAGCTCTCGTTACTCGCTCCGATTATTTCGACGCAAGACGCTCGTCTTGTTGGACGGAATAAACTATCCATAGTCTTTAGTACATTTCAACTCATAAACTCTTTCATCAAATAAAGGTAATAAAATCAAACAACCAATCATCCGTAGTGGGCCGAACTACGAGGCTCTGACTTTCCCATTGCACGCGGGAGTACGTAGGCACAAGGATCTCAATCCTTGCTGAGCACCTAGGATCAATCTAACTTATAATTTAAACTCGTTTCCCTCTAGCAAGTAATTCGTTTAAGCATAGACATCCTTTCGCGCGTGATAACTTAGATGGTTCCCATCGAGTACGATGGATGTAGGG
Source organism: Lathyrus aphaca (assembly GCA_963966055.1). Lineage (NCBI taxonomy): Eukaryota > Viridiplantae > Streptophyta > Magnoliopsida > Fabales > Fabaceae > Lathyrus > Lathyrus aphaca. The sequence continues at coordinate 231,605,798 of OZ014524.1, forward strand.
GGTGCTAATACCTTCCCCCTGCATAACCGACTTCCGAACCCCGGCAATGGTTCCATTGACCTTTGTCCTCATCCTCTCTTCTAGGGTTGTATCTATATCTTCCCTTTCCCGCTTCGGGAAAAAATAGAATTAGGTGGCGACTCTTCAGTCTGTCCAACGCGCGGCTCCGTCCTTTCGGATCGCGTGAGGTCGTATTTTTCGGGGTGCAACAAGGCGGATACATAAAATACACGCAAGTTTTAAACTATAACATTGTAGTTTTCATGATTGTAGTGTTTGAAAATCAACATCAACCTGGATCATAGTTTCTATATATATGTCTTTCAAATTATATGACAAGTCATAAGAATTGGTTAGTCCAAATTGACACCATAAAAAATAGAACCCTAAAAACACAGGGTACTGGGAACACGGTGACCAAGAAGAATTATGGAAGATCTGAATTCAATGAGTATGTAATGCTTGTACCAAAAATGAAGTGCAATTTATTAGGTATTGACGAACTTATAAAGAAAGGGTTCTCAATAATCATGAATAATGACACTTTGAACTAAATGATATTGCCAGTTTGCTTATCTTAAGACTTTTTTTTACTATTTTGTAAGTATAGGACGTGACTACAAACTAGACTTTAAAGCTTAAATTAAAGTAAAAGACATTGAAATAAACAACATTAGATGAAATGCATTAAATGACAAGAATAAAAGATGTTTCAATTAAGAAAACATAAAAAAGTACAAAGAAAAAGGGACATAGGCTCATATAATTGCTCATAAACTATTTCACTCTTTGGCTTTGGTACTCAAGTTCTATGGAGGATGTATAGGAAATTTTCTATCTTTATTACAACGCATGAGTATGCTATATATACAAAACTAAATGTAACTTCCTTCGTCAATTTACACCTATAAAATTGACACGTCATTCAAATACATGTAACTCATATTCCAGCATTTGCTATGTTGTCAAGGCTTTTAGAACTGCTGACACCACTATCTCACGTTCTCTAACTGCTGGTAACTGGTTGTTCGTCGAAGATAGTTTCTGAAAGCACTAAATCTCTTTTGTCTTTGGTTTCCTCAATCTTTTAAGTCTTTAGAGTCTATCGGAAAGCCCTTCCTAGACATGGTGTCGAGTAGTTACTCTTGTCTGCTCTTGAGACTCCTTAATACCAATTCTCAAGATCTGCTATTGAGATTATTCCAAACTACATCTCAAGATGTCAGTCGGAAAGCTTTAGTAGACATGTCATCACCATCGACTTTTGTTCACTAATGCTAACATTTAGCATTTCACAAAATGCAGCATTTACTTGACTTTCTCTACTAAGTAGAAAATCTAAAGTTAACATATACTTTCCAAAAAGGCCATTTTTGTTCATATGATTAGATGAAAGAAATGTGGTGTTTTTAAAGCACATCGACATTATGTTCTTTATGTACATGTCATTTCAACGAAACGTCAAGTAAATTAATTATTATTGTGGCCATTATGACCATTTTATATTAAAATGTCATGTCGCAGACGTGCGTGTAATCTAGCATGACGACCTCCTATTTCCTAGGAACTTTAAATAGAAAATAAATTATTAAAACACTCTCAATCCTTATCATCTTTCCCAATGACTTTTATGACGCCATCTTTCGACTCAGGCACGCCATGCAGCTAGAGCCATTTGAGGAAAAAACTAAAAAAATTCCTTTGGGTATTTAACGTGCATCCTTAAACACTTTCTTCCTACTTCCAACTTTTTAGAAACTAAAGCATAGAAAGAAACCTCAGTTTTCCTTCTTTTTCCTTAAGTCTTTCACCGAAATTTCATTTACCACAACGGTGCTTCCAACCCAATCTCACCCACCTTTCGCTGTTGAGATTGACTTATGATTATATGTCAACAATCGTACATATGTTTCCAAACCTCCCAGAGAGGATGGACGAAGGAGATTATGGCATCATTCTGCCCATATTCCCTACATTCTCGTTGGTTCAGTGCATGGATTCATTGGTACATTACCCAAGTGTATATTGAAACCTCGCATGGTGAAATACTTATTTCCAACTTATCCTAACTACGAACCCTTGGTGTTTGTTGAAAAACTTTTCAACTATAATTTCTTCAAGAACCGAGTTTTTGGCTCTTCTCCTCCAACTGAGGACGCTGAATATAACAAAAAGCTAAACAGGGTTGAAGAGAAAAAGAAACACTTTTGGAGGGATTACCCAATCCAAATGTTAAGAGTGGGTCCCTTCTACAACTCCCACTTTCTCATCTCAGCCATGTGTTTTGGGACACGTCGACCAACGTGTTCCATTTATCTTTTGGGATGCTTAGTCCCACCCTATTCGACATCGATGCTATAGTTGGTCTTCGACTAACCGGAGAGGCTTTCGATCCTTCAAGAAGAACCAAAACTAAGCCCGCTTTCAAATTTTCTAGGACTACTTATAGCTCTTTCATAGAGGACCATCGAGGTTCCACAAATCGAGTGGATGATCAAGAACATATTTTATTTTTGACTTATTGGCTCTCTGGGTAAACATGTTTATGTTAGGTGGTGCACCCGTTTTTTAGAGTTCAAGAAAGGAATGTGTTGTAGCAATATCATCATGTGAGGCTGAATACATAACTTCTTCAAACTAAGGGTGAAACACAATATGTGCGATCAATTATTAAGATTGATTCTCGTTCATCAAAATTGATTCAAATTATCTCCAAGATTGAGGTTTAATTCCAATAATTCTATAAATCAATTTTAACAGAGTTGAGTAAACACATTTAGTTCTAGTTTTCTTTTTCTTTTTCTTTTTCTATGCTTTAATATTGATTGTTTTGTTATTCTGTACTAAATGATTGCTAACATTACTTGAAAAATTGTTTTAATTTAATTGTCATTGCTATTGTTTTATACACTATTGCTCTTGTTGACTTGAATACCATGATTATTTTTTGCTTGCAATACCATAAGCAAAAACATTCAATATAGAAAAAAAAAACAATAAATTGAATGACAGATAATCAAAAATCCATGTTACATCCAAATCTGGTAATTAACTTTCTACTAATCTATTAGTAATAAATTATTTGTCATCTTTTGACTTTGTTTTGTTTTCCTCACGTAAGTTTCAACTGCATAGCCTAGAATTTTGATGGTCATTGAAGACTTTTCAAATTGGAATTCATAGAACTATACATTTTATACCTTCTAGAGCAAGATAGTTCCTTATGAACAAACAGTCTTGAATTCTCGTAATCAAAATCAAGTTTGCTGCGGTTTCTACAAAATCGACACTAGTTTAGGTGTGTAGATAAATTTTGGTTTTTTTTTTTAGCAAATTAGAGTAATTTTGATGTAAATAATTCAGAAACAGATTTAAAAAAATATGAATTATAATTGCAAAATTATATATGTTAACAATTTTTTATTAACATAATTTAGAAAACATTAGTCACCATAATATATATATATATATATATATATATATATATATTTTAATTTCAAGATAAAAATAATCTATTAAACGGTGGCATATAATCAAATATAAGATTATTTTGGTAAATTGTTTGTGACACATAATGAAATTCAAGAATTATTGATAAATTATTGAACTTAAATTGTATTCTTGTTCTCGTAAGTTAGCGAGTTTTTATTTCGTCAATGTAAGTTTTTTTTTTTATTTTGTGCCTATATTTTATTTTATTTGCTTGCGGTTTAGTCTCTAAAGTCAAAATCTGCAAGAAAATTCGCAGGTTTCCTGCTTATTTTTCTGCAAATTTTTCTACGGATTTTGGTTTTAGGAACTAAAATGAACGCGGATGTGAAATATAGGAACGAAAACCAAACAAAAAAAACTACAGGGATGAAAACTAAAAACTCGCTAACTTACAGGGACAGAAACACTATATAAGCCTAAATTATTTTATTGATTAATAATCAATTGATTCATGTAATTTACTGTGTTTTTGTTTTCGTTCTTTTATCTCTTTTTATTTTTTTGAAAATAATATTTAATGTTAAAATCCTTTTCATTTTAGTCTCTAATATTAAAATCAGTGGGAAAATTTATAGAAAATTTGTGGGAAAATTTACAGAAAATCTATAGATTTTACGGCGGATTTTAACTTTAGGGAATAAAAATAAATGAAATTCAATATTTAATAATTTTATCAAAAAAATACATACAGAAATGAAAAACAAAAACACGCGTTCTTAGAATATAAGAGGTGGTGGGTCTAGAGCAAAAAGGTGCATAATTTCTTACTTTATCTCCAAAGGCAATTTTGATATTTTCATGATTCAAGAAACGAAGATTCAAGATTTATCTGATTTTTTGGCTAGGAGTTTTTGGAAAAGGGATAACATCGGGTATTCGTATTCCAATTCGGTAGGGATGTCCGTTGGTTTGTTGACTCTTTGGAAGTCCAATAGTTACGAAGTTATCTATAGCTTTAAAGACTTGGGTTTCTTGGTTGTCAAAGTGTGTTGGAATAATGTCGGTTATTATATAGTGAATATTTATTCCCCGTGTGACATGTTTCTAAGAGGAGGTTATGGAGGAGTTTGTTGGATCTCAAAGGCTAATAAGGTGGATGAGGAGTGGCTTATAGGTGGTGATTTCAACGCTATTAAATGTTCTAGTGAATGGAAGGGTAGTGCGGCTTCTAGTAGGAATTCGGAATGGGAGGAATTCACGGAGTTTTTTTCGGATAACGACTTGATTGATGTCCCTTGTTGGGGAAGGAGTACTCTTGGTATGGGGGAGATGGTAAATCAAGTAGTAGGATTGATTGATTCCTTGTGACGGAAGGGATCATTGATAGATGGGTATGGTGGGCCAATATATAGGTTTGAGAGATATTTCTGATCATTGTCCAATTAGATTAGTTGTGGACAAATCTAATTGGGGTGCTAAATCTTTCAAAGTCAATAATGAGTGGTTCAAGAATAAAGATTTCATTCCTTTTGTTGAGTATGAATGGAAGAAGTTGGTGGTAGAGGGAAGGAGAGATTTTGTAAAGAGAAACTTCGTTTACTTAAGGAGAGGCTCAAATGGTGGAATTTTCATATTTTTGGGAAGATCGACTTGGAGTTAGAGGAGGAAGTGGTTAAAATGAATGAAGGAGATGATTTGGTTGAGGATCTTGGCATAGGCGTTTTGGAGGAAAAAAGAAGAGATTGTAGTATGTTTTGGTTGAATCTTAAGATTAAGGAGAATATGTTGATTCAAAAATCAAGACTTAAGTGGTTAAATGATGGAGATGCTAATAGTTGATATTTTCATCGTGTAGTGAAGGAAATGAGGAGGTATAATTTTATAGGATCCTTCAATTCAGATAGTGGGAGGATAGCTTCGGTGGAGGAAGTAAAGGTAGAAGTTAGGGAGCACTTTGCTTCTAAATTCATTGAATCGAATTTGGCAAGACCGAATTTAGATGGTCTTTATTTTAATTCTCTTGAAGAATTCGATAGATTGATGCTTGAAGCTCCTTTCTTGGAATTAGAGATTAGAGAGGCGGTTTGGGGGTGTGATGGATCGAAGAGTCCGGGTCCGAATGTCTATACTTTTCAATTCATCAAGAAGTGTTGGTTCTTTATGAAGGAAGATTTTGTTGCTTACTTTTTAAATTTGATTTTGAAAAAGCTTATGACAAAGTTTCTTGGGGTTTCTTAAAGTTCATGCTTAGGAAGATGGGTTTCGGGGAGGTTTGGATGAGGTGGATGGAAGCTTTGATTTTTTTCTAGTAAGATGTCGGTGTTGGTGAATGGTAATTCTACTAAGGAGTTTATGGTTGATAGGGGATTGAGACAAGGTAATCCTCTTTCTCCGTTTCTTTTTGTTATTATAGCGGAAGGTCTAAGAGGGATGGTGAGAAGGTCCGTTGAGATTGGCAACTTCATGGGGTTTAATTTTAATAGAAATTTCTTTGTGGATATTCTTCAATTCGCGGATGATAATTTATTAGTCAGTGATGGTAGTTTGAGGCATCTTTGGGCGATAAAATCGGTGTTGAGAGGGTTTGAGTTGGTATCAGGTTTAGGAATCAATTTTCACAAAAGTCATTTAATTGGGGTGAATATTAGTGAGAATTTCTTGGATGTAGATTCATATTTTCTTTCTTATAGGAAGGAATCTAGTGAATTTACTTTCCTCAGTATACTCATTGGTCGGTCTTTTAATAAAAAATCTTTATGGTCGGAGTTGATTTCGAAGTTGAAAAAGTGGTTATCTTGTTGAAGTAATCGGATGCTTAGTTTTGGCGGAAGGTTGACTCTTTTGAAATCGGTTATATCTAGTCTTTTTATTTTCATTCTTTCTTTCTATAGAGCTCCGTTGAAGGTTGTTAAGAATATAACATCGATTCAAAGTAACTTTTCTTAGGTTGGTTCCGAGGAGAAGAAATGTATTCATTGGATGAGTTGGAATGAGGTGTGTCTCCCGATTGAGAAAGGCGGGCTTGGTCTTTGTAAGATTGATGATTTTAATGTGGTGCTCCTTCATAAATGGAGATGGAGGATATTGACGGAAAATAATTCTCTTTGGTTGAATGTTTTAAAGGCACGTTATGGTGATATTTCTTTGAAGATAGTGAGCCCGGAAAGGATTTATCCTCTTAATTGGTGTTCATCTTCTTGGTGGAGGGAGCTTTTGAAGTTAGGTAATTATTTTCCTCATGATGTTTTTGTCCCGAATTGTTATTTTTCTTTAGGGAAAGGTTTTTCCATTTATTTTTTGCATTCTTTTTAGATTGGAGACTTTTGTCTTAAGGATAAATTCTTGAATCTTTTTAATGCCTCTTCCCTTAAAGAAGTGTCGGTGGCTTGTATGGGAGGGTGGAGTAATGGTCGGTGGGTTTGGGGGACTTTCGGTATCGCGGGTAACGGTGTCGTTTTTGGGATGGACTCTCTTATTTTGGAAAGGGAATTGTTTTCCCTTAGGAGCTTGCTCCAAGCAGTCCAACCGGAGCTTGATGGCGTCGATTCGGTTAGGTGGTGGCAAACCCGGGAGCGATTTTTTCGGCCGGGAAATTTCTGGTATTTTTAGAATTCCTTTTGGTCCTCTAAATGCTTTCTTTGATGCGTTCAAATTTATTTGACAATCAAAGATTCCTTTTAAGGTAAAATGCTTCGGATTGAGATATTTTCTTAATAGAATTTCAACTAAATTTTCCTTGTCTTTTAGAGGATGTTCTTTTCAGAATGGTAATCTTTTGCTTGTGTTCTATGTAGAAATTCTCTGAAAACGGTTGACCATTTATTTTTGTTGTGTGGTGTGTCTAAGTTGGTTTGGAAGGAAGTGGCGGAGTGGGTTGGATTGGTAGATTTTGAATCAAATAATCTTAAAGAGAGCTTTTTACTGTGGATAAATTTTGGTTTGAGGAAAAATGTTAAGAAAGGTAATGAAATGTGTGTTTGGCTAGCAACTTGTTGATATTTATGGTTATTAAGGAATTCGATTATCTTTCGAAATGATTATTGGAATGTTTTAGATGCGGTTTGGGGTATTAAAGTTTTGGCTTGGAGATGGTCGTTCATCTAGAAGATTACTCACACCAATTGTAACTTTTATGAATTTTGCAAATTCCCATTGTATTATTTATCTTAAGGTTTAATTGGAGCGTAATTTTCTTTTCCGAGTTTTGCCTCGTTTTGTAAGCAGGTTCGAGAACCCTTAGTTCTCCTTATTAATATATTTTGCTTATAAAAAAAAGTCACATGATCAATTGACTTTTTAAACCTATTTTTTTATTAAATTCATTTTTCTATCACTTTTCTATTGACTTTTCATGCCACTCAATTTATTTATGGGTTAATAGTCATTTACTCCATGTGATATAGGCGTGTTTTGATTTACCTCCTTTAAAAAAAATTATTTTGAATTATCCCCCTGAAATTTTTGGGTACCCCCTAAGCGTGTAAAAACCAGGGGGTAAATAAAAAATATATATATTATTTTACAGGAGGTAATTTTTCCAACTGGGGGACAAAAGACTTAGAATTTTAAAATTTTAGGAGGGTAATCCAAAATATTTTTTTAACAGGGGGTAAATCAAAACACGTCTATATTGCAGGAGGTAAATGACCATTAACCCTTTATTTCCTTATATACTTCATTATTTCAAACTCAATTTTTCAATAAATAAAAATATTTGACATGTATATGTTAAAATAAGGTGGGTATAGAAAAATTAAGGCTGATACATAAAATACATGCGAGTTTTAAACTATAAACATCAATTTTCCCACATTTTTATTGTGATATATGTGTTTGTGCTATTTTTCAACCTTTTAAATAATGTCAAATGGGAAAGTATGCTCTAAAAGAGAGTAAAGTATATTCTTTATCATCTGTTTAATGTTTACCACCTCCCTGAGAGATGTGTCGACATCATCTGTTTAAATAATGTCAAATGGGAAAGTATGCTCTAAAAGAGAGTAAAGTATATTCTTTATCATTTGTTTAATGTTTACCACCTCCCTGAGAGATGTGTCGACATCATCCAAAAAGGGAAGAATGTGAATGTATGTGCTTACAGGTATGACCATCAGTTTGTTTTGATGATGATAACACATGAAGCAGTTTAGAAGACAATAACTCCATATATAGGTGAAATGGCTTATGGATGTTAAAACTTTTCTATGATAATATAAAACTTATAATGATGACACCTGATTTAGAAGATATCTCAAGTCTCGTGGTCTGAAGATTCAAGTTCACATGATCATGCACTTTACGTCATAGAATGATCAGTTAAAATGCAAAAGGTTGAGAGTAAGTCTTGACATAACACACACACACACACACACACACACACACACACGAGGAACGGGCTACCATAACACCAAATGACTAGAGCTACATCGATGAATGCATTAGATGGTTCTTCAGGGTGTCACATTCGTATATGGTGCAGACTGCTCCAGGAGATCCGCCGAGACCACAGCTCATCAGGAGATACTAGAGGAGGAGCAAGCTCAGCTAGATCATACTTATGATGTCTTGCCTCGATGTCGTCGCATAGTGAAGATTGTGTGGGCAGACATTGACGAGGGTATCTTCCCTGAGGAGTCAGGTGTCAGACGAGTCCTGGATTCCACGGTGATGGAGGCACAGGGGGCACTGTTGTACCAAAGACATTTTCGAAGAACCGGGGGGATTGATGGCTGAGGAGGTAGAGAAAATATTGTAAGACACACTCAGTAGTTGTCTGTTATTATTTTCTTGTAGTACTACACTCTCTACTTTATTTTTACGGTTTTGTAACATTTTGGATCTCAATTGTATGATAATTTCTACATATATAGCTATATTCTTTTCGACACACTCAGTCTCTTATTATTTTGTACGTTCATTTTTTATTTTATTTGAGATTGTGTTTGATACTTCGTTTGAAAACAAATAGACAACTTATAACAAAAAAACACATGTTCTAATACACTTCGGAGATGTATCTAAGGAATATTCTCGTAGATGTATCTCCGAAACAATTCAAATCTAAACGATTTATAGATCACATGTTCTGAATGTTTAAAATGGTTTCGGAGATATATCTCCGGAATATATCAATGTTTCTTCAGAAATAGATGCATCTGAAAATATATTTTTGAAATTAGTAAATCTATGTAAAAATTCACATGATGCATTAAAAACATATAAGATGCAATAAGAAATTCTCAATAAAAAAACAAAACCTGATCTATATATTGCACCGAATTTAAAAATAAATAAATAAATAAATAAAACAGATTATACTTTTTGCACCTCTAACTGAAATTACTAAAAACATGTTAAGTTGTTGCAATTGTTGATAAATTACGTGATGAAATTGAATAGCGACTGGTGGGTGATAATACACATTGCAACACTAAACATTGAGAAATACAATTGTTTTACATATAAAACTGGTTCATATATATCTTTCATAGTGAAGAAAATAATCACGATTCTTAAAACAACATGAAAATAAAGTTATACACTTTAATAAATAACAGTAACTGTTTGATGCAGCTAACATGAGGGTGTTACAACCACCACAACATTTGTGCGATGTTTCTATTTTCAAACTTTTGCATTAGTTGAAATATTTCCAAAGAAGTCACAAATTCACGTGTCAACCCCCGAAGTTGCTAGTTCCACAGTGTTCTTGCTTGGACAGTTAAGTAATAGAGATAAACATCATGTAAGAAAACATGCACATGTTGCTAGTTTCATCTATATATAATACACAATTATATCATGCATGTAAACATAAGAAATTTCAAAGCATTTTTCAATTAACAAAAGCAAAGAAACATGGTGGTTAAAGTTTATGGTTCAATAAGAGCAGCATGTCCTCAAAGAGTGTTGGCTTGCCTCATAGAAAAAGGGATAGAATTTGAAATTGTGCATGTTGATCTTGATAAAGGAGAACAAAAGCAACCTGAATTTCTTCTTCTCCAGGTAATATATATATATAGATTCACATGTGATAATTTCTTGTACAAGAAACCTTCATGTAACTATATATTAATTAGGGTTTATACTTTATATTTTTTTTCTTGCAGCCCTTTGGTCAAGTTCCAGTAATAGAGGATGGTGAATTGAGACTCTTTGGTGAGAAAAAGCAAAAATAATTTATTGGTTTTTCTTTATCACTGTCATTATTTTATTTTTCACTCAATTATAGTTGTGTTTATGCAGAATCAAGGGCTATTATAAGGTACTACGCAGAAAAATATGCGGACCGTGGACCTGAGCTACTTGGCACAACATTAGAAGAGAAAGCTGTGGTGAACCAATGGCTTGAAGTAGAAGCACACAATTTCAATGATTTGTGTTTCAACATCATGTTTAATCTTGTGATCTTACCAAGGATGGGAAAACCTGGAGACATAGGTTTAGCTCATAGTTGTGAAGAGAAGCTAGAGAAGGTGTTTGATGTGTATGAAAGTAGGCTCTCTAAAAGCACTTATCTTGCTGGTGATAACTTCAGTTTGGCTGATCTTAGTCATCTTCCTGGAATTGGACATCTTATTGAGGGAGCAAAAATGGGACATTTGATTAGTGAGAGGAAGCATGTGAATGCTTGGTGGGAGAAGATTTCAAGTAGGCCAGCTTGGAAGAAATTGAAGAATTTGGTTGGTTAAGTAAGAAGGAGATCTTTGTCTTATTCATGTGATAATATAAAGACTAAGGAGGGAAACAAAAATATGATGAAAATAAAGTTATGTTTAGATTTTCTTTTCATTGGTTATAAGTATATGAATTATCTATGCATGTGTATGTTTGGCACTTAATGATTATTGAAGAATAAAAGTTTTTAACTATGTGTGAGATCTTGTGTTAGAGAATATTGCAAATACTTTATAAGAGAAGACCAATAACATGACATAGAAGAAACAACACTTTAAAAGACTTTTTTTTTTTAAGAAACAACCCAAACTGTTATATTCCATCAGCAAAATTTGTTGGGTTTGAACTTCTTTTTTAAGTGGAGAAAGGTCTCGATATGTTAATCCATTTGTCTCTTTTATTTAAGTGGAAAGAGCCAATTTAAGATTGTGAGACATATGTTACATATGTTGATATAGAGAAAAGGTTTTAAAAGAGAGAAAAGAGGAGAGAAATTTATTTTCACTATTCTGCAATTAGTCTCACTAAATCAGCGATTTTGAATTTATTAATCGTTGAATTGAGCTCAAATTTGGAGGGTATGTTCGCAACACATGTATCTATTTTTTGACCATTTTAATCTTTAAAACAAAGTCTAAGCTAAGAGATATATATCTGCTTCGCAATGAAACTGCAAGTTTGGATAATTTTCCAACTTCTTGATTCTTAATTGTTAGCTAGTTTGCTTTGTAATTTTGCAGTTGTTAGCACTAGTTTGTGAATCACTTTAAGATTCTCTTGTACCCTTATTTGGTTATAGTGGAATTATTTCTTTGATCTGGATGACTCATGATTATTACTCTCATATTGAAGGGTTTTCCACTTTAAAATACCAGTGTTCTTTTATACCTTTATTTGTTATATTTGCTTTCGTATATTTGTTGTTGATCCTAATAGGTTCTTATAATTTTGGAGAATTTTATATTCGTTGCGTATTGATTTGTTATTGTGTGTTACTTTCTCATTAAATTGGCATTAGAGCTCTTGGTTAAGGGTTATTTTACTTGTTTGAATAATGGGGTCAAATACGAATATGGAGATGGTGTTGTTTAATGGTTGTAATTATGATTTGTGGAAGGACAAGATGAAAGACTTACTATTTGTGAAGAAAATGCATTTATGAGTGTTTAGTTCAGCTAAGTCAGATTTTGTGCCTGATGAAGAATGGGAGTTTGAGTATCTACAGGTATTTGGTTTTATTCAGCAATGTGTAGAAGATAATGTTTATAATCATATTGTTAATGAGACACATGCAAAAACTTTGTTGGAGAAGATAAAGTCCTTATATGATTCTAAATCAGGAAACAATAAATTGTTCTTATTAAATAGCTTCATAAGTATTAAGTATAAGAATGGGAACTTCTATTTCATATTACTTAAGTAAATTTCAAGGAAGCATTGATCAAATGTTAGGAATGGGTATTAAATTTGATGATAAACTTTTTGGACTGATTTTATTGATATCTTTACTAGAGTCTTGGGAGATGTTTCGGGTTTCTATCACAAGTTTTGCTCCTATAGTGATGTTGTTTCTTTGGAACGGATAAGGGTGATATTCTTAATGAGGAGATCGATGAGAAGAAGTCATTTGGTTCTTTATCTCAATTTGAGGTACTTGTCATTGAAAATTTGGGGAGAAGTCAGAAAAAGGAATCGAAGGGTGGTAGTGAGAATAGCATAAGCAAGTCTAAACCATGATACAAGAATGTGGAGTGTCATTATTGTCACAAAACAGGACACATACAGAAGTATTGTTATCAGTGGAAAAAGGATAACAAAGGCAAAAAATGCAAGTCTAAATAAAGAGATCATGAAGATCATGATAATGCATTTATGATCTCGTTATTCTACGTGATCATGAGTGTTGTGATTGTATTTCTGTGTGTCTAATACGATCACACATGTTGTATATTTATATGTGAAATAGATATACACAATAGGCAATAATATAATTTACACTTATGACCAATTGAATATAAAGCAATACTAATTGATTTGTAATCGATTCTCAACACTCCCCCTCAAGTCAGATTGTATATATTGTATAATCCGAGCTTGTTATAGATATAATTCACTCGAGAACCCTTAAGAGATTTGGTAAACATATCGGCCAATTGATCTTCAGATTTGACGAACTTTGTGGTTATTTCTCCTGACAATAATTTATCTCTTACATAGTGACAATATATTTCTATGTGCTTGGTTCGTTCATGGAATGCTTGATTGGATGCAATGTGAAGTGCCGCTTGATTGTCACATATGAGTCTTGTGTCCTGCAAGTCTCCCAACCTAAGTTCTGAGAGTAAATTCTTAAGCCATGCAAGTTCCTTTGATGTTGCTGCCAAAACACGATATTCAGCTTCAGCACTAGATAGTGCAACTGTGTTTTGTTTCTTGCTTCTTCATGAGATCATATTTCCTCCAATAAGAACACAATATCTGGAATTGGATCTTCTAACTGACGGTGATCCTGCCCAATCTTCATCTGAATAACATATGATTTTAGCATCACCATTATCTTCATATAATAAGCCTTTTCCTGGTGCATTCTTTATATATCTGAGAATCCGAATAATTGCATTTGAGTGAGTATCACAAGGAGTATTCAGAAATTGACTCACAATGCTCACTGCAAAAGTAATATCTGGTCTGGTAATGGTAAGATAATTGACTATACCTACTAGACGTCGATATCTTCCCGGGTCTTTCAACAGCTCCCCTGGCCCGGAAGAAGCTTGACGTTGGGATCCATAGGAGTATCAATTGGACGACAATCAACATACCAGTTTCATTGAGAATGTTTAATGCATACTTACGTTGGTTAATTGCAATGCCTGATGAGGACCGAGCAACTTCAATACCCAAGAAGTATATGAGAGGACCCAAGTCTTTTGTCTGAAAGTTGTTAAAAAGATGAGTTTTAAGTCTTTGGATACCCTATGTATCATCTCTAGTGATAACAATGTCATCAACATAGACCACGAGAAAGATGCGCTGACTGGTGGAGGAATGAAGGAAGAAAACTGAGTGATCTGATTCACATTTAGTCATCCCAAACTGTATTAAGGCAGAGCTGAAGCGACCAAACCAAGCACGTGGAGACTGTTTTAGCCCATAAAATGACCGACGAAGCCGACAAACAAGTCTAGAATTTCCAGGAGCGGTAAAACCTGGAGGTTGGTCCATATATACTTCCTCCTCTAATTCTCCATGTAAAAAGGCATTTTTAATGTCTAATTGATGAAACAATTAATGATTAATAACAGCCATTGCAAGGAAGAGACGGACTGAACTAATCTTGGCCACAGGAGAAAAAGTGTCACCATAATCAAGGCCAAATATCTGTGTATATCCTTTGGCTACCAAACGATCTTTGAAACGGTTAATCTGACCATCTGGTTCAACCTTCACTATATAAACCCATCGACATCCTACTATAGTTTTGTCAGAAGGTAAAGTAACAATATTCCAAGTGTTATTTGAATGCAACGCAGCTATTTCGTCCATCATCGCCTGACGCCAATTGGGACCAGTCATAGCCTCACCTGTAGACTTATGAATAAACACAGAATCCAAAGCAGACACAAAAGACACATAGGAAGTAGAAAGACAGTCATAATTTAAAACACATGCATATTTAGGATTTGGAGTATGAGATCGAATACCTTTTCGTAATGCTATTGGGAGGTCAAGTTTAGGTGACGTAGCTGGAGGAACATTTGGAGCAGGAGGTGGTGTTGGTGGATTAATATCATTTCTAACTTCTGATGGACGGAGTGTCCGTCGCTGGTAGACATGCAATGGAGGTTTAATGGGTGTGGGGATGACAGAAGGGACATCTTGAGCATCTAAGTTAAAAGTCTCATCGGGTGACACAGAGGCAGAGAAAAATGGGGAACCTTCAAAGAATGTAACATCAGAGGAAACAATGTACCGTTGAAGTTGAGGGCAAAAACAACGATATCCTTTTTTTATACATGAGTAGCCTAGACAAATACATTTTAGGGATTTGGCAGAGAGTTTGTCTTTACCTGTACTAAGATCATGAACAAAGCATATGCAACCAAAGACGTGAAGCGGATGGGGTAGAGGTCATGTTGTGGATGCAAGATAAAGTATGGAATCTGATATTGAAGGACCAATAAAGGCATTCAGTTGATAAGGTGACAGGCTGTGAGGAGAGCATCACCCCAAAAACGAGAAGGTACATTGTGGTGAAGTAAAAGAGTCTGTGTGGTTTCAACTGAATGGTGATACTTCCGTTCAGCAACATCGTTCTGTTGTGGTGTATGAGCACATGATGATTGGTGAATAATTCCCTGTGATATTAAAAAATATTGAAACTGGGATGACATATATTCATGAGAATTATCAATGCGTAAAATTTTAATGTAAATGTTAAACTAGTTCTTAATTTCAGCATAAAACTCTTGTAATATAAGGAAAACATTTGAAAGATTTTTCATTAGAAATAACCAAGTACATCGTGAGAAATCATTGATGAAAGTTACAGATAGTAATATCCTAAGGTAGACTTCACACGACTAGGACCCCAAATATCAGAATGAACTAAATCAAAAGGTGATGCAAAACTTTTCTTTACTCGTTGAGAGTAAGTACTACGAGTATGTTTGTCTAATTGACACGACTGACACTCAAAAGATGAAAGCTTAGAAAAACCAGGGACTAAAAGACACATTTTATTAAGACTAGGATGACCCAAACGTTGATGTGTAAGGTCTTAAGAAGCAATCGAACCACATGCCACCGGTGGAGATAGATGATATAATCCTCCATATTCACTCCCTTCTCCAATCGTCCGTCTTGTACGTCGATCCTGGACATAAACAGAATTATCATTAAAAATGACTGAAAAATTAAGAGTACGAGTAAGCTTGTGAACAGATATCATATTAAAAGGACAACCAGGAATGTAAAGAAATGACTCTAAAGATGGATTTGGAAGTGGGTGTTCCTGGCCCCAGACCTTGAACTTTGATTTTAGAAGCATCAGCCACAGTGACAGAAGGCACTGAATCAGAATAAGACAAGTGAGATAAAAGGGAATTATTACCATTCATATGATCAGAGGCACCATAGTCAAGGACCCAAGGATCAAGAGAAGATGTAGATACAAAGGCTATAGGATTACCCGACTGGGCAACAACAACAGATGATGATGGTTGATGGGCTGCTTTGAATTGGAGAAAATCATTGTAATCAGCTGCAAGAATAATAATGTCTTTAGTGTTGTCCGAATGAGCAGCGGCAGTGACCCGTGGTTGTCGTTGTTGTTCTATTTCCTTTGTACGACAATCAGCTTCAATTTGACTATAACAACTCCAATAGTTACAACGAATACCATGACATTGTCCATCCTGTCCTCCGGTTCGTCCACCACCACCATGATAGTGGGAAGCAAGAGCATATGATTCAGTGGTAGATGTAGTGGAGACCGGCCCAAAGGCGTGAGGTGTATCCAAACGCAACAGTTGTTCACTAAGTGCTTCATAGTTAGGAACATTGGATCCTGATAAAATCTAGTTTCGGACAGAATCAAGCTTTGATGGTAGTCCGGCAAGTGCCATAATCATGAAATATTTACTTTGTTGCTCAGTATAAGTTGTTGGATCTTTGGTAAAGGGCATCAGGGTTGTAAAATTTTCCTTTAACGCATCCAGCTTACTCAGATAGGCTTGCATATCCTTATTCTCCAATTTCAAAGAGTTGAGTTTGGTGATCACACTATAAAGATTGTGGAATCATTGGAGAACACTTTATTAGCCTTTTCCCAAACCTCATAGCATGTGGTAAAGGCTTGATATTGTGCTTAGAGATTAGTTTCTATGGAAGACCATAACACAGTGCATAAAGAAGCGTTAGTTTGTTTCCAATTATCGTGTTTGGTGGCGGGAATACTATCGGATTTTGTAGTTAAGTGATCCTCATATCCTTGACTGTGAAACCACATTTTGACAGCTCTAGCCCGTATATTATAGTTGGTTGTTCCGGTGAGTTTCTCACACGGGATAAGGGGAACCTTCGTAAAAGTGGTGGAATCGGTATCGCCCATGATACAGGGTTTAGAGTTTGGGGTTTAGTTTAGTGTTTATGGTTTAGGGTTTAGGCGATGTTGGCAACAAAAAAAAGGCGGCGGAGGGACGGCGTGAGGGCGCGGCGGAGGGCGGATCGTGGCGGAGATTTTGGGTATCGGCCAATCGGAAGGAGACGATGTGGGCAGTATGTTACTTCGCTAAAAAAAAGTTGTCGAGAGCGGTGATGCGCTCGTGTAGTGTCGTGAATGGCCGAATAATTTACAGAAACTGAAAAAAATTATTCTGGAAGACAGTGGGTCAACCAGCTTTGATACCATGTTAGAAATGTGGTTGGGTTTAACTCAATCCTACAAAACCGGTTGCTAGGGTGAGGATTGCTCTCACTTATAACCATATGTACTGACCATATATTGTTCGATGTGGGACTCGTGACACCCCCTCTCACGACCAGGATTGAACGTCTGAAGCGTGGAACTAAATGGTGGGTGGCCTGATAGCGGAGTGGCCCAACGGATCTTAAACCGGGCTCTGATACCATGTTATGACTGTATTTCTGTGTGTCTAATATGATCACACATGTTGTATATTTATATGTAAAATAGATATACACAATAGGTAATAATATAATTTACACTTATGACTAATTGAATGTAAATCAATACTAATTGATTTGTAATTGATTCTCAACAATGAGAATATTAATGTTTTATCAAACAAGAGCATATGGAAAGTTGATAATGGTGCTACATTGCATGTTACATCAAGGAAGGATTTCTTCACATCTAATACTTCTGGTGACTTTGGAGTATTGAAGATGGGTAATGATAATGTATATAAGGTAATTGGTGTTGATGATGTTTGCTTGAAAACCAACATGGTAATGCAATTGTTACTTATAGGTGTCAAACATGCTCCGGATGTTCATTTTAATTTGATCTATGTGCATATGCTTTATGATTGTGGTTATGACAATCACTTTGGTTTTGGAAAGTGGAATTTCAATAAAGGTATCTTGGTTGTGGATAGAGGGAGAAGCTTTATAAACTATGTCGCGGCCGGCTTACAAAATTTCGAGTCGCCACCCTATCTTTTTTAGGAAAAATAAGGGTAAACCTAAGCTTTAGGTTCGGGAGTCAATTAGGTGGGATGAAGGTGTTAGGCCCCCCTCACCTCTATTATACTTAATAGGATCGTTTTTAAGAATTAGGGTTTGTCTTGTTTGTGTTAATCCAAAATTTAAATCCAATTTTTCTTATTATCACAAAACCCTAATTTTCCCTTAAGTTTACTCGCTAGGGTTTCTGTACAAAAATCATATGCCTACGTACCTTCAAAAGAAGGATCAGAGCGTCGTAGATTAATTCCTTTTATAAAACCCCATTGGTATCCCTTAAAATTAATTTCTTAAATCCCAAGTAAAATCCTTATGTTATCCCTTTGTGTCAATCCCTTATAATATCCTTTAAATTATGATTATTATTATAATATTTTTTTATAGATATTATATCCGTTATTAATCCTTATTACCCCTTATGTATCATATAATATTAGATAAAAATTAATTCCAAGAAAAAACAGACTAATTCAATTTTATTGAATAATTAAAAAAATTCAAGTAATTAAAACCTTAATTTTTAAAAATCCAAGTTACATTTTAAAATACCCATATTTTAGAAATATTATTTCCATCTATTAAATTCCCAAAAATATAATTAATTTTTTATATATAAACCCAAAAAATATTTTATGACAAAATCCTACTTTTAAGAATATAAAAAAAAAAAGTTATAACCTTGTTGTAAAATTGTTACGAGTATTAATCCCTTAATTGTACACTTCATTATTTAGAAAAATAGTATAATTAATATATTAAAAAGGAATTAATTATGAATTTAGCTAATTAGAAATTAGCTAATAAAGTTAGACCCTTTAATCAATCACTTTTGGTCATCTAACGAGTAAAAATAGAATTAACTAATTAAACCCTAATTACAACTTAGTTAGGCTAAATAGCTATTAGTTAGTTATAATTGACCCTTAATCAAATAATTTCATTATAAAATATTAAACCCTAGTTATAACTAAATAGAAAATAATTAATTGAAATCCAATGAAATAATTAAACTTGAACCCTTAATTAAATTATTCCATTTATTCAGATAATTACCTAAACTAAAAAAACCTAATTATATTATTAAAGATTAATAATCTCAATAAAACCTAGTTAATCATCACTTAAACGGCTAAAACAAATAATCACCAATTAGTCCAAATAAGCTTCTGATTTTACTAATTTGGAATTTATTATGACCTTATTGTGATTGATTTTGTATTATTGAAGATTTGATATTTGGATGATTTTTTCAATTTGATGAGATAAGATTGTAATTGAAACAGGAAATATGTCATTGTAGATTTGGAAGAATTTGATTTTTCCTTCTATAAGTGATTATGATAACGCATCATTCCTCTTTTCCTTTTTTTCAATTAATAAAAATTGAACCATAATAATAATACCATAAAAACCATATAATAACTACCTAATAATAACAATTATAATTCTAACAATTCTAATCTAATAAAAGTAATAATACAGCCTATAATTAGTAGTAAATGAAAAATAACAATAATATTAATTCTAGGTAGAAAGAAGAATGCCAACATTAGGCCAATATATTATTTCAAAATAAAGGTTAGTAGTAAACATATAAAGAATTGGTTAAATAGTTAACCTTCATATTAATTAGTGATTTGGGCTTTCGTTTAATCAAATTTAATAATAATATTAAAAAATACTAATGGTACTTACTAATAATTATTTTAATACTACTATCGATTATTAATAATAACTTTGATATTCTAATAAACCCCATCATAAATAATTAATAATCTAAAAACACCGATTAACACTTTCATTGATATAAAACTAGTTTTATTAATTAACTTAACCCTAACTAATCTCAATATTAATCTATAACAATATAATCTAATATTATGATACTATTTAAAAATAATAATACTAATATTAACCTAACCTTATTTAACTAATAATAATATTGTAAACCCTTTTATCTTAATATTAGATATATATTTTAATATTAAAAATCTATAATTCTATTAAACAAATAAAACACTTACTAATATTTATATTACATTATATATTTTAATAACACAAATCGTCCTAACCTCTAATCCTAAAGATTAATATCTTTTTAGCATAATTCCATAAACTTTTTTTTATTTCAAAAAATCTATAATATCCCTAAAAAAACCGAAACCCCTAAAAGGGATTGAAAAGTCAGAATGGTACCCCCCCCCCCCCCCGGATGATTTTTATGCCACTAATATTAAACAGACAGTTGATATATGACTTTGGACATGTTAGTGATCTAAACTCTAAGTTAGATTACAAGTAAAAGGAGAGTGGTTAAAATTTGGGGTACGACAAACTATATTGGACAAAATCTTTGGTTTCTAGGGACATTGTGAATGTTATCGATATGGAAGCATCTTTGTGGCACAAAGACTTAGTCATATCAGTGAAAATGGGTCGAATGTTTTAACCAAAAAGGATGTTTTTCCAGGATTAAAAAATGTAGATTTGGAGGATTTTTCTCAATGCATGGCTAGTAAATAGTCTAGAATATCCTTCAAGAGACATCCTTCCTCTAGAGATTTAAAGTTGCTTCAATTGGTACATTCTGATGTTTGAGGTCCATTAAAGGTAAAATCATTTAATGGTCCACTTTATTTTGTTACCTTCATTGATGATTGCTCCAGAAAACTATGGGTTTATGCCTTAAAGAAAAAAGATCAAGTGTTGGAGAAGTTCAAATAATTTCATGCTTTGGTTAAGAGGCAGACAAGCAAGAAGTTGAAATGTGTTCATTATGACAATGGTGGTGAGTATTGTGGACCATTTGATTCCTATTGCAAGTTGTATGGTATTTCACATGAAAAAAAGCTCCTTGATTGAATGGTTTAGCATAGAGGATGAATCAAACACTAATTGAGAGAGTAAGGTGTATGCTTTTTAAAGCTAAATTTATCAATCATTATTGGGGTGAGGCATTTTATACGGTGGTTTATGCTCTTAATCTCATTACTATTATTGCTTTGAACACAGAAGTTTCAGACAATATTTGGTTTGGAAAGAATGTCAAGTGTGATCATTTAAAAGTCTTTAGTTATAAGGCTTTTGTGCATATTTAAAATGATGAAAGATCCAAGTTGGATGCAAAGTTGAAACAATGTATCTTAATCGGCTATAGGCAAGATGAGTTTGGTTAGAGGTTGTATGATCTTGTATGGAAAAAGTTTATCCAAATCCACAATGTGGTGTTTAATTAAGACCAAACTATTGAAGACATTGATAAGGTGGATAAGACTATACCCAAGGAAGATGTGAGTGTGTCTAATACTGATTCATTTGGTTATCTAGTCATAAGTTGGATATTATTGGTGGTGATTATCAGAATGGTGAGCCATATGATTATGTTAATGATAAACAACTCAAAGATGAGGTGAATATTCTAAATAATAATGATGAAAGGGATAATGGTATGTCATAAGATGAGAATCTTGGTGAAGCTCCATAATCATATCAAGTTCAACTTATGATATCTAACAGGTAGAGACAACCTTGTACAAGGTATAATTCTGATGAGTTTGTGACCTTGACTGATGAGGGTGAACCTGAGTGTTTTCAAGAGGCCATGAAAGGTGATGAAAATCAAAAGTGTTTGGATGCAGTGCATGATGAGATGAAATCATTGAATGATAATCACACATATGATTTAGTGAAGTTTCCTAAAGGCAAAAGGGCTTTGGAAAACAGGTGGATTTAGAGAGTTAAACATGAGAGTAACTCTAATTCTCCAAGGTATAAAGCCAGATTAGTGGTGAAAGATTTCTATCAAAGAAAGGGTGTTAATTTTAATGAGATTTTCTCCCCTGTTGTAAAGATGTCATCAATCATACTTGTGTTAAGTTTACCTGGTACTCTTTATTTAGAGGTTAAGCAAATGAACGTGAAGGCTTTCCTTCATGGTGATTTGGAGGAATAGATATACATGAAACAACCTGATGGTTTTAAAGTTAAAGGAAAAAAAGATCATGTGTGTAGATTGAGAAAGATTTTATATGGGTTGAAGTAAACTCCAAGGAAATGGTATAAGAAGTTTGAGTTTGTTATGTGTGATTAAGGATATTAGAAGACTACTTCATACCATTGTTTCTATGTTAGAAAATTTCCTAACGATGACTTCATTATTCTGTTGTTATATACAGATGATATGCTTATTGTAGGAAAGAATATTTCTAACATTGACATGTTAAAGAAATAATTGGGCAAGTCATTTTCCATGAAAGATATGGGTGCATCTAAACATACTTTTGGCATTAGAATCATGTGTGACAGAAAGGAGAATAAACTTTGGATGTCACAAGAATATTATATTGAAAGATTGTTGCAAAGATTCAAAATGGAAAGTTCCAAGGAGGTATGTCGTTCCATATATTGTCAAAAGTGGTGTTTCCTTGGACAATAGGCATGTCGTTCCATATAACACAAGATTGTTTCTAAAATATCAAGCTCACAACAATATTCAATGGTGTAAACAAAGTACTTCAATCAAGTGCTTGTTTAAATATATTCACACAGGATATGACAGTATCATTGCATTTGTTGTTCCTTCAATGAGATCATCTTCTAAAGACCAAGAACTAATTGATGAAATAAAAGAATACTTGGACTGTATGTATGTGTCACAAAGCGAGACATGTTAGAATACTTTCTTACAAAATTCTTGGAAGAAAATTGGCTATAAAACATATGTTTTGCCATCTTATTGGTGAGAAGACACTCTACTACATTGATTTTGAGAGGATGTTAATTATATATATAAATAGTAATGGTACTTTAACAATTATTGGTGAGAACTACATTGATTTTTGATTTTTAGAGGATGTTAATTCTATATACTAATTGTTAGTTCTGTATTTCTAGGATTGGCATCAATTTTGTAAAAACAAATATAGCAGCAATATATTGTATAGGATCTTGCTAAATAAGAACAGGTTAAGCAAAGAAGTCCTATTGTGCGCCTAAACATGTTGAGTTGAAGTGATTCAACATATGGAGCAACATGTCGAAGAAGAAGTCATATGCAATCCATTCGACATCATAAACTGATACAAGTGGATTGAAGATTCTATTATAATTCAACAGAAGCAGAATATTCAGAGAATATAAAATAATCCAATGTTGTGCTGATTTAAAGATCTTAAAGATTCAAATCTGAAATAGAGAAGAATATTGAATAAATATAGACTTTCTAAATATAGAGATATTTTAGGAAGTTATAGATTGAAGATCTTTTTGTAAGCAGTTTTTCTGCACATTTGTAGCAGTTGTTATGTTGTGTTTTAGGAGGCCCAAATCCAATTGGAAATATGTTATAAAAATAAGTCTTGTAACCTAGTTTTAGTAACCAACCAAAGATGTAAAAGTTGTATCATTATGGTTGAGTTCTTGTAGCAGTCGTATGCTAAAAGATATAATCTTTAGGGCTATTTCTTTCAAAACCTCAAAGATGTTAAGTAAGAGGTATATTTTTCTTGGAGGAAGCTTTTAAGCAAACTCTAAGATTTGTCATAGAAGTGTGTCTTTTAGTTCTTGATTGTTAGTTTGTTGTCACTGTTGTGATTGAGGAAGAGTGAGATGGGTTTTTCATATATTTAGATAGAAGTTACATTGATAGTGATTAAGTGAGAAGATCGTAAACTAAATGGTTTACTATGGATCTTTGAATAGATACTACATAATGGATTTCCTTTCTGGCTTGGTAGCCCTGAGGGTAGATGTGTTTTCATCGAAACTGATCAAATGTCTCGACATCGTGTTCGACATTAGTCCTGTCATACCAGAATTTCACTAATATAATAATGATACTTTAACAATTATTAGTCAGAATAAAATCTACTAATATTAGTCACAACTGATTGGAACAATAAAATCTACTAATATAAATTTCCATATCAGTTGTAAAGAACAATCAGTTGTGAAACCAAAAATGGACCTGAGTAGTTGCAAAGAGAAGACTAAAGAAAACATATTGGATTTATTAACATCCTCCATATAAGCTCAATGTGTCTTTGTTAAACCAATGAACAAGGTAGCTTTGTATGAGTTGCGTCAAATGGATGTGGGGGTACATTCTAGTGAAAGGTTGGAATGCTTTAGACAACTTTTTTAGAAGGTAAAGCAACGTCGACATGATTATAACAATTTAACAATGTCACTCCACAAAACGTCACCTCTCCACAAACTCTTCTTCACAAATTCATACAATATTTTCGAATAAACTTCCCACAAATCAACTCGTGATGTGGTTCCTTTACTTCAAAACCTTCCTGATAACATGAATTTATTCACTCAGGTAATAGTTTTTAAAATAAGATGAAAGAAATCTAGTCAAATAGCAAAAGTCGTACAGAAACCACACAATAAAAATTTAGGATGTGACAATCAAAATCACTCTTTTTTCAACATATTTTGGCATAGTCTAATTTAAAATCTTCAAGTAATGTAACTAAATTAGAGTAAAATGAAACTTAAAGTTACTAGCAAAACGGACAAATACTAGTGAAATTTAGAGTAAAATGTGACGCAAAATTAAAATAACCAAATTATTTCACCATCTACTATTCGGCGGCCACCAAAGTTATTATACAGCTTCATATACACATTGCTTATCCTCCAAACATAATAGTAGTGGTAATCACTAAATGAATAACGATTGATTTCAAAATCACAGACTCTTGTGATTAGACAATGACTATGTTTCTAGACTGTATAGTCAACATTTGATAAACACCACTTAGGATAAACAACTAGTTTTCCAACATTAAGGTAGTCTGTTTAAAACACCACTTAGGATTAATACTAAAATCGAAAGTAGATAAAGCTAAAGTAAAATTAGAAATAAAATAAAATAAAATTAAGAAACTTTATGTTAGAAAGTAATAGGATAATTCATCCATGAAAAAAAATGTAAAAGACAAGCCAAACTTGCAATCCACACAGAAAGTAGTGCAAGCATTAAACATCTGTTATTCGATATCTGGAGATTCTCAAAGGCAAATGTATATAATCATTGCTAAAACTTAACATTCTAGTATCATATACGCATTGCTTATCCTCCAAAAATACTAGTAGTAATCACTATATGAAAAACAATTGATTTCAAATGGATCAGATTATTTGGCTTGATTTCTCAAAAGAGAAAAAAATTCGCACAGTATGTTCAACTTCGATCATCTGGGGAAATAATCATCAAATCCATTTTATTTTGTATATAAAAAACTACGCAAATTTATGTTGTATATAAAAAACTAGGCAAAAAATTAACTATTGAAAGATAAATAGAAAAAATTTGGGTCAGAATATTTGGCTTGATTTCTCTAAAGAGAAATAAATTCGCACAGTTTTTTCAGCTTCGATCATCTGGGGAAATTATCATCACACCCAAAAATGAAAATTACAATGAACTTAAGATAATTAATTTAAAACAATAGAGATTACAAAATTGCAATAATGGATCAGATTATTTGGCTTGATTTCTCTGAAGAGAAACAAATTCGCACAGTATGTTCAGTTTCGATCATCTGGGGAAATAATCATCACATCCAATTACCAAACAAATCCAATTACCAAACAAATGAAAAATTAAACATAACAACACAAAATAGATACAGCTATGAAATTCAAATCAAATCAAACTTCAGTGTAGATAAAATGGATCAGATTATTTGGCTTGATTTCTCAAAGAGAAATAAAATTCGCACAGTATCTTCAGTTTGGATCGCATGGGGAAATTATCATCACATCCAATTACTTACCAAACAAATGAAAAATTGAACATAACAACACAATAGATACAAATACAGCTATGAAATTCAAATCAAATCAAACTTCAGTATAGATAAAATGGATCAGATTATTTGGCTTGATTTCTCAAAAGAGAAACAAATTCGCATAGTATCTTCAGTTTCGATCGCATGGGGAAATTATCATCACATCCAATTTATCAACTAAATTGATCTTTTCGGAACCAATTCAAAAGCAATAATCATACACCTAGAAAATCATATATCATAATAATATAATTCAGGAGAAAAAGATTTTCAAAATTAGAAAATATTCCTATCTGCAATAGAACTGAATTAAGCAACAGAATACAGAACACAAAGAATTGCAGAGAGAAATCGATTTGGCGTCAGCTCATACTCAAAGCTCACAGGATTCAGAGCAGTGGTAATCAGTATTTTGACGCAGAATTTACAAAAATTAAAACCCTAAAAAATTCGGCAAATCCTAAATTGAAACAAACAGAAACTATGAGAGAGACTGATAATGTGAGGGGAGAGGCAAAGGTGTTTATAAAGGAGAAAACGAAGAAAGAGTCGTGCGGCTACAAAACCCTAGTTTAGTTTGTGCCAAAGAAACCCGGTTGGCCTTCAAGATTGGATTATTAGCCCATATATTCTAATGGCCCATGTAAATAATAAAATAACTAACTATTAATTTGTTTTT
This sequence comes from Lathyrus aphaca, assembly GCA_963966055.1. Classification (NCBI taxonomy): domain Eukaryota; kingdom Viridiplantae; phylum Streptophyta; class Magnoliopsida; order Fabales; family Fabaceae; genus Lathyrus; species Lathyrus aphaca. Next base: position 231,632,597 of record OZ014524.1, read on the forward strand.
AAAATATGTGTTTAGGTTGAGTTGAAAAAAATTGATTGAATGTCAATTTAACCTATGCGATTTTTCACAAAAGAAGATTAAAAAACATACAATAAAATACAATTTTGTGAAATTTTTGTTTTTTAAAATTATATTATAGTTTTTATTTAGATTAATTTAGAAGTGAACGCTTTCTATTTAAAATATGTATTTTTAAGAGAGTTGATTTTAAAAATTAGGTTATAGAAGAATGAGATAACATACAATAAAATACAATTTTGTGAAATTTTTGTTTTTTAAAATTATATTATAGTTTTTATTTAGATTAGCTTACAAGTGAATGCTTTCTATTTAAAATATGTATTTTTAAGAGAGTTGTTTTTAAAATGTATGTTATAGAAGAATGAGATAACGACTTTGATAATTTTGCATTTGTTAAGAAGGATAGGAAAGATGTTGGAAGATTTGAAGTTATGATAGATGAAATATAAAAGAATGGGAATGATCTTATTTGGCACAATGAGTATGAGGAAATCCCTAGACTTGGTTGGTTAGCATTTCACAAGTGGTAGGAATGGTTAATGGCTTAAAAAGTTCAGGATATTGAAAATGCCCAACATTTCAAGGATGGTTGAAATGTAACGTGGATACGGCTTTTAACAAACACGATGTTGGTACTAACAGAGGGTGGTGTGTGCCTGATAACCTCGGGAATTTTATTATTACATGTGTGGCTTGGGATCCCGATACTCTTTCCCTTATTAAAGTTGAAGATTTTGCCCTTAAAGAGGTAATCCATGAAGTTATTAACTTGCACTTGGAAAATGTTATTTTCGGAAGTGACTCCCAAAGAGTAGTCAAAGTCATTCATTTGAATCACAACGATGGATCCGAGATTAATTTTATTATTAAATCTATTTGATATTTTCGGATGATCAGAACCTAAAGTGGGCCAAAGACTTAGTCTATTATGTTGGATGATGAGGAGAGGATGGGGTGTTCCTGCAAGGCACTTTGATGCTAAAGTAAGTATCAGAGAGAAAAAGGTGTAATTATAAAGTATGTGTTTCTTATGATGATTATTTGATATTTGATATTTGTGAAAGTGACAATACTTTGATTTATCAGTATAAGATGTCTCCTTGATAGGGTAGTGGGTTAGATTTCACCATTCATGAATTATGTGTTTTCACGGACTTGGAAAATATTCTCTTGAGAGATATTCAAAGGCATGTACTTGTTGTACCGATCATGCATATCCTGGTCAAAGTCCTCTCTCCATTAGTGAGACTTTTTCCCTAATGGGTGGTTATAATTAGTGTCAATATAGGCAGGGTTATCGAACGTGTGTTCATATTTTCCTCCAAGACTATGTAGGATTAAGACATACTCAACATCTCTTGGGTGATATTCACCTTCTACAATCGTCAATCCAAAGGGGTGATCATGCAAAAGGCAATTCTTGAAGATCTAACACTTTAAGACTTATTTTACTCCTTCCATCTCAATAAAAATTTGCCTGAGATGGTGTTAGCTCCTAATTTTGACACCTAGTTAACTTTAGGAAACATTGACTTTAGTATCATGTCTTTTGGAAGAATTAAAAGGCTTCAACCAAATCATGTTGAAGAAGCCTGAGTCGAAGACGCAGGGAATGCAAGGACTTAGACTTAGAATATTTCATAAGTATAGAAAATATACTTCGACTGGACACTCATGAGAAGTGGTCGACGTCGGCAGTTGAGATTCAATATTGGAGGGAAACTTATGGTTCTTTCAATTTGAAAAAGGGACAAGTGGCTTTTATTGGAGGTTCAAAGACATGCAAAGTGTCATGTGGAAAATTTCTAGAAGTAAACTGCCAATAACAGTTACCTTCGATTAGTATAAATAATGCAGTTATAGTGTTAGAATGGTGTGAATCATATTGTACAAGTTACTCCATAAACACTCAAAGTACCCGTGTGTAGAGAAACGAGTGAAGACGAGAATGTACGTGATGAGATCACCACCCTATTTCATATCAATGCAATTTATATTCAAGTTTTTACTTTAAATTCATTTACTTTACATTTCTTTACTTTTAAGAAAGTTTATTCTTCATCAATTTATTGTCTCTTTACTTGCTTTCTTTTACATTTCCTTGCAATTTACATTTCATTGCATTATACCTTCGACTTTAACTATTTTGAGTCTTGTTTGTTTTATTTTCTCTTTTCATTAAAACATTTCAGCAGTAGTGAGAAAGTTCTCACTGTAGTACTTGCACTACCAATCATTAAAAAGATGGGTGCGCTGGGTTGAGGGTCGAAAGAAGATAGGAGACATGACTTTGGGATTCCTATCTGGCGAAGATGTCAGCAACATCATCCTCGTCGAAAACATTATTGTAAAAAATAACCTGGCTCTTTCTATCATAAATACATTTGGGGAAGCTCTGACTCAACCCAAATTTCCTAGAAACCAAATTGGGTTGGTAAGCAATAAGGCTTGTATCAGGTCTTCCACCATTCAACCTATAAACGAAGAATCTGGGAATTAAAAAGGCTTCCCAAATTCCAACAGAGTCCATATGAAGCTTACTTGTAGAGGAGTTAGGTAAGGCCCTAGTGAGTCACCTGGGACCACACTTCCTACCAGCAAAGGGAGCCATGTATGTTGCAAAATCATACTGATGTGCAAACATCATCACAAAACTAGAGAATACCCCTTTTAGGGTTTTGCCTTCATCATTGGGAGTAAGCTTGGCTAGTCGAACGCCCCCAGTACTCCTTAACCCGATCTCCTTTACCTCCTCATCGACTTTTCCTTTCCTGGGAAGCACAGGCTCAAAGGTGGCATTCAACCAAAGTTGAAGAAGCCATAGAGGGCCATTGAGACTCATAGAACCAGAATTATGGTTTGGGTCCCTCAGTCGAGTCACTCCCTCACTGAGAGACTGGCCATGATTAGCTCACTTAAGCAAACCTTCCTATTATTGTGAAATTGATTTGTTAAGGGTAAATACTTTTTCGCCCCCTATAGAGACTTGGTGCAGAAGACGTATCTAGACAGCCAGAATGTAAGGAAAATAATATGTTCCTCATCAGAAACTACCTCTTCCTTTGGTTTGGAATGATGCTTGAGGAAGAGAGTGTATGTTAGTTTGGATGTGTCAAAGCCGATAGTGTCTTCGGCGTCAACGGTGGGGTCATAAGCAGGATCATCAGGTCGAAGCCCTGTGATAACGGCTATGTCGAAAAGAGTGGGGGTAACCATCCCACAAGGAAGATGAAAGGTATAATGTGTACAGTCCCAAAAATACAAGGAGGCAACCAAGAGGTTTAAACAGTAGGGTATATGTGTCTTTGTCAGCATTAAAAGATCATATATCCCTATGCTTTTCTAGTGGTCAGCCTTAGTCTTCTCTAACCTAGCCAACCATAGGTCAAACTCAACAAACTGGCTGACAGCTCTGACCAGCCTGGTACCATCATAGAGGTACTTCACATACAGTTCATTAAGAAGATGTGGGTCTAAAGAAGAATCGTCAGATTTAGGGAGGTGTTTATGCCCTAAAGGTTGAGTTTTTCGGTAGCAAGGGAAGAACTCTTTCAGTTTTTAATTTGTGTTATGTACAATAGCCAATGGACCAGATACATCAAAAGGACAATCATTTACAAGGAATAAAATCATTACCTGAGACTAGTACACACTCATTGTCTCGTTGTTTAAAGGTTTGGGGGCGAACTGAGGATTTTTTTATGGTTTTCGGTTCAGAAATGTTGTTGAATGGTGGAAGAGTCTGTTCAAAATGGAAGGTTTTGGCTTTTTGACCTTTCTTTTGAGAAACGTTGGTCTTAGAGGACGCCATTGTTGATAAAGAGAATGAAGGTTTTCTAGGGTTCTCGGAAAGAAAGGTGGAGATTTTAGCAAGAAGGAGATGAATTTGCAAAGTGTTTGAAAAGTTTTCTTTGTTTGCTGAAGAGGGTATTTATAGGCGAAGGCAATGAGAAGTTGCAAAGCCTAGCCACTTGATGGAGAAATAAAGTGGTGGGGCACATGGCACTTGGGATCTGACGCGTTGAGGAAGCAGTTAATGGAAAAGACTTTAACGCATTGTTTCAAGGAAAAATTCATGATCAGAAAGCCGTAGAAACGACTGATGGGACTTTTGGAAATTTTGCCATTATGACATGACGTCATGCGCATGGGCGAAAAATCACAACAATTTTAGAACGCGGGGTAGGTGGTTTCAACCATGCTTTTGTCTGACCGAAGTTGGCGTCGAAAAGATGAATATCAAAAAATGATCTTTTCATCAAAATGGTCGAAAAAAACATATTTGGGGGACAATTTGTTATCCCTAAATTTCGACGCTAGCAATTAATGAGGTTATCTTGGCTTAATAAAAGACTTTTTCTTGTGATGAGGCAAAAGTAAGGTTTTGACCTAACTAATTAAAGGATGAGAGTCGAAGCGACCTACCTACAAGTTTCATACTTAGTAAAATTCTAAGTTTGGAATATTTTCTATGTGTTGAGGGGATTCAACCAAGTGTATGTTCGACGAAGGTGACAGTTATCAATAGTCTTGCACGTTCAATCTTGGAGGGAAAATATGGAGTTTTCAATTTAAAGACAGGGACAAGTGGCGCAAGATGAAGCTTCTTCAGCATATAGTGGGACAAGTGTCACCATCTTAGGATAGTTATAGGAGAAATCTTCGAAAGCGGTTACTTTGTAATGTATATAAATAACTTAGTCTAGCGATAAAATAAGTGTGTGGAAATCATATGAACTAGGAACTCCGTATACTCAAAGTATCCGCGTGTAGAGAAACGAGTATATTGTGAATGTATGTGATTGAAACACCACCAATTTACTTTTAATGTCAAATTTATCTTCAAGTTATTTACTTTTGAAGCCAGTTATCTTTACAAGCCTTTATTTTTAAAGCAATTTACATTTCAAAGTCATTTATCCTTCCAGTAATTTACTGCGTTTTCTTTTACAATTCCAACCTCTTTACATTTCCAGCAATTTTACATTCATCGCCCTGCCTGTAACTTTCATTTAAACTTCAAGCCTTGCCTTTATTTTCCTTTAAAATTCCAAGCCTTGTCTTTACTTTGATTTATTTTAAAAAGTCTTTGCCCTTTACTTTTTCTTTTCTCTAAAACTAAATTCTGAATCTTCTTGAAAGATTCAAGACCATTTTTCCCAAAAACGTGATACATCAAAATCACAATCCCTTTTTTACTTAGCACATGTCATAGGATCAATCTGGTCAATATCGCCAGTAACTGATGGTATTTTTGGTATCTTCAGAGGACCAACAGTTGTTTACCAATTTTTGGGGTAAACATCACCCAAGGTATTCTGCAGCTGAAGAACCACAAAGTGATCCAGAGGTTTCCAAGCAAGTCTCAACATCTCAACACACTCCATAAGGTATATTGAAGTTGTTCAAGTAATCACAACACTTCTGAAACACCTCAAGCATCAAATTCGATCAGTTATTGCATCAACAAGTTCAAGTAAGCCTCAATCTTTCAAATTCGATCAGCTATTACATCAACAAGGAAATGACGTGACGCATAATAAAAAAGGCTAAATTATCTATATGGTCCTTTAAGTTATTTAATTGTAACAATGTACTCCTTTATGTTTTTTTTGTTGCTACAAGTAGGTCTTTTTATGCTCTGCTTTTGTAACGATTTGATTCTTTTTTGGACGAAATACATGAAAAATCTTCGATCCGACGAAAATACACAATCAAACGCAAAACTAATGACATATTCATGATCAACACGAAAAATCAATTCAAATGGTATATGAGTTTGCAATTTATTGTAACAAAGATTTTTAAAAAAAGACCAAAGTGTTGCAAATAATCTTAAGGGACTAACATGATATTTTTAAATAACTTAAAGAACCATGTAGATAATTTAACCTAAAAAACTATATAAAGGAAAAAATTCCAGCTAGACTGCCAACTCTGTTTAGAATGAAATCTGAGTTACACAGGGGTATATTGAGGGAATCTGTGCATTACAATTTACAAGGGTTTTTTTAAATAAATAAAAACTTATAATGGTTAAAATCAAATCTCACTAACATTACAATTTACAAGGATGTTTTTGTATATTTAACCCTTTAATTAATTGTCATTATTTTTTATGTCGCGTATCATTATTCCTTTATTTGTTTCACTTTTGATATTTTAATTTCACAACAAAGTAAAATTTGTTTAAATGAACCCATACTTGGTCAGTTTTTAGAAAAATAGTTGATGCTATCATTCTAATTGATTGTATTTATTGTAACTTTTTCTAGAGCTTTTTGTCTCCTTTTTAATAATGCCTTGAAGATGGCAACTTCACATATTCTGTCACATATGTCCACAGAAACATCAAAGAAGAAAAGAATGATACCAATGGTTCTCCCTTAGACATGCTCATTGGTCTTTGAAAATGTTCTTTCTCCTACTCTTGCACCTATGCATGGCCCCCAATTCATAATCTACAACATATAAATAGCCATGCATTAGAGACATCAACTCAGAGAAACAACCATATACATCATATTTTTAGTTTCATGGCTTCTGCATCAGGCTTGAAGCACACAGAATCGCTAAAAGATAACATGTCATCAGACGAATCGAAGCAGAGTAGGTACCATATGAAGAGGTGTTTTGCCAAGTACCTTGAAAAGGGTAGAAGGATCATAAAAGTTCATGACTTGATGGAAGAAATGGAGCAAGTTCTAAATGACCAGAGAGAGAAGAATCAAATTCTGGAAGGAAATCTTGGCTTCTTATTAAGTTGTACACAGGTTAAGTTTTTCCTAATTTATTTACAAATGTGATACTCGCTCTGAGAAAATTGATTATTTTGAATAATCAAGGTATCTGGTCCATGATATAGTCCAAATATATTGATTATTCAATGAATTTAAAAAGTAAATTTTCTCTGATAAATAAGACGACAGGAGATAGTATTTCATATGACAGAAGGTTTAATAATAATGTTAAGATGTGACACATTGCAGGAAGCTATTGTTGATCCACCATATGTTGCTTTTGCTGTAAGGCAAGATCCTGGTGTTTGGGAATATGTAAAAGTGAACTCTGAGAATCTTTCAGTAGAACCTATAACATCCACTGATTACCTCAAATTTAAGGAAAGAATCTACGACGAAAAATGGTACGCTACGTTTCATTTCACTGATATTTTTATATTCTAAAGTTTTCAACATGTAACAAATTTTAATGGTTAACTTGGTTCTATGTTGCAGGGCAAACAATGAAAACGCGTTGGAAGCAGATTTTGGAGCATTTGATTTTCCTATTCCTAACTTAACCTTGCCTACTTCAATTGGAAATGGACTAAATTTTGTTTCGAAGTTCTTAACTTCTCGATTTAGTGGAAAATTGGCGAAAACACAACCTATATACGACTATCTATTATCGCTAAATCATCAAGGAGAAGTATATACATACGATAACTTCATTTTAATAATTCACACACACCAGTTTTAGAAACAAGTGATCAAACCAGAGAGACCTGAGTTGAACCAACTGTGGTTCAAATCAGTTCAACTCTGGTTCGATCAGATTCAACTAGTCCACTCATGGTTCAGTTGGCTAAAATGGCTAGTCCAGAAACACCAGAGTACACGCATTATAAATTTGTAATATAAGTTTGGTTATTCATGGTTCTTTCTATCGTCTAAACTGACAGAGTCTAATGATAAACGATACGTTGAGGTCAGTTGCAAAGCTGCAGATGGCACTAACAGTGGCTGATGCATTCCTCTCAGCACTTCCATTTGATACTCCCTATCATGATTTTGAACCAAGGTATACAAAGCTCTTTACACTGTTAAATTCAGCACTATATATCTTTGTGATTCGCGAATTTAATACATTTTTCGTTCATAGGTTTAAGCAGTGGGGTTTTGAAAGAGGATGGGGAGATACTGCAGGAAGAGTGAAGGATACAATGAGAGCTTTGTCAGAAATACTCCAAGCTCCAGACCCGAAAAACATGGAAAAGTTTTTCAGTCGAGTTCCTACGATATTCAATGTCGTGATCTTCTCTATTCATGGCTATTTTGGTCAAGCTGATGTTCTTGGCTTGCCAGATACTGGCGGACAGGTAGCATTTCTAAACTCGAGTAATTGCGTTACTTTTAGAGGAGGCAAAACTGATTTCAAAACTTTTTCTACAATCTTGAATAGGTAGTTTACATATTGGATCAAGTGAGAGCTTTGGAAGCAGAAATGCTACTTAGAATTAAGCACCAAGGCTTAAAAGTGAAGCCTCAAATTCTAGTGGTATGTTTCATGCAAATGAATCATGATTCTCTACATATTATAATAACATATATAAAAGTATTTGTTGTTAACAATGATAGGTTACAAGGCTCATACCTGATGCGCAAGGAACCAAATGCAATCAGGAATTGGAACCAATCATCGATACTCAACACTCGAAAATTCTACGCGTGCCTTTTCAGACTGATAAAGGAGTTCTTCGTCAATGGGTTTCTCGCTTCGACATTTATCCTTATCTTGAGAGGTTTACTCAGGTATGCATATTTTCTAAAAGAATTTTTCAGAATCCAAAACTTTTTTCTGTTGAGAGTTTTCTGTTTGACTAGTTCTTTGGTTCATGTTATAGGATGCGACGACTAAGATTCTCAACATCATGGAAGGAAAACCGGATCTTGTTATAGGAAATTACACAGATGGGAATTTGGCAGCTTCTCTTATGGCTAGCAAACTTAAGATAACTCAGGTCACTATTGGAATTTAATTTCCTATGATTCAACTACATTTTTTTGTGACTTTTAAGGATGTTCTTTTTCCTTCATGAAATAATAAATGAGGTTGCTTGAAAACCAGGGAACTATAGCACATGCTTTAGAGAAGACTAAGTATGCAGATTCAGATGTCAAGTGGAAAGAATTAGACCCTAAGTATCACTTTTCGTGTCAATTCATGGCCGATACAATTGCGATGAATGCATCGGATTTCATCATAACTAGCACATATCAGGAAATTGCCGGAAGGTTAGGCCTCATAGTTAAAAGGAAAAAAAATTAATATTTCACAACCTTTCTGCATGAAGCACCGACACAAACACGAACACTAGACACCACACATACATATTGACACTGATGACAATTAATTGAAAAATGAAAGAAACTTAAAGTATTTTTCTTTGCAGCAAAGATAAACCTGGACAATATGAAAGTCATGCGACATTTACACTCCCAGGGCTATGCCGAGTTGTTTCGGGGATAAATATATTTGATCCAAAGTTCAACATAGCTGCACCTGGAGCCGACCAAACCGTCTATTTTCCTTACACGGAGAAAGAGAAAAGACTCGCTGAATTTCATCCTGTCATTGAAGACTTACTTTATAGTAAAGTGGATAACAAAGATCATATGTAAGTGACAATGTTGCGATTCATTTTTCGACAATATTTTACAAAATGATTAATTTTCGATAAAATTGTTGTTATAAAAACAGTGGATATCTAGAAAACAAAAGACAACCTATTATCTTCTCAATGGCGAGGCTCGATGTTGTAAAGAACATAACTGGTTTAGTCGAATGGTATGGAAAGAACAAGAGATTGAGAAGCCTAGTGAACCTTGTCATAGTAGGAGGATTCTTTGATCCGTTGAAATCAAAAGATCGAGAAGAAATGGCAGAAATAAGGAAAATGCATGATTTAATCGAAAAGTACAAACTGAAAGGACAATTTAGATGGATTGTTGCGCAGACCGATAGACATCGCAATGGAGAGCTTTATCGCTTCATTGCCGACACAAAGGGAGCTTTTGTGCAGCCTGCTTTGTATGAAGCATTCGGTCTTACTGTCATTGAAGCAATGAACTGTGGTTTGCCTACTTTCGCTACTAACCACGGAGGTCCAGCAGAAATTATCGTTGACAACGTTTCTGGTTTCCATATTGATCCTATCAATGGAGACGAATCAAGCAACAAAATAGCCGATTTCTTTGAAAAATGTAAAGTGGATTCGACACATTGGAACACGATTTCTGCAGCAGGATTGCTGCGCATTAATGAATGGTACATAAAATATACACTAATTTCTAGCTCTCGATTATTTAACATTTGCAACATTGAATTAAGATGGCATGGTTTGTTTTGCAGTTATACATGGAAGATCTATGCAAACAAGTTGTTGACTATGGGAAGCATTTATACATTTTGGAGGACAGTGAATAATGATTCGAAAAAAGCGAAACAAAGATACATTTGGATGTTCTATAACCTTATGTTCAAGAATTTGGTAAGTAATATATCTGTTCTTAGGGATGAACCTCAACAACCACCAGTGTCCAATTCCAAGCAGCAAAGTCTCAAAAAACAAGGAACAAGCAGGTATGTCATCCAATCAATAAAGAAATTTCGACAAAATAAAATCGAAAGTTACTAAAATATCGATTTTGTTTCACTAGAAAATTTTCTCTAAAGAAGTATTTGCAATTACGAATACATTTTTTATGCCGTTTGTTTTGCTGCTGCAGGCGTTCGAAGTCCAAATTTCAGATTTAAGATCAAACTATTCAAGTCAATGTAACATATTTTCGGATGTGCAACAACTAATCGGGAAAATCTTGCTCACGCCGTGAATTCATCATTACAAATAAATTGTGTATTTCTTGCAAAATGACTATTGTTTCTATGTTATCAATAAAATGCTTCAAAGTGATTTATAATGGAGGAAAATCGAACTTAAAGATTAGTGTATAAAACTATCGATACTCTCGTTGTTGAAAGGTAAGTCATCCACATGGTACTATTGTAGGATCCAATGTCGAGGATATTTCCCTGTCACACATTTCAGGACTAATGTTTATCGGCGTTTCACCCTGCAAGATTGACATGAACGACTTAGTCGGTAGGAATTACGAATAAAAAACATCGATTTCTTCAAATTTTTGAAATAGAAAACATACCTTAACAATGTTCCTAAAATAAGTAATGTTGTAATTTCCAGTTGGAAATAAAACTTCAATAAGATCTGCTAATACCAATTGAGGTTGCGAGACTGCTCCATTATACCAGTCTTAACATGCAGAAAATCACACAAAAATTGAGCATACTTCAATACAAAATCATGAAAAATAGTGCGTTTCGACATTGAGACATACCGAGAGACAAAGTTTGAATCCGTTTATCATATCTCCATAGGCTTGTGTTTGTTAGAAACGAAAAACAAGAACGATCTTCAACGTTTAGATTTTGGATAAACGTCGATAACGTGTAGTTGAGTGGATCAGAAGTTAATGTTTCATCAATCACTACTTCCACAGTCTACATCATCAGAAATACCAATTGTTAACAAATTTGATACTACTATCGACTTTCTTAATCTGCGTGATTTAGTCGAAACATGTATTATATTTACGAATGAACTCACACATAGGATTGCATGCAATTCTTCCAAGTCATCAGGATCAGAAACATTGTAAGTATTCTTGTTAGCAACCAAAATCTCTCCTCCGGAATCTTCGACATACTGTTCGCGATTTTTTGAATCAAAACATAGATAAAGACCAGAATAACATATTTCTCTAACAGATAGTTATGGTTTCATTTCATACCTTCAAATAATATGCTTCCTTTGTAAAAGACCAAACACCCTGCAAAGTTACATGATACTAAGTTATAACTCATTTTGTTTTGATAAGCAAAAGCCGAAAAAACTGAAGAAGATACATACATTGTTATATTTCATCCAAGCGACCGTTGGCTTGAATGAAGTTCGAGATTTTGCGATTTCAGCCAAGCACAAATAGTTCTCCTTAACCTATACAATAACAAGCCATTTCTTAGTAACATAAATTACAAAATCTCGATATAGCGGTAATATAGTTAATAGTTATGCCATTGAATGATCGGCGTTCTTCTAACCGTAGAATAGACTTGATTGCCTCGAGCTTCAACATTTGCAAAAGCTCCAATGAACTTAATCCATTCTGCCCTCTGTCAAAGTGAATGCATCTTACATAAGTTATCTAAGCATGTTCTTAGGACTGGTTTAGATCGACTTATTTATATAGAGTAAAATTAAGTTTCTTACCTGCAAAGGAGTATCTTCTGAAAAAGGAACCGTAGATGCAAAATTGCAAGATGAATGTTGATCCGTGTCACTAACGAAATGCGCAGAAAACTGCGAAATCATTTGATCATCAGTTTTGTTCAACTTTTCAATCTGTCCTTCTTTATACAATTTCAACACACACGGTGAAGCCACAGTGTCTGACGTTACGCCTTTCAAGCTCTCTAGTAAGCCTAAATGCTGCTCAAACCAATAACAAGAACAAATATAAGAACTAATACAACAACTTCAGGTTCGAGCTAAGGGTCGAAGCTGAGACGAAAAAATGCAAACATAACAATTTATAGTAATATGTAAAAGTTCACTAACCTCTAAGAAGGAAACTTGAGTTCCAATTCATAGATTCGAAACACGGAAAAACGAAAAATGTTAGCCACAAGAAAGGCGAAAGAAATAATTACTGTAACAAATAAGTACAAGGGATACTCCAACCCATTACACTGAGATCAGTCAAAACTCAGCGTTCTACGAAGGGTTGCAGAGGACTCTAATAGCACATTCTTAAGGCTAAGATCAAACAAATCACAAAATTGAAATGCAAAATCACTAGTTTTAGTATCACATACCAGGAAAAGAATCTGTATCAACAGAAAAATTCGACAACGGTATCACAAATGATTTGATTCTCGAAGTGCAATACTTCGTCCTCGATGCAATCCTTGAGTTATTCTAGCAATGGAAGGAATTCACGGATGAAATTCTTACAAAAAAAAAAAACTAGTGGAAAAAAGTCCAATAGAGATTTAAAGTAAAAGTACCTGAAGAAGAAGATAGCTTTGGCCATCAACAGCATTCTTAATAACTTTGAAGGTTTGGCCATAGTAAATATGAAAATTCACAGCATCTTCCACCTTTGAAATATTTCCAACTTTCACTGTACTAGAAGCTCCATCAACACTTCCATAGCTAAAAAACAATGCTAATAAAAATAAAGCTTGAAACCAAAAACAAGTAGCTGAATCCATAACCATAACCATGATAAGTTATAAAAAAAGGGATGAATTAAGCTTATATATACTATGTTAGCTCATTCTTATTATTTTAAGATACATGATTAAAAAGCTATATAGCTTTTTAAGCAATTATCTGCAGCTTAACTGCACCAATTAGTTATATTTATGTGCAGCTTTTTGCTGATAAATGGATTGAAAAACTAAGGAGAAAAAATCACAAGTGTATGAATGAATGAATTGTTGGCATGTAGCTATAGGTAGTGGGGTGAGTATAGTGTATACTTTTTTGTATTATTTTATTTAAATTTAACAAAGATGATGAAACAGTGAGTGACCCGTGAAGCTATGTTTGGATTATTTTTGTCATCTTTATACTATCATTTTTTACTTTGTTACATCTTATTGTTTTGTCACTTTGTGTGATTTGATATTCTGATGAATGTGAGTGATCCACTACTCATCATAATACATGTGCTGTGCACTTACCTTAGCTCAATTCAACCACTACAAAATTCAAATTCATTTATTGAAGAAATTGTCATATGACATGTTCAGGAAAATTGATTACCAATGGGAAAAAAAAATGCTATCATGTGAATCTTGACAATATCAATATCAACATACTGATATTTAAATCCAATTTATATTAAAATTTTAGAGTGATAAAGAGAATAATTATGGATTTGAAAGTGAGTGTATCTTTATAGGATAGGAAGTATTCCTTAGAATTTGTTGAGCTGATTTTGTGTAGCTAATTTGTAATGTCCAGTAGTAGACATGTCCAGTTTCTGATTTTCTTTATAGATGACTGACAGCAATAATTCAAATCAACCCTTGAGATTAAAAGTTGAAAACTAAGTTTAAAACAAAAACAGAGAACCCGATTTCGTCTCTCTTCATCTTCTTCGTATAACTCGTTTTCAATCCGTCCAAAACCACACTCCATTCAATAAAAATACAGTTTGAATCTTGTTTAATATTTCCCTGACTCGGTCCTTGTTTCTTATGTTTCATTTGAGATTTTCTTTTAAGATTGTTATCGGGAAAATATTTGGGATTTTTTTTTTTAAAGATAGAACAATAAAAATTTTGTAAGAAATTAAAGGTTGTTGATGGAAAAGTTGCAAAACTTTCATGGGAGATTTTTTTGTTGGTCCAAATTACAAACATTTGGTTGCTAATTATATTGCCAAAAAAATTGGGAAAAAATAGTAAATAAAAACATTCATAAAAAATAATATTCGATGTGCTTTTCAAACTAAATACTACATGAAAAACATTATTGTCATTGACTGTGGCAAATAATTTCTTAATCTTAGAGACAAAATCAGTCATATCTAAGAAACTTCGAGTGCAAATCGAACGATGTATCAGCTCGCAAAGCTCGACGGAAGTGTGTGATGGAGAATTAGAAAAGAGGATCAAATTGAATATTGGTGTGTACATGCAAAGAAAAATTGATGTGGATTGGAAAGAAAAAGAGATTAGAGAAGCAACCTCTCTCTCTCTCTCTCTCTCTCTCACACACACACACACACACAGAGACAGAAAGAAGAAAGAAGAAAGAAAAACATGTTTCAATTATTTTTTTATAATAATTATTACCAATTTTTAAACTTAATCTGAGCCATTAAATGGGATAACTGAACTCTTTAAGAAATGGAGCAGAGCCAAACTCGTCAATTAGAGAGTTGTTATCTCCCTTATATTATATTATTTCGAATTGAACTAGGTAAATATTTTTTTTATATTGAGTTTCTACTTTCATCTTTATTCTTGTTAGCTTGTGGTTTTGTATTGTTTAAATTGGTAGATTGTTGTTGCTCGAGACTTTTTAATGTAGTTTATTCTTTTTTTCGTTCAACACATTATTATTCTTGGTGCGTTTGAAGTCTTCATTTCACTACAAGTGTCACCCTTTGTGGGATAAAATGATCTAAGTTTACAAGTGGGCATCATTCATTTTAAATGAATTATCAAGAAGTTTTTTCAGAATAATGGTTTTGGATTGTGGAAATTAAAGATGCAAGCAATCTTGATTTAACAAAAGTATGCAGAAGTATTGAAAGGTAAGACATTAATGTCGGTTAAGTCTAACACAAATAGAGAAGACTATGATGACGAACCAGGTTAAGAGTGTCATTATCTTGTGTCTCAAATATAAATCATTGAAGGAAGTAGCAATGGATAAGACCATAAAACAAAAATGGATCAAACTTGATTCATTGTATATAAGCATGTTTGATGATTTAAGCTTGTTCTAGGCCGACCAAAGGTCTAATGCAGGTAAAGTCCAAGTGTCCAACCCAAGCATTCAATATGCAATATGAAGGTGAGGAAAATATACAAGAAGGAGGGGTTGAATTGTGTTAACTAAAAACATTTTTGCTTCTGAATTGAGTTTAGATTCTAAACATTAGTTTAGAACTTGATAACAAATGCAGCTGGAAATATGTCCGAAGTAACACAAACATAACAATGAACACAATAAATTTATCTTGGTTCCTCCCAAACTGAGAGTAATCCAGTCCCATTGCAGCGCAAGAGATTTTTCATTATAGTCAACTCATGATTAAAATTGCTTATGCACTTAAGCACAATAATTTCTTCTGCTCAGACCTATAGGCTAAGACTTATTGCTCAATTAACACCTGATCAAGAATTTACTACTTAGATCCTCAGATCCTAAGACTTTCCTTGCTTAAACCCCAAGACTTCACTGCTCAAACACACGTCTAAGATTTCTCTACTCAGATTCTCAATCAAATACTTCACTGCTGAGACACACTGTCTAAAACTTCTCTGCCCAGATTCTCAATCCAAGACTTCACTACTCAGACACACTATCTAAAACTTCTCTTATCAGATTCTCAATCCAAGATTTCACTGCTCAGACACACTATCTAGGACTTCTCTGCTCAGATTCTCAATCCAAGACGTTCAATGCTCTCTCACATAGCAAGAAACTTACTTGGCTCAAGCTTCTCAGCAAGAGACTTGAATGCTCAAACACATAGCAAGAGACTTTATCTAAACTGTTGAGCAACATGTTCAACAGAATAGAGAACAAGTTGTACATGATATAATATTAGAGGTGCATGGTAATCACCTTAACAAAGACTTTAAGCACATAAGATTTCCAAGATATTCAATGTTAAGAAATCTTAATAATTGTTACAATTTACAACAATTAACAAAAGATTATTCATATACAATAGTGTTTCTCATTAATGATCGTGTTAAGTCTTTATTTATATAGAAGTATATAACACTTGTATCCTTCTTGGCAGTCCTTCTTCTTTTTATTCCTTGTCAAAGATTCAGGTTGAACCTTTAGCTACTTATATAGTAGTTGTAGAAAACTAGTCGTTGGAAGAGATAACTTGATCAAGTGTCTTTGTTTTCTCCATAGTACAAGAGACGTTGGAGATATATGCACCAAAAGATCTTGATCCATTGTGTAACATGTTTAACCATTGTGTCTTTAATGTGATCTTGTACTATAAATCAGTTGAGAGTAAATATCTGTAAAGCATGTCAACTATTCTCGAGCCTTGTGAACCTAGACTTTAGCTGACAAGCTGATTTGTCATTGTAGCTTGCTTTCTGCAGTACGGATTACTTTAGCTTTGTTACCAATTTTGAATGATCACCAAAAGCTAATTACAATCACCAAATATGAGCCCGAACCAAAGAAGTGACAGTGACACCTCAAGCCTTCCTCTCTTTATCAATGTCAAAGACATTCTTCAAAGAATTCATTTATTTGCAAATATCAAACAACCTATTTTTTATTTAAAAAAAGCCTACGAGGGGATGAATTTATCCTCACAAAAAACTCCGTCCTCTTTAAACTATTAATCACACCTACAATAACGCTAGTACCGATGAAAATTTTCCTCTCTATAGAAGGATTTAGCTCTATAGGATCGAACCCATTCTCACAACCAAGATTCTCATAGAAGGCATAAAGATATTTCTTCATATCAATATCTTAAGGAGTAAGAGAATCCAGAAGAACAACATATTCATGAGGCTCAAGTTTGAAATGGCCATAAGTCAAATACTTTTGAAACCAATATGTGCACGGACGAAGGGACGAACCTTGGTAGTTGGTAGAAATAGGAAGCTTATAAGGAGCCTGATAGAACATGGTATGCCCCCTGAGTACAAGGCCTTATTACCACGAAGCGATCTCGGAAATCATCCAAACTCTCAGCATAGAGGATAAACCGGGAACTTCTTGAATTTGATGAGCCCTTGATCCCAAATATTATTCTGAGAGGTATGTATCACAATAAAAATATGAAAGAACAGTCGAAAAGTGGGATTTTGAGACTGATACTTGGCCTAGAATTGGAAACACCCCTATAAAATCCCGAACACCGTGATGAAGCTATAAGGAGGCAACCTTCAAAAACCTCAACAACTCTACTTCAAACCCAGACAAAGGCAACCTCATATTTATCCAGGTAAACATACATTCATATAAAGGAATATGAAAAGGTGTGAAAAGTACACAAGAATGGGGAGGTTGAATTGTGTTTCACGTTTCTTTAATTTAACTTCTGATCAGAGTTTCAGAATCAGAACTAATGTTCAGATTTTGTTTAGTTCATTTGGAAGAGGATATGATAAGTGTAAACTATAGGTATTTTGGTATATAATTTTTGTTGCACTTATCGATACTTTTTGTTAGAATCGTTCGAATAAACCCTGCTTTGTTTGTAAATACGTTTACCATACATTATAACGTATATATTACGTTATCTTGTAAATATTATTGAATTTAATTGTTTTCCATTTATTTTTGTAGGTTTTATATCATTGATATTGGAGCATTGTTAAATAGAGCATTGAATAAGCTTTCCAACACTTCGAACCGGGAGAAAATCGGAGTTACGGTTCAAAAGATACGAAGAAAATTTTTTGGATTTTTGAAATACTTGCTAGAATATCCGCTGAGCAAGCTGGAGCTCGCTGAGCGAGCTGTAAGGCGGTTTAACAGATTTTTTAGGTCTCGCTGAGCGAGCCCTGCAATCATGATAGCTTATATTAAGCGAAAATCAGATTTTTTAGGGGATGTTTTGGGTATTTTTTGCTCCCAATCCATCAAACTTCATTTCTTCATAGATTTAGCTTAGGGAGCTTGCATTTGGATGATCCGGAGTCGAATCTCTTGTCGATTGGTGTTGACAAACCAAGAAATGTTTGGTTCCTCTTCTTCTCTTCTCTTTGTAAATTCTTTTTGTTGAGTGTTGTATAGTTACTATGAACATATGTATCTTTGTTGATCATAATAATGTATAAATCTTCTTTACAAATCATTATCGATCTCTTCCTTGATCTTTTTGCATTTATGTTTGGATTTGGGTTGTGTTAGAGATAAACATCACAAATCTTGGTTAGGGATGGATATCTATTGTCTAAATGCTAGAGATAGATTTAGATAATAATCTTTATGGTGTCGAAAATTAATGTCTTCCGTTTTTCGAGGCGTCGTGCGCGAGAGTGACGACGAGAGTGATACGGTTGCTCTCTCAGCTCAGTGTGCCAGAGATGAACACTGTTGTGAGTGATATTGGATGATTTTGATGAGTATTGTTATAACACGGTGGGAGAACTGACTTTTAGTCATGTTGCGGATAGCAAGAGTTGCCACCAACTTTTATTTTATCCATAAGGAAGGGACATAAAAGAACAGGAAAGACCGTTTTGAAAAAACTTGGGTTCAGGGGGTAGGTTATATAAAGGGAAGGTGTTAACACCCTTTATATCCATGGTTATCCATGGGCTCTTAGTTACTTAGCTCACTTTGATTGTTTTTGAAAAGAAAGTGTAGTGTGTGCTTAGAAATTTTTCTAAGTACTTTGTAATGATCCTCGTATGGATGTATACAAAGCCTTGTTTTGAAAAATGTTTAAGAAAAGTGAGGTGAGAAAAGTAGTTTTAAAGTGTGAGCAAGTAACTATGAGTTACCTACCATAAGCTAAGTCATTCAATTTCTTTTATGTTTCTTCAAGAGTAAGACTATCCCTATTATTAAGGAATAGGTAGTCATTACTTTTGATTTGTTTAAGGGACAGTCGTAGGGTCATCGTATGGTCAATGAAGGCAACTTAGGGGTGTCTTTAGCAATTCGTAGGGACTATCATCATTTATTCAAAGGGACAAGATCATTATCGTAGGCAACCTCGAAGGGACTTGATCTTTTAAATTATTTAAAGGGACAGTGATGATTTATTCTTAAAGGGACTTTGCTTAAACACCTCTATATTCGAGGGACTTGACCA
Organism: Lathyrus aphaca; assembly: GCA_963966055.1. Taxonomy (NCBI): domain Eukaryota; kingdom Viridiplantae; phylum Streptophyta; class Magnoliopsida; order Fabales; family Fabaceae; genus Lathyrus; species Lathyrus aphaca. Next base: position 231,651,970 of record OZ014524.1, read on the forward strand.
TTTAGATAAGGCAACCAAGAGGAATACCCTAGGAAATACGGATGTCGATCAAAGATCGACTTATGTGTGTGAATGACTTATTTAATTAATTATCTAAGTCTATATTAATTTTCAATTAGTTTTCACTCCCTATTTACTAACCACGCAATTAAATATTTATAAAAAAAATAAAGACGGAAAAATAAATCTATAAGATATTACAAGGCTTTGGCAGATACATAATAATCGGATAAAAATGAATTATAAAGCAATAATAATAGATATAATAAAACAATAAATAAACAATAGTAATAAAGCAATAATAATAAAGCAATAATAATAATAATAATAATAATAATAAAGTAATAATAAAAAGATTAGAATTTTAAAAGAAATTATTTTAGGTTAGGCAAATTATAATTTTTTTTTAAAAAGTATAAGTTTAGATAATTTAATAATAATAAAAGAATAAAATAATTACTTATTATATTATAATTAAGAAAACAATATTATTAATATACAAGATATAAAATAAAAGAGTTATATAAAAAAAGTATTAAGTTAGTACTTACAAAATAAATAAAGATTATAGAAAATATTAAATTATTAAGTTAATAGGTTTATTTATAAATTAATTATATACAAGATTTTAGAATTATTATTATTCAATTAGAAAAATGGTCAATTGGATTTTATTTACAAAATATTTCTAAAATAAAAGTTATATACAAAATTTTAATGAATGTTTACAAAAATAATATTTGTTTTTTTAGGTTTTTATTTTATTTAGAAAAGATTTACTTTTATTAATTAAATTTATTTTGAAAAATAAGAATATAAAATACCAAGAAAATTAGAAAAGGGAAAAAAATAAGGAAAAAGGTGGACCTGGGGTTTGAACTCAGGTCTCTAACCTGGATGAAGAGGATGATAACCAACTGAGCTGCGTGCGCATGATGTTCTTGAATGACTACTATATAATAATATATGAAACCCTCTTAAATATTTGAGAAAACAAAAAAGATGTCGTTACCAGGACTCGAACCCTCAACTTTACGCATATAAAACAAAGTCTTTACCACCAAGCCACATGGGGCGCGTCTGGTAACAAAACAACAACATATGATTATATATTAAACATGCTAAATATCCAAAAAATGTGAAAAAAGAATGGTCTCACCCAGGTTCGAACCCTTGCCCTTCATAATACAAGTCAAACACATCAACCACTAGGACGCCCACGCATCTGTGATAATAGCATAACAAAATAACATAAAATGATTAAAACAAATTCAAAAACGAATTTGCGCGCGGAAGAGTCATCTTCTTCCTCAGAATTTCGCAGGTTTTCCTGCGAATTTTGTTATGCATTTTGCTGCGAATGTTCTTGCGCGAAAAACCTGCGAAACAAATACTACCACAAAAACGTACGAATTCAAAAAATTGATCATGCCAACATGATCTAGACAGTTCGTTTAGTTCAATTATGGTCTCAAAAAGTATTTATGTGGCCTATTTTGCGAAGCCCTAAAACGAAGGCTTAAACCCTAACAATGACATCTTATGCATCCGACCATGAATCTTCGAGGAAAACACCCATAAATCATCTATAGGAACATTCAAACTAGAAAACACAAACAAAATTCATTAGTTATGCATTAATATTCGAAATCGAAAAATTGAATTTCAAGAGAAAATATGATTCGGTTTGAGTTATTCTTGATGTTTTGGATGCAGTGAATGACCAGTATTGCATTAGTGATGTTCAAAGAACATGTTTGAACCTTCAAAACGACTTGATATGGTCTCTAGCCCAAAATCCGAATGTGAGACTTTCTTTGAAATTTTGAAACTTGTTTGATGTTCTTGGCTGCTCCAAATCGTCTGGGATGTGTTGGTTGACTTGTGTAATACCTCAAAATTTGCCCTCATATTTATTCCCTTTACTGGCTTATCGCTTCGCATTCATCTGCATTTCTCACTAGGTCATCAACATCATAATAATTAATTTCATGGATTCATAAGGCATGTGATCAAGGCCACACAGGATTTGAGTTTCTTACCTTATCTGTATCTATCAAGGATTGAACTGGTGGAGAATATTCACTAGTAGATCTGACCCATTATTGAGGTGTTCAATCAAATTCATTTTGAATAAGAGTGTTAGCTCTCCGTAACATCTCAAGTTGTATTCTTCATCATTGAATATCTCAAGGAGAAACTGGAGTTCTTGTTCATGATTTGATATTAAGGGCATTTCACCGATGGAGGTTGGGGATATTAGGATATTGGTTTGAATTCATCTGTTTGTGGAATAATAATTCGAGATGGTGTGAATTTTAGTATGGCATCGAAGTTCATAAAGGTGGATTGTGTTGAAGGATTCGATTCAGATTAAAGGAGAATGCACGACAATTGGTTTATTTGGAAGTCATCATACAAACATCAGTACATACCCGTACCATTTTCGTTATGTTCGTTTTGATACCCACTAAACAATTTAAGTGTAACATCCAATTCATGTTCATAAATCACTATTCCACTTTTAGGCTCAATTCCATCTTTTTTCCTCTATTTGACACCAATAAACCATTTGGTTCATTTTAAAACCATTTGCTAATTCAAACTTCAGTTTTTTCTCATTATTCCCAAGCTCTTTCCAATTGGCATTCTATATCTAGCTTTGATCCATTCCATTTCCCAAAGGATTCTAATTCAAATGTCAACCTTTTATTCCATTTTTTTATCCATTTTTGTTATCCAAGTTACTACAAATGTTAAATTCAAAATTCAATCCATAAACTATACCCATTATCCAAACTATTATTTAATATCTAGTTTTCAATAAAAACCATTATACAATTTTACCCATTTAATTCCCAATTTATTACCAAATTTCATCTCAACTCAAAATTTCAAATACATCTTTCTCTTTTCTTTAACCCAAGTAATCAAACTTGTAAATTTCATCAATCACAGTTCAAAATGGCAAAAAAACCAGTTATACAACAATAAAAAAGGGTTACAAACAGACTGTCAATATTGTCCGGTAAATATACTAGCAAAAGAAGGTAAAAAAAAAGGAATTTCAAAGACATTGAGAAAGCATCGCAAGTTTCCTTCCGATATAGGGCGATAAATTGCAAGCCAAATTGGAATTTTGTTCTGGTTATTATTATATTGAAAACCTTGCTCATAATGTTCCATCCGCCAGCTGTTCATAATACTGATCATGTATCAAACCATATATCAAGGATAAGGAGACATATCAGGGTGTTGGCTTACTAAACTTCAATGACAGTGAGATTGAGAATTGGAGGCAGCTTCAGATAATATCACTTAAGACTGGTATTCAGAATGGATAGACGAAGAAGAAGAATACAAGTTTCCTACTTGTCCATCACTACCTAGGATCCAGATGCCAGGAAAGCCATGACTTGATCTTATTGTTGTTAAACTTCCCCGTGATAAGTCTCGGCGCTGGTAAAGAGATATAGCTCATTCGCATCTGTAGATTGAAGCAGCAAGACTTGCTTCTACTTCCAAAGGGTTTCATCCAGTTCGTGTGCTTTTGGTGACCGGTTGTTTCAACTCCAAATCTCTTCACTTGCAAGGATTACATAGAGAAGCTTATGCAACAATCATGCAGCTATAGGTGATGAGAAAAACATTGGAAGTCAAGCTAATGTTTTGTTGCAAGGAAATCAAATGAAGCAAAGACAGTTTCACCAAACTTCAATCCTCACCAACCTGCAATCAAAGAAAATCAGCCAGGGAGTTAGAAACTGAAGCTAACACTTTCAGTTAGTATTAACTGTCAAAACAGAATCAAAATTGAATAATTGAAAAAAGCTAATCAATAACTAACTTCTAAACCTCATAATAGAATCCCTAAACCTCATCCATAACTGAAAAAATAACAGAATTCTAACTGAATTTACCTGAAGTTTCCGGAGTCTTCTCCTAGCCTCCTATAAATCAGAATTATCCGAACGACACTTGGTTGGCTGGACATTTTTTCGATCCCTGCATTTCTTCCAGATTTCACTCTTCTCATAACCCTTCATTTTCGTTTCTCTCAACCTTTTCCAATATTCAACTTCTTCCCATAACTCCTTCTTTCACCATTTTCGGATCAGGTCTCCATCCATAACCTGTATCTTCTTCCCAATCCCTCTTGATACATCTTCTTCAAGATACCTTGTTCTACATCACCTTCAACATTCATCAACTTTGTTTATCGTTCTTCAACGCCATAAATATTTCTTCGTCACTTCTTTACACCATCTAAAGCAATAGAGTTTCAAACCATGACTTGCAAGTTTCATCAAGAAGTGACGAAATACCAAAAGGACAAACATGATCAGAAGAGAAAATGATGTGAAATCGATGAACAGAGCGAGCCAGAGAATGCATACCTAAAAGTTACATTTCTGTTGTCGATCGAATGAAGGCAAAATCTCAACGATCTTCCTTCAATTAACACCTTCATTTCTCTCGACACCACTCATCAAATTCAAGCCGGCGTCGTGATCAACTCGCAGGAATAATCTTCAGCATCTTTGTCATGGCTTCAATCTTCAATGCTATCCATCGCCTTCGGTTAATCGTCAAAATCTGAGACGAGTTCAAGGACAATAACAACAAGAATTTCGATAGGGTTGAACACTTTCTGTTCCATAAACCGAAGCTTGGATTCCACCTGCAAATTCGACATTACGCAACGATTCAAAAGCAGTTCAGATTCACGCACCAGAAGCAAAGGAAGAAGGAGAAGTGAAATTTAAGCGTATACCTGGTTTCGCCTCGGCTTTCATCAAAGAATACGCTCCGTACCTTCGTCGTCGGAAAACTTCCAGGTGCGAACCATTCCCGTGTCTTATATTGTTCTTGCATTAGAGACGTCCTTCGTGTATTCTTGAGGTTGCAATATGGTGTTCCTTTGTATCGATCAGAGAAGGAGAGATTGATTTCGGGCTGGGTAGGGAAGCTTTGATTTAGGTTAGGATTAGATGGAGATCACAGAAGGGTGAGGGTTCCTCCCTCCGAATCGTCTTCTCCGATGTGCTTTGTCGGCGGCGATTCTAGGGTTAAGGAGGAGGGGGGCGCCGCGGAAGGTGAATTGGTGTAGGGTTCTTGCGGTCCTTTTTTGTTTGTTTTATAATTATGATTGATTAAAACATTAAGAGGTTTTAATTATAAATCAAAAGGATCATAAATCAATAATGGTCATAGTTTAATTGCAGTTAAATCACATTAATTTAAATTAAACCACTGTTATTGATTCCAATGAGATAAGAATAGGTGGAGTTTCTTGGGAAATCCTTCAGCAATCCTGCGTATTGGGCTTAGGGTTCTTGCTTTCCACACCCCCTCTTATAAACCCAACAAATAAATAGCATGAAAAAAAACGCTTTTCGCACCCCCTGGACGCAGGCGCATATGGGCTTAGGCTGTCTGCTATTTGTACCTCAATTTCTGGGCCCATTAGAAAAATCAATAAAAAACTTACTAAAGCCACCCCATTTCTATTTTTAGGATTTAATTTTAGTTTTATATAGTTTCCAAATAAATCAATAAAAAATAGTAAAAATCATAGAAAAATTCTATAAAAATTCAAGTAGGTCTATAACTCCATTTAGAAATTTTTGGTATTTTTACTTTCTGATTTTTGGCTATTTTTGATTTAATTTCGAATTTTTCTTGCAATTAGTTTTTGTTGAATTTCTTTAGCTATACATGAATTTTGTTCATTTAATTTCTCCCTCTTCCATTAAGATTTTTGAGCCTTTCTTTTTTCTATGTTTAGAGGACTAATAATAGTATTTAGGATAATTTTAGTGGATTTTTTAGAACATCTTATCTTAGGTTTTAGAGGCTAATTCCTTGTAAATTAGAGGTTAATTCATAGCTGAAAGTAAGCAATTTTTAGGCATATAAAAAATAGGATTTTTTAGGATTCTTTTTAGTACAATGTTGTAGGTAATCTTAGGCCCCATGGTTTATTTTTTTCATAATTTTTCCAGAAGTTTAGATATTTTTTAGAATATTAATTCTTAGGTTTGTTATGTGTATTTCCCATTAGTTTAGGTTATGAAAATAAAGTCCAATAACAAAATAGTTTAGATTAGATTTAGTCTTAGAATTTAATATAGACTTAGGTTAGTTTAAATTTGAATGTTTAGAAGGAAAATATTAGGCTTGACTTTGATTTAGGACTTAGGCTTAAAGTTTCATTTTAATTAGAATTAGAATAAATAAATAGGACTATTTTAATTCATGCCTTTAAATGCATTTTTAGAATTTTATTTCTTATGTCCATTTTTAATGTTTTGCCTTTATTTGATTTTATAACTTGCATAGGCTTCCCCATTGTTCTTAGAATCAACTTAACTTCCTTAGGAAGTAAGTTGAATTCTAGTAGTTTCTAGTTTTTTCCATTAGGATTAGAATACCTCACAAACCATTAGGACCTCTTGTAAATAAATAAATAAAATTAGGATTGAGTCTTAGTCCCTTAGATTTTTTCCCTTTTTTTCAACTTGAGTCATTCTTTCTCATCTTCAAACAAAATCCAAAAACACTTAACAAATAAATGAAAGGATTCCTTGTGTATAGCCTTATTCCATGAGGCACTTGCACTCATTCCATCTTGGAGTGGTGTAAGCTCGTCTATCATGATGCACAAGTCTCATCAAGGGATCATTTCATAAAACAAACAAATTCAAAACACTTCTCTTAAAAGACAAAAAACAAATAACAAGCGACTATCCTGCGGGAACTTCTCTTTCTCATCTCATTCATTCACAACGCGAACTCGCGACGACTTGTCTCGCATGCAAGACGGTAAACGCACTCGTACCAGACGAGCCTGCAACACCTGAGCATAGACATACGCAGTTCCAGCATAAAAAACACAAACAAATAGTTCCCGCCTTAGTTAGGCGAACTACGTCGACTCTGATCCTCATTATCCCGATGAGGTACGTAGGCAGCGGGGTAGGGCCCGTTCGAGCACATTCTTTATTTTCCCTACATTTTCCCCTTTTATTCTCATTCTCTTTTTTTATTCCTTTCTCATTTCCATTCCATTTCCAGTTAGCGGTTCATTTGTTCAGCAACATATTATTTCTCACCCTTTGAAACAAGCAAGCAAGCGTGGATCCCGTCGGGTACGACGGACGATCTGGGGTGCTAATACCTTCCCAGTTCGTAACCGACTCCCGAACTCAGATCTTTGGTTCGCAAGGCCTTGTCCTGTCCTTCTTCCTCAGGTTTGTGCAACATTACCTTTCCCATTCATTCGGGATAAAAATGTCTGGCTGGCGACTCTAACCTTTCCGCGCCACTTTCGCGTTTGTACTAGGATGAAAATCCCGGGAGCGACAGATGGCGACTCTGCTGGGGACCAACCTGATTCTTCCGGTTTCCCTTGTAGAGTCAATCCTAGCGCCTGTTTGGTTTTGTTTCTTTGGGTGTTTATCTGTTTGATGCTGTGTGCTTTAGTTTAGCTTTAGTGTTTTTATTTACAGTTCTTTACAGCTTTACTTTATCACATTTAGTTACCGCTTTCAGTATTTTATTTTCCATGCATCATATTATACTGGACTGTCTGGCTGTGCTGGTTTTCATTTTTTCTGTGGGATGGGGTTACTGTGAGATGAGCTCCTAACCGGGGCTCGAGTGCACCCTATGACTTAGAGTGGTTCCACTTTGGCTTCATGGCATCTTGCTATGTTGGTAGTAGTAAGTTCCACACCTTGACTTGCGACCTTCTCGGGAATGTATTGATACCAGAATCTTTCTGGGTTGATGCGCTACCTTGATAGTTATGTGCAGTCAGGGGACCGATCATTGAGAACCTTTGTGGAAACATCCCTCTCCAGTGATGACAGTGGCAGACCACATTTGTTGGCAAACCCACTCGCATCCGAGGGCCCACTAGGGACTCGCATAGGATGGCCTGGTTCTCTCATAGGAATTCAGTTAAAGCAAACTGATCGTATGACGATAGTATTGTACCCTTCGGGATGAATGTACTATTGTTTCTCGACTCAGTGCTTGAAGCTGGAAACTTGTGAGGGATGCTTGTTCTTTCCGGACTCAACTGAGACCTCCCTGAGTAGTACATAATGCCAAACCGATTCCCTGATTTGGTCATGAGCCATTTATCGGAAATGGTGAACGTATTATTGCTATTCGGCTTTGAGAGTCCATGATGTTGACCCGAGTAGCACACCCGTGAGATTGGGAGGGGTTTACAGGTTTGCAGGAACCCTGATACCTTCAGCATACCCACTTTGCCTTTGGTTCAGTTTTATGATCTGGATTTCTGTTCTTAAGATATGGATCCCGGATCAGAGGGATGATTATTGTGATATATGGATTTTGAGACCTTGCACCGACACCTGATTACTTGATTGGCACATCACAGACACTTCACTAATCACATGCCTTGTCTTGCATAAGCATCATATCATCATTAATCATTTTGTGTTCTTTTTATTCTCAGGGTTCATTACCTCCTAGGTCCTGGTCATATTTGCTACTTCAGCATGGAGATTCCGAGGAAGAGAAATGTTCATTATACTTTCCCGCAGCCGGAGACAGAGAGTGTTCAGGGTTTGATTAGCTTGATGGGTGACCGAGTCCTTGATGATTTCAGGAAAGAGTTTGGCAAGATACTGGATTATGTGAGCAAGCCCGCAGTCGACCAGAAAGATAGCTTGCCTTCTTTGTTGCAGTTCTATGATCCACAGCTGAGGGTTTTTGTTTTCCCTGATTACATCCTGGCACCTACATTAGAGGAGGTTTCTAGCATGCTGAATATTCCTGTTAAGGAGGGTATACCTTATTATGTTTCAGAGAGGATCCCTTCTCATGAGGATATCACTATTGCCTGTCATTTGAGTATGCTCAGACTCAAGATGGGATTAGAGGCTGGCCAAAGTAAGGGGATCCCTTTGGATTTTCTTATTGCAGAGGCACGTGTCATGGCATCGGGAAAGAAGTGGGCAGACTTCAGAGCACTGTTAGCCATGATAGTATATGGAACCAGTTTGTTTCCAGGAGAGAAAGGGCTAATTAGCATGGAGGCCATCACCATCTTCGTCAAGAGAAATCCTGTTCCTACATTGCTAGTTGACTTTTATTATGGAGTTCACCACAGAAATGAAAAGAGGAAGGGACATGTAAACTGTTGTGCTCCCATATTTGCTGATTGGTTTGTAAGGCAACTCCCTAAATCAGGACCCTTTCAGGATTTGAAACAATCTTGGAAGTGGTCCAAAAGATTAATGGGCTTAACCTCAGCTGACATTGCTTGGGGATGCAATAGAGATTTGGTGGGCAAAGAAATGTTGGTTAGTTGTGGTAGCTTTCCAAATGTGCCTTTGATGGGAAGGAAAGGTGGGATTAGCTACAATCCTATCTTGTCCAGGAAACAGTTTGGCTATCCTTTAAGAGATGTACCTTTGATCGACGATGCAAATGAGTCCTTATATTTTCCAGCAGAGGGAAACTCCAAGATGAGCATACTAGCATCCCAAGCTTGGGAAGTTAGGGTGATGAAAGGGAAGAAAGACTTTGGAAGAGTGGATCCTAATACTTATGATCCTTTTGCCAGCTGGTTGGAGGATCGTGTGAAGACTCATCTTCTACCATTTTATAGAGAGACACCTCTCTACCCTAAAGAGGTAACACCAAGGACTTCGGTACCTTTGGAAGATTATCAGAAATTGGAAGCTTTGGTCAAACAGCTTAGGGTTGAGAATCAAGAGGCTCGTAATTCTTGTCAGAAACTGATGATCCAGAACCGTCAGTTAGAAGATAGAGCTGTACAAGCCGAGGAAATAGTTCGTCTCAAGCAGAAGGACTTTGAAGATAGAGAGCTCTACTTCCGAAAAAAAGGGTTAGCCGAGACTCACAAGACGGCCCAGCGCCGAAGAGAGAAGAAAGATCTGAGTGAAGCCAATGAAGCTGTTACCTTATGGCAGGAGAAATGGGACGGCCATTTGAAGAAGCAAAAGGAGTTAGATGCCAAGCACGAGCTGGAAATCAAAAGTCTTCAGGATTCTTTAGATGGGCAGAAAGAACTCCTCAGGAAGGCTTATCATCAAGAGAAGGACCGTCTCCAACGCTTAACAGAAAGCCAACAAGCATTGAAGGAAGCTCAAAAGGAAATTGAAGACCTGAAGCTGAGAGCTGATGTGAAGAGGTCAAAGGCCGAGTCGAGTCAAAGCAAGGAGAATGAGACAACATTCCTACAGCAGATTGAGGAGTTACACGCTTCTTCTGATACGAGGGACCTCCTCATCCAGAGACTTATCCAGGAGCCTGATCATCCAGATGTAGTTCAGCTGTTCCAGAACGTCAAGCGCCTTAGCTGGAGATTGCAAGATATAGAGTTCCATAGGGTTTAATTTCATGCTATTGTACTTGGATTACCCACAGGCTTGTTGTGGGATTCCTTTTATTTGATGTACTTTTGTTGTTATTATGATTGGCACCCTTTGGGGAATCTGTATTTTCAAACTCCAGTTTATATGATTGATTTGTTCGGGATCTCTTGTTCATCATTTGTTGCACCGACACGGAGTAATGAGCACCAATTCTCCACGGCCATCATTATGTTTGAGTATTGCTTGGGTTTTCTTCCCAATTCTTATTTTCTCTTAATGCCAGGACCAGAAATAGGAAAAGACTTGGGAATAAAAGGAACACATTGCATTGCATACGCATCATTTGCATTTTGTCTTTGTCTTTGCAGGTTTTTCTTCGGGATGCTTAATTTATCTGTGTTTCAGGCAAAGATTGCGAGAGCCGCCAAGACCCGGTACCTCCGACAAGATATCCCTCATCGGTACGCGACCCGCAGCAATCAAAGAACAACAATGGACGCCATGCAGACAGAGCTCAATGAAGTCCGTACCAAGATGGCAGAATTTATGACCCTGATGCAAGGGATGGCCCAGGGGCAACAAGAGCTGAGAAATGCAATTCAAGGGTTAACTCCTCCTAATACTAATGCTCAGGCGACCACTTCCGGCGGGCTAGGGGCTCCTCCCAACACCAACAACGGCCCAGGTGGACCTTATGTTCCAGATCCAGCTATGGCAACGTTCGTTCCTGTGCACGACAGGCAGGAGGACCAATTCCAGTATTTCAATAATGACATGGGTTTCGGCGGTGATGGAAATCTTAATGACTTCTTGGTGCTTACGGAGAAGGTCAAGGCCCTCGAGTGCAGAGACACTTTGGGGATTGATGTGTCAGATATGGGTTTAGTACCTGGGGTGGTCATTCCACACAAATTTAGACCACCAGTTTTTGATAAATACAACGGCAGCTCCTGCCCGAAAACTCACCTGCAGGCCTTTTACCGGAAGATCGCGGCCCACACACGAGATGAAAAACTCTGGATGTACTACTTCCAGGATAGTCTCTCCGGAGGATCCTTGGAGTGGTACATGAAGCTGGAGAGGAGCTCTATTAGAAGCTGGAAGGATTTGGGAGAAGCCTTCCTCAGACAATATCAGTACAACATTGACATGGCACCCAGTCGCACTCAGCTTCAGAGTCTGACGCAAAGGAGTTCGGAGAGCTTCAAAGATTATGCACAGAGGTGGCGTGAGGTAGCCGTTCGAGTGCAACCACCTTTATTGGAGAGAGAGATGGTCGACCTTTTCCTGAATACCCTCCCAGGGCATTTCATGGAGAGGCTGGCTGGTTGTTCCTCAAGTGGTTTCTCGGACATTATCTTGACTGGAGAAAGAATTGAAAGCTGGCTCAAGCAAGGGAAAATTCAAAATGGAGGCGCTTCGGTGTCTGGTATCAAGAAACCCTTTGTGAAAAGGAGGGAAGGAGAAACAGGTGCAGTGTACGCACAGAGGGGAATGATTAACCAAGGATATTATCAGCAAGTGGCCCCTGTCACTATTTCAACACCACCCGTTCAACAGCAGGTCCAGCCTCCACAGCCGCAACGCTCACAAGGGTATCAGCCAAGAGCCCCTCGCCCATACTACCCCCAGAGGCCGAAGGATAGACATTTTGAAGCTCCACCGATGTCTTACTCCCAGCTTTTGAAGAATCTCCTACAGCTTCAAATGATTCAGCTCCGGACCTTGCAACCGCCGAAGCTAGGCCAAATTCCTGAGGGTTATGACTCAAATGCTAGATGTGAATTTCATTCCGGAGCTCCCGGCCATACTACTGAGAATTGTAAAGCATTGAAGCATGTCGTTCAGGATTTATTGGACACTAAGGCGATCAACTTTGCTCCCTCTCCTAATGTGCTTCAGAATCCCATGCCTCCACACAGGGGTACGGTTGGTGCAATTGATGAAGGGGAGAACCTGAATTTAGTGGGTGATGTTGATGACTTGCAGACTTCATTGATTGCTGTCAAGGTTTGCTTGTTGAAGAAAGGTATCTTCCCTGGATGCGAGGAAGATTGTTCGGAATGTGCTGAAGCTACCAACGGTTGTAAACGGTTGAAGGCCGGAATCCAAGGTATGATTGATGAAGGAGTGTTGCAGTTTGACAAGATCGTAAAAGAAAGTGAAGTCTCCACAGTAACTATCTTTTATGACCCATCTCAAGTTCCTTCACGGGCCAGAGCGGCACCAATAACCATTACCACTGCTGGACCAATAATGTACCAAAGTGACAGAGCTGTTCCTTGGAATTATGGTGGTGAAGTGTACTGCAACGGCCAGAGGCAAGAGTTGGCCACGACTAGTATAACCCCAGCTCAAGTAGAAAATGTTGGAGTAGGGGGCTTTACTAGAAGTGGGAGGTTGTTTGCGCCGGAAACACTGAGAAACAATGTGATACCACCCAGAGATACTACTGAAGCCCAAGCTAGAGCCAGAGGGAAGCAACCAGTAGTTGTCAATGATCCAACGCCATCAACTGATCCAGACCTCACCTTTGATAAAGAAGCTGAAGAATTCCTGAGGATCATCAAGAAGAGTGACTACAAGATCGTGGACCATCTGCAACAGACGCCGTCGAAGATCTCCATCTTGTCCATGATCATGTGTTCTGACTCTCACAGGAAAGCTCTCCTAAATATTCTGAACAAAGCATACGTGCCTCAGGATATTTCTGTAAATCAGTTAGAAACGGTGGTGTCCAGCGTCAATGCCAGTCATGGGTTGGGTTTCACAGACTTGGATTTGACTTCTGATGGGCGTGCTCATAATCGGGCATTGCATATCTCTCTGGAATGTAAGGGTGCAGTACTCTCCCACGTGTTGGTAGATACTGGATCCTCTTTGAACGTCTTGCCCAAGAAAGCACTGATGAAGTTGGACTATGATGGAGTGGTTCTAAAGCCCAGTGATCTAGTAGTTCGAGCATTTGATGGGTCGAGAAGATCGGTGTTTGGAGAGGTGGAGTTACCTATCAAGGTAGGTCCACAGGTCTTCAATACCACGTTCTACGTGATGGATATACAACCTGCATATAGCTGTTTACTCGGGAGACCTTGGATACATTCGGCAGGAGCGGTATCGTCTACACTCCATCAGAAGCTAAAGTTTGTCTGGGAGGGTCAAATTGTGACTGTCAGTGGGGAAGAAGATATCTTTGTTAGTCATCTAGCCTCATTCAAATATGTGGAGATGGATGGCGAAATAGTCGAGACCCCGTGTCAGGCTTTTGAGCCTTTGAAGTCTGAGCAAGCATCCGCAGTGGCAACTTCTCCTGAAGTACCGAAGAAGGGGGTTTCCATAGCCTCTTATAAACAAGCGCTTGAATTAGTAGAATCTGGAGTACGAGAAGGCTGGGGCAGTCCAGTCGAAGTGCCAGAGAAGAAAGACATGTTCGGGATTGGCTATCACCCTGGAAGATCTTCGTCTGAACCAAGTGCAAAAGGTTGTCAGAGCCCGGTCACTTTCACAAGTGCGGGAGTGGTAGACTACGGAAACATCAGCGCAGTGCAGGATGAAGCTGTCGATAGTGACTGTGACTTAGATGAATGGATCAGGCCTGCCGCTCCAGGAACTCAGCTTAGCAACTGGACGTCGGAAAGGCTCATTTCAGTCACTTCTTTCGAAGAGTAATAATTTTTTGTTGTTTCTGTTTTCCTGTATTAAAGAACTATGTCTTGCCCGGGGCATAATAGCTCTTTGTAAGGGTTCATTTGTTCATTAACACAATCATAAATAAAATTGACGTTTCACATTCATTCATGTTGTTCTCTGTCTTTCGTTTTTTACTTTCGTTTTTCAAAAAAGGAAAGAAAAGTTTTAAAATGGCAATGTTTCTCATTTTCTCAAGTTGTTGCTAAAGCCTTGCATGAATCATCATTCATGCAGGTGCTCGTCATCGGATCTTATCAATGACGACCCTGTTATGGCTGAGTATGACTTCGACAATCCAATTTATCAAGCCGATGAGGAAGGTGAAGAGGATTGCGATCTACCCGAAGAATTGGCCAGACTGCTTAAACAGGAGGAGAAGATGATTCAGCCGCACGAAGAAGATGTCGAAGTAAAGAAGAAGACAAAAAAGAAGTCAAGATCAGAGCTGCATTAGAAGAATCTGTCAAGACTCGTTTGATTGCTATGCTTCGAGAATATGTTGATGTCTTCGCATGGTCTTACCAAGATATGCCTGGTTTAGACACTGACATTGTGGTACACAAGCTACCTCTCAGAGCAGATTGTCCTCCGGTAAAGCAGAAGTTGAGGCGCACGCGTCCAGACATGGCAATTAAAATAAAAGAAGAAGTGCAAAAACAGTTTGATGCTGGCTTCTTGGCCGTGACCAGTTATCCTCCGTGGGTTGCTAACATTGTGCCGGTTCCCAAGAAAGATGGCAAAGTCAGAATGTGTGTGGACTACAGGGATTTGAATAGGGCTAGCCCCAAAGATGATTTCCCTCTACCCCATATAGATGTACTTGTCGATAATACTGCTCAGTTTTCCGTGTTCTCCTTCATGGATGGATTCTCAGGCTATAATCAGATCAAGATGGCTCCCGAGGACATGGAAAAGACAACTTTCATTACTCCTTGGGGCACCTTTTGTTACAAGGTCATGCCATTTGGTTTGAAGAATGCAGGAGCTACCTATCAACGGGAAATGGTGACGTTATTTCACGACATGATCCATCATGAAATTGAGGTTTATGTTGATGACATGATAGCAAAATCCCAGACAGAGGAAGAGCACTTGGTCAACCTAGCAAAATTGTTTGACAGGCTTCGGAAGTTCAGACTGAGGTTGAATCCGAATAAGTGTACCTTCGGGGTTCGTTCTGGCAAGTTACTCGGCTTCATTGTTAGTGAACGAGGAATTGAGGTTGATCCAGCCAAGGTGAAAGCTATCCAAGAAATGCCAGAGCCAAAGACTGAAAAGCAAGTGCGTGGTTTCTTAGGGAGACTAAACTACATTGCACGATTTATTTCTCACCTAACGGCCACGTGTGAGCCCATCTTTAAGCTTCTGAGAAAGAATCAGGCCATTAAATGGAACGAAGATTGTCAGCAAGCCTTTGACCGAATCAAAGAATACCTGTTAGAACCACCAATCCTTATGCCTCCAGTGCCAGGGAGACCTTTGATTATGTATCTTACTGTGCTTGAAGGATCGATGGGGTGTGTGCTGGGTCAGCAGGACGAGTCTGGTCGAAAAGAGCACGCCATTTATTACCTTAGCAAAAAGTTTACCGATTGTGAGACACGATACTCACTACTCGAGAAAACTTGCTACGCTTTGGCATGGGCTGCTCGCCGACTAAGACAGTACATGCTGACTCACACTACTCTCTTAATTTCCAAGATGGATCCCGTGAAATACATTTTTGAGAAGCCAGCTTTGACAGGAAGAGTGGCCCGTTGGCAGATGATACTAACGGAGTATGATATACAATACACTTCATAAAAGGCAATCAAGGGGAGTGTGTTGTCAGAATACTTGGCCCAGCAGCCGATTGATGATTATCAACCCATGAGGTTTAAGTTTCCGGATGAGGACATCATGTTCCTCAAGTCGAAAGACTACGAAGAACCATTTCCGGAGGAGGGGCCTGACCCTGAATCCAGATGGAAGTTGATGTTTGACGGGACTGTAAACATGAATGGAAGCGGAGTGGGTGCTGTTATCATCTCGCCAGAAGGGCTTCACACACCTTTAGCCGCTCGGTTGACCTTCGAATGCACTAACAATGAGGCGGAGTATGAAGCTTGTATCATGGGGATCGAAGAGGCAATAGACTTGCGAGTCAAGAACCTTGAGATCTTCGGAGATTCTGCTTTGGTGGTAAATCAAGTCAATGGTAAATGGCTGGTTCATCAAGCTCGTTTGATTCCTTACAGAGATTATGTCAGGAGGTTGTTAACTTTCTTTACCAAGGTCAAGCTGAGCTATATTCCTAGAGACGAAAACCAGTTCGCCGATGCTCTAGCAACTTTGTCGTCCATGATTAAAGTTTGTCAAGAGAATTTTGTGCCTCGAATTTCGATCTCCCGGCTTGAAAGACCCGCTTATGTCTTTGCAGTTGATGATGGTGAAGATAATAAGCCTTGGTACCATGACATCAAACAATTCCTGAAGGCTCAAGAATACCCGGCTGGGGCATCTAGTAAGGATAAGAAGACTCTTAGAAGACTGGCAGGAGGTTTCTTCTTGAATCAAGATGGTGTGCTGTACAAACGGAACTTCGACATGGTGCTGCTCAGATGCGTGGATAGACACGAAGCAGACATGTTAATGCAAGAGGTTCACGAAGGCTCCTTCTGTACTCATGCTGGAGGACATGCCATGGCCAAGAAACTGTTGAGATCGGGATACTATTGGATTACCATGGAATCTGATTGCTGTAAGTACTCCCGTAAATGCCATAAGTGTCAAATTTATGCCGACAAGGTCCATGTGCCTCCAAATCCGTTGAGTGTCATGTCTTCACCATGGCCGTTTGCTATGTGGGGCATCGATATGATTGGAAAAATTGAGCCAACAGCTTCTAATGGTCATCGCTTCATCCTAGTTGCTGTTGATTATTTCACGAAGTGGGTTGAAGCGGCATCCTACACTAATGTCACTAAACAAGTGGTCGCCCGATTTATTAAGCGGGACATCATCTGCCGATACGGAGTTCCTGAAAGGATCATTACTGATAATGGTTCTAACCTCAACAACAAGATGATGGCCGACTTGTGTCAAGACTTCAAAATAGAACACCACAACTCTTCTCCATATCGTCCGAAGATGAATGGCGCCGTCGAGGCGACTAATAAAAACATCAAGAAGATTGTGCAGAAGATGGTTGTGACGTACAAAGATTGGCATGAGATGTTACCATTCGCGTTACATGGGTATAGGACATCAGTACGCACTTCAACTGGGGCAACTCCATTCTCATTGGTGTATGGTATGGAGGCAGTCCTACCAATCGAAGTGGAAATCCCCTTGTTGAGGTTGATGATGGATATTAAGCTAGATGAAGCTGAGTGGCTCCGATCCAAATATAATCAATTGATCCTCATTGAAGAGAAACGTCTAGCAGCTGTATGCCATGGACAGTTATATCAGCGACGAATGAAGCATGCTTTTGACAAGAAGGTGCGACCACAGAGGTACACGCCAGGAGATTTAGTGCTGAAAAGGATTCTTCCTCCTCTCAATGATCACAGGGGAAAATGGACACCCAACTATGAAGGACCGTTCGTGGTTAAAAAGGTTTTCTCAGGCGGAGCCTTAATGCTGACAACCATGGACGGAGAAGACTTCCCATCCCCTGTCAACGCAGACGCAGTAAGAAAATACTCCGTGTAAAAAGGACCCGCTAGATAAAAACAGAATAAAGATCCAGGCAAAAATGGGCATCCCGGCGAGCCAAAAACAGAATAAAAGGCTCGGGCAAAAGTTAGGGAAATCTTTAAAAAAAAAATGTACACCCGCTGAGTTGAAAAGCCACATCGGACAACTCAGGCAAAAAAGGGTATCCCGGTGGATTGAAAACCTGAAAGGGCGATCCACGCAAAAGAGGGATTCACATGAACGACTGCGATCTGCGAGATCCATGACCTACCTACAGTTGAGGCTATCCTAAGGGTTGAAGATCAGTTCACTTACTTTTTCTCAAGAGGCAGAGCGAGCGGAGCGTCTTGAAGACATACGAGTCATAACTGGGTTGAGACTTGATGAGATTCACTTCTCACATTGCCAATAGGATAGTTTATTTTTTCTTTTTAGTTGTTCCCTCATTCCAGGGAACTGCTTCCCTTGTATTGCCTATTCAGGGCCACCTTTCCAAATCAATAAGAATTCAACTTCAGTCAATTGACTACTTTGCCTTTTTGTTTTTGCTCTTTCTCATCTAGCATTGATTGATTTTGAAAACGTCTAGCAAATGGTAATTTGCATTGTGTTATGAACATTTGAATGCTTTCTAACTCGTGCAGGAGAATAGAAACATTTAATACAACTCTGAAAGGGTGCCAAGATGCCTAGATAATGATTCATGCTATGTGCCTGGGGCAAGTGGGTCCCAAACTAACTCTTTTTGTTGCAGGTACTATCGATTGTGTTCATGCAGGTACAGGTACTGGTGTGCTAACCGAGCTAACAACTATTATCCAGGAGGGGCACTCCCTTTTGTTTGAACAGAAACAGGTATCTCCAAGGGTGTTTCCAATCATCCCTAGCCATGTGGAAGTTGAAATTTCCCCCAGCAAGGTAGCAGAGAGTGGGTGTCACCCCCAAGCAGAAGTTTCCCTTCAGACAGGGGCAATTCTCAGCAGTATAAGGAGTGTTTTGCCTCCCCAGTAGTTGCTTCCTCAGCGATATCATGTTTTTGGTTCCCAATTAAGTCAGGAGGTCCTCACTTCCCCACCAGAGTTCAAGAAAGGTCCATCTCCAGTAGGGTCTTGGCACTCCAATCTCAAAGTCCAATTTATTTTTGGCAGTGGCGGCTGTTCAGAGCCGGTGAATTATTAACAGCTTTCCCCGCAGAGTTGTTTCCTCCTTATCAGGATGAACCAGATCAATGCAGTGATCATCGTTCCTCCCCAGTCAAGCCATCTGGGATACCTGCAGTCTTCTTGTCAGAAGATCTCTTTGCATTTGCATACGCATAATCATCATTACATTTGCATCCTCCAAAGCGCAGCATTTCCATCGTCATGGAGCATTACACCATAAATCCAAACATATGCATACCAGCATGGGCCAGTTTTGAGGTATTACGAACCTCTTCTCAACCTGAAGTACTCTGCACAGAGGATACCAACATCATTTTTCAGACATCCTTGTCTTTTCAAGTCAATGTTGGTCACTTATTTCGCGTCTTGTTTGGTACAACAGTCGCGTCGCAGGTTCCCGTTTTGTACAACGATCCTGTTCCATCTTGTCCTATTTTCTTTGTTTCTGGTTACCGCCTGCGGCCGGTACACCTTTGCGTCTCCATTCGAGGATGGTTTCGTGTTAGATCCGAGGATCTTTGGATTTGTCATTCGAGGATGGCATTTCTTTTCTTCAAATCCTTCCGAGGTTGGTCTTGTTTTTTGTTTTGTTGTGGCTATTATTCGAGGATAGTAGTCCACTTTTTGAGCTTATTGATCGAGGTCAGTTTGTCTCTTTTGCAAAGTCTGTCTGAGGTCAGCTTTGTGTTTGGTTATCAGTCGAGGCTGGTATACCTTTGCGTCTCCATTCGAGGATGGTTTCGTGTTAGATCCGAGGATCTTTGGATTTGTCATTCGAGGATGGCATTTCTTTTCTTCAAGTCCTTCCGAGGTTGGTCTTGTTGTTGTGGCTATTATTCGAGGATAGTAGTTCACTTTTTGAGCTTATTGATCGAGGTCAGTTTGTCTCTTTTGCAAAGTCTGTCTGAGGTCAGCTTTGTGTTTGGTTATCAGTCAAGGCTGGTATACCTTTGCGTCTCCATTCGAGGATGGTTTCGTGTTAGATCCGAGGATCTTTTGGATTGTCATTCGAGGATGGCATTTCTTTTCTTCAAGTCCTTCCGAGGTTGGTCTTGTTGTTGTGGCTATTATTCGAGGATAGTAGTTCACTTTTTGAGCTTATTGATCGAGGTCAGTTTGTCTCTTTTGCAAAGTCTGTCTGAGGTCAGCTTTGTGTTTGGTTACCGCCTGCGGCCGGTATACCTTTGCGTCTCCATTCGAGGATGGTTTCGTGTTAGATCTGAGGATCTTTTGATTTGTCATTCGAGGATGACATTCTTTTCTTCAAGTCCTTCTGCAGTTGGTCTTGTTTTTTTTGTTTTGTGTGGCTATTATTCGAGGATAATAGTTCACTTTTTGAGCTTATTGATCGAGGTCAGTTTGTCTCTTTTGCAAAGTCTGTCTGAGGTCAGTCTTTGTCGTTGATGGTTATCGCCTGCGGCCGGTATACCATTGTGTTTCCATTCCAGGATGGTTTTTAGTACTAGATCCGAGGATCCCGTGTGAGTTGTCATTCGAGGATGGCATTCTTCCCAGCATATTTCCACCTGGTCTGATTTTCCGCTACCTATTCAGAGGTCAAAATCAAAAACAAAAATATAAATAAATAAACGGGCAGATGGCATTTTCATTACCCTCAATGTGCAAATTTTCAGGTTTTATTCGAGTATTCAATCACTTCATACCTTGAACGTCTAAAAGCTGTTGCAATTATTCGTTCAGGTTTGCAGTTGATTGAATAGGGGCAGCTGTAATACCTCAAAATTTGCCCTCATATTTATTCCCTTTACTGGCTTATCGCTTCGCATTCATCTGCATTTCTCACTAGGTCATCAACATCATAATAATTAATTTCATGGATTCATAAGGCATGTGATCAAGGCCACACAGGATTTGAGTTTCTTACCTTATCTGTATCTATCAAGGATTGAACTGGTGGAGAATATTCACTAGTAGATCTGACCCATTATTGAGGTGTTCAATCAAATTCATTTTGAATAAGAGTGTTAGCTCTCCGTAACGTCTCAAGTTGTATTCTTCATCATTGAATATCTCAAGGAGAAACTGGAGTTCTTGTTCATGATTTGATATTAAGGGCATTTCACCGATGGAGGTTGGGGATATTAGGATATTGGTTTGAATTCATCTGTTTGTGGAATAATAATTCGAGATGGTGTGAATTTTAGTATGGCATCGAAGTTCATAAAGGTGGATTGTGTTGAAGGATTCGATTCAGATTAAAGGAGAATGCACGACAATTGGTTTATTTGGAAGTCATCATACAAACATCAGTACATACCCGTACCATTTTCGTTATGTTCGTTTTGATACCCACTAAACAATTTAAGTGTAACATCCAATTCATGTTCATAAATCACTATTCCACTTTTAGGCTCAATTCCATCTTTTTTCCTCTATTTGACACCAATAAACCATTTGGTTCATTTTAAAACCATTTGCTAATTCAAACTTCAGTTTTTTCTCATTATTCCCAAGCTCTTTCCAATTGGCATTCTATATCTAGCTTTGATCCATTCCATTTCCCAAAGGATTCTAATTCAAATGTCAACCTTTTATTCCATTTTTTTATCCATTTTTGTTATCCAAGTTACTACAAATGTTAAATTCAAAATTCAATCCATAAACTATACCCATTATCCAAACTATTATTTAATATCTAGTTTTCAATAAAAACCATTATACAATTTTACCCATTTAATTCCCAATTTATTACCAAATTTCATCTCAACTCAAAATTTCAAATACATCTTTCTCTTTTCTTTAACCCAAGTAATCAAACTTGTAAATTTCATCAATCACAGTTCAAAATGGCAAAAAAACCAGTTATACAACAATAAAAAAGGGTTACAAACAGACTGTCAATATTGTCCGGTAAATATACTAGCAAAAGAAGGTAAAAAAAAAGGAATTTCAAAGACATTGAGAAAGCATCGCAAGTTTCCTTCCGATATAGGGCGATAAATTGCAAGCCAAATTGGAATTTTGTTCTGGTTATTATTATATTGAAAACCTTGCTCATAATGTTCCATCCGCCAGCTGTTCATAATACTGATCATGTATCAAACCATATATCAAGGATAAGGAGACATATCAGGGTGTTGGCTTACTAAACTTCAATGACAGTGAGATTGAGAATTGGAGGCAGCTTCAGATAATATCACTTAAGACTGGTATTCAGAATGGATAGACGAAGAAGAAGAATACAAGTTTCCTACTTGTCCATCACTACCTAGGATCCAGATGCCAGGAAAGCCATGACTTGATCTTATTGTTGTTAAACTTCCCCGTGATAAGTCTCGGCGCTGGTAAAGAGATATAGCTCATTCGCATCTGTAGATTGAAGCAGCAAGACTTGCTTCTACTTCCAAAGGGTTTCGTCCAATTCGTGTGCTTTTGGTGACCGGTTGTTTCAACTCCAAATCTCTTCACTTGCAAGGATTACATAGAGAAGCTTATGCAACAATCATGCAGCTATAGGTGATGAGAAAAACATTGGAAGTCAAGCTAATGTTTTGTTGCGAGGAAATCAAATGAAGCAAAGACAGTTTCACCAAACTTCAATCCTCACCAACCTGCAATCAAAGAAAATCAGCCAGGGAGTTAGAAACTGAAGCTAACACTTTCAGTTAGTATTAACTGTCAAAACAGAATCAAAATTGAATAATTGAAAAAAGCTAATCAATAACTAACTTCTAAACCTCATAATAGAATCCCTAAACCTCATCCATAACTGAAAAAATAACAGAATTCTAACTGAATTTACCTGAAGTTTCCGGAGTCTTCTCCTAGCCTCCTATAAATCAGAATTATCCGAACGGCACTTGGTTGGCTGGACATTTTTTCGATCCCTGCATTTCTTCCAGATTTCACTCTTCTCATAACCCTTCATTTTCGTTTCTCTCAACCTTTTCCAATATTCAACTTCTTCCCATAACTCCTTCTTTCACCATTTTCGGATCAGGTCTCCATCCATAACCTGTATCTTCTTCCCAATCCCTCTTGATACATCTTCTTCAAGATACCTTGTTCTACATCACCTTCAACATTCATCAACTTGGTTTATCGTTCTTCAACGCCATAAATATTTCTTCGTCACTTCTTTACACCATCTAAAGCAATAGAGTTTCAAACCATGACTTGCAAGTTTCATCAAGAAGTGACGAAATACCAAAAGGACAAACATGATCAGAAGAGAAAATGATGTGAAATCGATGAACAGAGCGAGCCAGAGAATGCATACCTAAAAGTTACATTTCTGTTGTCGATCGAATGAAGGCAAAATCTCAACGATCTTCCTTCAATTAACACCTTCATTTCTCTCGACACCACTCATCAAATTCAAGCCGGCGTCGTGATCAACTCGCAGGAATAATCTTCAGCATCTTTGTCATGGCTTCAATCTTCAATGCTATCCATCGCCTTCGGTTAATCGTCAAAATCTGAGACGAGTTCAAGGACAATAACAACAAGAATTTCGATAGGGTTGAACACTTTCTGTTCCATAAACCGAAGCTTGGATTCCACCTGCAAATTCGACATTACGCAACGATTCAAAAGCAGTTCAGATTCACGCACCAGAAGCAAAGGAAGAAGGAGAAGTGAAATTTAAGCGTATACCTGGTTTCGCCTCGGCTTTCATCAAAGAATACGCTCCGTACCTTCGTCGTCGGAAAACTTCCAGGTGCGAACCATTCCCGTGTCTTATATTGTTCTTGCATTAGAGACGTCCTTCGTGTATTCTTGAGGTTGCAATATGGTGTTCCTTTGTATCGATCAGAGAAGGAGAGATTGATTTCGGGCTGGGTAGGGAAGCTTTGATTTAGGTTAGGATTAGATGGAGATCACAGAAGGGTGAGGGTTCCTCCCTCCGAATCGTCTTCTCCGATGTGCTTTGTCGGCGGCGATTCTAGGGTTAAGGAGGAGGGGGGCGCCGCGGAAGGTGAATTGGTGTAGGGTTCTTGCGGTCCTTTTTTGTTTGTTTTATAATTATGATTGATTAAAACATTAAGAGGTTTTAATTATAAATCAAAAGGATCATAAATCAATAATGGTCATAGTTTAATTGCAGTTAAATCACATTAATTTAAATTAAACCACTGTTATTGATTCCAATGAGATAAGAATAGGTGGAGTTTCTTGGGAAATCCTTCAGCAATCCTGCGTATTGGGCTTAGGGTTCTTGCTTTCCACACCCCCTCTTATAAGCCCAACAAATAAATAGCATGAAAAAAAACGCTTTTCGCACCCCCTGGACGCAGGCGCATATGGGCTTAGGCTGTCTGCTATTTGTACCTCAATTTCTGGGCCCATTAGAAAAATCAATAAAAAACTTACTAAAGCCACCCCATTTCTATTTTTAGGATTTAATTTTAGTTTTATATAGTTTCCAAATAAATCAATAAAAAATAGTAAAAATCATAGAAAAATTCTATAAAAATTCAAGTAGGTCTATAACTCCATTTAGAAATTTTTGGTATTTTTACTTTCTGATTTTTGGCTATTTTTGATTTAATTTCGAATTTTTCTTGCAATTAGTTTTTGTTGAATTTCTTTAGCTATACATGAATTTTGTTCATTTAATTTTTGCCTCTTCCATTAGGATTTTTGAGCCTTTCTTTTTTCTATGTTTAGAGGACTAATAATAGTATTTAGGATAATTTTAGTGGATTTTGTAGAACATCTTATCTTAGGTTTTAGAGGCTAATTCCTTGTAAATTAGAGGTTAATTCATAGCTGAAAGTAAGCAATTTTTAGGCATATAAAAAATAGGATTTTTTAGGATTCTTTTTAGTACAATGTTGTAGGTAATCTTAGGCCCCATGGTTTATTTTTTTCATAATTTTTCCAGAAGTTTAGATATTTTTTAGAATATTAATTCTTAGGTTTGTTATGTGTATTTCCCATTAGTTTAGGTTATGAAAATAAAGTCCAATAACAAAATAGTTTAGATTAGATTTAGTCTTAGAATTTAATATAGACTTAGGTTAGTTTAAATTTGAATGTTTAGAAGGAAAATATTAGGCTTGACTTTGATTTAGGACTTAGGCTTAAAGTTTCATTTTAATTAGAATTAGAATAAATAAATAGGACTATTTTAATTCATGCCTTTAAATGCATTTTTAGAATTTTATTTCTTATGTCCATTTTTAATGTTTTGCCTTTATTTGATTTTATAACTTGCATAGGCTTCCCCATTGTTCTTAGAATCAACTTAACTTCCTTAGGAAGTAAGTTGAATTCTAGTAGTTTCTAGTTTTTTCCATTAGGATTAGAATACCTCACAAACCATTAGGACCTCTTGTAAATAAATAAATAAAATTAGGATTGAGTCTTAGTCCCTTAGATTTTTTCCCTTTTTTTCAACTTGAGTCATTCTTTCTCATCTTCAAACAAAATCCAAAAACACTTAACAAATAAATGAAAGGATTCCTTGTGTATAGCCTTATTCCATGAGGCACTTGCACTCATTCCATCTTGGAGTGGTGTAAGCTCGTCTATCATGATGCACAAGTCTCATCAAGGGATCATTTCATAAAACAAACAAATTCAAAACACTTCTCTTAAAAGACAAAAAACAAATAACAAGCGACTATCCTGCGGGAACTTCTCTTTCTCATCTCATTCATTCACAACGCGAACTCGCGACGACTTGTCTCGCATGCAAGACGGTAAACGCACTCGTACCAGACGAGCCTGCAACACCTGAGCATAGACATACGCAGTTCCAACATAAAAAACACAAACAAATAGTTCCCGCCTTAGTTAGGCGAACTACGTCGACTCTGATCCTCATTATCCCGATGAGGTACGTAGGCAGCGGGGTAGGGCCCGTTCGAGCACATTCTTTATTTTCCCTACATTTTCCCCTTTTATTCTCATTCTCTTTTCTTATTCCTTTCTCATTTCCATTCCATTTCCAGTTAGCGGTTCATTTGTTCAGCAACATATTATTTCTCACCCTTTGAAACAAGCAAGCAAGCGTGGATCCCGTCGGGTACGACGGACGATCTGGGGTGCTAATACCTTCCCAGTTCGTAACCGACTCCCGAACTCAGATCTTTGGTTCGCAAGGCCTTGTCCTTTCCTTCTTCCTCAGGTTTGTGCAACATTACCTTTCCCATTCATTCGGGATAAAAATGTCTGGCTGGCGAATCTAACCTTTCCGCGCCACTTTCGCGTTTGTACTAGGATGAAAATCCCGGGAGCGACAACTTGTATATTTATAAAGGAGTGAAATTAGGTCAAGAAATTGATGTCTTGTTTGGACTTTTGGATCCCTTCATCATGAAGAAATTTCATCACTTTAAATGCTCAAAAATCAAATGAAACCTTGTTATTTTTGATCCAATCTGATTTCAAATGATTTCCAATCATTCTAAATATAATTTCAATAATTTCCACTCAAAGATTTCAATCATTATTTGATTTTTCATATTTAATTTATATTTAAATTGAATTTTAATGAATAAAATCCAAATAAATAGTAAATAAATAATAAAAATCAGAAATCTTTGGCATTGGGTCGTTCTTGGTGTTACCATGAAGATTGGATTGCAAAATTACAAGCCCATTTGGAAAAAGTTGGATTTAAGACCTCATTTGCTCAATGCACCCCTAAAAAATCTCCCAACTTTGACAAGGAATAAATCCCTCAATTTTAAAGCTATGAAGGTGTTCTTGGACATTTTGTAAAGCTTAAAAAGTCCTCTAACAAACCACTTTGGTCTCATGTCCATATCTTTTACCATTTTCAAATTATGCCCTTTGGAAAAAGCTGACTTTTTGTTGACTTTTGAAATGATCTGTAATGTTTTAGCTCATACCTGCCAAATGAAGCATTTTTAGGCTCGGCTTGTGAGACACAAAGTTGTAGAGAATTCAATTTCCTTCAAAATGAGCTTTGGATGAGAAATTTATAATGAAGCATTTGAAAGTTATAGCTGGTCAAAGTTCAGTTGACTTTTCTTAAGAAAACCCTAATTTAGAAACTTCTGATTCTTGATGATCTGAAACTTTCTTGATGAATCATGATTAACCCTTGATAAAATGATGAAATTTATTTCATAATATTGATGTTGGCAAAAAATCTTGAAGTTTGACTTTAATTTGACCACAGTTGACCTCAGTTTGACTTTTTAACTACTTTGACTGATTTTTGCATATTTGATCATTTGACTGGGAAAACTCTTTGGGAAAGCTTTGAAACTTGACATATGGATTCTTGAAGTCATATGGGATGCCATGAAGCTCAATTTAAGCCTTGAAAGTCATTTTAACCCGAGGAAACCCAAAACCCTAGTTTTGGACACTTTGCTTAGGAGGAGGCATTGTCTGGGGAAACTTCCACACTTCTTGATCAATTTGGAGTCTTGAAAATCTTATGATCATTTAGAAGTCTTGAGAGATATTTTCTTGATTGTGGGAGGGAAAATTTTGGGGTACAACAGCTTCCCATGTTCAATTTTCTGAAATCTGAGGAGTTAGATTGGCCTGTACGCCATTCGTGACTTGAAGGTTGAAGAGGATTGAACACCAAAGCCCAAAAATTTGCACTCGTCGGTGCGTAGAATGATACTGTTATTTGGTTGTAATTCTTGGATGGGCTTAAAGATGCCATTCGGAGAAAAATTCTTTAGATATATTTCTTTGAGAGGAAAGCAATCCCAAATATGAAGATCTAGCCTTTGAGTGGATAAACAACGGCCCAAGGTAATGATATGGATTTTGAGAAGATAAACAATGTCCCAAAATAGCCTTAGGGAAGATAAACAATGTCCCAAGATAATGAGATAACCTTCGGGTGGATAAACGACGGCCCAAGGTAACCATATGGCTTTTGAGAAGAATAAACGACGTCTCAAAATAGCCTTCGGGATGAATAAACGACGTCCCAAAATAATGAGATAACCTTCGGGTGGATAAACGACGGCCCAAGGTAACAATATGGCTTTTGAGAAGAATAAACGACGTCACAAAATAACCTTTGGGAAGAATAAACGACGTCCCAAAATGACGAGATAACCTTCGGGTGGATAAACGACGGCCCAAGGTAACCATATGGCTTTTGAGAAAAATAATCGACGTCTCAAAATAGCCTTTGGGAAGAATAAACAACGTCCCAAGATATAAGTTGTTGATGAAGTTTGTCTGCTGGAGAATTAACCTGAAAAACAAGGTTAGTTCGGTGCCAATATCATGATGTATATAACATTCTGCAAGATAATATTTTATAAGAATGCGTATGATATGATATGATATGATAAGATATGATATGATATGATATGATATGATATGATATGATATGATATGATGTATGTATGGATTATGTAGTTGAAGCATATAAGTAGCTTCGTAGAACAACTGCTGACTGGGGAAAATAAATCCCGATTCGTTGCTGAGGAGTATGAAGACTTCGTTCCCATCTTATTTTGGAATATCATACTTAGAACCTCCCGTTTTCGTTCGTCGTACTTCTTATTGAATGATTAAGTTCCTGAATATCCTGACTGAGGATAAAAGAGATGGACATAAATCTGAGAGACCTATGTAGTTAAGTATCAATTCTTTGGAGAATATGAAACTGCTTGGAGACTTCGTAGAGTTGGAAGTACAAGATATTACTTGAAGTATTCCGTAAGAATATCCGTAGAGATTACTCTGTGGGGATGAACCGACGAAGATTCGTTGGATATGAACTTTATTGGGGATTCCTACCTCCGATCGTTCTTAGTAAATGCTATTATTGTATTTTATGCATTTCTGGTAAACATCAATCATATTCAAAAGAATATATACATTCAAACATAACCAACAAACGTTTCTCGCTTTAGTAAAAAGGGAAAAATAAATCTGGATTCAGAAAACAATTATTCCTTGAATAAAGAGGGAAAAGTAAACCTGAACTTGAAAACAGAATCGTTTCAACTTTGAGAGTGTATAACCAATTGGATTTAGAGCTTCTAAGGTTCTTAACTTTCCTGAATAATTTCCCAAAAATTCTCATGACTGGATCCGAAGACATGATACTGACACCATCTGATACTACTGGCGTAGACAATTAATTTCCACAATGGCTTCTGCTGAGAGTCCAACATCAAGGTAATACTATTTGTGATGGACCATATACACTATGGGTATTAGATCTGGAAAGAGAGCGTTACCCCTTGGTTAAGGATGAATTGTCCCATATTGGAAGTATCTGAAAGGAGATACCCTAAGAGAAATAAGCAGAATGCCCCACAATAATATGCCACTGACATCATGAACTCTGTAATGTTACTTTTGGTACTTCAGATAGATGAGGAGACCTGCCCCTGGCTATTAAGCATTGTTGAATCTGGACCTGATTGCCCCAAATGAATTGAACAGTAACTTGGTATACCCCCTTGATTGGGAAACAATGACTATGCCCCTTGTATATATTGGATTTGATCCAGGAAGCAACTCTGTCTATCGGAAGGACTTTGGTTTATTGAACATTCCTCCTGTAAGTTTCTCTGTTTGTCAAACACTCAGGTATAAACAATGATATTCAAAAATGCAATGCTTATGTCTGTCTTGAAGTTTTGAAAAAAGAGTTATTTTAGTAAAACAATTTTTATGAAAATTGTGATATTAACTCAAGTTTTTTAGAATAAGCCCTAAAGGAGTCGGGATAACTTTTTGTAGCAATATACTTTTTGAGCTAACCATGCTTCAGTTAGGTCTTTTACAGGGTTGTAACGTGGTCTGGTTCATGGTTTAAGAAATTAAGGATATAGGCTCAAATTTATTTGTACCCAACCCATTCTTCGTGATGTTCTTCATTCCTATGTTCGGTTAACTTATGCATTGAAGCTCCAAAGGAGTTTGGAATTGTAATACTGACATTAGTTTATTTGAAAAAACTAGTCATCTTGTTTTTTGGTTGAGGATTCGTAGTGACCTTTTTTCTTTTGACTTTGTTATCCCTTCCTTTTGCCTGAACTGTTAATTTCAAGATTATAGTCAGCGGGATGTCTTAATTTTTTTTACTAAGTCTCCTTCATAGGTTTTGACTTAGTGAGCTTTTATTTTGCTAGATATTGACTTGCATACTTTAGTAATTACAAGGGACCATCATTAATTGTGTACAACACAAACAATTGGAATAGTTGAGTTAACCGAGTAACTATCTTGTCCCAGGTTATGAATAATGATTTTAATTTGCGTGAGAATGAAAACTCCTACTTCATAGGCTCAAAAGGGTTGACTAGGGATTAACTTCCTTATATCTCCATTGTTTAGGAATTGAAACAATGCCTGTACATTGTCAACATAGTCTGTTCAAAAGCATACTGCCAAAGATTATGGTATTGTTTTCGTCATCCTCCCTTTACAGGCTTATAGCTTTATCAGAAGTTAAATATCACAAAATAGAAATATGAAGCATAGTTCAAAATATAGTGAAACAAATGGATTAATTCAAGACAAACATATGCAATGCATTAATCAAAACAAAAATTTGACATAATAGTAAGTGTTTAAACAAACAAAAGAAATTACAAATGAAAATTCAAATGTTCTCAAAGCCTCTTCCTCTAAACTGGTTACTCCAGATGTTTGGGCGCTTTGATGTTTGATGGGCGATAGAAGAACTCAATCTGGCCTTCTGGTGTAACCTCGAGGATTACTTCGTTAATCAGGTCTTGAATCCTTTTCTTCAATGCCCAACAACTATTAGTATCATGTCCGGGACAGTTGGAGTGATACATACACCTTGCCTTGGGATTATAGCGAGGAGAGGAAGTATTAGGATTTTGAGGAGGATTTTCCAAGGAAATTAGCTTCATCTTCAACAAGCATTGCAAAACATGCGACATTGGAGTGCTGAATTTGATAAACTGTCTTTTACAATCCTTGTGTTGAGGTGGGTTAACCTTACAAGGTATTTTTTCTTCAACTGAAGAAAAATCAGTGGTAGCCTGTCTCTTTCCTTCTCTTATCCTTATCTTCCTTTCAACCAAGTCAGCTTGTTTTATCGGAGGTTGACTGATGATTAGATTCCCGACTCCATTACTTTGAAGTTTGTGGACAAAGGTTCTCAACTCTTCTTGCCCCTGAGCTAAAATTTGGATAAGAGCCACCTGGCCATTCATCTGGATCCTCATTTCTGCCATCTCAGCTTGCAATTGTTCGAACTGACCATTCTTGTTATCTTCATGATTTTCAGAGAGGAGTGCTTTCAACTCTTCTTGCCCCTTGGACAAATTTAGGATCACTTCTTGGAACTGAGCATTTTGAGCCTGAAGATCCTTGACAGTTTGTTCGAGAGCCATTTCTGCTGAAATAAACAGCGAGAAGATAAGATACCTGTTTATAAGAAACCTGTGATGTAATGATATGGTATGTATATGTTTATGCAATGTTTTCAAGGACCGTGGGATTTAAATTTGTTTAAAGAAAACAAAAACAAAATTTTATTAGTAAATATTTAATATAAGTTTTGCCCCTTGGGCTTACAAGGAAATAACAATAAGGTACAAAAGATAAATATATGGGGTTTTAAGTCTCCCATGTACGCTTCCTCTTTGTGTGGAGGTACTTGTTGAGGTTTTGCTCCTCGTGAAGTTGCATTGTTAGCTCCAGAATTCTTTCTTGATCAGCTCTAAAATGAGTCTCAAAAGTATCCCTTTGCTCCTTCAACTGAATCCAGGACTTCTGCAATTCTTCCAAATCAGTGGGCATGTCTGGATGAAGGATGGTATAAGGAACATCTCTTTCAGCAACAGGCTCCATAGTGACTGGTAGAACAACATGATATGGAATCATAAGAGTCTGAGCACGAGATCGCACCCATCTGAGATAAGGCTCCATAGGAATAGAATACTTTGGCTCCAAAGTCTTGCAATCAATCCTATTCACCTTGTTCCAAGCTCGTATAAACCTTTGATGGTAACCCTGAAGATCATTGTCGTAGTCGAACACAATACCCTGAATAAGCATGTCATGAGGACCATTACTCCGAGCATAACCAAACTGACATAGAGCTAAAGAAGGGTTGTAGGTAATGCCCCCTCTTATGCCTAGGAGTGGCACATTAAGGAACTCCCCACAATGGTCAATGATAGTAACATTCTCCATAGATCGAGAGCACCAATGAATGTCTAAATGAGAAAATGACATGATCCTCTTAGACCACCTTAACCCTTGGTCATTCTTCATCACTGATCGAGGAAGGTGAGAAATAAACCACCTAGATAGTAGAGGTACGCAACACATCAGAGTTCCTTCGCCTTAGTAGTACGAGTGTGTAGGATATCTCCAAGTAATGTAGGCACTGGATTATGAGTCAGAAATATGTTGATGGCGTGTACGTCTATGAACTGGTCTGGATTAAGGAATAGTACCAAGCCATAAATCAGCAAGGCTAAAATCTCCTCAAAAGCATCATAGCTCATAGCCTTCAAGAACACTTGAGCTTTCTCCATCAATACCTTAGCAAGAATACCCTTAACTCTGTTTCTCGTTTCTAGGACAATGTCTGATTTCTTCATATGTAGGGCTGCAACAATGACTTCAGGTTTAGGCTCTTTCTCAAAGCCTGTGAAAGGTCTCTGATCAAGGATAGGTATACCCAGTAGTTTGGAGAACTCCTCCATTGTAGGAACCAACTGATAGTCGAGGAATGTGAAATAATGATGTTTAGGATCCAAGAACTGGAATAGGACACTCATCATGTTTTCATTGAACCCTGAAGTGACTAGATCCAGTAGGTGACCATGCCTCTTCATGAATTGGGAGTTTTCATAAACTTGAGAGACCAATTCTTTAAGCTTAGAAGGTATCCTTACAAAGTTGATCCAGATTGTATTCCTACGAGCAAAAGCCATAACCTGCAACAAAGAACAAAGATAAATCCTTTGGTCCTTGAAATGGTTAGTGAAATTGATATGCTTATGATGTCATGATGTTATGATTTTATGTTCAATCACAAACATGTGGCACACACAAACAAGTCACACAATAACCCTAGGTTTGAAGGCTTGCATGAGGTTTAAAGGTAAGTACCCTCCCCTGAAGTTTAGTTGGTTCATCCTGTCCTACAAAAGTAACCAGGTTCTAAGGGATCTCAATATCACTGATCCTTCCCAAGGGTGGTTGTTCAGTAGGCAACTTACTTGCAAACCAAAACCCTCCAAGTTTAGGATCTCAATGAGCATAGTATCGAGTATCAACCAACTTCAGTATTCACCAAAGTCGGCTATCTCACTACTTTCTAAAGGCCAAGATGGGATAACTAGGGTTCTAAAGATCAGTTAGTGTATTGACAACATATGGCAGCCCCATATTATCCTTAACTTACTTAAGGAACATAAGCACCAATCAAGAAGTCACACTAACTATGGCCACCAGATCAACCATATCGGTATACGCCGTACAATTTCCTTGGTCTATTGCTATTTACCTAGGGTACACTAGATCCGGGTTAGGATCTTTCACACAAAAATCCCAACAGAAAAGTAAAGCAAACAAATCAAATAATTAAGTGATCTAATTCCTAATGGTACCCCTCTTTTACTTAGTAACTCTCCAGCTGAGTCGCCAATTCTGTAACACGGTGGGAGAATTGACTTTTAGTTATGTTGCAGATAGCAAGAGTCGCCACCGACTTTTATTTTATCCATAAGGAAGGGACATAAAAGAACAGGAAAGACCATTTTGAAAAGACTTGGGTTCGGGGGTAGGTTATATAAAAGGAAGGTGTTAGCACCCTTTATATCCATGGTTATCCATGGGCTCTTAGTTACTTAGCTCACTTTGATTGTTTTTGAAAAGAAAGTGTAGTGTGTGTTTAGAAAATTTTCTAAGTACTTTTTAATGATCCTCATATGGATGTATACAAAGCCTTGTTTTGAAAAATGTTTAAGAAAAATGAGGTGTGCAAAGTAGTTTTAAAGTGTGAGCAAGTAACTATGAGGTACCTACCCTAAGCTAAGTCATTAAAGTTCTTTTATGTTTCTTCAAGAGTAAGACTATCCCTATTATTAAGGAATAGGTAGTCATTACTTTGGATTTGTTTAAGGGACATGCGTAGGGTCATCGTATGGTCAATGAAGGCAACTTAGGGGTGTCTTTCGCAATTCGTAGGGACTATCATCATTTATTCGAAGGGACACGATCATTATCGTAGGCAACCTCGAAGGGACTTGATCTTTTAAATTCTTTAAAGGGACAATGATGATTTATTCTTAAAGGGACTTTGCTTAAACACCCCTATATTCGAGGGACTTGACCATTTAGATAAGGCAACCAAGAGGAATACCCTATGAAGTGCAGATGGCAATCAAAGATCGACTTATGTGTGTGAATGATTTATTTCAAATATTTATCTTATTTAATTAATTATCTAAGTCTATATTAATTTTCAATTAGTTTTCACTCCCTATTTACTAACCACGCAATTAAATATTTATAAAGAAAATAAAGACGGAAAAATAAATCTATAAGCTATTACAAGGCTTTGGCAGATACATAATAATCGCATAAAAATGAATTATAAAGCAATAATAATAGATATAATAAAATAATAAATAAACAATAGTAATAAAGCAATCATAATAAAGCAATAATAATAATAATAATAAAGTAATAATAAAAAGATTAGAATTTTAAAAGAAATTATATTAGGTTAGGCAAATTATAATGTTTTTAAAGAAAGTATAAGTTTAGATAATTTAATAATAATAAAAGAATAAAATAATTACTTATTATATTATAATTAAGAAAACAATATTATTAATATACAAGATATAAAATAAAAGACTTATATAAAAAAAGTATTAAGTTAGTACTTACAAAATAAATAAAGATTATAGAAAATATTAAATTATTAAGTTAATAGGTTTATTTATAAATTAATTATATACAAGATTTTAGAATTATTATTATTCAATTAGAAAAATGGTCAATTAGATTTTATTTACAAAATATTTCAATAATAAAAGTTATATACAAAATTTTAATGAATTTACAAAAATAATATTTGTTTATTTTTTTAGGTTTTTATTTTATTTAGAAAAGATTTACTTTTATTAATTAAATTTATTTTGAAAATAAGAATATAAAATACCAAGAAAATTAGAAAAGGAAAAAAAAAAAAGGAAAAGGGTGGACCTGGGGTTTGAACCCAGGTCTCTAACCTGGATGAAGAGGATGATAACCAACTGAGCTGCGTGTGCGTGGTGTTCTTGAATGACTATCATATAATAATATATGAAACCCTCTTAAATATTTGAGAAAACAAAAAAGATGTCGTTACCAGGACTCGAACCCTCAACTTTACGCATATGAAACAAAGTCTTTACCACCAAGCCACATGGGGCGCATCTGGTAACAAAACAACAACATATGATTATATATTAAACATGCTAAATATCCAAAAAATGAGAAAAAGAATGGTCCACCCAGGTTCGAACCCTTGCCCTTCATAATACAAGCCAAACACATCAGCTACTAGGACGCCCACTCATATGTGATAATAGCATAACAAAATAACATAAAATGATTAAAACAAATTCAAAAACGAATTTGCGCGCGGAAGAGTCATCTTCTTCCTCAGAATTTTGCAGGTTTTCCTGCGAATTTTGTTATGCATTTTGCTGCGAATGTTCCTGCGCGAAAAACCTGCGAAACAAATACTACCACAAAAACGTACGAATTCAACAAATTGATCATGCCAACATGATCTAGACAGTTCGTTTAGTTCAATTATGGTCTCAAAAAGTATTTATGTGGCCTATTTCGCGAAGCCCTAAAACGAAGGCTCAAACCCTAACAATGGCATCTTATGCATCCGACCATGAATCTTCGAGGAAAACACCTAGAAATCATCTATAGGAATATTCAAACTAGAAAATGCAAACAAAATTCATTAGTTATGCATTAATATTCGAAATCGAAAAATTGAATTTCAAGAGAAAATATGATTCGGTTTGAGTTATTCTTGATGTTTTGGATGCAGTGAATGATCAGGATTGCATTAGTGATATTTAAAAAACTTGTTTGAACCTTCAAAACGACTTGATATGGTCTCTAGCCCAAAATCCAAATGTGAAACTTTCTTTGAAATTTTGAAAATTGTTTGATGTTCTTGGCTGCTCCAAATTGTCTGGGATGTGTTGGTTGACTTGTATATTTATAAAGGAGTGAAATTAAGTCAAGAAATTGATGTCTTGTTTGGACTTTTGGATCCCTTCATCATGAAGAAATTTCATCACTTTAAATGCTCAAAAATCAAATGAAACCTTGCTATTTTTGATCCAATCTGATTTCAAATGATTTCCAATCATTCTAAATATAATTTCAATAATTTCCACTCAAAGATTTCAATCATTATTTGATTTTTCATATTTGATTTATATTTAAATTGAATTTTAATTAATAAAATCCAAATAAATAGTAAATAAATAATAAATATCAGAAATCTTTGGCATTGGGTTGTGCTTGATGTTACCATGAAGATTGGATTGCAAATTTACAAGCCCATTTGGAAAAAGTTGGATTTAAGACCTCATTTGCTCAATGCACCCCTAAAAAATCTCCCAACTTTGACAAGGCATAAATCCCTCAATTTTAAAGCTATGAAGGTTTTCTTGAACATTTTGGAAATCTTAAAGAGTCCTCTAACAAACCTCTTTGGTCTCATGTACATATCTTTTACCATTTTCAAATTATGCCCTTTGGAAAAAGCTGAATTTTTGTTGACTTTTGAAATGACCTGTAATGTTTTAGCTCATAACTTCCAAATGAAGCATTTTTAGGCTTGGCTTGTGAGACAAAAAGTTGTAGAGAATTCAATTTCATTCAAAATGAGCTTTGGATGGGAAATTTATGATGAAGCATATGAAAGTTATAGCTGGTCAAAGTTCAGTTGACTTTTCCTAAGAAAACCCTAATTTAGAAACTCCTGATTCTTGATGATCTGAAACTTTTTTGATGAATCATGATCAAACCTTGATCAAATGATGAAATTTATTTCATAATCTTGATGTTGGCAAAAAAATCTTGAAGTTTGACTTTAATTTGACGATAGTTGACCTCAGTTTGACTTTTTAATTGCTTTGTCTGATTTTTGCATATCTGATCATCTGACCGGGCAAGCTCTTTGGGAAAACTTTGAAACTTGAAATAGGGATTCTTGAAGTCACATGGGATGCCATGAAGCTCACTTGAAGCCTTGAAAGTCAGTTTAACCTGAGGAAACCCAAAACCCTAGTTTTGGACACTTTGCTTAGGAGGAGGCATTGTTTTGGGAAACTTCCACCCTTCTTGATCAATTGGGAGTCTTAAGAATATTATGATCATTTAGAAGTATTGAGAGATATTTTCTTGATTGTGGGAGGGAAAATTTTGGGGTACAACAATTGTAGTATAGTGAAAATGATCGATACATTTATGTTTGTGACGAGTCAATTATATACATGCTTGATAAGCTTCTTTTCTCTGAAGAATGTATACTTTTTTATGTTCTTATTTATTTTCCTGCATTTACCTTAAAACCATTTTAATCCAAACTAATGAACTTATATATTGTCGAACGACAGTTCAATAGAACCGATATCTGTGGATACGATAAATTCCCGGAAAAATACTTCCAAAACTTTTGTTGCTTGCGGCTGTACCACATTTCAACAAAATGGCGCCGTTGCCGGGATTGGTTTAAATATTGAATTGCATCGTGATAGTTTCGATGTTTTTGAGTTTTGCACATAATGTCTATATTGTTCATACATAATTTCTTGTTTTTCTTTGATATATTTATACTTTTCAATATATACTTATTATGTTTAATGTTTGTTCAAGTGTTTGGTTAGGACACTTGCTTTTGGTTTGCGCGGTGAGGCATCACCATGGCATGAAGGGAGGAAGTTACTTGCTAAACACAATAAAGGAGTCGAGCTTATGACGTAAAACAAGCATGTTTTATCGTTTTTGGTTTTGTATTTGAATTTGTGTAGGTGTTAAGTTGGAGGCCTACACCAGAACCCTGTTGTTGAAATGGTTTTTTTCCTGGTTCTGGTGTAACTCGCTGATCGAGCATACCCTCGCGAAGCGAGCCCTGCTATGCAGAGCCAATGAATTATTTTAATTGTTCAATTGGCTCTCCCTTCTTCCCACTTCCACCAAGGCCTTATATATTAGTAATTCTTAGTAATTTTTCTAATTCATTTGTAGATTGTTTGGACTCAAATTTTGGCCCGATAACTTGAAGTCGCATTTGGTGATTTTTCAAGTTTGATTGTTTCAACTTGCGAATGCGTGGTAATGATAATGTTTAAAGTTTTATAAACATTCAAGGTATGTTTTTATTGCTTTCTAGACTTTAGCATATTAATGATACTTAGACTTTTTACAACTTCCATGCCATTCATTCTTTTGTATACTTGTTCATTTTGTGAATCACTTTAGTTCCCACCCTTTTTGTGAGAAAGTCTTCCATTGTTCATATATGCTCGGAGTACCAACATTCTTGTTTTAACTGGATTTCATTATGTTTAATCTTTTATTTGTGTTGTTTATACGAAAACATGGAAATGATAAAGGCATTTTTGTTTCATATTGAGCATAACTACCTAGCCAAATAGTCAAATTACCATGTGAGTGTGTGCGCATTTGTTAACCCCTTTGAGCTTTGTCAATATCTGTATTTCGTGTGAACTTGATGCTTGTCTATGAGTGTTAGTTCTCTTTTTGTATGGATTTTGATTCTTTTTTCTTGAACCCTCAACCATGATTTATGGTTTGAATTTTTACTTTGCCTTAGAAAGTAAGGAGTATTCACGCCTTGATGTTGGTTGAATTCAAGTTGGGGAGAGCAATGTTTGCTCACTTATGTTGTTGGTTTCTATGAGGTTGTGAAAAAGAAAGAAAAAAAAAAAAAAGAAAAGTATGAAAAAGAAAAGAAAAGAAAAAGAAAAGAAAAAGAAGCTTTGAAAAAGAAAAACAAAAAAAGTAGAATAATGTTGTGCTAATAAGTTATATTGTGTTCGGTGTTAAATTTGGGATGAAAGAAGATGTTTGATTGAAATTCTCTGTTTGAAACTTTGTGAGTTGATCACTCCCTTAGATTTAGGCAAGTTTTTTTGTTTCTATTAGCTTTAGGAATTATCCCTTGTTTGTTCACCCGACCGTATTACAGCCTTGGAAGTCCTTTTGATTCTTGCTTTTTTGTTTTCAACATGATTTTTGGATGATTGCATAATTTAGTCTTTTGTTTGCAAGATTGTTGTGAGTGAAAAATCCCTCATTTTGTGTTTTTCATCTCCCGATGATTGTGTGCTAGGTGTGATTCATTTGTGAACTAGTGTTGTTTTAGAATATTTGGCATGACTTTTGTATTTAGAATTTGTTTCATGATTATGTTATCGTTGAAGTTTAGTGGTAAGTATTTACTTTGTGTGTATCATTTTTGATTGAACCATTGCATTTGTTTTCCGTTTTCAAAACTTGTTGATTCGTGATTCTTGGATTATAATCTTTTGTTCCCTTAGTGTCTGGCTTTGTTTGAGGACAAACAATTATGTAAGTTGGGGAGAGTTTGATAAGTGGAAATTATAGGTATTTATGTATATAATTTTTGTTGCACTTATCAATACTTTTTGTTAGAATCGTTCGAATAAACCCCGCTTTGTTTGTAAATACGTTTACCTTACATTATAGTGTATATATTACGTTATCTTGTAAATATTATTGAATTTAATTGTTTTCCATTTATTTTTGTAGGTTTTATATCATTGATATTGGAGCATTGTTAAATAGAGCATTGAATAAGCTTTCCAACGCTTCGAACCGGGCGAAAATCGGAGTTACGGTTCAAAAGATACGAAGAAAACAATTTTGGATTTTTGAAATACTTGCTGGAATTTTCGCTGAGCAAGCTGTAAGGCAGTTTAACAGATTTTTTAGGTCTCGCTGAGTGAGCCTTGCGATCTTGACAACTTATATTAAGCGAAAAACAGATTTTTTAGGGGATGTTTTGGGTATTTTTTGCTCCCAATCCATCAAACTTCATTTCTTAATAGATTTAGCTTAGAAAACAACATTGGAGCTTGCATTTGGATGATCCGGAGTCGAATCTCTCGTCGATTGGTGTTGACAAACCAAGAAATGTTTGGTTCCTCTTCTTCTCTTCTCTTTGTAAATTCTTTTTGTTGAGTGTTGTATAGTTACTATGAACATATGTATCTTTGTTGATCATAATAATGTATAAATCTTCTTTACAAATCATTATCGATCTCTTCCTTGATCTTTTTGCATTTATGTTTGGATTTGGGTTGTGTTAGAGATAAACATCACAAATCTTGGTTAAGGATGTATATCTATTGTCTAGATGCTAGAGATAGATTTAGATAATAATCTTTATGGTGTCGGAACTTAATGTCTTCCGTGCTTCGAGGCGTCGTGCGCGAGAGTGACGACGAGAGTGATACAATTGCTCTCTCAGCTCAGTGTGCCAGAGATGGACACTGTTGTGAGCGATACTTGATGATTTTAATGAGTATTGTAATAGAGTGAAAATGATTGAAAAATTTATGTTTGTGACGAGTCAATTATATACATGCTTGATAAGCTTCTTTTCTCTGAAGAATGTATACTTTTTTATGTTCTTATTTATTTTCCCGCATTTACCTTAAAACCATTTTAATCCAAACTCATGAACTTAGATATTATCAAACGACAGTTCAATAGAACCGATCTCCGTG
This sequence comes from Lathyrus aphaca, assembly GCA_963966055.1. Taxonomy (NCBI): domain Eukaryota; kingdom Viridiplantae; phylum Streptophyta; class Magnoliopsida; order Fabales; family Fabaceae; genus Lathyrus; species Lathyrus aphaca. The sequence continues at coordinate 231,692,605 of OZ014524.1, forward strand.
GATACGATAAATTCCCAGAAAAATACTTCTAAAACTTTTGTTGCTTGCCGCTGTACCGCATTTCAACAGGATACAAAACAGAAGTAAAGTAAATAATCAGTAGAAGATATAAAATATGTATCATGGTTCCTCCCTTAACTGAGAGTAGTTTATTCCCCTTGCCTCACAAGAGATTTTCATTATAATCACACCGATTACAATTGCTTGTGAATCTGTACAAGTCTCTTACACTTTCTCAGACCCACAATATGAGACTTTTCCTTGCTTAAAGCACATGTCTAAGACTTATCCTTTGCTCACGCCCTCTGATTGAACCACCTACTCCAAGACCCTCTTGCCGAGACTTCCCTTTGCTTAGAGCACATGTCTAAGACTTTCCTTGCATATAACACATGTCCATGACTAAATTATGATCCTTTGACCGAGCCACCTGCTCCAAAGGTCATCCACACTGAGATCGATCCTGCTCAGGCTTCACCCAAGACTTCTTGCTATCATCCCTCAGGTGGATTCATTCCATTGCTGAATAAGACTTGCTGAATAAGACTTTCACATCTCAAACACTTAAGAAATGGGAAATACATGGCTTAAGAATCTTGGATCAACACTAGTTTCTTGACTCCCAATGAGACAATACTTCTGCTCACTGTCGCTCCCGATAAATGGGACTGGCCCAAATAAAGGTACTGACACGAACGGTCGGCGAGAGAGAACAATGAGAACACACAGCAGTGAACTCACTGGAAAGGAAAAGAGTCGCCAGCTAGGCATTTTTATCCCGGAGGAAAGGTAATGCTGCATAGACCTAGAAAGATATGGATAAAACGGTTGCGAACCAGAGAGACTGAGAAAGGGGGTTGGTTACAACCTGGGAAGGTATTAGCACCCAGATTGTCCGTCGTACTCGACGGGATCCACGCTTAAAAGATTTGTGTTTTAAAGGGGTAGTGTCAGTGCAATCTGTGTGTAAAAGGGCTGGAAAGATGTACAGGTGTCAGTGTAAAAGAAGTGCAAAGTGTGATATATACAGTGTCAGTGTAAGAACAGGAGTGAAATGCTCAAGATCATGAGGCTAAAAATGAAGCTAGAAGGAGGGGGAATATACAGAGACTTTTGTTCGATAACTGTTAAGTTATGCCTACGTATCCTCTTGTGCAATGAGGAAGTCAGAACACCGTAGTTCGACCCAAAGAGACTGAAAGGTGAATTGACTTGTGAACTGCTTGCTTACCTATGCTCAAGTGTATGACCTGTCTGGCTCAGGTGCTTACTGTCTTGCATTAGACGGAAGAAGCAAGTTCTCGTTTGTGATTGAATGAGGTGAGAAAAGAATCCCGAAGGAGACGATTATTGTTTGTTTTTGTGTTTTCAGTCTTTTATTGCTTTTGAAAGTTTGTCATAAGAAAATGAGCTTAAACCTAAACCAATGGATTAGTAAACTCATCACATCTTCCCTCTGATTAGGGGTAATGGGATTACCTTAAGTGCGAAGTCAGATTCTCACACTTAATCACCTTTGGTGTAGGATTAAGATCATTAACCTACTTGTGATTATTTAGATGTTTTTGGTGTTTTTTGTTTAGTGTTAAGTAATGAGGTTAAGCCATAATCAAGGATTAAACAGACTCATTACACCATCCTAATAGAAGGATAATAGATGAGAATGTTTAAGCTGAGGAAAGCTCCTCAACTTAATCCATGATTAGGGATTAAACTCATGACAAAACAAGCCTTTGATTAAGTGGATTTTAGATTAATGGTATGATGATGAAGTGAATTTTATGATTTGTAAGACAACTTGAGGGGGACTTGTCCATTAACACTAGGGTTAGTCCTTCTTAACCAATTAAGGAAGAATTAGAACCCTAATGCAAGGCCCAAGTGTAGACACCCTAAATTTGCCCTCTGGTTTTCTGACTTTTCATTTTGCATTCATACGCATTTTGCATACCATTTGCATAAGCTCCTAAGACATGGGATCACATTTTCTGAAGGTTTAGGTTTTCACGTTCCTATTTGCGGATCATCAGAAGAATTCAAAGTCCTCGGCTATGCAGTTATCAGTGGCATCATCCTCATATTGCTTTTGTCACTGAATTAGGGTTTATTTCCCTGGTTAATGGTATTCATGGATTTCACGTCTGCAATGGTTGTTTACCGGTCCATTTGGCTCGTCACCATGGATTATCTTCTTCATCATGTCGTAGGGCTACTCATCTTTTCTCAGCATTTTAGAGGTTTCTTCAAGTGCAAGTGGTTTGTGTCTGTAGGCTATTCCTCAGTCAGTGTGTGCCTAAAGTCAAGTTGTGATGTGTAAGATTCATCAGATTTACCAAGTTGTGATTCATAAGGAGCTTTGGGTCATATTGTTTGTTGGACAGTTCATTAGTGGCTCGTCTACGGACTTATTTTCCTAGTGTTGAATTCAGATACATTAAACGTGATCCGGGAATTATTTTGTCAGAGGATGATTAATTCAGAGAGTCATTCATTTCAGTTGCGAGTGGTCTGGTGATAATTGTGTTCATTTATTTAGTGGTTGGTGAAAAGGGTGCAAGTTTGAGTTTAAGTATCTGTCTCGTTCCACTTTCTAGCCGAATTCATGTCCATGTTCATTGTGTTTATCTTTTAAATTAAGTCATTTTCTTTTTACCCATTTTTATAAATACCCAAATATTAGCCATTTCATTTTCCCAATTGTTTCCACCATATCCACTTATTATTCAAGTCCATCCCAAATTTAATTCTGTTTCAATTTCATTTCCAATTTTAATAACCCTTTCTCATATCCAATTAACCTTTTTATTTTTATTTTTTTCCACTTACCCATCACCAATTAAATTCATTTCTAACTTACATTGTCCATTTTACAAAAGAAAAAACAATATTCTACAAAAAAGTTTGTCATTACAAAAAGGCCATATCATTCTTGAGGCCAAAGCCCATTAGGAAATAGCAATAGAATTTGAGTTGACCTAGGTATAAATAACCAAGTGTGGATCCCAAGACCTAGCAACCAAAAAGTGGCGCCTCTTTCTCATTCTCTTTTTTTCAGATTTTTTTTTCACAACTTTTCTTAAGTCACTCCTTCATTCTTCATACTAAAAAAAAATCTCATTCCCACCCGTCCAAACACAGTCACAACAAGTTCAAACCACCACCACTCTTTGACCTTGATCACTCCTTCAACAAACAACAACAGAAACAGATCACAGCACACAACCAAATGGATAAGGCTTCCAAGATGTTTTAGAGCAAATAACCCCTTAACCAATATTTTCATATCTGCCACACCCACCAAACTTAAATAGCTTTTCATTACACAAACCGAAAAACCTCTTCTCCCTACAGCAACCCCTCAGTCAACCATTTTCATCACCCTTCAACAGCATAACCCTCTCTCAAACAATAACCGAACAAAATCAACATAACAGCAACACAGAAAAACCAAAACCTGAACCACACTTCATCTCAACTCTTCAATAAACCCAGAAACATCACAACCTTCAACCATCGCACCTTCAATAACCTCACCATTCTTCATCCCATAATACAAACCATTCAAACACCACCAACGGCTTCAATATCATCACCGCAGAACAACAACAACAATGCTGCAACATTCGAACCACCCCCTCCCAACAACACAAGCTTCACCATCAACCATCCTGTTAGTTTGAACACAACAACACAAAATCACAAAACTCAGAAACCAGAAAACAGAATCAGAAGAGATGAAGGGAGTGAGACCGAGATTGGCAAGAGAGTGTTAAAACATGCGAAACAGGACAAAAGCTAGTCACTCACCATTTGTTTTTCTGTTGCGATTTCGTGGTGAAGAGAGAGACGTCCACCGTGATGTTAAAGTGAGACGGCCGGCGATTTAAGCCATAAACGCCGCAACTCAGATTTAAAAGAAGAAGACAGTGGCGGAAAGGAGCTTGTCGCGTCGGCGATGAAGGTTGATCGGCGATCCGTGACGCCATCGGTGAAGGAAGCTGACTCTGAAAAGTGAAACTGCCGTCTGTTCTACACCGTGAAAGAGTGAAGCTGCCGCGACTAGAAGCTGAGACGGAAAGGGTTTCGAAGCTCGCCGTTGAAAGGAGATCGTCGGTGAGGGAGGGTGAGCCTCCGCGATTCCCAGTTTGAAACAAAAGAAGGTCACCGACGGCGGAAAAGAAGAGGAAGCTGCGATTTGGTGGTGTCGGCGAACGTTTGTGAAGAAGAAATACTCAGCGATTAGGGATTCGCACTTTCCTTTTGCTGACCCCTGTTTCTGTTTATATTTTATTTAAGCTTTTCTTTTCTTTTTTTTCTTTATAAAAACAAATCAGGATATGTTGTTGTTGATGGGCTCAAGGCCCGCTGAAGTATTCCTGCCAGCACACCTGCAAACCAGCGGCACCCTCCCTCATCCTTGCTTTCTTTCTTTTTTTTTATATAGGAAAATTCATTGTTTTTTACTCTCCTGTTCGTTTTTTTTATTTGTTAACTATTGTCTATTTTTGTTATTTTGCTTAGAATATATTGTTCTGAACTAATGCTTTCGAACTAAGGATTAATTACTAGTTATTTTGTTAGTTATTTAGCTAAATTGTTAAATGTTGGTTATGGTTTATTAGGATTTTTTCCTTTATAATTTTATTTAGTTAGACCGTTAATTATTAATATTGTTAATGTTTTCTTAGTTTAGAATTTTGTTAATTTTTGAGTTAGGATCTTATTATTAGTTTTTTCTTGTTTACAATCTTTATTTTGATACAGTTTCTCAGCGTTATATTGGTTAATTTGATTTGATAATTTTGGTTTTAGTTCGTGCTTAAAAGTTTTATAGGTTATTGCTGGATTGCGATGATGGAGGACGATGCTTGATGACAACCTTAGTGACTTATTATTTTCATGATCTTGTATGAACTAATGGAATCCCTGGATGCAAATTGCACCTAAGCTTTGATGTCGTGCGGACTAATCTCTTGGATCTAATTCTGTTTCTCTTTGTTGGTCGTTTTGGATGCGAATGCTCATACTTGATGCCCTGATAATTAACAATTGCGCTTGACTGTTGAATCTGTTCTGGGCTTGATATTTCTTCTTGAGTTTCTTTTGCACGTGTTGAAGAGGCAACGGACCTTCTCCGTTAGGTACAACTGAGGCCCAATTTCGCTTATTGCTTGCTGTTGCATCTGGAAGTCCTACTGGTGTAGGCTCTGTTTGTGCATTGTTCATCTTCTTCATATTGCATTTTCATCTCTTCATTCTTATTCATCTCCATATTGCATTCTTTTCTTCTTATCTTATTTATTCATCTTAATTCATTTTCCTCATCTTCTTCTTATTCTTTCTCGACTGGAGGTGTGCTTAGGCCACCATGGAGGTTCTCCTTTCATCTTTCTCTTCTTCTCTAGGATAGTGAGCCTCACTAACCCTTAGGACATCCGAGCATGTGAATATTAGGATTAGATTAGTTCCCCACTTAGATTTTACCTTTGTGTCATCTCTTTGAGTCTTCTCTTCTCATCTCATAATTAGGGACTAAACCCTAAAGGCTTTAAGACTTTGTGATTAAGCTTATGCCTGCATCCTTCTCTTAGGATGGAGTGTATAACCTTAATCCTAAGTCTTGAACCCTTAAGGTGTTTAAATCTCTTAATCAATTCACTCAATAATTATCAAGACATCACACTTGTAACTTGGGCCTTGCATTAGGGTTCTAATTCTTCCTTAATTGGTTAAGAAGGACTAACCCTAGTGTTAATGGACAAGTCCCCCTCAAGTTGTCTTACAAATCATAAAAATCACTTCATCATCATATCATTAACTAAAATCCACTTAATAAAGGCTTTGTTTTGTCATGAGTTTAATCCCTAATCATGGATTAAGTTGAGGAGCTTTCCTCAGCTTAAACATTCTCATCTATCATCCTTCTTTTAGGATGGTGTAATGAGTCTGTTTAATCCCTGATTATGGCTTAACCTCATTACTCAACACTAAACAAAAACCACAAAAACATCTAAATAATCACAAGTAGGTTAATGATCTTAACCCTACATCAAAGGTGATTAAGTGTGAGAATCTGACTTCACACTTAAGGTAATTCTCATTACCCCTAAACAGAGGGAAGATGTGATGAGTTTACTAAATCCATTGGTTTAGGCTTAAGCTCATTAACTTATGACAAATTCTCAAAAGCAATAAAAGACTGAAAACACAAAAACAAACAATAATCGTCTCCTTCGGGATTCTTTTCTCATCACACTCATTCACAAACGAGAACTTGCTTCTTCCGTCTAATGCAAGACAGTTCGCACCTGAGCCAGACAGGTCATACACTTGAGCATAGACAAGTAAGCAGTTCATCAGTCAGTTTCTTTCAGTCTCTTTGGGTCGAACTACGGTGTTCTGACTTCCTCATTGCACGAGAGGATACGTAGGCATAACTTAACAGTTATCGAACAAAAGTCTCTGTATATTCCCCCTCCTTCCAGCTTCATTCTTTTAGCCTCATGATCTTGAGCATTTCACTCCTGTTCTTACACTGACACTGTATATATCACACTTCACTTCTCTTACACTGACACATGTACATCCTTTTCCAGCTCTTTTATACACAAATTGCACTGACACTACCCCTTTAAAACACAAATCTTTTAAGCGTGGATCCCGTCGAGTACGACGGACAATCTGGGTGCTAATACCTTCCCAGGTTGTAACCAACCCCCTTTCTCAGTCTCTCTGGTTCGCAACCGTCTTATCCATATCTTTCTAGGTCTATGCAGCATTACCTTTCCTCCGGGATAAAAATGCCTAGCTGGCGACTCTTTTCATCTCCAGTGAGTTCACTGCTGTGTGTTCTCATTGTCCCTTTCGCCGACAGTTCGCGTCTGTACCTTCATCTGATCCTGTTTCATTTGTCGGGAGCGACAGCTTGGCGACTCTGCTGGGGATCCTTATACTGTAACCAGGGCTTCTGGTTCTTTTTGTGGGTTCCTCCTAGCGCTTGATTGATTTGTGTTTACTGGGGTGTTATGTGTTATCTGTGCTTGTATATTTGTATTTATTCATGCTTTATGTACAGTTGTTTTACTGTTTTCTTTACTGCTTTTCATATATCATACTGTCATGCTGTCTGGCTGGATCTGGTTTTGTTTTGGTGGGTGGGTGTTCCATTGAGAGTTAAGGTCCTATACCTGGGACCTGAGTGACACCTAGGCTAGAGTGAATCATATTCTTTCCCATTCCATCTCGGTCTGGTGCGGGAATATGAAACACGGTTCAGATATGGGTTTCTTCTTGAGAACTCTGTGTTGCAGATTTCCTGCAATGCTAGGGCTATCTGGGAAGCCTGCTAAGTCTGGATGACCTTTAGTATTGACCTTCAGAAACTGAGGTGAATTAGAGGAGGAACTTTTATGGTTATTGTAAATACTGTACCTCCGGGTTGGAAGTGTTTACACTTCCCATAACTGATCCAAGTCTGAGGATCCTTGTTTTAGAACACCACCTGTGAAGGGGTTGGGCTGTTTACAGGTTTGCAGGAACCCCTCGACCTCAACATACCCTCATTACCAGTACAGTTGTTGATCCAGTCACTATGATCCTGAAGTTATTGACCTCTGGTTTTCAGTTGCTATTTTGGGTTACTATACAGAGATCTTGTGGTTACAGACACTCGATTCTTGGTTCAGTATTCCAGATTCCAGGCAGTTTCCAGCTGTGATCCCATGTCTTTGCATCTTTTGCATCATCATATTGCATATTGCATTTGCATCTGCATTGCATTTTCCAGAGAGCTCATCCTTCCTCTTTTGTCCATGACCAGCCAACTGATTTCCCGGTACTCAGTTTGAACAAGTGGTAACAGTTAGAAGACGACAGAGTGTGTGAAGCTAGACTGAGCAGTGCCAAGAGTTAAGAGGGTCAGTTTGAAAGCCGTCAGCATCTATGTCAGAGAACAACCGCCAGAATGTTGAGCTTCCACCTGGTTTCACTTCAATGACCAATCCTTTGTATGGTCTTTCTCCTGATGAAGATCTTCCACAAGTGAACAATCTTGCTCAAGCTCAGCCTGCACAGACCCGGATCTTGAATCAGAATATACCTGAACCATCTGCTGTCCGAGGTGGACCTTCATCTTCGACTGATACTGCGAATTATCAGAGTTTTGCCTTCCCTATGCCAGACTTCCAAGGGGCAATCCCTCTTGTGAAAACCAAGGATCCACCAGCTATTGATCCTGCTGAAAGATTTCGTGTGTTGGACGACCGACTCAAAGCCTTAGCGGATCCTGATGCCTTCGGTTTTGATGCTCTAACTCTGTGTTTGGTGCCTGGTCTTGTCATTCCTCCAGATTTTAAGACTCCGAAGTTTGAAAAATACACTGGTGTCAGTTGCCCGAAGCGTCATTTGGTGATGTTCTGTAGAAAAATGACTTCTCATGCCCGCAATGATAAGCTGATGATTCACTGTTTTCAGGACAGTTTAAGTGGGGCATCTTTAAGTTGGTACTTGGATTTGGAAAGCAGTCATATCCGATCTTGGAATGATTTATCCAGAGCTTTCGTAAAGCAATACCAGTACAATATGGACGTGGCGCCCAATCGCACGCACTTGCAAAGCCTATCCTAGAGGAGTGGTGAATCTTTCAGAGAATATGCACAGCGGTGGAGAGAATTGGCAGCCCAAGTGCAACCACCACTTTCAGACAGAGAATTAATTGACATGTTCGTGGGCACCTTGCAGGGTCCATACTTGGAAAGAATGAGTAGCATTGGGACGACAAGCTTCCCTGATTTGATGATAGCTGGAGTACGCATTGAGAGCCTGCTCAAAAGTGGAAAGATCCAGGACTTTTCGAACATCCCAGCTAGTGAAAGTGAGTCTGTTGTTAGCTCCCAAGAGGAAGAATGGAATGACGTCAGTGCAGTCATGGAAAATATCAAATATTCCGGACCAGCATCTTCTCAGAGATCATCTTTTCCTGAAACTGGTCACTCTTATGGGCATTCGGCAATGCTTAGAACACCATATCAGAAGCCCTGGGCTCCTCCTCGTCCAAACCTGCAATCTCATGGTCGAAGACCTCAGAATCAACTTCAGAGCCAGCCAAGGCCTCGTAACAATCTGGAAAGAAGGATTGCTCCTCTTCATCCAGTCCCCATGGCATACAGTGAACTCTTGCCTCATCTAGTTCAGAGCTCTTTGGTGGTTCCTAAGTCTCTCAAGCCGTTGCCAGAGCCGTACCCTCCAGGGTACAATCCTCATGAGCAGTGCGGATATCATGATGGATCAATGGGGCATTCAACTGAAGATTGCAAAGCTTTTCAAGCCAAAGTACAACAGTTGGTCGACAAGGGCTACATTTCCTTTCCAGAAGGAAGCTTGGTTGTGCACGTCAACCTTTCACCTGATTGAGTTCAAAGACTTCAGAAGAAGCATATCTTGATTTCAGTGGCTCAGACAACAGTATGTCATCAGAGTTGGTGATCATTGTATCCTTTTCATCATTTGCACTGTAGTTTCTTTCCTGTTAGCAGCTACTTGTCTTTTAAGCATTTTAAATGGTAATGTTAATGTAGTAACCTTGCACTTTTGAATCAATTATGTCGCATTCGCTCATTTTTTCTTTACTTGCATTGAAAAAAAAAACGAAAAAACAAAAAAATCGCATCCGTATACCTCCCATTTATTTCACTGTTGTTTAGCAGGTTTGAGGGAGGATGATGACAACTGAATACCCATAATTGTTCAAGGTATGCTTTCAGGGTAGAACCTGCTGACGATGTACAGGCATTGCTTCAATTCCCAAACACCGGAGATATAAGGGAGATAAACCCTCGTCAACCCCTTTGAGCCTTGAAGTAGGAGTTTCTTTTCTGAACAGATAAACCCTCACATTCAACCCGGGGCAGGATAGTTATCAGTTAATTTGACCGAGCGTTCGAATTTCCAAAGGAGTGTGCATCCGAGGATCCATTACCTTTATTCATTACACCTCAAGAGGTCAAGGGATGTGAAACCACAATGGTTATCCCTCACCAACAAAGGAATGAGGCAGTCAACCCTTTCAGCAAGTCATGACAAGCCAGTGTCACACGAGTTGTTCAACAAAAATCGAAGAAAAAAAGAAATAAAGCCCGCTAAGTCGAAAATGTGAAAACCGATGACTTAGGCAAAAGTTAGGGCATCCCGCTGGACTTCGAAATCGAAAAATTCAAAAAAGAATCAGTCCAGGCAAAAATTAGGGAGTAAAAATATCAAAAAGGAAAAGTTTCATAAGAACAAAATCGTGTGACCAGACACAAAGTCAGAATGGGTGACTGTTACTCCAAGAAGCCTCATTGGTGCATAAACCATCAACGTCATTGGTTCCTCAATCATTACAAAACCCTTGTGAGAAGCGAGCGCTTAAGTCGAATTAGCTGAACATAGGACTGGAGAACATCAAGGAGAATGGGTGGGCACATATAAATTTTGAGCCATAAATCTTTCTTTCTAAAACCGTGAACCAGACCACGTTATAACCCTTGAAAGTCCTAATTGAATCGGGTTCAATTCTGAAAGCATATTACGACAAGGTTGCGTAAACTGACTCCTAACGATTTGCTAACTCAACACTACATTTGGACTAATCGTCCATTCGTCACACACTGTCACAGCATCAAAATAAATAAATTTTCAAAACTTGCATGTGTACTGCATTAAAATTACCATTTGTGAATGTACAGTTTTAATTGCAAGTTAGTTTGTGACACCAGGGAAGTTCCTACAAAGAGCAATCGCGAGGAAACTTGATTATTCAACAATGATGACCAGAATCAAGCGCATCGTGTAGGCCTATGAATCAGGGGCATGTTATCCAGTGGTTTTGTTGACCAAGGAATCCGTCAGGGTAAAGAGAGTTCCCAAGCATCAGTTGATCAAGGAACGTCATTCAAAGTCAGTTTGATCAGAGCTGAGTCTACCAAGCAGGGGCAGGCCGCCCTAATTTTCTGCTGACCAAAGATATATTCTTCCAATCCTCCGTCAGAATGAGTCAAGTCGCTCCCACGCTCATACCGGGGCAGTACACTTCCAGATCTTACTAAGTGCAACTCTTCACGAGAGGACATCCAGGTCTGCCATTCCAGAAATTGGATATTCAGTGATAGTCTGTTCAGAGACTCGCCCAACAGGGGCAAACTTTAGCTATGCAGAGCAAGTGTATCAGTAATCTCAAGTTCATGACGGGTATCGGGAAATCATGCTACCCACCGTCACCTTTGTCACCCTTCTCAACCAGAAGCCTTGTCACTAAGACCTTTCTTCCCACCTCGGGAGTTTTTCTGGCCTTTCATAATCATTGCATAAATCATTTGCATACGTTATTCATGTCGCATCTATAGAGCATATGCATCATCATTGCATTGAGCATAACTCCCCACAAACATCAGATCTCACATCCAGGGCCTCGTAACCCCAACTTATCAACCTTTCAAAGTCCAGTTCTCGTCTGGCAAGCCTTTTCAAAGCCCAGTTCTCGTCTGGCAAACCATTTAAAGTCCAGTTCTCGTCTGGCAAGCCATTTGAACGTCTAGACCTCGTCCGGCAGACAAACCCAAAGTCCAGTTCTCGTCTGGAAAACCAACTTCAAATACCAGTTCTCGTCTGGTAGGCGAATCCTTTAACCAGTTCTCGTCTGGTCACCTTTTCATTCAACCCATTGAACGCCAGTTCTCGTCTGGTAGTCATTCTTGTTTCAGAGTCAATTCTCGTTTGACAATGAACCTGAGGAGTCAGTTCTCGTCTGACGACTTATTCTTTGCCCATCAGTTCTCGTCTGTTGGCCTACCTTTTATAAACCAGTTCTCGTCTGGTAATCCACCTTCAAAGTCCAATTGCTTGGCAACCAAAAAAATATATATATCTATCAACCTGGCCCTAGCGCCCAACCATCCTTGTTTCATATCCTTGGCATTGAGCATACGTCTGCATTGTACATCATTTGCATTGCATCTTCATACCGCATGGTTTCTGTTTTAGCTCTGATGTGGAGCAAGAATCGTTTCAAGACGTAATCTGGGGCAGTTATCTCAAGACTTGTTGAATTTCTGCAAGAGTTTGAAGACACTGAGGCAATCCTGGATGCCAAGTCTTCAGTAAAATCCTCTGAAGACGATCTTTTTATGGATGATGCAGTATGGTATAATTGAGGAGTTAAGGGAATGATAGTTCACTCAGGATGGTCAGTAATGTTTTTGATGAGCTCAGAAGTTTGAAGCACTGTGTTAATTCTCAGGGAATGTCTGGTATTTATTTTACCAGCAGGGCATTGGAAGTTTATTTCTTCCCCGAACATAAAGATCTTCTTTCAGCCGACAAGATTCCTTCATGAGGAGTTGGTTATTCGCATACAGTCGAAGCCAATTTTCTTTGGCACATCTTCCCAGCACAGTCATTGTACTATACTTGGGGCATATTCTGATTCTCCAGCAAAGTCTCTCCTCAGCAGAGCATTGCCAAATCTTTTCTCAACCATGCCAGAAGGTTGACATCCCCAGCTGAGTTGGAACAGACGATATCCCCAACAGAACTTCAAGGCTAATTGAGTCGTTCTCATCCCCAAGCGGACTTATCTATCCACAGTGAAGTTTTCCCAACAGGAAGCTGAAGGCCTTGCTTCCCCACGAAGTTAGAATTATCAGAATTCCCTCCTCAGCAGGATTGTGTGATCAAGCATCTTCCCTAGTCAAGTCTAAGGATGATCTTTCCCCATAGAGTCATCGGGATTCTCATTTCCAAGGGATTTCCCCAGCAGAGCAAGAAGAAATTCTCCCCAGTGGAGTTAGAGCAGGATGATCAGATCCTCAGCAGATGTTCAAAGCAGTTAAACGAAGTATACCACACGCAGAGTCGTTTTTCCTCCAGCGAAAACCTCTCCAACAAGCATCAGGTTGCCAACACTTCGTTCCCATCAGAGTTAAAAGCTTTCAACCCGTCAACAGCATACAGAATGCTTCCCAAATTCCCCAATAGAGAGCTAAAGCTAAAGCAGTTGCCTTACACTCCCAAACATCAGCATATACTCCTTGTGGCACCCGTCCGTGTCATATCCCCAGCAGAAAGCCAAAGACATCCCCTTTGCACTCGCAGATACTTGTATACATATAATTCCTTGACATCCGTCCGTGTCGCTTTCCCCAGCACAGTAATCTAAACACTTTGTATACCATATACTTGTTAATACTATACTCTTCTCCTTTTGACACTCGTCCGTGTCACTCTCCCCAGCAGATTAAACACTCATCTATACACCACTCATACCTTTTACTTATACAGATACTCGTCTGTATCTTGTATACACCACTTACATCCCCACAGATTCGACATTGGTCCTTGTTCTTTGTTAACCAGTTGGTACTCGTCTGTACCATCATCTCAGAACATTGCGTCTAGTATTTGTTTCTACATGATACTCGTCCGTATCATAGTCTTAAGGATGCTCGTCCGCATCTTTAATCCATACACGGTGTCAAACACTCATGTCTTCTTGAATATAGACACTCGTCTGTGTCTACTATTCCCCAGAAGAGTCTCCTCAGAATCAACACTCGTCCGTGTTCGTTGTTAACCCGTTGATACTCGTCCGTATCATCATCTCTGAACATATGTCAGTTTGTTTCTACCTGATACTCGTCCGTATCATAGTCTTAGGGATGCTCGTCCGCATCTTTAATCTATACACAACACCAAACACTTATACCTTTTATTTTTCCTGGATGTAAACGCTCGTCCGTGTTTACTTTATCCCCAGTAGATCGCCAACAAATTTTCTTTTTATCTAACACTCGTCCTGTGTTACGATAACCCTGAGAGCAGCCGTACCCTGCTAAGTGGTCGTCCTCCACTTCTTGATGGTCGTCCTCCATCATGCTCATCCGATGGCCGTCCCCATCGTTGATTTTAGCAGCCGTCCCCTGCTAGGTGGTCGTCCTCCACCTCTTGATGATCGTCCTTCATCACTTTATCCAATGGCCGTCCCCATTGTTGATTTTGGTTATCTGACATTCGTCCTATGTCATGATAAACCTTGAGAGCAGCCGTACCCTGCTGAGTGGTCGTCCTCCACTTCTTGATGGTCGTCCTCCATCATGCTCATCCGATGACCGTCCCCATCGTTGACCTTTTCTATCCGACATTCGTCCTATGTCGTGATTTTTGGCAGCCGTACCCTGCCAGGTGGTCGTCCTCCACCTTTGATGGCCGTCCCCATCATATTTCTTTTATCCCCAACAGAGCAGCCGTCCCCTGCTAGGTGATCGTCCTTCACCTTTGATGACCGTACCTCATCATCTGTTTATTTCATTTATTCTTTAACCCGATGGCCGTCCCCATCGTGGTCCCTTTTCTTTTAGCCCGATGGCCGTCCCCATCGTCGGTTACTTTACTTTATGAACTTGATGGCCGTCCCCGTCATGTTTCATTCGATCCCCAGAAAATTTTACAGCTTTATCTTGATGGCCGTCCCCATCATGATATCCTATTTTTCCCAACTAGTCGATCGTCCCCGTCTTAGCCTTACTTCATATCCCCAGCATGTCGGCCATCCCCGTCATTGCTATTTACCCAGCAGTCGTCCTCTGCTCGACGGTCGTCCTCCGTCGCCCACACTTTACAATATACTTTATTTACTTTTACAATCTATATCCCTGTTCTTCTTCACTTCTATGAGTGCAAATTTTGGACTGTCTTTGGTATTCAACAACAAGTTATCTTGTTTGCCTGGTAAGCCATTGCTTACGTCCTGCACAGCTAACTCATGTTTGAATAGGGGCAGCTGTAGACACCCTAAATTTGCCCTCTGGTTTTCTGACTTTTCATTTTGCATTCATACGCATTTTGCATACCATTTGCATAAGCTCCTAAGACATGGGATCACATTTTCTGAAGGTTTAGGTTTTCACGTTCCTATTTGCGGATCATCAGAAGAATTCAAAGTCCTCGGCTATGCAGTTATCAGTGGCATCATCCTCATATTGCTTTTGTCACTGAATTAGGGTTTATTTCCCTGGTTAATGGTATTCATGGATTTCACGTCTGCAATGGTTGTTTACCGGTCCATTTGGCTCGTCACCATGGATTATCTTCTTCATCATGTCGTAGGGCTACTCATCTTTTCTCAGCATTTTAGAGGTTTCTTCAAGTGCAAGTGGTTTGTGTCTGTAGGCTATTCCTCAGTCAGTGTGTGCCTAAAGTCAAGTTGTGATGTGTAAGATTCATCAGATTTACCAAGTTGTGATTCATAAGGAGCTTTGGGTCATATTGTTTGTTGGACAGTTCATTAGTGGCTCGTCTACGGACTTATTTTCCTAGTGTTGAATTCAGATACATTAAACGTGATCCGGGAATTATTTTGTCAGAGGATGATTAATTCAGAGAGTCATTCATTTCAGTTGCGAGTGGTCTGGTGATAATTGTGTTCATTTATTTAGTGGTTGGTGAAAAGGGTGCAAGTTTGAGTTTAAGTATCTGTCTCGTTCCACTTTCTAGCCGAATTCATGTCCATGTTCATTGTGTTTATCTTTTAAATTAAGTCATTTTCTTTTTACCCATTTTTATAAATACCCAAATATTAGCCATTTCATTTTCCCAATTGTTTCCACCATATCCACTTATTATTCAAGTCCATCCCAAATTTAATTCTGTTTCAATTTCATTTCCAATTTTAATAACCCTTTCTCATATCCAATTAACCTTTTTATTTTTATTTTTTTCCACTTACCCATCACCAATTAAATTCATTTCTAACTTACATTGTCCATTTTACAAAAGAAAAAACAATATTCTACAAAAAAGTTTGTCATTACAAAAAGGCCATATCATTCTTGAGGCCAAAGCCCATTAGGAAATAGCAATAGAATTTGAGTTGACCTAGGTATAAATAACCAAGTGTGGATCCCAAGACCTAGCAACCAAAAAGTGGCGCCTCTTTCTCATTCTCTTTTTTTCAGATTTTTTTTTCACAACTTTTCTTAAGTCACTCCTTCATTCTTCATACTAAAAAAAAATCTCATTCCCACCCGTCCAAACACAGTCACAACAAGTTCAAACCACCACCACTCTTTGACCTTGATCACTCCTTCAACAAACAACAACAGAAACAGATCACAGCACACAACCAAATGGATAAGGCTTCCAAGATGTTTTAGAGCAAATAACCCCTTAACCAATATTTTCATATCTGCCACACCCACCAAACTTAAATAGCTTTTCATTACACAAACCGAAAAACCTCTTCTCCCTACAGCAACCCCTCAGTCAACCATTTTCATCACCCTTCAACAGCATAACCCTCTCTCAAACAATAACCGAACAAAATCAACATAACAGCAACACAGAAAAACCAAAACCTGAACCACACTTCATCTCAACTCTTCAATAAACCCAGAAACATCACAACCTTCAACCATCGCACCTTCAATAACCTCACCATTCTTCATCCCATAATACAAACCATTCAAACACCACCAACGGCTTCAATATCATCACCGCAGAACAACAACAACAATGCTGCAACATTCGAACCACCCCCTCCCAACAACACAAGCTTCACCATCAACCATCCTGTTAGTTTGAACACAACAACACAAAATCACAAAACTCAGAAACCAGAAAACAGAATCAGAAGAGATGAAGGGAGTGAGACCGAGATTGGCAAGAGAGTGTTAAAACATGCGAAACAGGACAAAAGCTAGTCACTCACCATTTGTTTTTCTGTTGCGATTTCGTGGTGAAGAGAGAGACGTCCACCGTGATGTTAAAGTGAGACGGCCGGCGATTTAAGCCATAAACGCCGCAACTCAGATTTAAAAGAAGAAGACAGTGGCGGAAAGGAGCTTGTCGCGTCGGCGATGAAGGTTGATCGGCGATCCGTGACGCCATCGGTGAAGGAAGCTGACTCTGAAAAGTGAAACTGCCGTCTGTTCTACACCGTGAAAGAGTGAAGCTGCCGCGACTAGAAGCTGAGACGGAAAGGGTTTCGAAGCTCGCCGTTGAAAGGAGATCGTCGGTGAGGGAGGGTGAGCCTCCGCGATTCCCAGTTTGAAACAAAAGAAGGTCACCGACGGCGGAAAAGAAGAGGAAGCTGCGATTTGGTGGTGTCGGCGAACGTTTGTGAAGAAGAAATACTCAGCGATTAGGGATTCGCACTTTCCTTTTGCTGACCCCTGTTTCTGTTTATATTTTATTTAAGCTTTTCTTTTCTTTTTTTTCTTTATAAAAACAAATCAGGATATGTTGTTGTTGATGGGCTCAAGGCCCGCTGAAGTATTCCTGCCAGCACACCTGCAAACCAGCGGCACCCTCCCTCATCCTTGCTTTCTTTCTTTTTTTTTATATAGGAAAATTCATTGTTTTTTACTCTCCTGTTCGTTTTTTTTATTTGTTAACTATTGTCTATTTTTGTTATTTTGCTTAGAATATATTGTTCTGAACTAATGCTTTCGAACTAAGGATTAATTACTAGTTATTTTGTTAGTTATTTAGCTAAATTGTTAAATGTTGGTTATGGTTTATTAGGATTTTTTCCTTTATAATTTTATTTAGTTAGACCGTTAATTATTAATATTGTTAATGTTTTCTTAGTTTAGAATTTTGTTAATTTTTGAGTTAGGATCTTATTATTAGTTTTTTCTTGTTTACAATCTTTATTTTGATACAGTTTCTCAGCGTTATATTGGTTAATTTGATTTGATAATTTTGGTTTTAGTTCGTGCTTAAAAGTTTTATAGGTTATTGCTGGATTGCGATGATGGAGGACGATGCTTGATGACAACCTTAGTGACTTATTATTTTCATGATCTTGTATGAACTAATGGAATCCCTGGATGCAAATTGCACCTAAGCTTTGATGTCGTGCGGACTAATCTCTTGGATCTAATTCTGTTTCTCTTTGTTGGTCGTTTTGGATGCGAATGCTCATACTTGATGCCCTGATAATTAACAATTGCGCTTGACTGTTGAATCTGTTCTGGGCTTGATATTTCTTCTTGAGTTTCTTTTGCACGTGTTGAAGAGGCAACGGACCTTCTCCGTTAGGTACAACTGAGGCCCAATTTCGCTTATTGCTTGCTGTTGCATCTGGAAGTCCTACTGGTGTAGGCTCTGTTTGTGCATTGTTCATCTTCTTCATATCGCATTTTCATCTCTTCATTCTTATTCATCTCCATATTGCATTCTTTTCTTCTTATCTTATTTATTCATCTTAATTCATTTTCCTCATCTTCTTCTTATTCTTTCTCGACTGGAGGTGTGCTTAGGCCACCATGGAGGTTCTCCTTTCATCTTTCTCTTCTTCTCTAGGATAGTGAGCCTCACTAACCCTTAGGACATCCGAGCATGTGAATATTAGGATTAGATTAGTTCCCCACTTAGATTTTACCTTTGTGTCATCTCTTTGAGTCTTCTCTTCTCATCTCATAATCAGGGACTAAACCCTAAAGGCTTTAAGACTTTGTGATTAAGCTTATGCCTGCATCCTTCTCTTAGGATGGAGTGTATAACCTTAATCCTAAGTCTTGAACCCTTAAGGTGTTTAAATCTCTTAATCAATTCACTCAATAATTATCAAGACATCACACTTGTAACTTGGGCCTTGCATTAGGGTTCTAATTCTTCCTTAATTGGTTAAGAAGGACTAACCCTAGTGTTAATGGACAAGTCCCCCTCAAGTTGTCTTACAAATCATAAAAATCACTTCATCATCATATCATTAACTAAAATCCACTTAATAAAGGCTTTGTTTTGTCATGAGTTTAATCCCTAATCATGGATTAAGTTGAGGAGCTTTCCTCAGCTTAAACATTCTCATCTATCATCCTTCTTTTAGGATGGTGTAATGAGTCTGTTTAATCCCTGATTATGGCTTAACCTCATTACTCAACACTAAACAAAAACCACAAAAACATCTAAATAATCACAAGTAGGTTAATGATCTTAACCCTACATCAAAGGTGATTAAGTGTGAGAATCTGACTTCACACTTAAGGTAATTCTCATTACCCCTAAACAGAGGGAAGATGTGATGAGTTTACTAAATCCATTGGTTTAGGCTTAAGCTCATTAACTTATGACAAATTCTCAAAAGCAATAAAAGACTGAAAACACAAAAACAAACAATAATCGTCTCCTTCGGGATTCTTTTCTCATCACACTCATTCACAAACGAGAACTTGCTTCTTCCGTCTAATGCAAGACAGTTCGCACCTGAGCCAGACAGGTCATACACTTGAGCATAGACAAGTAAGCAGTTCATCAGTCAGTTTCTTTCAGTCTCTTTGGGTCGAACTACGGTGTTCTGACTTCCTCATTGCACGAGAGGATACGTAGGCATAACTTAACAGTTATCGAACAAAAGTCTCTGTATATTCCCCCTCCTTCCAGCTTCATTCTTTTAGCCTCATGATCTTGAGCATTTCACTCCTGTTCTTACACTGACACTGTATATATCACACTTCACTTCTCTTACACTGACACATGTACATCCTTTTCCAGCTCTTTTATACACAAATTGCACTGACACTACCCCTTTAAAACACAAATCTTTTAAGCGTGGATCCCGTCGAGTACGACGGACAATCTGGGTGCTAATACCTTCCCAGGTTGTAACCAACCCCCTTTCTCAGTCTCTCTGGTTCGCAACCGTCTTATCCATATCTTTCTAGGTCTATGCAGCATTACCTTTCCTCCGGGATAAAAATGCCTAGCTGGCGACTCTTTTCATCTCCAGTGAGTTCACTGCTGTGTGTTCTCATTGTCCCTTTCGCCGACAGTTCGCGTCTGTACCTTCATCTGATCCTGTTTCATTTGTCGGGAGCGACACCAAGTTACGAGTGTAATGTCTTGATGATTATTATGTGGATTGATTAAGAGATCTAAACACATTAAGGATTCAACACTTAGGATTAAAGTTATACACTCCATCCTAAGAGAAGGATGCAGGCATAAGCTTAATCGCAAAGCCTTGAAGCCTTTAGGGTTTAGTCCCTAATTATGAGGTGAGAAGAGATAACTCAAAGAGACACAAAGGTAAAAGCTAAGTGGGGGGAACTAATCAACCCTAATTGTTAACATGCTTGGTTGTTCCTAAGGCTTGTGTGGTATTTAAGAGATAACTTCAAAGAGAAACACCAGGAAGCGGATGAATGGATCAAGAAGCAAAGAGGAGAAAAACAACTTGCTTCACTTAAGAAGTCAAGTTGCTCGAGGAAAGAAGGTATAATAAACAGAGAGGAGCAAGCCCATTCCAATACAAAAAAAAAATGTAACAATAATGCACAAAGGAGATGAAGAGGAAATGCGAGAAGTGAAGGCAAATTCACTTCTCGGAATACTTACCACCTGAAAAGTTAGCACGAAAGAAAGAAATAAAGTGAAAATGAACTTGATATTAGGATGCAAACCGAAAATAGAAACATGTTCATGATACAAGGAGAGTTACAAGATGATATGAATTATTGTGCAAGTGAAAACGAACGAATGATAAATAGCTAAGTTAAAATGAAATTAATTAAAGGAAATGGTTGACAAACTAACCTAAAAAAAAACTTTATCCTTTATAATAAAAATATTTTCTTCCTCCTTAAAAAAAAAGAATTATTTAGTTGAACACTTAAATCTATAAATACCTTATTCTAAAAAAAAAAACAAATAAATGTTTCATTGATTTTTTTAAGAAAACTCATTTTGTATGTATATAGAAAAAAGGAAAATTAAACAATAACAATAAAAAAACATATGAACATGGACAATCAGCAGAGGTATCCGCGTGGGCCCATGTGGATCAAGTGATGCTGGCTGGGTCAAAACCGACCCGGTTCATCCCTAAAACGCAAATGGCAAACTCAAAGTACCCCAAAAGACAACATACACGCCGGCCCTAATTTGTTTGTGAAAACGGAAATGTTTCTTCACTAGAAAATAGGAAACATCATTCTGAGAAAAACTGGGAACCTAAACCCAAAGCCTACTTAGAGCGTAAACAAATCATCAATCCGCACAACAACGAGAACAAAATCGAATGAGCAAGAAACAGACAACAACAAATATTGTTCGATTAAAGAAAGCAATCACTACCGATTCAGGATGCTTCGACAGGTATTATGCTTCCCTTGCTCTTTCGATATAGCTTTCTTCTCTCCTTTCTTCCTTGACCTCTCAGCTTCTTGTTGATGTTGATCTTTCTGAATTGAATGGTGGCTAGGTTTTGGTGAACTTTCGTATCTGAGTCTTTTGAATTGCGGCTGTGTATTGTGATTAGGGTTCCTCTAGGGTTTTTTTTGTAAACTTTGCTTCTGAGTTCCTCAGTTGCGGCTATGTGCTCCTCTGATTCACGAACTCCCCTTGGCCTTTATATTGAGAGTTAGGGTTTTCAAGAATTTTGATTTAAAACTGAAACAATTTCAAACTGGCAATGTTTTCTTCTTCTTTTCCGTAACAGAAATTGTCTTTGCTATTTTGTGAAATTTTGTTCTGCACCACTGCTGACACTCCTGCTATGGCTCTTTGTCTGTTTATGCCTTGGTATGCACCTTGGTTGAACTAGTTTTTTTTGAAATGGAACTGGATTTGGTTGTGATTTGATTGAATTAGTCATTCTTTTTACCGCCGTAAACTCGATTTTTTTTAACTGCTAACCATGTGATAATTTTTTTGAATTTTGCAGGACCCACTCAGAGAACCAAGGCTGCCAACTCTTCCTATCTTGAGCAGCAGATGTTTCAGGAAAGTGAATAAGTCGAACTGTGATGACTACATGGATAATCCTCTCTGCTCCACCAATGGTTCGAAATGATGTGGATTTCACCATTTTGGTAGTACTCTCCATTACACACTAATGAAGAGCTGAAGTTGATTTCTTTTGGGATGACATTAAACATGAGCCAGGTACTTTATGCTATTCATTTTTCATCTTAAACTGATAGAGTTTGAACTGGCTAGAAAAACCTCTAATGCACAGTCTTGTTTCAATGTCAACAGACTAGAAGGATAAAGCTTGTTTCCTTGACTGCAGCAGCAAATGTGGAGCCACTTGCAAGTGTAAGTTCACATCTATATATACTCAGATATATATAGTAGTAAAAAAACCTGATCGGGCGACTCATGCTCCGCCTTTATATTTTGGATGTGACTTATGTGAACCGTCTAATCTTAGTCGGATGATCCGGACCCACGTGACAATGTCAAATACATTATTTTTTCATCTCATGCTATTCCATAAAATTAGTTACACATAGCTAGTAGAATACGGAATTAATGTTGAGTTTGTTTGGTTTATTTGCAGTTAGAAGAGGAAACTGTGATGGCTTTGGTTCATTGTGCTATGATCCTCGCTTTGTTGGTGGTGACGGTGTGATGTTCTACTTCCACGGAGCCACAGGAGGAAACTTTGCAATTGTTTCGGATGACGAATTCCAAATCAACGCGCACTTCATTTGGGACTCGGCCTCAGGGAAGGACACGCGACTACACATGGGTGCAAGCACTTTCTGTTATGTTCGACAGTCACACTCTTGTTATTGCAGCTAATAGAGTAACTCAATGGAATGAGAATGTTGACTCTCTTAGCGTGAAGTGGGACGGTGAATTAGTAAGCATTCCTACTGATGATGACGCGGAATGGAAGACTAATGGAGATGAAAGGGAAGTGGTTGTGGAGAGAACAGATGATAAAAACAGTGTTAGAGTCACGGTTTCCGGTTTGCTTGAAATCGACATAAGGGTAAGGCCTATTGGAGGAAAAAAAAGAAAACAAAGCGCATAATTACCAATTGCCATCGGATGATGTTTTTGCTCATTTGGAGACACAGTTCAAGTTTAAAAATCCTACTGATTTTATTGAAGGAGTTTTGGGTCAAACTTATAGGCCAAGTTATGTTAGTCCTGTAAAGAGAGGTGTTGCTATGCCAATGATGGGAGGAGAAGACAAGTACCAAACTCCATCTCTCTTTTCAACATCCTGCAAACTCTGTAGGTTCCAGAGGCCTTCTTGGAAATTGTTTGTTGAGATTGTTGTCGTTGAAGCCGAGGCTAGCTCACGGACTTCTGTTGCATCAAATGGGACAATTTATGCTGACTTAGGTTCATGGAGCTATACGGCAGTTGAGCAGATGAAGCCGGTTATTGTTGCCTCTGTTGTTGAAGATGCAATGGGAAGACAGGGTGATATTGTTGGCATTTGCCTCAAACATTGGTTATGTGTTAAAAGCTGTATCACGGAAAGCCGTCCATTCATCAGCAATTTGGACAACTGATTTGGCCGCGACTGGTTTGCAACTAATTTCAAACATTGCTTTGACATTCTTGCAATTTTGACCTCGTGATCTTTTCTCTTTCAGGTGACGGTGATACCATTTTCACGAGTTCAGCACAAGACTTGCGGAGGTGACACAGTTTTTTTCTTTTTTGAGTTAAATCACTTAGTTGTAGTGATAATAAGGTTGTAGCTTAACTTCCATTTTTGAGTTTGGCTTGAGTTTAAGCAACGCTTATTATGTCGTGATTTTCCGTTGCTAAGTAAACTTCATACTTTCACTGCAGCAACCAAAATGCCTGTGCTGAATTCGAACTTCAACTGGTGTCTTGTACAGGTCATCAAGAATGAGCAAGAGAACTTGATTGCGGAGCTACGGGAGGTGCTGGCCTTTGTTGAGTGTTATTGCCGGCGTCAATTCCTGGCTGCTAGCCTTGGTATGTCATTTCGATGTAAACACTGTGGTCATCATTATCATCATCATTGCTACTCTTCTGAGATTTCTCAAATGCAGAACCAACATGGGACAAATGAGCAGGCTGTGGGGCTTCTACGTCTAAAAGCGGGTGGAGCTCATCAAGCACTGGAATGATGTCAGCCATGGAGGCATCTGGCGAAGAACTCCCAGCCCAATCAGACCCTGGATTTTCTGAGTCGCCGTCCACGCCAGAGTTGTTCTCCGCCCACTCCCAAGATGAACTGGGCGAACAGTCTGCATCAACCTCCTTCAAAGAAACATAATCACCTCCAGGAACTTTCCCATCCTCAATGTCAAAAATATCACCATTGCTCTTCGCAGGATTTGATTTGGGAATTATCTTTTAAATTGTACTACCATGATTTTGTAACAGATAGAATTGGAATTTGTAACATAAACAATTATTTTGGGATAGCAATGGATATTTGAAATGTAGTTAGGACTTTTGGAGTATGGCCTTGAGCCTTCACTAATTGACACCACATGTTATACATTTATATTCTTCAAGCTCATCGTCTTTGACTTTCATTTTCATTTATTTTGACAATACACCAATCAAGACTTCAACATCTTATAAAACTTGGACAATATCGACATTAACACGCTTGAAAACAATGTACCTTGAGTAACACATAGCAACAACAAATGAACCATAACTCCAAACATATGTGCATCCAAATTCAACTTAGTCCAAATCCAACATAATCCAAACCCAACATAATACCACGGAATTCCTATGCAATGCCATTTGAATCCAAGCCCCTCATGATACCATGAATCTTTTTTTCTCCTTTCCTTTTTCCGAAACCAATGAATCAAAAAGATCACACTTATCATTTTTCTTTTCAAAAATGCAATAAGTTTAACCCATAACTCATCAATTTATTGGAAATGAAATCGGAATATCTTAAAATCAACTTTGAAATTTTAGTAACACTCAACCATCAACGAGACCCCAGTTGATTGAAATGATTTGCAGGAAACGCACTTGTAAGGCCTTTGATAGGTAAGGATAGCTGGTGTGGCACAGGCCCATGGACCAAATCTTGGGAATTACAACAAATGGAGGCATAGTCACACGGGTCTTCGCAAATTGGTACAAGTCTGCCCCCTTTGTGATCCCTTGAGGCCTAAGTCGTGAAACTTGGAGATTCTTTGGTGCATTCAAAAAATTTAAGGCCCTGATTCATGCCTGCGTGATGATTGGAAGTCGCACTGGAGTTACACAAAAGCTTGCCATGAGAATTTGCAAGTTCTTCAATTCAAGGCCATTTTGCAAAGTGGCTCGAAACTCCTCAGTCTTGTGAACTTCTGGCATCCCATATGATCAAATAAAGATCATATGCAATCAAAATGACGAAGTATACCCTTTGGTCGGGACCTCGGGAGCCTCAGATATCCTGATTCTGTACTGACATGTTCCAGAAGTCATCCCTTGATTAGATACCCTTCCCATAGAATTTCTTCGTGAAACTTGATACGCGCGAACCTCATAACCTGGCTCCGTTTCCATGCCATCTCCGGTTCCTGTGATTCTTTGGCATTCTTTTGACTTTGAGGGCATACAATATGATGCTTGAACATTGAAGACCTTTGGAGTGGCTCTTGAAGCTTCTGGATTGCTCGGATCACAAACCCTAGATGCAAATGACTTTGAACAAATGCGGTATGAGATGCCATGATTGAGATTATGTATATGAAATGATCACAAGCCATGGTGTGAATGGGTGAGGGCAAATTTGGGGTGTTTACAGCTGCCCCTATTCAAACATGAGTTAGCTGTGAGCGACGGCTTGTCAGGCAAACAAGATAACTTGTGGTTGAATATCAAAGACAGTCCAAAATTTGCACTCACAGAATGAAGAAGAAAAGGGATATAGATTGTAAAAGGAAAATAAAGTGCATTGTAAAGTGTGGGCGACGGAGGACGACCGTCGAGCAGAGGACGACTGCTGGGTAAAGAGCAATGACGGGGACGGCCGACATGCTGGGGATAAATGGTAAAGCTAAGACGGGGACGGCCGACTAGCTGGGGAAAATAAAATATTATGATGGGGACGGCCATCAAGATAAAGTTGTAAACTCTCTGGATATTAATGAAGCATGACGGGGACGGCCATCAAGTTCATAAAGTAAGGTAACTGACGATGGGGACGGCCATCGGGCTAAAAGAAAAGGAAAAGGGACCACAACGGGGACGGCCATCGGGTTAAAGAATAAATGAAATAAACAGATGATGGGGTACGGCCATCAAAGGTGAAGGACGATCACCTAGCAGGGGACGGCTGCTCTGTTGGGTAATAAAGGAATTATGATGGGGACGGCCATCAAAGGTGGAGGACGACCACCTGGCAGGGTACGGCTGCCGAAAATATCAACGACGGGGACGGCCATCGGATAGAAGAGGTCAACGATGGGGACGGCCATCGGACGAGCATGATGGAGGACGACCATCAAGAAGTGGAGGACGACCACTCAGCAGGGTACGGCTGCTCTCAAGGTTTCTCATGACATAGGACGAATGCCAGATAACCAAAATCGACAATGGGGACGGCCATTGGATAGAATGATGAAAGACGATCATCAAAGGGGTGGAGGACGACCACCTAGCAGGGGACGGCTGCTAAAATCAACGATGGGGACGGCCATCGGATGAGCATGATGGAGGACGACCATCAAGAAGTGGAGGACGACCACTCAGCAGGGTACGGCTGCTCTCGGGTTTATCATGACACAGGACGAGCGTCAGATAAAAAGGAAAATTTGTTTGCAATCTACTGGGGAATAGTAAACACGGACGAGTGTTCACATCCAAGAAACAAAGGGTATGAGTGTTTGGTATTGTGTATAGATTAAAGATGCGGACGAGCATCCCTAAGACTACGATACGGACGAGTATCGGGTAGAAACAAACTGACACATGTTCAGAGATGATGATACTGACGAGTATCAACGGGTTAACAAAGAACACGGACGAGTGTTGAATCTGATGGTTCTTCTGGGGGAATAGTAGACACGGACGAGCATCTATATTCAAGAAGATACAAGCGTTTGACATGGTGTATGGATTAAAGATGCGGACGAGCATCCTTAAGACTATGATACAGACGAGTATCATGTAGAAACAAACACTAGACGCAATGTTCTGAGATGATGGTACGGATGAGTACCAACTGGTTAACAAAGAACAAGGACCACTGTCGAATCTGTGGGGATATAGATGGTGTATAGCATGAGTAGTGAGTATGAGTATTGTATAGATGAGTGTTTAATCTGATGGGGAGAGTGACACGGACGAGTGTCAAAAGGGAAAAGTGTAATAATATCAACAAGTATATGGGTCGTAAAAGTGTAAGCGACTGCGCTGGGGATATGACACGGACGGGTGTCAAGAAAATGAATATACAAGTGAGTGCAAAGAGGATGTCTTTGGCTTTTTGCTGGTGATCTGACACGGATGGGTGTCAGGAAGTATCCGTAATACGGGTGATTTGTTTGTAAAGTGTGTTCAGGCAACTTTACTGGGGAGTGATGACACGGACGGGTGTCAAAAGAGTATATACTGGTGTTCGTGAATGTGAGGCAACTGTTTTTTTTTTTGCTGGGGGCCCTGGGGAAAGTATTCTGTACACTGATGAATGGTTACTATTCACAAGTGCTCGATTCACGATATGGCTTGTGATTATGCTATGTGTTTGATTTTTGCCGTAATGCTCCGTATTAGACGGAATGCTACGCTTTGTGGGTGAATATGATGCAAATGCCATGATTATGCAGAGATAACGATCCGGGATTCGGATCCCGCTGCTGTGAAGATCTCTGGTCGATCTGCTTGAAATGGACCTCCCAGCTGGGGATGAGATCATTGATAGATCTGGTGAGATGTATTTGCTTGGTGATCTAGGTCGCTGATTGACATATCCTTGTAATATGGGACCCAGCTGGGGTTTGTAGAAGCTTTCCGTACTCTGTTGTGACTCCTTCATGCGTTGCTCTTCTAGATAGAGGCTGAGGATTTTGTAGGGAGATGATTCCCTGATTCCTGCATTCTGCTGAGGAAGAATGATTGGTACTACGGCTGGGGAGAGTTATAGGTAGCTCAGCTGGGGAGAGAGCACCTTGAGTGCTAAGACTGTTTGTTGGTTTACCAACTTGCTGGAATGTAACTTGCATGCCCCAAGTTGCGTTCTGGATACCTGCAATCCTGCAAAGATAAGGAAACGCACAAAAGGTCCCGAGGTATCCTCTACTGGATTCCGTCATAGGAGTTAAGTACTTTCGAGAGTAATTACATTCCCTGCAAGCATGTGCTTTTATTTTTTTTTTTTTTTTTTTTTTTTTTTTTTTTTTTTTTTTTTTTTTTTTATTATTTTTTTTTGAGAAAAACATCTGTACTTATGCAATTATATTTTCCTTTTTTAGAGACATCAGACATTTTTTGCAAATAAAATGTACAAGACGAAACATGACTGAAAATTCTGATTTTATTAATCCAAACGCCCTGAATTGGCGAGATACAGTCAAAGAAACAAATCTCCTAAAATGAAGAGACTGTTACAAATTGAGAAACAAAATGCTGGCGATGTTGACGGCGCTTTCAAAGAGCTTCCTCTTCTGCTATGACTCGTATGACAATGACGTTCTTCTCGTCTTGCTTTCTGAAGGAGGCTGATTCTGATCGAAGCTTGATCCTTTTGGAGCTTTCCAAGTTGTAGGTGATACAGACGAATTCAGAATGCAGTTGCTCGCTTATTCCCTTATTTTGCATGGATCGCCCTTTCAGGTTTTCAATCCATCGGGATACCCATTTTTGCCTGAGTTGTCCAATGCGGCTTTTCAACTCAGCGGGTGTACATTTTTCAATTATTTCCCTTATTTTTGCCCGAGTCTTTTATTCTGTTTTTGACTCGCCGGGATGCCCTGTTTTTGCCTGGACTTACATTCTGTTTTTATGTCCAGCGGGTCATTTTATGCGAAGTATTTTTTAACTGCGTCTGAATTCACAAGGGACGGGAAATCTTCACCATCCATGGTGCTGAGCATCAGTGCTCCACCAGAGAAAACTTTCTTTACAACGAATGGTCCTTCATAATTTGGAGTCCACTTGCCCCTGTGGTCTGTATGAGGAGGAAGGATTCTTTTCAGCACAAGATCTCCCACTTGGTACTCTCGGTGCCTGACTTTCTGATCGAAGGCCTTCTTCATTCTCTTCTGATATAACTGCCCATGACAGATTGCAGCCAATCTCTTCTCTTCGACCAGACTCAGTTGTTCGAACCGGGACCGAACCCATTCTGCTTCACTTAGTTTAACATCCATTATTACCCGTAGGGAGGGTAATTCAACTTCAACAGGTAGGACTGCTTCCATACCATATACAAGTTGATACGGTGTTGCCCCAGTGGATGTTCTGATTGAAGTGCGGTACCCATGCAAGGAAAACGGTAGCATTTCATGCCAGTCTTTGTAAGTGACTACCATCTTCTGCACAATCTTCTTGATATTCTTATTTGCTGCCTCGACAGCGCCGTTCATCTTTGGCCTGTAAGGAGAAGAATTGTGATGTTGGATCTTGAAGTCCCGGCATAATTCTGCCATCATTTTGTTGTTTAAATTGGAACCATTATCAGTAATGATTCGCTCGGGAACTCCATATCGACAAATAATATCTCTTTTCAGAAATCTGGCTACCACTTGTCTTGTAACGTTTGCATATGAGGCTGCTTCAACCCACTTGGTGAAATAATCGATGGCGACCAAGATGAATCTGTGGCCATTTGAAGCGGTTGGCTCAATTTTGCCGATCATATCAATGCCCCACATAGCAAAGGGCCATGGTGAAGACATGATGTTCAAAGGGTTGGGAGGCACATGCACCTTATCTGCGTAGATCTGGCATTTGTGACACTTTCTGGCATAGGTACAACAGTCTGCATCCATTGTGATCCAGTAATAACCTGATCTTAGCAATTTCTTAGCCATGGCATGCCCTCCTGCATGGGTACCAAAAGATCCTTCGTGCACTTCATGCATCAACAAATCTGCTTCCGTCTTGTCAACACATCGGAGGAGTACCATATCAAAGTTCCTTTTGTATAAAGACCCGTCAGTGTTCAGAAAGAAACTACCAGCAAGCCTTCTCAAAGTCTTCTTATCATTGGAAGATGCCCCAGGTGGGTATGTTTGATCCTCCAAGAAGCTTTTGATGTCATGGAACCAAGGCTTATCGTCTTTTACAACATCTGCCGCAAATACATATGCTGGTCTATCAAGTCTGGATACTGGAATCTGGGGTACAAAGTTAGCAGCTTGAACTTTGATCATGGACGAAATGGTGGCAAGAGCATCTGCAAACTGGTTCTCGTCCCGAGGGATATACTCAAGCTTGACAGTTGTAAAGAAA
Organism: Lathyrus aphaca; assembly: GCA_963966055.1. NCBI lineage: Eukaryota > Viridiplantae > Streptophyta > Magnoliopsida > Fabales > Fabaceae > Lathyrus > Lathyrus aphaca. Next base: position 231,722,770 of record OZ014524.1, read on the forward strand.
GTCAATAACCTCCTCGTATAATCCCTGTAAGGTATCAGATGATCCTGGTGTGTATACCATTTGCCGTTGGTCTGGTTGATTACTAGCGCTGAATCTCCGAATACAGTTAATGTTTTGATCCTGAGGTCAATGGCTTCCTCAAGACCCATAATGCAAGCTTCGTATTCAGCTTCGTTGTTAGTGCAGTTGAAAGTAAGTTTTGCCGAGAAAGGCATGTGAACTCCTTTAGGTGTAATGAGTACCGCACCAACACCACGACCATTCATATTAACAGCCCCGTCAAACATCATAGTCCATTCTTCTTCCGGGTCGGGCCCTTCAGTGTGAACAGGCTCTTCATGATCTTTTGCTTTCAGGAACATGATGTCTTCATCAGGGAAGTCAAATCTCATAGGCTGGTAATCATCAATGGGTTGCTCAGCAAGATATTCAGACAATACACTGCCCTTGATGGCTTTCTGAGATGTGTACTTAATGTCATATTCCGTGAGAATCATTTGCCATCTCGCAACCCGTCCGGTAAGAGCTGGCTTCTCGAAAATGTACTTAACTGGGTCCATCTTCGAGATTAATAAGGTAGTGTGGGTCAACATATACTGTCTCAGTCGGCGAGCAGCCCACGCTAAAGCACATCAAGTTTTCTCGAGCAGTGAATAACGTTGTTCACAGTCGGTAAACTTTTTGCTTAGGTAGTATATTGCATACTCTTTTCGACCAGACTCGTCATGCTGGCCCAGCACACACCCCATCGACTCTTCTAATACTGTCAAGTACATTATCAGAGGTCTTCCTTCAACTGGAGGCATAAGGATTGGAGGTTCTTGCAGGTATTCTTTGATCTTGTCGAAAGCCCTTTGGCAGTCTTCGTTCCACCTGACCGTCTGTTCTTTCCTTAGCAGCTTGAACAGGGGTTCACAGGTTGCCGTAAGGTGAGATATGAACCGTGAGATGTAGTTCAATCGTCCTAAGAACCCTCGAACTTCTTTCTCAGTTCTCGGTGCAGGCATCTCTTGAATAGCTTTGACTTTATCAGGGTCAACCTCAATCCCTTTCTCGCTAACAACAAATCCCAGCAACTTACCAGATCGCACCCCAAATGTGCACTTGTTGGGGTTCAGCTTTAGTTGATACTTCCTCAGGCGCTTGAACAGCTTCAGCAGATTTACCAGGTGATCTTCTTCTGTGAGGGACTTGGCAATCATGTCATCCACATAACACTCGATTTCCTTATGGATCATATCGTGGAATAATGTTACCATAGCCCGTTGATATGTTGCACCAGCATTCTTCAGTCCGAATGGCATCACCTTGTAACAGAACGTGCCCCATGGTGTGATGAAGGTTGTCTTCTCCATGTCTTCAGGTGACATCTTGATCTGGTTATATCCTGAAAATCCGTCCATGAAGGAGAATACTGAGAACTGAGCCGTGTTATCCACCAATACATCAATGTGAGGTAATGGGAAGTCATCTTTCGGGCTGGCTCTGTTCAGATCCCGGTAGTCAACACACATCCTTACTTTGCCATCCTTCTTAGGCACAGGTACTATGTTGGCAACCCACGGCGGGTAACTAGTTACAGCAAGGAACCCGGCGTCCCACTGCTTTTGTACCTCCTCTTTGATTTTCATTGCCATGTCCGGGCGAGTGCGGCGCAACTTCTGTTTGACCGGTGGGCATTCTTCCCTCAAAGGCAGCTTGTGCATAACAATGTCGGTGTCCAACCCTGGCATATCTTGATACGACCAAGCAAACACGTCCACATACTCTTGAAGCAGATCAATCAGTCGTCTCTTCACTGAGTCTTGCAGGCAGGCCCCGATTTTAACCTCTTTCACGTCTTCGTCTGTACCAAGATTAATCACTTCAATCTCCTCCTGATGAGGAGTAATAACCTTTTCCTCTTGTCTTAACAACCTGGCTAGCTCTTCAGGAAGCTCATATTCTTCATCAACCCTTTCATCAGCTTGATTGATTGGATTGTCAAAGTCATACGAAGTCATAGCCGTGCTGTTGTCGGTGTTGTCAGGAAGGCACTCTCTGCAAGGGTTCAGTTTGTTCATTTTAGTGATTGATTTTAATCTTGCTTAGAAAAAGTGAAACATAGTTATCATTTTGAAAACATCGCCATTTATTTTTGTACAAAAAGAAAAATGGAAAAACAGTGAACAAAAAGAAAAAGACTCGTTTGCAAAAAGATGTCTGATATTTCATTAATTTAATCTTGTTTGCACAAAAGTACAGATGGCCCTGATTACAAAATGAGTCTTGTCATCTTGGGCAAGATGCAAGACTTTGATGCATGCTATAAAAAATACAGGAAATAATAATTACTCTGCATGAGTAACTCTTATAATTTCCTGGGAAGACCAGTTCGAGACACTGCTCCCCGGGATCTTTGGACGAATCCAATTCTCCAGATTGCGCTCCTCTTCCAGCTCGTCTTCCAAACAGTTGATAGCATCGGGGGTGAGCATCCCCCCACTGACAAAACCAGGCTCTTCAGCAGCCTTTGCTTGATGTTGAGTTGGTCTGTAACCCAACCCAAATTTGTCTTTCTTCTCCTCCACAGCTAAAACCTTGCCCCAGCCTAGGGCAGTTCCTTCCTCAACAACCTTCCGGGCTTGTTGGTATGATGACATGGAGATCCCAGATACGGCAGATGCTTCATTGACATTCAAGGCTTCGAAACCTTGGCTCATTGTTTCATGGATCTCTCCATCCATTTCGATATACTTATAAGTAGCCAGATGGCTAACAAATATATCCTCCTCCCCGCAGATTGTGACAACTTGGCCTTCCCACTCAAATTTTAACTTTTGGTGAAGGGTAGACGTTATTGCGCCGGCGGCGTGAATCCAGGGTCTACCCAACAAACAGCTGTAGGCGGGCTGAATGTCCATCACATAAAAGATAGTTTTAAAGGTCTGTGGGCCAATTGTCACAGGTAGCTCAATCTCTCCCAGAACCGATCTCTTAGAACCATCGAAGGCTCTTACTACCAGGTTGCTGGGTCTCAATGCCAGTCCATCATATTCTAACTTCACCAGAGCTTTCTTTGGTAAGACATTCAGGGACGAACCTGTGTCTACCAGCACATGAGAAAGGACAGCTCCTTTGCATTCCATGGTTATGTGCAAGGCTTTGTTGTGGTTGCGGCCATCCGTTGTCAAGTCAGAATTGGTAAACCCTAGCCCATTGCTAGCAGTAACATTTCCAACCACGGTTTCCAATTGGTTGACAGTAATCTCTTCAGGCACGTAAGCTGCGTGCAAGACTTTGAGCAGTGCATTCCGATGGGCTTCGGAGCACATAAGCAGTGAGAGGATAGAGATTTTGGATGGCGTCTGGTGAAGTTGATCCACAATTTTGTAATCACTCTTTTTGATGATTCTCATAAACTCATCAACTTCTTGATCGAACGGTGTCTTCAAGGCTTCTTTAACAGTTTGATCCTCCTGCACCGGGCTCTTTCCTTTTGCCTTGGCAGCAGCTTCTACTTCGGCAGTAGGTCTTTGCATTGGTGGAGCAAAGAGACGTCCGCTTCGAGTGAAGCCTCCGCCTCCCCCCACATTGTCAATTTGTGGTGCAGGTGTTGATGTTTACAGAGTGATTCTTTTTCCCTCGCAGTACACGTCTGAGCCATAGTGCCAAGGGATGGCCCTATTGCTTTCATATGGTACTGGTCCGGGCACTGTGACAGTGACTGGACTGATTGCTGCTGCTGAAGGGACTGTAATTGTTTGTGGATCATAGAAGATTGTAACTGGTGCTCTGGTGGGAGCAGCACCTTCTGAATGGTAGGCAGAGTTGTTTTCCGGATCATAGAATATCGTGACAGTAGAGACGTCTTCATGATTTGTTGCTGGAGTTGTAGGAGATAACGGTGGCAGAATGGATGTTGTCGTTGTAGGAGTCTCGAAGTGGAGTGAAGCTGAAGTTGTAGAAGAAAAATTTGTTGTAAACTGATCAGTCGAGACGATAGATGGAGTACTTGTTGATGTTGCCGAAGAATTGTCAGGAACAATAGTTGCTGCAGTTGTAGGAGGTTCTGAAACCGTTGCTGATGATATTGCTGGATTTGTTGGGAATGATGTAGTGATCTGAAGCTGGCCACTCTGAATAAGGCTGTCTATGCCATTCCTCAAATTATCGCACCCATTTACTGAGATATTGCAGTAAGCACAACCCAATTCACACCCCGGGAACATCTGACATTCCAAGAGCTGAGCCTTGATTTCTACTAATGGTGTCCTGATCTGTCCCACACTGGTTATTAAATAAGACGGCTTGTCTTCTTCAATAGCGTTAATTCGGGGACCACCGTGATTTGGCATGGGGTTCTTATTGACATTGGGTGGTGGTGCGAAATTCAGAGCTTTCGAGTCTACCAGATCTTGTACTTTCATGTGCAAGGCTCTGCACTTTTCCGTACTGTGGCCAGGTGCGTTTGAGTGGAAGGCACATCTGGCATTGGAGTCGTAGTTCCTGGGTAGACTGTTGGGATCTGGAGGTGCCAACGTCCTTAACTCAACTAGGTTGAGTTTCAGGAGCTGTGGCAGCAATGTAGCATATGGCATGGGGATCGGATCGATCACTCTGTTAGCTTGAGATGGCCTCTGTTGGAATGGCCTTTGCTGGTTGTTGTTGTTGGTGTTGCTGTTGTTGTAATTTCTTGGAGGATACTGATTTTGCTGATACTGAGGTTGTTGTTGGAAGTTTTGTTGCGGAGGTTGATAGACTGGCTGAGGATGAGCTGGAGCAGGAATGGTGACTGCTGCTATTGACCCTTGAACATATTGGGGCCTATCCCTGTTGGTGTGAATGACATTGGTCTCGCCAGTTCTTCTCGGGCCTGCAAAAGGCTTTCTTGTACTACTGGACGAGCTGGCACCATTATCGGAAATCTTACCCATTTTCAACAGGCTTTCAATTCTCTCCCCAGCTATGACAACATCTGCGAAGCTAGTGGAAGAGAAAGCAGCCAACCTGTCAATATACGTTCCCTGAAGAGTGTTCATAAACATGTCTGCCATTTCTCTCTCAGACATAGGTGGTTGAACGGCAGCAGCCAATTGCCTCCATCTCTGGGCATATTCTCGGAAACTTTCCTTTGACGACTGTGACATGCCCATTAGGAGAGTCCTATTGGGTGCCATGTCCAGGTTATACTGATACTGTCTGATGAAGGCCTCTGCCAGGTCCTTCCAGCATCTAATTGTTGCCCTTGTCAAATGGGAATACCATTCCCTAGAGGCTCCAGTCAAGCTATCTTCGAAGTAGAACATCCAGAGCTTCTCATCCATTGTATAGGCCTTCAGCCTTCCCAGAAAAGATTGCAAGTGGGTCCGTGGACAGGAGGTTCCGTTGTATTTCTCAAAGCTCGGAGGTTTAAACTTGTGGGGAATCCTGACCCCGTCCACTAAGCCCATGTCCATGACATCAAAACCCAAGGAGTTTTGAGACTCCAAGGATCTTAATTTCTCGGCAATTTCATCTAGCCTCCGGTCATAGACCTCATCCCCAGCTCCCATCACTGTGAACTGGTCTTCCTGGGCGTCTTCTTGGAGTACCCTTCCCGTAGCAGCATTCCCTTGTGCATTAGCAGGGATATTGACCTCTGGATGTAGGTGAGGGCCGAATACAGGTGGGTCGACCTGAGGCTGACCCCCCTCATTGTTGCTTGTTCCGCCAGTCCCTAGGTGGGCATCTTCCCGAGTCTGCCTCTCTACCCGGGCTCTTAGTCTTTCCTGGCTCTGAGCCATGTTGTTCATTACTTCCATAAACTGAGTCATCTGCGTCCTCATTTCTAATCTTTCGTTTGCCATTTGATTTCTAACCTCCGTAAGGTCCTGCTGCATCTGATCCATCTGAATTCCCGGAAGGTTGTTTCTAGTAGGGTATCTGTGTGGCCTGTTGAGGGGAAACACCCGGCGACGAGCAATAGTTCCTGCTCATCACAACAGAGTTAGCAATCAACAAAAACAAAACCTACAAAACAAACAAAAGGGTTAGCATGCAATGCAGTATGCTTATTTGTTTTCAAGGTATCCGGCTTGGTATTCAGTTTTGACCCTTCCAGACCCTTGAAGATGTTGTTGATGTTGCTTTGGAAGGAAACTCAGATGGAACAAACTAATACAAATATATTACAGAAGGTGAAATAATACAACTTGTTCATTTTACAACACAAGCCCTTAAAGGGGTCAAAATACATTACAAAAAGATAAAAGTACATGGAAAGCAAACAACAACAAGCAAATGGTCAAACACCAAGTCCAAACTCATCCTCACGAACTTCCTTGAGAAGTGCTTCGGTCACAGGATCAGCCGGACGCTCCGTAAGGTTCCTGATGAGAAGGTTCCTTGTAGCAATAGCTGCAGTCAGCTTCTTGTGCTGACTTTGGTCCTTTGACCTCTTTACTCCAGCTCTGATCTTTAGCTCTGATATCTCCCTCTGGGCTGCTGCCAGTGCTTCCTCCATCTGTTCCATCTTGTCTTGAACTCTCTTGTCCTCCAGAGTACGAGCCTCGGTGATCCTGACCCACCTAGCCTGACTCTCCTTCAGATACAAGTCTGTCCTAGCTTTCTGGTGCTGGGCTTCTTTGCAAGCATTCTTCAGGATTTGCTCTCCAGCCCTAGACTTCTTGATGTAATCTTCAGACCTCTCAATCTTAGCCAGATGCTCTTTCTTCAGTTTCTCCAATCTTTCAATATCCAATCTCCCATCACTCCTCTCATAGAGGGTCTTCTGCAAAGCTTGAGTCAACTTCTCATTTCTCTCCTTTAACTTCTCAAACTCCTCCAGGCTGACAGTTGCTGGTGGTGCTGTGGAAGGTTCAAGCACATCTTCAATAGTAAAGGGCATCCCGGAGAATTGAGCCCTAGCATAAGACCAATCGTAGTATTGTGCTGATGCCACATTGTTACATTTTCCCAAGATAGTGACCCCTTTAGTTTGAACATTATCCCAGGCCCAGGCTGCCTGCCTAACAGTAGTCAGACTAATCTTGTTCTCACAGTAAAGAGTCTCAACCAAGTCCTGTGCCTTAGGAGTGTGGACCAGTGCATAGCCCAATTGTCTTTTGAACAGTAGAGGGTTGTAATTAATACTCCCCTTAACTCCCACTAGGGGCACATTGGGAAAATGCCCACAGCTGGTGATGATATCCCTGCCTTTTGTGCTCTGAGTGCACCATCTGATGTCAGCTGAAGTGAGAGTGGTAAGCCTTCCAGCCCAGTTTTTCTGTTGATGAGGGTTCAGAAATGCATCTGTCCTGGGTAGATGCCTGAGAAGCCAAGTATGGAATAATGGAGCACAACACCTCACTAGCCTCCCCCTCTGCTTCTCATTCCTCTGATGCACTGAGTAATAGAGATCTCCTAACAAAGTTGGCAGTGGGTTCTTCAGGATGAACAAATGGATTGCATTCTTGCTAATGAATCGAGGCTCGTCTGCAAACAACACAATTCCATATACACTTAAGGCCAACAAAGCACAAACAGCTTTCCAATCCCCCAGGGAGGCCTTCAGACTAGCTTGAGAAATTAGGAAGTCCAGATGAAAACCAGGGATCCCAGCTTTAGAAGTCATATGCTGCTCAATTAAAACAGGTTCCAGGTGCAAAGCTTTCGCTACCTCTCCATTGCTTGGGAAAGCCATCTCAGGATTGAAAGGGATTTCTCTCCTGATAGGTAAACCAACCAATGATGAGTATTCTTCTAATAGAGGGCCCAACTGAAAGTCTTGAAAGGTGAAACATCTCAGTGGGGGATCATAAAACTGAATGCAGGTGTGGATCAAACTTCTCTGTGATGGGTCCAGATCCCTAACCAAGTCAAGTATATCCCCATAATGCTCCTTGAACCAAGGTATGTGATCTGGAGAGATCAGGGCCTGAATCCTCCTGATGTCTGATAAGTCTGGTTGGAAGAAATGGTAAGTGATGTTGCTTTTCTTTGGAGCCATGATGCTGAGACCGAGTAGAACAAGTGCTGATGAAGATGCTGAGGAGTGGGCCACTGACTGGCTGGTGCTGATGACTGAAGTAGACAACTGATAGCTGAAGCAAATGCTGATGAAGATAGGTCAATACTGAAGATGGGGTCAAAACCAAAAAAAAACCAAATGAAGATGGATACCCTGAAACACAAATAAGCAAATGTCAATATGATGCAATGATTATGTATGCAAATGATATGCAAGGGTTCGTGACTGAGCTGGATCTGATCAAATGCTCTGATATAGGTTCTTTGTGTACAAGAAATCCAGATGGAGGTCTATAAGTCCAGTAACCAAGGTGGGGGACTCAAATAAAGAGTCATATGTCCAGGGTTTTGAATCACAAGAACTGTCCCAACATGAAGTATTCTTAATCAAATCAAAGTAACAGGGTATTCTGAGGTCAAGGTACCTGCAAACCTGTAAACAGCCCAACCCCCTCACAGGTGGTGTTCTAGAACAAGGATCCTCAGACTTGGATCAGTTATGAGAAGTGTAAACACCTCTAACCCGGAGGTACAGTGTTTACAATAACCATAACAATTCCTCCTCTAATTCACCTCAGTTTCTGAAGGTCAAATACTAAAAGGTCATCCAGACTTAGCAGGCTTCCCAGATAGCCCTAGCATTGCAGGAAATCTGCAACACAGAGTTCTCAAGAAGAAACCCACATCTGAACCGCGTTTCATATTCCCGCACCAGACCGAAATGGAATGGGAAAGAATATGATTCACTCTAGCTTAGGTGTCACTCAGGTCCCAGGTATATGACCTTAACTCTCAATGAAACACCCACCCACCAAAGCAAACAACAGATCCAGCCAGCAGCATGACAGTATGATATATGAAAAACTGTAAAGAAAGCAATAAATAAAGCTAAACAGAAAGCAGTAAATAAAGCAAATACACAAACACAAATAGCACATAACACCCCCAATAAACACAAATCAAACAAGCGCTAGGAAGAACCCACAAAAAGAACCAGAAGCCCTGGTTGCAGTATACGCATCCCCAGCAGAGTCGCCAAGCTGTCGCTCCCGATAAATGGGACTGGCCCAAATAAAGGTACTGACGCGAACGGTCGGCGAGAGAGAACAATGAGAACACACAGCAGTGAACTCACTGGAAAGGAAAAGAGTCGCCAGCTAGGCATTTTTATCCCGAAGGAAAGGTAATGCTGCATAGACCTAGAAAGATATGGATAAGACGGTTGCGAACCAGAGAGACTGAGAAAGGGGGTTGGTTACAACCTGGGAAGGTATTAGCACCCAGATTGTCCGTCGTACTCGACGGGATCCACGCTTAAAAGATTTGTGTTTTAAAGGGGTAGTGTCAGTGCAATCTGTGTGTAAAAGGGCTGGAAAGATGTACAGGTGTCAGTGTAAAAGAAGTGCAAAGTGTGATATATACAGTGTCAGTGTAAGAACAGGAGTGAAATGCTCAAGATCATGAGGCTAAAAATGAAGCTAGAAGGAGGGGGAATATACAAAGACTTTTGTTCGATAACTGTTAAGTTATGCCTACGTATCCTCTCGTGCAATGAGGAAGTCAGAACACCGTAGTTCGACCCAAAGAGACTGAAAGGTGAATTGACTTGTGAACTGCTTGCTTACCTATGCTCAAGTGTATGACCTGTCTGGCTCAGGTGCTTACTGTCTTGCATTAGACGGAAGAAGTAAGTTCTCGTTTGTGATTGAATGAGGTGAGAAAAGAATCCCGAAGGAGACGATTATTGTTTGTTTTTGTGTTTTCAGTCTTTTATTGCTTTTGAAAGTTTGTCATAAGAAAATGAGCTTAAACCTAAACCAATGGATTAGTAAACTCATCACATCTTCCCTCTGATTAGGGGTAATGGGATTACCTTAAGTGCGAAGTCAGATTCTCACACTTAATCACCTTTGGTGTAGGATTAAGATCATTAACCTACTTGTGATTATTTAGATGTTTTTGGTGTTTTTTGTTTAGTGTTAAGTAATGAGGTTAAGCCATAATCAAGGATTAAACAGACTCATTACACCATCCTAATAGAAGGATAATAGATGAGAATGTTTAAGCTGAGGAAAGCTCCTCAACTTAATCCATGATTAGGGATTAAACTCATGACAAAACAAGCCTTTGATTAAGTGGATTTTAGATTAATGGTATGATGATGAAGTGAATTTTATGATTTGTAAGACAACTTGAGGGGGACTTGTCCATTAACACTAGGGTTAGTCCTTCTTAACCAATTAAGGAAGAATTAGAACCCTAATGCAAGGCCCAAGTTACGAGTGTAATGTCTTGATGATTATTATGTGGATTGATTAAGAGATCTAAACACATTAAGGATTCAACACTTAGGATTAAAGTTATACACTCCATCCTAAGAGAAGGATGCAGGCATAAGCTTAATCGCAAAGCCTTGAAGCCTTTAGGGTTTAGTCCCTAATTATGAGGTGAGAAGAGATAACTCAAAGAGACACAAAGGTAAAAGCTAAGTGGGGGGAACTAATCAACCCTAATTGTTAACATGCTTGGTTGTTCCTAAGGCTTGTGTGGTCTTTAAGAGATAACTTCAAAGAGAAACACCAGGAAGCGGATGAATGGATCAAGAAGCAAAGAGGAGCAAAACAACTTGCTTCACTTAAGAAGTCAAGTTGCTCGAGGAAAGAAGGTATAATAAACAGAGAGGAGCAAGCCCATTCCAATACAAAAAAAAAAATGTAACAATAATGCACAAAGGAGATGAAGAGGAAATGCGAGAAGTGAAGGCAAATTCACTTCTCGGAATACTTACCACCTGAAAAGTTAGCACGAAAGAAAGAAATAAAGTGAAAATGAACTTGATATTAGGATGCAAACCGAAAATAGAAACATGTTCATGATACAAGGAGAGTTACAAGATGATATGAATTATTGTGCAAGTGAAAACGAACGAATGATAAATAGCTAAGTTAAAATGAAATTAATTAAAGGAAATGGTTGACAAACTAACCTAAAAAAAAACTTTATCCTTTATAATAAAAATATTTTCTTCCTCCTTAAAAAAAAAGAATTATTTAGTTGAACACTTAAATCTATAAATACCTTATTCTAAAAAAAAAAACAAATAAATGTTTCATTGATTTTTTTAAGAAAACTCATTTTGTATGTATATAGAAAAAAGGAAAATTAAACAATAACAATAAAAAAACATATGAACATGGACAATCAGCAGAGGTATCCGCGTGGGCCCATGTGGATCAAGTGATGCTGGCTGGGTCAAAACCGACCCGGTTCATCCCTAAAACGCAAATGGCAAACTCAAAGTACCCCAAAAGACAACATACACGCCGGCCCTAATTTGTTTGTGAAAACGGAAATGTTTCTTCACTAGAAAATAGGAAACATCATTCTGAGAAAAACTGGGAACCTAAACCCAAAGCCTACTTAGAGCGTAAACAAATCATCAATCCGCACAACAACGAGAACAAAATCGAATGAGCAAGAAACAGACAACAACAAATATTGTTCGATTAAAGAAAGCAATCACTACCGATTCGGGATGCTTCGACAGGTATTATGCTTCCCTTGCTCTTTCGATATAGCTTTCTTCTCTCCTTTCTTCCTTGACCTCTCAGCTTCTTGTTGATGTTGATCTTTTTGAATTGAATGGTGGCTAGGTTTTGGTGAACTTTCGTATCTGAGTCTTTTGAATTGCGGCTGTGTATTGTGATTAGGGTTCCTCTAGGGTTTTTTTTGTAAACTTTGCTTCTGAGTTCCTCAGTTGCGGCTATGTGCTCCTCTGATTCACGAACTCCCCTTGGCCTTTATATTGAGAGTTAGGGTTTTCAAGAATTTTGATTTAAAACTGAAACAATTTCAAACTGGCAATGTTTTCTTCTTCTTTTCCGTAACAGAAATTGTCTTTGCTATTTTGTGACATTTTGTTCTGCACCACTGCTGACACTCCTGCTATGGCTCTTTGTCTGTTTATGCCTTGGTATGCACCTTGGTTGAACTAGTTTTTTTTGAAATGGAACTGGATTTGGTTGTGATTTGATTGAATTAGTCATTCTTTTTACCGCCGTAAACTCGATTTTTTTTAACTGCTAACCATGTGATAATTTTTTTGAATTTTGCAGGACCCACTCAGAGAACCAAGGCTGCCAACTCTTCCTATCTTGAGCAGCAGATGTTTCAGGAAAGTGAATAAGTCGAACTGTGATGACTACATGGATAATCCTCTCTGCTCCACCAATGGTTCGAAATGATGTGGATTTCACCATTTTGGTAGTACTCTCCATTACACACTAATGAAGAGCTGAAGTTGATTTCTTTTGGGATGACATTAAACATGAGCCAGGTACTTTATGCTATTCATTTTTCATCTTAAACTGATAGAGTTTGAACTGGCTAGAAAAACCTCTAATGCACAGTCTTGTTTCAATGTCAACAAACTAGAAGGATAAAGCTTGTTTCCTTGACTGCAGCAGCAAATGTGGAGCCACTTGCAAGTGTAAGTTCACATCTATATATACTCAGATATATATAGTAGTAAAAAAACCTGATCGGGCGACTCATGCTCCGCCTTTATATTTTGGATGTGACTTATGTGAACCGTCTAATCTTAGTCGGATGATCCGGACCCACGTGACAATGTCAAATACATTATTTTTTCATCTCATGCTATTCCATAAAATTAGTTACACATAGCTAGTAGAATACGGAATTAATGTTGAGTTTGTTTGGTTTATTTGCAGTTAGAAGAGGAAACTGTGATGGCTTTGGTTCATTGTGCTATGATCCTCGCTTTGTTGGTGGTGACGGTGTGATGTTCTACTTCCACGGAGCCACAGGAGGAAACTTTGCAATTGTTTCGGATGACGAATTCCAAATCAACGCGCACTTCATTTGGGACTCGGCCTCAGGGAAGGACACGCGACTACACATGGGTGCAAGCACTTTCTGTTATGTTCGACAGTCACACTCTTGTTATTGCAGCTAATAGAGTAACTCAATGGAATGAGAATGTTGACTCTCTTAGCGTGAAGTGGGACGGTGAATTAGTAAGCATTCCTACTGATGATGACGCGGAATGGAAGACTAATGGAGATGAAAGGGAAGTGGTTGTGGAGAGAACAGATGATAAAAACAGTGTTAGAGTCACGGTTTCCGGTTTGCTTGAAATCGACATAAGGGTAAGGCCTATTGGAGGAAAAAAAAGAAAACAAAGCGCATAATTACCAATTGCCATCGGATGATGTTTTTGCTCATTTGGAGACACAGTTCAAGTTTAAAAATCCTACTGATTTTATTGAAGGAGTTTTGGGTCAAACTTATAGGCCAAGTTATGTTAGTCCTGTAAAGAGAGGTGTTGCTATGCCAATGATGGGAGGAGAAGACAAGTACCAAACTCCATCTCTCTTTTCAACATCCTGCAAACTCTGTAGGTTCCAGAGGCCTTCTTGGAAATTGTTTGTTGAGATTGTTGTCGTTGAAGCCGAGGCTAGCTCACGGACTTCTGTTGCATCAAATGGGACAATTTATGCTGACTTAGGTTCATGGAGCTATACGGCAGTTGAGCAGATGAAGCCGGTTATTGTTGCCTCTGTTGTTGAAGATGCAATGGGAAGACAGGGTGATATTGTTGGCATTTGCCTCAAACATTGGTTATGTGTTAAAAGCTGTATCACGGAAAGCCGTCCATTCATCAGCAATTTGGACAACTGATTTGGCCGCGACTGGTTTGCAACTAATTTCAAAAATTGCTTTGACATTCTTGCAATTTTGACCTCGTGATCTTTTCTCTTTCAGGTGACGGTGATACCATTTTCACGAGTTCAGCACAAGACTTGCGGAGGTGACACATTTTTTTTCTTTTTTGAGTTAAATCACTTAGTTGTAGTGATAATAAGGTTGTAGCTTAACTTCCATTTTTGAGTTTGGCTTGAGTTTAAGCAACGCTTATTATGTCGTGATTTTCCGTTGCTAAGTAAACTTCATACTTTCACTGCAGCAACCAAAATGCCTGTGCTGAATTCGAACTTCAACTGGTGTCTTGTACAGGTCATCAAGAATGAGCAAGAGAACTTGATTGCGGAGCTACGGGAGGTGCTGGCCTTTGTTGAGTGTTATTGCCGGCGTCAATTCCTGGCTGCTAGCCTTGGTATGTCATTTCGATGTAAACACTGTGGTCATCATTATCATCATCATTTCTACTCTTCTGAGATTTCTCAAATGCAGAACCAACATGGGACAAATGAGCAGGCTGTGGGGCTTCTACGTCTAAAAGCGGGTGGAGCTCATCAAGCACTGGAATGATGTCAGCCATGGAGGCATCTGGCGAAGAACTCCCAGCCCAATCAGACCCTGGATTTTCTGAGTCGCCGTCCACGCCAGAGTTGTTCTCCGCCCACTCCCAAGATGAACTGGGCGAACAGTCTGCATCAACCTCCTTCAAAGAAACATAATCACCTCCAGGAACTTTCCCATCCTCAATGTCAAAAATATCACCATTGCTCTTCGCAGGATTTGATTTGGGAATTATCTTTTAAATTGTACTACCATGATTTTGTAATAGATAGAATTGGAATTTGTAACATAAACAATTATTTTGGGATAGCAATGGATATTTGAAATGTAGTTAGGACTTTTGGAGTATGGCCTTGAGCCTTCACTAATTGACACCACATGTTATACATTTATATTCTTCAAGCTCATCGTCTTTGACTTTCATTTTCATTTATTTTGACAATACACCAATCAAGACTTCAACATCTTATAAAACTTGGACAATATCGACATTAACACGCTTGAAAACAATATACCTTGAGTAACACATAGCAACAACAAATGAACCATAACTCCAAACATATGTGCATCCAAATTCAACTTAGTCCAAATCCAACATAATCCAAACCCAACATAATACCACGGAATTCCTATGCAATGCCATTTGAATCCAAGCCCCTCATGATACCATGAATCTTTTTTTCTCCTTTCCTTTTTCCGAAACCAATGAATCAAAAAGATCACACTTATCATTTTTCTTTTCAAAAATGCAATAAGTTTAACCCATAACTCATCAATTTATTGGAAATGAAATCGGAATATCTTAAAATCAACTTTGAAATTTTAGTAACACTCAACCATCAACGAGACCCCAGTTGATTGAAATGATTTGCAGGAAACGCACTTGTAAGGCCTTTGATAGGTAAGGATAGCTGGTGTGGCACAGGCCCATGGACCAAATCTTGGGAATTACAACAAATGGAGGCATAGTCACACGGGTCTTCGCAAATTGGTACAAGTCTGCCCCCTTTGTGATCCCTTGAGGCCTAAGTCGTGAAACTTGGAGATTCTTTGGTGCATTCAAAAAATTTAAGGCCCTGATTCATGCCTGCGTGATGATTGGAAGTCGCACTGGAGTTACACAAAAGCTTGCCATGAGAATTTGCAAGTTCTTCAATTCAAGGCCATTTTGCAAAGTGGCTCGAAACTCCTCAGTCTTGTGAACTTCTGGCATCCCATATGATCAAATAAAGATCATATGCAATCAAAATGACGAAGTATACCCTTTGGTCGGGACCTCGGGAGCCTCAGATATCCTGATTCTGTACTGACATGTTCCAGAAGTCATCCCTTGATTAGATACCCTTCCCATAGAATTTCTTCGTGAAACTTGATACGCGCGAACCTCATAACCTGGCTCCGTTTCCATGCCATCTCCGGTTCCTGTGATTCTTTGGCATTCTTTTGACTTTGAGGGCATACAATATGATGCTTGAACATTGAAGACCTTTGGAGTGGCTCTTGAAGCTTCTGGATTGCTCGGATCACAAACCCTAGATGCAAATGACTTTGAACAAATGCGGTATGAGATGCCATGATTGAGATTATGTATATGAAATGATCACAAGCCATGGTGTGAATGGGTGAGGGCAAATTTGGGGTGTTTACACTCACGCACGTAAAAAGAGACATAATCTAAACTACTTAAGGCTCAACATAATAGAGAACAAGGTATACATGATACAAGTATCAGAGGTACTGGAAATCACCATAACAAAGACCTAAAGCTCTTAAGATTTCTAAGATATTCAATGGTAATAAATCTTAAGGCTTTTACAACTACAACTACCTACAAATTTTTTGCATATTATAATAAGTTGATAATTGCTTGATCTTGTTACTCCTTCATGTCTAGAAACCTTGTTGAAAATCCAAGCTTTAAATCTTCAGCATATTCATAGAAATCTACAGAAACTAGTCGTTGAGAAGATAACTTGACCAAGTGTCTTTGCTTTTCCTCCATAGTACAAGAGCCTTTAAAGATGGATACCATGTAGATTCTGAATCTAGTGGGTAACATATTTAAACTTCGAGTCTTCAAGAGGATCTGTACTAATAGAGTCGTTGGGAACAATCATTCGTAGAACAATTAAGCTTTTCTTGTGCCTTGCACAAACTAGACTCCAGCTGACATGCTGATATGACAATACAACCTGTTTTGCACTAGTATAAATAACCATTGCTTTTCCACAACCTCTGAATGGTAAAAAAGCTAATATACAATAACCAAGTGTAGTACCTGTCGCTCCCCCGAAAAGACACCCGGTCAGATAGGGTACAAACGCGAACGGTCGGCGAAAGGAGAAAATGAAGGTGAAGATGAATAGAGTCGCCAACTAGGCATTTTTATCCCGAAGGAAAGGTAATGCTACATAAACCTGGAAAAAAGATGGATAAGACGATTGCGAACCAAAGAAACTGATAAAGGGGGTTGGTTACAACCTGGGAAGGTATTAGCACCCAGATTGTCCGTCGTACTCGACGGGATCCATGCTTAAAAGTTTGTGTTTAAAGGGGTAGGTGTATGTGCTATCTGTGTGCAAAAGCTGGAAAAGAAATATACAAGTGTCAGTGCTAAAAGGTGAGTGCTCAGGGGCTGAGGCTTAAGAAGAATGCTGGAAGAGGGGGAAGACAAAGAGACTTTTGTTCGATAACTGTTAAGTTATGCCTACGTATCCTCGCGTGCAATGAGGAAGTCAGAACACTGTAGTTCAACTCAAAGAGACTGAAAGATAAATTAACTGATGAACTGCTTGCTTGTCCATGCTCAAGTGTATGACTCGTCTGGCTCGAGTGCTAACTGTCTTGCATTAGACGGAAGAAGCAAGTTCTCGTTTGTGAGTGAAGATGATGAGAAAAGAATCCCGAAGGAGACGATCATTGTTTGTTTTTGTGTTTTCAATCTTTTATTGTTTTTGGAGTTTGTCATAAGTTAATGAGCTTAAGCCTAAATCAAATGTTTGTAGACTCATTATATCCTCCCTGATTAGGGATAATGAGAATACTTTAAGTATGAGATAAACATCTCAACCTAATTACCATGATGATGTAGGATTAAGATCATTAACCTACTTGTGATTATTTAGATGTTTTTGGGTTTTTGTTTAGTGTTAAGTAATGAGTTTAAGCCATAATAAAGGATTAGTGAACTCATTACACCATCCTAATAGAAGGATAATAGATGAGAACACTTAAGCTGAGGAAGATACCTCAACTTAATCCATGATTAGGGATTAAATTCATGACAAAAAAAGCCTTTATTAAAGTGGATTTTAATTAAGGGTGAGATTAAGAAGTGAGTTTTATGGTTTGTAAGACAACTTGAGGGGGACTTGTCCATTAAACACTAGGGTTAGTCCTTCTTAACCATAAAGGAAGAATTAGAACCCTAATGTAAGGCCCAAGTTACAAGTTAGTGTCTTAATGGTTATTAAGTGGATTGATTAATAGGTTTAAACAAATTAAGGGTTTAACACTTAGGATTAAAGTTATACACTCCATCCTAAGAGAAGGATGCAGGCATAACCCTAATTATTATCATGCTTGGGTGTTCCTATGGTTTGTAAGGTTTGAGAAAGATCTTCAGAGAAGCCACCAATGGAAGAAGCAGATGAAAGAAGGAAGAAGCAAATGAATAAGTTACTTACTTCACTGAAGAAGATAAGTAACTTAGGGAAATAAAGTGAGAGATGAACATGAATGGGCAAGCCCACTCAAAGACAAATAAAAATGCAGAAAAGATGCATATGAAAAAGATGAAGAGAAATGAGAAGTGAAGGCAAATTCACTTCTCAAGTTAATTTACCACCTGAAAATGTTAGCATAAGGAAAGAAATGAAATGAAATGAAGCATATGCAAAGTCAAGAACCAAAACCATAAGCAATCACATGATGCAAATGATTCTATGACATGATGCAAAGACATACAAAGTGCAATGGATGATCATACAAGAGAAAGACTGCAAATGAAGCATGTGGGAAGCATGAAAACACATGGATGTTTATGAAATGAAATGGATGAAAAGCATGGAAAATGTATGAAGAAATGAACAAGCAATGTTAAAGAAATGTCTTAAGATGTATAAGATGTCCTACAAGTTCTTAGAATGTCATGGCAAGTTCATATGTTCATGCAATGCAATGTAAGATGCAAGTATGGATGCAAAATTAGGGTTACATGAAAGGAAGATATGCAAATGATCAAAATAGAAGCAATTCACATGATAAAAATTTACAAATGAGCTCAAACAAACCCTAACCCCATATGATATCACACCCCAAAGGAAAAGGTCTAACTCTTAACCTAAAGGAAGTTATGATTTTCCTAAGTTAACTAGGGATTTTGGGTACCTTAAAAGGAAAAATGCAAATCAATTTGAAAATGAAAGATAAATTCATGACAAAAATATCCTAGAAACTACATGTTATATGGAAAACAATGCAAGAAGAACCATTATCAAACCCTTCATGGTTAGGCAGAAAAGATTTTTCAAAGTTCGGGTTCTAAAAAGGGGATTTTATGAACCCTAAATTCAAAGAAAATGTCAAAGAATGTTCAAAACCAAAAATAAATTTGTATGAATGGTTTGACAATGTTTCTAAATGTCTTAAGATGCAATGTGATTTTTTTTGTGATTTTTAGAAACCTAAATGGTATTTTAATTAATTAATTTCCATTAATTAATTAAAATAAACATTTAAATATTTTAAAAATGCTTTTTTAATGCAAAAAATAAAAATAAAAATGTTTTTGGATGAAGAAAAATATTTAGAACTAAAATGCAGAAAATAATATTTTTGGGATTTATCTAGGTATTTTAAAATATTTATGCAAGAAAAATACAATTTAAATGAAATAAAAAATGAAATTAAATGAAAGTATGACAATCTGATGGATGAGATTTAAACTGGAGGGGAGACCATTGACCAGCGCGCAAATCAAAGGATGAGATTCATTCTGACTTAATTAAATTAAATTGAATTAATTAATTAAAGATTAGGGTTAATGAGGGATCTGGACCATCCAAATACGCGCGAGAGACATCATCCAAGGGCCAGAATTCAAACTTCCTTAATTACGCAGATTAAACCCTAATCAGTCTCAGGTGGCCGGAGAAGACTTCCGGTCGTCTTCTCCGGCGAGACCAAACTACAAACTTCTTCCCTAGGCCATTTCAAGAGCTCTAAAGCTCCATATTACATCATCTAACAACCCTAAGCAAGAATCAAACATCAAAACACGTTTATCAAGCATGAACAACATGAATCGAATCAAACAAGTTTTAGGTCAAAAGTTTTAGAAGCTTCATACATACTCAATACTTAACCATTTGCAAAAATAAACATATCAGCATGATCAACACATCACATAGATTCATTTAGGAACTTAAAATTACATTTCTGGAAAAAAATTTCTTGATGATACCTGAGCTTGAGCTTTTTCAAATGGAGCTTTCTGACTGTTTCCTTGATGCTTTTCCACTCCCCTTAGCCCCCTTGTGCTTCTGAAAGGCTTGAAAGGAGTTTATATGGAGTGTTTTGAAGGTTTCAGTTCAGAGGTGATGGAAATCGTGTTTTTGTTTGAGGTGGTTTCAGGCCAATGTGAGGGGTGGGAAATGATCTGGAGAGTGTGTGGAGATGATTGGTGAAAGAATTTTGGAGTTTTGATGGATGGTTTGAAAGTTTCGAAGAGAGGAAGTTTCTTGAGGATTTTTTCAATCTGAGCTATGGTTGTGTTTCAGGCTTGTGTGATGTGTGTTATGGCTTACTTTTAGTCCACATAACAAGTCTCTATTGGCCAGAGAGTGGATGGTGGCTGCAGCTGATTGGTATGGGGTGATTTGCAAAAAGTCAACATTATGTGTACTTGAGGTATGGGCTTGTGCAGTAGTTGTCCAAGGGCATGTCTGGCCTCAGCTTGGTTCAAGGAGAGCCATGGGATTGAAATTATGCAGCTGGATGGCTTAGAGGCATGTCTGCAAGAGGTCTTGCAAGTGTTATGCATTTTTTTCCTTTTGTGATTTCTTGTGATGCAAGCCATGAAAGCAAGTGATTCTTTGGGCAATTCTGGTCACAATGAGTTGTATTATGTTTGTATGATGCCTAGAGATGCATTAGAGGTCACAAAATGGCTTGGCAAGTGGTTTTGCAAAAAATCCTCTTTGGTGTGAAAGTGAAAATTATAGGATTTTTGCCAACTTTGTAAGGCCATAACTTGAGTTCCATGATGAATTAGAACATGTTCTTGTACTTTTTGAAAAGGGAATGATCCAATCTACAACTTTCATGACCAACAATTTTTCATTTGAAGCATTTTTGGTTGAGAAAGAGGAGGTTGGAGAACTTTCCCAAAATGGAAAGTTTCCATTACAAGTCATTTCCATTTTTGGCAACTTTTGGTTTAGCTCAAATTTATTCAATTTTGTGAACTTCCAAGCACTTCAATGATCAAATAAAGATCATATAACTTCAATTTGATGAAGATACCACTTTGGTTCCATTGTTGGGGGCCTTAGATGTCCTGATTTTGCTCTGACTTGCTCAAGAAGTTACCCAGTGAACAGATGACTTCCACAATGAATTTCTTCATCAAACTTGGTACACATGATCCTTATAACATATTGAGACTATTAGAAACAAGATTGACCCAAAAAAATTGGAGTTATGGCCTCTGAAACCAAAACCCTAATTTCAGGTTATCTATGTAGTGAAACCCTAACTCTGCTTCCATGCTTTCCAAGTTCTTGTGATTTCTTGACTTCCTTGATCTTTGAGGGATATAATATGATGATGGAACACACATGGACCCTCTTGGAATAATTGGAGACCTTTGGAGTGGCTCAGATGGATCCTTGGATTGCTCAGATCAGAAACCCTAGATGCAGATGAACTTGAACTTATGCAGTGGAACAAAATGCAATATGAGATGGTATGCTCATGCTAATGCAAATATGAAAGATCACAAGCCATGGTGTGAAGTTAGTGAGGGAAAATTTGTGGTGTTTACAGTACCTCATCTAGATTCTCAGGCCTTCAGCTCAGAGTCTATGTTCAACCACACTAGTAATTGTTCTTCAGATTCTGCCACCAGAAGCTAGCAATGAAGTAACTCCCAAGTGTGTCCATGTAGAACAAATTCTAATTATTTATGTATAATGATGTAGAACTTACAATAAATAAAACACACATCAAATAAAACATTTTTCTTTCAATACTTTGTTATCATCAAAACTAAAGAGAATTAAGTTAAGAACATATCTTCTTCTAACATATAACACTCCCCAAAGTTACTACATATATTTTTTCTTGGTCCCACTAGGAGAACGACCAATTAAAGGGACTACATACTTCAATATTATCCTCCATCGCGACTGTAAAATTATATAAAGAAGAAAGGGTTCCTATAATTTCATAATCCACCTAGTTATACTTGCTCAAAGACATTGGTTTAACTAGCTCGATATTCTTCAAGGGTAATGTTCATCCAGGAAGATATCAAAGGGCTTGAGCCAATCAACACCCTTGGGACTGTTCTCACGTGCCATATGATCTTTTATATCGGCATCCCTTGGATCCCTTGGTTGTTTAGTATAGAAGTTTGTGCGACTTATTTAAGATGCCCGACTAATATATATAACCGTCGAGGAAGTGAAAGGCGTTTTCGCCGGTTAAAGGGACTAGGATCTCGATCGAGGTCCTGATCCCACAAGGCTTATACTTTTCCCATCATGAGCCGAGAGTCCTTCCACACTAGTATGACAACGACGAAACTCGATTGAGATATCCCTGTTGGGCATAGAATCTGCTCGTCCCATGAGCGGAAACTAGCCTTCGTTTTTTTAGGATTGTACTTATACCAGGGAACATTCCTTTGGCCGAGCAATTTCCTCCCCGTTACGGTACGAGGTCGTTGATAGTTAGTCCCTACTGATTAGTAGAAGTTAATTGTAATATTGTTTAAGCTTTTCAGCATTCCATGGTCAAGCAAATGGTTATCCATTTAGATGTTCGAGGTAGTAGGCCCACGTTCCTGTTTTTGATTTGACCCGGTATGGTCCTTCCCATTTGGAGGCCAGCTTGCCCTCACATGAGTCCTTTTGATTTTTGCGAAGGACCATGCCGCCCATTTGGAATTATCATTTAATAACCTTGGTGTCATGGCATAGTGTTATATTTTGTTTTAGCAAAGTTTCACGAAGGGCTTCCCTGATCGAATTTCTTCGACTAGATTGAGTTCCTCCCTAAAGGCTTTTTCGTTTATCTCCTTGTTGAGAGGATCTTCTGATTGTATGGAAGGTTATCTAATTTCTACGGGGATAACTTCTTCTGCTTCGTATGCTAGTCGGAAGGGAGTCTCCCTAATGGTCAAGTGTGGAGTTGTCCTGTAGGCCTAAAGCATGTTGTGGAGCTCTTCGACCCATCTTTTCTTGGCTTCACCCAGCCTTCGCCTCAGACCTTGCAAGATAACCCTATTTTCGGCTTCCTCTTGCCCATTGGTTTGGGGTTTCTCGATGGAGGTAAAGTGTTGCTTGGTGCCTAAGTTGGCGACGAAGTCTTGGAATTTTCCACCCATGAACTGTGTTGTGTTGTCTATTATTAGGGCTTGGGGTACGCCAAATCGAGCGAGAAAGTTTCTCTTATAGAAGCATATTATGTTGTCATTTTGACCAGAGCTTCGACCTTAATCCATTTGGTAAAGTAATCTACGTCCATAATTAAGTATTTATTCTGATAGAAACCTACTATGTGTCGCTCCCGGGATTTTAATCCTGGTACAAACGCGAAAGTGGCGCGGAAAGGTTAGAGTCGCCAGCCAGACATTTTTATCCCGAATGAATGGGAAAGGTAATGTTGCACAAACCTGAGGAAAAAGGAAAGGACAAGGCCTTGCGAACCAAAGATCTGAGTTCGGGAGTCGGTTACGACCTGGGAAGGTATTAGCACCCCAGATCGTCCGTCGTACCCGACGGGATCCACGCTTGCTTGTTTGTTTCAAAGGGTGAGAAATAATATGCTGCTGAACAAAACCGCTAACTGGAAATTGGAAATGGAAATGAAAAGAAATTGGAAAAAGAGAATGGAAAGAAAGGGGAAATGTAGGGAAAATAAAGAATGTGCTCGAACGGGCCCTACCCCGCTGCCTACGTACCTCATCGGAATAATGAGGATCAGAGTCGACGTAGTTCGCCTAACTAAGGCGGGAACTATTTGTTTGTGTTTTTTATGCTGGAACTGTGTATGTCTATGCTCAGGTCTTGCAGGCTCGTCTGGTACGAGTGCGTTTACCGTCTTGCATGAAAGACAAGTCGCCGCGAGTTCGCGTTGTGAGTGAATGAGATGAGAAAGAGAAGTTCCCGCAGGATAGTCGCTTATTGTTTGTTTTTATCTTTTAAAAGAAGTGTTTTGAATTTGTTTGTGAACGATCTTGTACTAAGACCTATCCATCGCGGTGAATATTTATACCTCGCCCCGAAACAGGACGCATATAAACACTCCGCAACAAAGTCTCGTGTCGTACAAGAAAGTTCGATTTTTATTAAGTGTTTTATTGCTTTTCTTTATGAGATGAGAAAGAATGACTCAAGTTGGAAAAGGAAAAATCTAAGGGACTAAGACTCAATCCTAAATTTGTTTATTTATTTACAAGTGGTCCTAATGGTTAGTGAGGTTTTCTAGCCTAATGGAAAAACTAGAAAACTATTAGAATTCAACTTACTTCTTAATGAAGTTAAGTTGGTTCTAAGAACAAATGGGGAAACCTATACAAGTTATAAGAACCAAATGATAAGGCAAAACAATGAAATTGAATTAAAAAATAAACTTCTAAATAAAACCATTAAAGGCATGAACTAAAAAAATAGTCTATTTTATTTATTCTACTTCTACATGGAAATGAAGTTTCAAGCCTAAGTTCTAAATCTAAATCAATCTTAATATTCATTCTAAAAAAACAAGCTTTAACTAGCCTAAGTCTAAATTACATTCTATGACTAAACTTAAACTAAGCTATTATTTTTTATATTGAACTTTATTTTTTTTAATGGCCTAACCTAATGGGAATTATGCATAACTAGGCCTAAAACTAATATTCTAAAAAAATACTAAAACCTCTAGAAAAATTATGAAACTTAAACTATAGGGTCCTAACACTATCTCTAAAATTGTATTAAGAGGCTATCTAAAAAATCTTATTTTTTCTATGCCTAACAATTAATTATTTCCAGCTAAGAATTGACCACTAATTTCTAGGAATTACACCATTAAAACCTAAGATAAAAGGTCCTAAAAAATCCACTAAAAATATCCTAAGAACTATTATGAGTCCTCTAATTACAGTAAAAAGAATGGCTCAAAAATCCTAATAGAAGTTACCTAAATAAAATCAACAAAATCCAGCACCATTAAATGGAATCCAATAAAAGCTAATTGAAAGAAAATTCAGAATTAAATTGAAAATAATGCCAAATTCAGAAAATAAAAGTGTCCAAAATTTCTAAATTGAATTAACAACCTACTCTAATTTTTGGGGAATTTTCTCATGCTTTTTCCTATTTTTTATAGATTTGTTTCTAACCTATACTAAACAAAAATCTAAAAAAGAAAAATGGTGCATTAAAAGTGGCGTATCGAGATTACTTACTTGAATGATGTGCCGATTCTTCACATAAAAGAAATCCGAAAAAACCTTAAGCAAGGCCTTGTAGTCTCCTATGAGCAAAATAAATGCCCATCTTCCATAATCACTTCATGAAGATCCGCCATACTTGAAATCGATTCAAATCGATCAAAACATCATGAACACCTTAATTCCAAATTAGCACTAAACCATAATTAAAATTTGTCATTATAATTAAACTTAACAAGAGAAACGGATTAAGTGTTAATCCACAAACAATATTATACAAGAAAATTCATTAACAATTTTTTCACAAGAAAACTATTAAGAAAATTCTAAAAAAAACAAAACAAACTTGAAAGAAACAAGGGTATAAGAGAATTCAGTGGACAACAAGTAGTAAAAATTGGCCCAGGCCCAGTCTTTCTCACAACATGGTGCAGAGGGGGTAAGAATTGGGAAACGGAGGGTCTGAACAACATAACCACGGGCTGAAGGCCCAATTCCTAAGCGAATCCATAGGGAGGGGTTTATGAGTACTTTTAGGGTGCAAAAAGAAATCAATAATGTTTCCATGGAGGTTGTTAAGCCCAGCCCGAAATCATAACCTAAAGAAACCCTAAATTCTTAAGAGTTTCTTCTTCAACCTAGCCGCTTCATGTCTCTCCCTCTCCTCCTCTTCGTACATCCATCGCCGTTCCTCACCGGCCTTCTCCTTCAACCACCATAAACCCTAACCACCTCCTTCTCCGAATCGAAACATCCGAATGCATTGCGCCGTCGCCTCCTTCTTCGTCATCCATCACACTCACTCCATCCAAGCACACGGCCATGGTTTCATCGTATCTCCGTTGCAAACTTGGTTCTCCTCCCTCAACACAATCGCGTCGTCGTTCTTCAAACAAAACTTCGCCTTTACAGATAGAACTCGCTCGCACGCATTAAGCTCCGTTGCGGACGAGACCGAGAGGTCCTCACCTTGAACTGACGTCTCAGGTACTTTGAGAACTCATTCACCTTCTTTTTCAATGCTTCCCTTTCTGCGATGAACTTGTGAATCGCCAACCTGATACCTTGCTTTGGTATGCCCTCAAGGTGAATTCGATGAATCTTTTTCGAGCCGACGCGATGCTCGTGGTTGCGAGATTCTTGATGAAGACTATGATACGTTCTGCGATTGATGATGACTACTGATGATGAAGATTACCTGATGGAAGCTAAACTGTTGAATCGAATTTGCAGGTTGCAAAGAGCTCGCGGGTGATGATGAAGCTTTCTAAGTCTTCTCAATTTTGTTGGATTGCAACGATAAATATAATTGATGAATCCCTCCCACCTAGTTTTATGGTTTTCTGAACTCGTTCTAGTTTTTTTGTGTGCAGGATCCTTGTTGAAGTCTTGGTGAAGATGATGGAAGATGAATGCTGTGTAGGTATGGACACTGAATCCAGAATCCGAAAAATGGAGGGGAATCAAGGATGTAGTTCAGAATGAAGGTGAAGGAGAAGTTGAAGGAAAATCATGATTGAAGAATGTTGAAGCCATGAGGAAGAAGGTTGAGAGAAAAAAATGATGGAAGGGATTGAAAGTTGTGGAAGAAGAAGCAAATGTGAAGGGTGATTCTGTTTTATAGAAGATTATCACAAAAAATGATCTAGAAGCTTCAGGTACCTTCACTTACTGAATTCAGTTATGGTTGTTAGGATTTAGTTATTTGTTTCAATTTCTGTTATGAGTTGGTTTTTGGTTATTTTCCTTTTGAAATTGTGAAAAATTGGTTATAAGTTAGTTTACTTTCTGTTATGCTTTCTCTTGCACCCTCTGATGTTATAAGTTACAATATTCATAACAAACCTTTAGCTGCCTCCAACTTTCCCTTAATCCTTTTAGTTTTCTTTTTTTGCCTAATTTCTAATTCAAAGTCTCCATATTCTGAATGTTATTGACAAACTCAGTGTCAGCTTCATCTATCTCGACCCCTAAGTATCCAATAGATTCCCAAAGCTTTGTTGGTATGTTATTCAGTCTCCTCTTGATTTTAGAATTGCTTTGGAATACCTTTTCATCTCCAACAGATTCACAACTTGAAGCTCCTTTGCTAGACCTTAATTGCGTGATATCAATCCCTTTTGTGGAACTCGGGCCTGATACAATGTCCAGATTAAATTTTGTTTTGTCTGTGTGCAATAGGGTGGCATAGTATGAAAGAGAAAATAGGATTTTGATTTTATGATAAATATGTTCCAATAACTTTTTCTTCTTTTTTACTGTCACCAGATCTGCTAGACAATGAAGATAGTTGGGAAAGAGACTTATTTGCACCCGACGAAAACACCATGGCCAACATTTTCTTCAAAAGCATTTGCAACTGACTCCGATATTTTGCATGAAGTTCGGGATTGCTGATACTGAAAGTGTTCACATTTGAATTTGAAACATACCGTCCTTCAAACATATGAGCCAAAGCTGACTCCAGCATCACATTGGAGTGTACGTGGGTTGAAACGCTTAATGAAAGAGCTGATCTCTCCATTAGAATAGTTATATACATGCTTGAATGTGTTTTGGGGCCATAGAAATCCATAGCTTTTTGCCAGTTCCTCTCTGCAAGAGATGCATACTGTTTGATTCGTTGCATGATGCTGTTTTCACCTTTTGACAAACCACTTTTCTTATTGTTAGAGCTCATAAATTTCAAACAACTGTCTCTCTGATAAAAAGCCAACTGGAAGTGAGGGGCTTCCCCCTTTTTTTTTTGACTTTTATTGTATTTGATATGTATTTTGGACTTGATCATGTAATTAATACCATGCAGCCTAATTTGTAAGTTTACTTTGATATGAATACAATGATAATTGATGATTGCACAATTATTTGGGTAATGGTATCTTTGGTAGGAAGACAATATGAATTTATTGAGAAATTGGAAAACTGTGATGGGCTAGAGAATTTAATCTAAAAAGGATTAAAAGAATGATTTAATAAAGAGAAAATGGATTAAAGGAACTAATATAACATAAAAATTTAACAATTAATTAGTAGAAAAGAGACATGAGTCGAGAGCTTAGTCTTAGAATGGATTAAAATGGGCTTGAGAATTAACCACTATCCTAACATGGATTAACAATAAAAAATTGGTTCGAAATAGAAGAGAAATGAATTCCAAAAAGAGCTTTAGATTTACAAATGAATAAATGGGCGAAGATAGAATTTGAATTTGTGTTCGGATCTTGAATAAGTTTGAGGAATGAACATGGCCATTGTCTTTGAAACTTGAATATAATTTTAGGCAACTAGACTTTAAAAGGTGATTCACAATGGCTTATGGACAAAATGAAAGAAAACTAACAGTGAACTGATGGAAACGTATCGAAAAAGAAAGGTGAGAATGGAATGGAATAATCAGGAGTGGTTCATAACAATGAGAACAAAGCAATGAATGAAATCTTGATTTTATCCCAAAACCTATTTTGAATTCCTTCCACAAGTCTGTAAACATAACCACTTCTGAGCCACTAAATAGTTTTCCAGATAAATTACACCCCCCTTTGAATCGTCTGAACTTTAAATATGCATTGTTTAAGAAACCGTCCAGTGACCCAAAACAAATCTTGCAGTTGCAAACATCTTTTGATAATTTGGCCCTAACTAGGTCAAACTCCCATCTGAATCGAAACACAACTGAACAACCGCATTTGAAGTGGAATCATCGTCCAGTAAATATCCTCTATCATTTCAATCTCTGACAGATAACGTATGAAACCCTAATTTCCCTGGGTCCTGATCACATGCCTTATGAAACAACGAAATGAACTACTATGATGTTAATGAATTGATGAGAAATGCTGATGAATGCAAAGTGATGAGCCAATAGAGGGAATAAACATGAGGGCAAATTTTGAGGTATTACAGCTGCCCCTATTCAATCATCTGCAGACTTAAATGAATAATTGCAACAGCTTTTAGACGTTCAAGGTATGGAGTGATTGAATACTCGAATAAAACCTGAAAATTTGCACACCAAGGATAATGGAAATGTCATCTGCCCGTTTATTTATTTATGTATTTCTGATTTTGACCTCTGAATAGGTAGCGGAAAATAAAACCAGGTGGAGATATGCTGGAAAAAACGCCATCCTCGAATGACAACTCAAAAGATCCTCGGATCAAAAACGAAACCATCCTCGAATGGAGACGCACAGGTGTATCAGCCTCGACCGATAACCAAACACAAAAAGAAAATAGAACAAGATAGAACGGGATCGTTGTACATAAACGAGTGCCCAAAACGTGACCGTTGTACTGAAACGGAGACACGAGGAAATGAGATTTTTGTACGGAAACAAAACTCAAAGACGAGACCATTGTACTTAAATGGAAACTCGAATGGAATGGGATCGTTGTACTTAAACGAGAGCCCGAGCAAACAGGATCATTGTACTTAAACGGGGACGCGAAAAAATGAGATTGTTGTACTGAAACAAGACTCAAAGACGAGACCATTGTACTTAAATGGAGACTCGAAAAAATGAGACTGTTGTACTGAAACAAGACTCAAAGACGAGACCATTGTACTTAAATGGAGACTCGAAAGGAACGGGATCGTTGTACTTAAACGAGAGCCCAAGACGCGATCGTTGTACTGAAACGGAGACGCGAAAAGATGAGACTGTTGTACTGAAACAAGACTCAACCGGGGATAACAACAAGACGTGGTAGAAGTAACCATCCTGGGAAACGAAGTTGCATTCTGTGGGGAACACTTCAATCTGATTGGAGATGTAACGGGTCTTATGTAATATACCTCAAAACTGGCCCATGCTGGTATGCATATGTTTGGATTTATGGCGTAATGCTCCATGAGGATGGAAATGCTACGCTTTGGAGGATGCAAATGTAATGATGATTATGCGTATGCAAATGCAAAGAGATCTTATGATAAGGAGACTGCAGGTATCCCAGATAGCTTGACTGGGGAGAAACTGATGATCATTGCATTGATCTGGTTCATCCTGATGAGGAGGTGACAACTCTGCGGGGAAATTTGTTAATGATACATCGGCTCTGAACAACCGCCATTGCCAAAAATAAATTGGACTTTAAGATTGGAGTGCCAAGACCCTGCCGGAGATGGGCCCTTCTTGAACTCTGGTGGGGAAATGAGGACCTCCTGACTTGGCTGGGGACCAAAGGCATGATACTGCTGAGGAAGCGATTGCTGGGGAGGCAAAACACTCCTTATACTGCCGAGAATTGCCCCTGTCTGAAGGGAAACTCCTGCTTGGGGATGACACCCACCTTCTGCTACCTTGCTGGGAGAAATTTCAACTTCCACATTACTGGGGATGACGGGTGATGTCAATGATAAAGCTTCATGTTGAAGATAAAAGCTCAAGCTGCCACTTACTGGGGATAAGAGATAAATCCTCTCATGTTGGGAATGAGAGATGTAAGGCGTCTCATGCTGGTGATAAGAGACGATGACCCTTCTTCTCAAGAAGTAACCTTCCATGAGACTTGCTAAGGAACCTTGATCGATGAAGTCCGCAAATGAAACAACTCTTGCAGTACTGTGCTGACAATGGCTTTGCCGCTAGCCTTGGGTTGATAGGTTGCCGACTAATCATGAGTGAACAATGGTTCTTTGCAATTTTCGACTCGCCTCAAATTAAGGTCCATCAGAAGTAAATGTCTCAAGAGGATTTTACAGAAAACATGGCATATGAAATGCCTCAGTGTCTTCAAACTCTTGGAGAGATTCATCGGATCTCGAAATAACTGCCCCAGACTGCATGGTCTGTGCAAGAATTTTCCTCGCGAGGATTCATGAAAAACCTCATATCACTGTGAAATATTCTTCCCCCGTATTTTGAACCTTGGATAGGTGCTTCTGACTTACCATCTTCGGGAGAGAGTACTTCTCATGCTCTTGGGGTGGCCTGCCCCAGGACGAGCCTTGAAGTGATCATCTCTGACTGACCGTGCTTTGAAGAAAACATCCATACCAATTGTTTTTTGAGAGATTGGATCTCGAAGTAATTGCCCCAGTTTGGCTAAAATTTGAATGCATGCATCAGACTCATGAGAGATTTGATCTCGAAGTGATTGCCCCAGTTTGGTTGAAATTTGAATAATGCCTCCGCCTGATGGCTCTTTGAGAGATTTGTATCTCGAAGTGATTGCCCCAGATTGGCTGAACTTTGAAGAGATTGCTCGACATGATTGCCCCAGATTAGTTGGCTCTTACCAGGAATGTTGGGAAAGTCCCTACTCGATGGAGTTTTCTTAAAAAGTGCACCTCGACAGATTGTCCTTCGGAAGTTTCAGACTTCTCAACTTGGCAAGATTAAGCTTCTGGACTGAGATTCCATACATGGACTTTTATGATGCCAAACAAATGTATGCAAGCATAAAATGTTTATTTTTTAGAATGAAAATTCTAATGCAACACACATGTTAATCTTGGAGTTTTACTGTAAAAAGATGTCACAAACCTTTGTGAGCGAATCACTGGTTAAGATACGACATTAATTTTTTTTTAATAATAGAAAGCATGCACATGCAACACCAACAAAGATCTTTCAACACCACTCATAGGAGTCAGGAACGCGATCTTGTGGTAGTACGCTCTCAAAAATAACCTTGTTTCAGTTAGGACTTTTGAGGGTTGTATCGTGGCCTAGTTCACGGTTATAGAAGCAAAGGATATAGGCTCGAAATTTATTTGTGTCCACCCATCTTCGTGATGTTCTCCATTCCTATTTTCAGCTAGCTTTCACAAGCGCTCACCTCTCAAAAAGGGTTTTGTGATGGTTGAGGAACCAATTACACTAACAGTTTAAGCACCACTCAGGTTGTTGTTGGGAGCCAGTCACCCCTATTGTCTTTTGTGTCTGTATCACACGACTTTGTTCTTATTCAAGGATCTTTCTTGTGTAATCCTTTTCGTCTTTCGCTTTTGCATTATTTTGCTTATCCCTAACTTTTGCCTGGACTGATTCTTGTGAATATTTGATTGTGAAGTCCAGCGGGATGCCCTAATTTTTGCCTAAGTCGCTTGTTTTCAAGTTTCGACTTAGCGGGCTTTTTCATTCTTTTTTTTCCAATTCTTCTTCTTTTGGAACAAATCATGTGACACTGTTTGTCTTGATTGCTTTGAAAGGGTCGTGACTGTCTCACTTCTTGGTTGAGGAAGGATAACCTTTGTGGTTTCCGGTCTCTGGACCTCTTGATTGGGATAACCATTGTGGTTCCTGGTCATTGGACCTCTCGATTTGGTACAACGAAAGGTAATAAATCCTCAGATTTGCACTCCTTTTCGAAATTTGAACGCTCGGTCAAACTAACTGACGCCTACCCTGCCCCTAGGTTTAGTGCAAGGGTTTTTTCATGCAAAAAGAAACTCCTACTTCAAGGCTCAAATGGGTTGGCGAGGGTCTATCTCCCTTATATCTCCGGTGTTTAGGATTTGAAACAATGCCTGTACATCGTCAACAAGGTCTTTCTCAAAAGCACACAATTAGAGATTTTTGCGTTGTCATTTCGTCATCCTCCCTCATAGAGTTTAAGCACGACAGTTGGTATTGCAATGCACATACACAAAATCATGAGTGAATACGAATGGATTACTTCAAGAAAAACATGTGCATTTTATTATGGTTAACATTCGAAAACAAATAAATTTCATACAAGTAAACAAATGTTTAGCATATAAAAGAAACTACAAATGGAAATGCAGTAAAGAAACTGAATATAGCCGTAGTTAAGGAGGCTTGGCTCCGTCTGGACCCGTCAGTCTTGGATACTTTCAGCGATCAACAACTCTTTCATGGACTTGTAGTCTTCAATTCGCAGTGGTATAATTACCCACGACAATCATATCTCTTCTTCTAGCTGTTCTGACTCCGACACGAGACATCTGAAGAGGGAAGTGAAACTGAGGAGTAAAGTTTCCCCATAAGGTTGCTCGGAAAGACCTGACGATCTTCTGCCTACGTATCTCCATTGACCCGAGACCAATGAAGAATCAGAGCGACGTAGTTCCCCTCAATAGGGATGAAACTGCACTGCAAAGACGCATCATTACCAAAACAAGAGTATCTGAACTACTTCTGGCTTCAAAACTTCAAATCAAAGAAAGTGTCCTCTCTCTCATACGTTTGGTGCGAAGTTGATAGCTTCCGAGTCGATTAAGTCCTGCACTGTGTGGTGAAAAGCTTTACATCTATCAATATGATGCCCTGGCGCCCCAGAATGAAAATCACAGTTGACATTGGCATCCCATCCCTCCGGTAGTGGAAAAGGAGGTGGAGACAGCTTACGAAGCCCAACCAACTTCAATTGAAGCAAATGCTGGAGAAGATCAGTGTAAGACATTGGCAAAGGTTCAAAACATCTTTCTCTCCTTTGTTGCCGACCCTGTTGAGGATTATGCTGACGACGATTTTGCTGTTGTGAACGTGTGGCACTTGGGATGATCATAGATGCCGTCTGGTAACGCGAACCTTGATTTCTCTTCTTTCGCTGGACACAAACTGCCCCTGCTTCTTCGTACTGCTTCCTTTGCTCATTGGATAACAACTTCTTAGTTCCAGAAGTGGAGACACCATTGACCTGAATCTTTCCTCGCTTCATCCAATTTTCAATTCTTTCACCAGTCAAGACGATATCAGAAAAACCATTAGCTGAACAGCTTGCCAAACGTTCAATGAAGTGCCCTGGGAGGGTATCCATGAATAGGTCTACCATTTCTCTCTCCTGTAATGATGGTTGTATTCTGGCTGCGACCTCACGCCATCTCTGTGCGTACTCCTTAAAGCTCTCGGAGTTCTTTTGTGACATGCTCTGAAGCTGGGTTCGGTTGGGAGCCATGTCGATATTATACTGGTACTGTTTGAGAAAGGCTTCCCCAAGTTCCTTCCAATTGCGGACATAGTTCCTTTCCAGCTTTATGTACCATTCTAGCGAACCCCCGGAAAGGCTGTCTTGGAAGTGGTACATCCAAAGCTTCTCATCTTTCGTATGTGCAGCGATTTTGCGATGGAAGGCTTGCAAGTGCATTTTCGGGCAAGATCTACCACTGTACTTGTCGAAAACGGGAGGTCTGAACTTTGGAGGGATCACCAACCCTGAAACCAGCCCCATATCAGCAACATCAATGCCAAGGGTGTCTTTGCATTCTAAAGCCTTTACCTTCTCGGTTAGCATCTGAAAGTCCTGGTTATTGGCCCCAGAACCAAATCCCACATCTTCATTGAGAAAAGTAAATTGATTCTCCTGTCGGTCTGCTACACGAACAGGAATTGGACCAATGCCTTCAGGGATAGGAGGCCTATTATCCGTAGATGGGATGCCTGTGTTGATCGGATTGCCTTCGGCGTCCAAGGTAACCATTGGAGGATCAACCTGTGGACGATTAAACCTCAGCATGGCGGTTATCATCTCTTGTTGCCCCTGCACTATACTCTGCATTGCTACCATGAACTCTCCCATCCGAGTGCGAAACTCGTTCAACTCGGCTTGTACTGTATTCATGATTTGACTCGGGTAGCGTACTGGTACGGCTGATACTTCCCCTGAAATGGTCAAATAAATTAGGAAATCCAGATAACTCGTTAGTATGCAAAAATGATATGCGTGAAAATGCCATGTCACTGATCCCACTTCATTCAGATCAGGGGACAGATACCCACGGAGTGCCACATCATAAGATAAACTCTGTGAGTGTGCAGGGAGAAAGTGCTGTGTATCGGGAATTCAAAAATAAAATTGCCAGGATAGAAAAGTTGCAACAATGGTACCGACACGCTTCCATAAAGCAAAGAATACACCAACATGCGAAACCTTATACAATTATTTGCCAACAATACTGAAATACAGGAAAATGTCGCAATCCACAACAGAAAAACAAAAGATTCCTTCAACAGCTCTGAAGGTAATCTAGAAACACAATAAAGCAAAATACATGTATCAAAGAAATCCACATCTCCTGATTTGAGCTTCGTGCAGTCTGCATAGCCAGCTGGATCAAAGGCTTCAGCTCCTGAGGTACCCTTCTGGTGTAATGATCCCTGAATCAATTAGATATTGGACATTTTGCTTGAAGGCTTTGCACTCAACGATGGTATGTCCAAATGTTCCGGAGTGGAACTCACATCTGACATCCATATTGTAATCTGGGGGAATGGGGTAGGGTATTGGCAAGGCATTCCCTGGCTGAATCAAAGAATTCTCGAGCAAACGGGCAAACACTTGACTAGGAGTAAACACTTCTTCAACCTGCTTGAACTTGAGTCTCCCCTGTTGTTGATAATTCTGATGATGAGATGAATTCGAACACCTAGAGTTCTTCTGCACTTTCTTCTTTATGTCGAATCGGTGAATGGGTAAAGGTGCCTGGCACGATGTCTTCAAAACCCAGATCGGAGGCACACACCCCTGATTAGGGATAATTCTTGTGGTAAGGAAAGGTGAAGTTCCTCCTAGTGATATGAAATCTTTTGACACATCCCCGCTGATCGGTGCGAACTCGATTACTTTTGCATCAATGAGCTCTTGAACTTGATGCTTAAGCCTTTTGCAGTTTTCCACATGGTGACCAGGTGCCCCAGAATGGAAAACACATCTGGCATTGGCGTCAAAATCTGGGGGAAGCTTTTTGGATGTGGCCGCTACGGTGACAAGTTCAACCAGATTAAGCTCGAGCAAACAAACAAGCAACTGTGCATATGACACCGGGATCAAATCAAACTTGGCTTTAGACGTCTTTGGCATTTGTAGGCGGCTTTTGTCTTTATCTCCCCTTTGATGAACTGGAATAGTCTGCAAATTGTGAGGCTTAGAATCCCAAAGTTGAGGAGAATTTCCGTGAAACGCTTCCTGATCTTGGAACAAAATCACTGGACTGGGATGACCACTAACTTCTGCAGTAATAAAGGGGAGATGGTGCCCTTCTTGGAGCTTTGGGGCTTCCCCGGTCTGGTTCTCTTGTTTCTTCAGTTGGTAAACCTTCTCCATCAATAGCGTGTGGTCATGGCACAAGGTCTGCATGTTCTCCGAAAGTTGATCCATTCGGACTTTCATTTCAGCTATTTCTGCCCTGCATTGTTCCATATCCACCCCTTGATGGCTGTGATTCAAATTGGCCATTCTGAAGAGTAAACGAATCAGGATGAGAATCTGTCCCCGGACACCTGTAATGAGAGTAAGGATGCATGCAAATGCCATGTTCGATTATTTCCAAGGGATCCATCTGCTTTGATTCCAATTTGGATATAGGAGCATATAATGAAATGGTTCAAACATAGGATATTTGGAAATAGCCGAACATGTATGATAGAATGCTATGATGTTATGTATGCAACAGGCATGTGATCAGTGCGGTGTCTGTGATGTTCCAATCATATAATCAGGTGTCGGTGCAAGGTCTCAGAATCCATATATCACAATAATCATCCCTCTGATCCGGGATCCATAACTTAAGAACAGAAATCCAGATCACAAAACTGAACCAAAGGCAATGCGGGTATGCTGAAGGTATCAGGGTTCCTGCAAACCTGTAAACCCCTCCCAATCTCACAGGTGTGCTACTCGGGTCAACATCACGGACTCTCAAAGCCGAATAGAAATAATACGTTCACCATCTCCGAGAAATGGCTCATGACCAAATCAGGGAATCGGTTTGGTATTATGTACTACGCAGGGAGGTCTCAATTGAGTCCGGAAAAACAAGCATCCCTCACAAGTCTCCAGCTTCAAGCACTGAATCGAGAAACAATAGTACATTCATCCCGAAGGGTACAATACTATCGTCATACGAACAGTTTGCTTTAACTGAATTCCTATGAGAGAACCAGGCCATCCTATGCGAGTTCCCAATGGACCCTCGGATGCGAGTGGGTTTGCCAACAAATGTGGTCTGCCACTGTCATCACTGGAGAGGGTTGTTTCCATTAAGGTTCTCAATGATCGGTCCCCAGCTGCACATAACTATCAAAGTTGTATCCCGAAGTGGGGAAGAACCCCCACACAGAATAGTCCCAAGACAGTCGCAACCTGGGTGTGGAACACATCACCACTCATCATGTAACCATGCGAGCACAACGTGTCCACGCTAATCCTATGGTGCACTCAAGCCGGGTAGTTGGCTTATCTCACAGTAACTCCCATCCCACAGAAAAAATGAAAACCAGCACAGCCAGACAGTCCAATATAATATGATGCATGGAAAATAAAATACTGAAAGCGGTAAATAAATGCGATAAAGTAAAGTTGTAAAGTAAAACTGTAAATGAAAAACAATAAAGCTAAACTAAAGCACACAACAACAAACAGATATACACCCAAAGAAACAAAACCAAACAGGCGCTAGGATTGACTCTACAAGGGAAACCGGAAGAATCAGGTTAGTCCCCAGCGGAGTCGCCAGCTGTCGCTCCCGGGATTTTCATCCTGGTACAAACGCGAAAGTGGCGCGGAAAGGTTAGAGTCGCCAGCCAGACATTTTTATCCCGAATGAATGGGAAAGGTAATGTTGCACAAACCTGAGGAAAAAGGAAAGGACAAGGCCTTGCGAACCAAAGATCTGAGTTCGGGAGTCGGTTACGACCTGGGAAGGTATTAGCACCCCAGATCGTCCGTCGTACCCGACGGGATCCACGCTTGCTTGTTTGTTTCAAAGGGTGAGAAATAATATGCTGCTGAACAAAACCGCTAACTGGAAATTGGAAATGGAAATGAAAAGAAATTGGAAAAAGAGAATGGAAAGAAAGGGGAAATGTAGGGAAAATAAAGAATGTGCTCGAACGGGCCCTACCCCGCTGCCTACGTACCTCATCGGAATAATGAGGATCAGAGTCGACGTAGTTCGCCTAACTAAGGCGGGAACTATTTGTTTGTGTTTTTTATGCTGGAACTGCGTATGTCTATGCTCAGGTCTTGCAGGCTCGTCTGGTACGAGTGCGTTTACCGTCTTGCATGAAAGACAAGTCGCCGCGAGTTCGCGTTGTGAGTGAATGAGATGAGAAAGAGAAGTTCCCGCAGGATAGTCGCTTATTGTTTGTTTTTATCTTTTAAAAGAAGTGTTTTGAATTTGTTTGTGAACGATCTTGTACTAAGACCTATCCATCGCGGTGAATATTTATACCTCGCCCCGAAACAGGACGCATATAAACACTCCGCAACAAAGTCTCGTGTCGTACAAGAAAGTTCGATTTTTATTAAGTGTTTTATTGCTTTTCTTTATGAGATGAGAAAGAATGGCTCAAGTTGGAAAAGGAAAAATCTAAGGGACTAAGACTCAATCCTAAATTTGTTTATTTATTTACAAGTGGTCCTAATGGTTAGTGAGGTTTTCTAGCCTAATGGAAAAACTAGAAAACTATTAGAATTCAACTTACTTCTTAATGAAGTTAAGTTGGTTCTAAGAACAAATGGGGAAACCTATACAAGTTATAAGAACCAAATGATAAGGCAAAACAATGAAATTGAATTAAAAAATAAACTTCTAAATAAAACCATTAAAGGCATGAACTAAAAAAATAGTCTATTTTATTTATTCTACTTCTACATGGAAATGAAGTTTCAAGCCTAAGTTCTAAATCTAAATCAATCTTAATATTCATTCTAAAAAAACAAGCTTTAACTAGCCTAAGTCTAAATTACATTCTATGACTAAACTTAAACTAAGCTATTATTTTTTATATTGAACTTTATTTTTTTTAATGGCCTAACCTAATGGGAATTATGCATAACTAGGCCTAAAACTAATATTCTAAAAAAATACTAAAACTTCTAGAAAAATTATGAAACTTAAACTATAGGGTCCTAACACTATCTCTAAAATTGTATTAAGAGGCTATCTAAAAAATCTTATTTTTTCTATGCCTAACAATTAATTATTTCCAGCTAAGAATTGACCACTAATTTCTAGGAATTACACCATTAAAACCTAAGATAAAAGGTCCTAAAAAATCCACTAAAAATATCCTAAGAACTATTATGAGTCCTCTAATTACAGTAAAAAGAATGGCTCAAAAATCCTAATAGAAGTTACCTAAATAAAATCAACAAAATCCAGCACCATTAAATGGAATCCAATAAAAGCTAATTGAAAGAAAATTCAGAATTAAATTGAAAATAATGCCAAATTCAGAAAATAAAAGTGTCCAAAATTTCTAAATTGAATTAACAACCTACTCTAATTTTTGGGGAATTTTCTCATGCTTTTTCCTATTTTTTATAGATTTGTTTCTAACCTATACTAAACAAAAATCTAAAAAAGAAAAATGGTGCATTAAAAGTGGCGTATCGAGATTACTTACTTGAATGATGTGCCGATTCTTCACATAAAAGAAATCCGAAAAAACCTTAAGCAAGGCCTTGTAGTCTCCTATGAGCAAAATAAATGCCCATCTTCCATAATCACTTCATGAAGATCCGCCATACTTGAAATCGATTCAAATCGATCAAAACATCATGAACACCTTAATTCCAAATTAGCACTAAACCATAATTAAAATTTGTCATTATAATTAAACTTAACAAGAGAAACGGATTAAGTGTTAATCCACAAACAATATTATACAAGAAAATTCATTAACAATTTTTTCACAAGAAAACTATTAAGAAAATTCTAAAAAAAACAAAACAAACTTGAAAGAAACAAGGGTATAAGAGAATTCAGTGGACAACAAGTAGTAAAAATTGGCCCAGGCCCAGTCTTTCTCACAACATGGTGCAGAGGGGGTAAGAATTGGGAAACGGAGGGTCTGAACAACATAACCACGGGCTGAAGGCCCAATTCCTAAGCGAATCCATAGGGAGGGGTTTATGAGTACTTTTAGGGTGCAAAAAGAAATCAATAATGTTTCCATGGAGGTTGTTAAGCCCAGCCCGAAATCATAACCTAAAGAAACCCTAAATTCTTAAGAGTTTCTTCTTCAACCTAGCCGCTTCATGTCTCTCCCTCTCCTCCTCTTCGTACATCCATCGCCGTTCCTCACCGGCCTTCTCCTTCAACCACCATAAACCCTAACCACCTCCTTCTCCGAATCGAAACATCCGAATGCATTGCGCCGTCGCCTCCTTCTTCGTCATCCATCACACTCACTCCATCCAAGCACACAGCCATGGTTTCATCGTATCTCCGTTGCAAACTTGGTTCTCCTCCCTCAACACAATCGCGTCGTCGTTCTTCAAACAAAACTTCGCCTTTACAGATAGAACTCGCTCGCACGCATTAAGCTCCGTTGCGGACGAGACCGATAGGTCCTCACCTTGAACTGACGTCTCAGGTACTTTGAGAACTCATTCACCTTCTTTTTCAATGCTTCCCTTTCTGCGATGAACTTGTGAATCGCCAACCTGATACCTTGCTTTGGTATGCCCTCAAGGTGAATTCGATGAATCTTTTTCGAGCCGACGCGATGCTCGTGGTTGCGAGATTCTTGATGAAGACTATGATACGTTCTGCGATTGATGATGACTACTGATGATGAAGATTACCTGATGGAAGCTAAACTGTTGAATCGAATTTGCAGGTTGCAAAGAGCTCGCGGGTGATGATGAAGCTTTCTAAGTCTTCTCAATTTTGTTGGATTGCAACGATAAATATAATTGATGAATCCCTCCCACCTGGTTTTATGGTTTTCTGAACTCGTTCTAGTTTTTTTTTTTGCAGGATCCTTGTTGAAGTCTTGGTGAAGATGATGGAAGATCAATGCTGTGTAGGTATGGACACTGAATC
This sequence comes from Lathyrus aphaca, assembly GCA_963966055.1. NCBI lineage: Eukaryota > Viridiplantae > Streptophyta > Magnoliopsida > Fabales > Fabaceae > Lathyrus > Lathyrus aphaca. The sequence continues at coordinate 231,763,443 of OZ014524.1, forward strand.
CAGAATCCGAAAAATGGAGGGGAATCAAGGATGTAGTTCAGAATGAAGGTGAAGGAGAAGTTGAAGGAAAATCATGATTGAAGAATGTTGAAGCCATGAGGAAGAAGGTTGAGAGAAAAAAATGATGGAAGGGATTGAAAGTTGTGGAAGAAGAAGCAAATGTGAAGGGTGATTCTGTTTTATAGAAGATTATCACAAAAAATGATCTAGAAGCTTCAGGTACCTTCACTTACTGAATTCAGTTATGGTTGTTAGGATTTAGTTATTTGTTTCAATTTCTGTTATGAGTTGGTTTTTGGTTATTTTCCTTTTGAAATTGTGAAAAATTGGTTATAAGTTAGTTTACTTTCTGTTATGCTTTCTCTTGCACCCTCTGATGTTATAAGTTACAATATTCATAACAAACCTTTAGCTGCCTCCAACTTTCCCTTAATCCTTTTAGTTTTCTTTTTTTGCCTAATTTCTAATTCAAAGTCTCCATATTCTGAATGTTATTGACAAACTCAGTGTCAGCTTCATCTATCTCGACCCCTAAGTATCCAATAGATTCCCAAAGCTTTGTTGGTATGTTATTCAGTCTCCTCTTGATTTTAGAATTGCTTTGGAATACCTTTTCATCTCCAACAGATTCACAACTTGAAGCTCCTTTGCTAGACCTTAATTGCGTGATATCAATCCCTTTTGTGGAACTCGGGCCTGATACAATGTCCAGATTAAATTTTGTTTTGTCTGTGTGCAATAGGGTGGCATAGTATGAAAGAGAAAATAGGATTTTGATTTTATGATAAATATGTTCCAATAACTTTTTCTTCTTTTTTACTGTCACCAGATCTGCTAGACAATGAAGATAGTTGGGAAAGAGACTTATTTGCACTCGACGAAAACACCATGGCCAACATTTTCTTCAAAAGCATTTGCAACTGACTCCGATATTTTGCATGAAGTTCGGGATTGCTGATACTGAAAGTGTTCACATTTGAATTTGAAACATACCGTCCTTCAAACATATGAGCCAAAGCTGACTCCAGCATCACATTGGAGTGTACGTGGGTTGAAACGCTTAATGAAAGAGCTGATCTCTCCATTAGAATAGTTATATACATGCTTGAATGTGTTTTGGGGCCATAGAAATCCATAGCTTTTTGCCAGTTCCTCTCTGCAAGAGATGCATACTGTTTGATTCGTTGCATGATGCTGTTTTCACCTTTTGACAAACCACTTTTCTTATTGTTAGAGCTCATAAATTTCAAACAACTGTCTCTCTGATAAAAAGCCAACTGGAAGTGAGGGGCTTCCCCCTTTTTTTTTTTGACTTTTATTGTATTTGATATGTATTTTGGACTTGATCATGTAATTAATACCATGCAGCCTAATTTGTAAGTTTACTTTGATATGAATACAATGATAATTGATGATTGCACAATTATTTGGGTAATGGTATCTTTGGTAGGAAGACAATATGAATTTATTGAGAAATTGGAAAACTGTGATGGGCTAGAGAATTTAATCTAAAAAGGATTAAAAGAATGATTTAATAAAGAGAAAATGGATTAAAGGAACTAATATAACATAAAAATTTAACAATTAATTAGTAGAAAAGAGACATGAGTCGAGAGCTTAGTCTTAGAATGGATTAAAATGGGCTTGAGAATTAACCACTATCCTAACATGGATTAACAATAAAAAATTGGTTCGAAATAGAAGAGAAATGAATTCCAAAAAGAGCTTTAGATTTACAAATGAATAAATGGGCGAAGATAGAATTTGAATTTGTGTTCGGATCTTGAATAAGTTTGAGGAATGAACATGGCCATTGTCTTTGAAACTTGAATATAATTTTAGGCAACTAGACTTTAAAAGGTGATTCACAATGGCTTATGGACAAAATGAAAGAAAACTAACAGTGAACTGATGGAAACGTATCGAAAAAGAAAGGTGAGAATGGAATGGAATAATCAGGAGTGGTTCATAACAATGAGAACAAAGCAATGAATGAAATCTTGATTTTATCCCAAAACCTATTTTGAATTCCTTCCACAAGTCTGTAAACATAACCACTTCTGAGCCACTGAATAGTTTTCCAGATAAATTACACCCCCCTTTGAATCGTCTGAACTTTAAATATGCATTGTTTAAGAAACCGTCCAGTGACCCAAAACAAATCTTGCAGTTGCAAACATCTTTTGATAATTTGGCCCTAACTAGGTCAAACTCCCATCTGAATCGAAACACAACTGAACAACCGCATTTGAAGTGGAATCATCGTCCATTAAATATCCTCTATCATTTCAATCTCTGACAGATAACGTATGAAACCCTAATTTCCCTGGTCCTGATCACATGCCTTATGAAACAACGAAATGAACTACTATGATGTTAATGAATTGATGAGAAATGCTGATGAATGCAAAGTGATGAGCCAATAGAGGGAATAAACATGAGGGCAAAATTTGAGGTATTACACTATGAAGGGATCGAGGATGTCCATCCTCCATTAAGAAAAGGGCCGCATTGTCGACATGGTTTTTAGCTCGTCAGGGGGTGCTAGGTGCATGTCTATGTGGCGCTGGCATTTGTCACACTTTTTGACGTGCTCTTTAGCATCGCGCTGCATGGTTGGCCAATAATACCTTGCTCTCAAGGCCTTGCGGGCTAGGGATATTCCTTCTAAGTGTTGTGGGTTGATACCATTATGGATTTCTTGAAGTATGTCAGGAACTTTGTCTTCTCCAATGCACTTTAAGAGGGTGATAACACGATTTTATATCGATTATTTAGCTTGGTTTTCGATTAATTAAGTTATTGCTTTTCGTAATTTAAACAATATTATGCAAGGTATTTATATGTTTTTCCAGGTATTCCGATTTATATGACTTGTAGAAGAAAATGAGTTAAAATGAGGAAGAATTGAAGCTTATAGCAGAAGAAATGGTCGTTATAACAAATATTCAGGCGTGATGCCCGTCAGGTAAGTGAGACGACCATCTCCAATGCCAGATGACCGTTAAAACATTGAAACAGTCGTTATAACAGTCATCTGCAACATCTCCGATACCCATTACAGAACCGTTCCACCTCAATTTTTCCTCTTCCCTTCCAACGTTCCACTCCCCCATTTTTATTTATAACTGCTCCACCCTCTCATTTACTCAGACAACTCATTTCCCAACTTTTATTTTTCACCCACCTCTTTATAAATTACAGTAAGGTTTCGTTCTAAACCTCAACCTTTTAATTTCATCTTTAACCTCACGAACCTTCAATCCTTTTGTGAAAAATGTCCAACCAAAGACCTGTACCCAACGTTTCTATGACCACTTTCCGTGACGGAGAAGTCAGAGTTATTCAATGAGAAAAGTATCTCGCATTCTACCAATGCTTTGTACAACCGAAGAGATATGTCAATGAATCATGTCTAAAACAACTGGGATTGCTGGAAGGTGTTCAATGGTTGCTTCACAACTCGGGCTTAACAAAGATCTGCACCAATAGCAGTCCGACGTATGAAGCATTGATGCTGGAATTCCTAAGTTGGTTTGCTTACAATACACCGACCGACAACTCCATGTATCTCACCAGCTATGCCACATTCAAGATGTCCGGAGACAAATATTCCGTGCCTCAAGACAATTTTAACGAATGGTTTGGATCTCACTATGGCAACAATGTTCATTATCGCCTCCCTAGTAGTGAAGATTGGTCGGGCCATGCATTTGTGATTTGGAAAACTCTGATAGGTGCTCTACCGACTGGCTGGGATGGTCTTTATGCAACCTACATTCACAACCCCGCCATCTGGTATTTTCAACGTGTCCTTAGCCATACTATTTTTGGAAGGTACAATAACCACAAAGTCAACCAATGAGAGTTATTTCTGCTTCATTGTGCTTTCCACCCTCAGCCTATTAACCTGATTGCTTTTATGCTATCCAACATCCAATCCGCTTGTGCTCGAGGGAAAACTCCTTTCTGCTTCTGAGGTATTGTCACCTCTATTGCACTCCATCTTCGATTAGGAGAGCAACTCACTGACTTACCCTCATTACCGACTCTTTTTCTTGACATGGATTATTGTCGAAGCACACATCTGGTCAAGCAACGAGACGACAACATGTTCAATCCGATGGTTAAGAACTGAGTGGTTAGAAGCATTATTTTTCCATGCCATACCCGCAGAAACCCGCAGAACACGGTAAATTGGATTTTCGACTTGGATGCTCTGGAACCTGATGCTGCACCTGAAGCACAACCAAACGATGAATTTGAGAAGATAGATAAGCCACAATAGGAAGAAGGTGAACAGCCTTCGGCCACTCAGTATGCTAGCACTTCCTCCCGACACCGTCGAAGAAGCGAAAGAGCGCCTGCAACGAATGATGATATGCTCATGGCCATTATGTAGCGGAGCGAGTTAGACGCTCAGAGGGATGCATAGTACCAGACACAACTGTAATACCTCAAAATTTTCCCTCTTATTTATTACCTCTAACCGGCTTATGCTTCATATTCATCTGCATTCTCCATTAGGTCATATCACTCATAATCATACATTTGCATTGAGCTCCGAAGACATGGGATCAATGCCCTCTGAAGAACCAAGCTATTCTATTGGTTTGTGGTTTCTACTTCACAGGAGTTTGTTTCATGAATTATGGAATTAGGGCTTCACACCCTATATATATGTTCATCAGATGAATTCAAAATTCTGATCATGTGGCCATCAATAACACCCTCTTCATATGCTTTTTCCACTTTGTTAAGGTTTTATTTCCTTGATTAAGTGGTCTTCAAGGATTGTGTTTGCAAAGACTAGCCACTGGTGTATTCGGCCTATGAGCAAGTGTTCAATTTAAATTTCTCTGAATCAGGGTTTGGTTCATTCTCAACAATTCAAAGCTCCTTTGTTTGGTTTCTCTCCTAGTGTGCTTAAAGCTCTACAGGGTTATCAAGGATAATGATATTAGTTTCATACCAAGTGTGGTTATTCAACTGTAATTCAATGTGAATGGAAGGTTGACAGGATCTTAGTCAAACCATTATGAGTTTGCCTCAATCTGCATCCGTGTTCATATTTCAAATCTGGTCTTTAAGTGCTAAGGCATATTCACGTGTTTGTAATAATGTTCAAGAAAGCTCATAGGAGGTATTTTGGCGTATCCTGATTAAAATAATAAGGCTCATAATGACTTATTGACTTGAAGGCCAAGATTTATTCAGGGATCACTTTTAAGAATCTAGTTCAAGGAATTCGGATAGCCTACGTGTTAGTTCCATTCAGTTGTAAATTCATATGTGGGAGCAAACATGATGTTGTTTCATGTTAATTGAGAATTTCAAGTTTCAATTATTATAGTTATTTGTCGGTTCAATAAAGTTTAGTAGGACAAGATCATTGCAAAGTGTGGTTATGGGGTGCAAATAATATATTTCAGGCCCATTAACTTTTTATTATTTCATTTTTTTAATTATTATGACAAAATAGGAATTAGAAAAAAAAAGGTTAGAAAGATGGAACTTATCAGAAAAATCTCAAACTGATACAAAAAGAGTAGAATTTAACAGGGCATAATTAGTTACAACATACAAATTTCAGGATAAGCTTAGTGACAAAATCCTGTAACAAAACTTAACTAACAAAATTCAGTTAGAAAAAAAAACGGAGAATTCAATTAGCAGAAAAGGAAAAAGTTCTTATGACATGATATCATTACAAGAAAAAACGGGGGGAGAGTTACACAACAAAAAAGAAGAAATAAGTTAAAGAAACTCAGGAAACTCTGAAGCCTGGAACCTCCCTCATGATCTTCGCTCATCACTCTCTCCATCATCATCTGAATTCTGCATAAAAGAACTCTTGTCATCACCAATCCTTCAACTCTCTAATCTCCATTCTTCAAAAACCCTTTTGCAACCAATCTTCATCCCACATCATTATTCAACCATCCTCTTCAATCAGCTCCATCATCAATCCTTAACACACTTTCTGAAACGGTATCCGCATCAATAAATCGTTGGCATTCTCTCTACGTATCAACTTGTCCTTCAACAATCAACATCAACCTACGTTGAATTCTTCAACCTGCATCAACAGTTTACAAGCAGAATTTCAATATCATCATCCCTAATCTACAGTAGCAGCTCACATCAACCCAAACCCTCAAAAACAAAGCGTTTCAGTGGATAATTTATTCGAGAGCAAGAATCGCAAGAATACAACAACAATAGTGAAGTCAAGTCACGCAATTCAGAACTCAAAATCGAACGCACAGACAGAAGAGAAGAGATCGAAAGCGATTTCGTACCGATTTCGTATCGTTTTCACCTTCATCAATCTCTCTAAGGACTCATCTTCAACCTCAACAGAAAATTTATCCTGCATTCCCGATCCATTCTCTGAAGCAAGACCCTCACCTTCAATCACAACCCTTTATTCACAATATGATCTGCATATTCCCATGATAACAAAAAATCAGTGAACACTCAGAGGAAAGAAGCAGATGATCACAACTCAAATCAGATAACAAATTCATAACAAACTCTAACCGACTTGTAACAGAATCGGTTAGACTCATAACCGAATTTACCTGAGAAAATTCTTCACAAGCCTTGATCTTCACTTTTATAAGTCAGAATCATTCACCATTTTCGTCTTCTTCTCTCACAATTCCTTCGATTCTTCTTCTTCCCTCAACCATTTTCTTCAATCCTTTCACCATTTTTCGTCCTCCCTCCTTCTTCTTCAATCCTTCTTCTTATTCTTCAATCCTTCTTCTCCTTCAATCTAACATTCCTCAATCTTATGCAACCTCAATCTAATCTCATCCACCTTATTTTCGAGTTGCTGATGGCAGTGATTCACGACCTCAATACTTCCATTTCCATCTTCTGAAATCACGTATAACAGACGAATTGACCTGCATTTGTTAGCAACATCAAAACAACATTAGTGTAAACAACTCACAGTCTACATCAAATTGAAAATTTCAAGAACTCTCAATTGCGGCAGTACTGAGTCGAAGAGGAAGACGAAAGAAGAATGGAAGGGGAAGTAGAAGCAAGTACCTGAACTTCACATCACTCACAACATCGGTGTCGTTGAAGCGACATCCAAACAACAGACGTAACATCCTTCTGATATCATCTGCGCAACTTTGATTAATAGGTACGAATCCAAGCTCGTTGTCGCGTGTTGATGATTTTCTATCCTTGGTCTTGATCGCACTGTTACGATTGCTCTTTATGTTGTTTTTGTTTCGATTCCGATTTGAAGAAGAAGAAGATTAGGCTTTGTTTTGTTTCGATTTCGATTTGAGGTAAAAGTTAGGTTAGGATCCGGTTGAGATGTAGGTTGTTGGTGAAGAGTTATGCTTAGAAGGTGAAGGTGATGGCGGAAAGAAAAAGAAGACGAAGGGGGTGATGATGAAGTTGACGATGGCGAAGAGGGGAGGAAGAGGACTTAGGGTTTGTTTGTGGTTTGGTAGTTCTTTCGTTCATTCATATTAGTTTTGTACTATAATGTCAATTGTTTTCTTTAATCATTAAGTTAATGTTAATAATAGAAGATTAAGAGAATATCATGGAATTAAAAAAGAATTAAGAACATTAATAATGCAGTATTTCCCAATAAAATCCACCGTTAGAGATTCCTTAGAGATAAGAGTGGATGATTTTGTGGATTCCCAGCCACACCGACGGTGACACTTGTCACCGTCCGGTTGGCACCCTGTGCGGTTGTTCGTGTGTGGGCGGTACACTATAAGTTTTCACGAGCTTGCGTTTATAAATCCGTTGATGGAATTACCATGAGAAAAGACTGAATCATGTGGTCCAGATTAGAGTCAAGATGGTTGACTGAAGTCTCATCACATGCCCCCTCAAAGCCTGCGCCTGCTGGGCCTTAATTTCGCTATTCACTTTTCTACATTTTTACTTTCTGGATTTTGGTATTTTTCAATTTAATTTCGATTTTCCATTTAATTAGTTTCATATTGATTTCTTTCATGAATACTTTATTTTGCACATTTTATTTCTCCCACCCCCTGTATGATTTTTGGCCCATTTGTTTTGCTATGATTAGAGGACTAATAATAGAACCTGGAATAATTTTGTTATATTTTTTAGGCCATTTTATCCACTGTTTTGGTAGCTTAGTTTGTGTAATTTTGTGGTTGAATCTTAGGTAGATTTAAGTGACCTTTTGACATAGTTAGGCTATGAATTTTTAGGATATTTTTTAACACAATATTATAGTCAGGTTAGGGACCTTAGGGAATTAATTTCATAATTTTTCCAGGACTTTTACTATTTTTTTAGTGCATTGATTTTAGTCAATTTTTTCCATTGTAAATCCATCTAGTTTAGCTTAGGATTTTATGGTGCATTAGGACATATATTAATTAGGTTTGATCTTAGAATATTAGGAGGCCTTAGTATAGTTTAGCTACTGATTTTAGAATGTTGATATTAATTAAGATCCTTTAGATTTAGGATTTAGGCATAGACATCGTTCAAGTTGTGTTTACATGAGATGTTTAGACTTATTTTTGTTTTATGGCTTTAATACGCATTTTGAGCTATTATTTCTTCATCTTCATTTCATTTTATGTTTTTGCCTTAATATTTGTATTCCACTTGTATAGGCTTCCCCCATTTCTTAGAACCAACTTAACTTCCTTAGGAAGTAAGTTGAGTTCTAGTTCTTTTCCTTTTCTCATTAGGATTAGAAAACCACATAAACCATTAGGATCACTTTTTGAATATAATAACTAAATCAGGGTCGAGTCTTAGTTCCCTTAGTTTTTTCCCTTTGTTCAATTTGAGTCATTCTTTCTCACCTCATGAAGAAAATAATAAAATACTTAATAAAAATTGAACGTTCTTATACGCCATGAGACTTTGTTGCGGAGTGCTTATACGCGTCCTATTTCGGGGCGAGGTGTAAGTATTTACCATGACAGATAGGTCTTAGTATGAAAATGTTCACAAACTAATTCAAAATACTTCTCATAAAAGACAAAAAAATAAACAATAAGCGACTATCCTGCGGGAACTTCTCTTTCTCATCTCATTCATTCACAACGCAAACTTGCGACGACTTGTCTCGCATGCAAGACGGTAAATGCATTCGTACCAGACGAGCCTGCAACACCTGAGCAAAGACATACGCGGTTCCAGCTATAAAAAACACAAACAAATAGTTCCCGCCTTAGTTAGGCGAACTACGTCGACTCTGATCCTCATTTTTCTGATGAGGTACGTAGGCAGCAGGGTAGGGCCCGTGCGAGCACATTCTTTATTTTCCCTACATTTTCCTCTTTCTTTTCATTTTCTTTTCTAGTTCCTTTCTCATTTCACTTCCATTCCAGATAGCAATTCTTTCGTTCAAACAACATCTTATTTCTCACCCTTTGAAACAAACAAACAAGCGTGGATCTCGTCGGGTACGGCGGACGGTCTGGGGTGCTAATACCTTCCCAGGTCGTAACCGACTCCCGAACCCAGATCTTTGGTTTGCAGGACCTTGTCCTTTCCTTCTTCCTCAGGTTTGTGCAGCATTACCTTTCCCGTTCCTTCGGGATAAAAATACCAGGCTGGCGACTCTACCTTTTCCGCATCACTTTCGCGTTTGTACTAGGATGAAAATCCCGGGAGCGACAACAACACACAAAGATGATGACTCTCATGGGCCAAATCCGACAAGAGCAACAAGCCAAGGAAAAAGGATCACGGGAGCCATAGAAGGGCTAGATGCTCTGACTCTGCAAGTGTATCACTTGCATGAATATATCTATCATGTTGGTATAACGGATCACGTGGCGCATCATGGACACAGACAGCTTCGAGGCAGAGGCAGAGGACCTCAGTAGTTTCTTTACTTTTCTTGTATTTTTCTTTTTCTTTTGTAGTATCTACCTTATTTCGCAACATTGAGGACAATGTCCGATATAGTGTGGGAGAGAGGTAGTTAGTAATGTTATTTCCCTTTGTACTTTTCATTTCAGTAAACCAAACTATTTATGGAAGTAATTTCAGTTATTATTCGACTCCCTCTATTTTTTAGCTATAATAATTTTTTTCCCGTTAGAATGCACTCACTTGACATACCCTACGAGTATATACGTTGATAGGATATGTTAGAAAGCTGAGAAAGACTTAACAAAACTGATACAATCTTGACACCTTAGACCCCTAAGATATTCGATATCAGTTTGAATACCTTTTATACCAAGATTCGAAGCTTTAGTTCTAAATTAGCCCCTAGTAGTTTATTTTAGCAGTCAACACCGCTTTAAACACAATCTACATGGAGAATCGATGCAAATAAGTGTTTGATACTTAAAGTGCCAAAAAGAAAAAAAATTAGAAAGAATTAAGCCTGCCAATGATAAAATGGTTAAGCTTGCACCAATCTAAAGGATGCAAAACTTGCAAAAAGGCAAAGAAAAGTCTAATGTTAGTTGGTTCAGAGGTACTTGGTTCTGAACTCGATAGGGCGAACTACGATTTGATCCCCCACAACTTGCACTCAGTACATATAAAGAGTTATCACACTTGTGAACCAAACCCCATGTTTGAAAAGATCAAATTCACCAACAGGCTACTCCACTATGTGCATGTAAAGGTAAAGGGCTTAATGTGATTGCATCAGAATGAAAACGGGTGAAATAGAAACGAGAGCATTAGGTTGAGCTATAATAGAATGATCCAGACTGGTTTGTATAGGGGTTTATGAGCATATATCTTGCTTTTGTGTCATTAATGTATCTTTGGTGTTTGAGTTAGTACCAGTCTTTTTAGCAAAGTTCTGCACAACCACGTATGGTTATGTGAAGTGTCTTGTGTTTGTGTTTAACGAATATTTTCAAAACCATATAGATTATTTGCTTAAGTACAATCAAAGATTCAAGTGTAGGGGAGTTTGATAACATGATTTTACACTGATTATTTAGCTTGGTTTCCGTTAATTATGTTATCTTTTTTTCGTAATTTACAAGTTATTTCGCAAGTTCTTCAACCATTTTGCAGGTATTCCAATCTATGAGGCTTGTAGAAGAAAATAACTAAAATGAAGAAGAAAAAAGGAATAAATGAGAATAGATAGCAGAAAACTAAGCATTATGCAATTCACACCCATGACGCTCGTAACAAGTCCCAGGCGACCGTCACACATTTGTCAAGTGGGACAACCGTTAGGAACAAGTGACGTCCGTCACAGGTTAAAAATATGAAAAATTAGATACGCCTAGTCTCAGTCAAAACTGAGGCCGTTGCGTATTCTTCTCTATTCTTCCAACTTCCTCAGCAAAACCCAGTCTCAGTCAAGCATGGATTTATCAAGCCCAACAACATTTTCTCCATTATTTTCTACTTCACTGTTAGTGCTTAAGTGCTATAAATAGGAATCGAAGCTAATTTCAAAAGGGAGCCTACATTTATTTTTATTCTTCTGTTTCCTATTCACAGCTTTTCCTTTTAATTTTTCTGCATTGTTTTCCTTTCTGTTTCCATTTACCTTTATCAAATAAGTAATAGCTTCCCACACCGGGGAGCTATTGCACCTTAATTTGCGTTAGTAAATGCCTTCGAATTTTATTTTCCGCAAGCTTACTGACCTGTAGAGATTTGTGTCGCTCCCGATAAGTGGACATGGGCCCAGATAAAGGTACAGACGCGAACGGTCGGCGAGAGGGACAATGAGAACACACAGCAGTGAACTCACTGGAGATGAATAGAGTCGCCAGCTAGGCATTTTTATCCCGAGGGAAAGGTAATGCTGCATAAACCTAAGAAAAGATAGATAAGACGGTTGCGAACCAGAGAGACTGAGAAAGGGGGTTGGTTACAACCTGGGAAGGTATTAGCACCCAGATTGTCCGTCGTACTCGACGGGATCCACGCTTAAGAGATTTGTGTTTTAAAGGGGTAGTGTCAGTGCAATTTGTGTATAAAGAGCTGGAAAAAGGATGTACAGGCGTCAGTGTAAAAGAAGTGAAGTGTAATAAGTGAAGTGTCAGTGTAAGGAAAGAGTATGCTCATGATCATGAGGCTAAGAGAATGATGCTGGAAAGAGGGGGAATATACAGAGACTTTTGTTCGATAACTGTTAAGTTATGCCTACGTATCCTCTCGTGCAATGAGGAAGTCAGAACACCGTAGTTCGACTCAAAGAGACTGAAAGGTGAATTGACTTGTGAACTGCTTGCTTGCCTATGCTCAAGTGCATGACCTGTCTGGCTCAGGTGCAAACTGTCTTGCATTAGACGGAAGAAGCAAGTTCTCGTTTGTGAGTGAATGAGATGAGAAGAGAATCCCGGAGGAGACGATTATTGTTTGTTTTTGAGTTTTCAATCTTTTATTGCTTTTGAGAGTTTGTCATAAGTTAATGAGTTTAAGCCTAAACCAATGGGTTAGTAAACTCATCACATCTTCCCTCTGATTAGGGGTAATGAGAGTACCTTAAGTGTGAAGTCAGATTCTCACACTTAATCACCCTGATGTAGGATTAAGATCATTAACCTACTTGTGATTATTTAGATGTTTTTGGTGTTTTTGTTTAGTGTTGTGTAATGAGGTTAAGCCATAATCAAGGATTAAACAGACTCATTACACCATCCTAATAGAAGGATAATAGATGAGAATGTTTAAGCTGAGGAAAGCTCCTCAACTTAATCCATGATTAGGGATTAAACTCATGACAAAACAAGCCTTTTGATTAAGTGGATTTTTATTTAATGGTATGATGATGAAGTGATTTTTAGGGTTTGTAAGACAACTTGAGGGGGACTTGTCCATTAACACTAGGGTTAGTCCTTCTTAACAAATTAAGGAAGAATTAGAACCCTAATGCAAGGCCCAAGTTACAAGTGTGATGCCTTGATGATTATTATGTGAATTGATTAAGAGATTTAAACACATTAAGGGTTTAACACTTAGGATTAAAGTTATACACTCCATCCTAATAGAAGGATACAGGCATAAGCTTAATCACAAAGCCTTAAAGCCTTTAGGGTTTAGTCCCTGATTATGAGATGAGGAGAGAAGACTCAAAAGAGACACAAAGGTGAAAATAAGAGGGGAGACTAATCAAAACCCTAATCATTATCATGCTTGGTTGTTCCTAAGGTTTGTGAGGTTTGCAGGAACAATCTTCAATGGAACCACCAGGAAGCAGATGAAAGGATCAAGAGAAGCAAAGTGACTTGCTTCATTCAAGAAGTCAAGTCACTTGAAGAAAGAAAGTGGGAAGAAGAAGAATGAGCAAGCTCAAACTCAAACACATACAAAAATGCAGCATGGATGCAAGAGAGATGAAAAGAAAAGTTGTGAGAAGTGAAGGCAAATTCACTTCTCAAAATCACTTACCACCTGAAAGGTTAGAAAAGAAATGCAATGCAATGCAAAATGGGATGAGATGACATGATGAGAAACAAAACCAGAAGCATTTACATGATGCTAATGATGCTATGAGATGCTACAAACATGAGGCAGCACATGGAAATGACCATACAAGTTCATGAATGCAAATGAAGCAAGTTAGGAAGCATGGACATACATGAAAAGTTATGAAGTGCACATGGCATACAACATGGCAAATACATGACGCAATGATCAAACATGCTTTCAATATGTCTTATGATGTCAAATGAATCACATGGAGGCATGGAATGTCATGGCAAGTCATGTTATGCAGGAGAATGCAAGATGGATGCATATGGGAAGCCCAAATTAGGGTCTATGAACAATACATCAAACAAAAATCAAAATCAGAAGCAAACCCTAAGATAAAAAATTGAAAATGCCACCCAAAGGACCCCTAATCCTATACTAACCCAATGCCCAAAGGAGAAGTCTCAACTCCTAACCAAGCTCAAGTTATGGTTTTCTTAAGATTTCTAGGGTTTTAGGGTTTCCAAACAAAAGAAATGTCAAACAAATGGAAAATGAAAGATCAAAACATGCCAAATTAATCTTACAAACTACATGCTAAACACAATGCAATGCAAAAAGAATCAATGTCCAACTCTTCATGGATAGGCAGAAATGATTTTTTGAACTTTGGATCAAATTAATGCATAAAAATGATTTTAATTCAATGAAAAATTCTCAAAATGCATCAAGATCAAAAAAGAAATTTGGTTTGAAGGTTGGACAATGTTTCTAAATGTCTTAGAACATTTCATGAATTTTTTGGTGATTTTTAAATACCTAAAAGTATTTTTAATAAATTAATTTTCATTAATCAATTAAAAATAATCTTTTAAATATTTAAAAATACTTTTTTAATGAAAAAAATGAAAATAAAAATATTTTTGTGTTTTAAAAATTAGTGAAACTCTTGACAAAAAGTTTCATAATTTTTAAAACAATTTTGCTATTTTTAATAAATTGTACAAATAAAATGAGAAATAAATGAATAAAACAAAGAAAATAAAAAAGTAATCTGATCTGATGGTGGAGATTTGAACTGGGTTTGGAAACATTGACCAGCGCGTCATCCAATGGCTGTGGTTGGTTCTGATTAAATTAATTTAATTAAGATTAATTAAACTAACTAAAAGTGATTAGGGCAAAACAAAAGGATCTGGGCCATTCATGCACGCGGGAGGTCAACGCAGTCAAGCAATCCAACGCTCCACATTCAAATGGAATTTAATTACAGGATTAGGGTTAATCAAACTCAGGTGACCGGAGGGGAGCTCCGGTCATCTTCCCCGGCGACCCCAAAACCCTAAATCATGATTCAGGCAACCATTCCTCAAATTAAAGCCAGGGAAACATTCCTCTACTCAAACCTTGCTCGAATCAACTCTCAAAATGAATTTCTCATGCTTAAACTAAGGGAATCGAAGCCATGAAGTTTCACGGGCAAAGTTTCAGAGCCCTGGTAAACCCTCATTTCTCACTCATTTCTAATTCTAAAACCATCCCCATGATCAGCAAGACATACACAATCAATTTATAACTTAAAAATCAAGCTCTGAGAGAAAAGTTTCATGGCCATACCTGAGATGGAGACTCCTGTTTCTGGGCTTTCAGAGCTATTCTTTGGTGCAAGCTTGCTCCACTGATTCCCCTGGTGCTAATGGTAAGCTTGGTATGAGCTTAAGCAAGCTATTTTGAGAGATTCCAATCTGATATAGCAGAAAATGAGTTCTGTGTGTGAGTGGTTTCAAGCTCTGTTAATGGTGGATTCTGGCTCTTTTCAATGTGTTTGACTTGTTGGTGAAGAGAAATGGGGTGTTTGATGGCTGGAAAATGAGATTCGAAGAGAGAAGAGTTTTTGCAGGTTTTGTGGTATGCTATGTTCTAGTGTGCTTCTGGCTGTTTTGAGTGTTGGTCTGGGCTTAATGAAGCATGGTGAGTTGAGTAGTGGAATTGTTTCTTGTGTTTGTGAGCTATGGAGGCAGATTCGAAGAGAAATGCAAAATGGGGTGAGTTTGTGTATGCTGCCCTGGGGCTTGTTTCAGGCTTGCTTCATGTATGAAATGGCTAGCATTTGCTTTGCATAAAAGACTCCTATTGGTCAGATGATGTGACCTGGCCTGCTGTGATTGGGATGTTCACTTTTGCAAAAAGTCCACTTTGTTGTAAGGAGGGCATGGGCTAAGTTCTAGCTTGGTACAAGAGGCATGGGCTGCGCAGCAAGGTGTGTGTGGAAGGCTAGCATGGTTCAGCATCCAATGTAGCAAGTGGTAGGAGGTGTCATGATGGTTTTGCAACTTGATCAACCTTGGTTCATATGAAACTATCTTGCCATACAAGCCATGAAATATGAGAAACTTTGGTTCAAATCTGATTTTTAGGTCACATGTAATGTTTGTACATTGGTTTGATGTGAACTAGAAGTCACAAATGGCCTTGATACATGATTTTGCAAATTTTCCAATTGGTGCATATCTTGAAAATTAGTGATTTTTGCCAACTTTGTCACACCATAACTTTTGATCCAAAATGAATTAGGTCATGTTCTTGTACTTTTTGAAAAGGGAAAAATGTGTTCTACAACTTTCATGACCAAAGTTTTTTCATTTGAAGCATTTTTGGATCAAAAAGCAAGGTTTGAAAAGTGACCTAGATTGACAAATTCCTTAAAAGTCAACCATGCCCTAAAAAGTCAACTTTGCAAAAACTTCAAATTCTTGATTTTTGTGAACTTCAACCCTCTTCCATGATCAAATAAAGATCATATACACTCAAAATGATGAAGATCACCCCTTGGTTGGGTCATTGGGGGCCTCAGATGCCCTGATTTTGCACTGACTTGTCTGAAAAGTCAACTCTTGATCAGATGACTTCCCCATGGAATTTATTCATGAAAATTGATATGCACACTCCCTATACCATATAGATACAAATGGAAACAAGAATGACCAAAAAATTTGGAGTTATGGCCTCTGAAACCAAAACCCTAATTTTAGGTCAACTGTGCAGTCAAACTTGGCTCTGCATCCATACCAATCCCAGTTCTTGTGATTCTTTTGCATTTTTGACTTTGAGAGGATGTAATATGATATAAGAACACTCATGGATCCCTTTGAAGTGATTGATGGCCTTTGGGAGTGGCTCAAGAGGCTCTTGGACTGCTCAGATCACAAACCCTAGGTGCAGATGACTTAGAAACTATGCAGTGAATCAAAAATGAGATATGAGATGATATGATTGTGTTTATGCATATGAAATGATCACAAGCCATGGTGTGAATGGGTGAGGGCAAATTTGGGGTGTTTACAGCTGCCCCTATTCAAACATGAGTTAGCTGTGCAGGATGTAAGCGACGTCTTATCAGGCAAACAAGATAACTTGTGGTTGAATACCAAAGACAGTCCAAAATTTGCACTCACAGGATGAAGAAGAAAAGGGATATAGATTATAAAAGAAAAATAAAGTATATTGTAAAGTGTGGGCGACGGAGGACGACCGTCGAGCAGAGGACGACTGCTGGGTAAATAGCAATGACGGGGACGGCCGACATGCTGGGGATAAAAGGTAAAGCCAAGACGGGGACAGCCGACTAGCTGGAAAAATAAGATTATGATGGGGACGGCCATCAAGTTCGTAAAGCAAAGTAACCAACGATGGGGACGGCCATCGGGCTAAAAAGGAAAGGGACCACGACGGGGACGGCCATCGGGTTAAAGAATAAATGAAATAAACAGATGATGAGGTACGGTCATCAAAGGTGAAGGACGATCACCTAGCAGGGGACGGCTGCTCTGTTGGGGTTAAGATGAGGGACGGTCATCTTAAGCGGAGGACGACCACCTGGCAGGGTACGGCTGCCAAAAATATCAACGATGGGGACGGCCATCGGATAAAAGGTCAACGATGGGGACGACCATCGGACGAGCATGATGGAGGACGACCATCAAGAGGTGGAGGACAACCACCTAGCAGGGGACGGCTGCTCTCGAGGTTTCTCATGACACAGGACGAGTGCCAGATAACCAAAAATCAACAATGGGGACGGCCATTGGATAAAATGATGAAGGACGATCATCAAGAGGTGGAGGACGACCACCTAGCAGGGGACGGCTGCTAAAAATCAACGATGGGGACGGCCATTGGATGAGCATGATGGAGGACGACCATCAAGAGGTGGAGGACGACCACCTAGCAGGGTACGGCTGCTCTCAGGGTTTACCATAACACAGGACGAGTGTCAGATAAAAAGGAAGATTTGCTTTGTTGGTGATCTACTGGGGAATAGTAAACACGGACAAGTGTTTACAACCAAGAGAAGAAAGCATAAGTGTTTAGGTGTTGTGTATAGATTAAAAATGCGGACGAGCATCCTTAAGACTACGATACGGACGAGTATCGGGTAGAAACAAACTGACACATGTTCAGAGATGATGATACGGACGAGTATCAACGGGTTAACAAAGAACACGGACGAGTGTTGAATCTGAGGGGACTCCTGGGGAATAGTAGACACAGACGAGTATCTATATCCAAGAAGACAAAAGTGTTTGACACGGTGTATGGATTAAAGATACGGACGAGCATCCTTAAGACTATGATACGGACGAGTATCATGTAGAAACAAACATTTGATGCATATTCTGAGATGATGGTACGGACGAGTACCAACTGGTTAACAAAGAACATGGACCAATGCCGAATCTGTGGGGATATATAAGTGGTATGTACAAGATACGGACGAGTATCTGTATAAGTGTAACATGAGTAGTGAGTATGAGTGGTGTATAAATGAGTGTTTATCTGCTGGGGAGAGTGACACGGACGAGTGTCAAAAGGAGAAAAGTATGATATCAACAAGTATATGGGCTGTAAAAGTGTAAGCGACTGCGCTGGGGATACGACACGGACGGGTGTCAAGGAATTGTATATACAAGTATAGGTGAGTGCAAAGAGGATGTCTTTGGCTTTCTACTGGGGTATGACACGGACGGGTGTCAGGACGTATCTGTAATACGGGTGATCTTGTTTGTAAAGGATATTCAGGCGACTTTACTGGGGAGTGATGACATGGACGGGTGTCAACTGGTGTTTGTGAATTGTGAGGCAACTGCTTTTGCTGGGACTCTGGTGGGGACAGTTTCTGTGTATTGATGAATGGTTATTATTCACAAGAGTCCGATTCACCACATGGCTTATGATTATGCTATGTGTTTGATTTTTGCCGTAATGCTCCGTATTAGATGGAATGCTACGCTTTGTGGGTGGATATGATGCGAATGCCATGGTTATGCAAAGATACCAAACCGGGATTCGGATCCCAATGCCGCGAAGATCACTGGTCGATCTATTTGAAGTGGACATCCCAGCTGGGGATGAGATCATTGGCAGATCTGATGATATGATATTTGCTCGGGGATATAGGTCACCGATTGACATATCCTTGTAATACAGGACCCAGCTGGGGTTTGTAGAAGCCTTCTGTACTCTGTTGTGACTCCTTCATGCGTTGTTCTTCTGAAAAGAGGCCGAGGATTCTGTGGGGAGATGGTTCCCTGACTTCTGCATTCTGCTGAGGAAGAATGATTGACACTACAGCTGGGGAAATTGACAAGTGGCAACTGGCTGGGGAAAGTTGTTGGCAACTCAGCTGGGGAGAAAACACCTCTGGTGCCAAGAGTGAGTGTTGATTTGCCAGCTTGCTGAGATGTAACTTGCATGCCCCAAGTTGCGTTCTGGATACCTGCAATCCTGCAAATATAAGGAAACGCACAAATGGTCCCGAGGTATCCTTTACTGGATTCCGCCATAGGAGTCAAGCACTTTCGAGAGTAAGTATATTCCCTGTAAGCATGTGTTTTTGAAGAAAAATATCTGTACTTATGCAATCAGTTTTTTTAGAGACATCAGACATTCTTTGCAAATAAAAATGTATAAGACGAAACATGACTGAAAAATCTGATTTTATTAATTCATGTGCCCTGAATTGGCAAGATACAGTCAAGGAAACATATCTCCTGAAATGAAGAGACTGTTACAAATTGAGAAACAAAATGCTGGCGATGTTGACGACGCTTTCAAGGAGCTTCCTCTTCCGCTATGACTCGTATGACTTTTGACGTTCTTCTCATCTTGCTTTCTAGAGTAGGTTGATTCTGTTTGAAGCTTGACCCTTTGGAAGCTTACCAAGTTGCGGGTAATACAGACGAATTCAGAATGTAGTTGTTCGCTTATTCCCTTATTTTGCATGGACCGCCCTTTCGGGTTTTCAATCCATCGGGATACCCATTTTTGCCTGAGTTGTTCAATGCGGCTTTTCAACTCAGCGGGTGTACACATTTTTTATTTATTTTCCCTTACTTTTGCCCGAGTCTTTTATTCTGTTTTTGACTCGCCGGGATGCCCTATTTTTGCCTGGACTTACATTCTGTTTTTATGTCCAGCGGGTCGTTTTATGCGAAGTATTTTTTAACTGCATCTGAATTCACAGGGGACGGGAAGTCTTTACCGTCCATGGTGCTGAGCATCAGTGCTCCACCAGAGAAAACTTTCTTTACCACGAATGGTCCTTCATAATTGGGAGTCCATTTGCCCCTGTGGTCTGTATGAGGAGGGAGGATTCTTTTCAGCACAAGATCTCCTACTTGGTACTCTCGGTGCTTGACTTTCTGATCGAAGGCTTTCTTCATTCTTTTCTGATACAACTGCCCATGACAGATTGCAGCCAATCTCTTCTCTTCAATCAGGCTCAGTTGTTCGTATCGGGACCGAACCCATTCTGCTTCGTTCAGCTTAACATCCATCAATACCCGGAGGGAGGGTAATTCAACTTCAACTGGTAGGACTGCCTCCATACCATACACAAGTTGATACGGTGTTGCCCCAGTGGATGCTCTGATTGACGTGCGGTACCCATGCAAGGCAAATGGTAGCATTTCATGCCAGTCTTTGTAAGTGACTACCATCTTCTGCACAATCTTCTTGATATTTTTATTTGCTGCCTCAACAGCGCCGTTCATCTTTGGCCTGTAAGGAGAAGAATTGTGATGTTGGATCTTGAAGTCCCGGCACAACTCAGCCATCATCTTGTTGTTTAAATTGGAACCATTATCAGTAATGATTCGCTCGGGAACTCCATATCGACAGATGATATCTCTCTTCAGAAATCTGGCTACCACTTGTCTTGTAACATTGGCATAGGAAGCTGCTTCGACCCACTTGGTGAAATAATCAATGGCAACCAGGATGAATCTGTGGCCATTTGAAGCAGTTGGCTCAATCTTGCCAATCATATCAATGCCCCACATAGCGAAGGGCCATGGTGAAGACATTATGTTCAAAGGATTGGGAGGCACATGCACCTTATCTGCATAAATCTGGCATTTATGGCATTTTCTGGCGTAAGCACAACAGTCTGCATCCATTGTGATCCAATAATACCCTGATCTTAACAGTTTCCTAGCCATGGCATGCCCTCCAGCATGGGTACCAAAGGATCCTTCATGCACTTCGTGCATCAACAAGTCTGCTTCTGTCTCATCAACACATCTGAGGAGTACCATATCAAAGTTCCTTTTGTATAAAGACCCATCAGCGTTCAGAAAGAAACTACCAGCAAGCCTTCTCAAAGTCTTCTTATCATTGGAAGATGCCCCAGGTGGGTATGTTTGATCCTCCAAGAAGCATTTAATGTCACGGAACCAAGGCTTGTCGTCTTTGACAACTTCTGCTGCGAACACATATGCTGGTCTATCAAGTCTGGATACTGAAATCTGAGGTACAAAGTTGGCAGCTTGAACTTTGATCATGGATGAAATGGTAGCAAGAGCATCTGCGAACTGATTCTCGTCCCGAGGGATATACTCAAGCTTGAATGTTGTGAAGAAAGTCAATAACCTCCTTGTATAATCCCTGTAAGGTATCAGATGATCCTGGTGGGTGTACCATTTTCCGTTGGTTTGATTAACTACCAGAGCTGAATCTCCGAATACAGTCAATGTCTTGATCCTGAGGTCAATGGCTTCCTCAAGGCCCATAATGCAAGCTTCGTATTCAGCTTCGTTGTTAGTGCAGTTGAAAGTGAGTTTTGCCGAGAAAGGCATGTGAACTCCTTTAGGTGTAATGAATACTGCACCAACACCACGACCATTCATATTAACAGCCCCATCAAACATCATAGTCCATTCTTCTTCCGGGTCAGGCCCTTCAGTGTGAACAGGCTCTTCATGATCTTTTGATTTTATGAACATGATGTCTTCATCAGGAAAGTCAAATCTCATAGGCTGGTAGTCATCAATAGGTTGCTCAGCAAGATATTCAGATAGTACATTGCCCTTGATGGCTTTCTGAGAGGTGTACTGGATGTCGTATTCTGTGAGAATCATTTGCCATCTTGCAACCCGTCCGGTGAGAGCTGGCTTCTCAAATATGTACTTGACTGGGTCCATCTTTGATATCAACAAAGTAGTGTGGGTCAACATATACTGTCTCAGTCGGCGAGCAGCCCACGCTAAAGCACAGCAAGTTTTCTCGAGCAGTGAATAACGTTGTTCACAGTCGGTAAACTTTTTGCTCAGGTAGTATATTGCATACTCTTTTCGACCAGACTCGTCATGCTGGCCCAGCACACATCCCATTGACTCTTCTAATACTGTCAAGTACATTATCAGAGGTCTTCCTTCAACTGGAGGCATAAGGATTGGAGGTTCTTGCAGATATTCTTTGATCTTGTCAAAAGCCTTCTGGCAGTCTTCGTTCCACCTGACCGTTTGTTCTTTTCTCAACAGTTTGAACAAGGGTTCGCAGGTTGCTGTAAGGTGAGATATGAACCGTGAAATGTAGTTCAATCGACCTAAGAACCCTCGAACTTCTTTCTCAGTTTTCGGTGCAGGCATCTCTTGAATGTCTTTGACTTTATCAGGGTCAACTTCAATCCCTTTCTCGCTTACAATAAAGCCCAGCAGCTTACCAGATCGCACCCCGAATGTGCATTTGTTGGGGTTCAGCTTCAGTTGGTACTTCCTCAAACGCTTAAACAGCTTCAGCAGATTCACCAGGTGGTCTTCTTCAGTAAGGGACTTGGCAATCATGTCATCCACATAACATTCTATTTCTTTATGGATCATATCGTGGAATAATGTCACCATAGCCCGTTGATATGTTGCACCAGCATTCTTCAGCCCGAATGGCATCACCTTGTAACAGAACGTGCCCCAAGGTGTAATGAATGTTGTCTTCTCCATGTCTTCAGGTGACATCTTGATCTGATTATATCCTGAAAATCCGTCCATGAAGGAGAATACCGAGAACTGAGCCGTGTTATCTACCAGTACATCAATGTGAGGTAATGGGAAATCATCTTTCGGGCTAGCTCTGTTCAGATCCCGATAGTCAACACACATTCTTACTTTGCCGTCTTTCTTAGGCACAGGCACTATTTAGCAACCCACGGTGGGTAGCTAGTCACAGCAAGGAACCCGGCGTCCCACTGCTTTTGTACCTCTTCTTTGATCTTCATTGCCATGTCTGGGCGAGTACGGCGCAACTTCTGTTTGACCGGTGGGCACTCTTCTCTCAAAGGCAGCTTGTGCACGACAATGTCGGTGTCTAACCCTGGCATATCTTGATACGACCAAGCAAACACATCCACATATTCTTGAAGCAGATCAATCAGTTGTCTCTTCACTGAGTCTTGCAGGCAGGCCCCGATTTTAACCTCTTTCACGTCTTCATCTGTACCAAGATTAATCACTTCAACCTCCTCCTGGTGAGGAGTAATAACCTTTTCCTCTTGTCTTAACAACCTGGCTAGCTCTTCAGGAAGCTCATATTCTTCTTCAACCCCTTCATCAGCTTGATTGATCGGATTGTCAAAGTCATACGAAGTCATAGCCGTGCTGTTGTCGGTGCTGTCAGGAAGGCACTCTCTGCAAGGGTTCAGTTTGTTCATTTTAGTGATTGATTTTAATCTTGTTTAAAAAAGGTGAAATGAAGTTATCATTTTGAAAACATCGCCATTTATTTTTTGTACAAAAAGAAAAATGGAAAAACAGTGAACGAAAAGGAAAAAGACTCATTTGCAAAAAGATGTCTGATATTTCATTGATTAATCTTGTTTGCACAAAAAGTACAGATGGCCCGATTACAAAATGAGTCTTGTCATCTTGGGCAAGATGCAAGACTTTGATGCATGCTATAAAAATACAAGAAATAATAATTACTCTGCATGAGTAACTCTTATAATTTCCTGGGAAGACCAGTTTGAGATACTGCTCCCCGGGATCTTTGGACGAATCCAATTCTCCAGATTGCGCTCCTCTTCCAGCTCGTCTTCCAAATTGTTGATAGCATCAGGGGTGAGCATCCCCCCACTGACAAAACCGGGCTTCTCAGCAGCCTTTGCTTGATGTTGTTGAGTTGGTCTGTAACCCAACCCAAATTTGTCTTTCTTCTCCTCCACAGATAAAACCTTGCCCCAGCCTTGGGCAGTTCCTTCCTCAACAACCTTCCGGGCTTGTTGGTAAGATGACATGGAGACTCCAGATACAGCAGATGCTTCATTAACATTCAGGGCCTCAAACCCTTGGCTCATTGTTTCATGGATCTCCCCATCCATCTCAATATACTTATAAGTAGCCAGATGGCTGACAAATATATCCTCCTCCCCACAGATAGTAACAATTTGGCCTTCCCACTCAAATTTTAACTTCTGGTGAAGGGTAGACGTTACTGCGCCAGCGGCATGAATCCATGGTCTACCCAACAAACAGCTGTAGGCAGGCTGAATGTCCATCACATAGAAGATCGTTTTAAAGGTTTGTGGGCCAATTGTCACAGGTAGCTCAATCTCTCCCAGAATCGATCTCTTAGAACCATCGAAGGCTCTTACTACCAGGTTACTGGGACGCAATGCTAATCCTTCATACTCTAGCTTCACCAGGGCCTTTTTCGGTAAGACATTAAGGGATGATCCTGTGTCTACCAGCACATGGGAAAGAACTGCGCCTTTACATTCCATGGTGATGTGCAAGGCCTTGTTATGGTTGCGCCTTCCGTTGTCAAGTCAGTATTGGTGAACCCTAGCCCGTTGCTAGCAGTAACATTTCCAACCACGGTTTCCAATTGATTGACAGTGATCTCTTCAGGCACGTAAGCTGCGTGCAAGACTTTGAGTAGTGCATTCCGATGGGCTTCGGAGCACATAAGCAGTGATAGGATAGAGATCTTGGATGGCGTCTGGTGAAGCTGATCCACTATTTTGTAATCACTCTTTTTGATGATTTTCATGAACTCATCAACTTCCTGATCGAATGGTGTTTTCAAAACTTCTTTAGCAGCTTGATCTTCCTGCACCGGGCTTTTTCCTTTTGCCTTGGCAGCAGCTTCTTCTTCGGCAGTGGGTCTCTGAATTGGTGGAGCAAAGAGACGTCCGCTTCGAGTGAAGCCTCCGCCTCCTCCCACATTGTCTATTTGTGGTGCAGGTGTTGATGTATCAAGAGTGATTCTCTTTCCTTCGCAGTATACGTCAGAGCCGTAGTGCCAAGGGATGGCCCTACTGCTTTCATAAGGTACTGGTCCAGGTACTGTGACAGTGACTGGACTGATGACAGCTGCAGAAGGAACTGTGATAGTTTGTGGATCATAATAAATTGTGACTGGTGCTCTGATGGGAGCAGCACTTTCTGAGTTGTAGGCAGAGTTGTTTTCAGGATCATAAAATATTGTGACGGTTGAGACATCTTCAGAGTTCGTTGCTGGAGTTGTAGGAGACATTGTCGGAAGGATGGATGTTGTTGTTGTAGGAGATTCAAATTGGAGTGGTGCTGAAGTTGTAGAAGAAAAATTTGTTGATAACTGATCAGTTGAGATGATAGATGAAGTACTTGTTGATGAAGCCGAAGAATTGTCAGGAACAATGGTTGCTGCAGTTGTAGGAGATACTGGTACTGTTGCTGGTGAGATTGCTGGATTTGTTGGAAATGATGTGGTGATCTGAAGTTGGCCACTCTGAATGAGACCATCTATGCCATTCCTCAGGTTATCGCACCCATTTACTGAAATATTGCAGTAAGCACACCCTAACTCACACCCCGGGAACATTTGACATTCGAGGAGCTGAGCCTTAATCTCTACCAACGGCGTCCGAATCTGACCCACACTGGTTATTAAATAAGACGGCTTGTCTTCTTCAATAGCGTTGATTCTGGGACCACCGTGGTTTGGCATAGGATTTTTGTTGACATTGGGTGGTGGTGCGAAATTCAGGGCCTTAGAGTCTACCAGGTCTTGTACCTTCATGTGTAAGGCTCTGCACTTTTCTGTACTATGGCCAGGTGCATTCGAATGAAAAGCACATCTGGCGTTGGAGTCGTAATTCCTGGGTAGACTGTTGGGATCTGGAGGTGCCAATGTCCTTAGCTCAACTAGGTTGAGTTTCAGGAGTTGTGGCAGCAATGTAGCATATGGCATAGGGATCGGATCGATCACCCTGTTGGCTTGAGATGGCCTCTGTTGGAATGGCCTTTGCTGGTTATTGTTGTTGGTGTTGCTGTTGTTGTAATTTCTCGGAGGATACTGATTTTGTTGGTGGTACTGAGGTTGTTGCTGATAGTTTTGCTGTGGAGGCTGATAAGCTGGTTGTGGATGAGCTGGAGCGGGAATGGTGACTGCTGCCACAGATTTATGCACATATTGGGGCCTTCCCCTGTTGGTGTGGATGGCATTAGTCTCACCAGTCCTTCTTGGGCCTGTAAAAGGCTTTCTTGCATTACTGGATGAGCTTGCACCGTTGTCTGAGATCTTTCCCATCTTCAATAGGCTTTCAATTCTCTCCCCTGCTATGACTACATCTGCAAAGCTGGTAGATGAGAAGGCAGCTAGCCTATCAATGTAAGTCCCCTGAAGGGTGTTCATGAACATATCAGCCATCTCCCTTTCTGACATAGGTGGCTGGACAGCAGCAGCAAGCTGTCTCCATCTTTGAGCATACTCTCGGAAGCTCTCTCTAGATGACTGTGACAATCCCATCAGGAGGGTCCTGTTGGGTGCCATATCCAGATTATACTGATACTGTCTGATGAAGGCCTCTGCCAGGTCCTTCCAGCATCTAATAGTCGCTCTTGTCAGATGGGAATACCATTCCCTCGAAGCTCCAGTCAAGCTATCCTCAAAATAGAACATCCACAGCTTCTCGTCCATGGTATAGGCCTTTAGCCTCCCGAGAAAAGATTGTAGATGGGTTCGGGGACAGGAAGTCCCATTATACTTCTCAAAACATGGCGGCTTAAACTTGTGGGGAATCCTGACCCCGTCTACCAAGCCCATATCCATAACATCAAAACCCAAAGAGTTTTGAGACTCTAAGGATCTTAATTTCTCAGCTATCTCATCCAACCTTCTATCATAAGCTTCTTCCCCGGCTCCCATTACTGTGAACTGGTCTTCTTGAGGGTCTTCTTGCAGTACCCTCCCTGCTGTGGCAGTCCCTTGTATATTGACAGGAATGTTGGCCTCTGGATGGAGGTGGGGTCCAAAGACTGGGGGATTGACATGAGGTTGGACTCTTTCATTGTTTCTAGTCCCCGCAGTCCCCGGCTGATGATCTTCCTGATTTCTCCCTTCCACCAGTGCTCTGAGCCTCTCCTGGCTTTGGGCCATGTTGTTCATTACTTCCATAAACTGTGTCATTTGGTTCCTCATTTCCATCCTCTCGTGGGTCATTTGGTTCCTGACCTCAGTAAGGTCCTGCTGCATCTGATCCATCTGTATGCCCGGAAGATTGTTACGGGTTGGATATCGGTGCGGACGGTTGAGGGGAAATACTCGGCGCCGAGCAATAGTTCCTGAACATCACAACAGAGTTAGCAACAACAAAACAAAAACCTACAAAACAAACAAAAGGTTAGCATGCAATGCAGTATGCTTATTTGTTTTCAGGGTATCTGGCTTGGCATTCAGTTTTGACCCTTCCAGACCCTTGAAGATGCTGTTGATGTTGCTTTCGGAGTAAACTCGGATGGCACAAACTAAATACATATATTACAAAAGGCAAATGGTACATAGTTTGTTTACAAATACAAGCCCTCTGAGGGGTCAAAATACATTACAAGAAAAAAATCAAAATACATGGAATGGAAACAACAACAAGCAAATGGTCAAACACCCAGACCAAACTCATCCTCCCGAACTTCCTTGAGAAGTGCTTCGGTCACAGGATCAGCCGGACGCTCCGTGAGATTCCTGATAAGGAGGTTCCGGGTAGTAACAGCTGCAGCTAGCTTCTTGTGTTGACCTTGGTCCTTTGACCTCTTCACTCCAGCTCTGATCTTTAGCTCTGATATCTCCCTCTGGGCTGCTGCCAGGGCTTCTTGTTGCTCTTTTGCACTAGCTTCCATCTGCTCCATCTTGTCTTGGACCCTCTTGTCCTCCAGAGTACGAGCCTCGGTGATCCTGACCCACCTAGCCTGACTCTCCTTCAGATATAAGTTTGTCCTGGCTTTCTGGAATTGGGCTTCCTTGCAAGCATTCTTCAGGATTTGCTCTCCAGCCCTAGACTTCTTAATGTAATCTTCAAATTTCTCAATTCTAGCCAGATGTTCCACTTTCAACTTCTCCAACCTCTCAATATCCAGTCTGCCATCACTCCTCTCCCAGAGGGTCTTCTGTAGAGCTTGAGTCAACTTCTCATTTCTCTCTTTCAACTCCTCAAACTCCTCTAAGCTGACAGTTGCTGGAGGTGGTGTTGTGGAAGGCCCAGGCATATCCTCTATAGTAAAGGGCATCCCAGAGAATTGAGCCCTGGCATGGGACCAAACATAGTACTGGGCAGAGGCTACATTGTTACACTTCCCCAGGATGGTTACCCCCTTAGTCTGCACATTGTCCCAGGCCCAGGCTGCCTGCCCAACAATAGCCAGATTAAGCTTGTTCTCACAATAAAGAGTCTCAACCAAGTCTTGTGCCTTAGGAGTGTGGACCAGTGCATAGCCCAGTTGTCTTTTGAACAGCAGAGGGTTGTAATTAATACTACCCTTAACTCCTATTAGGGGAACATTGGGGAAATGCCCACAGCTGGTGATGATATCCCTGCCTTTTGTGCTTTGAGTGCACCACCTGATATCAGCTGAAGTAAGAGTAGTAAGTCTTCCAGCCCAGTTTTTCTGTTGATGAGGGTTCAAAAATGCATCTGTCTTGGGCAAATGCCTGAGAAGCCAAGTATGGAACAAAGGAGCACAGCATCTTACTAATCTTCCCCTCTGCTTTTCATTCCTCTGATGCACTGAATAGTAGAGATCACCCAATAAAGTTGGCACTGGGTTCCTTAGAATGAACAGATGGATTGCATTCTTACTAATGAATCGAGGCTCATCTGCAAATAATACAATCCCATATATGCTCAAGGCCAATAAAGCACAGACTGCTTTCCACTCTCTTAAAGAAGCTTTCAGGGTAGCTTGAGAGATCAAGAAATCCAGATGCATGCCAGGGATTCCAGCCTTAGAAGTCATATGCTGCCCAATCAGGACTGGTTCCAGATGCAATGCCTTTGCTACCTCTTCATTACCGGGAAAGGTCATCTCAGGGTTGAAAGGGACTCCACCCCTGACAGGTATACCAACTAATGATGAGTATTCTTCCAATAAGGGGCCCAATTGAAAATCCTGAAAAGTGAAACATCTCAGTGGGGGATCATAAAACTGAAGGCAAGTGTGGATCAGGCTTCTCTGTGAGGGGTCCAGATCCATAACCATATCAAGTATATCTCCATGGTGTTCCCTGAACAGTGGTATATGGTCTGGAGTGATCAGGGTCTGAATCTTCCTGATGTCTGCTAGCTCTGGCTGGAAGAAGTGGTAGGTGATGTTGCTCTTTTTAGGTGCCATAATGTTGAGACTGAGTAGAGACAAGTGCTGATGGTGATACTGAAGAATGGGCCACTGGTTGGCTGAAGTAGATAGCTGATAGCTGAAGCAAGTGCTGATGAAGATAGGTCAATACTGAAGATGGGGTCAAAACCAAAACCAAATGAAGATGGATACCCTGAAACACAAATAAGCAAATGTCAATATGATGCAATGATTATGTATGCAAATGATACGCAAGGGTTTGTGACTGAGCTGGATCTGATCAAATGCTCTGATAGAAGTCCATGTGTGTAAGAAATCCAGATGGAGGTCTATAAGTCCAGTAACCAAGGTGGGGGACTCAAATAAAGAGCCACATGTCCAGGGTTTAGAATCACAAGAACTGTTCCAACATGGAGTATTCTTAATCATATCAAAGTAACAGGGTATTCTGAGGTCAAGGTACCTGCAAACCTGTAAACAGCCCAACCCCCTCACAGGTGGTGTTCTAAAACAAGGGTCCTCAGACTTGGATCAGTTATGAGAAGTGTAAACACTTCTAACCCGGAGGTACAGTGTTTACAATAACCATAAAAGTTCCTCCTCTAATTCACCTCAGTTTCTGAAGGTCAATACTAAAAGGTCATCCAGACTTAGCAGGCTTCCCAGATAGCCCTAGCATTGCAGGAAATCTGCAACACAGAGTTCTCAAGAAGAAACCCATATCTGAACCGTGTTTCATATTCCCGCACCAGACCGAAATGGAATGGGAAAGAATATGATTCACTCTACCCTAGGTGTCACTCAGGTCCCAGGTATAGGACCTTAAACTCTCAATAGAACACCCACCCACCAAAGCAAACAAACAGATCCAGCCAGCAGCACAGTATGACAATATGATATAATGCAAAGCTATAAAGAAAGCAGTAAAGCGACTGTACAAAAAGCAAAAATAAATACAAATATACCAACACAAATAAGCACATAACACCCCAGTAAGCACAAATCAATCAAGCGCTAGGAGGAACCTACAAAAAGAACCAGAAGCCCTGGTTACAGTATAAGGGTCCCCAGCAGAGTCGCCAAGCTGTCGCTCCCGATAAGTGGACATGGGCCCAGATAAAGGTACAGACGCGAACGGTCGGCGAGAGGAACAATGAGAACACACAGCAGTGAACTCACTGGAGATGAATAGAGTCGCCAGCTAGGCATTTTTATCCCGAGGGAAAGGTAATGCTGCATAAACCTAAGAAAAGATAGATAAGACGGTTGCGAACCAGAGAGACTGAGAAAGGGGGTTGGTTACAACCTGGGAAGGTATTAGCACCCAGATTGTCCGTCGTACTCGACGGGATCCACGCTTAAGAGATTTGTGTTTTAAAGGGGTAGTGTCAGTGCAATTTGTGTATAAAGAGCTGGAAAAAGGATGTACAGGCGTCAGTGTAAAAGAAGTGAAGTGTAATAAGTGAAGTGTCAGTGTAAGGAAAGAGTATGCTCATGATCATGAGGCTAAGAGAATGATGCTGGAAAGAGGGGGAATATACAGAGACTTTTGTTCGATAACTGTTAAGTTATGCCTACGTATCCTCTCGTGCAATGAGGAAGTCAGAACACCGTAGTTCGACTCAAAGAGACTGAAAGGTGAATTGACTTGTGAACTGCTTGCTTGCCTATGCTCAAGTGCATGACCTGTCTGGCTCAGGTGCAAACTGTCTTGCATTAGACGGAAGAAGCAAGTTCTCGTTTGTGAGTGAATGAGATGAGAAGAGAATCCCGGAGGAGACGATTATTGTTTGTTTTTGAGTTTTCAATCTTTTATTGCTTTTGAGAGTTTGTCATAAGTTAATGAGTTTAAGCCTAAACCAATGGGTTAGTAAACTCATCACATCTTCCCTCTGATTAGGGGTAATGAGAGTACCTTAAGTGTGAAGTCAGATTCTCACACTTAATCACCCTGATGTAGGATTAAGATCATTAACCTACTTGTGATTATTTAGATGTTTTTGGTGTTTTTGTTTAGTGTTGAGTAATGAGGTTAAGCCATAATCAAGGATTAAACAGACTCATTACACCATCCTAATAGAAGGATAATAGATGAGAATGTTTAAGCTGAGGAAAGCTCCTCAACTTAATCCATGATTAGGGATTAAACTCATGACAAAACAAGCCTTTTGATTAAGTGGATTTTTATTTAATGGTATGATGATGAAGTGATTTTTAGGGTTTGTAAGACAACTTGAGGGGGACTTGTCCATTAACACTAGGGTTAGTCCTTCTTAACCAATTAAGGAAGAATTAGAACCCTAATGCAAGGCCCAAGTTACAAGTGTGATGCCTTGATGATTATTATGTGAATTGATTAAGAGATTTAAACACATTAAGGGTTTAACACTTAGGATTAAAGTTATACACTCCATCCTAATAGAAGGATACAGGCATAAGCTTAATCACAAAGCCTTAAAGCCTTTAGGGTTTAGTCCCTGATTATGAGATGAGGAGAGAAGACTCAAAAGAGACACAAAGGTGAAACTAAGAGGGGAGACTAATCAAAACCCTAATCATTATCATGCTTGGTTGTTCCTAAGGTTTGTGAGGTTTGCAGGAACAATCTTCAATGGAACCACCAGGAAGCAGATGAAAGGATCAAGAGAAGCAAAGTGACTTGCTTAATTCAAGAAGTCAAGTCACTTGAAGAAAGAAAGTGGGAAGAAGAAGAATGAGCAAGCTCAAACTCAAACACATACAAAAATGCAGCATGGATGCAAGAGAGATGAAAAGAAAAGTTGTGAGAAGTGAAGGCAAATTCACTTCTCAAAATCACTTACCACCTGAAAGGTTAGAAAAGAAATGCAATGCAATGCAAAATGGGATGAGATGACATGATGAGAAACAAAACCAGAAGCATTTACATGATGCTAATGATGCTATGAGATGCTACAAACATGAGGCAGCACATGGAAATGACCATACAAGTTCATGAATGCAAATGAAGCAAGTTAGGAAGCATGGACATACATGAAAAGTTATGAAGTGCACATGGCATACAACATGGCAAATACATGACGCAATGATCAAACATGCTTTCAATATGTCTTATGATGTCAAATGAATCACATGGAGGCATGGAATGTCATGGCAAGTCATGTTATGCAGGAGAATGCAAGATGGATGCATATGGGAAGCCCAAATTAGGGTCTATGAACAATACATCAAACAAAAATCAAAATCAGAAGCAAACCCTAAGATAAAAAATTGAAAATGCCACCCAAAGGACCCCTAATCCTATACTAACCCAATGCCCAAAGGAGAAGTCTCAACTCCTAACCAAGCTCAAGTTATGGTTTTCTTAAGATTTCTAGGGTTTTAGGGTTTCCAAACAAAAGAAATGTCAAACAAATGGAAAATGAAAGATCAAAACATGCCAAATTAATCTTACAAACTACATGCTAAACACAATGCAATGCAAAAAGAATCAATGTCCAACTCTTCATGGATAGGCAGAAATGATTTTTTGAACTTTGGATCAAATTAATGCATAAAAATGATTTTAATTCAATGAAAAATTCTCAAAATGCATCAAGATCAAAAAAGAAATTTGGTTTGAAGGTTGGACAATGTTTCTAAATGTCTTAGAACATTTCATGAATTTTTTGGTGATTTTTAAATACCTAAAAGTATTTTTAATAAATTAATTTTCATTAATCAATTAAAAATAATCTTTTAAATATTTAAAAATACTTTTTTAATGAAAAAAATGAAAATAAAAATATTTTTGTGTTTTAAAAATTAGTGAAACTCTTGACAAAAAGTTTCATAATTTTTAAAACAATTTTGCTATTTTTAATAAATTGTACAAATAAAATGAGAAATAAATGAATAAAACAAAGAAAATAAAAAAGTAATCTGATCTGATGGTGGAGATTTGAACTGGGTTTGGAAACATTGACCAGCGCGTCATCCAATGGCTGTGGTTGGTTCTGATTAAATTAATTTAATTAAGATTAATTAAACTAACTAAAAGTGATTAGGGCAAAACAAAAGGATCTGGGCCATTCATGCACGCGGGAGGTCAACGCAGTCAAGCAATCCAACGCTCCACATTCAAATGGAATTTAATTACAGGATTAGGGTTAATCAAACTCAGGTGACCGGAGGGGAGCTCCGGTCATCTTCCCCGGCGACCCCAAAACCCTAAATCATGATTCAGGCAACCATTCCTCAAATTAAAGCCAGGGAAACATTCCTCTACTCAAACCTTGCTCGAATCAACTCTCAAAATGAATTTCTCATGCTTAAACTAAGGGAATCGAAGCCATGAAGTTTCACGGGCAAAGTTTCAGAGCCCTGGTAAACCCTCATTTCTCACTCATTTCTAATTCTAAAACCATCCCCATGATCAGCAAGACATACACAATCAATTTATAACTTAAAAATCAAGCTCTGAGAGAAAAGTTTCATGGCCATACCTGAGATGGAGACTCCTGTTTCTGGGCTTTCAGAGCTATTCTTTGGTGCAAGCTTGCTCCACTGATTCCCCTGGTGCTAATGGTAAGCTTGGTATGAGCTTAAGCAAGCTATTTTGAGAGATTCCAATCTGATATAGCAGAAAATGAGTTCTGTGTGTGAGTGGTTTCAAGCTCTGTTAATGGTGGATTCTGGCTCTTTTCAATGTGTTTGACTTGTTGGTGAAGAGAAATGGGGTGTTTGATGGCTGGAAAATGAGATTCGAAGAGAGAAGAGTTTTTGCAGGTTTTGTGGTATGCTATGTTCTAGTGTGCTTCTGGCTGTTTTGAGTGTTGGTCTGGGCTTAATGAAGCATGGTGAGTTGAGTAGTGGAATTGTTTCTTGTGTTTGTGAGCTATGGAGGCAGATTCGAAGAGAAATGCAAAATGGGGTGAGTTTGTGTATGCTGCCCTGGGGCTTGTTTCAGGCTTGCTTCATGTATGAAATGGCTAGCATTTGCTTTGCATAAAAGACTCCTATTGGTCAGATGATGTGACCTGGCCTGCTGTGATTGGGATGTTCACTTTTGCAAAAAGTCCACTTTGTTGTAAGGAGGGCATGGGCTAAGTTCTAGCTTGGTACAAGAGGCATGGGCTGCGCAGCAAGGTGTGTGTGGAAGGCTAGCATGGTTCAGCATCCAATGTAGCAAGTGGTAGGAGGTGTCATGATGGTTTTGCAACTTGATCAACCTTGGTTCATATGAAACTATCTTGCCATACAAGCCATGAAATATGAGAAACTTTGGTTCAAATCTGATTTTTAGGTCACATGTAATGTTTGTACATTGGTTTGATGTGAACTAGAAGTCACAAATGGCCTTGATACATGATTTTGCAAATTTTCCAATTGGTGCATATCTTGAAAATTAGTGATTTTTGCCAACTTTGTCACACCATAACTTTTGATCCAAAATGAATTAGGTCATGTTCTTGTACTTTTTGAAAAGGG
This sequence comes from Lathyrus aphaca, assembly GCA_963966055.1. NCBI lineage: Eukaryota > Viridiplantae > Streptophyta > Magnoliopsida > Fabales > Fabaceae > Lathyrus > Lathyrus aphaca. The sequence continues at coordinate 231,798,155 of OZ014524.1, forward strand.
AAAAATGTGTTCTACAACTTTCATGACCAAAGTTTTTTCATTTGAAGCATTTTTGGATCAAAAAGCAAGGTTTGAAAAGTGACCTAGATTGACAAATTCCTTAAAAGTCAACCATGCCCTAAAAAGTCAACTTTGCAAAAACTTCAAATTCTTGATTTTTGTGAACTTCAACCCTCTTCCATGATCAAATAAAGATCATATACACTCAAAATGATGAAGATCACCCCTTGGTTGGGTCATTGGGGGCCTCAGATGCCCTGATTTTGCACTGACTTGTCTGAAAAGTCAACTCTTGATCAGATGACTTCCCCATGGAATTTATTCATGAAAATTGATATGCACACTCCCTATACCATATAGATACAAATGGAAACAATAATTACCAAAAAATTTGGAGTTATGGCCTCTGAAACCAAAACCCTAATTTTAGGTCAACTGTGCAGTCAAACTTGGCTCTGCATCCATACCAATCCCAGTTCTTGTGATTCTTTTGCATTTTTGACTTTGAGAGGATGTAATATGATATAAGAACACTCATGGATCCCTTTGAAGTGATTGATGGCCTTTGGGAGTGGCTCAAGAGGCTCTTGGACTGCTCAGATCACAAACCCTAGGTGCAGATGACTTAGAAACTATGCAGTGAATCAAAAATGAGATATGAGATGATATGATTGTGTTTATGCATATGAAATGATCACAAGCCATGGTGTGAATGGGTGAGGGCAAATTTGGGGTGTTTACAATTTGCCACACCAAGATTTTACTATTGTCCAGGTTTATTATTGAATTAATAATATTGCTTTATTCTTATTTGCCATGGCCTTATGCCATGATTTATTGTCTTTATTTATTTGTCTTGTTCTAAATAACATGTCTGGCTAAAGCACTTAATCAGTATGTAATTAATTAACCGGAATGGATTCGATAAGTCTAGGCTAAAATTATAAACAAATTTATTTTCTGGTTTCAATTTCTTAATATAAAATCAACTTTTTATTACGAGAGCAAAAAGGTAACAAAGGTTACGATTAAGACCACGAGAATGTGAGATTTTAACCAGATAACTGAAATCGAACATTAATTTTAAATACATCAAAAGTGATTTAAAGCTAAGTAGAATTTATAAGTTTTCAAAAAGTACTTTTAACTCAATTTGATACAGCGAGAGCGCTCAATCTGACTTAGGAGTATAGTTAGAGGCAAGACCACGAGAGTGTGAGGTGAATACTTTTAAACTGAAATTTTCTATAGAAAGATATTTTGACTCATTTTTATAAGCCGATGATTTATTGAATCTATGATGGCATACTGATTACATACCGATATTCTATTATAATCCATTTTTAATTTAAATTTATAATCCCCTTTTAGTTCTATGTCTGCCAAATTTAAAACATTATTCGTCAAAGCTAAACATAGTAACACCCTAATAGCATTAGTTTTCTTATCAAGTCTTTGTGGGATCAATTTCTTTATTACTACGCGATTAGGCTGTATACTTGCAGTTAGTACCCGTAAGACTCATAAAGTCGCGATCAATAAGAACATGATTTAGTCTTTGAAAACAAAACAAATTTTATAATTAAGCAGCAAATTCATAATTTCAACTTTAATGACATAACATCTTTGTCCAACTGAAAACAACTTAAAACAACAAAGTATTTTAATAAATTCAACTCCTAAATTCAACAACGAAGGTAAAATCAACAATAAAGTAACAAACGTTCAACCCCCCGAGTGTTACGTATCAGAGCGACGACACTGACTCGAACTAATGAAGGTAGACAACCTTCACTCTAGATTACCTATGTGTTACCAACAGATGACAACATTTAAATAGAAGGGGTGAGATATCAAACAATATAATTGGATATATGATAGACAATATATTGAATAAGATTATATAAAATCAACGTTTCACAACTTACAACCAACATTAATCAACACAAGTCACAACACAACAACATGATTATGTAACCTGAAATGCGACTTATACAATGCACATGCATGTGGTACCATTGGAGCAGAACTCCCAACTTAAAAATCTGCCAATTAATAGAGGCGTCAACAAGGCATAAGCCTTCAACTTAATTTTGCCAATTCAGGTCAACTTACCAAGCATCAGCTCCAACTTGATATGTTATGTATGCAACAACATGAATATCATAATAGCAACAATAATCTTCAAATAGCAACACAACAGTAAACCAAATTATTTATGGAAGTAATTTCAGTTACTATTCGACTCCCTCTATTTTTTAGCTATAAAAATTTTTTCCCCGTTAGAATGCACTCACTTGACATACCCTACGAGTATATACGTTGATAGGATATGTTAGAAAGCTGAGAAAGACTTAACAAAACTGATACAGTCTTGACACCTTAGACCCCTAAGATATTCGATATCAGTTTGAATACCTTTTATACCAAGATTCGAAGCTTTAGTTCTAAATTAGCCCCTAGTAGTTTATTTTAGCAGTCAACACCGCTTTAAACACAATCTACATGGAGAATCGATGCAAATAAGTGATTGATACTTAAAGTGCCAAAAAGAAAAAAAAAATTAGAAAGAATTAAGCCTGCCAATGATAAAATGGTTAAGCTTGCACCAATCTAAAGGATGCAAAACTTGCAAAAAGGCAAAGAAAAGTCTAATGTTAGTTGGTTCAGAGGTACTTGGTTCTGAACTCGATAGGGCGAACTACGATTTGATCCCCCACAACTTGCACTCACTACATATAAAGAGTTATCACACTTGTGAACCAAACCCCATGTTTGAAAAGATCAAATTCACCAACAGGCTACTCCACTATGTGCATGTAAAGGTAAAGGGCTTAATGTGATTGCATCAGAATGAAAACGGGTGAAATAGAAACGAGAGCATTAGGTTGAGCTATAATAGAATGATCCAGACTGGTTTGTATATGGGTTTATGAGCATATATCTTGCTTTTGTGTCGTTAATGTATCTTTGGTGTTTGAGTTAGTACCAGTCTTTTTAGCAAAGTTCCGCACAACCACGTATGGTTATGTGAAGTGTCTTGTGTTTGTGTTTAACGAATATTTTCAAAACCATATAGATTATTTGCTTAAGGACAATCAAAGATTCAAGTGTAGGGGAGTTTGATAACATGATTTTACACTGATTATTTAGCTTGGTTTCCGTTAATTATGTTATCTTTTTTTCGTAATTTACAAGTTATTTCGCAAGTTCTTCAACCATTTTGCAGGTATTCCAATCTATGAGGCTTGTAGAAGAAAATAACTAAAATGAAGAAGAAAAAAGGAATAAATGAGAATAGATAGCAGAAAACTAAGCATTATGCAATTCACACCCATGACGCTCGTAACAAGTCCCAGGCGACCGTCACACATTTGTCAAGTGGGACAACCGTTAGGAACAAGTGACGTCCGTCACAGGTTAAAAATATGAAATTAGATACGCCTAGTCTCAGTCAAAACTGAGTCCATTGCGTATTCTTCTCTATTCTTCCAACTTCCTCAGCAAAACCCAGTCTCAGTCAAGCATGGATTTATCAAGCCCAACAACATTTTCTCCATTATTTTCTACTTCACTGTTAGTGCTTAAGCGCTATAAATAGGAATCGAAGCTAATTTCAAAAGGGAGCCTACATTTATTTTTATTCTTCTGTTTCCTATTCACAGCTTTTCCTTTTAATTTTTCTGCATTGTTTTCCTTTCTGTTTCCATTTACCTTTACCAAATAAGTAATAGCTTCCCACACCGGGGAGCTATTGCACCTTAATTTGCGTTAGTAAATGCCTTCGAATTTTATTTTCCGCAAGCTTACTGACCTGTAGAGATTTGCCACACCAAGATTTTACTATTGTCCAGGTTTATTATTGAATTAATAATATTGCTTTATTCTTATTTGCCATGGCCTTATGCCATGATTTATTGTCTTTATTTATTTGTCTTGTTCTAAATAACATGTCTGGCTAAAGCACTTAATCAGTATGTAATTAATTAACCGGAATGGATTCGATAAGTCTAGGCTAAAATTATAAACAAATTTATTTTCTGGTTTCAATTTCTTAATATAAAATCAACTTTTTATTACGAGAGTAAAAAGGTAACAAAGGTTAGATTAAGACCACGAGAATGTGAGATTTTAACCAGATAACTGAAATCGAACATTAATTTTAAATACATCAAAAGTGATTTAAAGCTAAGTAGAATTTATAAGTTTTCAAAAAGTACTTTTAACTCAATTTGATACAGCGAGAGCGCTCAATCTGACTTAGGAGTATAGTTAGAGGCAAGACCACGAGAGTGTGAGGTGAATACTTTTAAACTGAAATTTTCTATAGAAAGATATTTTGACTCATTTTTATAAGCCGATGATTTATTGAATCTATGATGGCATACTGATTACATACCGATATTCTATTATAATCCATTTTTAATTTAAATTTATAATCCCCTTTTAGTTCTATGTCTGCCAAATTTAAAACATTATTCGTCAAAGCTAAACATAGTAACACCCTAATAGCATTAGTTTTCTTATCAAGTCTTTGTGGGATCAATTTCTTTATTACTACGCGATTAGGCTGTATACTTGCAGTTAGTATCCGTAAGACTCATAAAGTCGCGATCAATAAGAACATGATTTAGTCTTTGAAAACAAAACAAATTTTATAATTAAGCAGCAAATTCATAATTTCAACTTTAATGACATAACATCTTTGTCCAACTGAAAACAACTTAAAACAACAAAGTATTTTAATAAATTCAACTCCTAAATTCAACAACGAAGGTAAAATCAACAATAAAGTAACAAACGTTCAACCCCCCGAGTGTTACGTATCAGAGCGACGACACTGACTCGAACTAATGAAGGTAGACAACCTTCACTCTAGATTACCTATGTGTTACCAACAGATGACAACATTTAAACAGAAGGGGTGAGATATCAAACAATATAATTGGATATATGATAGACAATATATTGAATAAGATTATATAAAATCAACGCTTCACAACTTACAACCAACATTAATCAACACAAGTCACAACACAACAACATGATTATGCAACCTGAAATGCGACTTATACAATGCACATGCATGTGGTACCATTGGAGCAGAACTCCCAACTTAAAAATCTGCCAATTAATAGAGGCGTCAACAAGGCATAAGCCTTCAACTTAATTTTGCCAATTCAGGTCAACTTACCAAGCATCAGCTCCAACTTGATATGTTATGTATGCAACAACATGAATATCATAATAGCAACAATAATCTTCAAATAGCAACACAACAGTAAACCAAATTATTTATGGAAGTAATTTCAGTTATTATTCGACTCCCTCTATTTTTTAGCTATAACAATTTTCCCCCCGTTAGAATGCACTCACTTGACATACCCTACGAGTATATACGTTGATAGGATATGTTAGAAAGCTGAGAAAGACTTAACAAAACTGATACAGTCTTGACACCTTAGACCCCTAAGATATTCAATATCAGTTTGAATACCTTTTATACCAAGATTCGAAGCTTTAGTTCTAAATTAGCCCCTAGTAGTTTATTTTAGTAGTCAACACCGCTTTAAACACAATCTACATGGAGAATCGATGCAAATAAGTGATTGATACTTAAAGTGCCAAAAAGAAAAAAAAAATTAGAAAGAATTAAGCCTGCCAATGATAAAATGGTTAAGCTTGCACCAATCTAAAGGATGCAAAACTTGCAAAAAGGCAAAGAAAAGTCTAATGTTAGTTGGTTCAGAGGTACTTGGTTCTGAACTCGATAGGGCGAACTACGATTTGATCCCCCACAACTTGCACTCAGTACATATAAAGAGTTATCACACTTGTGAACCAAACCCAATGTTTGAAAAGATCAAATTCACCAACAGGCTACTCCACTATGTGCATGTAAAGGTAAAGGGCTTAATGTGATTGCATCAGAATGAAAACGGGTGAAATAGAAACGAGAGCATTAGGTTGAGCTATAATAGAATGATCCAGACTGGTTTGTATAGGGGTTTATGAGCATATATCTTGCTTTTGTGTCGTTAATGTATCTTTGGTGTTTGAGTTAGTACCAGTCTTTTTAGCAAAGTTCCGCACAACCACGTATGGTTATGTGAAGTGTCTTGTGTTTGTGTTTAACGAATATTTTCAAAACCATATTGATTATTTGCTTAAGGACAATCAAAGATTCAAGTGTAGGGGAGTTTGATAACATGATTTTACACTGATTATTTAGCTTGGTTTCCGTTAATTATGTTATCGTTTTTTCGTAATTTACAAGTTATTTCACAAGTTCTTCAACCATTTTGCAGGTATTCCAATCTATGAGGCTTGTAGAAGAAAATAACTAAAATGAAGAAGACAAAAGGAATAAATGAGAATAGATAGCAGAAAACTAAGCATTATGCAATTCACACCCATGACGCTCGTAACAAGTCCCAGACGACCGTCACACATTTGTCAAGTGGGACAACCGTTAGGAACAAGTGACGTCCGTCACAGGTTAAAAATATGAAAAATTAGATACGCCTAGTCTCAGTCAAAACTGAGGCCGTTGCGTATTCTTCTCTATTCTTCCAACTTCCTCAGAAAAACCCAGTCTCAGTCAAGCATGGATTTATCAAGCCCAACAACATTTTCTCCATTATTTTCTACTTCACTGTTAGTGCTTAAGCGCTATAAATAGGAATCGAAGCTAATTTCAAAAGGGAGCCTACATTTATTTTTATTCTTCTGTTTCCTATTCACAGCTTTTCCTTTTAATTTTTCTGCATTGTTTTCCTTTCTGTTTCCATTTACCTTTACCAAATAAGTAATAGCTTCCCACACCGGGGAGCTATTGCACCTTAATTTGCGTTAGTAAATGCCTTCGAATTTTATTTTCCGCAAGCTTACTGACCTGTAGAGATTTGCCACACCAAGATTTTACTATTGTCCAGGTTTATTATTGAATTAATAATATTGCTTTATTCTTATTTGCCATGGCCTTATGCCATGATTTATTGTCTTTATTTATTTGTCTTGTTCTAAATAACATGTCTGGCTAAAGCACTTAATCAGTATGTAATTAATTAACCGGAATGGATTCGATAAGTCTAGGCTAAAATTATAAACAAATTTATTTTCTGGTTTCAATTTCTTAATATAAAATCAACTTTTTATTACGAGAGTAAAAAGGTAACAAAGGTTACGATTAAGACCACGAGAATGTGAGATTTTAACCAGATAACTGAAATCGAACATTAATTTTAAATACATCAAAAGTGATTTAAAGCTAAGTAGAATTTATAAGTTTTCAAAAAGTACTTTTAACTCAATTTGATACAGCGAGAGCGCTCAATCTGACTTAGGAGTATAGTTAGAGGCAAGACCACGAGAGTGTGAGGTGAATACTTTTAAACTGAAATTTTCTATAGAAAGATATTTTGACTCATTTTTATAAGCCGATGATTTATTGAATCTATGATGGCATACTGATTACATACCGATATTCTATCATAATCCATTTTTAATTTAAATTTATAATCCCCTTTTAGTTCTATGTCTGCCAAATTTAAAACATTATTCGTCAAAGCTAAACATAGTAACACCCTAATAGCATTAGTTTTCTTATCAAGTCTTTGTGGGATCAATTTCTTTATTACTACGCAATTAGGCTGTATACTTGCAGTTAGTACCCGTAAGACTCATAAAGTCGCGATCAATAAGAACATGATTTAGTCTTTGAAAACAAAACAAATTTTATAATTAAGCAGCAAATTCATAATTTCAACTTTAATGACATAACATCTTTGTCCAACTGAAAACAACTTAAAAAAACAAAGTATTTTAATAAATTCAACTCCTAAATTCAACAACGAAGGTAAAATCAACAATAAAGTAACAAACGTTCAACCCCCCGAGTGTTACGTATCAGAGCGACGACACTGACTCGAACTAATGAAGGTAGACAACCTTCACTCTAGATTACCTATGTGTTACCAACAGATGACAACATTTAAACAGAAGGGGTGAGATATCAAACAATATAATTGGATATATGATAGACAATATATTGAATAAGATTATATAAAATCAACGCTTCACAACTTACAACCAACATTAATCAACACAAGTCACAACACAACAACATGATTATGCAACCTGAAATGCGACTTATACAATGCACATGCATGTGGTACCATTGGAGCAGAACTCCCAACTTAAAAATCTGCCAATTAATAGAGGCGTCAACAAGGCATAAGCCTTCAACTTAATTTTGCCAATTCAGGTCAACTTACCAAGCATCAGCTCCAACTTGATATGTTATGTATGCAACAACATGAATATCATAATAGCAACAATAATCTTCAAATAGCAACACAACAGTAAACCAAATTATTTATGGAAGTAATTTCAGTTATTATTCGACTCCCTCTATTTTTTAGCTATAACAATTTTCCCCCCGTTAGAATGCACTCACTTGACATACCCTACGAGTATATACGTTGATAGGATATGTTAGAAAGCTGAGAAAGACTTAACAAAACTGATACAGTCTTGACACCTTAGACCCCTAAGATATTCAATATCAGTTTGAATACCTTTTATACCAAGATTCGAAGCTTTAGTTCTAAATTAGCCCCTAGTAGTTTATTTTAGTAGTCAACACCGCTTTAAACACAATCTACATGGAGAATCGATGCAAATAAGTGATTGATACTTAAAGTGCCAAAAAGAAAAAAAAATTAGAAAGAATTAAGCCTGCCAATGATAAAATGGTTAAGCTTGCACCAATCTAAAGGATGCAAAACTTGCAAAAAGGCAAAGAAAAGTCTAATGTTAGTTGGTTCAGAGGTACTTGGTTCTAAACTCGATAGGGCGAACTACGATTTGATCCCCCACAACTTGCACTCAGTACATATAAAGAGTTATCACACTTGTGAACCAAACCCAATGTTTGAAAAGATCAAATTCACCAACAGGCTACTCCACTATGTGCATGTAAAGGTAAAGGGCTTAATGTGATTGCATCAGAATGAAAACGGGTGAAATAGAAACGAGAGCATTAGGTTGAGCTATAATAGAATGATCCAGACTGGTTTGTATAGGGGTTTATGAGCATATATCTTGCTTTTGTGTCGTTAATGTATCTTTGGTGTTTGAGTTAGTACCAGTCTTTTTAGCAAAGTTCCGCACAACCACGTATGGTTATGTGAAGTGTCTTGTGTTTGTGTTTAACGAATATTTTCAAAACCATATTGATTATTTGCTTAAGGACAATCAAAGATTCAAGTGTAGGGGAGTTTGATAACATGATTTTACACTGATTATTTAGCTTGGTTTCCGTTAATTATGTTATCGTTTTTTTGTAATTTACAAGTTATTTCACAAGTTCTTCAACCATTTTGCAGGTATTCCAATCTATGAGGCTTGTAGAAGAAAATAACTAAAATGAAGAAGACAAAAGGAATAAATGAGAATAGATAGCAGAAAACTAAGCATTATGCAATTCACACCCATGACGCTCGTAACAAGTCCCAGACGACCGTCACACATTTGTCAAGTGGGACAACCGTTAGGAACAAGTGACGTCCGTCACAGGTTAAAAATATGAAAAATTAGATACGCCTAGTCTCAGTCAAAACTGAGGCCGTTGCGTATTCTTCTCTATTCTTCCAACTTCCTCTGAAAAACCCAGTCTCAGTCAAGCATGGATTTATCAAGCCCAACAACATTTTCTCCATTATTTTCTACTTCACTGTTAGTGCTTAAGCGCTATAAATAGGAATCGAAGCTAATTTCAAAAGGGAGCCTACATTTATTTTTATTCTTCTGTTTCCTATTCACAGCTTTTCCTTTTAATTTTTCTGCATTGTTTTCCTTTCTGTTTCCATTTACCTTTACCAAATAAGTAATAGCTTCCCACACCGGGGAGCTATTGCACCTTAATTTGCGTTAGTAAATGCCTTCGAATTTTATTTTCCGCAAGCTTACTGACCTGTAGAGATTTGCCACACCAAGATTTTACTATTGTCCAGGTTTATTATTGAATTAATAATATTGCTTTATTCTTATTTGCCATGGCCTTATGCCATGATTTATTGTCTTTATTTATTTGTCTTGTTCTAAATAACATGTCTGGCTAAAGCACTTAATCAGTATGTAATTAATTAACCGGAATGGATTCGATAAGTCTAGGCTAAAATTATAAACAAATTTATTTTCTGGTTTCAATTTCTTAATATAAAATCAACTTTTTATTACGAGAGTAAAAAGGTAACAAAGGTTACGATTAAGACCACGAGAATGTGAGATTTTAACCAGATAACTGAAATCGAACATTAATTTTAAATACATCAAAAGTGATTTAAAGCTAAGTAGAATTTATAAGTTTTCAAAAAGTACTTTTAACTCAATTTGATACAGCGAGAGCGCTCAATCTGACTTAGGAGTATAGTTAGAGGCAAGACCACGAGAGTGTGAGGTGAATACTTTTAAACTGAAATTTTCTATAGAAAGATATTTTGACTCATTTTTATAAGCCGATGATTTATTGAATCTATGATGGCATACTGATTACATACCGATATTCTATCATAATCCATTTTTAATTTAAATTTATAATCCCCTTTTAGTTCTATGTCTGCCAAATTTAAAACATTATTCGTCAAAGCTAAACATAGTAACACCCTAATAGCATTAGTTTTCTTATCAAGTCTTTGTGGGATCAATTTCTTTATTACTACGCAATTAGGCTGTATACTTGCAGTTAGTACCCGTAAGACTCATAAAGTCGCGATCAATAAGAACATGATTTAGCCTTTGAAAACAAAACAAATTTTATAATTAAGCAGCAAATTCATAATTTCAACTTTAATGACATAACATCTTTGTCCAACTGAAAACAACTTAAAAAAACAAAGTATTTTAATAAATTCAACTCCTAAATTCAACAACGAATGTAAAATCAACAATAAAGTAACAAACGTTCAACCCCCCGAGTGTTACGTATCAGAGCGACGACACTGACTCGAACTAATGAAGGTAGACAACCTTCACTCTAGATTACCTATGTGTTACCAACAGATGACAACATTTAAACAGAAGGGGTGAGATATCAAACAATATAATTGGATATATGATAGACAATATATTGAATAAGATTATATAAAATCAACGCTTCACAACTTACAACCAACATTAATCAACACAAGTCACAACACAACAACATGATTATGCAACCTGAAATGCGACTTATACAATGCACATGCATGTGGTACCATTGGAGCAGAACTCCCAACTTAAAAATCTGCCAATTAATAGAGGCGTCAACAAGGCATAAGCCTTCAACTTAATTTTGCCAATTCAGGTCAACTTACCAAGCATCAGCTCCAACTTGATATGTTATGTATGCAACAACATGAATATCATAATAGCAACAATAATCTTCAAATAGCAACACAACAGTAAACCAAATTATTTATGGAAGTAATTTCAGTTATTATTCGACTCCCTCTATTTTTTAGCTATAACAATTTTCCCCCCGTTAGAATGCACTCACTTGACATACCCTACGAGTATATACGTTGATAGGATATGTTAGAAAGCTGAGAAAGACTTAACAAAACTGATACAGTCTTGACACCTTAGACCCCTAAGATATTCAATATCAGTTTGAATACCTTTTATACCAAGATTCGAAGCTTTAGTTCTAAATTAGCCCCTAGTAGTTTATTTTAGTAGTCAACACCGCTTTAAACACAATCTACATGGAGAATCGATGCAAATAAGTGATTGATACTTAAAGTGCCAAAAAGAAAAAAAAATTAGAAAGAATTAAGCCTGCCAATGATAAAATGGTTAAGCTTGCACCAATCTAAAGGATGCAAAACTTGCAAAAAGGCAAAGAAAAGTCTAATGTTAGTTGGTTCAGAGGTACTTGGTTCTGAACTCGATAGGGCGAACTACGATTTGATCCCCCACAACTTGCACTCAGTACATATAAAGAGTTATCACACTTGTGAACCAAACCCAATGTTTGAAAAGATCAAATTCACCAACAGGCTACTCCACTATGTGCATGTAAAGGTAAAGGGCTTAATGTGATTGCATCAGAATGAAAACGGGTGAAATAGAAACGAGAGCATTAGGTTGAGCTATAATAGAATGATCCAGACTGGTTTGTATAGGGGTTTATGAGCATATATCTTGCTTTTGTGTCGTTAATGTATCTTTGGTGTTTGAGTTAGTACCAGTCTTTTTAGCAAAGTTCCGCACAACCACGTATGGTTATGTGAAGTGTCTTGTGTTTGTGTTTAACGAATATTTTCAAAACCATATTGATTATTTGCTTAAGGACAATCAAAGATTCAAGTGTAGGGGAGTTTGATAACATGATTTTACACTGATTATTTAGCTTGGTTTCCGTTAATTATGTTATCGTTTTTTCGTAATTTACAAGTTATTTCACAAGTTCTTCAACCATTTTGCAGGTATTCCAATCTATGAGGCTTGTAGAAGAAAATAACTAAAATGAAGAAGAAAAAAGGAATAAATGAGAATAGATAGCAGAAAACTAAGCATTATGCAATTCACACCCATGACGCTCGTAACAAGTCCCAGACGACCGTCACACATTTGTCAAGTGGGACAACCATTAGGAACAAGTGACGTCCGTCACAGGTAAAAAATATGAAAAATTAGATACGCCTAGTCTCAGTCAAAACTGAGGCCGTTGCGTATTCTTCTCTATTCTTCCAACTTCCTCAGAAAAACCCAGTCTCAGTCAAGCATGGATTTATCAAGCCCAACAACATTTTCTCCATTATTTTCTACTTCACTGTTAGTGCTTAAGCGCTATAAATAGGAATCGAAGCTAATTTCAAAAGGGAGCCTACATTTATTTTTATTCTTCTGTTTCCTATTCACAACTTTTCCTTTTAATTTTTCTGCATTGTTTTCCTTTCTGTTTCCATTTACCTTTACCAAATAAGTAATAGCTTCCCACACCGGGGAGCTATTGCACCTTAATTTGCGTTAGTAAATGCCTTCGAATTTTATTTTCCGCAAGCTTACTGACCTGTAGAGATTTGCCACACCAAGATTTTACTATTGTCCAGGTTTATTATTGAATTAATAATATTGCTTTATTCTTATTTGCCATGGCCTTATGCCATGATTTATTGTCTTTATTTATTTGTCTTGTTCTAAATAACATGTCTGGCTAAAGCACTTAATCAGTATGTAATTAATTAACCGGAATGGATTCGATAAGTCTAGGCTAAAATTATAAACAAATTTATTTTCTAGTTTCAATTTCTTAATATAAAATCAACTTTTTATTACGAGAGTAAAAAGGTAACAAAGGTTACGATTAAGACCACGAGAATGTGAGATTTTAACCAGATAACTGAAATCGAACATTAATTTTAAATACATCAAAAGTGATTTAAAGCTAAGTAGAATTTATAAGTTTTCAAAACGTACTTTTAACTCAATTTGATACAGCGAGAGCGCTCAATCTGACTTAGGAGTATAGTTAGAGGCAAGACCACGAGAGTGTGAGGTGAATACTTTTAAACTGAAATTTTCTATAGAAAGATATTTTGACTCATTTTTATAAGCCGATGATTTATTGAATCTATGATGGCATACTGATTACATACCGATATTCTATCATAATCCATTTTTAATTTAAATTTATAATCCCCTTTTAGTTCTATGTCTGCCAAATTTAAAACATTATTCGTCAAAGCTAAACATAGTAATACCCTAATAGCATTAGTTTTCTTATCAAGTCTTTGTGGGATCAATTTCTTTATTACTACGCGATTAGGCTGTATACTTGCAGTTAGTACCCGTAAGACTCATAAAGTCGCGATCAATAAAAACATGATTTAGTCTTTGAAAACAAAACAAATTTTATAATTAAGCAGCAAATTCATAATTTCAACTTTAATGACATAACATCTTTGTCCAACTGAAAACAACTTAAAAAAACAAAGTATTTTAATAAATTCAACTCCTAAATTCAACAACGAAGGTAAAATCAACAATAAAGTAACAAACGTTCAACCCCCCGAGTGTTACGTATCAGAGCGACGACACTGACTCGAACTAATGAAGGTAGACAACCTTCACTCTAGATTACCTATGTGTTACCAACAGATGACAACATTTAAACAGAAGGGGTGAGATATCAAACAATATAATTGGATATATGATAGACAATATATTGAATAAGATTATATAAAATCAACGCTTCACAACTTACAACCAACATTAATCAACACAAGTCACAACACAACAACATGATTATGCAACCTGAAATGCGACTTATACAATGCACATGCATGTGGTACCATTGGAGCAGAACTCCCAACTTAAAAATCTGCCAATTAATAGAGGCGTCAACAAGGCATAAGCCTTCAACTTAATTTTGCCAATTCAGGTCAACTTACCAAGCATCAGCTCCAACTTGATATGTTATGTATGCAACAACATGAATATCATAATAGCAACAATAATCTTCAAATAGCAACACAACAGTAAACCAAATTATTTATGGAAGTAATTTCAGTTATTATTCGACTCCCTCTATTTTTTAGCTATAACAATTTTTTCCCCGTTAGAATGCACTCACTTGACATACCCTACGAGTATATACGTTGATAGGATATGTTAGAAAGCTGAGAAAGACTTAACAAAACTGATACAGTCTTGACACCTTAGACCCCTAAGATATTCAATATCAGTTTGAATACCTTTTATACCAAGATTCGAAGCTTTAGTTCTAAATTAGCCCCTAGTAGTTTATTTTAGTAGTCAACACCGCTTTAAACACAATCTACATGGAGAATCGATGCAAATAAGTGATTGATACTTAAAGTGCCAAAAAGAAAAAAAAATTAGAAAGAATTAAGCCTGCCAATGATAAAATGGTTAAGCTTGCACCAATCTAAAGGATGCAAAACTTGCAAAAAGGCAAAGAAAAGTCTAATGTTAGTTGGTTCAGAGGTACTTGGTTCTGAACTCGATAGGGCGAACTACGATTTGATCCCCCACAACTTGCACTCAGTACATATAAAGAGTTATCACACTTGTGAACCAAACCCAATGTTTGAAAAGATCAAATTCACCAACAGGCTACTCCACTATGTGCATGTAAAGGTAAAGGGCTTAATGTGATTGCATCAGAATGAAAACGGGTGAAATAGAAACGAGAGCATTAGGTTGAGCTATAATAGAATGATCCAGACTGGTTTGTATAGGGGTTTATGAGCATATATCTTGCTTTTGTGTCGTTAATGTATCTTTGGTGTTTGAGTTAGTACCAGTCTTTTTAGCAAAGTTCCGCACAACCACGTATGGTTATGTGAAGTGTCTTGTGTTTGTGTTTAACGAATATTTTCAAAACCATATTGATTATTTGCTTAAGGACAATCAAAGATTCAAGTGTAGGGGAGTTTGATAACATGATTTTACACTGATTATTTAGCTTGGTTTCCGTTAATTATGTTATCGTTTTTTCGTAATTTACAAGTTATTTCACAAGTTCTTCAACCATTTTGCAGGTATTCCAATCTATGAGGCTTGTAGAAGAAAATAACTAAAATGAAGAAGAAAAAAGGAATAAATGAGAATAGATAGCAGAAAACTAAGCATTATGCAATTCACACCCATGACGCTCGTAACAAGTCCCAGACGACCGTCACACATTTGTCAAGTGGGACAACCATTAGGAACAAGTGACGTCCGTCACAGGTTAAAAATATGAAAAATTAGATACGCCTAGTCTCAGTCAAAACTGAGGCCGTTGCGTATTCTTCTCTATTCTTCCAACTTCCTCAGAAAAACCCAGTCTCAGTCAAGCATGGATTTATCAAGCCCAACAACATTTTCTCCATTATTTTCTACTTCACTGTTAGTGCTTAAGCGCTATAAATAGGAATCGAAGCTAATTTCAAAAGGGAGCCTACATTTATTTTTATTCTTCTGTTTCCTATTCACAGCTTTTCCTTTTAATTTTTCTGCATTGTTTTCCTTTCTGTTTCCATTTACCTTTACCAAATAAGTAATAGCTTCCCACACCGGGGAGCTATTGCACCTTAATTTGCGTTAGTAAATGCCTTCGAATTTTATTTTCCGCAAGCTTACTGACCTGTAGAGATTTGCCACACCAAGATTTTACTATTGTCCAGGTTTATTATTGAATTAATAATATTGCTTTATTCTTATTTGCCATGGCCTTATGCCATGATTTATTGTCTTTATTTATTTGTCTTGTTCTAAATAACATGTTTGGCTAAAGCACTTAATCAGTATGTAATTAATTAACCGGAATGGATTCGATAAGTCTAGGCTAAAATTATAAACAAATTTATTTTCTGGTTTCAATTTCTTAATATAAAATCAACTTTTTATTACGAGAGTAAAAAGGTAACAAAGGTTACGATTAAGACCACGAGAATGTGAGATTTTAACCAGATAACTGAAATCGAACATTAATTTTAAATACATCAAAAGTGATTTAAAGCTAAGTAGAATTTATAAGTTTTCAAAAAGTACTTTTAACTCAATTTGATACAGCGAGAGCGCTCAATCTGACTTAGGAGTATAGTTAGAGGCAAGACCACGAGAGTGTGAGGTGAATACTTTTAAACTGAAATTTTCTATAGAAAGATATTTTGACTCATTTTTATAAGCCGATGATTTATTGAATCTATGATGGCATACTGATTACATACCGATATTCTATCATAATCCATTTTTAATTTAAATTTATAATCCCCTTTTAGTTCTATGTCTGCCAAATTTAAAACATTATTCGTCAAAGCTAAACATAGTAACACCCTAATAGCATTAGTTTTCTTATCAAGTCTTTGTGGGATCAATTTCTTTATTACTACGCGATTAGGCTGTATACTTGCAGTTAGTACCCGTAAGACTCATAAAGTCGCGATCAATAAGAACATGATTTAGTCTTTGAAAACAAAACAAATTTTATAATTAAGCAGCAAATTCATAATTTCAACTTTAATGACATAACATCTTTGTCCAACTGAAAACAACTTAAAACAACAAAGTATTTTAATAAATTCAACTCCTAAATTCAACAACGAAGGTAAAATCAACAATAAAGTAACAAACGTTCAACCCCCCGAGTGTTACGTATCAGAGCGACGACACTGACTCGAACTAATGAAGGTAGACAACCTTCACTCTAGATTACCTATGTGTTACCAACAGATGACAACATTTAAACAGAAGGGGTGAGATATCAAACAATATAATTGGATATATGATAGACAATATATTGAATAAGATTATATAAAATCAACGCTTCACAACTTACAACCAACATTAATCAACACAAGTCACAATACAACAACATGATTATGCAACCTGAAATGCGACTTATACAATGCACATGCATGTGGTACCATTGGAGCAGAACTCCCAACTTAAAAATCTGCCAATTAATAGAGGCGTCAACAAGGCATAAGCCTTCAACTTAATTTTTCCAATTCAGGTCAACTTACCAAGCATCAGCTCCAACTTGATATGTTATGTATGCAACAACATGAATATCATAATAGCAACAATAATCTTCAAATAGCAACACAACAACAAATCAACATTGGCCATAAGTCTACAACTTATATCTACACAACAATGAATCAACATTGGCCATATGACTAAAACATATATTTGCCAATAAATAGAGGCATTCCAACCAGATACAACACCACCTGAAATTTCGCAACTTTCAACAAGGGTTCCACGCAACAACCAACCAAAATATACTACAAACCAATCGCATAATTATTCGGAAGTTTTCGACTAAAATCGGTTAATTAATCTTCCACTAAATTACTAACATTATCTACCCTACACTACTCTTATTAAGTCCATACAATCATTTCTAGTATAGTAAAACCTGTTACTAATATCTCACTGCCAAACTAGTACAGTTACTTCTTGTCCTTAAAATGCATTACTTGTTACCAAGACACACTACCTGTTATTTACTTGATAAATTACTACTATGTTACCACATTAATCTTCTGCCAATTTATTCTACTAATTACTCTACTGAAATACTTTGCTAAATTCATGTTACACTGTCATTACACTAATCTCCAACCTACTACTAGTTTATCGATGTTAAACCATTACTACACTGTTTCTAAATTACTTTCCGAACCTGCCACTAAGATATGCTACTTGTTACCATAATACACTACCTGTTATCCACTTGATAAATTACTATTAATTACCCGTACTGATAATTCTCTACTAAATTATTGCACCTGTTATTAAGCAATATACATCAGTTACTAAGGTTTTTCTACTAAATTACAAGCCCTTATTTACAAATGTTATTCTGCTACTGCCAAGTATAATTGTTATTCTGCTACGCTATATAAATATTGCTAGCTCTACTATATAAGTATTATGTATTCTGCTACATCACAAGAACAAAACGAAAGGAAGGTCGCTCATCACAACAATGTGTGTCGGTCATCCCAGTCTGTTACAGTTGTCACAATGCAAGATATGGCGTGACGGTCGGCACAGCAGCCAGACGATCATCACACTATGGGACGGTCGTCCCAACCTCAAACTTTGTTCGTCTCTGTTTCCTTATTCTATTAGATTTCTCCTTCGGTTCAATCTCAGACCAACACAGTACAAAAACAACATAGGAAAATCACATTCAAACAACATAGATTGATTCTTCTACGACCAATTCAACAACATCAACCAATTTCAGTATCAACCATAACAATCAACACATATACAAAAGCAATTTTATAAACTTAATCCCACATATTATTCATCAAATACCCTATTATAGAGTCAGAACCCCACCCTTACCTTGGATTGAAGGTTACTCTAATTCTCCGATTGAAAGATGGCCTCTTTTCCTCTTCATTGCAACTTCACGTAACTTCTCCCAAAACTTATTTCTCTCCTACAGATAACCCAACTTCTCTTATATTACAATTAACCTTATAATTGTATTATTTTTAATACTTCTCATTGGGCCTAATTTATACACCCATGTACTCTTACTATATCTAACCACAAGTAAGCTCACTAATAATATTAGTATTATTATAATACTATTTCTACAACTTAATCCAATAAATTAATTCAACTAACAATAACACAACTTAAATCAACATTCTACAACTCCAACAATTAAATCAACAGAAAATAATACAAAGATATTTAATTAAATAATCAATTAAATAAATAGGGCGTTACAATGAACGCGAACGGGGAGAAGGACTGTGGGTCTCACTTCGTCGGTGTCTTCGCGGGGGAGAGCAAGATCAACGGTCGTTCTCCAACATCTGTAGACGCTCATTTTGCTGGAAAATGGCAAATTTAGACTTGTTGAGAGCAGCGATGAGGATTGCGGTGTTGGAATCCGCATCTTGAGAGACGGGGATAGGCTCAAAAAGTATGATCTCTTTGAGGGGTGGCAATAGGCTTTAAGTTCTGGACGACGGGGAGGTATTGCGCCCGTCAAAAAGGTTAGTTTTATGGACGGTAGTTCCACGATGCCCAGGATTGTCACCGTCGCTGAGAAGGATGGTGATAAAAGGGTTGTTGATGACGTCGTTGTGTTGAACGACCATGAAGGTGAAAAATATTAAAATAAGCTTTGATCTTTGGTCGAAAAGATGGTGGTTCTTGATTCAAGGAAGATGGAGGAGCTTGTTTCCCACAGACGTCGCCACTGTTCTGATCAGTCAGAACAAGTTCTCATGGCCTTCAGTGTAGGGCAGCAACAACAGTTGTAAGAAAGGGGTGGTGTACCTGCAAGGTACTCCGACGCTCAAGTAAGTTTCAATTGGAGAGTGAAAGCAAAGCAAAAGTTTGTTAGGTGAGAGTGTAGAGATTGAATTGAATTCCTGACCCTCAAAAGGGGGTATTTATATGAGTCTATGTGGCCGAAATATGTGGGTCCGTGGTCCATGACTTGGTCCAACTGCATTTGTGAGTTTCGAAGGGACAGTTGGTCGCGTGAACTACCAAACATGTGAGAGGTAGATCCCCAATGGCTATAACTCCAACATCTATCTTCTCCCCAATGGCTATATTGTTCCTGATTATTTGTTGGGCCTTCTCCCATAACTAGACTGGATTGGGCCCTATCCAACTCTATGACACCTGTCAATCTAGTCCAATACACCTATAAATGCTTCTTGCTAGCCAAATGAGCATCCTATTTGGGTTTCTCGTTCAATCTTGACTTCCTTCTTCTATCTATCTTATTGACATTCCATGTGGAGAAAGACTGAGAGCTAGGGTGAGACATTGAAAATTATTAATAGTCTTTCTTATATATATTTAATTTAGGTGATATGGACTATCATTCACATCTCAATAGAAACAAAATTAAAGTTAAACTAAAGATAATTAATAAAGGATTTATATAATTAGTATTAAATTCAATAAATTCTTAATCAAATAACATATATGTGTGACCAAGTTAAAAAATGACAAGTATTTGGATACATAACCAATCATCCCCTACATAATTTAAAGAACCTCAATTTTGAGAACTTAAACTGTTTTTCTATATGAAATCCTTAAGTTAGAAACTAAAAACAAAATGAAATTAGAAAATATTCAAGAACAAACTATATCATATGGTTAGCCCACATAGTACAAATAGCCAAAGATATGGTGAGAAAAATTCCTATCTTCTTCAACACCACATCAAAACCTTTTCCACTTTTGATACCAACAAACCAAGCTTTTTCTTTCTCATTCCAAATGATTTTCTTCATGCTATTAGCTCCATAGCCATACTTCTTTTTCACACATTCTGATTTTGGTTTCATTTCTTCAACTTGCTCCTTCAAATAAACACAAAGCACCAAAAAAAGTGCAAATATAAACACAATGCCACTTGCTATTGTCTTTGATGGTTTCTTCATGTACTCTATCAAATTTGTCTTGATTTTCCTTAAGAGAGAGTAACCTTGTTTCTTTGGTATCATCAATGTCTTTGCTTTCTCTATGAATTTTTTGTTTTCCATGATTGGATTGAGTTGAACTTTGATTGTTTGTGAAGGTGTTATCTTGTGAAAGAATGTGTTTGCTACTTGACGTGTAGCAACAAACATTCCATGACTAACTTTTGTTGTTTCCTCAACAACTTCATAGCTTGTAGAATTTGAATAATCAATGTTAGTACCATCATCAATAAAATTCTCATTAGCGTTATCATTATCAGTGATAAACTCCATTGAGAAATTATCAATGTCAGTGTCATTGATTTCTTTGTTCACATTTTGTTGCTCAGATTCTACTGCAAAAACAAAACCTACTGTTAATAATTTTGGTTTTCGAAAACAAATATATAAAGTTCGAAAAAAACTCACTTCTGAAAAAAAATGTACGTCAATAATTAAGTTAAATTTATATTGGTATCGTGTCTGGTGTCTGTAAAAAAAATTGAGTACATATTACCTTGCACCTCATTCTCTTTCCTGTTTGTGTGGAAGCTTGAAATATCTTCAATTGGAACAACCTTTTGATGCTCTTCCATAAAACTCTGTCAAATTATTTAAATAATCATATGATAAAGTAAAGTGTTAATTTATTAATTATATAAAAATTAGGGTTCTAGACTAACAATTTATAAATCTATTTGTGACTGTTAAATTAAATATTAGAAATATGTCATACCTTTTCTAAATCATTGCTTGACATTCCAACCCATCTTAAATTCTCAACCATCCTTTCTGTCTTGAATTCCTCATCAAGATTCCCAATCTCTATGGATCTTGTGTTTGGATCTTCCCAAGCTTTGTCATCATATCTCATGGAGTTCATCATATGATCACTCATATGATTGTAATTATTATTTCCAACCATAAAAGTGAAATCATTATCATTATCATGATCATGATGGGTTGCATAGTTTTCATTACCACCAAAAGCATGTGAGTAGTTTGATTGATTAATCAGTTCCTGAGAAGCTTGAGCTACAGATAGAATTTCCTGCAAGATATCTGTTTCATTTCTGGTTTCACACATCGAACCCGAGGCGAATTGCGTCATTTTGAGATCAGAAATGCCAACTTGAGGAAAGTCTTGCACCTCCAAAGGTGGCATGGTAAACCTATGTTGCATCCTTGCACACTCTAGTGCAATATCCACCTACAAATAATTAAATAAATTATTTTAATTCATATAGACATGTAAATCTATTGTAATTCGTAACCATTCGATCAAAGTTCTTCGTTTACATTAGTACATTATGAGAAAATACTGAGAAGTGCTGAAGAAGAAACTAGTAGTACCTTTGATGGAGGGTAATTCGGTGTCGATCCATAATTGGGAAATGATGAAGAAGATGTTGGAAGATTGAGTAAATCTTCTGATAAGAATTGTGTCCAAATCCCATTATTATCCCTTGTGATATCTCCACCATTGTTGCTAAAAGTGTTAGCGCCATTTAGGGTTTGGGTTGAGTTTGAATCCCATGGCATCAAATAATTTGAGCTCTCTAAAACTTCATCTCTTCCTTCAGAATATAACTCAATGCTTGATGATTGATCACTTGTCATATGATTTGCATGCCTGGTCACATTATTAACATACTGCTCCCCAACTTTTGGAACAATCACTGTATTCTTCTTGAATATTCGGCATAGCGCATATGCGTCCTGAAATCACAATATTTTTATATAATTAAATCATATTCTATCGTCTATAATTTGATTAAGAGTTAGTTATATATATAATCAGAGGTTTTGAGTTCGAACCTGCAATCCCGAAGAAGGATTGTCGCATTCTCTTTCGTCAAGACGATACTCATGCATAACCCAACCGGTACGAGATCCATGCGGAGCTCTTCCTCTATAGTAAACTAGGGTTTTCTTCATTCCAACAGCACGAGTCTGCGAATTCACCTTCCGATCTTTCCCGGTTGCTTTCCAATATCCAGATTTTGTAGCTCTATTTGTTCTTGATCCATTCGGATACTTCCTGTCTCGTGGACTGAAAAAATACCATTCCAAATCTTTTCCTGGTAGCAATGACTTCCCTATAACAATCACAATACTTTTCAGAAACACATCTAGTAGTTATATATATATTGCATGTTTTGAAAAGCTCAAAATTGCACTAATATAGAGAAGAAAAAAAAATATGTATCTTTAATTTGTTGACTGTTTTTTGACTTGGGAATCCAACTATTTTTCTCATTAATTCAAGGTTTTAAATAACTGTCACAGTCGTGTTGCAGTCACGATTTCAGTCTGTACACATGTTACGATACTGAAATACGATAGTTGTTGTGTGAATTAGCCCTAATTTAATATTTATCTGGCATCTTCTAATACCGTTTTGCCGAGTAACCGACTTTTGTTAAAACCTTGTTACTATGTACCTTGATGTTCACGACAGTAACCCTATAATTGAAGGACCATTCTTCCTACAACCTTAAGTACACCCCTAAATATTCTATACCAAAGTGGAAAAATATACTTGACCAAAAAAGCAAGCATGTGTTTTCTTTTAGTATATCATTGAATAAAGATCAGGAGAAGCTAAATCGTGTATAAAGAAATGTGCCTCCACTTTTTTTAGATTCTTTTAATTTGTTTTCACTGTTAAAAGCACTTCTGATTACAAACCACATTAACCAATAATGATTCTCCCAATCAAAACAAAATGAAAAAAAAAAGCTGTTTTATTCAACAACTCTTTTAGATCATAATCATATACATCCCAAACATATCATGATAATCATCAAAATATTATAAGATTGTACCTGGTAAGTCCCATGGTTCACACTTGTAGAGATCAACTTCAGGGATGATTTCCAGTTCGATTCGACGGCCATTAATCTTTCTTTTGAGGTAATACGAAACAAGTTCTTCATCTGTAGGGTGAAACCTAAATCCAGGAGGCAATGAAACAGGTGCCATTATAATCTAATAACTTACCAAATTACTATATGCACCCCTCTTTATTTGAATAAATTGACAACAAAGAGTATATAGATATCTACAAAAAAAACTCTTGAGCTTCCTCAAAAAACTTCACAACAATTCCTCAATCAAACCCTGCCACAAAACAAACCATAACCCAAACCAAATCAAAACCTGATTTCATAAACAAACATAAACAAAATTAGTTAAGAATATGATGGTTTAAAAGAGAGAAAGAAATGAAGACCTTAGTAAAGGAGGAAGAAGATCCTAAGGGAGAAACTGGGAGAGAAAAACTGAGAGAGAATGTTGAGAGCCAATGAGGAGAGGGAGGGTGGAATGTTGTGGTTGCTTGGGGTTTTGATAAAGAGAACAAAAAGAGAGAAAGATTGGAAAAACAAAAAAGCATACTTGAATGTTGTGTCCACCTCTATGTTTCTTTTCTTTTTCAACTTTGAATTCTACTTTTCATTTGTTTTTTTGATCAATTACATTATTCCTGATATCTTAGGTCTCAAGTTTGAATTAATGATTATTATTACTATATAGTATACTATACTTTATATCAATATAGTTTATTAAAAATATAAAACTTGATCTCTTCTCCTTTGATATTGGAATATTGATGCTATGCTTGTTATTTGTTCTTTCCTGTGTTCCACATTGCCATGCATGCATGGATGCATTTCACACTTAGATTTTGGATTAAGAATATTTCATTAACGTGCATGAGGAAATAAGTTCCTTAGGCAAAATATAACTTAATTTGGCGGCTGTTAATTGACACTTTCACATTACTTTTTGCATGTTGCCAACAAGATATACTCAATCTCTTGAGCTTTTTCAGCTTCTAGTTGTAATTAAGTACTTTTTCTTTTGTGTAGTTTATTTATGACTGAAAATGATGTAAGTTGATGAAAAAAGGGTGATGGTAAGTTGATAGTGAGGGACCCATGTGGGACCAGCTTTTGCCACGTGAAATAAATAAAGCATCCACGTGGCATGGTAGGATCACTTGTAAGTTATCTCATCCTTTTCCTGTCTAACACAAAGTTCTTCTTCCCTCATTATCTCCATTCTCATGTCATGCTTTCCCTTTCATCAATCCATCTTTTTGTGCTTTTCTCCTTTTTGAGTTTATGCCTCATTTCAACTCTATTATTTTATGCCATAAATATCTTGTCTGTTTCAAAGGTTAAGACTGTCTTCTTGAATGAGATTTTGCTTCAATAGATATACAATACAAATAGACTTTTTTTTTTTTTTAATCTTACAAGAAATTTTAAAAAATAATTAATGAGATTTTTTATGAACTACCATGTCACATTAAATATGATAAAACATGAACATGTATCTATAAATGAAGAAAATATTGAGTTAGGCTAAATAGGGTATCTGAGTAGAGATAAGACATCTATAATAATGAGATTTTTTAGGTTTAAGTTAAGATTTATCTAAATTTTAAGAGGGCATCTGAGTATAATTTTGTATAATCATTAGTTAGACTTAATATACAACATATTATCGAATTATTAGAATTTGTTGGAAATTAACGCATATATTTCTCAAGAGTAAATTTCTTTTTCTTTTTCTTTAATGCACTAATAAATTATGTTAGGAAAAAATTTATAATGAAAAAATCGAATCAATCTTAAAATTGTTTCATTTTATAATAATAGTATTTTTTCTCCTATATAAAAATAGGTTTTATCAACAATGAATTTATTCCCGTATATAAATATTAATTTTATTTTACACGATTTATAATAAAAAAATTGAATCAATAGCAAAGTTATTCCCGTATATAAATATTAATTTTATTTTACACTATTTAGAAATAAAAAAAATTGAATCAATAGTAAAATTGTTCCCGTATATAAATATTAATTTTATTTTACACGATTTAGAAATAAAAAAATTGAATCAATTGTAAAGTTGTTCCCGTTTATAAATATTAATTTTATTTTACACTATTTAGCAATAAACAAATGAAGAAGTCTATGTCAAACAACCTCCGGGTTTTGAAGACTTCAAGAATCCCTCTCATGTCTACAAGTTAGAGTAGGCTCTTTATGGCTTAAAGCAAGCACCAAGAGCATGGTATGACCGCCTTAGCAACTTCCTATGTGAGAAGGGTTTTACAAAAGGAAAGGTTGACAAGACGTTGTTCATAAAGAAGTTCAAAGGTAACACCTTATTAGTTCAAGTCTATGTCGACGACATTATCTTCGGTTCAACAAACAAATACCTTTGCGAAGAATTTTCACTTATGATGCAAGGAGAATTCGAAATGTCCATGATGGGAAAACTGAACTATTTTCTTAGACTACAAATCAAGCAAACAAAGGATGGCATCTTCATCAACCAATCCGAGTATTGCAAGGAACTATTAAAAATATTCGATATGGATAGTTGCAAGGTGATGTCCACTCCTATGGGATCCGGAACGTACGTTGATCAAGATGAATCCGACATTCCAATTGATATCACAAAGTATCGAGGTATGATCAGTTCATTATTATATTTGACGGCAAGCCGTCCTGACATTATGTTTAGTGTATGTCTGTGTGCACGCTTTCAAGCAAATCCGAAGGAATCGCATCTCACCGCCTTAAAAAGGATTACGAAGTATCTCAAAGGAACAATGAATGTCGGACTATGGTATCCAAAAGGTAGTACATGTTCTTTAATTGGTTATTCTGACGCTGATTATGCAGGATGT
Organism: Lathyrus aphaca; assembly: GCA_963966055.1. Lineage (NCBI taxonomy): Eukaryota > Viridiplantae > Streptophyta > Magnoliopsida > Fabales > Fabaceae > Lathyrus > Lathyrus aphaca. The sequence continues at coordinate 231,824,819 of OZ014524.1, forward strand.
AAGACCGATAGAAAAAGCACAAGTGGAACTTGTCATATTCTCGGGAATGCACTAGTATCATGGGCATGCAAGAAGCAAGCTTGTGTCGCACTTAGCACGGCCGAAGCGGAATACATTGCAGCTGGCAGTTATTGTGCACAAATTTTGTGGCTTAAGCAGCAATTTCTTGACTATGGCGTAAATCTCGGTTGCATTCCTCTTCGATGTGATAACACAAGTGCCATCAACATCACAAAGAACCCGGTCATGCATTCAAGAACAAAGCACATAGACATTTGACACCATTTCCTTCGTGATTACATACTTAACGGAGACGTAGATGTTACCTTCGTGGATACGCATAATCAATTAGCGGACATTTTCACAAAGCCGCTTGCAAGAGAACCTTTTTACAAGATTAGAAGAGAACTTGGAATCATAGATGAAAAAGATATATAAATCATCCATTAACAAAGGTGCACAACATTCATTCTTCTTTTGTTTAAGCAAAATATTTCAATGTGTTTCTGCTTCTACTCCCTTCTTATATGTGCCATATATGTGTATGTTTCAATAAATATGTTTCGTTATGTTTCTTTAAGATGTAAAATTCCGCACTTATGCTATGTATGCACTTCAAGTTTTAATCTATGATATGTTATTTATAGTTTCATTATTTCTTGTTTATGGCTTTCATTATTTTCACCCATCTTTCCCTTCTTTTTGATAATGTCAAAGGGGGACACTACAAGAAAAAAATCAATTTAGGACGGAAAATTGTGACGGAAATAATTTCCGTCCCCAAAAAATTAAATTGAGACAGAATTTGAGAAGATTTTCTGTCACAAGTAATTTAATAAAGTATATATTCTTATTTGGGATAGAATTATATTTTCGTCTCGAACTGGAAATGAATTTTCGTCCCAAACTTAGGGGAAAAAAAGCGGGAAGTTTGGCGCCAATATTGAGACAGAAATTCATTATTATTTCCGTCTTAATATGATATATATTATATTTATTAAATTTGTAATATTATTTATGATAATATATATATATATATATATATATATATATATATATATATATATATATATTATATAAAATATACTTAATACAAGTAAATAGTATTCAGGTTTTATCAAATTAAAAGGAAAAAAATGATTTAAATTGATTTAATAAAAATTAAAGAAAATTTTAAGAATTAATGTTTTGAAAGGGAAAAGAAAATTGATGGGAGAACAGAAAGAAGAAAGGATGAAAACGTGAGAAAAGATGAGATGAGAAACCCTAGTCAAGAAAGCTATGTCTGCCGCCATCTTCTCTCCGTATTCTTGTTTCCTCTTGCTGACCACCTGAATCAGTGACATATTCTTTCTTCCTTTCATCAGTATCCTTTTCGTTTCCTCTTACTTACATCCTTTTTGCATCCTCTCAACAAAGTTTTGCTCACCTCCGTCTTCTCGTTGTTGTCTCTGTAGGTATGAAATACTTACTCTTCTTCTATTTTAACTTACACTTATTTATCTTAGCTTCATTTTGTAGCAATATTTTTGTTTATTTGTTCTTTTGTTTTGTTTTGAGTTGGAAGAAATATTAATAATCTGACAGGAGAAAGATTTTAAGATCCTGGGAATCAACCTTAATTATAGATGTAAGTGCTCAAATCTCACTTTTTTTTTGTTCTGCTAATTATCACTCTCCCTCATATTGAATGGAAACCTAACTCTGTTAAAACCTAGTCACACCCTTTTTTCCTCTAATTTTATTTCTCATGATTTCTAAATTGTCTATTGATTTTGAGTTTGTTATGCACTTCCATTTGTGCCGAGTTTTGTTGTAGGTTGAGTGAATTTATCAATAAATTTTGAATTGTGATGTTATATTCTGTATCTTGAAAAATGAATTATTGTGTATTTGTCCATAATTTATATTCCACATGTTTCATGTTCAGTAAATTGGTCTACTTACCCAATTCATTAGAAGGTTTTAGAATATAAAGGTATTAGATTTAGTATACTAGGTTGAGTCTATCACCTAAGCAACCTACATTACTTCAAGCTTTATATGTATAAGTTCATAGAAATTAGAATGTTCTCTGCATAACTTATAGCAATATCCTGTATAAATTCAAACTTCTGCAATGCAATGTGATACCGACATAAAACACTAAAATGTAAATACAAAATTCCACACAACAATACAAGATGTTTTATTGAACATAACACCAAAAGAAAAATCACCAATATCAGAACAAGGTACATAATGAGCAACACAAAATTACTGAATCTTAGTTATGTAATGAAGATTTATATAGTTTATAATACACTCCATGTGATATTTTATTTGATAAATTATGTGATTGTGATTGTATATATGTAGTATTGTACTAGTGTGCACTAGAGTAGAGGTATTTGTTATAAATGACTCATGGTTGACAATATACTGTCAAAACTTAGAGTTCCAGATTTCACAACACCATTGTACACTAGTCCTTGCATTAATTTAGGAAATTTAGAAATTTAATTTAGGAAATTTATCAACAAAAACGGAACCTTTACGAACACAGATCCTCGACAACATGTTACTTTACCAGTCTTTGAGGGACCTTTACGAACACGGATCCTCGACAACATGTTACTCTACCAATCTTTGCCTCAAAGTAAAAACCACTATTAATTTAAAGATTAAAAAAGAGATAAAATAATTATGGAAAAAACTCAGCCCCCACCACCTTTATTGTATTCTGAGTGTGTAGTTACTATGACTTTGAATGCTAGGTGAACTTCTATTTGTGTTTCTTTCTTTTAGATTAAAACATGAGTGTTAGTATTTCTCTGTTACTATTATGAGTTCAATTATATGGTCTCTCACTTGAGTTCATGTGTTTCTTTTGTTTTAAAATTAGAACAAAATGCAGCATAATAATAATATACTTATTGTGTATGTATCTCTAAACAAATGCAGCATAAAAGTTTAGGAAGGATTCCACACAAGGGTGAACTATTCAAGAAGTGTCACACAAGGAAAGGGACACAATTTTGTGGATAAGAGATCCAATGATGCATATGTTAGTATCATGTTAATTTCTCTTTTGATTCATGGATGGACACCCTACATAGTATACAGTGTCAAATGATTATAAAAAATCACATTAAATTTTGTCTCTTTCACATAGAGAAATGTTTGATGCAAGTGGAGGGAGTATCTTCACTACACATATAATATATTGACTTATAGTCACAATAAAATTATAGTATCATCACTAGTTTCAAATAGTAGCAATAGTGCATTATAATGACTACCAGACAAGAATAAATTTCAAGAATCTTAAGTGTAAAGGTAGATAAACTAACATACATTATCACATATTTTCTTAAAAATTGTTTTGGTTCACTTGCTCTAAAACGGAAGCCGTGCATGATGAATATATTTTTGAAAATTTATATGCATATGTGGCTTGATGGATTCTCTTTCCTAACAAAGAAAATGAAAAAAATAACTAAAATGATTGTAATTACCTAAGTTTTGTTCCATGGTATCTTTTGAAGTAGACCCCTTTTAACAATATATATTTTCTTATAAATGTACTATTGTTTATTTCTCTATCAGTCTTGAGAACTACTTATCATGTTTGTCTTTACTTTTTCAGAAATTTTTTGTGAATCTAGGTTCACAAGTTGAGTCTCATCCTCAATCTTCTGAGTCTGGTAATGCTGGAAATGCTGAGAGTGATATGGACTTAGTGAAGATGAAATTTCTGATGGTAATGCTACTCATGAAAGTAATGCAAATAAGGATAGAGATACAGTACATGAGTAATATTGTTGTCTTTGGAATGTAGAATTTAAAAACCATTGGAAGTTTAAGATTTTGTTGAACTTCAAGGTATTTTGTAGGCTTAATATTGTTTGGTACTTATATGTTGTTAAGATTTTGATATTTATATGTTTTTGATAGAATTGATATTTCAAGTGAATTTTTAGTTTGATTGAATTGGTTGAATTTTTAGTTTGATTGAATTGGTTGAATTTATAGTTTGATTGAATTATTGAAATTGTTATGATTGAATTAGTTTGATTGAATTATTGACATTGGGATGAAATGTTAGAAAAAATTTGTCAATATTTTGGGTTGAATATTAAAATTTTATGACTAAAAATTGTGATAGAATATAAGAAATCTGTCACTTTAATGGGACGAACTGTTTTAATTTTGTCACGATCTTGGAACAAAATATTACCTAATTATCATGATATTGAGATATAATGTTTTGAATTCTATCGAGATATTGGGACAGAGTAGTATAATTATGTCACAATATTGGGACGGAAAATACAATTTCTCTCGCGATATTGAGACAGAAAATATATATTTTGTCGCAATATCGAGACGGAATAAAATAACTATTTAAAAAAACTGTTATATTTCGTCCCTAATTCCGTCCCTATTTTGTGACAGAAGTTGAACTTCCGTCCCGAATTAATTGCGACAAAATAATTTTGTCGCGAGTTCCGTCCCGAAACTAAACTGGGACGAAAATTTGTACTGTTGTGCGACGGAAATTTTCGTCCCAAATTGGTTTTTTTCTTGTAGTGGGAGAAAGATGTTATGCTTGTACATTTCCTTGTATTGAATTTCTTAAAGGTACAAAGCTCCGCTTCACATACAAAGGGGGGGATATACATCTTAGGGGGAGAAGTATTCCAGAAATTTTAAAGCATCTAAGAAGATTGTTTGTCATCATCAAAAAGGGGGAGAATGTGAAGTCAAGCTTCTCCATGGTCAACACTTGTTTTGATGAAGACACATCTCTTAGTTTCAATATGATAAGAAGGCAAAGATTATTTTTAAGATTAATGCATCATGTTCAAGACTTAGATTTCAAGAAGATGTTTCATCAAGGTATATTAACAATTATACACAAATATTAAAGTCTTAGATGCTCAATCAAAAACTAATATCATTGCATAATCATTTCTTAACCTTAGCATAATTTAAATTTGCATTTTTTAAGTTTAAGATTGTGTAAATCGATTTACATATATATGCAATTGATTTACATCTGTTTGTTTTAAGCATTTTTCACTTTTTAACTAGGTGCAATCGATTTACATCTTTATGCAATCGATTGCATGCTGCAAAATTTTGAAAAATTGGTTAACGTTGGCATGTGCAATCAATTTGCATTATAGTGCAATCGATTTGCATTATAGTGCAATCGATTGCAACCTATACAGATTTGAAAAATCAGTATTTTTCATAACACCTCTTCATGTATCTTTTCATGGAACCTTTTCATGATGCATTGGCATTTGTTCATGAAATTTTTAATGTTATTACATTGTTTCATAAGGGTGTTATGTGCATATAAATTCTAAACTTTTTCAAATCATTTTTCACCTCTTTCAAAAATATTTTCATAGTAAAAATTCACAAAAACTCTTAAACTTTTTAACAAGAATTTTTCTGCATTACTTCATATCATATAATCAGAAAATTCTTGAGCTATCTAATACTTTATGTCATTGTGAATAATTGTTAGTGAAAGAGAAGATCAATTGTTATATTAATAAAGAATCAAAGCTTCAACTTTCTATCTTATAAAAAATTCAGAATTATTGTTTTGTTCTTGTTATTCGGATTGTGGATACAAAAAGTCTTTTATTGAGAGGATTGTTCTCAATAAGACATAGTGGAAAATTCCAAGAGGATTGATCTTGGTGAGTATAGTTTAGTGACTTGTATAGAAAGACTAGGAAGAGTCTTGTATTGTCCAAAACTATAGTAAATTCTCTTTCGTGTTGAAAGGGGAGTGGAGTACTCTCGGATTGTGAGGGGAACCACTATATATCGCCGTGTCCACTTTACTTTTCCGCTTTACCGCATTTTAACTTAGAACAATAATCAAGAATTATTCAACCATCGATAAAACTCTGGAAAAATATCTAAGAACCTAATTCACCCCCCTCTTAGGCGCACTCGTATACTTACAGGTTGGAGATGATACTGCAATAAAGAAGATTACTTCTAGTTCCGAGCCAGTCGATGAATAACCTCCAACTAAACACCTTAATCTTTGAAGGAATGATGGATTTCCGCAATCTAATCATTGCAACCTTGACATGATCATCCATGACAACATACCCCGCGACCAACACCAATAATGAGTAGAAGGAACTAATAATAACAATTAGACAACTCCAAAGGCCAAATGAATTTGTCCTAGCCTTATTTAGATGGTATAACGTCCTGTAGTAGAGTCTTGAGTTCGAAAAACTCCACCTACTGTAGAGGTTCAGTAGCAGTGGGGAGAAAATCCAATTGTTAGGTCCAAAAATTTCCCACCCACAATCCCATTTTGTACAGTGTCGCGTCACTCTTTGGAGCAGAGGGATACATTCCCAGAAAGAGATTCATTAAGGCATTGCTGTGTCGCTCCCGGGATTTTCATCCTAGTACAAACGCGAAAGTGGCGCGGAAAGGTAGAGTCGCCAGCCAAACATTTTTATCCCAAAGGAATGGGAAAGGTAATGTTGCACAAACCTGAGGAAGAAGGAAAGGACAAGGTCCTGCGAACAAAAGATCTGAATTCGGGAGTCGGTTACGACCTGGGAAGGTATTAGCACCCCAGATCGTCCGTCGTACCCGACGGGATCCACGCTTGCTTGCTTGTTTCAAAGGGTGAGAAATAATATGCTGCTGAACAAAACCGCTAACTGGAATGAGAATGAGAAATGAGAAAAGAATAAGAGAATGGGGAAAATGTAGGGAAAATAAAGAGTGTGCTCGAACGGGCCCTACCCCGCTGCCTACGTACCTCATCGGGATAATGAGGATCAGAGTCGACGTAGTTCGCCTAACCTAGGCGAGAACTATTTGTTTGTGTTTTTTATGCTGGAACTGCGTATGTCTATGCTCAGGTGTTGCAGGCTCGTCTGGTACGAGTGCGTTTACCGTCTTGCATGAAAGACAAGTCGTCGCAAGTTCGTGTTGTAAGTGAATGAGATGAGAAAGAGAAGTTCCCGCAGGATAGTCGCTTGTTATTTGTTTTTGGTCTTTTAAGAGAAGTATTTTGAATTTGTTTGTGAACGGTCTTGTACTAAGACCTATCCATCGCGGGAAGTATTTACACCTCGCCCCGAAACAGGACGCGTATAAACACTCCGCAACAAAGTCTCGTGTCGTACAAGATTGTTCGGTTTTTATTAAGTGTTTTATTGCTTTTCTTTATGAGATGAGAAAGAATGACTCAAGTTGGAAAAGGAAAAATCTAATGGGAACTAAGACACACCCTAATTTTTATTGATTTATTTACAAGGGAGATCCTATGGTTAATGAGGTATTCTAATCCTAAGAAAGAAAAGGAAAGGAAGAAAAGAGAGCTTAGAAACTAACTTACTTCCTAAGGAAGTTAAGTTGTTTCTAAAGAAAGGGAAAGCCTAAAAGCAAAGCACAAAGTGCTAAGGAAAACACAATTAAAATGCATAAGAGATAGGAATGAAGTAATGCTTACCTCAATCTTCCCCCCTACAAAACAAAAGTTAGCATGACAATGCATATTGAAAGTAAAATCAAAACATAAAAGCGATTAAGTACCATAAACGTCCTAGAATGGAACTAGGGTTCAAAATAAGACCTAAGTCTAAAGGTGAATGTACCTAAAGGTTACATGACTTCTAAAGTAAGTAGCTACATGATATAGGTCCCTAAGTATGCTAGGATATCTCACAAGATCAAACTATGTCAAACTATGTACAAAAAGTTCACATAAATTCACCTAAATGCAAACTAGGGTTTATGGATGAAATATGAATGCATATGGCTTACAAGCATGAATTAGTACATGAAATGAACATAAAAGTCAGTAGTGAATGCTCATGAATATGTGTGAATGAATATGCAATGGATTCGGCATATGGAGCAATGAGAAGAAGGTATGAGAAGAAACGAACAAAAGTCGCATAAGATCACAAATGACGAAAGTTAAAGATGAATGACATGTGAATATGCATGGAATGATTATGGGTCAGTAGCATACAAGGAATGAGATGCAATTAGAATGCATGAATAGGCATTGATGATTTCCACATAATTCAAGTTAAACATGAGAAGAGATTAGCAACCCGTTTAAGTTAAACTAGTTCACATAAGTATACACTTTGAAACACTAAAACAAACCAAATGAGTATGGTTCAAAAAGTGGCCTATAACTGGAATTAAGGACCTAAAAGTGACATATAATTAACTCCTAAAAGTTACCAAAAAGTTCCTCAATCAAATAGCATGAATGCCTTCTTATCATTTAAGTTATACAACAAATAGACACATGAATCAACCTAGGATCTAGGTGACATGGAAAAATAACAAAAAGCCTTTAAAAATTATGAAATTAAATCCCTGGAATTATATAGTCCTTATCTTACATGTTCTAAAATGATTCTACAAAATTATGCACCAAAGTGCCAAAACAATTCCTTGACTAGCAAGGTAACAAAACATGATCACCCAAAAACAACTCCACAAAGTGGATCAAAAAGGGCATCTAAAATTATGAAAAAAAATGCCTAAGGGGCATAAAAATATCATAAATTACATTGATTAATCACACACAAAAAATAGGTTTCACACCTATGGGGAAAAATCGTTTTTGGTACCTTATGCCAAAACATTCCATTTCGGGACAGCTTATGATCTAAAATCCAAATTAATTATCAAAACCACCCAAATCTGGAAACAAAAAATATGACAAATTAATTAAGAGGGTGAGCATCACTCATGAATATTTCCAGAATTTTATCACACCTAAAACTATTTTTAATAATTGCGACGAAACGGGCAAAAAAGTGGATTTTAAGGGAAAGTGAAAGGAAGCGATCCTAATGGTTCGTAACCTAATCCCTAAGCTCCGAAATCGACACAAATCAACATAAATCACAAATATATCCAATGCCTCAGGTGGAAGGGCTCAGTATGCACCTTAAGCTATATGGTCCTAAGCCGCATATGACTAAAATGATGCTTAAAAGCCGAAGAAAGCTCGAAATCACTTACTTGGATGAAATGCCGATTCTTCACATAAAAGAAATCCGAAAAAATCCCCAAGCAAGGTCTTGTAGTCTTCTATGAGCAAAATAAATGCCCATCTTCCATAATCATTTTGTGAAGCTTTACCAAAATTGAAATCGATCCAATATCGATAAAAGAAATCTCATGAACACTTTAGTCCAAAATTAATTCACTAATAATTAAAATTAATGAAAAAAAATAAAAATAATTAGGAAAAATCAAGAAAATGGATTATCATTAATCCAACAATGACTTAACAAGAAACTTAAGTAACAAATTTTTACATGAAAAATAATTAAACGTTTCTTAAAGTTAACAAATAAAAATAAAACCCAGGGGGTGTATTAGTGACTATGAGGCGCAAATAGAAAGCCCATAGAGTTTGGGGCCCATTCCCAAGAAGAAAAAACCCGCAGGAGGAGTGTATGATGAAATTGGTAGGTGTTGATGGGAAATTCATGGTGCTTGGCCCAAATGACAGCCTGGTCTTGTTTATGAAACCCTAGTTTCACATCAAAATTCTGAGAACAACAAACGATGAGCCCCCATGGCCTTCTCCCTCGTCCATCGCCCATCTCTCAATCTCTTCCAAAATATCCCTCAGATTCTTCCATACGACGCCGCTACAACCCAGTTTCCACCGCCGTCAATCTTGCACTCCGTCATTCTCTTCCGGCATCCACTCGTTTTCGGTACCAAAATACTCCCGCACGTGATAAATGCTCTTCTTCTTCATCAGCGTTCCGCCACGACTCCTCCTCTTCAATCTGAACCTAATCTAAATTGACCTCTAAATCCTAAGTCGAAAACATAATTATCGAGAACGTTAACTCTTCAAACTCAAAGATTTACAACCGAAGGATAATCATAGCTACGATGGCCGTGAAAAGATTGAAAGAGCACAAAACCTATCGGAGACACCTCGGTGGTTCTTCACCGACGGATGAAAATCTCAGGTAACGAATCACCTTTTCTTTGTTCTAACTTCCGAATCTTGCTTGTAATTACTCTTCTACTTCTTCTTCTGCTGATTCGAGAGTGTTGTTGAATGCTTTGAGGTTATGATGGTTCTCGGATTCGTGAGATTGATGAAGAGTGTTCTATGAAAATATTGAATCTGAATTGTTGTGGATTGCTCTGGATTTTGCAGGTTATACGAGTTCTTCCGATGTCGATTTTTGAACCGTGTTGTTGATGACATGATTCAATGCAGATTGATGAGGATGAATATTGTAGGTGAAGTGTATTCAAGAAGTTGAACTTTATGAAGTTTGTATCAGATTGAAGATCGATTCAAGTAGAAGATTGAAGATAGTGAAATATTGAGGAAGATGAAGTTGGAGAACACAGAGCTACGAAGGTGATGAACTTGGCGGTGTCGACGTGACTTCTACATAATCCAGTTTTGGTTCTTGCTTTTCCGAATCCAGCTTCGATTTCCTTTGATTTCTCACTTTGACCCCAAATCGCAGAGAAACTAAATTCAAGATGAAGGAGAAACCGATCTTACACCACCACGACGTCCCCACGGAACTGACGCATCTTATATGATGATTTGATGCGAGAGAAACCATCAGTAAGGTTCCAATCCTCTTTCTCCGCCATTGTACTGATATTGAACTTCTTCTCATTTCTTGCGATTCCGCGTATCCGAAATTGTTGCTTGTTGTTGAATGCTTTGCTTTCTTGAATAAATTTCTGCAGGTGTAATTCAGTGATAATGATGATTGAAGGATAATGAATACCGAGATTGAAGACCGAAGATGTTCTGTTTGATTGATGAAGATTGAAGATCAAAGATGTTAACGGTTTGAAGTCGGTGAAGAGAGTGATGGTGATTATATGGTGTAATTGGATTTATATTGCAAAATTCCCAGTTTTTGAGAGATAGCAGAATGGAGGTTGAAGAAAGTTGGTTTATGGAATCGGTTAATTGAAGCTTTCATGGTGATTAAGGTCTTGATGAATGTTTGAAGAAGCTTGGTGGAGGCAACAAATTGTTGAAGAAGAGTCGATGAAGGATGAAGATGGATGAAGAAGATGGTTGAGAGTGAAGGGTTCTGCAGATGGTTTTTCAGTTTGCTAGGATTCAGTTTTTTTTCTGTTATTGATCCTTTCCTTTTTTCTTATAACTGACTTTTTTCTGTTGGTGATTTCTGTTATATCAATTACATTTGTAACTGAGTATTTTTCTGGTGTAATCTCAATATCAGTTATATCAATTTTTCCTTTTATTTTTCAGTTATTTCCATTATATTTTTCTAACAAATTTTTTTTAATAGAATTCTTTTGTGTGATTGATATGGTTGTAAAAAGTCATATTAAAAATTGGTAATGAAATGGGCCAGCTTACACTTTTCAATTACCAATGGGCCTGAAATGTGAAACTAAAATGGATTTTGGAAACCAATTAATGACATTAGAATAATATGGATTTGATGAATGGCTAATTGGATATATGGTTTATGGTTTGTAAAAATGAGAAAAATAATAGTTAAGAATAGGTATGGTTCAATATGGATCAAGAAAAAATATTGTTTAATGGGCTTGACAAATAATATGGTTTAATGGGCTTAACAAGAAACGCGATTTGAGATTGGATATTCAAATGTAGAAATAAAATGGCTTTCACGAATGATTTAAAACGACTATGGTGTAGTATGGATAAGTGGATGATTTGGTTTTAGTTAGAGATAGAGTTTGGAAAATAAACAAAAACGGATAAAATTGGATGTAAATTTAAAGAGGTGGATTCTAAAAGAAATGGTCAATTGGATATTTGGACATGGGCCTAAAATGGTGATTGGGTTAAAGTAAGTGGAAATTGGTTATTGAAGAAAATGTGGAACTATATAAAAGGATATGGATTGAGACCGAATGTCGGGAATCGAATATGGATTTTTTTAATGAACGGTTTAAATTGGATAATAAGAAAGACAAATGGTAACGACTCATATCCCATATAGGCATTGCGTATCTAAGTTCGAACTTGAATGATGCCTTCCAAATAGACCAAAAATTGTGCATTCTCCTTCAACCCTAAATCGAATCCTTCAACATAATCCACTCTTGATGCCATAATAAACTCCACCCAATCTCGAATTATTGCTCCATAAACAAATGGATCCACACCACTCTTTAATACACTGGACCTCAACTGGTGAAGTGTCCTCAAATCAAATCATGAGCAAGACTTCCAAATCCCCTTGAGATGTTCAATGAAGAAGAATTCCACTTGAGACGTTAAGGGGAGCCGAAACTCTTGTTCCAAGCCAAATTTGATTAGCCACCTCAATAATAGATTAGATGCACCAGTGAATAACCTTCATCATTTCAAACCCGGATAAATACAGACAAAATACGAAACCCTAACTTCCAAGATCCTTGATCATATGCCTTATGAATTCAATGCAAATGCAGGGTTATGAATATTATGACCTAGTGAAAAATGCAGATGAATACGAAGCGAAAAAGCCAGTTAAAGCAAAAAGAATGACGGCAAATTTTGAGGTATTACAGCTGCCCCTATTCAATCAACTGCAGACCTGAACGAATAATTGCAACAGCTTTTAGACGTTCAAGGTATGGAGTGATTGAATACTCGAATAAAACCTGAAAATTTGCACACTGAGGGTAATGGAAAAGCCATCTGTCCATTTATTATATTTATTTACGTATTTTTGTTGTTTTTGACCTCTGAATAGGTAGCGATAACAGAACCAGGTGGAAATATGCTGGGAAGATTGCCATCCTCGAATGACAACTCAAAAGATCCTCGGATCTAGCACGAAACCTTCCTCGAATGGAGACGCAAAGGTATACCAGCCTCGACTGATAACCAAACACAAAAAGAAAATAGGACAAGATGGAACAGGATCATTGTACTTAAATGAATACCCGAAACGTGACCGTTGTACTGAAACGGAGACACGAGGAAATGAGATTGTTGCTGAAACAATACTCAAAGACGAGACCATTGTACTTAAATGGAGACTCGAAAGGAACGGGATCGTTGTACTTAAATGATAACCCAAGACGTGACCGTTGTACTGAAACGGAGACGCGAAAAATGAGACTGTTGTACTGAAACAAGACTCAAAGACGAGACCATTGTACTTAAATGGAGAATCGAGAGGAATGGGATTGTTGTACTTAAACGAGAGCCCAAGACGCGACCGTTGTACTGAAACGGAGACGCGAAAAATGAGACTGTTGTACTGAAACAAGACTCAAAGATGAGACCATTGTACTTAAATGGAAACTCGAAAGGAATGGGATCGTTGTACTTAAACGAGAGCCCGAGCAAACAGGATCATTGTACTTAAATGATAACCTGAGACGCGACCGTTGTACTGAAACGGAGACGCGAAAAAATGAGACTGTTGTACGGAAACAATACTCAAAGACGAGACCATTGTACTTAAATGGAGACTCGAAAGGAACGGGATCGTTGTACTTAAATGAGAGCCCGAGCAAACAGGATCATTGTACTTAAATGATAACCTGAGACGCGACCGTTGTACTGAAACGGAGACGCGAAAAAAATGAGACTGTTGTACGGAAACAAGACTCAAAGATGAGACCATTGTACTTAAATGGAAACTCGAAAGGAATGGGATCGTTGTACTTAAACGAGAGCCCGAGCAAACAGGATCATTGTACTTAAATGATAACCTGAGACGCGACTGTTGTACTGAAACGGAGACGCGAAAAAATGAGACTGTTGTACTGAAACAAGACTCAAAGATGAGACCATTGTACTTAAATGGAAACTCGAAAGGAATGGGATCGTTGTACTTAAACGAGAGCCTGAGACGCGACCGTTGTACTGAAACGGAGGCATGAGAAAATGAGATTGTTGTACTGAAACAATACTCAACTGGGGATAACAACAAAACTTGGTAGAAGCATCCATCCTGGGAAATGAAGTTGCATTCTGTGGGGAATACTTTAATCTAATTGGAGATGTAACGGGCCTTATGTGATATTCCTCAAAACTGGCCCATGCTGGTATGCATATGTTTGGGTTTATGGCGTAATGCTCCATGACGATGGAAATGCTACGCTTTGGAGGATGCAAAGGTAATGATGATTACTAGATGCAAATGCACATGCAAAGGATCTCCCGGAAAGGTGACTGTAAGTATCCCAAATGGCTTGACTGGGAGGAACTGATGATCACTGCATTGATCTGATTGATCCTTGTGAGGAGAAGACAACTCTGCGGGGAAGGCTGTCAATGATATACCGGCTCTGAACTGCCGCCATTGCCAAAAATAAACTGGACTTTGAGATTGGAGAGCCAAGGCCCTGCTAGAGAAGGGCTCTTCTTGAACTCTGATGGGGAGATGAAGACCTCCTGACTTGGCTGCAAACCGAAGGCATGACACTGCTGAGGAAGAAATTGCTGGGGAGGAATGACACTCCCTATACCGCTAAGAATTGCCCCTGTATCGAGGGGAAGTCTCTGCTTGGGGAGGACACCAACTTTCTGTTTCCTTATTGAGAGAAATTTCAACTTCCACATTATCGGGGATGACAGGTGGTGTCAATGATAAATCTTCCCGCTGAAGATAAGAGCTCAAGTTGCCACTTGCTAGGGATAAAAGATAAATCCTCTCATGTTGTGAATGAGAGATGGAAGGTGTCTCATGCTGGGGATGAGAGACAATGACCCTTCCTCTCAAGAAGTAACCTTCCATGAGACTTGCTAAGGAACCTTGATCGATGAAGTCCACAGGCGAAACAACTCTTGCAGTACTGTGCTGACAACGGCTTTGCCCCTAGCCTTGGGTTGATAAATTGCATACTAATCATGATTGAACAATGGTTCTCTGAAATTTTCAACTCGCCTCAGACTAAGGTCCATCAGGAGAAAATGTCCCAAGAGGATTTTACAGAAAACATGACATACGAAATGTCTCAGTGTCTTCAAACTCTTGGAGAGATTCGTCGGATCTCGAAATAACTGCCCCAAACTGCATGGTCTATGAAAGAATTTGCCTCACAAGGATTCATGAAAGATCTCAGTATTTTGAACTCTGGATTGACCGTCTTCGGAAGAGAGTGACTTCTCATGCTCTTGGGGTGGCCTGCCCCAGTACGAGCCTTGAGGTGACCACCTCTAAATGACTGCTTTGAAGAAAACACCCAGATCAACTGTTCTTTGAGAGATTGAATCTCGAAGTAATTGCCCCAGTTTGGCTGAAATTTGAATGAATGCCTCCGACTGATGGCTCTTTGAGAGATTTGATCTCGAATTGATTGCCCCAGTTTGGCTGAATTCTGAAGAGATTGCTCGACGTGATTGCCCCAGATTAGTTGGCTCTTATCACAACTAGTTGGTGAAGTCCCCACTCAATGGAGTTTTCTTGAAAAGTGCACCTCGACGGATTGTCCTTCGGGAGTTTCAGACTTCTCAACTTGGCAAGATTAAGCTTCTGGTCTGAGATTTCATACACGGACTTTTATGATGCCAAACAAATGTATTCGAGCAGAAAATGTTTATTTTAAGAATGAAAATTCTAATGCAACACACATCTTAATCTTGAAGTTTTACTGTAAAAAGATGTCGCAAACCTTTGTGAGCGGATCACTGGTTAAGATACGACATTAATTTTTTTTGAATAATAGAAAGCATGCACATGCAACACCAACAAAGATTTTTCAACACCACTCATAGGAGTCAGGAACGCGGTCTCGTGGTAGTACGCTCTCAAAAATAACCCTGTTTCAGTTAGGACTTTTGAGGGTTGTATCGTGGCCTGGTTCACGGTTATAGAAACAAATGATATAGGCTCGAAATTTATTTGTGCCCACCCATATTCGTTATGTTCTCCATTCCTATGTTCAGCTAGCTTGGCACAAGCGCTCACCTTTCGAAAAGGGGTTTTGTGATGATTGAGGAACCAATTACACTAACGGTTTAAGCACCACTCAGGTTGTTGTTTGGAGTCAGTCATCCCTTCGTCTTTCGTGTCTGTATCACACGACTTTGTTCTTGTTCAAGGATCTTTCTTGTGTAATCCTTTTCGTCTTTCGCTTTTGCATTATTTTGCTTATCCCTAACTTTTGCCTGGACCGATTCTTGTGAATCTTTGATTGTGGAGTCCAGCGGGATGCCCTAATTTTTGCCTAAGTCGCTTGTTTTCAAGTTTCGACTTAGCGGGCTTTTTTTTTCATTTCTTTTTTCCAATTTTTTTTAAACAAATCATGTGACACTGCTTGTCTTGATTGCTTTGAAAGGGTCGTGACTGTCTCACTTCTTGGTTGATGAGGGATAACCATTGTGGTTTCCGATCTCTGGACCTCTTGATTGGGATAACCATTGTGGTTTCTGGTCATTGGACCTCTTGATTTGGTACAACGAAAGGTAATGGATCCTCAGATTCGCACTCCTTTTGAAATTTGAACGCTCGGTCAAACTAACTGACGCCTACCCTGCCCCTGGGTTAAATGCAAGGGTTTTTTCATGCGAAAAGAAACTCCTACTTCAAGGCTCAAATGGGTTGGCGAGGGTCTATCTCCCTTATATCTCCGGTGTCTAGGATTTGAAACAATGCCTGTACATCGTCAACAGGGTCTTTCTCAAAATCACACAATTAGAGATTTTTGCGTTTTCATTTCGTCGTTCTCCCTGATAGAGTTTAATCACAACAGTTGGTATTGCAATGCACATACATAAAATCATGAGTGAATACGAATGGATTACTTCAAGAAAAACATGTGCATTTTATTATGGTTATCATTCAAAAACAAATAAGTTTCATGCATGCATACAAATGTTTAAACAAACAATATAAACTACAAATGAAAATGCAGTAAAGAAGCTGAACATTGCCATCATTGAGGAGACTTGACTCCGTCTGGACTTATTGCTTCTGAAGATGCCCTTGCAAACTAGGATGCCAATTTGATGAGGATACTTCAATATGTGAGCAGACTTTCTGGCATGATGACCTTTGAGTCGATCAAATTCGGGACCTTGTCTTCACCTTTGCCTCTGAAGGACTTGCAATCTTCAATTAAAGGTCAGGTGCCCCAGAATGGTAATCATACTTGGCATTGAAACCCCAAAGGAAGCTTTATCGGAGATGATCCTGATGCAATTAGCTCAACCACTCTGAATTTGCATAAATGAGAAAACTTGTTGCACGTACGACATCAGAATATGATCAAACTTCTTCTCAAGTTGTTTTGGCCTTTACCCATATTCTCTGCCCCTAGGATTCTCTCGGGAAGCTCAGGTTGGATGCTGACAAACGACATCTGGAGGGAAGAGTTTGATAAAGTTAATAGATAAGGTTGCTCGGAAAGATCTCAGGTGATCTCCTGCCTACGTATCTCCATTGACCAATGGAGAATCAGAGCAGCGTAGTTCCCCTCAATAGGGATGAAAATAGCTTCATTTAGAATTTCATAACCAAGCTCATCTGAGTCTTTGTCTGGTTGACTTCCTGTTTCAGCAGTTTCTGGTTCTGAAATAAAGCTTATACCTCGGCCCTGAATTGCCCCAGTTGGGTCTTCTTTTCAATTACCTCCGCCCGGAGTTGCTTCAAATATATACCTTGATGAATGTGATTCAAGTTGTCCATTCTGATGAGAAATCAAGTCAGGAAAAGAATTTGTCTCTGAACACCTGTCAAGAATGCAAGGATGTATGCAAATGCCATGTTCAGTTATTTCTGAGGAATCTATCTGCTTTAATTCACCTTTTGACACAGAAAAAAGTCCAATGGCATGATTTAGATATGTAATCCTTGGAAATAACTGAACATGTGTGAAGAAATGCTATGATGTCATGTATGCAACAGGCATGTGATCAATGGTCTGATGTTGGTGTTGAGCAGTGAGTCAAGTGTCTGAATACAACCACAATAGCAGCACCATCTTTGTATAGAACCCCATAACTGAGAACCCAATAACTGTAGAACTGGATCACATAATTGAATAGTCACTGATGGTGTTGAAGCTGAACAACGAGCCCAGTGTCTGTGGAGAGTCATAATAACAGTCACAATATCAGGGTCACCATGGTAATCACAGTAACAATCTCTCTGAATAGAAATCCCGGATCTCAGAATCAAAGGACCATAGAACACTGAACAATACTGACAAAGTGGGTATGTTGAAGTTTTAGGGTTCCTGCAAACCTGTAAACCCCTCCCAATCTCATGGGTGTGCTACTCGGGTCAACATCACGGACTCTCAAAGCCAAATAGCAATAATACGTTCACCATTTTCGAGAAATGGCTCATGACCAAATCAGGGAATCGGTTTGGCATTATGTACTACTCAGGGAGGCCTCAGCTGAGTCCAAGGAAACAAGCATCCCTCATAAGTCCTCAGCTTCAAGCACTGAATCGAGAAACAATAGTACATTCATCCCGAAGGGTACAATACTATTGTCATACGAATAGTTTGCCTTGACTGGATTCCTATGAGAGAACCAGGCCATCCTATGCGAGTTCCCAATGGACCCTCGGATGCGAGTGGGTTTGCCAACAAATGTGGTCTGCCACTGTCATCACTGGAGAGGGTTGTTTCCACTAAGGTTCTCAATGATCGGTCCCCAGCTGCACATAACCATCAAGGTTGTATCCTGAAGTGGGGAAGAACCCCCACACAAGATAGTTCCAAGACAGTCGCAACCTGGGTGTGGAACACATCACCACTCATCATGTAACCATGCGAGCACAACGTGTCCACGCTAATCCTATAGTGCACTCAAGCCGGTGTAACACCCCAAATTTGCCCTCTTCATTTTAAGCATCATATCGCATCATAGTCATCATAACGGATCATGTCTTTAGCATTTTGCATAGAAAAATGAGGCATAACACTCACATGTTCTAGCATAAGGCATATGACCAACCATCTGGAAGATTTGAAGCACTGCAGATAAAAATCGAGAGCATGGTGACCAGGCAAAAATTTCACAGGATCACTCTGCACAGGCGCTGTATCAGGTTCAAAGCTTAAAAAGAATGAAAGGATCAAAATCAGCTTGAAACGGCGGGCGCCGGCATCATTTTTGAAGTTTCCCACCAAAAGGGGGGAAATTCAAATTTTGCATGCGTTAACCGGTTAACGCATATGGTTAACCGGTTAACAGCTGCGAAATTTGAATTTCCAGCAGCAAATTTCAGCATGTGTGTTTTGGTCCCATTTTCCAATTTTCTGATTTTTATTCATTTGAATTTCATTTGAATTTGAGAAGGATCTAGAGCATGTATCCAAACCTCTTTCCAACCCTAAAACCTAATCACATTCCCAAACCATAATTTTGGATCCCAAACCAAAATTTTGGGCCCCAACCCTAAATCATATTTAATCATTTCTCTCCAAACCAAAGGATCTCTCACTCAATTTTCACTCTCATTTTCTGAATTTTGATTCCTCTCACTCACAATTCTCTCACTTTTCTCTCCCAATTTTCCAAATTACTCAAAGTTCCTCTTTGAAGATCACACAACCTTGCATTGAGGTGTGTAGATCTTGGAACTAGACCTCCATCCATAGCTTCATTGCATCCTTTTGCTGGTTTAATTGGTGATTCAGATCTGGTTTGGGATCTAGAAGTGCTTTTGGATCCAAAATTCTGCATCAAGAGCTTGATCTTGCATTTATTTTGCATGGAGTGTGGAGCTTAGCATCGGATCTTCAAGGTTTTGCGCGAGATCTATCATTTTCAGCATAATCAACAATTACCAAAGCATACCTCCGCTTTGTAGGTTGGTTTAATTTCAGATCCAACTCTGTTTTTAGCTTATTTGCATTGCTTGTGCTTTTGAACCTACCATGTGTTTGTGTAATTGATTGTGTTGCATGATTTGATTGCTTGATTGGTATCCGGATCCGATTGTTAGTGTTCATGAGCATAATGTTATGGATTGATGTGCATTGATCTATTTTTCCATGTGTAACTGAGTGCTGGTCTGGTGCAACTTATTTGAATAAGCTGTTTTTGAGATGCTGTTTCTGCAGGTTTTTGCTGCTGTTTTTACAGTGTTAACCGGTTAACGTATATGGTTAACCGGTTAACGCCCTGTTTTTCTGTGTGTTTTGTGCAGGTTTTGACTGGTTAACCGGTTAACGTATATGGTTAACCGGTTAACACTGGTGCAGAATGGTTTTTTTGGGGCTGTTTTGAGTTTGTTTGATCCCTTTGCTTGTGCTAATTGTCATGACTCATTGTATGATCATTAATCATGATGTTTAGGGTGGTTTGCTTGCTGGTTGATGTAAGCTCTCATGTTTTCGACGCGTAAGTCGTGCATTCGCAATGTTTGGCATGTTGTTTGACTTTTGTTTTCAAGAACCTTTGAGCATGTTTAATTCCATGTTTGTGGTGATTGATTTGCTGGATTTTGCTAACATTTCAGGGGCTCATGGTAAGAGAAGTGTGGATGTTTATCCACATTTCAACTTTTTTTTCTATCTTTCCCCTTTTGTTATTTGAACTAACCCTTTGTTGTTGGGCTTAGGCCTTTCTCATCCTTTCTTCTATCTTCTTCTTCCTTCTTCATTAGGATAGAAACCTCACAAACTCTAGGACATCCATGCATGCTAACTTAGGATAGAAACTTCCCTCTAGTTTTTTTTTCCTTTTTGCTCCTTTGGTTCTTTCTCTTCTCATCTTCAAACTTAATTTTAATTCACTTAATAAAGGTTGAGTGCTTTCATGTGACATGAGACTTTGCTATGAGATGCTCACATGCGTTCCATTTCGGGGCGAGGTGTGAGTCATCACTCGTGGTGGATAGGTCTTAGCATGAGTACCTCACAAAGAAAAACTAAAAAACACTTCTTAACCAAAAAAAAACCACAAAAACACTTAATAATGATAATAGGTTAGTGTGCTTGAGCCTTCATTTGTGGGACTAGCTTTGGGGATTTCCTCCATCGATAGGTGTGCTTCTTGCGCATTCCATTTCGGGATGATGTGAGATGTACACATCCCATTGAGTAAGACTTAAGTACACTCACCTATGCAAACTTTCACTCATAAAAGCTTCTAAAAAACACCAAACAAACAATAAGCGTCTTTCCTTCGGGAATTCTTTTCTCATCTCCTTCGCTCCGTCCGCGAACTTGCTCCTACTTGTCATCTTGCAAGACGGTTACGCACTCGTCGTCCGAGCCTGCAACACCTGAGCAATGGCATAGGCAGTTCAAGCCTTAATTCACAAGCAATTTCCTTTTAGTACCCCTAGTTAGGGGAACTACGGCGTCTCTGATCCTCATTATCCCGATGAGGTACGTAGGCAGCGGGGTAGGGCCCGTTCGAGCACAATCTTTATTTTCCCTACATTTTTCCTTCATCTCTTATTTCAGTTCTTTTCCAGTTCCAGTTTCTTTTCATTTTCATTTTCTTTAGCTGCATCTTTCATACCCTCACCCTTTGAAACAGTTTCTTTGCAAGCGTGGATCCCGTCGGGTACGGCGGATGATCTGGGGTGCTAATACCTTCCCAGGTCATAACCGACTCCCGATCCCAGTCTCTTTGGTTCGCAGGACCCGTGTCCTTCTCTTTCTTTCTTCTGGTTTGTGCAGCATTACCATTCCCCCTCTTCGGGATAAAAATGCATGGCTGGCGACTCTATTCTTCTTCCGCGCCACTTTCGCGTTTGTACCAGGGATGGAAATCCTCGGGAGCGACAGCTTGGCGACTCTGCTGGGGAGGCACCAGAGAATCTCTGGTTCCCCTGTGAGTCTATCCTAGCGCTTGTTTGTTGCTGTTTCATTGGGTGATGTTTGTTTGATGTGGCTTGTTGTGTTCTATTGTTGTTTATTTACAGCTTTATTTACAGCTTTATTTACAGTTTTCAGTATTTATTTTCCGCATCATATATCATACTGGACTGTCTGGACTGGTTTTCTGTTTGGCGGGATGGGTGATACTGTTTCTGAGAGATAAGCCAAGTACCCGGCTTGAGTGCACCCTAGGATTAGAAGTGGGCATATTGTACTCGCATGTGGCATGATGAGTGGCGATGTGTTTCACGCCCAGACTGCGACCGTCTTGGAAATATCTTGTGTGGGGATTTCCTCCACTTCGGGATAGGACCTTGATAGTTATGTGCATCTGGGGACCGATCATTGAGAACCTTTGTGGAAACAACCCTCTCCAGTGGTGACAGTGGCAGACCACATTCTGTGGCAAACCCATTCGCACCCGAGGGTCCACTGGGAACTCGCATAGGATGGCCTGGTTCTCTTATAGGAACTCAGTCAAAGCATCTGGTCGTATGACATTAGTACTGTATCCTACGGGCTGAATGTGCTATTGTCTCTCGATTTCAGCGCTTGAAGCTGAGGACTTATAAGGGATGCTTGTTTTTCCCGGACTCAGCTGAGGCCTCCCTGCGTAGTACATAATGCCTGACCGATTCCCTGATTTGGTCATGAGCCATTTCTCGGAAATGGTGAAAGTATTATTGCTATTCGGCTTTGAGAGTCCGTGATGTTTGACCCGGAGCACACCCGTGAGACTGGGGATGGGTTTACAGGTTTGCAGGAACCCTTGACCTCATCATACCCTTGTTATCAGCGCAGTTCATGTTCATGATACAGTCACTGTGGTTCTGAAGTTCTGGTTTTCTGGTTCCGGTATTCGTGATATTATGGTCCAGAGATTCTCTTCAGAGGGTTACGACTATCAGAGAGTGTGATTCAGTGGATTTTTGGGTTGTCAGTTGTTCAGAGGGGCTTTGTCAGTAGCCGGACTCCAGATGGTCCCAGTTGGTCATATGCCCTTGCATTTGCATATGCATTGCATCATTGCATCATTAATCATGGTTTTGTTTTCATTCACAGGTTCATATCTCTGCTTCCGGTTCCGGTATTCTCTTCAAAGATGGAAGATCCTCGCAAGCAGAATATTCATTTCAAGTTCTTTGATGTCAAGATTGGTTTGCTGAAGAAGATGGTAAAGTTGATTACACCCAATCAGGTAGAAAGATTCAGAAAAGCCTACGGGAGTATTCTTGATGTGGTGATAGAGTTAGATCCTTCAGAGAGGAGTGCCATTCATACATTGCTTCAGTATTATGACCCTCAGCTCCGTTGCTTCACCTTTCCTGATTTCCAATTGGGCCCTATGCTGGAGGAGTATGCTTTGATTCTGGGTGTGCCAGTTCAAGATCAGATTCCTTTCAATTCTGAGATGAGTAGACCAGCACCGGAGGCTATTGCAAAGGCTCTTTATTTGAGCCCTGCTACTGTGAAGTCTTTGACCATTATCAAAGGAGGTGTGTCTGGGTTTTCTTTGGAGGTGATGGTAAAGAAGGCGGAAGAATTGGCTGTTGAAGAAGAATGGGATGCTGTGTGTGCTATTTTGGCTCTGTCTATCTATGGCATCATTTTGTTTGCTGATATGGAGAGGTTCATCGATATAAACGCCATACATCTCTTTTTGCTGAAGAATCCTGTGCCTACCTTACTCGGGGATTTGTATTACTCGGTTCATTACAAGACTGAAAAGAAGAGGGGAGGTTTGGTCCGATGCTGTGCTCCGTTATTTCACATGTGGTTCATGAGGCATTTGCCTAATACGGGAGTGTTTAGTGACCATAGCTTGATATGGGCCCAGAAGCTGGAAAAGTTGCTCGCCAAGGATGTTAGATGGTTCACTCAAAGGCTGCAAGGGGCACGTTTTATTACCAGCTGCGGAAGTTATCATAGTGTGCCTTTGTTGGGAGTAACTGGAGGGATTAATTACAATCCAATCTTGTTAAGAAGACAATTAGGATACGCCTTGAGAGATGTGCCTGAAGATTTGAAGCTGACCCCCATTTTCTACTTTTCCGTGAAAGATAATATGCCCTTAGTGAGGAAGGTCGCGGGGGCTTGGAAAAGCATCAAAGGAGAAAGAATAGCTAGTTTCGGGAAGTGCAACAATCGGATATTCCCAGAGTACGAAGCTTGGTTGAAGGACAGAGCCAGAAGAGTTTTGCTACCGTTTTCAGCACCAGTTCCCCCAGTTGCTGAGTCCATTGATACTGTGCCTTTAGGGGAATTCCAGAAGTTAGAAGCTCAGTTACATGCAGTTAGAGTTGAAAATACAGAAATGGTAAGCTTGTATCATCAAGCTAGCAGGGCCAAGAAGGAAGCTGAGGAGAAGTGGCTGAAGGTACAAACGACTTTGGAGGCTAAGGAGAAAGACTTTGCAGGAAAAGAAGCACATTTCCACAGATTAGGGTTGATGGAAGCCCAAAGAGAAGTTGAGCGCAAGAAGAAGTCAAAGACCCTTAGAGATGCTCGTCAGTCTATTGTCTGGTTGAAGGGACAAAGAGAGCAGGAGTTGAAGCAGTATAAAGAAAAAGAAGAATTCTTCGAGACCCAGATGGCCTACAAGAAAGAAGAGGTGGAGCAGGCCCACAGGATTCGCAGAGAAAAGACTCAGCAGCTCGCAGACAGTCAGCAAGCCCTCGAAGCAGCTCTTAAAGAAATTGAAGACCTCAAGTTGATAGCAGGAGTCAAGAAGGTCAGGTCTGATGATGGAGTTTCAGGATTCTCAGGCGGCGGTTATGCTTCTTAGTTTGTTTTCTTTGTATTTGGATTACCTACAGGCCTGTTGTAGGAGTCCTAGTTGTTTGTTTTTCTTTGTAAGAGCTCGTACTCTATGAGGAATTCTGTTTTATTGTGCCTATTGGGCTGATCTATGTTATGATGTTTCTCACCATTTCTTGGTTTGCTTGATATTATGGTCTGGATGCGGTTTTCCGCAAAGGTTTCTGAAAGTCGAGGATCAGTACCCATCTGGTTTTCTTTGCTAAATACCGGAGCCGGGGCATAAGTGACTTGTGTTTGGAAACATAAACAACTGCATTGCATCCATATAACCTGTTTGTTGTTTTGCAGGTAGTGTCTCGGTTACTAACGTATTTTGTGTTACAGGCGCAATAGCTCCTCGAAAAGTTCGAGGTCAACCAACAGTGCACAGATACCCAACTAAGATTAACAGAGAGCGGGTCATGGATCAAATGCAGGCAGATTTGGCAGATCTAAGGCAGAGGATGGATAACTTCATGACGTTAATGGCCGGAATGGGGCAGAATCAAGAACGTTTGCGAGAGATGGTGGAGAATCAGAATCGGAACGCTGCTGCTGCTGCTAATGCTGATAATCATGCCGGTGCGGGCGCACGACAGGCTGGACCTCAAGTTATACAACCAGGGGCGACCGTAGTCAATGACGGGATGCATAACATTCATGTGGATCACCAGGATGACCAGTTCACTTTGCTTGATGAGACCGAGGGTCAAGGGGTCGAAATGAACAAGAGGTTTGAAGAGATGGCTGAGCAAATCAAGGCTATTCAGTCCCAGAGTTCTTTGGGATTCGATATAACAGACTTGGGCTTGGTTCCGGGAGTCAGGATTCCGTACAAGTTCAAAGTTCCTACTTTCGAGAAGTACAACGGCACTGCTTGCCCAAAAACCCATCTGCAATCATATGTTGGAAGAATTGCTGCGCATACAGACGACGAAAAACTGTGGATGTATTACTTTCAGGACAGTTTGGTGGGAGCTTCTCTTGAGTGGTACATGAAGCTCAGCAGGGTCAATGTCAAGAGCTGGAAAGATCTTGCTGAGGCCTTTGTGAGGCAATACCAGTATAACATGGACATGGCTCCGAATCGCACCCAGTTGCAACATATGGCTCAGACAGCAAAAGAAGGCTTCAAAGAGTACGCTCAGAGATGGCGTCAGCTAGCTGCCAGGGTGCAACCACCACTGTTAGAGAATGAGATGGCCGATATGTTTATGGGTACCCTCCAGGGGGTATTTCTTGAAAGACTGGCGTCAAGTTCTGCTACAAAGTTCAACGATATTGTCATTGCAGGGGAAAGGGTCGAAACGCTGTTGAAAATGGGGAAGATACAAGACCCTGGTGCTAGTAGTTCAAGTGGAGCGAGGAAAGCTTTTAGTGGACCTCCAAGAAGGCGAGAAGGAGAGACCAATGCTGTATTTGGCCGGAGCCAGGGCCGTGGTTACAGAAGACCTTATGGGCATGTGGCTGCCGTCACCATTCCTGCAGCTCCCGTACAACAAATGCTACCTCCACCACAACAACAGCAGCAACAGCAACAACCTAGAGCCAACTACCAGCAAAGACCTTATCAGCCGAGGCCGACTCGTCCTGCTAACAGGGTAATTGAAGCTATTCCAATGACATATGCTGCTTTGTTGCCGAGACTACTGGATTTGAACCTTATTCAATTGAGGACTTTGGCACCACCACCTCCTGGAGAGCTTCCAGCTGGTTATGATGTCAACGCGCGATGCGCTTTTCATTCAGGGGCACCCGGGCACTCAACCGAGAAGTGCAGGGCGCTACATCACAAAGTTCAAGATCTCGTGGATTCAAAGGCAATCAACTTTGCACCACCACCGAATGTCCACTCGAACCCTATACCTCACCATGGCGGGGCAAGAGTTAATGCTGTTGAGCGTGACGACAAGTTGAGTTTGGTACTGAGTATTGATGAAGTCAAGACGCCGTTGAAAGTGGTGAAAGAGAGACTGTTGAAGGGTCAAGTGTTTCCTGGTTGTTCTCTCGATTGTGAAGACTGTATAAGTGTTGCGAATGGCTGCGAGAAATTGAAGACGGGTTTGCAAGAGTTGATTGATGATGGGTCTCTGCAATTTAGCAAGATTAGTAATGAAAAGGCTGATGATGTGTCAACCATTACTATCTTCTACGATGAAGCTGATATGCCCGTCAGACAAGGGCCGGTTACCGTTTACACTCCTCAGATTAGTCCTGTGACTATAACTGTACCTGGGCCGGTGCCGTACACCGATGATAGGGCCATTCCGTGGCATTACGGTTCTGATGTCTATGTGGCGGGACAGAAGATGGAAAGTAGACCTGTTGCTGATTTGACCATTGAAAATGTGGGAGGTGTTGGAGGTTTTACTCGAAGTGGCCGTTTATTTGCTCCCCCTGCACTGAGAAAGGATCCCGAGGCCGAAGCTTCATCTAAAGACAAAGGAAAGCAGATTGTGAATGATGAGTCGAATACTCCTGTGGCTGGGCAGGGGACGTTTGAGAAAGAGGTAGAGGAATTTATGAAGATCATCAAAAGGAGTGACTACAAGGTGGTTGACCAACTGAATCAGACGCCTTCGAAGATTTCTATCTTGTCACTGTTGATGTGCTCACCCGCGCACCGAGAAGCCTTGCTGAAAGTACTTCAAATGGCTTACGTTCCTCAAGAGATTACGGTCAATCAACTTGAAGCTGTTGTTGGGAGTGTCAATGCTAGCCATGGCTTGGGCTTCACTGATAGAGATCTCACTGTGGAAGGAAGAAATCACAATAAAGCGCTGCATATCACGATGGAATGCAGGGGCGCTGTGTTATCCCATGTTCTTGTGGACACAGGCTCTTCTTTGAACGTGCTCCCGAAAAAGGCGTTGATGAAGCTTGACATTGACGGGGTTATCCTGACACCGAGTGATCTAGTGGTTAAAGCTTTCGATGGTTCAAGAAGATCAGTTTTCGGAGAGGTTGAGTTGCCTGTTAAGATAGGCTCTCAAGTCTTCAAGAGTGTCTTCTATGTCATGGATATCCAGCCTGCGTATAGTTGCTTGTTGGGCAGACCGTGGATACACGCAGCTGGAGCTGTCACCTCAACTTTACACCAGAAGCTTAAGTATGTGGTGGATGGCCAGGTCATCACAGTTTGCGGGGAAGAAGATATATTCGTCAGCCACCTGTCGACATTTAAATATGTAGAAATGGACGGAGAAATTCACGAGACTTTGTGCCAAGCGTTTGAGGCAGACGTCAGTATTTTGACTCCGGTGAAGAAAAACAACGAAGGCACGTCAATTCATTCTTATCGGGAAGCAAAGGAGGCCGTCCAATCAGGAAATGCCCAAGGCTGGGGCAAGCTACTGGAGGTGGAAAAGAAGGGTGACAAATTTGGCTTAGGGTATCAACCTGGAGGGTCTACTCAGAGTGGTAAGGCTGTTGCGTTCACAAGTGCTGGGTTGCTCAACCGTGATCAAATCTGTATGACAAGTCAAGACGGAGATGGTGACCGAGACTGGGACAACAATTGGATCCGCCCGTGTGCACCCGGTGAGGAGCTAGGAAATTGGTCTGCTGAGGACATCGTTCAAGTCACCTGGCTCTCAAAGTAATTGTTTGTTTCCTTTTATTAGCATACTGCATTGTCAAATCCAGCATTCTGCCCAAGATGCTTGGATCCATTGTACTGGGCCATCATGTTTTGTATCGCATCGTTATTTTGCTATGAAATAAAAGGACATTTTCAGACAAACTGTGTTCCCTTTCTTTGTTTTTAAACTTTTTCACAAAAAACAATATAAAAATGGCGATGTGTTTTCCTTTTTTTTGCTTTGTGTTAGCGTCTCTTTCCAAAATAAGCAGATTCTGAATGAGCACATCATTTGTGCAGTATTGATCATCCGGATTCCATGGATAATGTTCCTGCTATGACTATGCATGACTTCGATAATCCAGTCTACCAAGCTGATGAAGGGGTTGAGGAAGACTGTGACCTCCCTGAAGAATTGGTCAGATTGTTGAAACAGGAGGAACGAATTATTCAGCCTCATCAAGAAGAGATTGAGACCATCAACATTGGTAGTGAAGATGCGAAGAAAGAAATCAAGATAGGGGCCAATCTGCAGGCCGACGTCAAACAAGAGCTGATCAGTATGCTGAGAGAGTATGTAGATATCTTTGCTTGGTCATATCAAGATATGCCAGGGTTGGATACCGACATCGTGATGCATAAGCTACCCCTGAGGGAAGACTGTCCTCCTGTAAAGCAAAAGTTGAGAAGAACTCGCCCGGATATGGCAATGAAGATCAAAGAGGAGGTGCAAAAGCAGTGGGAGGCCGGATTCCTTGCCGTGACTAGTTATCCGCCTTGGGTAGCTAATATTGTACCAGTACCTAAGAAGGACGGCAAGGTCCGGATGTGCGTTGACTATAGAGATTTGAACAGAGCAAGCCCGAAGGATGATTTTCCGTTGCCACACATCGACGTGTTGGTCGACAATACTGCTCAATTCTCAGTGTTCTCCTTCATGGATGGATTCTCCGGTTATAATCAGATAAAAATGGCGCCGGAGGACATGGAGAAGACAACGTTCATTACCCCGTGGGGAACATTCTGCTATAAGGTCATGCCCTTTGGTCTGAAGAATGCCGGGGCAACTTATCAACGGGCGATGGTCACATTGTTCCATGACATGATCCACAAGGAGATCGAATGTTATGTGGATGATATGATTGCAAAGTCCAAAGACGAAGAGGAGCATTTGGTTAATTTGAAGAAGCTGTTTGACAGATTGATCAAGTACAAGCTGAGGTTGAATCCGAACAAGTGCACTTTCGGAGTGCGTTCTGGAAAGTTGCTGGGTTTCATTGTAAGTCAAAGAGGAATTGAGGTAGATCCTGCTAAAGTGAAAGCAATTCAAGATATGCCTGCACCAAAGACAGAAAAAGAAGTGCGCGGGTTCTTAGGTAGATTGAACTACATTTCTCGGTTCATATCTCACCTAACGGCCACGTGCGAACCGATATTCAAATTGCTAAGAAAAGAGCAGACGGTCAGGTGGAATGATGATTGCCAAAGAGCTTTCGACAAAATAAAGGAATACTTGCAGGAACCTCCAATTCTGATGCCTCCAGTGGAGGGGAGACCATTAATCATGTACTTGACCGTGCTAGAAGGGTCGATGGGGTGTGTGCTCGGCCAACATGACGAGTCTGGTCGAAAAGAGTACGCCATTTATTACCTTAGCAAAAAGTTTACCGACTGTGAATCCCGATACTCACTGCTCGAGAAAACTTGCTGCGCTTTGGTATGGGCTGCTCGCCGACTGAGGCAGTATATGTTGACCCATACCACACTTCTCATTTCCAAGATGGACCCCGTCAAGTACATCTTTGAGAAACCAGCATTGACCGGAAGGGTTGCTAGGTGGCAGATGATTTTAACGGAATACGACATCCAGTACACTTCTCAGAAAGCCATCAAAGGAAGTGTATTGTCGGAATACCTTGCTCAGCAACCTCTTGAGGATGACTATCAGCCGATGAGATTTGATTTCCCTGATGAGGACATCATGTACCTCAAAACAAACGATTACGAGGAACCACTTCCGGAGGAGGGAACTGATCCTGAATCCAAATGGAAGTTGATGTTTGATGGGGCTGTCAATATCAATGGTCGTGGAGTTGGTGCCGTACTCATTACTCCTGAAGGTGTTCACTTACCCTTCGCTGCCAAAATTACTTTTGGCTGCACCAACAATGAAGCGAAATACGAGGCGTGTATAATGGGAATAGAGGAGGCAATTGATCTTCGGATTAAGAACCTCGATATATTCGGAGATTCAGCCCTCGTCATTAACCAAATTACCGGCAAGTGGTATACACATCAAGAGCATCTAGTTCCGTACAGGGATTACGCTAGAAAGCTGTTGACATTCTTCACAACGGTTGAACTCAAGTACATACCACGGGACGAAAATCAATTTGCCGATGCTTTGGCTACTCTCTCTTCGTCGATTAAAGTCACGTGTTGGAACTCTGTGCCCAGAATTGACATCTCCAGGCTTGACTCTCCCGCTTATGCTTTCTCTGTAGATGCCGTGTCTGACGAGAAACCTTGGTATTTTGATATCAAGTTATTCCTGGAGAAGCAAGAATACCCAACAGGGGCATCTTCCAAAGACAAAAAGACCTTGAGACGGCTTGCTGCTAGTTTCTTCTTGAACACAGACGGGGTTTTGTATAAGAGGAACTTCGACATGGTCTTGCTCAGATGCGTGGATAGACACGAAGCAAGCCTGTTGATGCAGGAAGTCCATGAGGGATCTTTTGGTACCCATGCAGGAGGGCACGCCATGGCAAAGAAACTGCTGAGATCAGGGTATTACTGGATGACAATGGATGCAGACTGTTGTTCATTCGCTCGAAAGTGCCACAAGTGCCAAATATATGCAGATAAAGTGCATGTTCCTCCTAACCCGCTGAATGTCATGTCATCTCCTTGGCCTTTCTCTATGTGGGGCATTGACATGATTGGGAAAATCGAGCCAACTGCTTCGAATGGTCATCGCTTCATCCTGGTCGCGATTGATTACTTTACCAAATGGGTAGAAGCAGCGTCTTATGCCAATGTCACTCGTCAAGTGGTGGCAAGATTTCTGAAAAGAGATATCATATGCAGATATGGAGTGCCCGAGAGGATCATTACTGATAATGGTTCTAATCTCAACAATAAGATGATGGCAGATCTATGTCGGGACTTCAAAATACAGCATCACAATTCTTCTCCTTACCGACCAAAGATGAATGGTGCGGTAGAGGCAGCTAACAAGAATATCAAGAAGATTGTGCAGAAAATGGTTGTCACCTACAGGGATTGGCATGAGATGTTACCGTTTGCTTTGCATGGGTACCGAACGTCGGTCAGGACGTCAACAGGGGCAACTCCCTTCTCTCTGGTCTATGGCATGGAAGCAGTCCTGCCTGTTGAAGTGGAGATTCCTTCACTTCGCGTGATGATGGATGTCAAACTGGATGAGGCTGAATGGGTGCGTGCTCGTTACGATCAGCTATGTCTAATTGAGGAAAAGAGATTAGCGGCTATCTGTCATGGTCAGCTTTATCAGAGGAGAATGAAACGGGCATTCGATCAACGAGTACGTACTCGAGAGTATCAAGTGGGAGAGCTTGTATTGAAGAGGATCGTTCCTCCAGGTTCAGATAACAGGGGCAAGTGGACCCCAAACTACGAAGGACCATTCATAGTGAAGAAAGTATTCTCAGGAGGAGCACTGATGCTCACCACTATGGATGGAGAAGACTTCCCATCTCCTGTTAACTCGGACGCAGTTAAAAAATACTTCGCATAAAGAGACCCGCTGGACACAAAAACAGAATGTAAGTCCAGGCAAGAAAAGGGCATCCCGGCGAGCTAAAAACAGAATAAAAAGCTCGGGCAAAAATTAGGGAAAATAAACAAAAAAAAATGTACACCCGCTGAGTTGAAAAGCCGCATTGGACAGCTCAGGCAAAAAAGGGTATCCCGGTGGATTGAAAACCCGAGAGGGCGATCTACGCAAAATAAGGGAACAAGCGAACAACTGCGATCCGAGTCATCTGAACCACGTCATCGTTTCGTACAGTTTGACAATATCGGAAGGATAGGAAACAGTCCCCTCGTCTTCTCGGAAAGCCGAAACAGAATGGAGAGTCTTGAAGACATGCAGGTCATAGCAGAAATGGAACTCCTTGGAATGCCGTGTACATTGCCATTAGGATAGTTTCTTTTCTCAATTTTTAGTGGCTACCTCTTTCCAGGTGGTTGCTTCCTGATGTAAACCTTTGCCTATTCAGAGGCCATTCAATAAAATAATATTCAGTCAAAAAAAGCTGTGTGTGTTTATTTTTGTTTACAAAATGTCCTGAGTTTTGGCAAAAATAGCATTGCATCTAAACATGGTGATAATTTTGAAAAGAAAACTGACATGCAGGGAAACTGTAACCCTCTTTGAGCGTCGGGTGACGATGGATGAACCGATCATTCCATGCAAATCCCCGGGACACGCGTGTGTTTTCTGTTGTTGCAGGTTGCAGGTTGGCGTCACATTCTCGCAAGCGATTTAATACTCCCCGACAGAGTACCTCCCCAGCCGAGTACTTCACCAGTAGGGTATCTCCCCAAGCAGAGATTTCCTTTCCCAGCAGGTATCTGAAGCCTGGCATCCCAAGCAGAGATTTTCCTCCCAGCAAGCCTTGGTGGCAGTCCAAGCAAGCTTTTCTTCCCCAGTGAAGTAGCATTTCATTCTTCCCCAGCGGAGTATACCCAGCAGGTGCCCGAAAGCCTGACATCATCAAAGATGGAATTAGTAGTCCATTATCCCCATCAGAGTATGCCTATCAGGTACCTGGAAGCCTGGTATCCCCCAGAGTCTTGAACCATCAAATGCTCTCCCCAGCCAGAGTATTTGCCCAAGAAGCTTCCCCAGCCAAGTCTGAAGATGTTCCTGTCCCCACAGCGTTCATATTTGATTATCACTGCCGGTAGTGAAATGTTCCCCAATAAAGTCGTCGTACTTTGGGTATTTGATGATACAGCCAGGTATTCATCGTCTCAGTCAGAATGTGTATCCAGACATCTTGACTTGTATTCCCCTGCAGAGTCGTATCTCTTATTGCCGATCAGGCATCCGTTTGTTGCTCGTCTGCAATCTTCAACACTTGTATGTGTTATCTCTAAACAGAATTATCCCCAGCAGTAATGTATCATGTGTTATTGCTGCGCGTTTGCATCTTTCAACACTCGTATGTGTTAGCTCGGTGGTATTGCTCGTTTGCTTTCCCCAGTAGAGTCTATATCTACTAGCACTCGTCTGTGCTCGCATCTTTATTTGATGCTCATCCTCTTTCAGCACTCGTCCGTGCCTTTTCCCCAGCAGTCTCCTCTTTATTTGAGGTACTCTCCAGCAATCTCCTGTGCTGACATCTTTGTGTGATGACCATTCGCAGCTCTCGGCACTCGTCCGTGCTAGTTATTCTTTGAAGTTTTCCCTCCCCAGCGAAGTTGCCTGTACTCGTTGATGCGCGTATCTTCATTTGGTGCTCGTCCGCATCCCTGCAGCACTCGCCCGTGCATGTCGTTCCTCTTTATTTGAGACGTATCCCCAAGAAAGTGGCCAGTACTCGTCCGTGCTCGCATCTTTATTTGATGCTCGACCGCCTCTCTTAGCACTCGTATGTGCTCGTTACTCCTTCGAAGATTGCTCGGCCGTATCTTTCGGCGCCCGTCCGTGCCTGTCATTGCTGCTCGTCTGCAACTCTTCAACACTCGTCTGTGTTCTGATATGATTTTGGTTGTTGCTCGTCTGCAAATTCCAGCACTCGTCTGTGCTTGGAGATGTCCCCTTTACACTCGTCTGTGTTCTGATATGATATTTGTTGTTGCTCGTCTGCAACCTCCCAGCACTCGTCTGTGTTCGGTATGGGATCCTTCGCTGCACTCGTCTGTGCCTTGATATGTATTCTCCGCTATTGCTCGTCTGCAACGACTCGGCACTCGTCTGTGTTTGGTTAAAGCTCGTCTGCTTTTATTCCCCAGAAGTCGTTTGTGTTTTGAAGCTCGTCTGCTTTGCCTGGATACTCGTCTGTATCATCCTCGGCACTCGTCTGTGCTAGCTTGCACCTGAATGTGAAGATATCTCTGTGACTACTTCAAATGCTCGTCTGTGTTTGAACTTCTGGTATTCGTCTATACCAGCGGCTGATGCTCGTCTGTATCATCGCCTGAAGCACTCGTCTGTGTTTCTCAGATCATCGTCTGATACTCGTCCGTATCATTGACTTAGGGCACTCGTCTGTGTTGTCTTGATGATCACCCAATACTCGTCTGTATTGAAGAGGTTTCGAATCCTGACAGTGGGAATTAAATGTCGAAATGGTTACCGGTCCTGGCGTAACAGGTAAATCCGAGGGAGGCTCGTCTGTCTCAAGCACCAATTATGGTTGCCGCACCTGGCGTAACAGGTTTGCTCAGAAGACTCGTCTGTCTTGTACCATATATCCGCGGATAATATATGAAGAAGGTTCGTCTACCTTGATTGCATGTCTATCCCACAGACTTATATGCATTCCCGGAGCCTGCGTAAGGGTTATCCGAAGAAGACTCGTCAGTCTTATTCTACTTATCTGCGTAAGGATTAGTGAAGGAGATTCGTCTATCTCAGGATATTTTGAAGATCCTTGAGGGCTCGTCCGCTCTCTGCACCTGGCGTCACAGGTCATTCGAAGACTCGTCTGTCTCAGATTATTGTCTTGAAGTGTTGAAGGACTCGTCTGTCCAGCTCCTGGCGTCACAGGATTGTTTGAAGACTCGTCTGTCAATTTGGTCGTATTTCAGATATCATTTCCAACTTGGAAGAAGCTCGTCCGCTTCTTTCTCCCCTGCAGTCCCCAGAGCGTCATCTGGTCGGGTTTATTTCCCAGTGTTGCATTCTTCGTCAGAGTGCAAATTTCTGGTCTTCTTGGTATTCAATCACAGTTTATCTTGAATGGTCGATAGCTCGCTGCTATCGTCCTTTTCGGATTAACTGATGATTGAATAGGGGCAGCTGTAACACCCCAAATTTGCCCTCTTCATTTTAAGCATCATATCGCATCATAGTCATCATAACGGATCATGTCTTTAGCATTTTGCATAGAAAAATGAGGCATAACACTCACATGTTCTAGCATAAGGCATATGACCAACCATCTGGAAGATTTGAAGCACTGCAGATAAAAATCGAGAGCATGGTGACCAGGCAAAAATTTCACAGGATCACTCTGCACAGGCGCTGTATCAGGTTCAAAGCTTAAAAAGAATGAAAGGATCAAAATCAGCTTGAAACGGCGGGCGCCGGCATCATTTTTGAAGTTTCCCACCAAAAGGGGGGAAATTCAAATTTTGCATGCGTTAACCGGTTAACGCATATGGTTAACCGGTTAACAGCTGCGAAATTTGAATTTCCAGCAGCAAATTTCAGCATGTGTGTTTTGGTCCCATTTTCCAATTTTCTGATTTTTATTCATTTGAATTTCATTTGAATTTGAGAAGGATCTAGAGCATGTATCCAAACCTCTTTCCAACCCTAAAACCTAATCACATTCCCAAACCATAATTTTGGATCCCAAACCAAAATTTTGGGCCCCAACCCTAAATCATATTTAATCATTTCTCTCCAAACCAAAGGATCTCTCACTCAATTTTCACTCTCATTTTCTGAATTTTGATTCCTCTCACTCACAATTCTCTCACTTTTCTCTCCCAATTTTCCAAATTACTCAAAGTTCCTCTTTGAAGATCACACAACCTTGCATTGAGGTGTGTAGATCTTGGAACTAGACCTCCATCCATAGCTTCATTGCATCCTTTTGCTGGTTTAATTGGTGATTCAGATCTGGTTTGGGATCTAGAAGTGCTTTTGGATCCAAAATTCTGCATCAAGAGCTTGATCTTGCATTTATTTTGCATGGAGTGTGGAGCTTAGCATCGGATCTTCAAGGTTTTGCGCGAGATCTATCATTTTCAGCATAATCAACAATTACCAAAGCATACCTCCGCTTTGTAGGTTGGTTTAATTTCAGATCCAACTCTGTTTTTAGCTTATTTGCATTGCTTGTGCTTTTGAACCTACCATGTGTTTGTGTAATTGAT
Source organism: Lathyrus aphaca (assembly GCA_963966055.1). Classification (NCBI taxonomy): domain Eukaryota; kingdom Viridiplantae; phylum Streptophyta; class Magnoliopsida; order Fabales; family Fabaceae; genus Lathyrus; species Lathyrus aphaca. The sequence continues at coordinate 231,861,096 of OZ014524.1, forward strand.
TGTGTTGCATGATTTGATTGCTTGATTGGTATCCGGATCCGATTGTTAGTGTTCATGAGCATAATGTTATGGATTGATGTGCATTGATCTATTTTTCCATGTGTAACTGAGTGCTGGTCTGGTGCAACTTATTTGAATAAGCTGTTTTTGAGATGCTGTTTCTGCAGGTTTTTGCTGCTGTTTTTACAGTGTTAACCGGTTAACGTATATGGTTAACCGGTTAACGCCCTGTTTTTCTGTGTGTTTTGTGCAGGTTTTGACTGGTTAACCGGTTAACGTATATGGTTAACCGGTTAACACTGGTGCAGAATGGTTTTTTTGGGGCTGTTTTGAGTTTGTTTGATCCCTTTGCTTGTGCTAATTGTCATGACTCATTGTATGATCATTAATCATGATGTTTAGGGTGGTTTGCTTGCTGGTTGATGTAAGCTCTCATGTTTTCGACGCGTAAGTCGTGCATTCGCAATGTTTGGCATGTTGTTTGACTTTTGTTTTCAAGAACCTTTGAGCATGTTTAATTCCATGTTTGTGGTGATTGATTTGCTGGATTTTGCTAACATTTCAGGGGCTCATGGTAAGAGAAGTGTGGATGTTTATCCACATTTCAACTTTTTTTTCTATCTTTCCCCTTTTGTTATTTGAACTAACCCTTTGTTGTTGGGCTTAGGCCTTTCTCATCCTTTCTTCTATCTTCTTCTTCCTTCTTCATTAGGATAGAAACCTCACAAACTCTAGGACATCCATGCATGCTAACTTAGGATAGAAACTTCCCTCTAGTTTTTTTTTCCTTTTTGCTCCTTTGGTTCTTTCTCTTCTCATCTTCAAACTTAATTTTAATTCACTTAATAAAGGTTGAGTGCTTTCATGTGACATGAGACTTTGCTATGAGATGCTCACATGCGTTCCATTTCGGGGCGAGGTGTGAGTCATCACTCGTGGTGGATAGGTCTTAGCATGAGTACCTCACAAAGAAAAACTAAAAAACACTTCTTAACCAAAAAAAAACCACAAAAACACTTAATAATGATAATAGGTTAGTGTGCTTGAGCCTTCATTTGTGGGACTAGCTTTGGGGATTTCCTCCATCGATAGGTGTGCTTCTTGCGCATTCCATTTCGGGATGATGTGAGATGTACACATCCCATTGAGTAAGACTTAAGTACACTCACCTATGCAAACTTTCACTCATAAAAGCTTCTAAAAAACACCAAACAAACAATAAGCGTCTTTCCTTCGGGAATTCTTTTCTCATCTCCTTCGCTCCGTCCGCGAACTTGCTCCTACTTGTCATCTTGCAAGACGGTTACGCACTCGTCGTCCGAGCCTGCAACACCTGAGCAATGGCATAGGCAGTTCAAGCCTTAATTCACAAGCAATTTCCTTTTAGTACCCCTAGTTAGGGGAACTACGGCGTCTCTGATCCTCATTATCCCGATGAGGTACGTAGGCAGCGGGGTAGGGCCCGTTCGAGCACAATCTTTATTTTCCCTACATTTTTCCTTCATCTCTTATTTCAGTTCTTTTCCAGTTCCAGTTTCTTTTCATTTTCATTTTCTTTAGCTGCATCTTTCATACCCTCACCCTTTGAAACAGTTTCTTTGCAAGCGTGGATCCCGTCGGGTACGGCGGATGATCTGGGGTGCTAATACCTTCCCAGGTCATAACCGACTCCCGATCCCAGTCTCTTTGGTTCGCAGGACCCGTGTCCTTCTCTTTCTTTCTTCTGGTTTGTGCAGCATTACCATTCCCCCTCTTCGGGATAAAAATGCATGGCTGGCGACTCTATTCTTCTTCCGCGCCACTTTCGCGTTTGTACCAGGGATGGAAATCCTCGGGAGCGACAGCCGGGTATTTGGCTTATCTCACAGTAACTCCCATCCCGCAGAAAAAATGAAAACCAGCACAACCAGACAGTCCAGTATAATATGATGCATGGAAAATAAAATACTGAAAGCGGTAAATAAATGCAATAAAGTAAAGCTGTAAAGAACTGTAAATAAAAACAATAAAGCCAAACTAAAGCACACAGCATCAAACAGATATACACCCAAAGAAACAAAACCAAACAGGCGCTAGGATTGACTCTACAAGGGAAACCGGAAGAATCAGGTTAGTCCCCAGCAGAGTCGCCAGCTGTCGCTCCCGGGATTTTCATCCTAGTACAAACGCGAAAGTGGCGCGGAAAGGTAGAGTCGCCAGCCAGACATTTTTATCCCAAAGGAATGGGAAAGGTAATGTTGCACAAACCTGAGGAAGAAGGAAAGGACAAGGTCCTGCGAACCAAAGATCTGAATTCGGGAGTCGGTTACGACCTGGGAAGGTATTAGCACCCCAGATTGTCCGTCGTACCCGACGGGATCCACGCTTGCTTGCTTGTTTCAAAGGGTGAGAAATAATATGCTGCTGAACAAAACCGCTAACTGGAATGAGAATGAGAAATGAGAAAAGAATAAGAGAATGGGGAAAATGTAGGGAAAATAAAGAGTGTGCTCGAACGGGCCCTACCCCGCTGCCTACGTACCTCATCGGGATAATGAGGATCAGAGTCGACGTAGTTCGCCTAACCTAGGCGGGAACTATTTGTTTGTGTTTTTTATGCTGGAACTACGTATGTCTATGATCAGGTGTTGCAGGCTCGTCTGGTACGAGTGCGTTTACCGTCTTGCATGAAAGACAAGTCGTCGCAAGTTCGCGTTGTGAGTGAATGAGATGAGAAAGAGAAGTTCCCGCAGGATAGTCGCTTGTTATTTGTTTTTGGTCTTTTAAGAGAAGTATTTTGAATTTGTTTGTGAACGGTCTTGTACTAAGACCTATCCATCGCTTGAAGTATTTACACCTCGCCCCGAAACAGGACGCGTATAAACACTCCGCAACAAAGTCTCGTGTCGTACAAGATTGTTCGGTTTTTATTAAGTGTTTTATTGCTTTTCTTTATGAGATGAGAAAGAATGACTCAAGTTGGAAAAGGAAAAATCTAATGGGAACTAAGACACACCCTAATTTTTATTGATTTATTTACAAGGGAGATCCTATGGTTAATGAGGTATTCTAATCCTAAGAAAGAAAAGGAAAGGAAGAAAAGAGAGCTTAGAAACTAACTTACTTCCTAAGGAAGTTAAGTTGTTTCTAAAGAAAGGGAAAACCTAAAAGCAAAGCACAAAGTGCTAAGGCAAACACAATTAAAATGCATAAAAGATAGGAATGAAGTAATGCTTACCTCAATCTTCCCCCCTACAAAACAAAAGTTAGCATGACAATGCATATTGAAAGTAAAATCAAAACATAAAAGCGATTAAGTACCATAAACGTCCTAGAATGGAACTAGGGTTCAAAATAAGACCTAAGTCTAAAGGTGAATGTACCTAAAGGTTACATGACTTCTAAAGTCAGTAGCTACATGATATAGGTCCCTAAGTATGCTAGGATATCTCACAAGATCAAACTATGTCAAACTATGTACAAAAAGTTCACATAAATTCACCTAAATGCAAACTAGGGTTTATGGATGAAATATGAATGCATATGGCTTACAAGCATGAATTAGTACATGAAATGAACATAAAAGTCAGTAGTGAATACTCATGAATATGTGTGAATGAATATGCAATGGATTAGGCATATGGAGCAATGAGAAGAAGGTATGAGAAGAAACGAACAAAAGTCGCATAAGATCACAAATGACGAAAGTTAAAGATGAATGGCATGTGAATATGCATGGAATGATTATGGGTCAGTAGCATACATGGCATGAGATGCAATTAGAATGCATGAATAGGCATTTATGATTTCCACATAATTCAAGTTAAACATGAGAAGAGATTAGCAACCCGTTTAAGTTAAACTAGTTCACATAAGTATACACTTTGAAACACTAAAACAAACCAAATGAGTATGGTTCAAAAAGTGGCCTATAACTGGAATTAAGGACCTAAAAGTGACCTATAATTAACTCCTAAAAGTTACCAAAAAGTTCCTCAATCAAATGGCATGAATGCCTTCTTATCATTTAAGTTATACAACAAATAGACACATGAATCAACCTAGGATCTAGGTGACATGGAAAAATAACAAAAAGCCTTTAAAAATTATGAAATTAAATCCCTGGAATTATATAGTCATTATCTTACATGTTCTAAAAGGATTCTACAAAATTATGCACCAAAGTGCCAAAACAATTCCTTGACTAGCAAGGTAACAAAACATGATCACCCAAAAACAACTCCACAAAGTGGATCAAAAAGGGCATCTAAAATTATGAAAAAAAATGCCTAAGGGGCATAAAAATATCATAAATTACAGTGATTAATCACACACAAAAAATAGGTTTCACACCTATGGGGAAAAATCGTTTTTGGTACCTTATGCCAAAACATTCCATTTCGGGACAGCTTATGATCTAAAATCCAAATTAATTATCAAAACCACCCAAATCTGGAAACAAAAAATATGAAAAATTAATTAAGAGGGTGAGGATCACTCATGAATTTTTCCATAATTTTATCACACCTAAAACTATTTTTAATAATTGCGACGAAACGGGCAAAAAAGTGGATTTTAAGGGAAAGTGAAAGGAAGCGATCCTAATGGTTCGTAACCTAATCCCTAAGCTCCGAAATCGACACAAACCAACATAAATCACAAATATATCCAATGCCTCAGGTGGGAGGGCTCAGTATGCACCTTAATCTATATGGTTCTAAGCCGCATATGACTAAAATGATGCTTAAAAGCCGAAGAAAGCTCGAAATCACTTACTTGGATGAAATGTCGATTCTTCACATAAAAGAAATCCTAAAAAATCCCCAAGCAAGGTCTTGTAGTCTTCTATGAGCAAAATAAATGCCCATCTTCCATAATCATTTTGTGAAGCTTTACCAAAATTGAAATCGATCCAATATCGATAAAAGAAATCTCATGAACACTTTAGTCCAAAATTAATTCACTAATAATTAAAATTAATGAAAAAAAATAAAAATAATTAGGAAAAATCAAGAAAATGGATTATCATTAATCCAACAATGACTTAACAAGAAACTTAAGTAACAAATTTTTACATGAAAAATAATTAAACGTTTCTTAAAGTTAACAAATAAAAATAAAACCCAGGGGGTGTATTAGTGACTATGAGGCGCAAATAGAAAGCCCATAGAGTTTGGGGCCCATTCCCAAGAAGAAAAAACCCGCAGGAGGGGTGTATGATGAAATTGGTAGGTGTTGATGGGAAATTCATGGTGCTTGGCCCAAATGACAGCCTGGTCTTGTTTATGAAACCCTAGTTTCACATCAAAATTCTGAGAACAACAAACGATGAGCCCCCATGGCCTTCTCCCTCGTCCATCGCCCATCTCTCAATCTCTTCCAAAATATCCCTCAGATTCTTCCATACGACGCCGCTACAACCCAGTTTCCACCGCCGTCAATCTTGCACTCCGTCATTCTCTTCCGGCATCCACTCGTTTTCGGTACCAAAATACTCCCGCACGTGATGAATGCTCTTCTTCTTCATCAGCGTTCCGCCACGACTCCTCCTCTTCAATCTGAACCTAATCTAAATTGACCTCTAAATCCTAAGTCGAAAACATAATTATCGAGAACGTTAACTCTTCAAACTCAAAGATTTACAACCGAAGGATAATCATAGCTGCGATGGCCGTGAAAAGATTGAAAGAGCACAAAACCTATCGGAGACACCTCGGTGGTTCTTCACCGACGGATGAAAATCTCAGGTAACGAATCACCTTTTCTTTGTTCGAACTTCCGAATCTTGCTTGTAATTACTCTTCTACTTCTTCTTCTGCTGATTCGAGAGTGTTGTTGAATGCTTTGAGGTTATGATGGTTCTCGGATTCGTGAGATTGATGAAGAGTGTTCTATGAAAATATTGAATCTGAATTGTTGTGGATTGCTCTGGATTTTGCAGGTTATACGAGTTCTTCCGATGTCGATTTTTGAACCGTGTTGTTGATGACATGATTCAATGCAGATTGATGAGGATGAATATTGTAGGTGAAGTGTATTCAAGAAGTTGAACTTTATGAAGTTTGTATCAGATTGAAGATCGATTCAAGTAGAAGATTGAAGATAGTGAAATATTGAGGAAGATGAAGTTGGAGAACACATAGCTACGAAGGTGATGAACTTGGCGGTGTCGACGTGACTTCTACAGAATCCAGTTTTGGTTCTTGCTTTTCCGAATCCAGCTTCGATTTCCTTTGATTTCTCACTTTGACCCCAAATCGCAGAGAAACTAAATTCAAGATGAAGGAGAAACCGATCTTACACCACCACGACGTCCCCACGGAACTGACGCATCTTATATGATGATTTGATGCGAGAGAAACCATCAGTAAGGTTCCAATCCTCTTTCTCAGCCATTGTACTGATATTGAACTTCTTCTCATTTCTTGCAATTCCGCGTATCCGAAATTGTTGCTTGTTGTTGAATGCTTTGCTTTCTTGAATAAATTTCTGCAGGTGTAATTCGGTGATAATGATGATTGAAGGATAATGAATACCGAGATTGAAGACCGAAGATGTTCTGTTTGATTGATGAAGATTGAAGATCAAAGATGTTAACGGTTTGAAGTCGGTGAAGAGAGTGATGGTGATTATATGGTGTAATTGGATTTATATTGCAAAATTCCCAGTTTTTGAGAGATAGCAGAATGGAGGTTGAAGAAAGTTGGTTTATGGAATCGGTTAATTGAAGCTTTCATGGTGATTAAGGTCTTGATGAATGTTTGAAGAAGCTTGGTGGAGGCAACAAATTGTTGAAGAAGAGTCGATGAAGGATGAAGATGGATGAAGAAGATGGTTGAGAGTGAAGGGTTCTGCAGATGGTTTTTCAGTTTGCTAGGATTCAGTTTTTTTTCTGTTATTGATCCTTTCCTTTTTTCTTATAACTGACTTTTTTCTGTTGGTGATTTCTGTTATATCAATTACATTTGTAACTGAGTATTTTTCTGGTGTAATCTCAATATCAGTTATATCAATTTTTCCTTTTATTTTTCAGTTATTTCCATTATATTTTTCTAACAATTTTTTTTAATAGAATTCTTTTGTGTGATTGATATGGTTGTAAAAAGTCATATTAAAAATTGGTAATGAAATGGGCCAGCTTACACTTTTCAATTACCAATGGGCCTGAAATGTGAAACTAAAATGGATTTTGGAAACCAATTAATGACATTAGAATAATATGGATTTGATGAATGGCTAATTGGATATATGGTTTATGGTTTGTAAAAATGAGAAAAATAATAGTTAAGAATAGGTATGGTTCAATATGGATCAAGAAAAAATATTGTTTAATGGGCTTGACAAATAATATGGTTTAATGGGCTTAACAAGAAACGCGATTTGAGATTGGATATTCAAATGTAAAAATAAAATGGCTTTCACGAATGATTTAAAACGGCTATGGTGTAGTATGGATAAGTGGATGATTTGGTTTTAGTTAGAGATAGAGTTTGGAAAATAAACAAAAACGGATAAAATTGGATGTAAATTTAAAGAGGTGGATTCTAAAAGAAATGGTCAATTGGATATTTGGACATGGGCCTAAAATGGTGATTGGGTTAAAGTAAGTGGAAATTGGTTATTGAAGAAAATGTGGAACTATATAAAAGGATATGGATTGAGACCGAATGTCGGGAATCGAATATGGATTTTTTTTAATGAACGGTTTAAATTGGATAATAAGAAAGACAAATGGTAACGACTCATATCCCATATAGGCATTGCGTATCTAAGTTCGAACTTGAATGATGCCTTCCAAATAGACCAAAAATTGTGCATTCTCCTTCAACCCTAAATCGAATCCTTCAACATAATCCACTCTTGATGCCATAATAAACTCCACCCAATCTCGAATTATTGCTCCATAAACAAATGGATCCACACCACTCTTTAATACACTGGACCTCAACTGGTGAAGTGTCCTCAAATCAAATCATGAGCAAGACTTCCAAATCCCCTTGAGATGTTCAATGAAGAAGAATTCCACTTGAGACGTTAAGGGGAGCCGAAACTCTTGTTCCAAGCTAAATTTGATTAGCCACCTCAATAATAGATTAGATGCACCAGTGAATAACCTTCATCATTTCAAACCCGGATAAATACAGACAAAATACGAAACCCTAACTTCCAAGATCCTTGATCATATGCCTTATGAATTCAATGCAAATGCAGGGTTATGAATATTATGACCTAGTGAAAAATGCAGATGAATACGAAGCGAAAAAGCCAGTTAAAGCAAAAAGAATGAGGGCAAATTTTGAGGTATTACATGTTGCCCAACCATTGCGACATCCAAAATGGTGTTTTGGAACCATCTCCCAACTTGACTGTGACCAAACCCCTAAATGAGACATAATTTGTAACACCATTAAACTTCATTATATCCTTCCACCACAAATAATCAATCAGTTTCTTTATGTAGGTCTCCATGGACATAATAGTTTTAACATAGTCACCATACTTTTCGCACATTAATCCTATCCAGATTTCACCAGGTATTTTAAAACCTTCAAAAGCCATTTTTTCAAAAAGAGCTTTGTTGAACAATCTAAAATATTTCAAGCCAAGACCTCCCTTATCCTTGGGCTTACGAATTGAATCCCAACTTACCTAAACCATTCTTTTGATATCCTCTGATCTGTGCCAAGGAAAATTCATCTGAATGGTAATTAACCCTTCCAAACAATTTCCTTAGGGTATTGAAGAGAGAAAAATGATGTATTGGCATGTTTTTCAAAACCTAATTGATCAATGTTACCCTCCTTCCAATAGATAGTAGTTTACCTTTCCATGGAGAAAATCTTCTTTTGAAACAATAAACCATCGGTTTCTAATATGTTAGTCTTCTATGATTATCGACAACCCTAAGCCCCAAGAATTTGAATGGAAACGATCCAATCCTACATGCTAAATTTTTTTTTCCAGCCCTCATGAAGAAGTTGTCGACACCAATACCAAACATGCAACTCTTTTGCATATTGACTTTCAAACTGGAGATCAATTCAAATCCCTTTAAGACTGATTTGAACGCCCATTAATTTTTCCATCCCCCATCACTAACCTTGATAGTGTCGTCCACGAATTGTAATAAACAATTATTAACATTGTCATTTACTTTGAGTCCCTTGTACAAACTTGTAATACCTCAAAATTTTCCCTCTTACTAATAACCTTAACTTACTTTTCATAATCATTCATGTCGTTGCATTAGGTCATGTTCACAGTCATTCATATCATTGATTTTCTCAAAGCATGCGTATGATCAGGAGGTCTTTGGGCCAGTGCTTTTTGAATTTTTGAGAGTTATGTCTCTCATGTTTAGAGATGGGCTTTAAGGCATTATTATCATAAGCATTGGTTTCATGTTTCATCGAGCGTTCAGACTACCAATTTGTGTTGAATTGAGGAATTAAACCAAGTTAAGGTGCACGAAATTGAAGCTTTATTTTCGAGATCTTTAAGACGCTAAGTCTCATTTATCAAAGAATCCACACATTAGAATTTCTTGGGAAGGAAGATTCATCCTAGGAAAAAGTTGGTGAGTTTCTAATGGGCCAAGGAGAGCCCGGCATGTGTATTGGTGCAAATTAAGGAGTCTAACTCAAGATTTCCTTTATGATGCTAATATGGTCCAAGGTGATCAAAGATTTGCCTTAGTTCATACATCTCATGTGTTATTATACTTTGCTAAAATTCTTGATCTAGGGACTAAATTCAAAGTATTATGTATCGTGTTTGCTTCCAAATCGAAGTGTGTGATTCGAAGACAAGTCCAATGGATCTGGGTTGCAATACGTTCAAGATTAGTGCGTTTGGCTTAGGTTTTGAAATAACGGCTCATAATAGAAGGATATATCCATTTCGGTTCACAATGGATCTTTGGTTGTCAAAAGGAATTCAAGTCAGAATATCATATGAACTAGATTGGCTTTACTTTTCCACCTCATTTGAAATCTAATGCATAAAAATCTATTGAAATTCTAGAAGCATACAAAGGTCAAGTTTTGGGGATTATTTCTTGTCAAACAAGATGTAAAGTAATCTTTATTCTTTCTAGCCACAACATGATGTAGAGACGGAGAAATAAACGCAATGAATACAGTTTTTGCAAGGAACACAAAAAGTGACCAAAAAAATACAACATAGAAAATTCACAAGGAAGTTGGTAATATCAGAATACAAAAAAAGTTCAGAAAAAGAAAGAAGTCATCATTCAACTGAAGAATTTCCGTTCCTCTCCACGCGCCAATTTCGTCAGCTTTCATTGACAATGTCCATCAACAATAATTGCGTCATTACCGCATCCTGAAGTAATAAGAAGAAGAGTGTTGCGAGATTAATCAGAGAAGAGTACACCAATAAAAGAGAATTAACAGTAGGCCAACCGAAAAAACAACAAAGAGAAGAAAGTTCAGGTACTAACTTCTGACAAAGCCTCGGTAATTATCAACCTGGATCCATCTTCAAGTTTCAATTACCGTAACCAAATCCTTAGCCTCACGTTTCTGACCTCTACCATCCAAGCCTTCAAATCCACCGTCACAATTCAGATTGGTTCAGGGCCATACAAGAGTAAGTAGTCTGGCTTCGACAATGTTGACGTCGAAAATATCTCAGCAACGATCCAATGATCCTGTAATTCCATATTGCACCATTCAGTAGCAGAAACCACAAAATTCAATTCAACATAACAATTCGAAACAGAAATCAAAAGAGATGTCAATTCATATTATCAGCTCAAAACCAAAACTCATAATAGAATGAAAAAAAACCGAAAATGAAAAAACAGAAAACAGTTGCAATCAGTAACTAACTTCTAAACCTCATAACAGAACCCCAAAACCAAAATAACTGAAATCACAACAAACCAATTACCTGAAGCTTCCAGATCCTTCTGTGAAAATCGCCTATAAAATCAGGAACTTCTTCTTCCATTGGGTTTCTTCCACAATTTTCAAAACTCTTCACCCTTTTTCAATCTTCTTCACATTTTTCGATCCCTGCAATCTTCTTCTTCACCCTTCTCCTTCAACCTTTTCCTTCACCATTCTTCTTCCATTTCCTGAACCAAGTCTCCATCAATCTGAATCCCACTCTTCCACCATTCTTCTTCTTCACAATTCATTCACCCCACACCCAGCTTCACCATTTTCTAATCTCTCCCAATCCATTTTCTGTTTTCTGCTTCCCTTAACCTCTTTCAATCCTCATAACTCCCACCAATCCTTTACCAATCTTCTTCACCAACCTACCTCAATCTTCGTAATTCGGAACCTGTATCTCCAATACTTCTGCAATTTTCACCTACAAGGAATTCAAAATTATGTCACAAATGATGCAGAGCCGTAAATAAGAGCAGAAGAGGGAAAGCCAGATTACATCGCATCTGAACATAGATTTACAGTACCTGGAATCATCTTCAACATCCCTTGTACGTTAGCTTGAAGAGCTGTCAAGGTCGCAACCTCACTGAAGACGTGTGGACGGCTTCATCCGCATCCACCGAGAAGCTTTGTCGTCAACAAATCGTAAGGTACGTCGTTCTGTCACTGTTTCGGTAAGGAGATTAGGCTCGTTTCTCTGCTAAGATAGGGTTGCGAAGAGTTTTGTTTCAAATTGGTGGAAGAGAGATTAGGAGAATTTAAGGTTTCGTTTGTTGGACTTCATGGGGCTCAAGTGGTATTAGTTGCGGTTGATGCGAAGAGAGTTGAAGTTGGTTGACGTTGGCAGAGTACGAAGATGATGGTAGGGGTTTTGATCGGAGAAGTTAGGTTAAGGAAGGGAAGAATCAAGAAGAAGAAGACGAAAGGGTTTAGTTTGTTAGAGGTGAGGAGGAGCTAAAATGGAGGTGAGGGAGGTTCGATTGATGAAGGAAGAAGAGAGGAAGAAGAGAGGAAGAAGGAGAGAAGAGAAGTGGCGGCGCGGGATGTTGAGAAGAAGGGGATTAGGGTTCATGAAATTCTTCAGCCCTTTTGTTTCCTCATTTTATTTTAATTTTAATTTTCATTTTAATGTTAATTATAATAGGTAATTAATGGAAGGATTAGGAGGATTTTCAAGAGATTGTTGAGAAAATTAAGACGAATTAAGTGCCATTAATCCATAATAAACTGCATTAATCCCCATTAATCTCCTGGGTTACTGAATTGGGTCTATTCTTTTGCTACTCACACCCCTCCTTAGGCCCATATCAATAAGAATAACTGAATAAACATGCTGTCTACACCTTCCCCTGGCTTCCATACGAAAATGGGCCTGCATTGCTGCTACTCACACCTCCCATCTTAAGCCCACTAATAAAATGAACTCAAAAATAACGCTTCCTGCACCCCTAGGCTAATCCTGTCATGGGCCTGCTTTTTCTTGCTATTTCCACCACCTGATTTAGGCCCAGTTAAGAAAAGCATTATAAAAAAATCACTTTATCCACCCCCTTCATTTTCTTTAGATTTTATCTTTTTTAGATTTACTTAGTTTAGAAATAATTCTAATAAAAAATAGAAAAAAGATTAGAAAATTCTATAAAAATTTCAGTAGATTTTTAATTCATATTAGAAATAGTTGGCACTTTATTTTTCTATTTTTGCTGTAATTTTGATTTTATGTTGATTTTTCATGTAAATAGTTCTTAAGGAATTTTCTTTAACTGTACATAATTTTGTTCATTTTATTTTGGTAACTTCCAGTAACTTTTTTAGCCCATTCTTTTTACTATAGTTAGAAGACTAATGTTAGTACTTAGGATAATTTTTGTAGATTTTTTAGAGCATTTTATCTTAGGTTTTAGAGGGTAATCCTTAGAAATTAGTGGTTAATTCTTAGCTGAAAATAATCATTTTTTAGACTTAGTTAAATTTTGATTTTGTAGGATTCCTTTTAGTACAATGTTATAGATAATATTAGGTCCCTATAGTTTAATTTTCATAATTTTTCCAGAAGTTTTAATATTTTTTAGAACATTAATTTTTAGGCTTAGTTATGTATAATTTCCATTTAGTTTAGGCCATTGAAAATAAAGTAAAAAAAATATAGTTTAGATTAGATTTAATCCTAGAATCTAATATAGACTTAGGTTAGTTTAAATTGAGTTTTAGAATGGAAATGTTAGGCTTAACTTTGATTTAGAATGTAGGTTAAAGTTCCCTTTTCATTAGAGTTAGAATAAATAAAATAGGACTATTTTTTAGTTCATGCCTTTAAATGTATTTTTAGAATTTTATTTCTTATGTCCAATTTCATTGTTTTTGCCTTATCATTTGATCTTATAACTTGCATAGGCTTCCCCATTGTTCTTAGAATCAACTTAACTTCATTAGGAAGTAAGTTGAATTCTAGTAGTTTCTAGTTTCTCATTAGGAATAGAAAACCCCATTAACCATATGATCTCTTGTAAATAAATCAATAAAAATTAGGATTGAGTCTTAGTCCCTTAGATTTTGTCCTTTTATCAACTTGAGTCTTTCTTTCTCATCTCATAAAGAAAAGCAATAAAACACTTAATAAAAACCGAACAATCTTGTACGACATGAGACTTTGTTGCGGAGTGTTTATACGCGTCCTGTTTCGGGGCGAGGTGTAGATACTTCCCGCGATGGATAGGTCTTAGTACAAGACCGTTCACAAACAAATTCAAAACACTTCTTTTAAAAGACAAAAACAAATAACAAGCGACTATCCTGCGGGAACTTCTCTTCTCATCTCATTCATTCACAACGCGAACTCGCGGCGACTTGTCTCGCATGCAAGACGGTAAACGCACTCGTACCAGACGAGCCTGCAACACCTGAGCATAGACATACGTAGTTCCAACATAAAAAACACAAACAAAGAGTTCCCGCCTTAGTTAGGCGAACTACGTCGACTCTGATCCTCATTATCCCGATTAGGTACGTAGGCAGCAGGGTAGGGCCCGTTCGAGCACATTCTTTATTTTCCCTACATTTTCCCCATTCTTTAGTTTAGTTTTCATTTTCAGTTCCAATTTCATTCCTCATTTCCATTCCAGTTAGCGGTTTTATTCAACAGCATCTTATTTCTCACCCTTTGAAACAAAACAAGCAAGCGTGGATCCCGTCGGGTACGGCGGACGGATTGGGGTGCTAATACCTTCTCAATTCGTAACCGACTCCCGAACTCAGATCTTTGGTTCGCAGGACCTTGTCCTTTCCTTCTTCCTTAGGTTTGTGCAACATTACCTTTCCCATTCCTTTGGGATAAAAATGTCCGGCTGGCGACTCTAACCTTTCCGTGCCACTTTCGCGTTTGTACTAGGATGAAAATCCCGGGAGCGACAAAACTCTCATCCACTACTCTTCTAACCATAATCGCAAAACCTTCTGCGACGATATTAAAAAGAAAATGAGATAAAGGGTATCCCTATCTCAAGCCTCAAAACACCTAAAAGTCTTAAGTGTAAATTCCAATTACAAGTACTGACATGCGGCTCATGAACACCTTGTTATCCATCCATTTCAACCATAAAACCCATAAACTTTAACATTGACCCCAAAAAATTCCAATAAACGCAATCGTGTGCCTTATAAAAATCAACCTTGAACATAACACAATTACGTTTTCTTTTCTTGTCCAAACCGATTAATTCATTGAGGACCAAAACCCTATCAAATAAAAGTCTACCAGGAATAAACATCGTTTGAGTAGTTGAGATGAGTTTCTCTATAACCTTTCTTAGTATTGGAGCAAGTAATTTGGCGATGACTTTATAGAAACAACCGATGAGACTAATCGACCTATAATCATCCAAACTCAGTGGGCATTCAACCTTGGGGATTAACGCAAGGAAAAAAGACATCATTGTTGTAGGAAGCTTGCATAAGAGTGGAATTCTTTGATGCAATGCCTGAAATCAATTTTAATGACATTCCAACACTTTTGTAAAAAAAAACACAGATTGAACTCGTCCGACCCGAGACTTTTGTTACCAACACAACTAAATACCGCTTCCTTAATATCGTCTTCATTGAAACACTCTTAAAGAACCAAAACATCATTGTGTGATAGCCTTGGAAAGTCACTAGACAACGGTTTAGGGTGAACAACTTGTGAATGACAAAACAAGGATGCAAAATGCTCCTTAATATTCTTTTTAACGAGATCAATAACTTCCACCACTCGGGATCCAACCGTAACATAGCTTATAACATTTCTCCTCATTCTCTGTTTGAAAATGTTATGGAAATATTTGGAATTGTTGTCACCTTATTTAACCCACCTGGTTCTAGCTTTTTGACAAATGATACTCTCTTTTAAGTGAAATTTCTCCCATAAGTTTTTTTGGGCATTACTTATGTTTACGATGTCTTATAGAATTCCACCATCTACCCTACAAGCCATAAAATTTCCCACCCTATAGATGGTTTCAATTTCGTTTTCAATATTTAAATGAATACAACAAAAAACGTTGTGATTCTACTATCTTAGTCTATTCTAGAGAAGCTGCATTTTCCTATTAAGAATGTATGTGTCAGTGTCAGTAACATTGAAAAGGTTCCAATCGTGATCCATAATCGCTATGAAATCTGGATGATCTTACCAACAATAAAAAAACTTGAATGGTTTTGGCCCCCAATTTGTATTTATCTCCTTAATCCAAATTGATATATGGTCGAAGATATCTCAATTCCTGACAGATTGTGCAATGGTGTTCTAAGAATTTTCCAAGTTCAAAGTGATAAAAAAAATCTATCTAAACGACTCATATAGTGCCATTAGAATTGAAATAAGTAAATTTATTACCTATTGATGGCAAGTCTACCAATTCCATCGCCTCAATGAACTCACTAAATTCTCTCATTTCTCATACGTTCACGACCCATCTCCCATTTCTTTCGTCCTAGTTCTTTGTTGAGTTGAAATCACCCCTAATGATCCACCGAACCCCCTCTCCCCTTTCTTTCGTCCTAGTTCTTTGTTGAGTTGAAATCACCCCTAATGATCCACCGACCCGGCACAAGCCTGATCTTTAAATCCACCAACCCAGCTCATAATCTCCTCTTTTAGAACATGTGACAAGGTGAGTAAATATTGATTAAATAACAATTATTATTTCTCCACACAAAGTTTACACAGAAATCCATGACCTCTGAAACTTGAAATTGGCATGAGAAAATATTTCCTCCATATAGTTAGAATCCCCCCCCCCCCCGAGTTTCCTATGGCATCAGATGCAGATCATTAGCAATCTGAATTCCCCCAAATGTTGTGCACGATATCATCCTACATCTACTTACATAATGTTTCTGGGATGAAACAAACGTCAGCACCTCCCTTTAAGAATAATTCTCACATATTGTTAGAAAATATTTCCTCCATATAGTTAGAATCCCCCCCCCCCGAGTTTCATATGGCATCAGATGCAGATCACTAGCAATCTGATTTCCCCCAAATGTTGTGCACGATATCATCATACATCTACTTACATTATGTTTCTAGGATGAAACAAACGTCAACACCTCCCTTTAAGAATAATTCTCGCATCCTCCTGCTCTTCAACATGCTTTTGCACCCTCTTAAATTGTGGGTTACAAAATTCATTAAAATATATTTTCAGCCATCCTTTTTGCCCTGAATTCTTCACTGTCTGCATCTTCCATTTTTTAATAATAACTTCAAATAATTCATCATCTTCATCACCTTTGACTAATATATGCTTAATAGATTTCAAAACTCTCAGTGGTATATCCTCAATTGTTCTTTTAATACGAGAATTTCATTTATTCATGTCACAGTCATTAATTGATTTGCAACACAACACTGATCCGCCTGAAAATATAGAATTAGAATCAAATCTTGAGTGATATTTATCGGGTGGTTAGTATTTCCAGTCTGTAGAAAATCAATTTGGGGGTGAATCTCAATCGGAGGGGCATCATATTGCATTAGAGATACAAAAAAGGAGGGTGAATATAGAATTTGGATATTTTGATATATCTCAGTGGGGGGATATTTCTTTCTGGGCCTCAAGCACCCAATACCAACCCCAGGCCCAAACCCAGAACAAGAAATGGGATCAGAATCTATCACCCCACTTACGAGACCCTTACCATTGTATGTATTCAAATATATTGATAGAGATTAGAGATTTAATTACTTGATCATTTAGGGGCGAAATCGATACATGAATTTTGTCAGCTATGAGGGATCTTGTGAGTGTTCCACCAATGATGGTGGCTGCCATAACTAAAGGCAACTATACACTTGAGGTTCCATTTATCTTTTCTCTACCTAGACATTTTAGTGAAACTTTATCCTCATTTCGCGGTTTGGTACTGGTCATTGTTAGGAAAAGGTGCTCTCATTGTAATACCCATATATATTACAAATGATACTAAAATTTGGTATTATCTCTCTCTCTCTCTCTCTCTGTATATATATATATATATATATATATATATATATATATTACACATGATATTAAAATTTGGTACTGAAATATAACAAGGTTATTACTAATCCGTAGGCTCTATTACGTACACACAGGATAAATGAATGATTTTGATCAAGGTTATTCCCACATGACCGTCGCTCCCCATCTCGAGTCTTTTGCCTGTAGGCTTTATTCATTTATGGGAACTCCAATCAAGTACACATACCTTCCTAGAGGAGCGCCCTATATGAGCCTCAACATGTGGGATGTATGCCAAGGGGTTTGTTTCTGACTATGTGTTTCACACTCATAATATGAAACACTTATCTCATAACAAAAGTGCCACAAAGCCATCACATGTTCCATATAATGGTTAACCTTACAACTAGATATCTACACATTCAACATGCTCACCTAGGCATCAACGACATAAGCATTATTTTATAAGTTATCTAATAACCTATGGATCCACACAAGTCCTTATCTAATCCTAGTATCTTATCTCACTTTTAATTTCATCAATCTCTTTCATTACCAAAAGTTTCAAGGGTCATCATATATAACAACTAATAATCATCATATCATAACAAGATAAAAGAGTATTATCATGCATAAGAAAACATCGGATGTGTTGGCCGTGCGAAGGAAACTTGAGCTATTCGCTCTAAAGTTCATAGTGCGAAGGTGAAGAGAGGCATTGATAAAAGGAGGAAAAGTTCTCCTTGCGAAGGTCTGGCTAATGTTCGCCCCAGACTTTCCTTTGGTTCATCATTCAAACCTCTCAGTCTGATGTCTTCGCTAACTACTCTCTGGGTGAACACATGATTTCCAGAATCTTCATGTCTCTTCATCAGAGACATATCTGTCAGTCAATGCATTAAATTACTTGGCGGACTCTTCTTCAAGCTTACTTTCATAATCATCTCCTAACCATGACACAAATTGGCCTTTCTCTTGCTTCCTGATATATGTAGGACACTAAGATCTTATGTGTCCAAAGCCTTCACATCCATGGCATTAAATTCCTTTGCCTTGGTTAGTCTTCTCTTCAGTATTAGACACAAAAGCTATGCTTTTCTTCTTTCCATATCAGTCATTGATAGTCAATTCAAATGTTTGGAGTGACCCAACAAGATCATCCATCTTCATGTTGTTGATGTCTCGAGCTTCTTAAATCTCTATGACCTTTATGTCAAACTTCTTAGGCAACGACCAGAGAATCTTTCTAACCAGCTTCTCTTCTGAAAAATTCTCTCCCAAGAATCTAGATGTATTAGCAATGTCAAGAATATTCATGTAAAAATCATGAATGCTCTCACCCCCTTTCATCTTCAAGTTCTCAAACTTGGTGGTAAGAAGTTAAAGTCTTGACATCTTCATCCTAGAGGTTCCTTCATGAGCAGTCTTCAAAATCTCCCAAGCATCTTTAGCAACAGTGAAATTATTTATCAATCTGAAGGTGCTCCAGTTCACTCCATTGAATAAGACATTCAAGGCTCTAGAGTTTCCAAGAGCAAGATCATCCTCTTCCTTAGACCAACCCTTTTCTGGCTTCAATCACTTGTATCGTTCCCATCTTTGCCCTTCATAACAGGGTGTTCCCAACCTTTGATAATTGTTTTCCAGGTTTTGCTATCAATTGATTTTAGAAAAGTCACCATACGTTCTTTCCATGTATCATAATTGGTTCTGTCTAAAATAGGCAGTCTGTTGACAAACCCTAGTTCCATGTCCATTATACCAGAAAGTATAATCCCTGAATCTCATCCAAAAACGAATTAGGGTGCCTGCTATGATACCAATTGAAATTATGGTATAGTAGATCACAAATGTCCTATGAGATGTCGGAACAACTGACCTCTACTTTCTCAAACAATGAATAAGATGAACACAAACAATGAGTTGTAGAAAGAAAACAACACATAACAATTGTTAACCCAGTTCGGTTCAAACACACCTACGTCTGGAGGCTACTAAGTCAGGAAGGAAATTCACTAATAAGAATTAGTTTGAAGATTCTCAACAAACAACCTCTGGTTTACAATCTTCTCACCTAACCTCTACATGTGCAACTTCTACCTAAGATACCCTTAGATAAGAGACACCTCTCACTCCCCCTCAATCACAAGTAGTGATAAAAACATAAAATTAAAAAATAGAAGAACACGCTTCAAGGACAACACTTGATCTTGCTTAAAAGCTTCAATCAATAACAATACACTCGTGCTTAAAAACTTAGAGTAGACAACTTACAACTCAATAAAACTCAGTCCAATTCAATCATCTAAGTGATGAGTGAATAGCTCACAACCAACAAACCCTAAAAACTCAATGAGCAACCATGTATTGTTTTCACACTTTTGTTAGGTTAAATTCATCCCTTTTATTACCATAAATTAGAATGGATTTGGGCTTCTAAAATGCAGCAATTCTGATCCCATAGAATCTGCAAAATATTCTCCAAGAAAATAGAAACTCTTAAATCTTTAGTTTCCTAAAAAGTCTCCAAGATCCTTTTTAAGAAATCCAATTAAATACGGGCTTGTTCTTAATAAATCCCCTTGACCTGCGCAAAATGATGAGGTGTATCCAAAAGATACTCATCAAATCAAATCAAATTTGTCAAGAGATATAAAATAACAACACCTGCTGTACTAGACAAAGATGTCATGACATCCGTCTTCGACGTCTTTCTGTAGCACATAACAACAACACCTATTGTACTAGACAAAGATGTCATGACATCCATCTTCGACATCTTTCTGTAACACATAACAGCAACACCTGTTGTACCAGGCCAGAATGTCATGACGTCTGTCTTTGACATCTGTCTATAACATATGACAACAACACCTGTTGTACCAGACTAAGATGTCATGACGTTTGTTTCAGCATTTGTCAGTAAAACATGACAACAACACCTGTTGTACTAGACCAAGATGTCATAACGTCTATCTTCGAGATCTGTCTGTAACACATGACACTAATACTGTCGTGACAGTTGAAGATGTTTCAACATCTAGCTCAACATATGCTAAGTATTATAACCACATATATACTGATGTTTGAGCAACCATGTCAACATTTCTTATCTGACACCTTGCAAAACCTACTATAGAACAATTTCTTCACCATATTAGGACATCTTGTCCAACATGTCGATGTCAAGTTTGTTTTACCAAAATTAATGCCAACACCAAAACTGCAGAACTAACAATCTCCCCCATTTGGTTTATTTTGGCTAAAAATAACCAAATAACCCTTCTACACAAGTAAGAGGTTAACATCATATCAACAGTGGAAAACAAGACAGCCTTTTCATAAATATCTTCTTTTACATGAACTAGATAAGAGAAATGTCCCCCCTCAATAGCAGAAACTCACCCCTCAAGGAAACGACCAAAGAACACTAATACTACTTACTTTTCCCCCTTTTTAGCCATAAAATGACAAACCAAGCAACTATGCATTAAGGGAAATCAACCGAAAGTAAGGAAATCGGAAGCAGAACCCATCCAATCACCAAGAGAAAAAAAAGCACTAGTAGAAGCAGAAATTTGTTTCCCAGCTTTAGCTTTCTTCTTTGCTAGAGACATGATATCCTAAATATTATGTTTGATATCATACTCTGACTCACTTGAGGATGCTTCCTTACTTTTCTTAGTAGTAAAAGACACATCATCAATATTTAGATCATCAACATTGACCATCTTTGTAGATTGATGGTTCTTCTCACTAGCATTTTCCTCTTTGTCTTCAGAAAATCTTTCTCACTTTGAGAAAACTTAGGTTTCCACACCTTTCTAGTTTTAATCATCCCATGATTATCCCTAGGTTGTTTTGACTGTTTTGGATAACCTTATAGTTTGTAAGTATAGGGTTTTATGTGACCAAACCTTCCACAATAATGACAACTCCATCGTTGGGTCTTACATCCTAAGCAATCATTCTAATGTCTTTTCTGATGTTGCGAAATTTTACCTGACATCTTTTGTTCCTGTTTTCTTTTAGGTTGAACAAAATTCATTGCAGACATTTTTCCTTTCTTCATCACAGCTTGATTATCATAACCAATACCTGTAACATCTCCAACTTAATTGAATTTACTTCTGCCATGTGTAATACCCTAAAATTTGACCTCTTGATTTATCACCAACCTCATGTGGTTTATGCTTCGTCATTATTGCATGGTCTTCCGAGCATCGCATCACATTAAAAAATAATAAAAAGTAAAGCATAAATAATTTGCATATGCATGAGGCATGTGATGGGCAAGGTTGGACAATATTTGGAGCTCAAGAGAAGAAAAGACACTACAAAAATAATACAAATCAATTCCATGAGATATTCATTAAGAAAATGAAGAATTGGAGTTTTAGCTCCATTAACCAGTTAACCGCTGTTATACCCCAAAATTTTCCCTCCCACAATCAAGGCAATCTTTCTCAAGGTTTCTAAATGATCATAAGGTCCTCAAGACTCCCAATTGATCAAGAAGTGTGGAAGTTTCCTCAGACAATGCCTCTTCCTAAGCAAAGTGTCCAAAACTAGGGTTTTGAGTTTCCTTAGGTTAAAATTACTTTCAAGGCTTCAAGTGAGCTTCATGGCATCCCTTATGACTTCAAGAATCCCTATGTCAAGTTTCAAAGCTTTCCCAAAGAGCTTGCCCAGTCAGATGATCAGATATGTAAAAATCAGTCAAAGTAGTTAAAAAGTCAAACTGAGGTCAACTGTGGTCAAATCAAAGTCAAACTTCAATATTTTTTGCTAACATCAAGTTTATGAAGTAAAATTCATCATTTGATCAAGGGTTGATCATGATTCATCAAGGAAGTTTCAGATCATAAAGAATTAAGAGTTTCTAAATTAGGGTTTTCTTAAGAAAAGTCAACTGAACTTTGACCAGCCATAACTTTCACATGCTTCATAAAACATTTCCCATACAAAGCTCATTTTTAAGGAAATTGAATTATCTACAACTTTGTGTCTCACAATCCAAGTTTAAAAATACTTCATTTGGAAGGAATGAGCTAAAACATTACAGGTCATTTCAAAAGTCAACAAAAAGTCAACATCTTCCAAAGGGTATAATTTGAAAATGGTAAAAGATATGGACATGATACGAAAGAGGTTTGTTATAGGACTCTTTAAGCTTTCCAAAATGTCCAAGAATACCTTCATATCCTTAAAATTGAAGGATTTGTGCCTTGTCAAAGTTGGGAGATTTTTGAGGGGTGTATGAAGAAAATAAGGCCTTAAAACCAAATTTTTCCAAATGGGCCTATCATTTTGCAATCCAATCTTTATGATGACATCAAGCACGACCCAAAACCAAAGAGTTCTGATTTTTATTATTTATTTGGATTTTATTCATTAAAATTCAATTTAAATATAAATTAAATATGAAAAAACAAATAATGGTCAAGATATTTGATTGAAAATCATTTAAATCATATTTAGAATGATTGGAAGTCAATTGAAGTCAGATTGATCAAAATTGGAAAGGTTTTAAAAGACTTTTTTGAATATTTGATATAGGGATTTCTTCATGATCAAGCAATTGATGCGTGTTTTTCGCAAGTGTACGAACACGTCAGAGTAATATAAAAGATTGTAGAATCCACAGAGACCAAGTGTCAATCTATCGTACCTGTTGTTATGGTGTGTATCTAAGGCAACTGAATATAATGGTTTTAAGGAGTGCGCAATGGTAAATAAAACGATAATTTTAAACAATTAATAAAGACAGGCTCGAATCTAATTCACGTAATCAATAGATATTCTGGTACTTGTTAATAGAACTATTTATGGGAAATGTTTTCCACTTTGAAAAGAACTAATTTAACAGGAACTGTCGCTTTCGCGTATTCTGAACCAAGTTGTACTCTCTAATCAACCCCTCCTATTGTCACAGATAAAATGGTGTGTACTACGTTAGAGTAGTAAACCTATTTTTAAGAAATATAGTATCTTAACTAAGTTGAAAAGTATTTTAACCTGGGTTTCTTAGCAAAAAGAGGTTCTCACGAACCAGACTATAAACTTCTTAACGCGTCCAAAAATCGTTTTAAAATCTCTTTTCTTTTTAATCTAAAAATTCCTAATGAACTAGACAAAGCGCTTTTAGCTGTTTTTGAAATTGTTAAAAACAATTAAACTTGAATTGAAAGATAAAATAGCCCTTAAGTGTTTCCACGAACAATTTTACGGATTACTGGTTCGATTACGATCCTTACATTCTAACCTTTAAGGATTTAGTTAGACATGGTAAAGTAAAAATTCTTTTTATAATTTTTCATAAAAGTAATTAATGCGAGTGCGGAAAGTAAATAAAAGTAGTGCGAGTGCGGAAAGTAAATAAAAGTAGTGCGAGTGCGGGAAATAAAGGTATTTAAAGCGAGTGCAAAAAATAAACGAAATTAGTGCGAGTGCGAGAAATAAATAAAGTAGTGCGAGTGCGGGAAATAAATAAAAGTAAAGCAATGCGGAAAATAAATAAAAGTAAAACAATGCGGAAAAATAAAATACGAACTGGAATTAAAATGGCGGCAGGATTAACTTCCTCCCAGAGTGCTCCAAAACTCGATCACACAGACGCATACAGACTTGATCACTCGATTGCAGTAACACCCCGATGTGGAATGATAACTACTTTAAAACTGATATATGCCTAAGAGATTCTAAGTTTGGATGATTGAAAACGAAAATCTAAGGCCCTATTTATAGGAAAACAAATAGCAAGAAAAAACCAGGATGCCCCCTCCACTAAAAAGTGGAGGGAAAAGTTTTAGCCTTGTGGCGCCCGCCACAGGCTCATGGCGCCCGACATGAGACCAATATGGAAGAAGAGAGTGGGGATCGTGGGTCTTGGCAGTTGTGGAGTGGTCTTGAGATGTGGCCACGTCATGGCAGACCCCATGGCGCCAGCCATGGCGGATGCCGTAAGTGTAAAAAGCTGAATTTCTTGGTTTTCGTCCGTTTCCACTCCTTTTTCGCTCCTTTTCTCGATTTAGGCCCCAATTACATAGAAAACCTGAAAATAAAGAAAAACAAAGTAATAATATAACAAAATAACAATAATAACTAAGAATGCATGCGAAATCGGAGTCAGAAATACGGTGAAATTTAGTGTTATCAAATCCTCCCACACTTAGACCTTTGCTTGTCCTCAAGCAAACATTAAAGCTCAAAAAATGAAGAAAACTGGTGTCGACACGTGATTTGGGCTAAAGGGCTTCTAAGTTCAAGTCAGGATGCAGTGACAGACTGACAGGTACTAACTAAGTGAACCAAGGGTACCATAATAACACAGACACAAACTTCAATCCTATATTAACCACCCCATGTCATCCCACAATACCTAGGCCTATCTTCTCATCTCTTTTTGGGTCCTTTTCATTCAGGCGCAATCACATTAAGCCCGTTATCCGTACATGCTTCAGAGTAGAGTGACCGGTTAGTGATTCTGATCCATAACATAAGGTTTCTGGCACATAAGCATGTGTAAACCTATTTTATTTGACCTAAATGTAGTTGCGGGGGATCAGATCGTAATCCGTCCTACCAAGTTCAGTGCCAGATACCTCTGAACCAACTAACAATAGGTGACTGCAATTTTTTTTCTTTTTGTGACAAATTTTTTTCTTCTCTTTTTTTCGGTTTAAATGACTTTGTGAGGGTCACATATCCCAGAGTTTGTCTTTTTCTTTTTTATTAGCACTGGATCATTCACTTATGTTCATCGGCCCCCTATGTAGAACATGCTTAGGCCGGAGCTGACTGCTAGAATAAACTACTTAGGACAATTTTTTAAATGATAATAAAGACCATGGTGTGGGGTTTAGGAGTGATTCCTATATTCAAGAGGTCTATGGTGCTACAATGGTACTGATGTTTCAAAAAGTTGACCTAAGTCACCACATCCTAATCCAAACATGTCTCAAAGCCCACAAAACATGTGAAACAACATTGTTTTCTTTTTTAATTTTTTTTTGGTAAGGCTAAGGAAATGGGAAAAATGAGGATGTACTAAAAATACACTATACTGGTGACTCGTCAGACACATGCATTATCTAAGAAAAGTTAAACTAGATAACTTATTGGAAAGAGAAATAACAGAAAGCAAATAAATAACTAGAAAGGGAAATGACAAAAAGCAATAAAATCCCTTCCCACACTTATATCGAACATTGTCCCCAATGTTTCGAAATAAGATAAGGAGGGTAACCTGAAAAACTACTGCGGAGGAGCACTGGTGCCCTCGCCGTCCTGCTGTGATGGCCTGGAACGACGAGATCTACTGCGCTACTAGTCCCTCCGGTCAAGTCGTGCCAATAAGGCAGCCTGGGCACCCCGGACCTCTCGAAGGTTACCTAGGATGGAACCCTGAGTGGCCTCCATAAGCTGGTAGTGCCGGCGGTTGACTTCTCACTGACGGGCCTGCTCTGATGTGATGTCGTTCAAGGCACGACAAACATTATTGTAGGCACGATCCGATACTGATCGCGATTGTTGCATGAAGCTCATGTTGTCCGTCAGTTGTTGTGAAATAGTAGAGAGTAGGCTGTCTCGCCTTTCCTCTCTAGCCGTCATATCACGCCCCATCTCCTCAGTGACATAGAATCCAGGAGAAGCACCTGTAACAGGGTTAGAGGAAGATGGTGCGGTGTGTGACTGCGAAGGACGATGGGGGGACATGTGAGGTACGAGAGATTGATCTCTCCGATCATATTCTTCATCAGTGTCATGTGCCTCCCCATTAGGAATATTAGGAGGAAGTGGACCCAAAACAGGTGGAGCATTCAGATCATAGGTCCAATTCCTTTCATTACATACATCAGTACGTCTACTGCAAGGTAAAGCAACAAATGGGATAGCTACCCCATGAACCATCAACTCATAACCACCTTCTCTCCTTGTTCGGCACAATTTCATGTCTTTTAGAAATTTTAAATTAATTGTGCGAGGAGGTAGTGGTTCAAGTGTAGCTATCTCATTGTTCAGGTCAAGAGCCCGAGCAATACACGTAACAAGTCCTCCAAAAACAATCGGTCCTGTTTTATTAGTAGTTAAAGCCATGTGTGCAAGCATAAACAGGACCAGATTGATATGGGTACTAGTGAGGCATCCTTGCAAAAATAGAAGTTCTTTAGCGTTTACCTTATTTGGACTCTCCCGGCCAAAAATAGTACATGCCAAAAGATATCTGAAAACGCTTATGGCCGGGTTATGGATGGTTGACGCAAGTATTCCTTCAAAAGAATTTATTGAAGTACTTGACAGCCTCTTCCAGAAGGAAAATACCTCGGCCGACCATTCCCCATCCAAAGGTGCCTCACATATCGAACCTTCCCTATGAGGGATTTCTAACAAGCCTGTTAGTTCGTCGGTACTGTATTCGTATTCAATTCCAAACAGTCTAAAATTAACAGTACCGACTGTGCTAGCAGTGTTAGGACTGACAGTGTATATCAATGAACTTAAAAACTCAGCTGTCAGCCTCTCATAGGTAGGTTCCTGGTTAACAAAAATATTATGCAAGCCTAAAAAATCTAATAAATGAAAAACACTATGATACAGACCCAAAGCATAAAGACAGTTATCATCGACGTACCTAGTCGAGAGAATTTCTCGACTCTGAAGCCTTTGAATAATTTTCCTTTGCCTATCACCCGGTCTTCTATCGCGAATAAGATATCCATTGAACTCCATTGTTGTTGCTCCTTGAGAAGTGAATAGTGGTGAAAAATGGTTTATGAGAGAAATGATAAAGGTTTGATTTTTATGGTTTGTGGTGGATGAAAATGAAAATTGATTTTGGATAGGTTTTATAGATGGTGAATGTTTTGGAAATGAGGGAGCTTTAATGGGGTTCAATGGGGTTTTTGGAAGTTGGAAAAATGAGTTTTTGAGTTTTGAAGGTGTGAAAATGGTGGAAATGGGGAATCAGCCCCGTTTTTGATGAAGGACGGTGTGGTGCCCGCCACAGGGGGTATGGCGCCCGCCATAAGGCCAATTTCTGCTGGGCCTTGGATTTTTTTCAATTCCTCTTTTGGGCCCTCTTGCACCTTCGGTCTTCGGGGGGTCCGGATAACGTTTTCTTCTCTCTTCTAAGGCATGAAGCTTGCATATTTTTTTTTGAAGACAAAAAATGAAAATATTTTTGTCTTTATGTTTTTTTTCTTTACTCGACAAAAATAAAATAAATCAAAAGAAAAGAGAAAAAAAAGAGATTAGTGCATGAAATAATATATAAGATAAAATCAAAGTACATGAAAAGAAAATGTAATAGATGCAATAATATAAAATATGTCTGGAGATGCGAGAAATAAAATAAAGCATGAAAAAGAAATTAAATACTAGGGTAATAACGTTAGTGTAAAACGAATCATGTGGTAGGCTTCTCTTCCTGGTTTGATCCACGAATCTCAGCTATCTCCCTCCGAAGCTCTTCAATCTCCTGATATAGAGCATCGACCTCTGAGGCATGAGTGAGATCAGGTACCTGGATCTGTAATTCCAAGTATGCTACTTCCTGCTTGAGCAGGGCAGTCTCCTTGCGGAGCTCATAAATCTGAGTTTGTAGATCAGGCGGCTGCAAAGACATATTGTTAGACATAACAGTGATTCGGGGAGAAAGAGGTGTAGGAGTGTACTCAGCGGCGGGAGGTGATTTTGGCTCTTCGACAGTCTCTCCATAACCCTCTAAAGCATAACTCCAATTAGCAGGGTCGTGGACACTGGTCATCAGCGGGTCTGGTAATGTAAAGTAATGTATCACTTCGCCGTCGATCAGTAATCTAAACGTGTTGGGCTCAAAAGAGGCCCTCCTCATCAGTCCTCTGTCAAGACAAAAGTCAACATCCAGGGTGGTGTAGCAGCAGAAGGTCATGAGGTGCAATAATTTGCGAGACAAACCCAATGCAGTAGCTAGCTGTGTAACAATCCCACCGACATGTATAATGCCTACAGATGATCTGGCGACACTGGCAAGCCCTTCAACAGAAATTTGCCACAAGCAACTGGGCGTGACTGAGTCGCACAAAATAGTAGGAAAATCTCCTCCTCGCTCAGCAAAGTCTCTGTATCTGGAAAACCGAGGAAAGAGTGTGCTAGAATCATCTGAAAGTACCTTAACGCAGGGTTGTGGATTACCTGAGAAAACTGAGTGGAAGGATCTTGGCTCCCTCCACCTGAGATGTTAGACCAAAACTTTTCCACTTCTCTGCTCATAAAATACCCCATCGGTGTCTCTGGAATAGCATCAAGAGTAGTCTGAAAACCTAGTAAATCACCAAACTCTTTGCGAGAGAAGGAGTAGTCAATCCCGAACAACCTGAAAACAACATGTCCATCGGGGCCAGCCCAAGGATCATAATGAACGAGCTGAGGAACTCTAGAGTCCAGTTCCTGTAAGTGTTGTTCATATCATCAAACTGGTCCCACTGGAGTTGGTGGCATAAGAATCTGACGCTTGGCTCTATCCCTAAGGCATCCATGCAATCTTGGTCAGGGTACCTGGTAGGTGCCATAGGGCGTCTCATGTGGACATAGTAACGCTCTCTCTGTGCGTTGTCTCTAAAGGCCACGTGCATGTCATCGGGGTTCTGCATTCTGCACAAGGTTAGAAAACAAGTCCTGAAATCACATAAAACATTCAATCGTTAGTCCTGACATAATAATAAAGTAAACAAATTAAAATAAAGGAAAAATAAATAAAAAGTACGTAAATAAGAAAACCATGGGTTGCCTCCCATGCAGCGCTTGTTTAACGTCATTAGCTCGACGACCAGATTTTATACATCATTTGAAGGATATGGTGGATCACTCAGAGTATGGCAGGTGTATGTTGTTGGGATGTCGCCTCCTTCGTAGGGCTTCAACCTCTGTCCATTGACGATGAACGGTTTACATGTTTGGTTCTTGATTTCAATAGCACCAGATCTTAGAATCTTAGATACTTCGAAAGGGCCAATCCATCTCGAATGAAGCTTCCCTGGAAAAAGTCGTAACCTAGAATCGAACAGGAGAACAAGATCGCCTATTTTGAAGTCTTTCCTTATGATTCTTTTGTCATGCCAAGCTTTTGTTCTTTCTTTGTATATGATGGCATTTTCGTAGGTAGATTGTCTAAGCTCTTCTAATTTGTGGATATCAAGGATACGTTTTTCACCAGCAGTCAAGTAATCCAAATTCAAAGTTTTGATGGCCCAATAGGCCTTATGCTCCAACTCAAAAGGTAAGTGACATGATTTTCCATAGACCAGTTGATAAGGGGTTATTCCTATAGGGGTTTTGAAAGCAGTTCTATAGGCCCATAACGCTTCTTGAAGTTTCTGCGACCAATCTTTTCTAGATATAGAGACATTCTTCTCAAGAATTTGTTTGATCTCCCTATTAGATACTTCCACTTGTCCATTGGTCTGTGGGTGGTATGGTGTTGCTACTCTATGCTTAACTCCATACTTGCTTAAAAGTATCAAATATTCTCGATATGAAGTGTGATCCTCCATCACTTATGACTAAACGGGGGGTTCCAAACCTGGGAAATAATAGTTTTTGAATAATTTGATGACTACTCTGGTGTCATTCGTGGGTGCCGCGATAGCTTCAATCCATTTAGACACGTAGTCAACAGCTACTAAGATGTACTGATTTCCTAAAGATGGTGGGAATGGTCCCATAAAGTCTATACCCCATTGTTGCACCCCAAAATTTGCCCTCACAATACAAGACTTTGTGTTCTAAGAAGGTTCACAAGTTCCACAATGCTTTCAATACCTTTCATGAGGTTCATGAAGTCTACAAGTTACTTTATGAAGGTTCACAAGGTTCACAAGTTTCTCAACATTTACAAGACCTTTCATGAGGTTCATGAAGTCCATAAGTCACTTTATGAGGTTCACAAGGTTCACAAGCTTCACAATACTTCCCATGAGGTTCACAAGACATTTTATGATGGTTCACAAGGTCCACAAAGTTCACAATTGGTCAAAAGAGTTGACAACTCCCTCAAATAATGCACCTCCTAAGCAGTGCATCCAAAACTAGGGTTTTGACTTTAATCAGGCTAAATGGACTTCCAATACCTCAAGTGAGCTTCATAACATCTTATATGTATATAAGGACCCCCATGACAAGTTTCAAGACTTTTCTCAAAAGTTTGCTCAGTCAGATGATCAGATAAGTCAAAATCAGTCAATGCAGTCAGAAAGTCAAACTGAGATCAACTGTGGTCAAACCAAAGTCAAACTTCATGATTTTTTTCCAACATCAAGTATATGA
The DNA here is from genome assembly GCA_963966055.1 of Lathyrus aphaca. NCBI lineage: Eukaryota > Viridiplantae > Streptophyta > Magnoliopsida > Fabales > Fabaceae > Lathyrus > Lathyrus aphaca. Next base: position 231,891,784 of record OZ014524.1, read on the forward strand.
AGTAAAATTCATCATTTTATCAAGGGTTGATCATGATTCATCAAGGAGATTCCAGATCATCAATAATCAGGAGTTTCTAAATTAGGGTTTCCTCAGTAAAAGTCAACTGAACTTTGACCAGCCATAACTTTCACATACTTCATCACCAAGTCTCCATCCAAAGCTCATTTTGAAGGAAATTGAATCCTCTACAACTTTGATCTTGCAAGTTAAGCCCAAAAATACTTCATTTGGAAGATATGAGCTAAGACATTATAGGTCATTTCAAAAGTCAACAAAAAGTCAACAACTTCAAAAGGGCATAACTTGAGATTGGTAAATGATATGGACCTGAAACCAATGGGGTTGTTTAGAGAACTATTCAAGCTTTCCAAAATGTCCAAGAACACCCTCATACCTTTAAAATTGAGGGAGATGTGCCCTTGCAAAGTTGGGAAATTTTGTGATGGTTTATGATGAAAATGGGGGCCTAGAACCAATTCCTTCCAAATGGGCTTGCTAAATTGTGATCCAATCCATATCATATCATCATGCACGACCCAAATGACCAAAATTCAGAATTTTTATTATTTTATTTTTATTTATTTTTGATTTAATTCATAAAAATCATTTTAAATAAATATAAAATATGAAAATATATTATTAAAGGGAGATTTGGTTTCTAGAACATTTTAAATATTGATTGAAGTTGAAAGAGAAGGAAATCATGTGATTGATCCAAAAATAGCAAGCTTTCATGAACAAATATTTGAATTTTAAACTATGATCTTTTTCAATCTTTTCATATCCAAATCTCCATACAACCCAATACTTTTTTTGACCTAATTCTATTCACTATAAGGAGATAAACACATCACAAGCATTGACACGATTTGCAGCAGCTTCAAAGGTAGGTTTCACTTCAAAAAAATTCAAGCAAAAGTCATATTCGGATTTTGAAATTCAGAGCACTAGAAGGTAAAAGAAGGACATGGCAAGCTTCATTAGACATCACCGATCATAAACCATCATTCATATGCATCCAGATCATGCCCTAATGTCTAACCCGTGGCTTTGTTCATGCTTGAAAATATTTTTTCGATTCTGTTTATTTGTGCATTGTTAACGAATTTTGGTTGAGTTTTTGTGTTTGTGAGGTTCCAAGGATCGATTCTGGACAAAAACATTGAAGAAATATGCCCTAAACCGAAAGACACCATTGTTAGGGTTTGAGTTCTCAAATTGGGAATTCATGATTTAGTGAATATAAATGACTTTTAAAAACATGATTACGATGTATAAACTCTGTATGTTTGATCTGGACTAGCAATTTTTATTGATTTTGCTGTTTGCGTGATGATCCAAAAACCTAGGGTTTCTGGTTCATGAACACCCAGGAAAATTCGCAGGTGAATTTGTATGTAAATTCGCAGGTAAAATCGCAGGGCAGGAGGTTGAAGAAGGAGTTCTGGCGCGCGCAGAAAATTTGAAATTGTGTTAAAATATTTTGTTTTATGTTATTGATTTATTATCACCAACCAGTGCGTGGCCCAGTGGAAAGACTTGTGAGCCTTTGACAAAAGGGGAGGGGATCGAATCCTGCCTCCAGCCAAGTTTTTAACATTTGTTCATTTAAAATACGTTCTTAATATATTATTGTTTGTAGCTGTTTTATAATCAGTTAGGCTCTCCCAGCCAGGCGGATACGCGTGCATGCTTGTAATCAGAAGGTCCTGGGTTCAAGTCCCACCCCAGGCCTTTTGTTTTCATTATTTTTTCTGGATTTTTCAAGACATTGCATAAAAACAAATAGAACCATTCTATGATCACCAACGCATGGTTGGCCTGATGGCATGTTTTGATACTGGCAAGCAGGAGGACCTGGGTTCAAACCCAGCCCAGGTGAGTTTTCTTTTTACTACTTTTTTCTATTTTTTCTTTAATTAATTAGTTCAATTATTTTCTTAATATCAATTAAAAAATAAATTAAAAATAAATTATGCATGTATATATAAAACATCCTTTATATTTTTCTAAAAAAATTCAAATTGCTATTTTTCCCAAATTATTTTCTTTGTTATAAAATTAAATTGTAGGATATGTGTTTGTTTAATATTTTGTATATAAACTAAACCCTAAAAAATTATTTTCTAAAACAAACCCTAATTTCCAAAACCTTAATTTTATAATTATAATATATATTTATTTAGTATAATTTTTGTAAATATAGTAATTAGTAGAAATTAAATTTTGTAAACATGATTAATTTTGTGAATATAATATTTAAAACTTATTTTCTCCTTATAATGTGTAAATATTGTTTTAATAAATAAATGTTAATATATGTTTAAAATGATTAAATTTGTAATGATTAAAATTTATAATTATATTATGTTTAAAAATTGTATATTATAGTAATTATTTAATTATTCATGTTTCTAAATAAATGCTTATATATTAAAATCTTATTTTGTGTTTATTATTCTAATCATGTCATTATAATATTTTTTATTTAATTTATTTTAATTATTGTTACTAACCATATTATTATTTATTATTCTTGTTTATTATTATCTTATATTTTTATTATTATTTCTCTAACCTTGTTTATTTTTCTAATTATTATTATTTCACTAAATTTAGTTATTTTATTTTTACTAACCTTATTTTATTTTTTAATTATATTTATCACTAACCCCTATTTATTTATTTATTGCTTATTTATTATTTTTACTTGTTATTTATATTTTGCTTTTATATTTATATTTTTGCTATTTATTATTTTTATAATTATTTTGTAATTGCTCCTTGGTGTAAAGTTTGTAAATATTTAATTATTTAATTTGCTTGCTATGGTTAGTAATATAGGGAGTGCAAATATGTATTCTATTTAAAAATAAATTTAGATCACTTTAATCAAAGATAAATAATATTGAACACTCACACACGTAAGTCGATTTTTAATCGCCGTCTCACTTTCTAAGGTTATCCCTCAAGTTGCCTAAATCATAAGGTCAAGTGGGGTGTATAAAGCAAGTCCCTTAAAAGAAAAATCATCAAGTCCCTAATGGTTGCCTTTACGAATCAAGTCCCTTCGAATAATGATGATAGTCCCTCCAGTATGCTTAATACACCCCACAGTTGCCTTCATAAAAACAAATGTCCCTCACATGTCCCTTACATCCAAGGTAATGACTACCTACTCCTTAATAGTAGGGATAGTCTTACCAATTAAAGGATAAAGAACAAGAAAGACTTAAAACTTTAGGGTAGGTTCCTCTTATGTACTTGCTCACTTCATTCAAATTTTTCAAACACTTAATAAATTTCAAACAAATTTTCAAAAACAAGTTTTTTACGCATCCGTACATGGATCATTATCAACTATTATGAAAATTTTCCTATTCACACACTACACTTTCAAAAGCAATTCAAAAGTGAGCTAAGTAACTAAGAGCCCATGGATAACCATGGATGTAAAGGGTGCTAACACCTTCCCTTTACATAACCTACCCCCCGGACCCAAAAATCTTTTAAAAGGTCTTTCCTGTTCTTTTATGCCTTTCCTTTGGATAAAATAAAAGTCAGTGGCGACTCTTGCTATCCGCAACATAACTAAAGTCAGTTCTCCCACCGTGTTACAGAACTGGCGACTCTGTTGGGGATTTAATTTAAGAGGGGTACCCTTAGGAATTAAGATCACTTTAAATTGTTTGCCTTGTTTGCTTTATTATTATATTGTTGGGGTGCTCTTATGTGTGAAAGATCCTAACCCGGATCTAGTGTACCTTAGGTAAATGGCAATAGACCAAGGAAACTGTACGACGTATATCGATACGGTTGATCTGGTGGCCATAGTTAGTGCGACTTCTTGGTTGGTGCTTATGTTCCTTAAGTCAAGTTGAGGATAATATGAGGCTGCCATATGTTGTCAAGGCACTAACTAACTTTTAGAACCCTAGTTAACTCATCTTGGCTTTTATAAAGTAGTGAGGTAACCGGCTTTGGTGCAGACTGAAGTTGGTTGACACTCGATACTACGCTCATTGAGATCTTAAACTTGGAGGGTTTTGGTTGGCAAGTAAGTCGCCTTCTGATCAACCACCCTTGTGAAGGATCAATGATATTGAGATCCCTTCGAACCTGGTTACTTTTGTAGGACAGGATGAACCAACTAACTTCAGGGGAGGGTACTTACCATTGAACCTCATGCAAGCCTTTAAACCTAGGGCTATTGTGTGACTTGCTTGTGTGTGCCACATGTTTGTGATTGAGCATAACATCATGACATCATCATGCATCATAAGCATAGCATTTTCACTAACCATTTCAAGGACCAAAGGATTTATCTTTGTTCTTTGTTGCAGGTCATGGCTTCTACTCGTAGGAACACCATCAGGATCAACTTTGTGGGGATACCTCCCAAGCTTAAAGAGTTGGTTTCTCAGGTGTCTGATCACTCCCAGTTCATCAAGAGACATGGTCACCTATTGGATCTAGTCACTTCAGGGTTCAATGAAGACATGATGAGTGTGCTGTTTCAGTTCTTTGACCCTAAGCACCATTGCTTTACATTCCCTGACTATCAGCTGGTTCCAACCATGGAGGAGTTCTCTAAACTTCTGGGTATACCTGTTCTTGATCAATGACCCTTCACAGGCTTGGAGAAAGAGCTTAAACCAGAGGTCATTGCTGCAGCCCTACATCTGAAGAAGTCTGACATTGTTCTAGAAACGAGAAGTGGAGTCAAGGGTATTCTTGCCAAGGTGCTAATGGATAAGGCTCAAATGTTCTTGAAGGCCATGAGCTATGATGCTTTTGAGGATATCTTAGCCTTGCTGATATATGGCTTAGTATTGTTCCCCAATCCAGATCAGTTCATAGATGTTCATGCCATCAACATTTTCCTGAGTCACAATCCAGTGCCTACATTGCTTGGAGACATCCTGCATTCTCTTCACACCCGTACTACAAGGGCAAGAGGAACTTTGATGTGCTGCATACCTTTGCTTTCTAGGTGGTTTATTTCTCACCTTCCTCGCTCAGTAATGAAGAATGAGCAAGGGTTCAGATGGTCCAAGAGGATCATGTCACTTTCTCACTCAGATATCCATTGGTGCTCCAGATCTATGGAGAATGTCACCATCATTGACCGTTGTGGGGAGTTTCCTAATGTGCCACTACTAGGCATAAGAGGAGGCATCACCTACAACCCCTCTCTAGCTTTACGACAGTTTGGTTATGCTCGGAGCGATGGTCCACATGACATGTTGATTCAGGGCATTGTGTTTGACTACGACAACGATCTTCATGGTCACCGTCAGAGATTCATACGAGCTTGGGGAAAGGTAAATAGGGTTGACAGCAAGACACTGGAGCCTAAGTATACTATTCCTATGGAAGCTTATCTCAGATGGGTGCGATCTCGCGCTCAGACTCTCATGATGCCATATCCTGCTGTCCTACCAGTTACCATGGAACCTGTTGCTGAAGGAGACACAGCTTATACCATCCTTCACCCAGACATGCCTACTGATAAGGAAGATTTGCAGAGATCATGGATCCAACTGAAGGAGCAAAGGGATACTTTCGAGGCTCATTACAAAGCAAGCCAAGCAAGAATCCTAGAGCTAACCAAGCAACTTCACGAGGAACGAAACCTCAACTCATACCTCAATACAAAGAGGAAACGTCCATGGGAGACTTAAAACCCCATCTTTTGTACTTATTTCATTTCATTTTTTATAAGCCTAAAAGGCAAAACAAAGTTATTACTAATAAAAGTTTACTTTCGTGTTTGTTTAAGCAAATTTAAATCCTGCGGTCCTTGAAAACATTGCATATGCATTCCCATATCATTTCATTGCATCGCAGGTTTATAATTGTGCACAGGTTTCTCATCTTCTCGCTGTTTATTTCAGCAATGGCTCTTGAACAATCAGTTAAGGATCTCCAGGCACAAAATGCACAGTTCCAAGAGCTGATCCTGAACTTGTCCAAGGGGCAAGATGAATTGAAGGCACTGCTGGCCAAGAAGACTAAGAAGGCTAGAAGGTCTGCTGGTTTGATCAACATGGGAAGAAGGTTCAAAGGTCTTGCCAAGACCAAAGAACCAGCTAAAGACTATGAATCTGAAGAATCTGAGCAAGAGGTAGGCAGTCTCCACCATACAATGGGGGACTCTGATTCTGAGGCTAATTACTACCATGAGCCTAATGAAGACAAATTCAAGATGTTGGTGGATAGGATGGATGCTATGGAGTTGCAGAAATCATCTGGGCTGGATTTTGAGGATTTGAGTCTGATATCTGGGGTAGTCATACCCATTGGTTTCAAGGTTCCTACCTTTGTTGTTTATGATGGGGTCTCTTGTCCCAAGCTGCATCTGAGGTCTTATGTCAGAAGAATTCAACCTCACACTGCTGATAAGAAATTGTGGATCCATTTTTTTCAAGAGAGCTTATCTGGAGCTCAGCTGGAGTGGTATTATCAGTTGGAGAGTGTCAACATCAGAGATTGGAATGATCTTGCTGAAGCTTTCTATAAGCAGTATCAATACAATGCTGACTTAGCCCCCACTCGCATGCAGCTTCAGAGCATGTCTATGGGTGCCAAAGAGAGTTTTAAAGAGTATGCCCAGAAGTGGAGAGATTTAGCTGGAAGAGTTCAACCCCCTTTGACTGATAGGGAACTAGTTGATATGTTCATGTGCACGCTGAATGGTCCGTTTTACAGTCATCTCATTGGAAGCTCATCATCTGGCTTCACTGAGTTGATCATGACAGGAGAGCGAGTAGAGAATGGTATAAAGAATGGTAAGATCCAAGTGGGTACTTCCTCATCAGGTGCTGCAAAGAAGCCTCCCACTGGGAAGAAAGAATCCAATGCTGTTTATGGTCAACCTGATCGTAACAGAAGGCATCAGTCTGTTAGTGCAGTTCATATTTCAAATCCAACTCCTGCAACAACAGAACAGCCACAGGGCAACCAACAGAGGTCTAGAAGACAGTTCACGAAGATCAACATGTCAATGGCTCAGGCATTGCAACATTTGTTGAAGGATGAGCTTATTACTTTGAAAGAGGCTCCTCAAAATCCTAATGTTACCTCTCCCAGGTATAATCCCAATGCACGATGCACATACCATTCAAACTGTCAGGGACATGATACTAATAACTGCTGGATCTTGAAGAATAAAATCCAAGATATGATTGATGCTGGAGAAATTGAGTTTGATCCTCCGGGTACTCCAAATGTGATTACTGCTCCAATGCCAAATCACGAGAAGACTGTCAATGCCATTGAGGAAGATCTGCATATCCGTTCAGTTGATGAATTGACCACACCATTGTCTATCATCAGAAAGAAGTTAGTGCAAGCTGGGTTCTTTCCGGGTTGTCGTGAAGATTGTGTCTATTGTGAGTATAATCCAGAGAAGTGCTTCAGGTTGAAAGACGGAATTCAGCGTCTCATGGATAATTACACCATAGTGTTTGAAAGAAAACCGTCTTCTGTGGAAAGTATGGTAGATAATATTACGCAAGGTAGGAAGATTGAAGAGGTTGACATGGTTGACAAAGTACCAATAAGAATCACTTCAAAGGGTCCCATTAAAATCACTCATCAGGGTCCAATCAAAATTACTGCTGAAGGTCCCGTGAAAGTTGTTGCTGAAGCCAGAGTAGCTCCTGTGGTCATTACTACTCCTGGTCCTATCCCATATACGTCTGACAAAGCTGTACCTTGGCACTATGGGTCTGATGTTTACATCCATGGTGTTAAGCAAGAGCCTGTAGCTGATGTGCCTGTTGACATTGATAATATTGCTGGATCCAGCAAGATCACTCGTAGTGGAAGAGTCTTCTCTCCTCTAGTTACTTCCAAGAATGCAGTTACTCCTGCTGCTACTTCCACCACTGATGCTCGGGGCAAGGATCCTGTTATTGAGCCTGTATCTACTGATGTGCCAGCTGCTGATGACCTCTCTAAGCAGATGGAAGAAGTATTGAAAATCATTCGCAAGAGTGATTATGACATTGTTGATCAGCTAGGGCATACTCCCTCGAAGATTTCTATGCTGTCTTTGTTATTATGTTCTGAGGCTCATGCCAAGTCCTTGATCAAGTTTCTGAAGACTGCTCATGTACCCAGTGCAATTTCTGTTGACCAATTTGAGAACTGTGTTGCCCACTTAACCTATGATAATGGGTTAGGATTCTCTGATGCTGATTTGACCCCTGCCAAGAGGGATCATAACAGGGCCTTGCATATTTCAATTGAATGCAGGGGCACTACCCTGTCACATGTGCTGATAGACAATGGCTCCTCTTTGAATGTGTTGCCTAAGGAAGTCCTGAATAAGCTGAGTCCTGAAGATGCTGTGCTGAAGCCCAGTAATATTGTGGTGAAGGCTTTTGATGGTTCTAGAAGAGTAGTACATGGAGAAATTGATCTTCCAATCCAAGTTGGTTCCCAGGTGTTTACTGCTACATTTTTTGTGATGGATATTCGTCCTTCGTACTCTTGTCTGCTTGGTCGTCCTTGGATCCATGGGGCAGGTGCTGTAACCTCTACATTGCACCAAAAGTTGAGATATCCGGTGGATGGAAAGGTTGTTACTGTCTATGGAGAAGAAGAATACTTTGTCAGCCATGTGAATACCTTCAAGTATCTGGAAATGGAAGGTGAATACATTGAGACTCCGTGTCAGACATTTGAGGTGGTTCCCTAGGTTGTTAATGATTATGTAGCTCCTCCTCTTGTGAAGAAAGTTCCTGTGGTCACCAGAAAGCCTCCAACAATGGCAATGGCCTCCCTCCATGATGCTAGAGCTGTGGTGGATGAAGGTGGTTGTACTATTTGGGGTCAGCTTCCTGATATTCCATACAAGTCTGACAAGTTTGGTTTGGGTTTCACTGCAGAGTCCCAGAAGGCTGTTCGTCGTGCTCGTGCTGCCCGTGTCACTAATCAAGGGGTTGTGAAAGACCAGATTAATGCTGTGGGAGATCAAGATGAAGACTACAACTTGGATGCATGGATTTTTCCTACTGTGGGTGTTGGACTTAATAATTGGAAAGCTGAAGATGTTATCCCTATCTCCTTTAGTCAGGAGTAAATACTATTATTGTGTTGTTATATTTTAAATTTGTAATTTCTTGAACAATAAAATTTTCAAGCCATGTGCCTTACCCGGGGCACAATGGTGTGCTTGTTACGGGCTGTCATTTCATTTGCATACTTCATTCAATAAAATCAGTGGACGTTTCGTTTTCGTAAATATTGTGTTCCTTGTCTTTCTTGTCTTTTATTTTTGCTCTATCAGCTATGTGTTCTTACACACACCCACATCACTAAAATGCAGATCCTCATCCACTCTGGATCCTGTTGATAACAGTTCTACTATTGCCAATTATAATTTCGAGAATCCGATCTATCAAACTGAAGACGGAAATGAGGACGATTGTGAAATACCTGTAGAGCTTGCTAGGTTGTTACAACAAGAAGAGAAAGCTATACAGCCACATGAAGAGCCAGTCGAAGTTGTGAATCTGGGAACTGAAGAAAACAGAAAAGAGGTCAAGATAGGGGCTGATTTAGAGGACAGTGTAAAGAGCAGGTTGATTCAGATGTTACGTGACTATGTGGAGATCTTTGCTTGGTCTTATGAAGATATGCCAGGGTTGGATACAGACATTGTGGTTCACCGTTTACCAGTGAAAGAAGATTGTCGTCCAAAGAAGCAGAAGGTTCGTCGTATGCGTCCTGAAATGTCAGAAAAGATCAAGGCAGAGGTAATGAAACAGTTCAATGCAGGGTTCTTAGCAGTGACTTCTTATCCTCAGTGGGTTGCAAATGTGGTACCAGTTCCTAAGAAAGATGGTAAGGTGCGTATGTGTGTGGACTACAGAGATTTGAACAAGGCTAGCCCCAAAGATGACTTTCCACTCCCTCATATTGATATTCTGGTAGACAACACTGCTCAGCACAAGGTATTCTCTTTTATGGATGGTTTCTCTGGTTACAATCAGATCAAGATGGCACCTAAAGATATGGAGAAGACAACATTTGTGACACAGTGGGGCACTTTTTGCTATAAGGTGATGCCCTTTGGTCTGAAGAATGCAGGGGCAACATATCAGCGTGCTATGGTGGCTTTATTCCATGATATGATTCATCATGAGATAGAGGTATATGTGGATGATATGATAGCCAGATCTCAGAATGAAGAGCAACATCTTGATCATCTGCACAAGTTGTTTGAGAGGTTGAAGAAATACAAGTTGAGATTGAATCCAAACAAGTGTACTTTTGGAGTTAGATCTGGAAAGCTCCTGGGTTTCATTGTCAGTGGAAAAGGTATTGAAGTGGATCCTGCAAAAGTAAAAGCTATACGAGAAATGCCAGCTCCCCGTACTGAGAAGGAGGTTAGAGGTTTCTTGGGACGATTGAATTACATCGCAAGGTTTATTTCCCAATTAACTACCATCTGTGAGCCAATTTTCAAGTTGTTGAAGAAAGATCAGGTGATGGAATGGAATGATGAGTGCCAGACTGCCTTTGATGAAATCAAGAGATACCTGCTAGAACCACCAATTTTGATGCCACCAGTTGATGGAAGACCCTTGATTATGTACTTAACAGTGTTAGACAACTCAATGGGGTGTGTGTTGGGGCAGCATGACGAGTCTGGTCGAAAAGAGCAGGCAATATACTACCTTAGCAAAAAGTTTACCGACTGTGAAACAAGATACTCACTGCTCGAGAAAACTTGCTGCGCTTTGGCATGGGCTGCTCGCCGACTAAGACAGTATATGTTGACCCATACTACCTTATTGATTTCAAAGATGGATCCAATCAAGTATATCTTCGAGAAACCTGCTCTCTCCGGAAGAATTGCAAGATGGCAAATGATCTTGACGGAATATGACATACAATATACTACTCAGAAGGCCATTAAAGGAAGTGTTGTTGCTGATCATTTGGCTCATCAAGCAGTGGATGATTATCAGTCAATGAGTTTTGAGTTTCCTGATGAAGACATTATGATTATTACCAAAGAACCTGGACAATATGACGGACCTGAACAAGGATCCCGATGGACTATGGTTTTTGATGGTGCCTCTAATGCACTTGGTAATGGTGTTGGTGTTGTGATTAGTTCCCCTGAAGGTTGTCATACCCCGATTACTGCCAGACTTTGTTTCTATTGTACCAATAACATGGCTGAGTATGAGGCATGTATACTGGGTATTAAAGCTGCTATTGATATGAAGATTCAGTTCCTTGATGTGTATGGAGATTCAGCCCTGGTAGTTAGTCAGATTAAAGGAGATTGGGATACCAAGCATGATAATCTCATTCCTTACAGAGAGCATGTGTTGTCTTTGATCCCACATTTCAAAGAGATTACCTTTGGACATATCCCACGAAGAGAGAATCAGTTGGCAGATGCATTAGCCACCATGGCATCTATGTTTAAGATCAGCTGGGATGATGAAGCTCCCAAGATTACTATTGATAGATTTGAAAAGCCTGCATACTGCAATGAGATTGACACAGAATGGGCAGAGGAGAAGCCTTGGTTCTATGAAGTAAAAAGATATCTTGAAGTTCAGGAGTTCCCTGAAGGGGCATCTGTCAAAGATAGGAAGTTCCTGAGAAGGTTTTCTGCTAAGTTCTTTTTGAGTAATGGCATTTTGTACAAGCGCAATCATGATTCAACTTTGCTTCGTTGTGTGGATAAGAAGGAAGCAACAGAGATTATGGAAGATATGCATGATGGAATTTTTGGCACTCATTCTAGTGGTCATACTATGGCAAAGAAGATATTGAGAGCAGGTTACTATTGGTCCACCATGGAAGCTGATTGCTATCAACACTCCAGAACTTGTCACAAATGTCAAATCTATGCTGACAAAGTCCATGTACCTCTATCACCGTTGAATGTGTTGACTGCTCCTTGGCCCTTTGCCATGTGGGGCATTGATATGATTGGTGAGATCAAGCCTACTGCTTCTAATGGGCATCGTTTCATCCTGGTTGCTATTGATTACTTCACAAAGTGGGTAGAAGCAGTTTCATTTGCATCTGTTACTAAGAATGTTGTGGCTCGATTCATTAAGAATAATCTCATATGTAGGTATGGCATCCCTGAAAGGATTATCACTGACAATGGCTCTAATCTGAACAACACTATGATTACTGATCTTTGCACGCAGTTCAAGATTAAGCATCACAACTCTTCTCCGTATCGTCCGAAGATGAATGGGGCAGTTGAAGCTGCTAATAAGAACATTAAGAAGATTGTACAGAAGATGACTGTCACTTACAAGGATTGGCATGAGATGTTACCGTTTGCTCTTCATGGTTATCGTACTACAATACGTACTTCAACAGGGGCAACCCCATTCTCCTTAGTCTATGGTATGGAAGCAGTTCTGCCCATTGAGGTTCAGATTCCCTCCTTGAGAATTATGAAGGATGCAGGATTGGATGAAGATGAGTGGATTCAGACTCGACTTGACCAGATAAATTTGATTGATGAGAAGAGGTTAGCAGCAGTTTGTCACGGCCAGATGTACCAGAAACGGATGATCAAAGCTTTTAACAAGAAGGTTAAGCCAAAGGTATATCATGCTGGTGACTTGGTAATCAAGCGTATCATATTACCACAGGGTGATCCTAGGGGCAAGTGGACCCCAACATATGAGGGACCATTTGTAGTTAAGACAGTGTTCTTGGGAGGTGCCATGATACTGACTACAATGGATGGTGAAGACTTCCCACAGCCTGTAAACGCAGACATAGTAAAAAAATACTACGCATAAAAAGAGACCCGCTAGGTTGACATGCCTAGGCAAAAATAAGGGCATCCCGGCAAACCAAAAGGGTTTGGGCAAAAATTAGGGATATATATAAAAAGATGTACACCCGGCAAGTCGAAAACCTGAAAAGGCGACTTGGGCAAAAAAGGGTATCCTGGTGGATTGAAAACCTGAAAGGGCAATCCAGGAAAAAGTTAGGGATTAAAGCGTATGACTATGTCTCGTTTGGATCACCCATAAAACTGCAACCAGTTGTACTACTTACTCAAGCTCGAACAGATAAAGCTCAATCCAATCGTTTCCGTCTCAACAGCAAGAAGATGAGATACTTGAATGGCAATAGTAGAATTGAAACTCAATAGGATTGTTTCCCACATAGCTGATTGTCTCTGTTTTGTAAAAACTTTATGACGAAATCCTCTTACTAGGGTTTATGTCTCCTTGTACAAACTTACCCGTGTATGGGTCACTTTTTGATATAAATAAATTCCATCTTTTGAATCCAGATTTACTTTTACCCTATTTACATAAGCGAAACGTCCATTGGTTGTGTTTGAATGTATGTATGCTTTTGAATATGATTAATGTTTACCAAAAATGCATGAATGCTTAATATGATTGATGTTTACCAGAAATGCATGAAAATGCAGTAATAGTATTTACTAAGGACGAACGAGGGAAGGATTTCAACGAAGCTTCACCGGTTCCTCTTTACAAGAAAACATACAAAACTCTCAGTAGGACGAATCCATCTTCACAAAGTCTTATCTCCCCTGGAATTTATATCCATCTCTTTTATCCTCATACGGATATTCGGGAATTTACTTTCCAATAAGGGTACGACGAACGAATATGGGAGGTTATATCTGCCCTACCATCAAACGAAGACGGAGGTTATATACACCTTACTATCCCCAGCAGACGGGAGGTTATCTATACCCTGTTATCCCCAGCAGACGGAAGGTTATGTATAATATATTCGACAATGAATTGGGATTTATTTTCCCTGGCCAGCAGTTGTTACACGAAGATATCCAGACACTTCCGGCAGTATCATATCATACATACACCATTTACATCATACCATAACATACATATGCATGAGTGCATAGTACATTACCTAAATGCATCATATTATACATGCATATATAATGCATAAACTAATACTATCATACAGAACGCTACTTTGTTTTCAGGTTAATTATCCAACAAACAAACTTATGATTATCAGGACTGCTCTATCCTCCTGAAGACATGCTGTTACATCAGGATTACTCCAGTCTCCTGAAAGCATATCATATTATTACCTCAGGATGGCTCCATCTTCCTGACAGCTTTTTATTACATCAGGATCGCTTCATCCTCCTGAAATCATATCATTGCTCCATCCTCTTGACAGCTATCATCATTACTTCTGGACTGCTTCATCCTCCAAGACGTATTTCAGAAGAACAAATCCTGACGTTCTTTTGATCATTAAGAGCAAATCCTGACGCTCTTTTAACCCATTGTCCAAGACATCTTTCAGAAGAACTAATCCTGACGTTCTTTTGATCCTCAAGAGCAAATCCTGACGCTCTTTTGGCTACCTGTTCAAGACATTTTCAGAGGAACTAATCCCGACGTTCTTTTGATCATTAAGAGCAAATCCTGACGCTCTTTCGACCACTTGTTCAAGACATCTTATTCAGAAGAACAAATCCTGACGTTCTTTTGATCCTTAAGAACAAATCCTGACGTTCTTTTGGCCCTTGGAAAATAGGCAAATGGTCTGTACAAGGATCCATTCCCTAATCCAAAATATTTCCAGAAGAGATAATCATCACAAGATTTATTTCTATTGTTCCATCCAACAATTCAAATCATGTTGCATAAATGATTCAGAGACGGCCTATTCAAAGACCTAGTACTGATATCCAATATCAACATAAAGACATCATCATATTCTGATACTTTAGATGGCATCTCTAAGCCCATCCCCAGTTCTTCCAAGTGGCATCTTTAAGCCCACTCAATCATATTCAACTAGCCATGCACTGGTGAGTGCAAATTTTTGGGCTTTTGTGTTCAATCCCCTTCAACCTTCCAGGTCACGACTGGCAAATATACCAATCTAACCCCTCAGGTTTCAAAAAATTGAACAGGGGCAGCTGTTGCACCCCAAAATTTGCCCTCACAATACAATACTTTGTGTTCTAAGAAGGTTCACAAGGTTCACAAGTTCCACAATGCTTTCAATACCTTTCATGAGGTTCATGAAGTCTACAAGTTACTTTATGAAGGTTCACAAGGTTCACAAGTTTCTCAACATTTACAAGACCTTTCACGAGGTTCATGAAGTCCATAAGTCACTTTATGAGGTTCACAAGGTTCACAAGCTTCACAATACTTCCCATGAGGTTCACAAGACATTTTATGATGGTTCACAAGGTCCACAAAGTTCACAATTGGTCAAAAGAGTTGACAACTCCCTCAAATAATGCACCTCCTAAGCAGTGCATCCAAAACTAGGGTTTTGACTTTAATCAGGCTAAATGGACTTCGAATACCTCAAGTGAGCTTCATAACATCTTATATGTATATAAGAACCCCCATTACAAGTTTCAAGACTTTTCTCAAAAGTTTGCTCAGTCAGATGATCAGATAAGTCAAAATCAGTCAATGTAGTCAGAAAGTCAAACTGAGATCAACTGTGGTCAAACCAAAGTCAAACTTCATGATTTTTTGCCAACATCAAGTATATGAAGTAAAATTCATCATTTGATCAAGGGTTGATCATGATTCATCAAGGAGATTCCAGATCATCAATAATCAGGAGTTTCTAAATTAGGGTTTCCTTAGTAAAAGTCAACTGAACTTTGACCAGCCATAACTTTCACATACTTCATCACCAAGTCTCCATCCAAATCTCATTTTGAAGGAAATTGAATCCTCTACAACTTTGATCTTGCAAGTTAAGCCCAAAAATGCTTCATTTGGAAGATATGAGCTAAGACATTATAGGTCATTTCAAAAGTCAACAAAAAGTCAACAACTTCAAAAGGGCATAACTTGAGATTGGTAAATGATATGGACCTGAAACCAATGGGGTTGTTTAGAGAACTCTTCAAGCTTTCCAAAATGTCCAAGAACACCCTCATACCTTTAAAATTGAGGGAGATGTGCCCTTGCAAAGTTGGGAAATTTTGTGATGGTTTATGATGAAAATGGGGGCCTAGAACCAATTCCTTCCAAATGGGCTTGCTAAATTGTGATCCAATCCATATCATATCATCATGCACGACCCAAATGACCAAAATTCAGAATTTTTATTATTTTATTTTTATTTATTTTTGATTTAATTCATAAAAATCATTTTAAATAAATATAAAATATGAAAATATATTATTAAAGGGAGATTTGGTTTCTAGAACATTTTAAATATTGATTGAAGTTGAAAGAGAAGGAAATCATGTGATTGATCCAAAAATAGCAAGCTTTCATGAACAAATATTTGAATTTTAAACTATGATCTTTTTCAATCTTTTCATATCCAAATCTCCATACAACCCAATACTTTTTTTGACCTAATTCTATTCACTATAAGGAGATAAACACATCACAAGCATTGGCACGATTTGCAGCAGCTTCAAAGGTAGGTTTCACTTCAAAAAAATTCAAGCAAAAGTCATATTCGGATTTTGAAATTCAGAGCACTAGAAGGTAAAAGAAGGACATGACAAGCTTCATTAGACATCACTGATCATAAACCATCATTCATATGCATCCAGATCATGCCCTAATGTCTAACCCGTGGCTTTGTTCATGCTTGAAAATATTTTTTCGATTCTGTTTATTTGTGCATTGTTAACGAATTTTGGTTGAGTTTTTGTGTTTGTGAGGTTCCAAGGATCGATTCTGGACAAAAACATTGAAGAAATATGCCCTAAACCGAAAGACACCATTGTTAGGGTTTGAGTTCTCAAATTGGGAATTCATGATTTAGTGAATATAAATGACTTTTAAAAACATGATTACGATGTATAAACTCTGTATGTTTGATCTGGACTAGCAATTTTTATTGATTTTGCTGTTTGCGTGATGATCCAAAAACCTAGGGTTTCTGGTTCATGAACACCCAGGAAAATTCACAGGTGAATTTGTATGTAAATTCGCAGGTAAAATCGCAGGGCAGGAGGTTGAAGAAGGAGTTCTGGCGCGCGCAGAAAATTTGAAATTGTGTTAAAATATTTTGTTTTATGTTATTGATTTATTATCACCAACCAGTGCGTGGCCCAGTGGAAAGACTTGTGAGCCTTTGACAAAAGGGGAGGGGATCGAATCCTGCCTCCAGCCAAGTTTTTAACATTTGTTCATTTAAAATACGTTCTTAATATATTATTGTTTGTAGCTGTTTTATAATCAGTTAGGCTCTCCCAGCCAGGCGGATACGCGTGCATGCTTATAATCAGAAGGTCCTGGGTTCAAGTCCCACCCCAGGCCTTTTGTTTTCATTATTTTTTCTGGATTTTTCAAGACATTGCATAAAAACAAATAGAACCATTCTATGATCACCAACGCATGGTTGGCCTGATGGCATGTTTTGATACTGGCAAGCAGGAGGACCTGGGTTCAAACCCAGCCCAGGTGAGTTTTCTTTTTACTACTTTTTTCTATTTTTTCTTTAATTAATTAGTTCGATTATTTTCTTAATATCAATTAAAAAATAAATTAAAAATAAATTATGCATGTATATATAAAACATCCTTTATATTTTTCTAAAAAAATTCAAATTGCTATTTTTCCCAAATTATTTTCTTTGTTATAAAATTAAATTGTAGGATATATGTTTGTTTAATATTTTGTATATAAACTAAACCCTAAAAAATTATTTTCTAAAACAAACCCTAATTTCCAAAACCTTAATTTTATAATTATAATATATATTTATTTAGTATAATTTTTGTAAATATAGTAATTAGTAGAAATTAAATTTTGTAAACATGATTAATTTTGTGAATATAATATTTAAAACTTATTTTCTCCTTATAATGTGTAAATATTGTTTTAATAAATAAATGTTAATATATGTTTAAAATGATTAAATTTGTAATGATTAAAATTTATAATTATATTATGTTTAAAAATTGTATATTATAGTAATTATTTAATTATTCATGTTTCTAAATAAATGCTTATATATTAAAATCCTATTTTGTGTTTATTATTCTAATCATGTCATTATAATATTTTTTATTTAATTTATTTTAATTATTGTTACTAACCATATTATTATTTATTATTCTTGTTTATTATTATCTTATATTTTTATTATTATTTCTCTAACCTTGTTTATTTTTCTAATTATTATTATTTCACTAAATTTAGTTATTTTATTTTTACTAACCTTATTTTATTTTTTAATTATATTTATCACTAACCCCTATTTATTTATTTATTTATTGCTTATTTATTATTTTTACTTGTTATTTATATTTTGCTTTTATATTTATATTTTTGCTATTTATTATTTTTATAATTATTTTGTAATTGCTCCTTGGTGTAAAGTTTGTAAATATTTAATTATTTAATTTGCTTGCTATGGTTAGTAATATAGGGAGTGCAAATATGTATTCTATTTAAAAATAAATTTAGATCACTTTAATCAAAGATAAATAATATTGAACACTCACACACGTAAGTCGATTTTTAATCGCCGTCTCACTTTCTAAGGTTATCCCTCAAGTTGCCTAAATCATAAGGTCAAGTGGGGTGTATAAAGCAAGTCCCTTAAAAGAAAAATCATCAAGTCCCTAATGGTTGCCTTTACGAATCAAGTCCCTTCGAATAATGATGATAGTCCCTCCAGTATGCTTAATACACCCCACAGTTGCCTTCATAAAAACAAATGTCCCTCACATGTCCCTTACATCCAAGGTAATGACTACCTACTCCTTAATAGTAGGGATAGTCTTACCAATTAAAGGATAAAGAACAAGAAAGACTTAAAACTTTAGGGTAGGTTCCTCTTATGTACTTGCTCACTTCATTCAAATTTTTCAAACACTTAATAAATTTCAAACAAATTTTCAAAAACAAGTTTTTTACGCATCCGTACATGGATCATTATCAACTATTATGAAAATTTTCCTATTCACACACTACACTTTCAAAAGCAATTCAAAAGTGAGCTAAGTAACTAAGAGCCCATGGATAACCATGGATGTAAAGGGTGCTAACACCTTCCCTTTACATAACCTACCCCCCGGACCCAAAAATCTTTTAAAAGGTCTTTCCTGTTCTTTTATGCCTTTCCTTTGGATAAAATAAAAGTCGGTGGCGACTCTTGCTATCCGCAACATAACTAAAGTCAGTTCTCCCACCGTGTTACACCCATACGTCGAAGAGTTCTACTTCTTGGATATTTCTTAGAGGCATTTCATTACGTCTTGAAATATTTCCTGTGCGTTGGCATCTGTCACACTTGGCAATGAAAGCATGGACATCACGCCACATAGTAGGCCAGAATAGGCCAACTTGAAGAATCTTGGCGTAGGTCTTAAATGTGCTTGCATGTCCACCATAGGGTGCAGAGTGACAATGCTCAATTATATTATGTACCTCTTCTTCTAGAACACAACGGCGGAAAATGCCATCCTTACCTCTCTTGAAAAGAAATGGTTCGTCCCAATAGAAGTTTCTCACATCACTGTAGAACTTCTTCTTCCAGTGGTAGTTTAGATCAGGGGGTATGATGTCAGCAGCTAGGTAATTAACAAAGTCTGCATACCAAGGTGCATTACTTATAGCTAAGGATTTATGAGAATGCTCATGTGGGTCTGGGTTATCATCTTCGATAGTTTCTAGTTGGGCTATCAGTTTATCATAGGCAAAATCGTCATTTATGGGTACTGAGTCAGGTTTCAGGTATTCTAGCCTAGAAAGGTGATCAGCTACTACATTATCTGTGCCTTTCTTATCACGGATATCTAAATCAAACTCTTGCAGTAATAGAATCCATCGAAGTAACCTAGGTTTGGCGTCCTTTTTACTTAGTAAGTATCGAATGGCAGCATGGTCGATGTAAACTATAATTTTGGCTCCTACTAGATAAGATCTAAATTTGTCTATGGCGAAAACTACAACTAGGAGCTCTTTTTCGGTTGTTGCGTAGTTGAGCTGTGCAGCGTCTAGGGTTCTACTGGCATAATAAATTACGTGTAAATTTTTATCTTTTCTCTGACCTAGAACGGCTCCTATAGCATAGTCACTAGCGTCACACATTATCTCAAACGGTTCTGACCAATCAGGGGGTTTCATTATAGGTGCTGAAATCAGAGCTTGCTTCAGAAGATTAAATGCTTCAATACATTTTTCATCGAAGATGAATTCAGCATCTTTCATTAAAAGACCAATTAAGGGCTTAGTTATTTTGGAGAAGTCCTTAATAAAACGTCGGTAAAATCCGGCATGTCCAAGAAAACTTCTTATCTCCCTGATAGTCTTCGGCGGTTTTAGATTCTCTATGACTTCTATTTTAGCTTTGTCTACCTCTATACCTTTTCCGGAAACTATATGTCCTAAAACAATCCCTTCGGTGACCATGAAATGACATTTTTCCCAATTTAGCACAAGGTTTACCTCCACACATCTTTCCAGGATTTTCTCAAGGTTGATAAGACAATTTTTGAAATCAGATCCACAAACTGAGAAGTCGTCCATAAATACTTCCATGATTCCATCTAAATAGTTTGCGAAGATAGACATCATGCAACGTTGGAAAGTGGCAAGGGCATTACAGAGTCCAAAAGGCATTCTTCTGCAGGCAAAAGTTCCAATAGGGCACGTAAAGGTAGTTTTTTCTTGATCTTCGGGGTGAATAGGTATTTGGAAGAATCCCGAATATCCATCTAGGTAACAAAAGTAAGAGTGTCTGGCTAGGCGCTCCAACATTTGGTCTATGAATGGTAATGGGAAATGGTCCTTCCTAGTTGCTTTATTTAATTTTCTATAATCTATGCACATACGCCAACCTCCATCGGTTCTTTTTGCTACAGGTTCGCCCTTCTCATTTAGCACGACTGTGATGTCTCCCTTTTTAGGTACTACATGCACAAGACTCACCCATTTACTGTCCGAGATCTGATATATTATACCTTCCTCTAGTAACTTAAGAACTTCAGTCTTAACTACTTCACTCATCATAGGATTTATTCTTCGTTGGTGTTCTCTGGAGGGTTTTGAATCTTCTTCAAGCAAAATCCGATGCATGCATACGGATGGGCTTATTCCTTTTAGATATGAGATCTTATATCCTAAGGCTGAGGGGTACCTTCGTAAAACATCTAACAATTGGTTTGTTTCCTCTTGGTCCAAGGTAGCACTGACTATAACTGGACGGTTCTTTTCTTCATCAAGAAATTCATATCTCAGGTTTTTAGGCAGTTCCTTAAGTTTTACAGTTGGTTTTATAGGGCAAGGCATAGGATTTGGGGTAAGAGATAAACATTCGTGAAGGTTATCATCAATGTAGAGTTTTTTATAACTGTCATCTTCCCAAATAAGGGTTGATGGCAATTTTATAGATTCAGTTTCTTCTTCTTGTTCTAATTCCCTAATGCATTCATCAATGATATCTAAGGCATAACAAACATCTCCTATTACAGGTGCCATAAGAAATTTCGAAAGGACAAATTCTATCTTTTCATCACCTACCTCAAAGTTTAGTTCCCCTTTTTTAACATCTATTACGGCTCCAGCGGTTGATAAGAATGGTCTACCTAGGAGGATTGGTATGTCGTCATCTTCTTTAATGTCCATGACAACAAAATCAGTAGGTATAAACAACTGACCTATCCTAACAGGGACGTCTTCAAGTATGCCTATAGGGTACTTAACGGATCTATCGACTAATTGAAGTGACATCTTAGTAGGTTGTAATTCTCCTAAGTTTAATCTCTCACAAACTGCTAAAGGCATTAAGCTCACACTAGCTCCTAAGTCTAGAAAAGCCTTTTCGATGACATGATTCCCCAAAATACAAGGAATGGAAAAATTTCCGGGATCTTTATCTTTCTTTGCTAACCTACTTTCGGAAATATAATTACATTCCACGGGTTTCGGATCTTCAAGTCTACATTTATTTGTAAGTATGTCTTTGAGAAACTTAGCATAAGAAGGTATTTGGGTGATGGCTTCTGTAAAGGGGATTTCTACGTGAAGGTTTTTTATAAACTTAACGAATTTTTGATACTGATTATCAATTTGGGTTTTCTTTAATCTTTTAGGGTATGGATTGGTGGTTTGTATGGCGGTGGTGGTACATAGGTTTTGTTTTTAGGTTCTTCTCCTTTTTCTTGACTTTCCGGGTTTTTAGATTCCTCTGGTTCCTTCTCCTCATTTCTCTTAGAAGTTTCGGGGTCACTTAATCTAGGGTTAGAAGGTTCCTTATAAGCGGTTCCACTTTGTAGAGTAATGGCATTTGCTTGCCTTTTGGGTTTTGTTGAGGTTGTCCAGGGAACTGTCCTCCAGGTGTAGTCTGATGGGCTTGGTTTAAAGCTACATGAGAGATCTGGGTTTCAAGCATCTTATTATGAGTGATAATTTGATCAACCTTGGTTCCTAACTGGGTAATTAGTTCGTTAACATGGACGTTTTGATTCATGAACTCTTTGTTTTGTTGTGTTTGAGCGGTGATAAAATTTTCCACAATTTTCTCAAGGCTCGGACTTGGTGGTACAGGTTGCATAGGTTGATTTGTTCTTGGGACTTGGTAACCTTGTTGTCTCGGAGGTGAGGTATTTTAGATAGGGTTATTATTTTTATAGGAGAAATTTGGGTGATTCCTCTATCCAGGGTTGTATGTGTTTGAAAATGGGTTCCCTTGGGTGTAGTTCACTTGCTCAGGGCTGGTCTCATTTAACAAATTGCATTCGGCAGATTGGTGTCCTTGCGTCCCACATATCTCACAATTCGGCGAAACTGCGGCTACAGTATTCGGGGTTGTACACATATGTTCGACTCTAAGGGCCAATGCGTCCATTTTAGCTTGCATTATGTCCATAGAGCTTAGCTCATGTATTCTTCCTTGGACTTCCTTCTTTTCCACTGTCGCTCGTTCTACTCCCCATGATTGATGGTTTTGGGCCATATCTTCGATAAGGGCACTAGCTTCAGGGTAAGGTTTGTTCATCAGTGCGCCACCAGCGGCAGCGTCGATGGTCATCTTAGTGTTATAATGAAGTCCATTATAGAAGGTTTGAATGATTAGCCAATTCTCTAAGCCATGATGTGGGCATGCTCTTAATAGCTCTTTATATCTCTCCCAGGCTTCGAACAACGACTCTCCTTGGTGTTGGGTAAATCTGGTTATTAGGTTTCAAAGAAGAGCGGTCTTACTTGGGGGAAAATATCTAGCAAGGAATACTTTTCTAAGGTCTTCCCAAGTTGTTATGGAATTGGATGGAAGGGAATCTAACCATGATAGAGCTTTATCTCTGAGGGAAAAGGGAAATAATCTTAAGCGTATCGCCTCAGGAGGAGCTCCATTAGTTTTAAAGGTGTCTGCTAACTGAAGAAAGTTTTTTAAATGTTGGTTTGGGTTCTCAGTAGAAAGACGTGCAAATTGTCTCTGTTGCACTAATAGCAGCAGGGGTGGTTTAAGTTCAAAATTATTGGCTGGGATAACGGGGTTTACTATACTGGAACTAGGTTCCTCGTTTGATGGTTGGGCGAAGTCCTTAAGAGGTCTTCGGTTTTGATCTTCGGCCAAAGCTCTCCTATTCCTATGGAAAAACAAAAGTGCGCGAGCGTAACGTTCAGGTTCAGCTAGAGGGTCTACTAAGCTTCCGGCACTGCGAGTCTTTCGCATTGACCGGTGGGTAAACCTTAGTCTAAACGGTATAACTACAGGGTATGAAATTTGACGAAATTGGTCCCCGGCAACGGTGCCAAAAACTTGATGCGTGCTTTTCGCAAGTGTACGAACACGTCAGAGTAATATAAAAGATTGTCGAATCCACAAAGACCAAGTGTCAATCTATTGTACCTGTTGTTATGGTGTGTATCTAAGGCAACTGAATATAATGGTTTTAACGAGTGCACAATGGTAAATAAAACGGTAATTTTAAACAATTAATAAAGACAGGCTCGAATGTAATTCACGTAATCAATAGATATTCCGGTACTTGTTAATATAACTACTTATGGGCAATGTTTTGCACTTTGAAAAGAACTAATTTAACAGGAACTGTCGCTTTCGCGTATTCAGAACCGAGTTGTACTCTCAAATCAACCCCTCCTATTGTCACGGATAAAAAGGTGCGTACTGAGTTAGAGTAGTAAACCTATTTTTAAGAAATATAGTATCTTAACTAAGTTGAAAAGTATTTTAACCTGGGTTTCTTAGCAAAAAGAGGTTCTCACGAACCAGACTCTAAACTTCTTAACGCGTCCGAAAATCGTTTTAAAATCTCTTTTCTTTTTAATCTAAAAACTCCTAATGAACTAGACAAAGCATTTTTGGCTGTTTTTGAAATAGTTAAAAACAATTAAACTTGAATTGAAAGATAAAATAGCCCTTAAGTGTTTCCACGAACAATTGTACGGATTACTGGTTCGATTACGATCCTTACATTCTAACCTTTAAGGATTTAGTTAGACATGGTAAAGTAAAAGTTCTTTTTATAATTTTTCATAAAAGTAATTAATGCGAGTGCGGAAAGTAAATAAAAGTAGTGCGAGTGCGGAAAGTAAATAAAGTAGTGCGAGTGCGGGAAATAAATAAAAGTAAAGCAATGCGGAAAATAAATAAAAGTAAAGCAATGCGGAAAAATAAAATACGAACTGGAATTAAAATGGCGGCAGGATTAACTTCCTCCCAGAGTGCTCCAAAACTCGATCACACAGACGTATACAGACTCGATCACTCGATTGCAGTAACACCCTGATGTGGAATGATAACTACTTTAAAACTGATATATGCCTAAGATATTCTAAGTTTGGATGATTGAAAACGAAAATCTAAGGCCCTATTTATAGGAAAACAAATAGCAAGAAAAGACCAGGATGCCCCCTCCACTAAAAAGTGGAGGGAAACGTTTTAGCCTTGTGGCGCCCGCCATAGGCTCATGGCGCCCGCCATGAGACCAATATGGAAGAAGAGAGTGGGGATCGTGGGTCTTGGCAGTTGTGGAGTGGTCTTGAGACGTGGCCACGTCATGGCAGACCCCATGGCGCCAGCCATGGCGGATGCCGTAAGTGTAAAAAGCTGAATTTCTTGGTTTTCGTCCGTTTCCACTCCTTTTTCGCTCCTTTTCTAGATTTAGGCCCCGATTACATAGAAAACCTGAAAATAAAGAAAAACAAAGTAATAACATAACAAATAACAATAAAAACTAAGAATGCATGCGAAATCGGAGTCAGAAATACAATGAAATTTAGTGTTATCAGCAATCCAATTTTGTACAAGGCCCATTGTTTTTTCTGACCTAAATCATTCACTACATATACATGAAGCATTGACAATATTAGGGGACGAAATTTGCAGCCAAGAACACTAAGAACAACCTAAAAAATTTCAAGAAAAACATGGCAATCAGATTTTCACTTAAAGGCAATCTCAAAGCAATTTGAAGGTCTAAACATGATTTTTGATCATCCTTGATGCTATCCAAATGCTTTACATCATCAAAATTGCCCTCATATGCATAAACCAAATTCTCATTCTCCCATGGTTTTCTAATTTTTCGTTTTCCTATATTAATGAATTATAAATTGTATTTGAGTACTGATTTATGTTTGTGACATTGCAAGGATCGTTTCCAGGCAATCAATCGAAAGAATCATGACCGTATGCATTAGAACCAAAAATTAAGGTTCTTGGAAGGATCATTTGGGGGCGTTCGTTTAGGATGATTTTTGATGAAATTGATGTTATAATCTTGTTTAGAAACTTCATATTAACTGATTTGAAGTATTAAAGTAAATTTATCCATGTTATTTGCACTGTTTAAATATGCAGGGGTTGTAGTGACAACACAAAATCCGTCACTAAAGCCTTTAGTGACAGAAATCCATAGGTAGTCTAAGTGGACGGCTGAAGGAAGAAGAAGAAGTGTGGCGTGGAAATCTGGATTTTGAAACTTTGCTTATTTTATTATGTATTGTTTGTATTATAATTTCAGATTGGTTCAATGGCTCAGCTGGTGGAGGACGTGCGCATGTGAAGTCTTAGACATGAGTTCGATCCCCAGGTTTTGTATATTTTGTTTTTAATCCATTTATTTTGCAGGTTGAAAATATAATGATTTGATCCTGCATGCTTATCACCAGCGCGTGCTGACCCTGTTGGTTTTGTGCTAGACTATTGAGGTAAGGGACCTGGGTTCAATTCCCAGGTCCTATCTTTTTGAGCATTTTCTCACTTTTTTCATATTTTCTTATTTTCTTTTATTATAACTTTATTTTAATAATTAATTAACTTATAAAAATCTAAAGTTAATAATAAAAATATTTCTGTCTTAATTAAAATTTTATTATTTCTTAAAAAAAAAGAGAAACATTTTTATTTTTATAATAACTTTATTTTAATGTGATTTACATATAATAATAATTTTGTAAATAAAACTAATTTATTAAGTTTAACTAATTATTTTAAAACCATAATTTTTTAACCAACTCTAATAAATCCTAATTTTCTCTAACCCTAAATAAATACTTTTTTTTTTATAATACTTTTTTTTTCTATAATTTGTATAAATTTTTAACATATTATTCTTATTATTATTAAACCATTTAAACTTGTATTTTTCTAATAATCTCTAAAATTTTAATTTATTTAACTTAAAACAATTTCTTTTAAAATTCTAATCTTTTTATTATTTCTTTATTATTACTTTATTACTTTATTATTGCTCTATTTATTATTATTATTATTATTACTTATTTACGTTTACTATTCTTGCTTTATTATTATATTTGCTTTATTATTCTTATTATTTATTTTTATCCAATTATTATGTATCTGTCAAAGCCTTGTAATAATCTGTAGATTTATTTTTCCGTCTGTATTTTCTTTATAAATTTTTAATTGCGTGGTTAGTAAATAGAGTGTGAAAACCTAATTGTTATTAAATAAAATTAGATAATTAATTAAAAAATATTAAATATTTGAAATAAAACACTCACACACGTAAGTCGGTCTTTGATCGCCATCTTCACTTCCTAGGGTATTCCTCTTGGTTGCCTTATTTAAATGGTCAAATCCCTCGAATATAGGGGTGTCTTAAGCAAAATCCCTTCAAGTATAAATCATCATAGTCCCTTCAGATTAAAAGATCAAGTCCCTTCGAGGTTGCCTACGGAATAATGATCTTGTCCCTTCGAATAAAATGATGATAGTCCCTACGAATTGCTAAAGACACCCCTTAAGTTGCCTTCATTGACCATACGATGACCCTACGCCCGTCCCTTAAATAAATCCAAGGTAATGACTACCTATTCCTTAATAATAGGGATAGTCTTACCCTTGAAAGGACATATAAGAACATGAATGACTTAGTCTAGGGTAGGTACCTCATAGTTACTTGCTCACACTTTAAAACTACTTTTCACACCTCACTATTCTTAAACATTTTTCAAAACAAGGCTTTGTATACATCCATACGAGGATTATTACAAAGTACTTAGAAAAATTTCTAAACACACACTACACTTTCTTTTAAAAAACAATCAAAGTGAGCTAAGTAACTAAGAGCCCATGGATAACCATGGATATAAAGGGTGCTAACACCTTCCCTTTATATAACCTACCCCCCGAACTCAAGTCTTTTAAAATAGGTCTTTCCTGTTCTATTATGTCCTTTCCACTTGGATAAAATAAAAGTCGGTGTCGACTCTTGCTATCCGCAACATGACTAAAAGTCAGTTCTCCCACCGTGTTACAACCGCGTTAACTGGTTAACGATGGCGAATTTTGGGAAAATCATTTGAAAAGTGGTTGTGTTCATCATTTCCCTCCACATTTCCTTCTATTCTTTTTCCTCTCATTTTTACACTTCAATTCCACCTCATTTCCCTTGGATGTTTCTACCACATTCCACCACCTTCTAGATTATTCCAAGGAATATTCTCTAGTCCTAACCACCTTTAACTAACTGCTACCCTAATACCAAACCAAAACCAAACTTCATTCCCAAACCTAGCTCCAAGCCTAGCCCCTATATAATCCCTAATCATCCCAAAGAAAGGGGTTGGCAATTAATTTTCACCATTTATATTTCCAATCTCTCATTTTTCTCTCAATTCTCCCATTTCCTCAAAACTCACCAAAGCTTCTTCAAAGAAAAGCTCTTCAAGTTTCACATTGAAACTTGAAGATCTTGAAGCTTAACCTCCATCCTCCATTGATTTGTGAATTATGGAAGAAGTATCTACTGGTTTTTGAATTGATTCGAAGCATTGGAAGTGATTAATCGAGAAGCATCAAGAATGAATCACATTTATTTTGCATTCGCGAATCTTCTGTTTTCTTCTTTGTTTGCAATCCAGTTCATCGCAACATTCACCAAGGCAATCCCCCGCTTCGTAGGTTGGTGATCTAAAACCACTTATGCTTTAACTTATTCTCTTCATCTTGCCAAAACGACATTCTTTGCGTGTTAATCGTTTCAATTGCGTTTTACCGTTTGATTTCGTTTTGTTTGCGATTCTTGCATTTCAATTGTTAGAAGCTAGATCCATAGCATAATCTAAGTCCTAATATGTGTTAGAATGCTCCCTCAGGTAGAAATTCTTGTTAACATGTTCATGTGTATGTTAGGGATTATTAGAAGTGAGTTTGTGGACAAAAGCACTTATTTCTAAATAATTTTTCACATTATGTTCAGTGTTAACCGTTTAACACGTGCGTTTTGCCACAAATCATTATTGTTTTAGGTCCGTTAACTGGTTAACGCATTTGGTTAACCGGTTAACGCTGTTGAAATTCAGAATTTTAGCTTATTTGATTGCTTAATCTTGCTTTCGTATGCCTTTGATGTTCATACATGTTTAGGTACTGATTTCAGGGAATTTTTGAGTTTACTTTCGGTGTCTCATTCCATCGTTTCGAGTTGTTTCGACACGTTTCCGTTCACTTTTTGCATTTTGTGCTTATTTGTTCATTTGTGCATGAATTGATTTAGTGCATATTGTTGCTATGTTAAATGAATCATTTATCATGTAAATGATCATGTTACATTCTGTTTTTGTATCCCTTACATATTTCATTAACTCATATGCATCATCGCATTGCATATCGTATGTTGCATTTCACATAATCATAAATATGTATGTGCATTTTGTTGCATGTTTGATCATGTTTACATATCATGTTAAATTCTATTTTTTTGCATCAAGATACATGTTATTCTTGTCGATCCATGTTGATGCGTGTTCATATTCATCATGTTTATGTGTCATACTTTGCATATTTGTTGCATAATTGATCATTGTTCCATTCTTTCATGATCCCTCATTGAAAATAATCATGTTCATTCAATTAAATATGTTAATCCATGTTCATGTTGCATTTATTTTTGGTTAATTGTGCGATTTCCATTGAATTTGTGCATTAAAAAATGAAAATAATCAAATCTGAATTTTGCAATTCATAACTGTATTTGACAAAGTAGCTGTAAAATGTATGCTGATTGTTGCATTTTTACACTTTTTACACTTGTTTTGCATGCTGATTGTGACCTGTAAAAAGCTGTGTGCATTGTGTATTGCATTTCATAGTTGTTTGTGCATTTAGTAGCTGTAAATAGTTGCTGGATTTTTGCATTACATCTCTTTTAGGTCGATTAACCCTAAGATTGAGTCTAGTTTAGGTCCTAGGAGCATTATAATTTAATGGGCACTTTGTTGGCTTTATTATTTTTAATAATACGCAACACTAACCTTTGTTTTGTAGGGAGGTTAAGGTAAGTTCTCTACATCTTATTCTTTAACTTCTTTATGCATTTAATTTGCATTTTGCTTTACCTTTCATACTTGTGTTTGTTAGGTTTTTTTCCATAACTTCATGTTAATCCCTTGTTAGAATCAACTTAACTTCATTAAGAAGTAAGTTGTATTCCATTTGCTTTGGTTCTCATCTCTTTCTTCATTAGGATTAGAAGACCACACTAACCATAGGACATCCCATGCAATAAATAACTCAGGCACTTAATAAAGGCACTTAATAAAGGATGGAAGTAGTCTCTTTGTCCTTTCTCATTTGAGTCTTCTTCTCTCATCTTCAAACAAAAATCCTAAAGGCACTTAATAAAGGATGGAAGTAGTCTCTTGTGTATAGCCTTATTCCATGGGGAACTCATATTCATTCCATCTTGGAATAGTGTGAGCTTGTCTAGCATGATGTACAAGTATGATCATGAGACTATCTTCACAAAGAAAACATAAAAGACATTTCTTCAAAAGCTACAAAAACATGTAATAAGTTCAAAAAGCTAGTGAACTTACACCCTAATCCTTGGAAACAAGTCTTGGATAAATTCTCCTTACTTGGTGTGCTTGTTCTACTATTCAATCTTGGAATATGGTAGCAAGTACAAATTTCATGGAAAAGAGTTTGAATTCACTTCCTTGTGCCAAATTTATAGAAAACTCTTAAAAAGCAAACAACAAACACTCGTCTTTTCCTACGGGAATTCTTTTCTCATCTCACTCTCTCTGAACGCGAACTTGCGACGACGTGTCTCATTTGTAAGACGGTAAACGCACTCGTTCAAGGCGAGCCTGCAACACCTGAGCATAGACATAAGCAGTTTCAGCTATAAAAAACACAAATAAACAGTTCCCGCCTTAGTTAGGTGAACTACGTCAACTCTGATCCTCATTATCCTGATAAGGTACGTAGGCAGCGGGGTAGGGCCCGTTCGAGCACATTCTTTATTTTCCCTACATTTCCCCTTTCTTTCTATTTTATTTTCCAGTTCCTTTTCTCATTTCAGTTCCGTTCCAGTAGCGGTTTTTGTTCAGCAGCATATTATTTCTCACCCTTTGAAACAGATAAACAAGCCTGGATCCCGCAGGGTACGGCGGATGATCTGGGGTACTAACACCTTCCCAGGTCGTAACCGACTCCCAAACCCAGATCTTTGGTTCGCAGGACCTTGTCCTTTCCTTCTTCCTCATGTTTGTGCAACATTACTTTTCCCGTTCCTTCGGGATAAAAATGCCTGGCTGGCAACTCTACCTTTTCCGTGCCACTTTCACGTTTGTACTAGGATGAAAATCCCGAGAGCGACAGCTGGCGAATCTGCTGGGGGTCGAACCCAAAATCTCTGGTCCCTCGTAGAGTCAATCCTAGCGCCTGTTTGCTTTTGTTTCTTTGGGTGTTTATATGTGTGCTGTTGTGTGTTTATTTACTGTTCTCATTGACAGTTTTTATTTTACAGCATTTATTTACTGTTGTAAACACCCCAAATTTGCCCTCACCCATTCACACCATGGCTTGTGATCATTTCATATGCATAAATACAATCATAGCATCTCATATCACATTTTTGATTCACTGCATAGATTCAAAGTCATTTGCATCTAGGGTTTGTGATCTGAACAATCCAAGAGCTTCTTGAGCCACTCCAAAGGTCATCAATCACTTCAAAGGGGTCTATGTGTGTTCAAGTATCATATTATATCCTCTCAAAGTCAAGGATGCCAAAGAATCACAAGAACTGGGATTGGTATGGAGGCAGAGCCAAGTTTGACTGCACGGTTGACCTAAAATTAGGGTTTTGGTTTCAGAGGCCATAACTTCAATTTTTTTGGTCATTCTTGTTTCTATTGGTCTCTATATGGTATAGGGAGTGTGCATATCAATTTTTATGAAGAAATTCCATGGGGAAGTCATCTGATCAAGGGTTGACTTTCTGGACAAGTCAGTGCAAAATCAGGGCATCTGAGGCCCCCAATGACCCAACCATGGGGTGATCTTCATCATTTTTAGTGTATTTGATCTTTATTTAATCATGGAAGAAGGTTTAAGTTCACAAAATTCAAGAATTACAAGCTTTTGCAAAGTTGACTTTTTAGGGCATGGTTGACTTTTAATGAAATGTCATTTTATGCAACTTTTTCAACCCTTACTTTTTGATCCAAAAATGCTTCAAATGGAAAACTTTTGGTCATGAAAGTTGTAGATTAGATCTTTCCCTTTTCAAAAAGTACAAGAACATGACCTAATTCATTTTGGATCAAAAGTTATGGTGTGCCAAAGTTGGCAAAAATCACTAATTTTCAAAGTATGCACCAAATGAGAAACTTGCAAAAACTTTGTACCAAGGCATTTGTGACTTCTAATTCATATCTAACCATTACACAAACATCACATGTAACCTAAAGTTCAGAATGGACCAAGAGTTTCTCATGTTTCATGGCTTGTAAGGCAAGATATTTCCATGTGAACCAAAAGTGAGCAAGTTGCAAAACCATCATCACACTTCCATCCACTTGCTGCCTACAATGCTGAACCACCCTAGCCTTTCCCTCACACCATGCTGCGCAGCCCACATCCCTTGTACTAGCCTAGAACTTGACCCATGCTTCTCTTACACAAAAGTTGACAATTTGCAAAAGTGGCCATACCAATCACAAAAGCACAAGTCACATCACCTGACCAATAGGATTTGTTTATGTGGATCAAATGCCAGCCATTTCACACAACAAGCAAGCCTGAAGCAAGCCATAGCATCACATTCCCATTTTCACTCCCTCAAGCAAAAGCCTTCGAATCTCATTCCACAAGCCACCAACATTCAAACAAGTTTCATCAACCTTCTCACCATGCCTCACTGAACCCAAACCAGCAAGACAGAAGCCTGAAACCAGCAAGAACATTACTTTCTCATTTTTCACTCTCAAAGCCAAAGCCTTCGAAACTCTTCATACAGGCCACAAACACTTGAACAAACTTCATAAACCTTCTCAAATCATCATCCTGATCACAAAGAACCCCCCACCCTTGTCTGAAACTGCCTGAATCACAAACACCATTGTCACCTGAGCTTGAACAGAACTTGTTCAATCTCCCTAATCAGCCAGCATAAATCTTTTCTAAGCATCAAGGGTTCATCAGGAGCACAAGAGGAGTGGATAGCACAAAGGAAAGCACCCAGAAAGCTGTGAACTGAAAGCTTCAAAACTCAGGTAGCTCAAGAACTTTTTTTCCAGAAATGATTTTTTAAGTTCCTAAGCTGTTCTATATGCCTCCCTGATCATGAATATGTCTTTGGTTTTGAAAATGGTGGAGAGATGAGAGTTTAACATGCTTCTGAAACTGTTTGCCCTAAATTTTGTTTGATTCGATTCAGTCATTTTAGGAATGATAAATTTGTTTTGATTGAGGGTTTTGATTCGTGATTGAGTGGGAATCATTTCTGTTTAATTAGATTTCATTTTAGAAGCATTTAGAGTGAGATTGGGTTTTGGGGTGATCGGAGAAGACGACCGGAACACTGTTCCGGTCGCCTGAAAGTAATTAAGGGTGTCATTAGGGCATAATCATTAATTAGCTGAGTTTGAATTTGGTCCGTTCGTTTGCGCGCGTGGTCAGCTCCCGCGTCCTTGGGTTTGAATCTCAGCCATCAGATTGGCTGACTTTTTCTTTTTCCATTTAATTTCAATTTTATTTTTCATTTTATTTCCATTTGTTTATACAATTTATTAAAAATAGCAAAAAGGCTTTAAAAATTATGAAATTTTTTTGTCAAGAGTTTCATTAATTTTTAAAACACAAAAATATTTTTATTTTCATTTTTAGCATTAAAAAAGTATTTTTAAATATTTAAAAGTTTGTTTTTAATTGATTAATGAAAATTAATTTATTAAAAATACTTTTAGGTATTTAAAAATCACCAAAAAATTCATGAAATGTTTTAAGACATTTAGAAACATTGTCCAACCTTCAAACCAAATTTCTTTTTTGATCTTGATGCATTTTGAGAATTTTCCATTGAATTAAAATCATTTTTATGTATTATTTTGATCCAAACTTCAAAAAATCATTTCTGCCTAACCCTAAAGGGTTGGACCTTGATTCTTTTTGCATTGCATTGTGTTTAGCATGTAGTTTGTGAGATTAAATGGCCATGATTTGATATTTCATTTTCAATTTGATTGGTAATTTTCTTGTTAAGGAACCCTAAAACCCTAGAAAACTTAGGAAAATCATATCTTGTATTAGGTTTAGAGTTGAGACCTCTCCTTTGGGTAGTGAGTTAGTATAGGATTAGGGGTCCTTTGAGTTCATTTTCAATTTTTTATAATGTTGTTTGCTTCTGATTTTGGTTTGTGTTTGTTGTATTGTTCATAAACCCTAATTTGGGCCTTCATATGCATCCATCTTGTATTTGCATTCATGCCTTGACATGCCATGGTAGTTTATGCATCCATGTGATTCATTTAACATCATAAGACATATTGGAAGCATGTTTGATCATTGCATCTTGCATTTGCCATGTTGTATGCCATATGCATCTCATAACTTTTCATGCATGTTCATGTGTCTTAACTTGCTTCATTTGCATCCATAAGCTTGTATGATCATCCACATGAGTTGTTTCTGGTTTGTAGCATCTCATAGCATCATTAACATCATGCATATGCTTCTGGTTTGGTTTTGCATCATACCATTTCATCTCATTTTGCATTGCATTGCATTTCCTTTTCTAACTTTTCAGGTGGTAAGTGACTTTGAGAAGTGAATTTGCCTTCACTTCTCATAACTTCTCTTCATCTCTTTCATGCATCCTTGCTGCATTTTTATATGTGTTTGAGTTTGAGCTTGCTCATTCTTCTTCTTCTTACTTTCTTTCTTCAAATGACTTGTCTTCTTAAATGAAGCAAGTTACTTTGCTTCTCTTGATCCTTTCATCTGCTTCCTGGTGGTTCCTTTGAAGATTTCTTTCTAAAACCTCACAAACCTTAGGAATAACCAAGCATGACAATGATTAGGGTTTTGATTAGTCCCCCCTCTTAGTTTTCACCTTTGTGTCTCTTTGAGTCTTCTCTTCTCATCTCATAATCAGGGACTAAACCCTAAAGGCTTTAAGGCTTTGTGATTAAGCTTATGCCTGCATCCTTCTATTAGGATGGAGTGTATAACTTTAATCCTAAGTGTTAAACCCTTAATGTGTTTAAGTCCTTTAATCAATCCACTTAATAATCATCAAGACATCAAGCTTGTAACTTGGGCCTTGCATTAGGGTTCTAATTCTTCCTTAACTGGTTAAGAAGGACTAACCCTAGTGTTAATGGACAAGTCCTCCTCAAGATTGTCTTAAAAACCCTAAAAATCACTTCATCATCATATCATTAAATAAAATCCACTTAACCAAAGGCTTGTTTTGTCATGAGTTTAATCCCTAATCATGGATTAAGTTGAGGAGCTTTCCTCAGCTTAAACTTTCTCATCTATTATCCTTCTATTAGGATGGTGTAATGAGTCTGTTTAATCCCTGATTATGGCTTAACCTCATTACTCAACACTAAACAAAAACAACAAAAACATCTAAATAATCACAAGTAGGTTAATGATCTTAATCCTACACCAAAGGTGATTAAGTGTGAGAAGCTGACTTCACACTTAAGGTATTCTCATTACCCCTAATCAGAGGGAAGATGTGATGAGTTTACTAAATCCACTGGTTTAGGCTTAAGCTCATTAACTTATGACAAATTTTCAAAAGCAATAAAAGACTGAAAACTCAAAAACAAACAATAATCGTCTCCTTCGGGATTCTTTTCTCATCTCATTCACTCACAAACGAGAGCTCGCTTCTTCCGTCTAATGCAAGACAGTTAGCACCTGAGCCAGACAGGTCATACACTTGAGCATAGGCAAGCAAGCAGTTCACAAGTCAATTTATCTTTCAGTCTCTTTGGGTCGAACTACGGTGTTCTGACTTCCTCATTGCACGAGAGGATACGTAGGCATAACTTAACAGTTATCGAACAAAAGTCTCTGTACATTCCCCCTCTTTCCAGCTTCATTCTTTTAAGCCTCATAGTCATGAGCAATTCATTTTCATTCCTGCACTGACACATCATTTATACACTTCACACTTCTTTTGCACTGACACCTGTACATTCTTTTCCAGCTACTTTATACACAGATTGCACTGACACTACCCCTTTAGAACACAAATCTTTCAAGCGTGGATCCCGTAGAGTACGACGGACAATCTGGGTGCTAATACCTTCCCAGGTTGTAACCAACCCCCTTTCTCAGTCTCTCTGGTTCGCGACCGTCTTATCCATCTCTTTCTAGGTCTATGCAGCATTACCTTTCCTCCGGGATAAAAATGTCTAGCTGGCGACTCTATTCATCTCCAGTGAGTTCACGGCTGTGTGTTCTCACTGTCCCTCTCGCCGACCGTTCGCGTCTGTACCTTTATTTGGGCCGGTCCCATCTATCGGGAGCGACAGCTTGGCGACTCTGCTGGGGATACCTTATACTGCAACCAGGGCTTCTGGTTCTTTTTGTGGGTTCCTCCTAGCGCTTGATTGATTTGTGTTTATTGGGGTGTCATGTGCTTATTTGTGTTTGTATATTTGTATTTATTTGCTTTATGTACAGTTGTTTACTGCTTTCTTTATAGCTTTGCATTATATCATATTGTCATACTGTGCTGGCTGGATCTGTTTGTTTGCTTTGGTGGGTGGGTGTTCCATTGAGAGTTAAGGTCCTATACCTGGGACCTGAGTGACACCTAGGCTAGAGTGGTTCATATTCTTTCCCATTCCATCTCGGTCTGGTGCGGGGATATGAAACACGGTTCAGATATGGGTTTCTTCTTGAGAACTCTGTGTTGCAGATTTCCTGCAATGCTAGGGCTATCTGGGAAGCCTGCTAAGTCTGGATGACCTTTAGTATTGACCTTCAGAAACTGAGGTGAATTAGAGGAGGAACTTTTATGGTTATTGTAAACACTGTACCTCCGGGTTAGAAGTGTTTACACTTATCATAACTGATCCAAGTCTGAGGATCCTTGTTTTAGAACACCACCTGTGAGGGGGTTGGGCTGTTTACAGGTTTGCAGGTACCCTTGGCCTCAACATACCCTGTTACTTTGTTTGATTAAGAATACTCCATGTTGGAACAGTTCTTGTGATTCTAAACCCTGGACATGTGGCTCTTTATTTGAGCCCCCCACCTTGGTTACTGGATTTATAGACCTCCATCTGGATTTCTTGAACATACTTGGACCTATATCAGGGCACTTGATCAGATCCAGCTCAGTCACAAACCCTTGCATATCATTTGCATACATCCTCATTGCATCATTTTGACATTTGTTTATTTGTTTTTCAGGGTATCCATCTTCATTTTGGCTTGGTTTTGACCCCATCATCAGTATAGACCTATCTTCATCAGCATCTGCTTCAGCTATCAGCTATCTGCTTCAGTCACCTGCACCAGCCAATCAGTGGCCCATCTTTCAGTGATATCATCAGCACCTATCTCCACTCATCCTCAACATCATGGCACCCAAAAAGAGTAACATCACCTACCACTTCTTCCAGCCAGAGCTAGCTGACATCAGGAGGATTCAGACCCTGATCACTCCAGACCATATACCACTGTTCAGGGAACACTACGGAGATATACTTGATGTGGTTATGGATTTGGACCCTTCACAGAGAAGCCTGATCCACACTTGCCTTCAGTTTTATGATCCCCCACTGAGGTGTTTCACTTTTCAGGACTTTCAGCTGGGCCCTTTATTGGAAGAATATTCATCATTGGTTGGTATACCTATCAGAGGTGGAGTCCCTTTCAACCCTGAGATGGTCTTTCCTGGTAATGAAGAGGTAGCAAAGGCATTGCATCTGGAATCAGTTCTGATTGGGCAGCATATGACTTCTAAGGCTGGGATCCCTGGCATGCATCTGGATTTCTTAATCTCTCAAGCTACCCTGAAAGCTTCTTTAGGAGAGTGGAAAGCAGTCTGTGCTTTATTGGCCCTGAGCATATATGGGATCATATTATTTGCAGATGAGCCTAGATTCATTAGCAAGAATGCAATCCACCTTTTCATCCTGAAGAACCCAGTGCCCACTTTATTGGGGGATCTCTACTACTCAGTGCACCAGAGGAATGAAAAGCAGAGGGGAAGATTAGTGAGGTGTTGTGCTCCTTTGTTCCATACTTGGCTTCTCAGGCATCTACCCAAGACAGATGCATTTTTGAATCCTCATCAGCAGAGAAACTGGGCTAGAAGACTCACTGCTCTGACTTCAGCCGATATCAGGTGGTGCACTCAAAGCACAAAGGGCAGGGATATCATCACCAGTTGTGGGCATTTTCCCAATGTGCCCCTGATAGGAGTTAAGGGTAGCATTAATTACAATCCTCTGCTGCTCAAAAGGCAACTGGGCTATGCACTGGTCCATACTCCTAGGGCACAAGACTTGGCTGAGACTCTTTATTGTGAGAACAATCCTAATCTGGCTATTGTTAGGCAGTCAGCCTGGGCCTGGGAGAATGTTCAAACTAAAGGAGTAACCATTCTGGGGAAGTGCAACAATGTAGCATCAGCACAATATTATGAGTGGTCCCATGCCAGGGCTCAATTCTCTGGAATGCCCTTTACCATGGAAGATATGCCTGGACCATCCTCAGCACCACCTCCTGCCACTGTCAGCTTAGAGGAGTTTGAGAGCTTGAAAGAGAGAAATGAGAAGTTAACTCAGGCTTTGCAGAAGACCCTCCGAGAGAGGAGTGATGGTAGGTCGGACATTGAGAGGCTGGAAAAGTTGAGAGTAGAGCATCTGGCTAAAATTGAGAAGTCTGAGGATTACATCAAGAAGTCTAGGGCTGGAGAACAAATTCTGAAGAATGCTTGCAAGGAAGTCCAGTTCCAGAAGGCCAGGACAGACTTGTATCTGAAGGAGAGTCAAGCTAGGTGGGTCAGAATCACCGAAGCTCGTACTCTAGAGGATAAGAGGGTCCAAGACAAGATAGAGCAACTAGAAGCTAGTGCAAAAGAGCAGCAGGAAGCCCTGGCAGCAGCCCAGAAGGAGATATCAGAGCTGAAGATCAGAGCTGGAGTGAAGAGGTCAAAGGACCAAAGTCAGCACAAGAAGCTAACTGCAGCTGTTACCACCCGGAACCTCCTTATCAGGAATCTCACGGAGCGTCCAGCTGATCCTGTGACCGAAGCACTTCTCAAGGAAGTTCGGGAGGATGAGTTTGGTCTTGGTGTTTGACCATTTGCTTGTTGTTGCTTTCATTCCATGTACTTTTATTTTCTTTTAATGTATTTTGACCCCTCAGAGGGTTTGTATTTGTAAACAAACTATGTACCATTTGTCTTTTGTAATATATGTATCAGTTTGTTCCATCCGAGTTTACTTCAGAAGCAACATCAACAGCATCTTCAAGGGTCTGGAAGGGTCAAAACTGAATGCCAAGCCGGATACCTTGAAAACAAATAAGCATACTGCATTGCATGCTAACCCTTTGTTTGTTTTGTAGGTTTTTGTTTTATTGTTGCTAACTCTGTTGTGATGTTCAGGAACTATTGCTCGACGCCGGGTATTTCCCCTCAACCGTCCACACCGATATCCAACCCGTAACAACCTTCCGGGCATACAAATGGATCAGGTACAGCAGGACCTTGCAGAGGTCAGAAATCAAATGGCAAACGAAAGATTGGAAATGAGAACGCAGATGACGCAGTTTATGGAAGTGATGAACAACATGGCTCAGAGCCAAGAAAGATTGAGAGCAATGGTGGAAAGGCAGAATCAAGAAGATCCCCATATAGGGACTGCTGGCACAAGCAACAATGAGAGGGTCCAACCTCATGTCATTCCCCCTGTATTTGGCCCCCACCTTCATCCAGAGGTCAATATTCCTGCTAATGTTCAAGGGACTGCCACTGCAGGCAGGGTACTGCAAGAAGACCCCCAGGAGGATCAGTTTACAGTAATGGGTGCTGGGGAAGAAGCTTATGACAGAAGGCTGGATGAGATAGCTGAGAAATTAAGATCCTTGGAGTCTCAAAACTCTTTAGGTTTCGATGTTATGGACATGGGCTTGGTAGACGGGGTCAGGATTCCCCATAAGTTTAAGCCTCCTTGTTTTGAAAAATACAACGGGACTTCATGGCCCCGGACCCATTTACAATCGTTTCTGGGGAGGCTGAAGGCCTATACCATGGACGAGAAGCTCTGGATGTTTTATTTCGAGGACAGCTTGACGGGAGCTTCAAGAGAATAGTACTCTCATCTGACAAGAGCAACTATCAGGTGTTGGAAGGACCTGGCAGAGGCCTTTATTAGACAGTATCAGTACAACTTAGATATGGCACCCAACAGGACCCTCCTAATGGGAATGTCACAGTCATCAAGAGAAAGTTTCCGAGAGTATGCCCAGAGATGGAGGCAATTGGATGCTGCTGTTCAGCCACCTATGTCAGAGAGGGAGATGGAAGATATGTTTATGAACACCCTCCAAGGAACATATATTGACAGGCTAGCTGCTTTCTCTTCAACTAGCTTTGCAGATGTTGTCATAGCAGGAGAGAGAATTGAGAGCCTGTTAAAGATGGGCAAGATTTCTGACAACGGCGCCAGCTCGTCCAGCAATGCAAGGAAGCCTTTTGCAGGCCCAAGAAGAACTGGAGAGACCAATGCCATCCACACCAACAGGGGCAGACCTCAATATGTTCATAGGTCTGTGGCAGCAGTCACCATTCCCGCTCCAGCTCATCCACAACCAGCTTATCAACCTCCGCAACAAAACTATCAGCAACAACCTCAGTACCATCAACAAGCTCAGTATCCTCCGAGAAACTACAACAACACCAACAACAACAATCAGCAAAGGCCATATCAGCAGAGATCTTCTCAGGCCAATAGGGTGATCGATCCGATCCCTATGCCATATGCTACATTACTGCCACAACTCCTGAAACTCAACCTAGTTGAGCTAAGGACGTTGGCACCTCCAGATCCTAATAGTCTACCCAGGAATTATGACTCCAACGCCAGATGTGCTTTTCATTCAAATGCGCCTGGCCACAGTACAGAAAAGTGCAGAGCTTTGCACATGAAGGTACAAGACCTGGTAGACTCTAAGGCCCTGAATTTCGCACCACCACCCAATGTTAATAAAAACCCTATGCCAAACCACGGAGGTCCCAGAATCAATGCTATTGAAGAAGACAAGCCGTCTTATTTAATAACCAGTGTGGGTCAGATTCGGACACCGTTGGTAGAGATTAAGGCTCAGCTCCTCGAATGTCAAATGTTCCCGGGGTGTGAGTTAGGGTGTGCTTACTGCAATATTTCAGTAAATGGGTGCGATAACTTGAGGAATGGCATAGATGGTCTCATTCAGAGTGGCCAACTTCAAATCACCACATCATTTCCTACAAATCCAGCAATCTCATCAGCAACAATTCCAGTATCTCCTACAACTGCAACAACTATTGTTCCCGACAATTCTTCAGCTTCATCAACAAGTGCTTCATCTGTCATTTCAACTGATCAGATATCAACAAACGTTCCTTCTACAACTTCAGCACCATTTCATTTTGAATCTCCTACAACAACAACACCCATCCTTCTGACAATGTCTCCTACAACACCGGCAGCAAGCAATGAAGATGTCTCAACCGTTACAATTTATTACGATCCAGAAAATAACTCTGCCTACAACTCACAAAGTGCTACTCCCATCAGAGCACCAGTCACGATATACTACGATCCACAGACTATCACAATTCCTTCCGCAGCTGCAATCAGTCCAGTTACTATCACAGTGCCTGGGCCAGTACCTTATGAAAGCAGTAATGCCATCCTCTGGCATTACGGCTCCGATTTATACTGCGAAGGACAAAAAATCACTTTTGAATCATCAACCCCTGCACCACAAATAGACAATGTGGGAGGAGGCGGAGGCTTCACTCGAAGCGGACGTCTCTTTGCTCCACAAATTCAAAGACCCACTGCCGAAGCAGAAGCTGCTGCCAAGGCAAAGGGAAAAAGCTTGGTGCAGGAGGAGCAGATTGTTAAAGAAGCTTTGAAAACGCCCTTTGATCAAGAAGTTGATGAGTTCATGAGAATCATCAAGAAAAGTGATTACAAAATAGTGGATCAGCTTCACCAGACGCCTTCCAAGATCTCTATCCTATCATTGCTCATGTGCTCCGAAGCCCATCGGAATGCACTACTAAAAGTCTTGCACGCAGCTTATGTGCCTGAAGAGATCACCGTCAATCAGTTGGAAGCTGTGGTTGGAAATGTTAATGCTAGTCATGGACTAGGGTTCACCAACACTGATTTGACCACGGAAGGCCGCAACCATA
Organism: Lathyrus aphaca; assembly: GCA_963966055.1. Classification (NCBI taxonomy): domain Eukaryota; kingdom Viridiplantae; phylum Streptophyta; class Magnoliopsida; order Fabales; family Fabaceae; genus Lathyrus; species Lathyrus aphaca. The sequence goes on from OZ014524.1 coordinate 231,933,929, forward strand.
ACAAGGCTTTGCACATAACCATGGAATGTAAAGGTGCAGTCCTTTCCCATGTGCTGGTAGACACGGGGTCATCCCTCAATGTCTTACCTAAAAAAGCCCTTGTGAAGCTAGAGTATGACGGATTGGCGTTGCGTCCCAGCAACTTGGTAGTGAGAGCCTTTGATGGTTCTAAGAGATCGGTTCTGGGAGAGATTGAGTTTCCCATAACGATTGGCCCACAAACTTTCAAAACGACCTTCTACGTGATGGATATACAGCCTGCCTACAGCTTTCTATTGGGTAGGCCATGGATTCACGCCGCTGGCGCCGTGACCTCAACCCTTCACCAGAAGTTAAAATTCGAGTGGGAGGGCCAAGTCGTTACTATCTGTGGAGAGGAGGATATTTTTGTCAACCACCTGGCTACCTATAAATACATTGAGATGGATGGGGAGATCCATGAAAAAATGAGCCAAGGTTTCGAAGCCTTGAACATAAATGAAACATCTGCTGTACCTGGAACCTCAATGACATCATATCAACAAGCCCGGAAGGTTGTTGAAGAAGGAAATGCCCAAGGCTGGGGAAAATTGTTACCGGTGGAGAAGAAAGAGGATAGATTTGGGTTGGGTTACAAACCAACTCAACAAGATCAAGCAGAGGCTGCAAAAGAGCCCAAATTTGTTAGTGGGGGGATGCTCACCCCTGATGCTGTCAACAATTTGGAAGACGAGGATGAAGGCGACCGCGACCTGGAGAGTTGGATCCGTCCAAAGATCCCGGGGAGCAGTATCTCGAACTGGTCTTCCCAGGAAATTATAAGAGTTACTCATGCAGAGTAATTATTATTTCCTGTATTTTTATAGCATGCATCAAAGTCTTGCATCTTGCCCAAGATGACAAGACTCATTTTGTAATCGGGCCATCTGTACTTTTTGTGCAACAAGATTAATCAATGAAATATCAGACATCTTTTTGCAAATGAGTCTTTTTCTTTTCCGCTCACTGTTTTTCCATTTTTCTTTTTGTACAAAAAATAAATGGCAGTGTTTTCAAAATGACAACTTTATTTCACTTTTCTAAACAAGATTAAAATCAAATCACTAAAATGAACAAACTGAACCCCTGCAGAGTGTGCCTTCCAGACAACACCGACAACAGCACGGCTATGACTTCGTATGACTTTGACAATCCAATCAATCAAGCTGATGAAGGGGTTGAAGAAGAATATGAGCTTCCTGAAGAGCTAGCCAGGTTGTTAAGACAAGAGGAAAAGGTTATTACTCCTCACCAGGAGGAGGTTGAAGCGATCAATCTTGGTACAGATGAAGACGTGAAAGAAGTTAAAATTGGGGCCTGCTTACAAGACTCAGTGAAGAGACAACTGATTGACCTGCTTCGAGAGTATGTGGACGTGTTCGCTTGGTCTTATCAAGATATGCCAGGGTTGGATACCGACATTGTTGTGCACAAGCTGCCTTTGAGGGAAGAATGCCCGCCGGTTAAACAGAAACTGCGTCGTACTCGCCCGGACATGGCAATGAAAATCAAGGAAGAGGTACAAAAGCAATGGGACGCCGGTTTCCTTGCCGTAACTAGCTATCCACCGTGGGTTGCTAACATAGTACCTGTGCCCAAGAAGGACGGCAAAGTAAGAATGTGTGTTGACTACCGGGATCTGAACAGAGCTAGCCCGAAAGATGATTTCCCTTTACCTCACATTGATGTATTGGTGGATAATACGGCTCAATTCTCGGTATTCTCCTTCATGGACGGATTTTCAGGATACAATCAGATTAAAATGTCACCTGAAGACATGGAGAAGACAACCTTCATCACACCCTGGGGCACGTTCTGTTACAAGGTGATGCCATTCGGATTGAAGAATGCTGGTGCAACATATCAACGGGCTATGGTGACATTATTCCACGATATGATCCATAAGGAAATCGAGTGTTATGTGGATGATATGATCGCCAAGTCCCTCACTGAAGAGGACCACCTGGTAAATCTGCTGAAGTTGTTCAAACGTCTGAGGAAGTACCAACTGAAGTTGAACCCCAACAAGTGCACATTCGGGGTGAGATCTGGTAAGCTGTTGGGTTTTATTGTAAGCGAAAAAGGGATTGAAGTTGACCCTGATAAAGTCAAAGCTATCCAAGAGATGCCTTCACCGAAGACAGAAAAAGAGGTTCGAGGGTTCTTAGGTCGATTGAACTACATCTCAAGGTTCATATCTCACCTTACAGCAACCTGTGAGCCCTTGTTCAAATTGTTAAGAAAAGAACAGACGGTCAGGTGGAATGAAGACTGCCAGAAGGCATTTGACAAGATCAAGGAATACTTACAAGAGCCTCCAATCCTTATGCCCCAGTCGAAGGAAGACCTCTGATAATGTACTTGACAGTATTAGAAGAGTCAATGGGGTATGTGCTGGGCCAACATGACGAGTCTGGTCGAAAAGAGTACGCAATATACTACCTAAGCAAAAAGTTTACCGACTGTGAGCAACGTTATTCACTGCTCGAGAAAACTTGCTGTGCTTTAGCGTGGGCTGCTCGCCGACTGAGACAGTATATGTTGACCCACACTACTTTGTTGATCTCAAAAATGGACCCAGTTAAGTACATATTTGAGAAGCCAGCGCTTACTGGACGGGTTGCAAGATGGCAAATGATCCTTACAGAGTATGACATCCAATACACATCTCAGAAAGCCATCAAGGGCAGTGTATTGTCTGAATATCTTGCTGAGCAACCCATTGATAATTACCAGCCTATGAGATTTGACTTCCCTAATGAAGACATCATGTTCATAAAAGCAAAAGATCGTGAAGAGCCTGTTCACACTGAAGGGCCTGACCCGGAAGAGGAATGGACTATGATGTTTGATGGGGCTGTTAATATGAATGGTCGTGGTGTTGGTGCAGTACTCATTACACCCAAAGGAGTTCACATGCCTTTCTCGGCAAAGCTCACTTTCAACTGCACTAACAACGAAGCTGAATACGAAGCTTGCATTATGGGTCTTGAGGAAGCCATTGACCTCAGGATCAAGACATTGACTGTATTCGGGGATTCAGCTCTGGTAATCAATCAAACCAACGGCAAATGGTACACCCACCAGGATCATCTGATACCTTACAAGGATTATACAAGGAGGTTATTGACTTTCTTTACAACAGTCAAGCTTGAGTATATCCCTCGGGACGAGAATCAGTTTGCAGATGCTCTTGCTACCATTTCATCTATGATCAAAGTTCAAGCTGCCAACTTTGTACCTCAAATTTCAGTGTCCAGACTTGACAGACCAGCATATGTGTTCGCAGCAGATGTTGTTAAAGATAATAAGCCTTGGTTCCATGACATTAAGTGCTTCTTAGAGGATCAAACATACCCACCTGGGGCATCATCCAATGATAAGAAGACATTAAGAAGGCTTGCTGGTAGTTTCTTTCTGAACACCGATGGTTCCCTCTACAAGAGAAACTTTGATATGGTACTCCTCAGATGCGTTGATAGAACGGAAGCAGACTCGTTGATGCACGAGGTGCACGAAGGATCCTTTGGTACCCATGCTGGAGGACATGCGATGGCCAAGAAGTTGCTGAGATCAGGCTATTACTGGATCACAATGGATGTCGACTGTTGTGCCTATGCCAGAAAATGCCATAAATGCCAGATTTATGCGGATAAGGTGCATGTGCCTCCCAATCCTCTGAATGTGATGTCTTCACCCTGGCCCTTTGCTATGTGGGGCATTGACATGATTGGCAAGATTGAACCGACTGCTTCGAATGGCCACAGATTCATCCTGGTCGCCATTGACTATTTCACCAAGTGGGTTGAAGCAGCGTCTTATGCGAATGTTACAAGACAAGTGGTAGCCAGATTTCTGAAAAGAGATATCATCTGTCGGTATGGAGTGCCCGAGCGAATCATTACTGATAATGGTTCCAACTTAAACAACAAAATGATGGCAGAGCTATGCCGGGACTTCAAAATTCAACATCACAATTCTTCTCCTTACAGGCCAAAGATGAACGGCGCTGTTGAGGCAGCAAATAAGAATATCAAGAAGATTGTGCAGAAGATGGTAGTCACTTACAAGGACTGGCATGAGATGCTACCGTTTGCCTTGCATGGGTACCGCACGTCAATCAGAACATCCACTGGGGCAACACCGTATCAGCTTGTATATGGTATGGAAGCAGTCTTACCTGTCGAAGTTGAATTACCCTCTTTGCGGGTACTAATGGATGTTAAACTGAGTGAAGTAGAATGGGTTCGGGCCCGATACGAACAGCTGAGTCTGATTGAAGAGAAAAGATTGGCTGCAATCTGTCATGGGCAGTTGTATCAGAGAAGAATGAAAAAAGCCTTCGATCAGAAAGTCAGGCACCGAGAGTACCAAGTAGGAGATCTTGTGCTGAAAAGAATCCTCCCTCCTCATACAGACCACAAGGGCAAGTGGACCCCAAATTATGAAGGACCATTCGTGGTAAATAAAGTTTTCTCTGGTGGAGCACTGATGCTCGGCACCATGGACGGTGAAGATTTCCCGTCTCCTGTGAATTCAGATGCAGTTAAAAAATACTTCGCATAAAAAAATGACCCGCTGGACACAAAAACAGAATGTAAGTCCAGGCAAAAATAGGGCATCCCGGCGAGTCAAAAACAGAATAAAAGACACGGGCAAAAGTAAGGGAAAATAAACAAAAAAATGTACACCCACTGAGTTGAAAAGCCACATTGGACAACTCAGGCAAAAATGGGTATCCCGATGGATCGAAAACCCGAAAGGGCGATCCATGCAAAATAAAGGAATAAGCGAACAACTGCATTCTGAACTCGTCTGTATCGTTTACAACTTGGTAAGCTTTGAAAGGATCAAGCTTCAATCAGAATCAACATTCCTCAGAAAGCAAGATGAGAAGAACGTCAAAAGTCATACGAGTCATAGCAAGAGAGGAAGCTCCTTAAAGCGTCACCAACATTGCCAGCATCTTGTTTCTCAATTTGTAACGATCTCCTCTTTCCAGGGGATTTGTTTCTTTGACTGTATCTCGCCAATTCAAGGCATATGAATTAATAAAATCAGATTTTCAGTCATGTCTCGTCTTGTACATTTTTATTTATTTGCAAAAAATGTCTGATGTCTAAAAGAAAAAAAACTGATTGCATAGAATACAGATGTTTATCTTCAAATAAAAACGTGCTTGCAGGAAATATACTTACTCTCAGAAGAACCTAAACTCCTATGACGGAATCCAGTAAAGGATACCTCGGGATTACTTGTGCGTTTCTCTATCTTTTCAGGATTGCAGGAATCCAGAACGCAACTTGGGGCATGTAAGCTTCATCCCAACAAGCTGACAAGTCAACACTAAGCGCCCAAAGTATTTTCTCCCCAGCTGAGTTGCCACTTATTACTTATCCCCATCAGAGTTGCCAGGCATCACAGAAGGCGCCCATATCCCCGGCTGAGTCAAGAATCCACCTCAACAGAATTTCTAAGGAGGTCTTTCAGTGATTCCTCTTTTCTCCCCAGCCGAGTTGCCATTTCATCCTCAGCCGAGTACAAAAGTCAGGGAGTCCTCTCCCCACAGAGTCTCAACCTCTACCCAGAAAGAGCAGTGCATGAAGAATCACAACAGAGTGAAGAAAGCTTCTTCAAACCCCAGCTGGGTCTCTCATTATCAGGATGGGTCTATCAGTGACCTATTCCCCCAAGCATATACATCTCATCAGATCTACCGATGATCTCATCCCCAGCTGGGATGTCCATCTCAAACAAGATTGACCGGAGATCTTCACAAGCGGCGGGATCCGAATCCCGGTTTGGTATCCTTTGCATAATCATAGCATTCGCATCATATTCACCCAAAAAGCGTGGCATTCTGTTTAATACGGAGCATTACGGCAAAAATCAAACATATAGCATAATCATAAGCCATGTGTTGAATCAACACTCGTGAATAATGACAATCCGTCAATATACAGAATACTTCCCCCATATCCCCAACGGATTCCCCAGCAAAGCAGTTGCCTCACATTCACAAACACCAGTATATATACTCCCTTTGACACTCGTCCGTGTCATCACTCCCCAGTAAGGTCGCCCGAGCACCCCTTACAACAAAAACCACTCGTTTTACAGACACTTTTTGACACCCATCTGTGTCATAACCCCAGCAGAAAGCCAAATACATCCCCTTTGCACTCACAAGATACATATATATACAGTTCCTTGACATCCGTCCATGTCACTTTCCCCAGCACGGTAACATAAACACTTTGTATATCAGATACTTGTTTATACTATACCTTTCTCTTTTGACACTCGTCCGTGTCACTCTCTCCAGCAGTTAAACACTCATCTATACACCACTCACACTTATACTGATACTCGTCTGTATTCTTGTATATACCACTTATATATCCCCACAGATTCAACACTAGTCCTTGTTCTTTGTTAACCAGATGGTACTCGTCCGTATCATCATCTCAGAGCATGCGTCAAGCGTTTGTTTCTACATGATACTCGTCCGTATCATAGTCTTAAGGATGCTCGTCCGCATCTTTAATCCATACACTGTGTCAAACACTCATGTCTTTTTAAATATAGACACTCGTCTGTGTCTACTTTTCCCCAGAAGAGTCCCCTCAGAATCAACGCTCGTCCGTGCTCCTTGTTAACCAGTTGATACTCGTTGTTGCACCCCAAAATTTGCCCTCACAATACAAGACTTTGTGTGCTAAGAAGGTTCACAAGGTTCACAAGTTTCCCAATGCTTTCAATACCTTTCATGAGGTTCATGAAGTCTACAAGTCACTTCATGAAGGTTCACAAGGTTCACAAGATTCACAATGATTACAAAGCTGTCCTGAGGTTCATGAGGTCTACAAAGTCACTTTATGAGGTTCACAAGGTTCACAAGCTTCACAATACCTCCCATGAGGTTTACAAGACATTTTATTATGGTTCATAAGGTTCACAAAGTTCACAATTGGTCAGAAGAGTTGACAATTCCCTCATACAATGCACCTCCTAAGCAGTGCATCCAAAACTAGGGTTTTGATTTTAATCAGGCTAAATGAACTTCCAAGACTCCAAGTGAGCTTCATAACATCTCATATGTGTGTAAGAACCCCCATGACAAGTTTCAAGACTTTTCTCAGAAGTTTGCTCAGTCAGATGATCAGATAAGTCAAAATCAGTCAATGCAGTTAGAAAGTCAAACTGAGGTCAACTGTGGTCAAACCAAAGTCAAACTTCATGATTTTTTGCCAACATAAAGTATATGAAGTACAAATCATCATTTGATCAAAGGTTGATCATGATTCATCAAGGAGATTCCAGATCATCAAGAATCAGGAGTTTCTAAATTAGGGTTTCCTCAGTAAAAGTCAACTGAACTTTGACCAGCCATAACTTTCATATGCTTCATCACCAAGTCTCCACTCAAAGCTCATTTTTAAGGAAATTTAATTATCTACAACTTTGTGTCTCACAAGCCAAGCCCAAAAATGCTTTATTTGGAAGGTATGAGCTAAGACATTATAGGTCATTTCAAAAGTCAACAAAAAGTCAACAACTTTAAAAGGGCATAACTTGAGATTGGTAAATGATATGGACATGAAACCAATGGGGTTGTTTAGAGGACTCTTCAAGCTTTCCAAAATGTCCAAGAACACCCTCATAGCATTAAAATTGAGGGAGATGTGCCCTTGCAAAGTTGGGAAATTTTGTGATGGTTTATGATGAAAATGGAGGTCTAGAACCAATTCTTTCCAAATGGCTGGCCAAATTGTGATCCAATCCATACATTATCATCATGCACGACCCAAATGATTAAAAATCAGAATTTTTATTATTTTATTTTTATTTATTTTGATTTAATTCATAAAAAATCATTTTAAATAAATATAAAATATAAAAATATATTATTTAATGGAGATTTGGCTTCTAGAAGGTCTTCAATATTGATTGGAATTGAAAGGGAAGGAAATCATGAGATTGATCCAAAAATAGCAAGCCTTCATACACAAATATTTGACTTTTAAGACATGATCAATTTCAATCTTTTCAAATCAAAATTTCCACACAATCAATCAATCTTTTTGACCTAATTGAGTCTCCTATAAGTACTAAACATAATGCCATCCTCAAGACACGAATTTGCTGCCTCTAAGTGTAAGTTCACAAAGTCAAAAAACCATTGAAAAGGTCACATTCGGATTCCTTGATCTAGGACATTTGAAGGTAAAATAAGAACATGGAGAGCTTCCTTGGACTTCTCTGATCATAAACCATCATTCATATACATCCAAATCGTGCCATAATGCTTAACCCGTGGCTTGTTTATGCTTGAAAATATTTTTTTCGATTCCATTGATTCATTGCTTGTTATTGAATTTTGCTTGCATAATTGTGTTTGTGATGTTATGTAGGTTGTTTCTGGATCATTAAACCAAAGGTTCATGGCCTGAATTAGAACCGGCCATTGTTAGGGTTTCACTCTTGAAATTAGGGCTTGATGATTTACTGAATATAAATGAATTCTAGAAACATAGAATTGTTATATGGACTGTGAGGATCATAAAACATTAATCAATTTCATGAATCGTTGCTGTCTTGCATGAGTTTCAATTTCGCAGGTTTGAACAATGAAGAACAGGCAGCTAAATTCGCAGGAAAACTCGTGGCTGATTTCGCAGGTAAAAACGCAGGTATGAGGTTGAAGAAGAAGCTCTTGGCGCGTTCTGAAAATTCAAATTATTGTTTAAAAATATTATATTATATTGTTTGTTTGATATCACACGCGTGCTGCTTGGTCCAGTGGTTAAAGTGTATATGTGTGTATCTTGAGGGCACCAGTTCTATTCTTGGCTGGTGCAAATTTTTTCTTTTATTTTTCCAGGTGAAGCATACATAATATATTATGTTATATTACCATTAAAGTATCAGGTAGGCTCTCCCAGCCAGGTGGTAATGCGCGCGTATGTATAGCTATGAGGTCCTGGGTTCAACACCACCCCAGGCCTTTTTGCTTCTTAATTTTTCTTGATTTTTTTCAGACAATGCACAAAAACAACTTCTCTTCCTTTCCTCTCACCTGCGCATGGAGTGGTCTGGTGGTATGCCTTGATGCTGGTAAACAAAGCCTCCTGGGTTCAAATCCCAGCCAGGTTTGTTTTGACATTTTTTTTATTTTATTTTTTGCTTTGTTTAATTATATTTAATTGATTTTAGTTTTTTTAATAAAATAACTTTATAAAATGTTATTTAATGTTTATAATATTCAAAACTCATATTTTTCTTAATTTAAAAATTATTCTCTTTTACTTTGTAAATAAATTATAATATATATATATATATATATATATATATTAGTTAAAATAAATTTTGTATATGATATTATAAATTTCTAAAATATTTTCTAAGCAAACCCTAATTTTGTGGAAACTTAATTTTATTTTCTAAATAATTTTTATTTTCTAATTCTTTATATAATTAATATGTATATATTTATTTAATATAACTTTTGTAAATACAATGACTAATAAAAATTAAATTTTGTAAATATAATACTTAATATAAATTTTGTAAATATGATTAATTTTTGTGAATATGATATTTAAAACTTATTTTCTTCATATAATGTGTAAATATCTTTTAATAAATAATTGTTAATGTATATTTAGAAATAATTAAATTTGTAATGATTAAAATTTATAATTATATTATTTTATGTTATAATAAGTATTCTTATTTTTTAAATAAATGTTTATATATTAAAATTTAATTTTGTGTTTATTATTCTCATCATGTTATTATAATATTTTTATTAATTCTATTTATTTTAATTATTGTTATTGTTACTAACCATGTTATTATTTATTATTTTTGCTTCATTAATCTTATATATTTTATTATTATTATTATTTCACTAACTTTATTTTTTTTTTTTTAATATTTTTACTAACCCTATTTTTAATTATTATTATTACTAACCCCTATTTATTTATTATTGCTTATTTCTTTATTTTTGCTTATTATTTATATTTTGCTTTTTTGCTATTTATTTTTAATTTGCTTATTATTATAATTTTGTAATTGCTTCTGGATGTAAATTTTTGTAAATATTCAATTTTTGCTATGGTCAGTAATTTAGGGAGTGCAAATATGTATCCTATTTAAAAATTAATTTAGATCACTTTAATTGTAAGATAAGTAATATTGAACACTCACACACGTAAGTCGATTTTTAATCGCCATCTCACATTCCTAAGGTTATCCCTCAAGTTGCCTAAATCATAAGGTCAAGTGGGGTGTATAAAGCAAGTCCCTTAAAAGAAAAATCATCAAGTCCCTAATGGTTGCCTTTACAAATCAAGTCCCTTCGAATAATGATGATAGTCCCTCCTATATGCTTAATACACCCCACAGTTGCCTTCATAAAAACAGATGTCCCTCATATGTCCCTTACATCCAAGGTAATGACTACCTATTCCTTAATAATAGGGATAGTCTTACCACTTAAAGGATAAAGAACAGGAAAGACTTAAACTTTAGGGTAGGTTCCTCTTATGTACTTGCTCACTTCATTCAAAACTTTTCAAACTTTCCACAATTTCAAACAAATTTTCAAAAACAAGTTTTTACGCATCCGTACATGGATCATTATCAACTATTATGAAAATTTTTCTATTCGCACACTACACTTGCAAAAACAATTCAAAAGTGAGCTAAGTAACTAAGAGCCCATGGATAACCATGGATGTAAAGGGTGCTAACACCTTCCCTTTACATAACCTACCCCCCGGACCCAAAAATATCTCTTAAGGTCTTTCCTGTTCTTTTATACCCTTTCCTTTTGGATAAAATAAAAGTCGGTGGCGACTCTTGCTATCCGCAACATAACATAAAGTCAGTTCTCCCACCGTGTTACAGAACTGGCGACTCTGCTGGGGATTTAATAAAAGAGGGGTACCCTTAGGAATTAAGATCACTTTAAATTGTTTGCCTTGTTTGCTTTATATTATCTTGTTGGGGTGCTCTTATGTGTGAAAGGTCCTAACCCGGATCTAAGTGTACCTTAGGTAAATGGCAATAGACCAAGGAAACTGTACGACGTATATCGATATGGTTGATCTGGTGGCCATAGTTAGTGCGACTTCTTGGTTGGTGCTTATGTTCCTTAAGTCAAGTTGAGGATAATATGAGGCTGCCATATGTTGTCAATGCACTAACTAACTTTTATAACCCTAGTTATCCCATCTTGGCCTTTAGAAAAGTAGTGAGGTAACCGGCTTTGGTGCAGACTGAAGTTGGTTGACACTCGATACTACGCTCATTGAGATCTTAAACTTGGAGGGTTTTGGTTGGAAAGTAAGTTGCCTTCTGAACAACCACCCTTGTGAAGGATCAATGATATTGAGATCCCTTAGAACCTGGTTACTGTTGTAGGACAGGATGAACCATCTAAACTCAGGGGAGGGTACCTACCTTTGAACCTCATGCAAGCCTTTAAACCTAGGGCTATGGTGTGACTTGTTTTGTGTGCCACATGTTTGTGATTGAACATAACATCATGACATCATCATGCATCATAAGCATAGCATTTTCACTAACCATTTCAAGGACCAAAGGATTTATCTTTGTTCTTTGTTGCAGGTCATGGCTTCTGCTCGTAGAAACACCATCATGATCAACTTTGTGGGGATACCTCCCAAGCTTAAAGAGTTGGTTTCTCAAGTGTCTGATCACTCCCAGTTCATCAAGAGACATGGTCACCTATTGGATCTAGTCACTTCAGGGTTCAATGAAGACATGATGAGTGTTCTGTTTCAGTTCTTTGACCCTAAGCACCATTGCTTCACATTCCCTGACTATCAGCTGGTTCCTACAATGGAAGAGTTCTCTAAACTTCTGGGTATACCTGTTCTTGATCAAATACCATTCACAGGCTTGGAGAAGGAGCTTAAACCAGAAGTTATTGCTGCAGCTCTACATCTGAAGAAGTCTGACATCGTTCTAGAAACGAGAAGCGGAGTCAAGGGTATTCTTGCTAAAGTATTAATGGATAAAGCTCAAGTATTCTTGAAGGCCATGAGCTATGAAGCTCTTGAGGAGATCTTAGCCTTGCTGATATATGGCTTAGTATTGTTCCCCAATCCAGATCAGTTCATAGACGTTCATGCCATCAATATATTCCTGAGTCACAATCCAGTGCCTACATTGCTGAGAGACATCCTACATTCTCTTCACACCCGTACTACAAGGGCAAGAGGAACTTTGATGTGCTGCATACCTTTGCTTTCTAGGTGGTTTATTTCTCACCTTCCTCGCTCAGTAATGAAGAATGAGCAAGGGTTCAGATGGTCCAAGAGGATCATGTCACTTTCTCACTCAGATATCCATTGGTGCTCCAGATCTATGGAGAATGTCACCATCATTGACCGTTGTGGGGAGTTTCCTAATGTGCCACTACTAGGAATAAGAGGAGGCATCACCTATAACCCCTCTCTAGCTTTACGACAGTTTGGTTACGCCCGGAGTGATGGTCCACATGACATGTTGATTCAGGGCATTGTGTTTGATTACGACAACGACCTTCAGGGTTACCGTCAGAGATTCATACGAGCCTGGGGAAAAGTAAACAGGGTTGATAGCAAGACACTGGAGCCTAAGTACACTATTCCTATGGAAGCTTATCTCAGATGGGTACGGTCTCGTGCTCAGACTCTCATGATGCCATATCCTGCCGTCCTACCAGTTACCATGGAACCTGTTGCTGAAGGAGACACTGCTTATACCATCCTTCACCCAGACATGCCTACTGATATGGAAGACTTGCAGAGATCATGGATCCAACTGAAGGAGCAAAGGGATACTTTCGAGGCTCATTACAAAGCAAGCCAAGCAAGAATCCTAGAACTAACAAAGCAACTTCATGAGGAACGGAACCTCAACTCATACCTCAATACAAAGAGGAAACGTCCATGGGAGACTTAAAACCCCATCTTTTGTACTTATTTCATTTCATTTTTTGTAAGCCTAAAGGGCAAAACAAATTTATTACTAATAAAAGTTTACCTTTTTGGTTGCTTAAGCAAATTTAAATCCTGCGGTCCTTGAAAACATTGCATATACATTCACATATCATTTCATTACATCACAGGTTCATAATTGTGCACGGGTTTCTCATCTTCTCGCTGTTTATTTCAGCAATGGCTCTTGAACAAATAGTTAAGGATCTCCAGGCACAAAATGCACAGTTCCAAGAGCTGATCCTGAACCTGACCAAGGGGCAGGATGAATTGAAGGTACTGCTGGCTAAGAAGAAGAATCCTGAGGACAACAAGGATGATCAGCTGAAACAACTACAAGCTGAGATGACAGAAATGAGGATCCAGATGAACGACCAGTTGGTCCTTATTCAAAGTTTAGCTCAGGGGCAAGAAGAGCTGAGAACCTTTGTCCAAAAACTTCAAAGTAATAGGGTCAGGGATCTGATTGTCAGCGAACCTCCGTTAAAACAAGATGACTTGGTTGAAAGGAAGATGAGGATACAAGAAGGTAAGAGACAGGTTGCCACTGATTGTTCTTTAGTTGAAGAAAAAAGACCTGATAAGGTTAATCCACCTCAACACAAGGAATGTAGAAGGCAGTTTATCAAATTCAGCACTCCAATGTCACAAGTTCTGCAATGCTTGTTGGAGATGAAACTAGTTTCTTTGAAAAGTCCTCCTCAAAATCCTAAACTGCCTCTCCTCACTATAATTCCAAGGCAAGGTGTGAGTATCACTCCAACAGTCCTGGACATGATACTAATAACTGCTGGATGTTGAAGAATAAGATTCAAGACCTAATTGACGAAGGAATACTCGAGGTCACTCCAGAAGGTCAAGTTGAATTTTACTATCGTCCATCAAACACCCAAGCTGCAAGACAAGTTGCCCAAAGTAGCAAGAAAGGAAGTCTACCTATTCCTGTTGAGATATGGGGCACCTTGGGACGTCCAAGTGGTAAATTTGATTTCATGGTGAAGTATACTGCTCCTCAAAGTTCACAGATTGCAATTGAGGACATTCAGCCAACTGGATGGGACAACATTTGAATTTTCATTTGTAATTTCTTTTATTTATTTGAACACTTACTATTATGTTAAACTTTTGTTTTCATTAATGCATTGCATATGTTTGTCTTGAATTAATCCATTCGTTCCACTATATTTTGAATTATGCTTCTTATTTCTATCTTGTGATATTTAACTCCTGATAAAGCTATAAGCCTGTAGAGGGAGGATGACGAAAACAATACCATAATCTTATGCAGTATGCTTTTGAACAGACTATGCTGACGATGTACAGGCATTGTTTCAATTCCTAAACAGTGGAGATATAAGGAAGTTAATCCCTAGTCAACCCTTTTGAGCCTATGAAGTAGGAGTTTTTATTCTCGCACAAATTAAAACCCTTAGTCATAACCCGGGGCAGGGTAGTTACTCGGTTAACTTAAATATGCCAATTATCTGTGTTGTACACAACTAATGATGGTTCTCTGTAATCATTAAACCTGACAGTCAATATCCAACAGAAGAAAAACCCACTAAGTCAAAACCTATGAAGGAGACTTAGTAAAAAAATTAAGACATCCCGCTGACTATAACTTTGAAATAAACAGTTCAGGAAAAAAGAAGGGATAACAAAGTCAAAAGAGAAAAAAAAGAGGTCACTATGAATCCTCAACAAAGAAAGATGACTGAGTATTCAAATAAATATTTGATTCCTGAACCATCACAAATGTCAGTGCTACAATTCCAAACTCATTTGAACTTCAATGCATAAGTTAACTGAGTATAAGACTGAAGAACATCATGGAGATTGGGTTGGGTACAAATAAAATTTGAGCCTTTATCCTTTGTTTCTTAAACCGTGAACCAGGCCACGTTATAACCCTTTAAAAGTCCTAACTGAAGCATGGTTAGTTCGAAAGCGTACTGCTACACAAAGGTATCCTGACTCCTTTAGGGCTTATTATAAAACTTGAGTTAATATCACAGTTTTCTAAAAAAAAAAAAAAAGTTTTAAAATAATTCTTTTTCAAAAACTTCAAGACAGACATAAGCATTGCATTTTTGAATATATTTGTTTGCATATACCTGAGTGTTTGACAAATGGAGAAACTTACAGGATGAATGTTCAATGAACCAAAGTCCTTCCGATAAACAAAGTTGCTTCCTGGATCAAAGTCCATGTATACAAAGGGGCATAATCATTATCTCCCAATCAAGGGGGCAGACCATGATACTGCCTAACTCATTTGGGGCAATCAGGACAAGATTCAACTATGTTTAAGCAGCCAGAGGCAGATCTCCCCATCTACCTGAAGTGCCAAGGGTAACATTATAGAGTTCATAATGCCAGGGGCATGGTCATTGTTTCCTAATCAAGGGGGCATACCAAGTTACTGTTCAAATCATTCAGGGCAACCAGTTCCAGATCCAACAGTGCTTAATAGCCAGAGGCAACTTTTCTCATATATTTGAATTACCAAGGGTAACACTGCAAAGTTCATGATGCCAGGGGCATATGCTTATGGGGAATTCTGCTTGTTTCTCTTGAGGTAGCTCATTTCAGATACTTCCATTGTGGGACAATTCATCCCCAACCAAGGGGGCAATGCTTTCTTTTCAAATCTAGTATCCGAAGCGTATATGGTCCATCACAATTTGAAAACACATTCCTCTCATTATGTTACCTTGATATTGGATTCTCAGCAGAAGCCATGGTGGAAATTGATTGTCTACGCCAGTAGTATCAGATGGTGTCAGTATCATGTCTTCAGATCCAGCTATGAAGATTTCTGGGAAGGTATTCAGGAAAGTTATGGATTTCAGGAGCTCCAAATACAATTGGTTATACACTCTTGAAGTTGAAATGGTTCTGTTTTCAAGTTCAGCTTTACTTTTCCCTCTGAATCCAGATTTACTTTTACCCTATTTACATAAGCGAAACGTCCATTGGGTGTGTTTGAATATGATTGATGTTTACCAAAAATGCATGAAAATGCAGTAATAGTATTTACTAAGGACGAACGAGGGAAGGATTTCAACGAAGCTTCGCCGATTCATTTTTACAAGACAATCACAAACCCCTCAGTAGGACAGATCCATCTTCATAAAGTCACATCTCCCCTGGAATTTATATCCATCTCTTTTATCCTCATACGGATATTCGGGAATTTACTTTCCAATAAGGGTACGACGAACGAAGACGGGATGCTATATCTACCCTACTATCAAACGAAGACGAAGGTTATATATACCTTGCTATCCCCAGCAGACGGGAGGTTATATATACCTTGCTATCCCCAGCAGACGTAAGGTTATGTATAATATATTCTTCAACAACGAATCAGGATTTATTTTCCCTGGCCAGCAGTTGTTATACGAAGACATCCAGACTCTTCCGGCAGTATCATATCATACATACATCATTTACACCATACCATAACATACATATCCATAGATACATAGTACATTATCTAAGTGCATCATATCATACATGCATACATAAAGCATAAACTAATATTATTATACGGAATGTCACCTTGTGTTCAGGTTAATTATTTAACAAAGAAACTTATGATCATCAGGACTGCTCTATCCTCCTGAAGACATGCTGTTACATCAGGATTACTCCAGTCTCCTGAAAGCATATCATCAATCTCTCAGGACTGCTTCATCCTCCTGAGAGCTTATAATCTCATCAGGACTGCTCTATCCTCCTGAAGACATGCTGTTACATCAGGATTACTCCAGTCTCCTGAAAGCATATCATCAATCTCTCAGGACTGCTTCATCCTCTTGAAAGCTTATAATCTCATCAGGACTGCTCTATCCTCCTGAAGACATGCTGTTACATCAGGATTACTCCAGTCTCCTGAAAGCATATCATCAATCTCTCAAGACTGCTCTATCCTCTTGAAATCATATCATTACCTCAGGATTGCTCCATCCTCCTGACAGCTTATTAATACCTCAGGATTGCTCCATCCTCCTGACTGTTTATTATTACCTCAGGGCTGCTTTATCCTCCTGACAGCTATCATCACTACATCAGGATTGCTTTATTCTCCTGAAAGCATATTATCAATACCTCAGGACTGCTCAATCCTCCTGACAGCTATCATCATTACTTCAGGACTGCTTTATCCTCCTGAAAGTTATCATTATACCTTCATACTTTGGACTGCTTTATCCTCCAAGAAATGTATCTAAGAACTCTTCTCCAAGTGGCATCTTTAAGCCCACTCAAACATATTCAACTGACCATCTGTACCACTTTATGCACTGGTGAGTGCAAATTTTTGGGCTTTTGTGTTCAATCCCCTTCAACCTTCCAGGTCACGACTGGCAAACATACCAATCTAACCCCTCAGGTTTCAGAAAATTGAACAGGGGCAGCTGTTGCACCCCAAAATTTGCCCTCACAATACAAGACTTTGTGTGCTAAGAAGGTTCACAAGGTTCACAAGTTTCCCAATGCTTTCAATACCTTTCATGAGGTTCATGAAGTCTACAAGTCACTTCATGAAGGTTCACAAGGTTCACAAGATTCACAATGATTACAAAGCTGTCCTGAGGTTCATGAGGTCTACAAAGTCACTTTATGAGGTTCACAAGGTTCACAAGCTTCACAATACCTCCCATGAGGTTTACAAGACATTTTATTATGGTTCATAAGGTTCACAAAGTTCACAATTGGTCAGAAGAGTTGACAATTCCCTCATACAATGCACCTCCTAAGCAGTGCATCCAAAACTAGGGTTTTGATTTTAATCAGGCTAAATGAACTTCCAAGACTCCAAGTGAGCTTCATAACATCTCATATGTGTGTAAGAACCCCCATGACAAGTTTCAAGACTTTTCTCAGAAGTTTGCTCAGTCAGATGATCAGATAAGTCAAAATCAGTCAATGCAGTTAGAAAGTCAAACTGAGGTCAACTGTGGTCAAACCAAAGTCAAACTTCATGATTTTTTGCCAACATCAAGTATATGAAGTACAAATCATCATTTGATCAAAGGTTGATCATGATTCATCAAGGAGATTCCAGATCATCAAGAATCAGGAGTTTCTAAATTAGGGTTTCCTCAGTAAAAGTCAACTGAACTTTGACCAACCATAACTTTCATATGCTTCATCACCAAGTCTCCACTCAAAGCTAATTTTGAAGGAAATTGAATTATCTACAACTTTGTGTCTCACAAGCCAATCCCAAAAATGCTTTATTTGGAAGGTATGAGCTAAGACATTATAGGTCATTTCAAAAGTCAACAAAAAGTCAACAACTTCAAAAGGGCATAACTTGAGATTGGTAAATGATATGGACATGAAACCAATGGGGTTGTTTAGAGGACTCTTCAAGCTTTCCAAAATGTCCAAGAACACCCTCATAGCATTAAAATTGAGGGAGATGTGCCCTTGCAAAGTTGGGAAATTTTGTGATGGTTTATGATGAAAATGGAGGTCTAGAACCAATTCTTTCCAAATGGGCTGGCCAAATTGTGATCCAATCCATACATTATCATCATGCACGACCCAAATGATTAAAAATCAGAATTTTTATTATTTTATTTTTATTTATTTTGATTTAATTCATAAAAAATCATTTTAAATAAATATAAAATATAAAAATATATTATTTAATGGAGATTTGGCTTCTAGAAGGTCTTCAATATTGATTGGAATTGAAAGGGAAGGAAATCATGAGATTGATCCAAAAATAGCAAGCCTTCATACACAAATATTTGACTTTTAAGACATGATCAATTTCAATCTTTTCAAATCAAAATTTCCACACAATCAATCAATCTTTTTGACCTAATTGAGTCTCCTATAAGTACTAAACATAATGCCATCCTCAAGACACGAATTTGCTGCCTCTAAGTGTAAGTTCACAAAGTCAAAAAACCATTGAAAAGGTCATATTCGGATTCCTTGATCTAGGACATTTGAAGGTAAAATAAGAACATGGAGAGCTTCCTTGGACTTCTCTGATCATAAACCATCATTCATATACATCCAAATCGTGCCATAATGCTTAACCCGTGGCTTGTTTATGCTTGAAAATATTTTTTTCGATTCCATTGATTCATTGCTTGTTATTGAATTTTGCTTGCATAATTGTGTTTGTGATGTTATGTAGGTTGTTTCTGGATCATTAAACCAAAGGTTCATGGCCTGAATTAGAACTGGCCATTGTTAGGGTTTCACTCTTGAAATTAGGGCTTGATGATTTACTGAATATAAATGAATTCTGGAAACATAGAATTGTTATATGGACTGTGAGGATCATAAAACATTAATCAATTTCATGAATCGTTGCTGTCTTGCATGAGTTTCAATTTTGCAGGTTTGAACAATGAAGAACAGGCAGCTAAATTCGCAGGAAAACTCGTGGCTGATTTCGCAGGTAAAAACGCAGGTATGAGGTTGAAGAAGAAGCTCTTGGCGCGTTCTGAAAATTCAAATTATTGTTTAAAAATATTATATTATATTGTTTGTTTGATATCACACGCGTGCTGCTTGGTCCAGTGGTTAAAGTGTATATGTGTGTATCTTGAGGGCACCAGTTCTATTCTTGGCTGGTGCAAATTTTTTCTTTTATTTTTCCAGGTGAAGCATACATAATATATTATGTTATATTACCATTAAAATATCAGGTAGGCTCTCCCAGCCAGGTGGTAATGCGCGCGTATGTATAGCTATGAGGTCCTGGGTTCAACACCACCCCAGGCCTTTTTGCTTCTTAATTTTTCTTGATTTTTTTCAGACAATGCACAAAAACAACTTCTCTTCCTTTCCTCTCACCTGCGCATGGAGTGGTCTGGTGGTATGCCTTGATGCTGGTAAACAAAGCCTCCTGGGTTCAAATCCCAGCCAGGTTTGTTTTGACATTTTTTTTATTTTATTTTTTGCTTTGTTTAATTATATTTAATTGATTTTAGTTTTATTAATAAAATAACTTTATAAAATGTTATTTAATGTTTATAATATTCAAAACTCATATTTTTCTTAATTTAAAAATTATTCTCTTTTACTTTGTAAATAAATTATAATATATATATATATATATATATATATATTAGTTAAAATAAATTTTGTATATGATATTATAAATTTCTAAAATATTTTCTAAGCAAACCCTAATTTTGTGGAAACTTAATTTTATTTTCTAAATAATTTTTATTTTCTAATTCTTTATATAATTAATATGTATATATTTATTTAATATAACTTTTGTAAATACAATGACTAATAAAAATTAAATTTTGTAAATATAATACTTAATATAAATTTTGTAAATATGATTAATTTTTGTGAATATGATATTTAAAACTTATTTTCTTCATATAATGTGTAAATATCTTTTAATAAATAATTGTTAATGTATATTTAGAAATAATTAAATTTGTAATGATTAAAATTTATAATTATATTATTTTATGTTATAATAAGTATTCTTATTTTTTAAATAAATGTTTATATATTAAAATTTAATTTTGTGTTTATTATTCTCATCATGTTATTATAATATTTTTATTAATTCTATTTATTTTAATTATTGTTATTGTTACTAACCATGTTATTATTTATTATTTTTGCTTCATTAATCTTATATATTTTATTATTATTATTATTTCACTAACTTTATTTTTTTTTTTTAATATTTTTACTAACCCTATTTTTAATTATTATTATTACTAACCCCTATTTATTTATTATTGCTTATTTCTTTATTTTTGCTTATTATTTATATTTTGCTTTTTTGCTATTTATTTTTAATTTGCTTATTATTATAATTTTGTAATTGCTTCTGGATGTAAATTTTTGTAAATATTCAATTTTTGCTATGGTCAGTAATTTAGGGAGTGCAAATATGTATCCTATTTAAAAATTAATTTAGATCACTTTAATTGTAAGATAAGTAATATTGAACACTCACACACGTAAGTCGATTTTTAATCGCCATCTCACATTCCTAAGGTTATCCCTCAAGTTGCCTAAATCATAAGGTCAAGTGGGGTGTATAAAGCAAGTCCCTTAAAAGAAAAATCATCAAGTCCCTAATGGTTGCCTTTACAAATCAAGTCCCTTCGAATAATGATGATAGTCCCTCCTATATGCTTAATACACCCCACAGTTGCCTTCATAAAAACAGATGTCCCTCATATGTCCCTTACATCCAAGGTAATGACTACCTATTCCTTAATAATAGGGATAGTCTTACCACTTAAAGGATAAAGAACAGGAAAGACTTAAACTTTAGGGTAGGTTCCTCTTATGTACTTGCTCACTTCATTCAAAACTTTTCAAACTTTCCACAATTTCAAACAAATTTTCAAAAACAAGTTTTTACGCATCCGTACATGGATCATTATCAACTATTATGAAAATTTTTCTATTCGCACACTACACTTGCAAAAACAATTCAAAAGTGAGCTAAGTAACTAAGAGCCCATGGATAACCATGGATGTAAAGGGTGCTAACACCTTCCCTTTACATAACCTACCCCCCGGACCCAAAAATATCTCTTAAGGTCTTTCCTGTTCTTTTATACCCTTTCCTTTTGGATAAAATAAAAGTCGGTGGCGACTCTTGCTATCCGCAACATAACTAAAGTCAGTTCTCCCACCGTGTTACACTCGTCCGTATCATCATCTCTGAACACGTGTCAGTATTTGTTTCTACCCGATACTCGTCCGTATCGTAGTCTTAAGGATGCTCGTCCGCATCTTTAATCTATACAGACATCTAAACACATATACCTTTTGTTCATCGGATATAAACACTCGTCCGTGTTTACTACTCCCCAGTAGATCGCTACCAAGCAAATTTTCTTTATCTGACACTCGTCCTGTGTCATGATAAACCCTGAGAGCAGCCGTACCCTGCTAGGTGGTCGTCCTCCACCTCTTGATGGTCGTCCTCCATCATGCTCATCCGATGGCCGTCCCCATCGTTGATATTTAGCAGCCGTCCCCTGCTAGGTGGTCGTCCTCCACCTCTTGATGGTCGTCCTTCATCATTTTATCCAATGGTCGTCCCCATTGTTGATTTTGGTTATCTGACATTCGTCCTATGTCATGACAAACCTTGAGAGCAGCCGTCCCCTGCTAGGTGGTCGTCCTCCACCTCTTGATGGTCGTCCTCCATCATGCTCATCCGATGGCCGTCCCCATCGTTGACCTTGTATTCGGCATTCGTCCTATGTCGCGATATTTTCGGCAGCCGTACCCTGCCAGGTGGTCGTCCTCCACCTTAGATGACCGTCCCTCATCTTATCCCCAACAGAGCAGCCGTCCCCTGCTAGGTGATCGTCCTTCACCTTTGATGACCGTACCTCATCATCTGTTTATTTCATTTATTCTTTAACCCGATGGCCGTCCCCGTCGTGGTCCCTTTTCCTTTCAGTTTAGCCCGATGGCCGTCCCCATCGTTGGTTACTTTACTTTATGAACTTGATGGCCGTCCCCGTCATGTTTCATTAATCCCCAGAGAATTTTACAGCTTTATCTTGATGGCCGTCCCCATCATAATTCTTTTATACCCAGCATGTCGGTCGTCCCCGTCATTGCTTTATTTTCCGCACTTTTCCAGCATGTCGGCCGTCCCCGTCATTGCTCTTTACCCAGCAGTCGTCCTCTGCTCGACGGTCGTCCTCCGTCGCCCACACTTTACAATATACTTTATTTTCCTTTACAATCTATATCCCTTTTCTTCTTCATTCTGTGAGTGCAAATTTTGGACTGTCTTTGGTATTCAACCACAAGTTATCTTGTTTGCTTGTTAAGCCGTCGCTTACAACCTGCACAGCTAACTCATGTTTGAATAGGGGCAGCTGTAAACACCCCAAATTTGCCCTCACCCATTCACACCATGGCTTGTGATCATTTCATATGCATAAATACAATCATAGCATCTCATATCACATTTTTGATTCACTGCATAGATTCAAAGTCATCTGCATCTAGGGTTTGTGATCTGAACAATCCAAGAGCTTCTTGAGCCACTCCAAAGGTCATCAATCACTTCAAAGGGGTCTATGTGTGTTCAAGTATCATATTATATCCTCTTAAAGTCAAGGATGCCAAAGAATCACAAGAACTGGGATTGGTATGGAGGCAGAGCCAAGTTTGACTGCACGGTTGACCTAAAATTAGGGTTTTGGTTTCAGAGGCCATAACTTCAAATTTTTTGGTCATTCTTGTTTCTATTGGTCTCTATATGGTATAGGGAGTGTGCATATCAATTTTTATGAAGAAATTCCATGGGGAAGTCATCTGATCAAGGGTTGACTTTCTGGACAAGTCAGTGCAAAATCAGGGCATCTGAGGCCCCCAATGACCCAACCAAGGGGTGATCTTCATCATTTTAAGTGTATTTGATCTTTATTTAATCATGGAAGAAGGTTGAAGTTCACAAAATTCAAGAATTACAAGATTTTGCAAAGTTGACTTTTTAGGGCATGGTTGACTTTTAATGAAATGTCATTTTATGCAACTTTTTCAACCCTTACTTTTTGATCCAAAAATGCTTCAAATGGAAAAATTTTGGTCATGAAAGTTGTAGATTAGATCTTTCCCTTTTCAAAAAGTACAAGAACATGACCTAATTCATTTTGGATCAAAAGTTATGGTGTGCCAAAGTTGGCAAAAATCACTAATTTTCAAAGTATGCACCAAATGAGAAACTTGCAAAAACTTTGTACCAAGGCATTTGTGACTTCTAATTCATGTCTAACCATTACACAAACATCACATGTAACCTAAAGTTCAGAATGGACCAAGAGTTTCTCATGTTTCATGGCTTGTAAGGCAAGATATTTCCATGTGAACCAAAAGTGAGCAAGTTGCAAAACCATCATCACACTTCCATCCACTTGCTGCCTACAATGCTGAACCACCCTAGCCTTTCCCTCACACCATGCTGCGCAGCCCACAGCCCTTGTACTAGCCTAGAACTTGACCCATGCTTCTCTTACACAAAAGTTGACAATTTGCAAAAGTGGCCATACCAATCACAAAAGCACAAGTCACATCACCTGACCAATAGGATTTGTTTATGTGGATCAAATGCCAGCCATTTCACACAACAAGCAAGCCTGAAGCAAGCCATAGCATCACATTCCCATTTTCACTCCCTCAAGCAAAAGCCTTCGAATCTCATTCCACAAGCCACCAACATTCAAACAAGTTTCATCAACCTTCTCACCATGCCTCACTGAACCCAAACCAGCAAGACAGAAGCCTGAAACCAGCAAGAACATTACTTTCTCATTTTTCACTCTCAAAGCCAAAGCCTTCGAAACTCTTCATACAGGCCACAAACACTTGAACAAACTTCATAAACCTTCTCAAATCATCATCCTGATCACAAAGAACCCCCCACCCTTGTCTGAAAATGCCTGAATCACAAACACCATTGTCACCTGAGCTTGAACAGAACTTGTTCAATCTCCCTAATCAGCCAGCATAAATCTTTTCTAAGCATCAAGGGTTCATCAGGAGCACAAGAGGAGTGGATAGCACAAAGGAAAGCACCCAGAAAGCTGTGAACTGAAAGCTTCAAAACTCAGGTAGCTCAAGAACTTTTTTTCCAGAAATGATTTTTTAAGTTCCTAAGCTGTTCTATATGCCTCCTTGATCATGAATATGTCTTTGGTTTTGAAAATGGTGGAGAGATGAGAGTTTAACATGCTTCTGAAACTGTTTGCCCTAAATTTTGTTTGATTCGATTCAGTCATTTTAGGAATGATAAATTTGTTTTGATTGAGGGTTTTGATTCGTGATTGAGTGGGAATCATTTCTGTTTAATTAGATTTCATTTTAGAAGCGTTTAGAGTGAGATTGGGTTTTGGGGTGATCGGAGAAGACGACCGAAACACTGTTCCGGTCGCCTGAAAGTAATTAAGGGTGTCATTAGGGCATAATCATTAATTAGCTGAGTTTGAATTTGGTCCGTTCGTTTGCGCGCGTGGTCAGCTCCCGCGTCCTTGGGTTTGAATCTCAGCCATCAGATTGGCTGACTTTTTCTTTTTCCATTTAATTTCAATTTTATTTTTCATTTTATTTCCATTTGTTTATACAATTTATTAAAAATAGCAAAAAGGCTTTAAAAATTATGAAATTTTTTTGTCAAGAGTTTCATTAATTTTTAAAACACAAAAATATTTTTATTTTCATTTTTAGCATTAAAAAATTATTTTTAAATATTTAAAAGTTTGTTTTTAATTGATTAATGAAAATTAATTTATTAAAAATACTTTTAGGTATTTAAAAATCACCAAAAAATTCATGAAATGTTTTAAGACATTTAGAAACATTGTCCAACCTTCAAACCAAATTTCTTTTTTGATCTTGATGCATTTTGAGAATTTTCCATTGAATTAAAATCATTTTTATGCATTATTTTGATCCAAACTTCAAAAAATCATTTCTGCCTAACCCTAAAGGGTTGGACCTTGATTCTTTTTGCATTGCAT
The DNA here is from genome assembly GCA_963966055.1 of Lathyrus aphaca. Classification (NCBI taxonomy): domain Eukaryota; kingdom Viridiplantae; phylum Streptophyta; class Magnoliopsida; order Fabales; family Fabaceae; genus Lathyrus; species Lathyrus aphaca. The sequence continues at coordinate 231,959,466 of OZ014524.1, forward strand.
TGTGTTTAGCATGTAGTTTGTGAGATTAAATGGCTATGATTTTATCTTTCATTTTCAATTTGATTGGTAATTTTCTTGTTAAGGAACCCTAAAACCCTAGAAAACTTAGGAAAATCATATCTTGTATTAGGTTAAGAGTTGAGACCTCTCCTTTGGGCAGTGAGTTAGTATAGGATTAGGGGTCCTTTGAGTGCATTTTCAATTTTTTATAATGTTGTTTGCTTCTGATTTTGGTTTGTGTTTGTTGTATTGTTCATAAACCCTAATTTGGGCCTTCATATGCATCCATCTTGTATTTGCATTCATGCCTTGACATGCCATGGTAGTTTATGCATCCATGTGATTCATTTAACATCATAAGACATATTGGAAGCATGTTTGATCATTGCATCTTGCATTTGCCATGTTGTATGCCATATGCATCTCATAACTTTTCATGCATGTTCATGTGTCTTAACTTGCTTCATTTGCATCCATAAGCTTGTATGATCATCCACATGAGTTGTTTCTGGTTTGTAGCATCTCATAGCATCATTAACATCATGCATATGCTTCTGGTTTGGTTTTGCATCATACCATTTCATCTCATTTTGCATTGCATTGCATTTCCTTTTCTAACTTTTCAGGTGGTAAGTGACTTTGAGAAGTGAATTTGCCTTCACTTCTCATAACTTCTCTTCATCTCTTTCATGCATCCTTGATGCATTTTTATATGTGTTTGAGTTTGAGCTTGCTCATTCTTCTTCTTCTTACTTTCTTTCTTCAAATGACTTGTCTTCTTAAATGAAGCAAGTTACTTTGCTTCTCTTGATCCTTTCATCTGCTTCCTGGTGGTTCCATTGAAGATTTCTTTCTAAAACCTCACAAACCTTAGGAACAACCAAGCATGAAAATGATTAGGGTTTTGATTATTCCCCCCTCTTAGTTTTCACCTTTGTGTCTCTTTGAGTCTTCTCTTCTCATCTCATAATCAGGGACTAAACCCTAAAGGCTTTAAGGCTTTGTGATTAAGCTTATGCCTGCATCCTTCTATTAGGATGGAGTGTATAACTTTAATCCTAAGTGTTAAACCCTTAATGTGTTTAAGTCCTTTAATCAATCCACTTAATAATCATCAAGACATCAAGCTTGTAACTTGGGCCTTGCATTAGGGTTCTAATTCTTCCTTAACTGGTTAAGAAGGACTAACCCTAGTGTTAATGGACAAGTCCTCCTCAAGATTGTCTTACAAACCCTAAAAATTACTTCATCATCATATCATTAAATAAAATCCACTTAACCAAAGGCTTGTTTTGTCATGAGTTTAATCCCTAATCATGGATTAAGTTGAGGAGCTTTCCTCAGCTTAAACTTTCTCATCTATTATCCTTCTATTAGGATGGTGTAATGAGTCTGTTTAATCCCTGATTATGGCTTAACCTCATTACTCAACACTAAACAAAAACAACAAAAACATCTAAATAATCACAAGTAGGTTAATGATCTTAATCCTACACCAAAGGTGATTAAGTGTGAGAAGCTGACTTCACACTTAAGGTATTCTCATTACCCCTAATCAGAGGGAAGATGTGATGAGTTTACTAAATCCACTGGTTTAGGCTTAAGCTCATTAACTTATGACAAATTTTCAAAAGCAATAAAATACTGAAAACTCAAAAACAAACAATAATCGTCTCCTTCGGGATTCTTTTCTCATCTCATTCACTCACAAACGAGAGCTCGCTTCTTCCGTCTAATGCAAGACAGTTAGCACCTGAGCCAGACAGGTCATACACTTGAGCATAGGCAAGCAAGCAGTTCACAAGTCAATTTATCTTTCAGTCTCTTTGGGTCGAACTACGGTGTTCTGACTTCCTCATTGCACGAGAGGATACGTAGGCATAACTTAACAGTTATCGAACAAAAGTCTCTGTACATTCCCCCTCTTTCCAGCTTCATTCTTTTAAGCCTCATAGTCATGAGCAATTCATTTTCATTCCTGCACAGACACATCATTTATACACTTCACACTTCTTTTGCACTGACACATGTACATTCTTTTCCAGCTACTTTATACACAGATTGCACTGACACTACCCCTTTAGAACACAAATCTTTCAAGCGTGGATCCCGTCGAGTACGACGGACAATCTGGGTGCTAATACCTTCCCAGGTTGTAACCAACCCCCTTTCTCAGTCTCTCTGGTTCGCGACCGTCTTATCCATCTCTTTCTAGGTCTATGCAGCATTACCTTTCCTCCGGGATAAAAATGCGTAGCTGGAGACTCTATTCATCTCCAATGAGTTCACGGCTGTGTGTTCTCACTGTCCCTCTCGCCGACCGTTCGCGTCTGTACCGTTATTTGGGCCGGTCCCATCTATCGGGAGCGACAACTGTTTTCAGTATTTATTTTCCATGCATCATATATACTGGACTGTTTAGCTATGCTGGTTTCATTTTTTTCTGTGGGATGAGATTTGTTACTGTGAGATAAGCCAAATACCTGACATGAGTGCATCTAAGACTTAGAGTGGTTCCACTTTGGCTTCATGACATCTTCCTATGTTGGTATTAGTGAGTTCCACACCCAGACTTTCGACCATCTTGGGAATGTATTGATACCAGAATCTTTTTGGGGCAATATACGACCTTGATAGTTATGTGCATCTGGGGACCGATCATTGAGGACCTTTGTGGAAACATCCCTCTCCAATTATGATAGTGGCAGACCATATTTGTTGGCAAACCCACTCGCATCCGAGGGCCCACCGGGAACTAGCATAGGATGGCCTGGTTCTCTCATAGGAATCCAGTTAAAGCAAATTGTTCGTATGAAGATAGTATTGTACCCTTTGGGATGAATGTATTATTGTTTCTCGATTCAGTGCTTAAAGCTGGGGACTTATGAGGGATGCTTGTTTCCTTGGACTCAACTGAGACCTCCCTAAGTAGTACATAATGCCAAACCGATTCCCTGATTTGGTCATGAGCCATTTCTCGAAAATGGTAAACGTATTATTGCTATTCGGCTTTGAGAGTCTCTGATGTTGACCTGAGTAGCACACCTGTAAGATGGGAGGGGTTTACAGGTTTGCAAGAACCTTAAGAGCTTCAACACACCCACAATGCCAACATGATTCAATATTGTGATTTGTTCTCTTACACATTGATTATGAGATTTGAACCTTTGATCAGAGAGATGATTATTATGATGTGATGATGTTGTGACCCTGCACAGACACTTGCTTATATGATTGACACTACACATACACATCACTAATCACACGCCTTGCCTTGCATAAGCACCGTGACATCATTAATCATATGTGTTCTTTTTATTCTCAGGGTTCATATTACTCCCGAATCCCGATCGTATTGCTACTTCAAGATGGAAACTCCAAGGAAGAAGAATGTTCACTATACTTTCCCGCAACCAGAAACTGAGAGTATTCAAAAGATGATTAGTTTGATGAATGACAAGGTTCTGGATGACTTCATAAGAGAGTATGGAAGGATTTTGGAATATGTGAAAAAACCAATAGTTGATCAAAGGGACTACCTTCATTCCTTGCTACAATTCTATGATCCACAGTTACGAGTCTTTGTGTTTCCAGATTATCTTTTGGCTCCTACATTGGAAGATGTTTCCAACATCCTTAGGGTCCCCATCAAAAGTGGTGTTCCCTATTATGGTTTGGAGAAGATTCCTTCATGCAAAGACATAGCTGACTTTTTCCATTTGGATTTATCCAAAGTTAGTAGAGGGTTGGATGTCAATAAAGGTAAGAGATTTCTCTTGGATTTTCTTGTCAAAGAAGCTCAATATCTGGCCTCAATGCATTTCTAGCTTTGATGGTATATGAGATAAGTTTGTTCCCAGGGGAGAAAAGTTTGATTAGCATGGAAGCTGTTGTCATTTGCATTTAGAGAAATCCAGTGCCTACACTGCTAGGTGATTTCTATTATGGGGTCCATTATAGGAACGAGAAAAGAAAAGGGTATGTGAACTGTTGTGCTCCTTTGTTTGCTGATTGGTTTGTAAGGCAAATCCCAAAATCAGGACCTTTCAAAGAGATGAAACAAGATTGGAAGTGGTCCAAAAAATTTATGGGCTTAACCTCAGACAACTTATCTTGGGGGTGCAATAGAGACCTGATAGGCAAAGAGATTATTGCTAGTTGTGGCACTTTCCCCAATGTACCTTTGCTAGGAAGGAATGGGGGAATAAACTATAATCCTTCGCTGTCCAGGAAACAGTTTGGTTATCCTCTAAAGGTTCCACCCTCAGCTGAAGAGGTAGTTGAGTCATTGTATTTCTCGAAAGAATGAAATATGGATTTGTGTATATAGGTAGCCCAAGCTTGGGAGGTCAGGATAAGGAAAGAAGTATTTTGGGAAAGTGGACCCAAAAACATATGATCCTTTTGCTACATGGTTGAAAGATCGTGTAGAAGTCTTACTTCTCCCGTTCTCTATGGAGTCCCCTCTGTACCCTAAGGAGAAGTTACCCTTGAATTCAGTACCTCTCAAAGATTACCAGAAATTAGAGGCCTTGGTTAAACAGCTTAGAATGGAAAATCAAGAGGCCAACAATTCATGCCAAAAGTTGATGGTTCAAAATCAGAAGTTAGAAGAAAGAGCTCACCAGGCTGAAGAGATAGTAAGGCTCAGGAAGTAGGACTTCCAGGAGAGAGAACTCTACTTCAAGAAAAGGGGGTTAGCTGAAATTCACAAGGAGAGTCAGTGCTGGAAAGATAAGAAAGCTTTGAAAAAAGATAATGAAGATATAACCTTGTGGAAGGAGAAGTGGGAGGATAATTTGAAGAAACTGAAGGAGTTGGAAACTAAATACAAACTGGAGATCCAAAGTCTTCAGGACACTCTGGCATAACAAGGAGAGCTGCTCCAAAAGGCCCACGACCAACAAAAGGATTACCTTCAAGGTATGGAAAAAAGTCAACCGACAGTAGAAGACACTCAGAAGGAGATAGAAGAGTTAAAGCTTCGGGATGATGTTAAGAAAATCAAGATCGATCCAAGTGCAAGCAAAGAAAGTGATAAGGTGTTCCTACAGTAGATTGAAGAGTTGCATGCCTCTTTTGATCTCAGGGATCTCCTAATCCAGAAGCTCATACAGGATCCAGATTATCCAGACATAACCCAGTTTCTCCAAGGTGTCAAGCGCCTTAGCAAGAGGTTGCAAGATATAGAACTTCCTAGGGTTTAGTCTCGTGCTCTCATATCTAGATTACCCACAGGCCTGTTATGGGATTCCTTTTTATTGATGTACTGTGTTTCTTTTTTGATGTATGAACTGGTACCTTTCAGGGACTTTGTTGTTTCAGATTTCAATTTATATGATTGACTTGTATTAAGTCTCGGGTTGTTATCTTTTGCACGGACACGGGTTAATAAGCACCAATTCTCCACATCTGAATATCATACAGGGTCTTCTTCCAAAGGCTATTCTCTTAATATCAGAACGGGAAAGTAAAAAAAAAACCCATGAGGATAAAAGGAACACAACATTGCATGCATTCATGTCATTTGCATTTTCTTTCGTCTTTGCAGGTTATTCAGGTTACTTAACTTATACATTTTCAGGGAAATATTGCGAGAGCAGCCAAGACCCATCATCCCAGATAAAGTATTCCTCACCAGTACGCTACCCGCAACAATCAAAGAAACGTCATGGATACTGTGTAGACAGAGCTCAATGAACTCTGCACCCGAATGGGAGAGTTTATGGCTATGATGCAGGGCATGGCCCTAGGGCAGCAAGAGCTGAGAAATGCCATGCAGAGGCCTACTCCTCCCCAAACAGACCCTCCGGTGGTTACTCTGGATGCCCAGGGAAATCCGCCCAACAACAACAGAGGAGATGGACCTCCGGTTCAAGAAACTGGAACCCTTACTCTTACCCATGTGGAAGATCTTCAGAAAGATTAGTTCCCTCCGGTCAACGATGATATGGGTTTTGGCACGGGTGGAAACTTTCAGGATTTTCAACAGCAGGCCGAGAAGGTTAGGGCTCTTGAATATAGGGACACTCTTGGAATTGACATATCTGATATGGGTTTGGTCTCCGAGGTGGTTATCCCTCCTAAATTAATACCTCCAAGCTTTGATATGTATAATGGCAATTCTTGCCCCAAGACACACTTACAGGCTTTTTACCGCAAGATAGTCGCTCACACTAAAGATGAGAAACTCTGGATGTATTACTTCCAGGACAGTATCTCTAGGGGCTCATGGGAGTGGTATATGAAGCTAGAAAAGAATTCTATCCAAAACTGGAAAGAGCTTGGGGAGGCATTCCTTAAGTAGTATCAGTATAATATTGATATGGCTCCCAACCGTACTCAACTCCAGAGTTTATCTCAGAAGAACTCAGAAAGCTTCAAGGACTATGCTCAAAGATGGCGTGAGGTCGCCGCCAGAGTACAACCACCTTTGCTGGAAATAAAGATAGTGGATATCTTCATGGATACCCTCCCAGGGCACTTCATGGAAAGATTACCAGGTTGTTCAACCAGTGGGTTTTCGGACATCATTCTGATGGGTGAAAGGATAGAAAATTGGATGAAACAAGGTAAAATCCAGAATAGCGGAGCGTCAACCTCCAATGTAAAGAAGCCTTTTGTGAAGCGCAGAGAAGGAGAAACTGGGGCCGTGTATACTCAAAACAGAAGAGAAAGTGATTACTCCTCATCAGGAGGAAATTGAAACTGTTAATCTTGGTACCAAGGAGGATTTGAAAGAAGTGAAGATTGGGGCCAGCCTGCAAGCTCCAGTAAAAGAACAGCTTATCAGCATGCTTCGGGAATATGTCGACGTCTTCGCTTGGTCCTATCAAGACATGCCAGGTTTGTATACAGATATTTTCATGCACATGCTACCCTTGAAAGAAGATTGCCCTCCAGTTAAACAGAAGTTACGCCGTACTCGCCCAGATATGGCCATGAAGATTAAGGAAGAAGTACAAAAACAGTGGGACACCGGTTTCCTTGCTGTAACTAGTTACCCGCCGTGGGTTGCTAATATTGTGCCCGTGCCTAAGAAGGATGGCAAGGTGCGTATGTGTGTGGATTATCGGGACCTGAACAGAGCTAGACCAAATGATGATTTTCCATTACCTCACATTGATGTATTGGTCGACAACACAGCCCAGTTCTCAGTATTTTCTTTCATGGATGGATTTTCTGGGTATAATCAGATCAAGATGTCACCCGAAGACATGGAGAAAACAACCTTCATCACACCGTGGGGCACATTTTGTTACAAGGTAATGTCGTTTGGACTAAAGAATGCCGGTGCAACTTATCAACGGGCTATGGTAATGTTATTCCACGATATGATCCACAAAGAAATTGAATGCTATGTGGATGATATGATTGCCAAGTCCCTTACTGAAGAGGATCATCTGGTGAATCTGTTGAAGTTGTTTAAGTGTCTGAGGAAATATCAGTTGAAGTTGAACCCCAACAAATGCACATTCGGGGTACGTTCTGGTAAGTTGCTTGGATTTATTGTAAGTGAAAAAGGAATTGAGGTTGATCCCGACAAAGTCAAAGCCATTCAGGAGATGCCTGCACCTAGGACTGAAAAAGAAGTTCGGGGGTTCTTAGGTAGATTGAACTACATATCAAGGTTCATATCTCACCTCACTGCAACCTGTGAACCCCTGTTCAAGCTGTTAAGAAAGGAACAAACGGTCAGATGGAACGATGATTGTCAGAAAGCTTTTGACAAAATCAAGGAGTACCTGCAAGAACCTCCAATTATCATGCCTCCAATTGAAGGAAGACCTCTAATAATGTACCTGACAGTATTAGAAGGATCAATGGGGTGTGTGTTGGGCCAACATGACGAGTCTAGTCGAAAAGAGTATGCAATATACTACCTAAGCAAAAAGTTTACCGACTATGAACAACGTTATTCACTGCTCGAGAAAACTTGTTGTGCTTTAGCGTGGGCTGCTCGCCGACTAAGACAATATATGTTGACTCACACTACCTTGTTGATCTCAAAAATGAACCCCCGTCAAGTACATATTTGAGAAGCCAACACTTACCGGAAGGGTTGCAAGATGGCAAATGATTCTGACAGAGTATGACATTCAGTACACATCTCAAAAAGCCATCAAGGGCAGTGTATTGTCTGACTATCTAGCTGAGCAACCCATTGATGATTACCAGCCTATGAGATCTGACTTCCCTGATGAAGACATCATGTACTTAAAAGCAAAATATTGTGAAGAGCCTGTTCACACTAAAGGGCCTGACCCAGAAGAAGAATGGACTATGATGTTTGACGGGGCTGTCAATATGAATGGTCGTGGAGTTGGTGCAGTGCTCATTACACCTAAAGGAGTTCATATGCCTTATTAGGAAAAACTCACCTTGCATGCAATAACAACGAAGCAAAATACGAAGCATGTATCATGGGACTTGAGGAAGCCATTGACCTCAGGATCAAAACTTTGAATGTATTCAGAGATTCAACTTTGGTAATCAATCAAACCAACGGCAAATGGTACACTCATCGGGAGAATCTGATTCCATACCGTGACTATACGAGAAGATTATTTACTTTCTTCACAAAAGTCAAACTTGAATACATCCCTCGAGACGAAAATCAGTTTGCAGATGCTTTATCTACCATTTCCTCCATAATCAAAGTTCAAACTGCCAATTATGTGCCTCGGATTTTGGTATCCAGACTAGACCGACCGACATATGTGTTCTTCGTGGACATTGCTAGTGATGATAAGCCTTGGTTCCATGACATCAAATTCTTCTTAGAGAATCAGACATACCCACCTGGGGCATCATCTAATGATAATAAGACATTAAGAAGGTTGGCTGGCAGTTTCTTCCTCAATGTTGATTGTTCATTATACAAGCGAAACTTCGGCATGGTCCTGCTTAGATGTGTTGACAAGAAAGAAGCAAACTTGCTGATGCACGAGGTGCACGAGGGTTATTTCGATACCCACGCCGGAGGACATGCAATGGCAAAGAAATTGTTAAGAACAGGTTACTACTGGATCACAATGGATGCAGACTGTTGTGCCTATGCCAGAAAGTGCCATAAATGCCAGATCTACGCAGACAAAGTGCATGTGCCTCCAAATCCTTTGAATGTGATGTCTTCACCTTGGCCCTTTGCCATGTGGGGCATTGACATAATTGGAAAGATTGAACCGACTGCTTCAAATGGTCACAGGTTCATCCTGGTAGCCATTGATTACTTCACCAAATGGGTTGAAGCAACTTCGTACGCAAACATCACCAGACAAGTGGTAGCCAGATTTCTGAAAAGAGACATCATCTGTCGATACAGAGTTCCCAAGCGAATCATTACTGATAATGGTTCCAATTTGAATAACAAAATGATGGCAGAACTGTGCCGGGACTTCAAAATCCAGCATCACAACTCTTCTCCTTACAGGCCAAAGATGAATGGCGCTGTTGAGGCAGCCAACAAAAACATCAAGAAGATTGTGCAGAAGATGGTGGTTACTTATAAAGATTGGCATGAGATTCTACCATTTTCTTTGCATGGGTACCGAACCTCAATCAGAACATCCACTGGGGCAACGCCTTATCAACTTGTGTACGGTATGGAAGCTGTCCCGCCTGTTGAAGTTGAGTTACCCTCCTTACGGGTAATGATGGATGTGAAGCTGGATGAAGCAGAATGGGTCCGGTCTCGGTACAATCAACTGAATCTGATTGAAGAGAAGAGGCTAGCTGCCATCTGTCATGGGCAGTTATATCAGAAGCGAATGAATAAAGCCTTCGATCAGAAAGTAAGACCTCGGGAATACCAAGTGGGAGAGCTTGTCCTGAAGAGAATCCTTCCTCCTCACACAGACCACAGGGGCAAGTGGACACCAAATTATGAAGGTCCCTACATCATAACCAAAGTCTTCTCAGGTGGAGAATTGATGATCGCAACCATGGATGGTGAAGACTTCCCATCTCATGTGAATTCAGATGCAGTTAAAAAATACTTCGCATAAAAATGACCCGCTGGACATAAAAACAGAATGAAAGTCCAGGAAAAAATAAGGCATCCCGACGAGTCAAAAACAGAATAAAAGACTCGGGCAAAAATAAGGAAAAAAAAATGTACACCCGCTGAGTTGAAAAGCCGCATTGGATAACTCAGGCAAAAATGGGTATCCTGGTGGATTGAAAACCCGAAAGGGCGATCCACGCAAAATCAGGGAATAAGCGAACAACCGCATTCTGAATTCGTCTGTATCATTCACAACATAGAAAGCTTCGAAAGGACAAAGCATCAGTCAGAATCAACCTTCTTCAAAAAGCAAGATAAGAAGAACGTCAAGGTCATATAGGTCATAGCAAAGGAAGCTCGCTGGAGCGTCATCTTCAACATTGCCAACATTTTTATTTTCTCAATTTTACAACAATCTCCTCCTTTCAGGGGATTCGCTTCTTTGACTGTACTTGCCAATTCAGGGCACACGAATTAATAAAATCGGAGTTTCCAGTCACACTTTGTTTTGTACATTTTTTGTTTCATTTGCAAAATGTCCAAAGTTCATAATACAACACTTGCATAAAACAGATGTGCCATTTTTATAAAATGCTTGCAGGAAATATATTACTTTCAGGTAAATCTAACTCCTATGACGGAATCCGGTTAAGGATACCTCGGGACACTTGTGCGTTTTCCTTTGTCTTAACAGGTTGCAGGCAATCAGGACAGACAATCTTTTGCAACATGGGGCATGTCAAACAGTGGATCCCCAGCATACTACTTCCCAGAAGTTATCTCCTCCCCGAGCAGGGTCTCCCGAGCAATGCCTGACAGCCTCTTCCACAGCAAGGTGGTCAAGAACTTTCTTTTCCCCACCTGAGATGCTAGTTTTCTCTCATCCTCAACAGAGTTGATGGAACTGATTCCCCATAGAGTTGCCTCCCCGAAAGAGCAATACCTGAAGCACATTCCCAACCGAGTTTCTAGGACTCCCCCACTAAGGAATTCTCTCTCCAGATAGATCTACCAATGATCTATTCCCTCAAGCATAGTTCTCCCCTCGGACAGATCTCTTCCCCCAGCCGGGTTATCCCTCCAAACAGATCAGCCAGATATCTTTATCCCTGCAGGATCCGAACTTCGGATCAATTTCTCTTTTGCATAATCATAACATTCACATCATATTCACCAAATAAGCATAGCATTCCGTCTAATACGGAGCATTACGGAAAAAATCAAACATCTGCATGATCATAAGCCAGGTTCGAGCCAATCACTTGCAAATACCATCATCACTCCATCAACAATATACAAAAACTCATATCCCTTGCAGATAAAAGCCAAAGTATCCCCTTTGCACTCTAAAAACAAATGCCTGTTTAAATTATACATGACCTTTTCGACACTCGTCCGTGTCATCTTATCCCCCGCAGGTTGCCAGAATGCCTTTTTGCACTCTTAATACGGATACTTGTTCATACTTGTACATATTCTTTCTAACACTCGTCCGTGTCATACTTCCCCAGCAAGTCGAACACTCGTCCGTGTCCCTCGCCCAATATTTCGACACTCGTCCGTGTCTTACACATACTTCACCAAGAGATCAACACTCATACTTATACAGAGGTCCTTGATACTCATCCGCATCTTGTATATGTCACTCCTCAATAGATCAAACACTCGTCCTTGTTCCTTGCTTAACTAACTGATACTCGTCCGTATCATCATCCTTAAACATGCGTCAGCGTTTGTTTCTACCGATACTCGCCTATATCATGGTCCTAAGGATGCTCGTCCGCATCTTTAATCTATATACACTGTCAAACACTTATATCTTTTATTCTCGAAGGCGTAAGCACTCGTCCGTGTTTACCATTCCCCAGTAAGTCACCAATAAAACAACTTTCTCCTATCCGACATTTGTCCTATGTTGTGATACTTTCGGCATCCGTCCCCTGCAAGGTGATCATCCTTCACCTTTGAATAACCGTCCCTCATCCTTTTCCCCAGTGGAATCTCCATTATGGGAACCTTCTATCCGACATTCTTCCTATGTCGCGATAAAGAGAAGCCGTCCCCTGCTAGGTGATCGTCCTTTACCTTTTGATGACCGTCCCTCATCATTTATCCGATGGTCGTCCCCATCGTTAATCTTGTTATCCGACATTCGTCCTATGTCGTGATAATCCCCGAGAGCAGCCGTACCCTGCTAGGTGATCGTCCTTCACCTTTTTGATGACCGTCCCTCATCATTTACCCGATGGTCGTCCCCAATGTTGATCCTTTTTACCCGACATTCGCCCTATGTCGTGATATCTTCAGCAGCCGTCCCCTGCTAGGTGATCGTCCTTCACCTATGATGACTGTCCCTCATCATCATTTCATTTATTATTTAAAACTGATGGCCATCCCCATCATTGTTTACTTTACTTTCCAAACCTGGTGGCCGTTCCCATCATTGCTTTTCTCATTACTTTAATCCCCAGAGAGTTTTATTTTATTACCCGATGGCCGTCCCCGTCGCAGTTTCTTTATTTCCCCAGCTTGTCGGCCGTTCCCGTCATCGTTTTGCTTACCACTTTATCCCCAGCAGTCGTCCTCTACTCGATGGTCATCCTCCATCACCTTCATTTGATAATCACGCTATACTACCTTCTACAATTTATATCCATTTTCTTCTTCTCACCAGCGAGTGCAAATTTCGGGCTGTCTTTGGTATTCAACCACAAGTTATCTTGTTTGTCTGTTAAGCCAGGCGCTTACACCCAGCACAACTAACTCATGTTTGAATAGGGGCAGATGCAAACACCCCAAATTTTCCCTCACTCTTTATCACACCATGGCTTGTGATCTTTCATTTTTGTTTTAACATAAGCATTACATCTCACATTGCATGTTTGCTTCACTACACAGTTCAATTTCATCTGCATCTAGGGTTTGTGATCTGAGCAATCCAAGAATAAATTTGAGCCATCCCAAAAGTCTTAAAGCTTCCAAGAGGGTTCATGTGTGTTCTATGATCATATTATGCTCCCCAAAGTTCATGAAAGTCAAGGGATCACAAAAATTGGCAAAGGCATGGAAGCAGAGCTAGGGTTTTCCTGCATAGATGAGCAAAATTAGGGTTTTTGTTTCAGAGGCCTTAACTCCAATTTTTTTGGTCATTCTTGTTTCTAATGTTCTTAACATGTTATAAGGATCATGTGTATCAAGTTTGATGAAGAAATTCATTGTGGAAGTCATCTGATCATTGGGTAACTTCTTGAGCAAGTTAAGTCAAAATCAGAGCATCTGAGGCCCCCAACAAGGGTACCAAAGGATCATTTTCATCAAATTGAAGTTCTATGATCTTTATTTGATCTTAGAAGTGGTTGGAAGTTCACAATATTGAAGAATTTTGAGCCAATTGCAAACTTGCCATTTTTGGAAATGACTTGAAATGCAAACTTCCCATTTTGGGAAAGATTTTCAACCTCCTCTTTCATGACCAAAAATGCTTCAAATGAAAAATTCTTGGACATGAAAGTTGTAGATTAGGTCTTTCCCTTTTCAAAAAGTATAATAACATGTCTTGATTCATCCTAGAACTCAAGATATGACCTTTCAAAGTTGGCAAAAATCACATAATTTTCATGTTCATGTCAAAGAGGGAATTTTGCAATTTCACTTGCCAAGCATTCTAATGACCTCTAATCAGCTTCTATGCACCATAACATGTCAAATCAACTTCAAAATATCAGAATTGGCCTTTGAACCTAGGGTTTTGATGGCTTGATTCTCAAGAAATCTCAAAATGACAATTATGCATAACTTTGCAAAACCTTTTCAATCTCACCATTCAATCATCACAGCTCATCACAATCAATCCTATGGTGCTCCACAAACTCAGCTAAACTCAAAGCAGCCCTATAACAACTTCTGCCATGGCCCATGCTTGTAGTACACCAACTATTGACTTTTTGGCCAATTGCTCCATACCATTCCCACAGTGTTATGCAATCTTTCTGACTCATTGCATTTGTTTATTCATGGCACAAGGATCATAAAACAACACACACAAGCCTGAAACCACACCATAGGCAGATTACAAGAAAATCACAAAAAACATCCCTTCTTTGATTCTCTCAAACTAGCCTTTAAACCTCAAAATTTTCTTCACCAATGAGTCATACATCATCCATAGAACAGAACTCAACCCTCAAAAGGACCTGAAACATCACAAACACAAACCTCATTTTCTGCTACACCAGAACTGGAACCTTCAAACCAGCCATCATAAAAGCTTTTGAAGCATTCCAAAAGCACTAGGAGGACCAGAGGAGTTGATTTACACAAGAGAGAGGCCCAGAAAGCTCCGTTTTGAAGAAGCTCAACTCAGGTAACCTCAAGAACACTTTCTCTCAAAACCTTATTTTCTTGTTCTAAAATGAAAATACATGTTGTGGGGTTCATCATGATCTTTTTAAAACTGAAAATGGTTGAGAAATAAGGATTTCATAAGCTTCTGAAAGTTTGTCCAGTTTTTGTTTTTTCTTCGATTCACCATGATTATGAAGCATAAATGATGTTTGTTGGGTGATTTGAGTTGCGTGGGGGTAGGGGATCATTTCTGGGCAGTTAATTTGGGGTAGGGTATCTTGTAGAAGGATTTAGGGTTTTTTGGTTCACCGTAGAATATGACCGGAGCTTGTCTCCGGTCACCTGAAAGTAATTAGCCCTAATTAGGGTTTAGGTGCCCAGATTGATTTTGAACCTTTAGATTCTGATTAGTTTAACGTGTGAATGGCCAAGATTAGTTCACTTAGGTTAATTCTGATTAATTAATTTAATTAAAATCAATTTAGTCAGATTTGATCTGGACCATTGATAAACGTGCGCAGTCAACCCCCATTTCCCCAGTTTGAATCTGGACCATAGGATATGATTACTTCTCATTTTATTTCATTTTATTTTATTTTATTTTCATTTCTTTTGCATATTTATTTTAAAATACCAAAACTCATCACAAAAATATGAAACTTTGCATTTCTGTTTTAAATATTTTTCTCAACCTGAAAATGATTTTTATTTTATTTTTTGCATTAAAAAAGTATTTTTTTAAATATTTAAATGTTATTTTTAATTAATTAAAGTATTTTAATTAATTAAAAATGCATTTAGGTTTCTAAAAATCATGAACCATTCTAATGCATTTAGAAACATTTTCAAACTCTTCATATAAATTTCCTTTTAGGTTTGATCATAATTTCACATTTTTCTTTGTATTAAGATTCTTAAAAATCACATTTCTTAACCCTAACTTTAAAAAATCATTTCTGCCTAACCAAGAAGAGTTTGAAATTGATTCTTTTTGCATTGTGTCACATATTGCATGTAGTTTCTAGATAATTTTTCGCATGAATTTATCTTGAATTTTCAAATTGATTTGCATTTTCCCTTAAGAATCACCCAAAAACCCTAGCAAACTTAGAAAAATCATAACTTTCAATAGGTTAGGCTTCTGAGCTTCTCCTTTGGGGTGTGACCTAATATGGGTTTAGCGCTTGATCGAGCTTGGTTTCAATTTTTTATCATGTTGTATGCTTCTGTCTTGTTCATTTACATCTCACATGTCCATAAAACCCTAATTTCTCATGTTCATTTGCATTCACCTTGCATAATCATCATCACATGAACTTTCCATGACATCTCAAGAATTCATATGTCATCTTAGACATCTTAGGACATGTTAGAACATTGCTTGATCATTTCTTCATTCATTTTCCATGTCTTGCATTCATTTCACTTCATAAACATCCATGTGTTTTCAAACTTCCAAGCATGCTTTCATGACATCTCATCTTTGTATGATCACTCATATGCACATTGTATGGCATTGCATCATCTCATATGCCATTTGCATTGCATAATCACTTCTGACTTTGGTCATTTCATCTCATTTCAATTCATTTCTTTATACTTTATACCTTATGCATTCATACTAACTTTTCAGGAACGTTTGGTAAGTTATTGTGGGAGGTGGATTTGCCTTCACTTCCCACTTCTTCTTATCTCATTAATATGCATTTTATATGTCTTTGAAGTGAATCAAATTCACTTATGTTCCACCTCTCTCACTTTCTCCCTTTAGGTTACTTATCTTCTTAGGAAGTAAGTAACTTATTCTCCTGCTTCCTCCTCTTTTCATCTGCTTCTTCCATTGGTGGCTGCCTAGAAGGTTCCTTCTCTTAAGCCTCACAAACCATAGGATGCCTAAGCATGATAAATTTTAGGGTTATGTATAGTCCCCCTTAGATTTTTACCTTTGAGTCTCCTTGAGTCTCTCTTCTCATCTCAATAATCAGAGACTAAACTCTTAAAGTTTTAGGACTTTGGAATTAGGGTTATGCTTGCATCCTTCTCTTAGGATGGAGTGTATAACTTTAATCCTAAGTGTTAAACCTTTAATTTGTTTACACCTCTTAATCAAATCACATTAATAATCACCAAGACTTTATCTTATAACTTGGGCCTTACATTAGGGTTCTATCTCTTCCTTATGGTTAAGACGGACTAACCCTAGTGTTTAATGGACAAGTCCCCCTCAAGTTGTCTTACAAACTTAAAATCCACTTCTTAAACTCACCCTTCAATTAAAATCTACTTAATAAAGGCTTGTTATATAATGAATTTAATCCCTAACCATGGATTAAGTTGAGGTATCTTCCTCAGATTAAGTGTTCTCATCTATTATCCTTCTAGTAGGATGGTGTAATGAGTTCACTAATCTGTGATTAGAGATTAAACTCATTACTTAACACTAAACAAAAACCCAAAAACATCTAAATAATCACAAGTAGGCTAATGATCTTAATCCTACATCATCATGGCAATTAAGTTGAGATGCTTATCTCATACTTAAGTAGGCTCATTATCCCTAATCATGGAGGATATAATGATTTTACAAGCCTTTGGTTTAGGCTTAAGCTCATTAACTTATGCAAAACACCAAAAACAATAAGACTGAAAACACAAAAACAAACAATAATTGTCTCCTTCGGGATTCTTTTCTCATCACGCTCATTCATAAACAAGAACTTGCTTCTTCCGTCTAATGCAAGACAATTAGCACTCGAGCCAGACGAGTCATACACTTGAGCATAGGCAAGTATGCAGTTCACAGTCAATTTATTTGTCAGTCTCTTTGAGTCGAACTATGGTGTTCTGACTTCCTCATTTCACGTGAGGATACGTAGGAATAACTTAACGATTATCGAACAAAAGTCTCTGTGTCTTCCCCCCTCTTTCAGCATTCTTTAAAAGCCTCAGTTCCTGAGCAATTCACCCTTTTGCACTGACACTTGTATATTCTATTCTTAGCTTTTTGCACACAGATAGCACATACATTACCCCTTTAAACACAATCTTATAAGCGTGGATCCTGTCGAGTACGACGGACAATCTGGGTGCTAATACCTTCCCAGGTTGTAACCAACCCCCTTTCTCAGTTTCTCTGGTTCGCAACCGTCTTATCCATCTTTTTCTAGGTTTATGCAGCATTACCTTTCCTTCGGGATAAAAATGCCTAGCTGGCGACTCTATTCAGTTCACCTTCATTTTCTCTTTTCACCGACCGTTCGCGTCTGCACCGGGATGTAAATATTTAGGAGCGACAACGGCCCATGTACCTCCAAATCCATTGAGCGTCATGTCTTCACCGTGGCCCTTTGCCATGTAGGGCATTGACATGATTGGTAAGATTGAGCCAACGACTTCCAACAGTCACCACTTCATCATGGTTGCTATAGACTACTTCACAAAGTGGGTTGAAGCAGCGTCTTATGCCAATGTCACAAAACAAGTGGTAGCCCGATTCATCAAAAGGGATATCATATATCGGTACGAAATTCCCGAGAGAATAATTACTGACAATGGTTCCAACCTCAACAATAAGATGATGGCTGATTTATGTCGGGATTTCAAAATAGAGCATCACAACTCTTCGTCGTATCGCCTGAAGATGAATGGCACTGTCGAGGCAGCCAACAAGAATATCAAGAAAATCATTCAGAAGATGGTTGTGACATATAAGGATTGACATGAGATGCTACCGTTTGCACTACATGGGTACCGAACGTCCATGCGTACCTCGACAGGGGAAACCCCGTTCTCACTGGTGTATGGTATGGAGGCAGTCCTACCGGTCGAAGTTGAGATCCCCTCGTTGAGAATAATGATGGATGTCAAGTTGGATGAAGTTGAATTGCTCTGATATAGGTACAACCAATTGAGCCTCATCTAGGAAAAATGCCTAGCAGCTGTATGCCATAGACAGTTGTATCAACGGCGAATGAAACATGCTTTCGACAAGAAAGTACGGCCTCAAGGGTACATACCAGGTGACTTAATGTTGAAAAGGATTCTTCCTCCTCTCAATGATCACAGGGTAAAATGGACACCCAATTATGAAGGTTCATTCGTGGTTAAAATGGTTTTCTCGGGCGGAGCCTTGATGTTAACGACCATGGATGGTAAAGACTTCCAATTCCATGTCAACACAAACGCAGTAAGAAAATACTTCGTGTAAAATGACCTGCTGGATAAAACATAATAAAGATCCAGGCAAAAAAGGGCATCTCGGTGAGCCAAAAACAGAATAAAAGGCTCGGGAAAAAGTTATGGAAATATCTAAAAAGATGTACACCCGCTGAGTTGAAAAGCCACATTGGACAGCTCAGGCAAAAAAGGGTATCCCGGTGGATTGAAAACCCGAAAGGACGATCCATGCAAAAGAGGGACTAACACGAACAACTGCGGTCTGTGAGGTTTGTGATCCATTTGCAACTAAGGGAATCCCAAGGATTGAAGACCAATTCAATCACTTTCCTCAAAGGCGAAGCAAGCATAGAGTCTTGAAGATATAAAAGTCATAGCCGGGTCGGAGCTTGATGAGATCCATCCTTCACATTGCCAATAGGATAATTTGTTTTCCTTTTGAGAAATTTCCTCTTTCCAGGGATTGTTTCCTGATGTAATGCCTATTTCGGGCCATTGTCCAATTAATAAAATGCAATTTCGTTCAAATTGGTGTCCATATGTTTTTGTTTTTCATCTAACATTGACTGAGAGCAAAAATGTCCAGCAAATTCTGATAAAAAATTGCATTATGAACATTTGAACACCTTATAACTCATACAGGAGGACAAAACTATACCACTCTAAAGTGTTAAGTGATGGGGATGGTGATTCATACCATAAGCCCGGGGTATATAGGACAAACTAACTCTCCATGTGGCAGGCACTACCAGTTGTGTTTATGAAGTTGCAGGTGCCGGTGTCGCTAGCAAAGCCAAAATAGAATTTCAGGAGGACTTCCTCAACAAGTTATGGGGCAGAATTCCTTAACAATGTTTTCTTTGATGTCTTCCATCATCCCCAGTAGAGTTGGAAGTTGAAATCTTCCCCAACAATGGTGGGAGAAGACTGATGGTCTCCCCAAACAAATATTTTCCTTCAACAAAAGAGCATTCCCCCATCAGAGGCTTCCTATCTCTAGCAATGTATAGAGACATATCTTCCCCCAAGCAGAAGATTATGTATCTGAGGAGTTTCCACAACAGATTCCCTCCTCAACAGAGCACCGATATCTGATTCCCCAGCCTAGTCAGAAGGATATTATTCCCTCAGCAGAGTTCAACGAGTAGCATACCTCCCAGATCAAGATCATCCTCAACAGGGTCTTGGCTCCAGTCTCAAATTCCAATTTATTTTTGGCAATGGTGGCAGTTCAGAGCCAATGTATCATCCACAATATATCCCGCAGAGTTGCTCTTCCCCACAGAGATTCACCAAGTCAATTCAGTGATTACTTCCCCCCGGTTAAGCTACTTAAGATACCTGTCATCTCGTCGTCAGGATATTCTTTTGCATTTGCATTTGCATTTAGTAATTATCATTACATTGCATCCCCAAGAGCGTAGCATTTCCAGCTTTATGGAACATTGCGCCACGACAAGCCAAGCATGTACATACCAGCATAGGCCAGTTTTGGGGTATATTACACAAAAGCCCATAACATCTTTCCAACCTGAAGTATTCCCCATAGAGAATTCCAAGTCCATTCCTCAACATTGTTACTTTTGTCAGTCAATGCTTATTTTCCCCAGTCGAGTCATCATCCGCGTTATGATGGTCTCTTTTCAAGTATTATCTCCCACGTGGGATAATTGCTTGTTGGTTCTGCCTCATTCAATTTCGTTTTCTCGAGTCATCATCCGTGTTATGATGGTCTCTTTTCAAGTATTATCTCCCGCGTGGGATAATTACTTGTCGACTCTGCCTCACTCAGTTTCGTTTTTCTCGAGTCATCATCCGTGTTATGATGGTCTCTTTTCAAGTTTTATCTCCCGCGTGGGATAATTGCTTGTCGATTCTGCCCCGTTCAGTTTCATTTTCTCGAGTCATCATTCGTGTTATGATGGTCTCTTTTCAAGTATTATCTCCCGCGTGTGATAATTACTTATCGATTATGCCTCATTGAGTTTCGTTTTTCTCGAGTCATCATTCGCGTTATGATGGTCTATTTTCAAGTATTATCTCCCGCGTGGGATAATTACTTGTTGATTCTGCCTCGTTCATTTTCATTTTCTAGAGTCATCATCCGTGTTATGATGGTCTCTTTTCAAGTATTTATCTCCCGCGTGGGATAATTTCTTGTTGGTTATGTCGCGTTCGGTTCCGTTTGTTCGATTTATCATACGCGTTATGATAATCGTTCCCCACCTCCTATCTCCCACGTGGAATAGGAACCTTTTGATTCCGCCAAGTTCGGTTTCGTGTCCTTGAGCTGTCATCCAAGTCATGATGGTTTATTTCCTGAATGGCATTCTTCTCAATACATTCCATTCCCAGTGAGTCCAAATTTTCCGGTTTATTCGGGTATTCAATCATTCCATACCTCAAAGGTCTGAAAGCCATTGCTATCATCCATTCAGGTCTACATAAGATTGAATAGGGGCAACTATAATACCCTAAAATTTGACCTCTTGATTTATCGCCAACCTCATGTGGTTTATGCTTCGTCATTATTGTATGGTCGTCTGAGCATCACATCGAATTCAAAAATAATAAAAATTAAAGCATAAATCATTTGCATATGCATGAGGCATGTGATGGGCAAGGTTGGACAATATTTGGAGCTCAAGAGAAGAAAAGACACTAAAAAAATAATACAAATCAATTCCATGAGATATTCATTAAGAAAATGAAGAATTGGAGTCTTAGCTACGTTAACCGGTTAACACATTCGGTTAACCGGTTAACGGTGGCGAATTTTGGGAAAATCATTTGAAAAGTTGTCGTGTTCACCATTGCCCTCCACATTTCCTTCCATTCTTTTTCTCTCATTTTTCCACTTCAATTCCACCTCATTTCCCTTGGATGTTTCTACCACATTCCATCACCTTCTAGATTATTCCAAGGAATATTTTAAGGAATATTCTCTAGTCCTAACCACTTTTAACTAACTCCTACCCTAATCCCAAACCAAAACCAAACTCCATTCCCAAACCTAGCTCCAAGCCTAGCCCCTATATAATCCCTAATCATCCCAAATCAAGGGGTTGGCAATTCATTTTCACCATTTTCATCTCCAATCTCTCATTTTTCTCTCAATTCTCCCATTTCCTCAAAACTCACCAAAGATTCTTCAAAGAAAATCTCTTCAAGTTTCACATTGAAACTTGAAGATCTTGAAGCTTAACCTTCATCCTATATTGATTTGTGAATTGTGAAAGAAGTAGCTACTGGTTTTTGAATTGATTCGGAGCATTGGAAGTGATTAATTGAGAAGCGTCAAGAATGAATCACATTTATTTTGCATTCGCAGATCTTCAGTTTTCTTCTTTGTTTGCAATCCGATTCATCAGAACATTCACCGAGGCAATCCTCCGCTTCGTAGGTTGGTGATCTAAAACCACTTATGCTTTAGCTTATTCTCTTCATCTAGCCGAAAAGGAATTATTTGCGTGTTAATCGTTTCGATTGCATTTTACCGTTCAATTTCGTTTTGTTTGCGATTCTTGCATTTCAATTGTTAGAAGCTAGATTTGTAGCATAATCTAGGTCCTAATAGGTGTTAGAATTCTCCCTCTAGGTAGAAATTCTTGCTTACATGTTCATGTGTGTGTTAGGGATTATTAGAAGTGAGTTTGTGGCCAATAGCACTTATTTCTAAACAATATTTCACATTCTGTTCAGTGTTAACTGGTTAACGCATTTGGTTAACCGGTTAACACGTATGTTTTTCTACAAATCGTTGTTGTTTTAGGTCCATTAACCGGTTAACGCATTTGGTTAACCGGTTAATGCTGTTTAAATTCAGAATTTCAGCTTATTTGATTGCTTAATCTTGCTTTCTTGTGCCTGATGTTCATACATGTTTAGGTACTGATTTTAGGGAATTTTTTAGTTTACTTTCGGTGTCTCATTCCATCGTTTCGAGTTGTTTCGACACATTTCCGTTCACTTTTTGCATTTTGTGCTTATTTGTTCATTTGTGCATGAATTGATTTAGTTCATATTGTTGCTATGTTCAATGCATCATTTAGCATGTAACTGATCATGTTAAATTATGTGTTTGTATCCCTTACATGTTTCATCAACTCATACGCATCATCGCATCACATATCGTATGTTTCATTTCACATAATCATAAATATGTATGTGCGTTTTGTTGCATTTTGTTGCATGTTTGATCATGTTACATATCATGTTAAATTATGTTTTTTGCATCAAGATACATGTTATTTTTGTCGATCCATGTTGATGCGTGTTCATGTTCATCATGTTAATGTGTCATACTTTGCATATTTGTTGCATAATTGATAATTGTTGTATTCTTTCATGATCCCTCATTGAAAACAATCATGTTCATTCAATTACGTATGTTGATCCATGTTCATGTTGCATTTATTTTTGGTTAATTGTGCGATTTCCATTGAATTTGTGCATTAAAAAATGAAAATAATCAAATCTTAATTTTGCAATTCATAACTGTTTTTGACAGAGCAGCTATAAAATGTGTGTTGATTATTGCATTTTTACACTTTTTACACCTGTTTTGCATGCTGATTGTGAGCTGTAAATAGTTGTGTGCATTGTTCATTGCATTTCATAGCTGTTTGTGCATTTAGTAGCTGTAAATAGTTGTTGGATTTTTTCATTGCATCTCTTTTAGGTCCATTAACCCTAAGATTGAGTCTAGTTTAGGTCCTATGAGCATTGGGATTTAATGGGTAGTTTGTTGGCTTTATTATTTTTAATAATACGTAACACTAACCTTTGTTTTGTAGGGAGGTTAAGGTAAGTTCTCTACAACTTATTCTTTAACTTCTTTGTGCATTTAATTTTGCATTTTTCTTTACCTTTCATACTTGTGTTTGTTAGGTTTTTTCCATAACTTCATGTTAATCCCTTGTTTTAATCAACTTAACTTCATTAAAAAGTAAGTTGTCTTCCATTTGCTTTGGTTCTCCTCTCTTTCTTCATTAGGATTAGAAGACCACACTAACCATATGACATCCCATGCAATAAATAACTTTGGGTTGTGTCTTAGTCCCCTTAGTGTTTGTCCTTTCTCATTTGAGTCTTCTTCTCTCATCTTCAAACAAAAATCCAAAAGACACTTAATAAAGGATGGAAGTAGTCTCTTGTGTATAACCTTATTCCATGGGGCACTCATATTCATTCCATCTTGGAATAGTGTGAGCTTGTCTAGCATGATGTACAAGTCTGATCATGAGACTATCTTCACAAAGAAAACATAAAAGACATTTCTTCAAAAGCTACAAAAACATGTAATAAGTTCAACAAGCTAGTGAACTTAGACCCTAATCCTTGGAAACAAGTCTTGGATAAATTCTCCTTACTTGGTGTGCTTGTTATACTATTCCCTCTTGGAATGTGGTAGCAAGTACACATTCCATGGAAACGAGTTTGAATTCAATTCCTTGTGCCAAATTCATAGAAAACTCTTAAAAAGCAAACAACAAACACTCGTCTTTTCCTGCGAGAATTATTTTCGCATCTCACTCTCTTTCAACGCGAACTTGCGACGACTTGTCTCATTTATATGACGGTAAACACACTCGTTTAAGGCGAGCCTGTAACACCTGAGCATAGACATAAGCAGTTTCAGCTATAAAAAACACAAATAAACAGTTCCTGCTTAGTTAGGCGAACTACGTCGACTCTGATCCTCATTATCCCGATGAGGTACGTAGGTAGCGGGGTAGGGCCCGTTCAAGAACATTCTTTATTTTCCCTACATTTCCCTCTTTCTTTCCATTTTCTTTTCCAGTTCCTTTTCTCAGTTTAGTTCTGTTCCAGTATCGGTTTTTGTTCTGCAACATTTTGTTTCTCACCCTTTGAAACAGACAAACAAGTGTGGATCCCGTCCGGTACGGCGGACGATCTGGGGTGATAACACCTTCCCAGGTTGTAACCGACTCCCAAACCCAGATCTTTGGTTCGCAGGACCTTGTCCTTTCCTTCTTCCTCAGGTTTGTGCAACATTACCTTTCCCGTTCCTTCGGGATAAAAATACTTGGCTGGCGACTCTACCTTTTCCGCGCCACCTTCGCGTTTGTACGAGGATGAAAATCCTGAGAGCGACACCATGATGTTGATACATTTGATTCAACATCTTTGGTTTAGGTTTAGGATGAATAAAGTCTGAAAGAGGTTCCTTTATATTATTAAATCCTATTCAACTCATATCTCCTACCACTTTTCCAACCTGAAGAATTTCATCTAATGTGCTAGAGCCACTATTTAACATTCTAACAGACTTGGACATTCTGTCAAGTTTAGAGTTCAGCAAAATAACTTCATTTTCCAACTTAGAGATAGTTTACATATGCTCTTCCTTTTCTACCTTTAGTTGGATTATAAGTTTCCTCTGTTTCTCCCCTTGTTAACAAACTTCTTTACTTATGAGGCACAATTCTCTATAGAAGTAGATAAATCATCATAGGTCACTTCATCATCACTAGAATCTTCATCGGAGATATATCTTCCAATCAATGCAGTAACATGCTTGGCAGACTCTTCTTATAGCTTACTTTCAGAATTATCTCCTAATCATGACACAGATTGACCTTTCTCTTGCTTCATGAGATACATATGACACTCAGATCTTACGTGTACAAAGCCTTCAAATCCATTGCATTGAATTCCTTTGCCTTAGTTAGTCTTCTATTAAATATTAGATACAAAAGTTATGTTTTTCTTCTTTTCAGATCCGTCATTGATAGTCAATTCAAACGTTTGAAGTGGCCCAATAAGATCATTCATCTTTATGTTACCGATGCCTCGAGCTTCTTCAATTGTTGTGACCTTCATGTCAAACTTCTTAGACAACGACCTGAGAATCTTTCTAACAGCTTCTCTTATGAAATCTTCTCTCCCAAGGCACTAGATGTATTGGCAATGTCAAGAACATTCATGTGAAAATCATGAATGCTCTCATCCTCCTTTATCTTCAAGTTCTCAAACTTGGTGGTAAGAAGTTGAAGTCTTGACATCTTCACCCTAGAGGTTCCTTCATGAGCAGTCTTCAAAATCTCTAGAGCATCTTTATCAATAGTGCAATTATCTATCAGTCTAAAGGGGTTCTAGTTTAACCCATTGAATAATCCATTCAAGGATCTAGAGTTTCCAAGAGCAAGATCATCCTCTTCCTTAGACCACTCCTCGTTTGGCTACAATTCAGCTGTATCATTCCCATCTTTTCCCTTCACAACAGGGAGTTCCCAACCTTTGATAACCGTTTTCTAGGTTTTGCTATCAATATATTTTAGAAAAGTCACCATACGCGCTTTCCATGTATCATAATTAGTTTCGTCCAAAATAGGCGGTCTGTTGACAAACCCTAGTTCCATGTCCATTCTACCAGAAAGTATCATCCTTGAATCTCACCTAAAAACGAATTAGAGTGCCTACTCTGATGTGAATTGAAATTATGGTATAAAAGATCACAAATGTCCTATGAGATGTCAGAACAACTGATCTCTTCTTTGTCAAATAATGAACAAGATGAACACAATAAATTAGTTTCATAAAGTAAACAAACACACAACAATTGTTAACCCAGTTCGGTGCAAACACACCTATGTCTGGAGGCTACCAAGTCAGGAAGGAAATTCGCTAAATAGAATAAGTTTGAAGATTCTTAGCAAACAACCTCTGGTTTACAATCTTCTCACCTAATTTCTAAATGTGCAACTTCTACCTAAGATACCCTTATATAAGAACACCTCTCACTCCCTCTCAATCACAAGTAGTGATAAAAATATAAAATTACAAAAATAGAAGAACACACTTTGAGGCCAACACTTGATCCTTTTTAAAAGCTTCAATCAAGAACAATACACTCGTTCTTAAAAGCTTAGAGTGAACAACTTACAACTCAATAAAACTTAGTCCAATTCAATCATCTAAGTGATAAGTGAATGGCTCACAACCAGCAAACCCTAAAAACTCACTGAGCAACAATGTATTGTTTTCACACTTTTATTAGGTTACATTCATCCCCTTTATCACAATAAATTAGACTGGATTTGGGCTTAAAAAATGCAGCAATTATGATCCCACAGAATCTGCAATATATTCTCCAAGAAAATAGAAACTTTTAAATATTTAGTTTCCTAAAAAGTCTCCAACATCCTTTTTAAGAAATTCAATTAAATATGGACTTGTTCCTAATAAATCTCCTTGACCTGCACATAATGATGAGATGTATCCAAAAGATACTCATCAAATAAAATCAAATTTGTCAAGAGATATAAAATAGCAGCACCTACTGTACTAGACAAAGATGTCATGACATCCGTCTTCGACATCTTTCTGTAACACATAACAACAACACCTGTTGTACTAGATAAATATGTCATGACATCCGTCTTCGACATCTTTCTGTAACACATAACATCAACACCTGTTGTACCAGACCAAGATGTCATGACGTCTATCATCAACATATGTCTGTAACACATGACAACAACACTTGTTGTACTAGAACAACATGTTAGGACGTCTGTATTTGACATCTGTCTGTAACACATGACAACAAAACCTGTTGTACCATACCAAGATGTCATGACATCTGTCTGTAACACATGACAATAATATTGTCGTGACAGTTGAAGATGTTTCAACATCTGGCTCAACATCTGCTAAGTATTATAACCACATATGTACTGATGTTTGAGCAACCATGTCAGCACTTCTTATCTGGCACCTTGCAAAACCTGTTATAGAACAAGTTCTTCAGCATACTAGGACATCTTGTCTAACATGTCGCTATCAAGTTAGTTTTAGCAAAATTAATGCTAACACCAAAATTTCAGAACTAACAATCTCCCCCATTTGGCATATTTTGGCTAAAACTAACCAAATAAACCTTCTACCCAGGTCAGAGGCTAACATCAAATCAGTAGCGGAAAACAAGACAACCTCTTTCACAAATATCTTCCTCTACAACAACTAGAGAAGAGAAATGTCTCCCCATCAATAGCAGAAACTCACCCCTCAAGGAAACGACCAAAGAACACTAATACTACTTACTTCTCCCCCTTTTTAGACATAAAATGAAAAAGCAAGCAACTATGCATTAAGGGAAATCAACCGAAAGTAAGGAAATCAGCAGCAAAACCCATCTAATCACCAAGTGCAGAAAATGCACTAAAAGAAGCAAAAATTTGTTTCCCAGGTTCAACTTTCTTCTTTGCTAGAGGCATGATATCCTAAATATTTTGTTTGACATCATACTCTGACTCACTTGAGGATGCTTCCTTACTTTTCTTAGTAGCAGAAGACCCATCATCAATATTCAGATCATCAATATTGACAATCTTTGTAGATTGATAGTTCTTCTCACTAGCATTTTCCTCTTTGTCTTCAGACAAATCTTTCTCACTTTTAGCAACCTTAAGTTTCCACAGGTTTCTAGTTTTAATCATCCCATGATTATCCCTAGGTTGTTTTGACTGTTTTGGATAACCATATAGTTTGTAACTGTAGGGTTTTATGTGACCAAACATTCCACAATAATGACATCTCCATCGTTGGTTCTTACTTCCTATGAAATCTTATGATGTCTTTTCTGATGTTGCGATATTTGACCTGACATCTTTTGTTCCCGTTTTCTTTTAGGTTGAACAAAATTCATTGCAGACTCTTTTCCTTTCTTCATCACAACTTGATTATCATAACTAATACCTATAACATCTCCAACTTGATTGAATTTACTTTTGCCATGATGTTGATACATTTGATTCAACATCTTTAGTTTATGTTTGGGATGAATTAAGTCTGAAAGAGGTTCCTTTCCATTATTAAATCATATTCCACTCATATCTCCTTCCACTTTTCCAACCTGAAGAATTTCATCTAATGTGCTAGAGCCACTGTTCAGCATTCTGATAGAATAGGACATTCTGTCAAGTCTAGAGTTCAGCAAAATCACTTCATTTTCCAGCTTAGAGATAGTTTTCATATGCTCTTCCTTTTCTACCTTCAATTGGATTATAAGTTTCTTCTATTTCTCACCTTGTTAAAAAACTTCTTTACTTATGAGGCATAGTTCTATATAGGAAGCATCTAACTCATCATAGGTCACTTCATCATCACTAGAATCTTAATCAGAGACATATCTTCTAGTAAATGAAGTAACATGCTTGGAAGACTCTTCTCTAAGCTTACTTTCAGAATCATCTCCTAACCACGACACATATTGACCTTTCTCTTGCTTCTTGAGATACGTAGGACACTCAGATCTTAGGTGTCCAAAGCCTTCACATCCATGGCATTGAATTCCTTTTCCTTGGTTAGTATTCTATTCATTATTAGACACAAAATCTATGTTTTTTGTTTTTTTCCAAATCCGTCATTGATAGTCAATTCAAATGTTTGAAGTGACACAACAAGATCGTCCATCTTCATGTTGCTGATGTCTCGAGCTTCTTCAATTGCTGTGAAATTCATGTCAAACTTTCTAGGAAACGACCTGAGAATCTTTCTAACCAACTCCTCTTCTGAAATCTTCTCTCCTAAGGCACTAGATGTATTGGCAATGTCAATAATATTCATGGGAAAATCATGAATGCTCTCATACTCCTTCATCTTCAAGTTCTCAAACTTGGTGGTAAGAAGTTCAAGTCTTGACATCTTAACTCTAGAGGTTCCTTCATGAGCAGTCTTCAAAATCTCCCAAGCATCTTAAGCAACAGTGCAATTATTTATCAATTTGAAGGTTTTCCAGTTCACTCCATTGAATAAGATATTCAAGGCTCTAGAGTTTCCAAGAGTAAGATCATCCTCTTCCTTAGATTAGTTCTCTTATGGCTTCAATTCAGTTGTATTGTTCCCATATTTTCCCTTCACAATAGGGTGTTCCCAACTTTTGATAACTGTTTTTCCAGGTTTTGCTATCAATAGATTTTAGAAAAGTCACCATACGCTCTTTCCATGTATCACAATTGGTTCCATGCAAAATAGGTGGTCTGTTGACAAACCCTAGTTCCATGTCCATTGTACCGAAAGTATCATCCCTGAATCTCACCCAAAAACGAATTAATGTGCCTGCTCTATTGCCAATTGAAATTCTGGTATAGTAGATCATAAATGTCCTATGATATGTCGGAACAATTGATCTCTGCTTTCTCAAACAATGAACAAGATGAACACAAAAAATTAGTTGCATAAAGTAAACGAACACACAACAATTTTTAACCCAGTTCGGTGCAAACACACCTATGTCTGGATGCTACCAAGCCAGGAAGGAAATTCACTAAATAGAATTAGTTTGAAGATTCTCAGCAAACAACCTTTGGTTTACAATATTCTCACCTAATCTCTACACGTGCAACTTCTACAAGTAGTGATAAAAATAGAAAATTACAAAAATAAAAGAACACACTTCAAGGCCAACACTTGATATTTCTTAAAAGCTTCAATCAAGAACAATACACTCGTACTTAAAAGCTTAGAGTGGACAACTTACATCTCAATAAAACTTAGTCCAATTCAATCATCTAAGTGATTAGTGAATGGCTCACAACCAAATAACCCTAAAAACTCACTGAGGAACCATGTATTGTTTTCACACTTTTATTAGGTTAAATTCATCCCCTTTATCACAATAAATTAGTCTGTATTTGGACTTAAAAAATGCAGCAATTCTGATCCCACAAAATCTGCAAGATATTCTCCAAGAAAATATAAACTTTTAAATCTTTAGTTTCCTAAAAAGTCTCCAAGATCCTTTTTAAGAAATCCAATTAAATTTGGACTTGTTCCTAATAAATCTCCTTGACCTGCACATAATGATGAGGTGTATCCAAAATATAATCATCAAATAAAATCAAATCTGTCAAGAGATATAAAATAGAAGCATCTATTGTACTAGACAAAGATGTCATGACATTCGTCTTGGACATCTTTTTGTAACACATAAGAACAACACCTGTTGTGCCAGACAAATATGTCTTGACGACTGTCTTCGACATATATCTGTAACACATGATAGTAACACCTACTGTACCTGACCAAGATGTCATGACGCTTGTATTCGACATCTGTCTGTATCACATGACAACAACACCTGTTGTACCAAACCATGATGTCATGACGTCTATCTTCGACATCTATTTGTAACACATGACAGTAATACCGTCATGACAGTTGAAGATGTTTCAACATATAGCTTAGCATTTGTTAAGTATTATAACCACATATGTACTGATGTCCGAGCAACCATTTCAACACTTCCTATTTGATACCTTGCAAAACCGGCTATAGAACAATTTCTTCAGCATGTTAGGACATCTTGTCCAACATGTCACTGTCAAGTTAGTTTTACCAAAATCAATGCCAACACCAAAACTACAGAACTAACAATTACTCAGATCATTTTATTAAATACGGGGTATTACATCCCCCCTTAAAATAAAATTCATCCTCGAATTTAAAGATTACCTGAAAAAGGTGAGGGTAAGCATCCCGCATTTCAAATTCGAGTTCCCAAGTAGCATCACCCAGATGTGTCTCATCCCATTGAACCTTAATAAGAGGGATTTCCTTATTTCTTAACACCTTTGTTTTTTTCCCCACAACTAGGCTTGGTAAGGGATCAAAAGTTAAATTTTCTTCTATCTTAATTGTATATGGAAGAACAGGTTGAAAAGGGTCGGGAATGAATTTATGGAGTTAAGACACGTGAAAAACATCATGCATCTCAGAAAGAGAAGGCGACAAGGATAATATGTAAGCTACTTCCCTAATCCTTTCTAAGACCCGATATGGTCCCACATACCTCAGACTTAACTTTTACACCTTAAACGGTCCTTTCAATATTAATCTCGGAGTAACCTTCAAGAATACATGGTCACCTTCTTCAAACTCTAAAGGTCGTCTACAATTATGTGCATAACTCTTCAGTTGATCTTGTGCTTTTCTAACCCTATCACAAATCATTCTAATCTTTTCCGTAGTTTCTTGCACAATTTTGGGCCCCAAAATTCTTTCTTCACCCACCTCTGTCCAATGCAAAGGCGTCCTACACTTTATTCTGTATAGTGCCTCGTAAGGAGCCATACCAATGCTCGCGTGGTAACTGTTATTTTATGAAAATTCAATCAACAGTAAAAGTTCCTTCCAATTACTTCCATTGTATAGTACACAAGCTCTCAACATGTCTTCTAAGGTCTGTATTGTCCGTTCCGTCTGGCCATCCATTTGAGGGTGATTCAAAGTACTCATACACAACTTAGATCCCATTGCTTGCTGAATAGCTCTCCAAAACCTTGAAGTAAACTTTGGATCTCTATCAAATACAATATTAGAAGGAATAACATGCAACCTTAAAACTCATGGAGAATCTCACCAATTGAGGTAGAACATGATTAGAAGATCTCTTAATTTTCTCTAATTTTTTCCTTATCAGCACATTAGATGTAGGCCAAGTGTAATTGACTGTTATACTTAAAGCGAACATTTAAATGAAGTCTTTTATGTTAAAAATGAAAAATTATATATTTAATTAAAAAAATGCTTTGTGTTATATTATATTATAAAATAGAAAAAAGATAGACACAAATGTGTTTTGTTTACTTTAATTATAGTTTAATACTCTTTGTTACCCATATGTTAATCTTGATGTTCATTTTTGTCTATTAACTTAAAAAAGTTTCACATTAGTCCATAAAATCTCCCAAACATACCATGTTAGTCATTTTCGTCTAATGTAACGAATTTAACAAATCATTTATGATTTTTTCCGATGGTAATTAAACTAAAAGGAATAAAATGACACGTTTTAAAGAATTGAAAGATCAATTTGGACTATTTTAAAGTTAAATGAACAAAATGAATCTGAAGCTTAACATACAAGACCGAAAATAATATTAAATTATGATCTCGCCTGATCAGAATGGACCTTCAATGACCAACACAAAGCTCTGGCGGTTGATGAAGAGGAAGGGATGTACTTGCAAGGTGCTCCGATGCTAAAGTGAGAATTGGAATTAAAGAGAGGCAAGTACAGAAGGTAAGAAGAGAAATGGCTTAGAATATCTGACCCTATAGTGAAATATGGTATTTACATAAGACCTCCAGCGTTGGGTCAAGGTCTTCACCGTGGGTTGGATTCTCAAGCCCACAATAAGGATTGTCAATATCTACGTAGAAGCAGGAGAAACCTAGTATGTGGTCTTCATCCTGGTACAACCGTCTCATGATCTTTAGAGTAGTGGGAGACTGACTCACACATGAGTGGTTGGCCACGTGCCCATGAGGAACATGTGGGTGAAACTTCCCCGACGACTATTTTAGTTTGGGCCATCTTATTAGGCCTTTCATGGTAGCGAGGGACTGGGTTGTGCCCGACGGTAGGGAAGCCCAAGGCCCACTCCAGAATAGGAGCCCCCAAGGACTTTTCAAGATGAAGCAATGATTTAAGAATCAACTCATGTGTCAGAATGGAAAGGCGTAGCGTCAGGCCAACCATTTTCATTGTGTTTGTCGGAGAGGTTCCCTTTTGGGAGAAATCACGGGGAGACATGCTTGAGGGTATGTGTGACCTTGCTCGAGGTGGACGAATCACATTCACTAACTCGAGGAGAGAAAAGTGTCCGAGGAGGACGTTTTTCTTCACATTCTTAAGGAGTGAGAGACGCTCGAGACGAGATGGGTTGTGTTCCCGACACCGTAGGCGGATCGTATTAACAGGTGCACACCCAAAATGGGGAAACGCAGTCGGCGAACGTGCCTGCCGACTTGAGATATGAAGAGTCTGAGGATTCTTGGGAAGTTCAAATGTCACGTCCCTTTGTTTTACGTATGACAGTGAATTAATGCACCATCATCTCCAAGAGGCATCTAGGGTCTAGGCAATGATGGCCTAGGTTGCGTTTCCCTATATGGAGAATCGGCTATATAAAAGGGGACGGGGGAGAGTTCATTTCCCATACACCCTCTTCTTCCAAACTTCCCTCTCCTACTTGTTTTTGTTGCTCCTACCATAAATCTTCACTTCCATCCTTGCCCTGCCGTCCTATATTAGGTAAGTTCTTTTCTCACTCAAGATGGGTAGCTGTAGCTTTCATCTTATGCTGAAAGTCTCTTTGGGAACGCATGAAGTTCCCGGTGAATATGCCTTTTCCGATGAATATTTTGGTGCTTCCATGAAGTTTTCGATGAACACATGAATTTTTTATGAATATTCATCGTGTTTATGTCGAGGAGAACCCTCCTCACGAAATTCACCCTTTTATTAGTGTCGGGGAGACCCCTCCTCAGAAGACCACAAATTACGTTGAAGTCCTGGTCCTCGGGGATCCGCTATCCCCAACAAGGGGCTTGGTCAAAGGTATGTACTGGGCTTCTCCTTGCCCATTAACTTGATTTGTGGTGCCCTTTCATTTTATTTACGGTGGAAGGTTGGATTTTATTTGATGTCAAATTCACTACTTTTCAGGTAAATTGAATCAGCACGAAGTTGACAAGGACATACCCGAAGTTGCCGAAGTAGATCGTGTGACTGCCGCTTACCTCGTGGCCGACTTGTCTAGGGTTGACAAACATTCGGAAACACCTTTCACGTTATACCAACAACTCTGAGGATGCATTCACTGTCCTCAAAAATCTATAAAAATGAGCTCACCGATCCTGGTAATCCTACCCGCCTAAGAAACGATATCAGATCTGCTCAAAGTTTACGGGGACACGCTTTCCTATGTATGAATTCTCCCTTAAAGAAGCTGAACTTTGACCGCCATTTAGTGATTTTCAGGCGGGATTCTTCCCTTGGTTGGACTTGGCGCCGTCTCAACTTCATCCCTTTGCGATCGCGTTAGTACGGACGTTCGAGCTTGTATGTCGACATCTTCAAATTGGTGCCACTCTACCACTGTTCTTCAGTGTGTTCCACCTCCAGTGGTTGTTTGTCAATGGGAAGCACAATTGGGTTTCTTTCAAGCAGCCGAAGGGGGTGTTCAATACATATGCATATTCTATTCGGTCTTTCAAAGACATGTGGTTCGCGGTGAAGCCCCTGACTGACAAGGCGATAGAGTCCCTGTATAAATAAATGCCAGATGTTGAGGGTGAGATGAGGCTTCATTCAAAGATTCCCCTTAAGTGGAAGAGGGTTTACTTCTACCGCTCGACAGTGTAACAACCCAAATTTTGCCCTCATATTTATTACCCCTAAGAAATAGCTTTTGCTTCATTAATTTGCATTTAGGTCATAATACATCATACATGCATCATTGATCCTCTAAGGCATGAGATCACCCTTCAAAAGAGAAGAAGCGCATTCAAGGAATGAGACACTATTTCACCTTAAGGACACCTCATGTTTCTCACCTTGATCTCAAGTGGTTGAGAAGTTAGAAGAAAATGAGGGAGGATCACTCTCTCCTTATGAAACCTTCAGATTAGGATTTTTCCTGAAAAAGGAAATGATACCTTCGTGAACAAGGAAGTGGAAGTCTCAACATCATTTTGAAACATATGGAATCTTGGATCAAATAATACTCAATCATTCCCAAGAAAATTAGGGTGTTGACCTCTAGTCAACCCTCCTCCTCCAACTGGTCAAAATTAGGGTTTTGCCCAAGATCGGTTGATTTCTGATTCTTGGGCCAAAACATGATTTAACGGTATTTCATATGTTCTCAAGTATACAGGGGTGTAATATTGGCCATTGATTTTGTTCAAAAGGTTTTCAATTGAACAAGTCATCAAGAATCAACTGATTGGGTAAAAGTCAACCAAAAGTCAACTCCTGACCTTTTGAGGTCAAAATGGTTCATGACATGTCAAATGTGCTTATTTGATGAAATTTGATCAAGAAATGTGGAGAGAATCAAGAATCAAGAATTGTTTTGGAAAGTTGCTAAAAAAGGAAATGACCTATAATTTAAAGTTTCCATTTTGGGAAACTTTTTATGGTTCATTTTCTTAACTTCAAGGCCAATTTCAACCATGATGAAAGCCTTAATTGATCATGACCCAAACATGAATGTTGTAGAATTATTTTCAAGCTTTCCAACAATATAAAGATCGAGTTCATTGGATTAATGAATGAAAAATTATGATCAATGGAAGATGTGACCACAAAGTTGACAAAATATTTTAACTTAGAATTTTTCTAAGTTTTTAAAATACAAGTTTTGGAACATTACTTTACCTTACTTTTCTAATGATTCTAGACTTCATATGATCAAAAGCCAAACATGGAAAGTGTTGTCGTAAAGTTGTTCTCTCTAAAGAACTCAAAATCACACTCATACACCAAATATCCATTAAGTTATCAATTTTTGAAATCATCAACTCAAGAATTTTTCCAAAAAGTGTAATTCACATGTTTTTCCATGAAACCAAGATTTCTTATCATGCATTCATGTCATGTGCACCCCCTCATGCCTCATCACATATATTTTACTTCAAATGGCCAAGAAAAGCCTCACCATGCATACATTGCATTTCTTACTTTCCTCGTATGTTCAAATTTTCAAAACAAACTTAAAAAGCAAGATTGATCATCAATTACTTTTAGCATATCCAATACATCTCATAAGAAGCCTATCATAACTCCCATGAAGCCTCATGCATGTGAGCATGCTATGATAACTTCATTCCTTCACTTTTTGGATTTTGGTTAACTCAAGATTAACCATGATTCTAACCACCTTCTAATCATGATCAAGCTCTTAACCATGCACATATAAAACTTCTAATCACACTTAACCAAGGTAGTTACAACAAAATCACACTTCACCCCAAAATTTTCCATTTCTTATCTTACTTATGAATCTCTCTTTTCCTTGAGCTTTTCTCCATTTTTCTTCAAGAATCATCATCAACATTCATCAATGGAAGTTCTGAATGCAATGGTTTGAAGCTGGAACATCCATATCATCAGATTCAAGTTTCACCTTCATCATCATCAATCTCAAATTCAAGGAAGATTCAGGTTATTACATGCATGTATTTTGCATATGGAGGTGATTTGAAGAATTGCAAGAAGTGTGTTAGGGTTTATTGTTGGTTATTACTTAGACTCCATTAAATGTCAGTCAAGAACTTAAAATCTTTTATTTATAGCATTTTTACACATGATAAATCAATGGTGGAGGCTGTATTGAAGTCATGTGGAGTGTATGCATTGTTTGTGATAGCCAGTGTACAAGATTTCATGCTTTTAAATTTTGAGATCCATTTTTTATGCTTGGTTTTCTTGATGTTAGAGGTAATATAAATGAAATCTAAGGGAATATTTGGATTCCTAGTGACGAGAGCTTTAATTTTATATAAGATTTTGCCATTTTTTATATGAATTTTGTTTAGCTTTGGTGAGGGTAGGTCGGGGAAGATGACCAGAGCTTAGATCCGAAGTTTGAGTCTTGAAACCCTAGGTTAATTAGTCAATGGATGTGTGGCATGTTAATTAGATGGAATTTCTTTGACTATGCATGCGTGGCTTGTTGAATCTTACGTGGCTGATGACTATGATAAGTAAAACGGTGTGTTGCACCTTGTTTTGTTTGCTGAATCATTTTGCGTGTAGGATGGGTCCGGTTTTGCTACCCCCACCCCCATACTTTTTAGCCCAAGGTGATTTTAACTGAAAGTTTGATATCGTGACCCCCTTTGCAATGTGCATTCATTTTTGTTTTCTGTTTTATTTTCCCTTCAACTTTTAGCATTTTAAAAATAGCAAAAGGCCTTTAAAAATCCCAAATTAATTCATATAGGTTCTTTAACATGTTATTTTATTTTTAGTAATTTTTGTGATTGATTTTACATCTTTCTGATTTTCTTCTTCTGAATTTTGTTTAAAGGATGTTTTCATGGACATATCTTTTGCATTAAGCCTCAAAAGGGATTTTTTTTCAACTAGCCTTGAATTGAATTTGTGTGTCCAATTAACCATGAGGGTAAGAGATATCTTGGAGGGTTTTGTGCATTTTTCTTGTGATTTTCATGTTTAGAGTCTCCTTTTGATTGATCTTTGAATGATGCTTAGCATGTTGTTTGAATTTTTTTAGACATTATAAGAGTACAATTGTGTGCATATCTTTTATGAATAGCAAGTTGTTAACCTTTTGTTTCCATGGCCCAAGTCCCAAAATTGTTTAAGACTTATAATCATTTTTCATGTGTTGTTCATCCTATACTTGTGAATGTGTTTAGTAGGCCTAACTTTAGGGTTTTAGGTAAGGAATTCATGCCATTATGAGAGATATTTTGGCTCATTCATATGCATACAATATGACACATTCTAATGTTTGTATACTTAAATTATAGGTAACTTTTGTGGACCTGTAAATGACTTTAAGTTTTGTGGAACTTGAGCACCATTGTGCACTAACTTTATTCATTCTTCTAAGGCCTTTGAGGCACTTCCTTTGTCATTCCTTTTTCAAAATTGAAAGTGTAATGCTATATGACATAGGAATTGACCTATTGTGTATTGGTTCATGTCAACTTGACCTCTAATTTATTTTTGTATGCTTGAGCTTGTAAGAAGAAGAATTGTTTCTACAAGTCATCTCTAGGTTTTGATGATAACAATGAGTATTTGTGAAAGATCTATTTTATGTTCTGATGTTTGTTTTTGTGCAGATCATATTCATTGAAGATATTAGATCAAACAAAGACTACCAAGATATGTGTTAAATTGTACATTCGAGTTAATATGTGTAACACAAGTCACAAGTGTATTGAAGAAGCAAGTATGCTTTTGTATCTGATCATAATTAGAAAGATCCAAGGATGTTGGTTGTTGTTGTTGCAACGATCTTGTGGACTCTATTGTGAAAGTCGTTCTACTTCTAAAGTAAATGAAGCTTCTAAAGTTGTTATCTTCTGAAGACCAAGTGCTGAAGAAATCTGAAGACAATTCTGTTGAATGAAGTTCTAAAGATTCGGAAGACTTAGGTTCTGAAGATAAAGATTATAAAGAGTCAATTTCTAAAGACTATGAACACAATGTTATAAGTGAACAAGGTTCTGAAGACTCTAAAGACAACATTTTGAGTGAACAGGGTTATGAAGAATCTGAAGACCAAAGTTCAGAAGACAAAAGTTATCGTTAGCGATGATAGTACAAAGATCGAAAAAGCATTTATCCTTTTACTTCTCCTTGAACTTGATTTATGGAAAAGGACATGTGTGGTTGAGCTACCTTCATCATTGCATAACGAAACTTTTCAATAGCCATATAATCTTCAACATCTATATTTTATCTGACTATATAAATGAAACGATTATGTTCTTCTAAGGCGTCAGCCTGTCATTGTTGTGTGGATTGTCATCGTGAAAAAATATAAATCGTGAACATATGAAATCAACACATGACCATTGTTTTTGGAACTCAAAAGGTCATCAATCAATACAACAACAATATGTAAGTACAACAAGATATTATTGGAAAACAATCAAGTCATCAACCAATTCATCATCTGAGTTAAATAAACATCAAAATCAAGGAGTTGTTAATCGCAGCTTGTTCAACGAAGAGTATGAAGAAGTTCTATAAGATGTCATTCAAACTTTCAATCACATACATCTTATCAGAATCAGAAGAAAGCAAGGAGTTATTGCTCATATCTTGCTAGAACATAGTTGCGTTTCCATGTTCTTAAACTTAGGAGTTATCTGCTTGATTAGAAGCACTCATGTAATCTCCAGAATAATAATTCTATTTAGAATTAAGAGTTCTTCAAGTGATCGAGTGAATATTAGGAGACTTAAGATGACAATGGTTGTGTGTCATTATGAAAGCCTGAAATAGGGTCAATGATAGTCATATCTCAAAGAGGACCAAGTGAAGCTCAGACTCTTGTGAGATCACTGATGGATATCATTGTGGAAATCCTAATAGGATATCATGTTTGATCGGATTCAGTTAAGTTAATGACCATTATATCTAATTAGATCATTGAACGATTCATTATTTAGTCACTGACAGTTACCCGTGCATCTGTAATTGGTTCTGATTATAGTGGATTAAGTCCTTGAGTTCAAGGCTAAATCACCTTGGAAGGATGGACTGGATTAGCTTGAGAGTTACTCAAGTGAAACAGGATATATCATGTGTTCTTTACTTTTGCTTTAATGTTTATGCTTCTGCATTATAAATCAGAATCTATCACCAGCCTCTGATAATCTCTTAAGCGCATTAATGATAAGAGGCAAAAAAGTTTTCAAGAGTTTAAAACCCAATTCAAACGCTCCTTTCTTATGTTTTCCTCGCACCTTCAATCGGTATCTGAGCTCCAGTTCTGTTATTAATGGACATCAAACACCTAACAGCGCCAGAAAAAGATCTAGATGTGGCATGGAGAAATACTCTGGGTGTGATTTCAATCTACATACAATTTTAGTTTCATATCAGAATATGAT
The DNA here is from genome assembly GCA_963966055.1 of Lathyrus aphaca. Taxonomy (NCBI): domain Eukaryota; kingdom Viridiplantae; phylum Streptophyta; class Magnoliopsida; order Fabales; family Fabaceae; genus Lathyrus; species Lathyrus aphaca. The sequence goes on from OZ014524.1 coordinate 231,999,406, forward strand.
TGAGTACTAAATTGTAACTGAATGGATTACTTTGAGCAAGTCACTAATTTCTAGAAGTTTGGAGTTGTCATCGACGAATCTTTTTCATTAAACCAATAAAAGTGAAGAATCAGCTGACAAGATAGATCCATCAAATAATAAGTAATATTTGTTGAATGCTTATCTTAGAAAATATGATTGAAAGAACAACATATTTTATCAAGAATAACTCATTAGAGAACAATAAATCTTGTTTTCTGAAGATTAATTCTTTGTGAGTATGAGATGTTTTCAAGAAACAGACTAGTACACCATTGACTTTCTCATGAAAAACTCATTAAGGAATTTTCTTAAGCAAAGAAGAAAAATTGTTGATTTATAACTCTGATGAATAAGAACTTCATGATAAAGTTTATAGAAGAAGTTAGAAATAAAAAAATGAGAAATTCAAATCTTTAAGAAATAATTTCTCCAAGTCAGAACACCTGAAGTCTAAATCATCAAAATAATTAGAAGATTCAATGCATATGTGAATATTACTTCCTTAAAAAGCTTTGCAGAAAACTGAAGATTATTCAGAAAAAGGAGGCTTGGTTGATTCATCGGAAATATTGATCTATGATATAATCTGAGTATTGATTGAAGTAACATAGACAATTAAGTATTGTTAGCTTGAGACTCTATCTCAGTTGAACAAACTGTAAGTTGTCAGAATGTCATCTGATATTCCTCTCAGAAATTGATGATGTATGAATCCTGAAATTAGAAGATGCAAAGACAGAAGTCATCTATTCTAATCCAAAAGATTTAAGCCACTGATAATATTTATAACGAAGAAATCAATAGACATCCTTTCCAAAAGCAGATATGATGGACTAACTCTTAAATTAGTTAGTTCAACATTGCAAGAACAAAGTTGTCACCCAGATTGTATCATATACTACATCCAAATTTGATGATACTTGTATCTAAACATCCTTTGCATCTATTTGAAGAAGAAAAGTTATAAGATGTTTTTTGAAATATCAGTTAATTCTCTTAAGCACATAACTTCTCAGAAGTTTATGTTTAAACTAATGAATTATTGACCTTTTGAAAAACAAGATTTTGCTTATAGGAAGCTGGAACAAAGATAAAGGTTCTGATGATAAAGACTAGATTATTTGTCTCTGAAGTTTGGTCTCATAAATCAAATAGATAATTATGAGCAGACCATATGAGAAGAATATTGTTTCTCGTTCTCAAGCTAAAACTAGAATTCATTAGATACGTATTCTCTATAACATAAGAATATGGAGAATTTCTGAATAATGTGAGAAATCAGAAAGTACTCGTTCAGAATCTCTGATAGATCACTCTGAAGGAAGCATATGATGAGTGATATCAATCAGAAGCTAGAGGAAGGACAAGCTAAAGTCAGAAGCTTTCAACACAAGTCAACACAAGTCAGAATCAAAAGAGAAAGTACTAAATTAAGAATCATTATGAAGATATCAGAATCTTAAAGGTACCATTTTCTTCAACTATAACTCATTAATTGTTAGTGCTAATCCAAACTGTGAATTTTCTGATCAAGTAAAAATCTCATGATTAAGATTTTTCTCTCTTTCCAAGAGAAAATATTTTGATCAATACTTTGGACAATGTGAATCATTTGTGATCATGATATTAAGAACATAAGCTTTCTTGTGAATAACCAAAAGAAAATATTAGGCCAGATCTTATTCTGTCATTCGAAGTCTTGTTAATAACAAACATTGTACTCTCTTCTTTATGAAGACTATTTTACGCCACTCTTTTTCTGTAAAAAAATTTGTCTCTTGTTATGACCTTAAGTTATGCCCTTCTACAATCTGGTATAGTTACTAGAACCTATTTAAGGGTATATAAGTTTTTCATTGTAATTCTCTTATGCACACTTCTTCCTCTCACAAATCCATACCTATCAAAATCCTTTCTCTCATTTGCTCATCATGCCTCAACCAACCTTTCTAGGAAATGAAGATCTTCTTGAGATTATCTTAGAAAAACAATTTGTTATTAATGTTCCCTCTCTTGCAAGTAGCACTGTGTTGTACCCCAAAATTTTCCCTCACATCTTCAAGGCAATATTCCTCAAGAGGTCTCCTATTAGTCACAAGATTCTCAATTGCTCAAAGGGATTCAAGGTTTCATCAGACAAATCCTCCTCCTAAGCAATGGATCTTAAATTAGGTTTTTGAGTTTCCCAAGGTAAATTGGACTTCTAAATCCTTAAGTGGACTTCATGGTATCCCATATACTTCAAAGGATCCTCATGTCAAGTTTCAAGGCTTGCCCTACAAGTTTGGTCAATCAGATGTTCAGATAATAAAAAATGGGTTAACTTGGTCAAAAGGTCAACTGTGATCAACATACAGTCAAACTTCAATATTTTTGGTCAACATCAAGATTATGAGATAAGATTCATCATTTGCTCAAGGGTTGATTATGATTCATCAAGGAAACCTCAAATTTATCAAGAATCAGAAGTTACTAAATTAGGGTTTTTGTAGGAAAATTCAAATGTACTTTGACCAGCCATAACTTTCACATGCTTCATCAAAAATTTCCCATACAAATTCTCATTTTGAAGGACATTCAATTCCCTACAACTTTGTGTTTCACAAGACAAGACCATAAATGCTTCATTTGAGAGATATGAGCCAAGACATTATAGGTCCTTTAAAAAGTCAACAAAAAGTCAACTTTTTCAAAAGCTCATAACTTAAACATGTAAGATTAAATGGACATGGGACCAAAAGGAGTAATTAGAGGACACTCTATGCTTTCTAAAAAGTCCAAGAACACATCCATGGGATAAAAATTGAGAGAGTTATGCATTGTTGAAGTTGGGAAAATTGGAGGAGGTGTATAAGGCAAATAATGACCAAAACTTAAGTTTTTTCCAAATGGGCCCATATTTTTCTAACCCAAACTTAATCATGAGATAATCCACGACCCTAAGTCACATATTCTAATTTTTTATGTTTATTTTATATTTTATTCGATTTATTTTATTTAAATTAAAATTTTAATTAGAATAAATATTGGAAAATCAAATATTTGATCTTAGGACTATTTTGGGATGAGATTTTGATTTTTATGATCATAATATGGATCCCAAATTCGTGCACACCAAAGGAGAATATCATAATATCAAATATTTTACCAAAATAGAAAGGTGAAAACTTCATTCCAAAGCAACCTAATTTTCTTCACCCAAGCCCAAAATTCTTGACCTAATTTGTTCCTCTATAAGTATACAACATCTCCACATGCACAAGGGACAAAAAGATTGATCAAAGAACCCTAACCATATCTCAAAAAACTCAAGGAAAAGTCAAATTCGGTTTCCAACTTGCAGCCAATTTTAAGGAGTTTTAAAGGTTCCAATACATTCCAGAGGACTTTTTGAAGGTGTACCAGTCGTCACAATCATCAAAAGCCCTTTAATTTTCCCTAACCGAATTCATCTTTTAGCTTATATTTTCAATTTTTGATTTTACTTATACATGCATGATAAATAAAATTGGACCATATATTCTTGTTTGTGATGATGTCTAGAAACTCTCTGGATCATTTGATTGAAGTTTAAGTGCAGGTTTCACGAAACGCCATGTCTAGGGTTCATAATCGTGATTTTGGGGAACTCCAATTATACTCGATTTCAAGCCTAATTAATGACACCAATGGATTCATGGGGTGATTTACAATTGATATATGCCTTTAAATCGTATCAACAATGCTTGTTTTGATGTTTTGAAATATGCAGGGGATTTAGTGACGGACAAAACCGTCACTAAAGGTTTTAGCCACGAAACGAAACCGTAGGTAAAAGTTCTAGACAAATGATGAAGAAAGCGAAGTTGACGCGCACGTTTCTTTGTGTTTTGAATTTTTAAAATTTTGGTTTAATATATAATGTGCATGTTTCATTTAATATCACAAAAGGCCATACAGCCCAGTGGCGGAAGGCGCATGTTGGGAAGGAAGGGTACTGGGTTCGATTCCAGGATTAAAACCCTTATTTTTTTACTAATTTTCTCAATTCTTTCTTTTCTTTGTTTATTTATTTATTTTATTTTTAATTAATTAACCAAATAAACACCTTTATTCTTTTAAATATATAAAAATCATAAAAAATTTACTTAACTTAATTATCTTTATTGATTAATCAATTTATTTTTTACAAAAGGAAATTAGTTTTAGGATATTAATTAATTTCATAATCAATTTTTTAATTAACCTAGTAATTAGGATTTAACTAATTTTAAATTTTTGTTTTCTAACCCTAATTTATTAAATCTTTTGACATGATTTTAATCCTAAGTAACTAACACTTTTGACATAAAATTATTTTCGTAATAAAATTTTAATTAATTTCTCTTAATTAATTAAGTTCTTTCTTATTAAAAATTAATCATCATAAAAAATTATCATGTTAGGTTTTAGGACTTTTAAAAGAACTTTTTCCTAATCTTCTCCTTATTTTATTTTGCTATTTATATTTATTAGAATAAATGTATAGGTTGCTTTTTTTTTCATTTATTTTTAATAGTTTATAGTTTACTTTCTGTCATTTTAATTCTCGCACTCCCCTGATTTCAAATATGTATCCCCTTCCTCATGATGTAATAGTCTAGGGTTTATTTTCCGCTTTTAATTCCATAAATTATTAATTGTGTGGTTAGTAATAATAGGGTGTGAAAAGAATGCACGTGAACAATAAACGGACTTAGCCCATTAATTAAAAGATAAAATAATCGAATACAACACACTTCTCATACGTACACCCCTAGGGTTTCTCCAATTGTTGCCTTACGAAAATGGTCAAGTCCCTCGAACATAGGGGTGTCTTAGCAACGTTGGCTACATAAAAATCATCAAGTCCCTTCGATATAAAGATCATAGTCCCTCGTTGTCCCTTCAAGTTGCCTACGAACAAATGATCTAGTCCCTCAATGACCATATGAAAAAATGATAATAGTCCTTTCGAATTGCTAAGATACCTCTACAAGCTTCCTTATATGGCCATACGATGACCTTATGCTTGTCCCTTCAAATCCAAGGATAAGACTACCTATTAACTAATAGTAAGGATAGTTCTATCCCTATGGAAATGAAATAACAAGAAATACCTTATAACTTAGGGTAAGTAACTCTTAATTCTTGCTCACAACTTTAAAAAACAAATACATTTTACACCCCACTCTTTTTCAAAATACTTTCAATCAAAGGAAACACTTTGTATACATTCATACGAGAATCATTACAAAGTTAAATCTTTACGAAAATATTTTTCACACACTACACTTTTCAAACAAGACAAGTATAAAGTGAGCTACGCAGTTAAGAGCCTATGGATAACCATGGATACAAAGGGTGTTAACACCTTCCCTTTGTATAACTTACCCCCCGAACTCAAAATCTTTTTCAAAGGTCTTTCCTGTTCTTTTATGCCTTTCTTTATTGGATAAAATAAAAGTCGATGGCGACTCTTGCTATCCGTAACATAGTTTTTGTGAAAACAAAAACGACCAAGTTAGTTCTCCGACCGTGTTACAGAACTGGCGAGTCTGTTGGGGACAAACTAATTAAAAGAGGGGTTACCTTAGAGTTAGGAAACTTCACTTGTTTGAATTGACTACTTTACTTTTAAGGGTACTTGTTGTGGGGCTACTGTGAGAAATATCCTTACCCGGATCTAGTGTACCTTAGGTAAGTAGAAATAGACCAAGGAAATTGTACGGCGTATACCGATATGGTTGATCTGATGGCTACAGTTAGTGTGACATCTTGGTTGGTACTGATGTTCTTCAAGTTAGTCGAGGATAATATTAGGCTGCCATATGGTGTCATATACACTAACTTCCCTTTAGAACCCTAATTGACCCATCTTGGCCAGTAAAAAGTAGTGAGATAGCCGGCTTTGGTGCAATCTAAAGTTGGTTGATACTCGATGCTACGCTCAATGAGATTATAATCTTGGGATGTTTTGGTTGGTGAGATAGTTTCCATTCTGAATTACATCCATTGAGAAGAATCGGTGATATTGAGATTCATTAGAACCCGGTTATTATTGCTAAGACAGGTTAAACCAACTAAACTTCAGTGGGGAGGGTACTTCCCTATGAACTTCATGCAAGCCTTTAAACCTAAGGCTCTTGCGTGACTTGTTTGTGTTTTCCATTTGCTTGCTTTAAACATAAACATAACATCATAACATCATGACATTATAACATAGCATTTTCACTAACCATTTCAAGGACCAAAAAATTTATCTTTGTTCTTTGTTTAAGGAATTAGTCTCAAAAGTTCCTGAGAGCTCTCAAATCATCAAAAAGCATGGTCATCTACTTGATTTCGTTACTTCGGGATTTAATGAAGACATGATGAGTGTTTGGTTCCAATTCTCTACCCTAAACATCATTGTTTCATATTTCCTGATTATTGTAACACCCCAAATTTGCCCTCTTCTTTTTAAGCATAATCATCATATCATAATCATCATGAGCATATCATGTCTTTGGCATCTTTGCATGGAAAAGTAAAGCATAACATTCGCATGTTATAACATTAGGCATATGATCAACCATTGGTGGATTTGAGGCATCACAAGCTATAGCAAGAGGCCAAGTGGACTTGTCCAAGTCCCATGAAGAGTCTACATGACATTCACAAGTTCAAGATCCTTTACAAGAGCCCAGAAGGTTGGGAGATCATCAGAGAATCCAAGCTAGGGCAAGTTCCTACACAATGGTTCCCAAATTAGGGTTTCACTTTCAAGCAGGAATTCTTTGTGACTTTGGCCATTTCATCTGGGAAAAGTACTTCATATGATAAGAGGTTCCTATGGATGAAATTTGGTGAGAAACTTCCTTGTGGAAGGCAGTTATTTCATCAGTTGCTTGCATAAGAAGAAATTGGTCAACTGTGCATTTTAAAAGTCAACTGTGAGAATTCAAGGGGTCCAATCCCATTTTTCAAGTCAAGGGATGTCCTTAAGACCTTAGAAGAGGTTTGGCAAAGTCAAAGATAAAAAATAAAAGGGTTTTGAAGAACTTTCCATTTTTGGCATATGGCTTGTTTTAGAACTTTCCATTTTTGGCAACTTTTGCCCTAATTTTCAAAGGCCTCTTTCATGATGAAAATGATCTCAAATGAATTTACAATAAACATGAAAGTTGTAGGGTATGTTCTCTCATTTTCAGAAAGTACAAGTGCATTTTCATAGCCTTCATGGATCAAAAGTTATGGCCATTGGAAGTTCACTTATTTTTAGGGTTTTACTTAAAATGCAATTTTCCATCACTTGCAAAAACTCACTTAAGTCATTTCTAAGCTGATCAATGGGAAAAGTGATACCATAATATCATAAGGCTTGGAATGAAACACATTTGGCCCAAGAGAAAGTTCAAAAATCGTGTATGGAATGTGAGATATTTCACAAAAATCAAAAATGCATGATCACAAGAAAAGCATGATACTAACATCTGAGGGCCAGGATCATTTCATCATGAATCAAGGGCTGGGATGAGAGCTTAGCATGTGCAAGGGGGAATCAAATGCACGAGCAATTTGCTCATTCTCAATCTTCATGCAATTTTGCAAAATAATCCCTATCACACAACTCATGCTACCACTCACCACAAAACCCTAATCTGTGAACTTTGCTGAGTACACTGCACTAATTGGATTTGGAATTGGTGGATTATTGAGTGAGAAATTTGGATTTGAAAGTTTGATGTCAAACTTTGATTGTTTCGATTTGATGAATTCATGGAGTGTTTGTGTATTTGAGTGTTTGATTCACGTTTAGGATGATTAGATGATCAGATCTGGAGGTTTATAGCTTTGTTCATGATGTTTTGTTCTTGAGCTTGAGTTTTCCGGTGCCGGAGCTAGGGCTCCAGTCACCGGATTCTGGAAATGTTGGAATGTAGAAGATGATCTCACTGCCATTGGATTTTTGATCTGGACGATTCACATCACGCCAGCACATTAAAATGACCACATCTCCCTCACATGATTTCATTTTATAATTTAATCTGAATTGAACTTTATGTTACGCACCTCACCACAGCTATCATGCACACACGCACTGAACTCTTGGATGCTTGACCTAGTCTTAAGGTTTCACTTGATCTGATGCGTTGGTTGGATCTAATGGCTTGTTTATTTTCCTGATTTTCTTGAATTTCCACCATAATAATGTGTGCATGCGTTGGATTCAGTGGTCTCAGGTTGATATTCGCACCCTCCCTCTCTCAGGCCCATTGATTTTGAACCGAGTCTCTTACTATATGCACCCCTGGCCCATTGGTTTCTTATTTTTATTTTTAATTTATTTCAGTTTGCTTTTCAATTTATAAAAATAGTTAGAAGTTATTAAAAATTCCATAAAAATTCATAAATGATATTTTGAGTTTTCTTTAATTTTGATATTTTTATTTTCCATTTATTTTCATTTTCCACGCTGGAATTAATTGTTGCTTTTATTAACTGTTTTTATTTCATTTTAAACACATGTTGTCTTGTAGAATTTATATCTTGATCATTAATTTGAATTTTGAATTGATTCTTTTTGCTCTGGATTCACATTGAAGTGTAGTTTGTTGGTGATTTTTCTTCTGATTTTTAGAAATTTGCTTGACTATTTTTGGTCTTTAACTTGTGCATGAAGTTTCATAACCCTAATCCATGTTTAGACACATATTTGACCTACTTAGCTTCTGATTTTGATCCTATTCTTTTGGCATGCTAATATTAGATGTTTGAAGAGTCTTTGTGCAAATTTGTGGAATTTTTGGGTGAATGCTTGATTTGATTTGAATTTTATTCTTTGCTTATCTCCTTTTGCATCCTTTTTGGTCATATGTTTAGTCCTTAGGTTGGGAGGGAACTTGTGCCAACTCCCTTAGGTTTTTTAAGGCCCTTTTAGGATAGGGATACCCCTCTGGTCTTTGATTGATGTTTGTACTTTGAGAAATTTTTGTGTTTGTTTGTCTTTGAAGTTCATTCACTTATGTACATATTCACCTCATTTCTTATGCTTAATTGTTTCTCATGTTGATAATGTGTAAGCTTGTATGCCCCTATTCTTGATTTCTTGTGATGCTTAGGCACATTCTTGACATGTTAGGGTTCTGGTCTTGAAGTTTGTGATGTTTGTATGCTTTGTGTTATCTCATATTTGTTTTGTTTTGTCATGATAATCTATAATGCTTTATGTTGAACTGTTTAATCCATTTCTCATTTTTGTGTTGTGTGCTTGATCTTGACACTTGTAATTGAGGTTCCAATTCTGGTTGTGATGTCTTGGCTTGATCTTATGCCCATTTTGTGTTTCATTTGGTCTTATTTTCTTGCTTATGCTATTAACCATTTCAGGGGCTTTGGTAAGTGAGAGGTGTGGATGAGATTCCCACATCTCCAATCCTTATCTCTTCTCTTTTCTTTGTGCTTTCTTATTTATGTTTGATATGCTTAGGCCATCCTTTCTATCTTCTTCCCTTCTTCTTTCTCCTCCTTCTTTCCTTATCTCTTCTTCTTTAGGATAGTAAGCCCCACTAACCTTAGGAATCCCTTGCATGTTAACATTAGGATTTGTTAGTCCCCCCTTTAGATTTTACCTTCAAGATCTTTGGTTATCTTCTCTTCTCATCTCAAAACAAAACTCTAAAAAACACCTTAATAAGGATTGACGTGGTCTCCTGTGCAATAGCCTTATTCCATGAAACACTTGTAGTCTTCCCATCTTGGGATAGTACAAGCTTGTTCATCATGATGCACAAGTCTGATCATGAGACCATCTTCATCAAAGAAAATCATAAAAAAGACTGCTTCACAAAAAAATTACAAAAACACTTAATAAATTCAACGAGTTAGTGAGCTTAGGCCCTAATCTCTGGAATCAAGTTTTGGGGATCTTCTCCTTACTTGAGTGTGCTTGTTCTATTATTCCATCTTGGAATGTAGTAGCAAGTACACATTACATGGAAAAGAGCTTGAGTTCACTTCCTTGCGCCACACCAATAAAAGCTTCTAAAAAACACAAACAAATAATAAACGTCTCTCCTTCGGGACTACTTTTCTCATCCCACTCACTCCTTACGTACGAACTTGCTACTAATTGTCACTTTGCAAGACGGTAACGCACTCGTCGTCCGAGCCTGCAACACCTGAGCATTGACATAGGAAGTTCAAGCCTTAATACACAAGCAATCTTTTCCTCCCCTAGTTAGGGGAACTACGGCGACTCTGATCCTCGTTGTCCAGATGAGGTACGTAGGCAGTTGGGTAGGGCCCGTTCGAGCACAATCTTTATTTTCCCTACATTTTTTCTCTTTGTTTTCTTTCTCAGTTCCTTTTCCAGTTCCAGTTCCTTTTCTTTTGCAGCAGCTTTCATTTCTTCACCCTTTGAAACAGTTTCTTTGCAAGTGTGGATCCCGTCGGGTACGGCGGACGATCTGGGGTGCTAATACCTTCCCAGGTCGTTACCGACTCCCGAACTCAGTCTCTTTGGTTCGCAGGACCCGTGTCCTTCCTTTTCTTTCTTCTGGTTTGTGCAGCATTACCATTCCCGTTTCTTCGGGATAAAAATGCCTGGCTGGTGACTCTATCTTTTCCGTGCCACTTTTGTGTTTGTATCAGGATGGAAATCCAGGGAGCGACAGTTGGCGACTCTGGTGGGGAGACCATCCCAGAATTTCTGGTTCCCTTGAGAGTCTCTCCTAGCGCTTGCGTGTTTCTGTTTCTCTGGGTGTTGATTGTTTGCTGTTGTGTGTATATTTTTACTGTTGTTTATTTGTAGTTTATTTACAGCTTTATTTACAGTTTTTCAGTATTTATTTTCCTGCATCATATATCTATACTAGATTGTCTGGACTGGATTTTTTCTGTTTGGTGGGACTTAGGTGATATTGTTACTGTGAGATGAGCTTATTACCAAGGCTCGAGTGCACCTTAGGACTTAGAGTGGTTCCACTTTGGCCTCATGAGATCTTGTCATGGGGGTAGTAGTGAGTTCCACGCCCAAATTTGCGACCGTCTTGGAAATGTCTTGATTTGGGGATCTTCCTCTCTCATTTCATAACCTTGATAGTTATGTGTAGCTGGGGACCGATCATTGAGAACCTTGTGGAAACATCTCTCTTTAGTGGTGACAGTGGCATACCACATTGTGTGGCAAACCCATTCGCACCCGAGGGCCCACCTGGAACTCACATAGGATGACCTTGTTTTCCAGGACTCAGCTGAGGCCTCCCTGAGTAGTACATAATGCCAAACCGATTCCATGATTTGGTTGTCGCTCCCGATAAATGGGACCAGGCCCAAATAAAGGTACAGACGCGAACGGTCGGCGAGAGGGACAATGAGAACACACAGCCGTGAACTCACTGGAGATGAAAAGAGTCGCCAGCTAGGCATTTTTATCCCGGAGGAAAGGCAATGCTGCATAGACCTAGAAAGATATGGATAAGACGGTTGCGAACCAGAGAGACTGAGAAAGGGGGTTGGTTACAACCTGGGAAGGTATTAGCACCCAGATTGTCCGTCGTACTCGACGGGATCCACGCTTAAAAGATTTGTGTTTTAAAGGGGTAGTGTCAGTGCAATTTATGTGTAAAAGAGCTGGAAGAGATGTACAGGTGTCAGTGTGAAAGAAGTGTGAAGTGTAATATATACAGTGTCAGTGTAAGAATGAAAGTGAGATGCTCAAGATAATGAGGCTAAAGAATGAAGCTGGAAGGAGGGGGAATATACAGAGACTTTTGTTCGATAACTGTTAAGTTATGCCTACGTATCCTCTCGTGCAATGAGGAAGTCAGAACACCGTAGTTCGACCCAAAGAGACTGAAAGGTGAATTGACTTGTGAACTGCTTGCTTGTCAATGCTCAAGTGTATGACCTGTCTGGCTCAGGTGCAAACTGTCTTGCATTAGACGGAAGAAGCGAGCTCTCGTTTGTGAGTGAAGGTGATGAGAAAAGAATCCCGAAGGAGACGATTATTGTTTGTTTTTGAGTTTTCAGTCTTTTATTGCTTTTGGAAGTTTGTCATAAGTTAATGAGCTTAAGCCTAAACCAATGGATTTAGTAAACTCATCACATCTTCCCTCTGTTTAGGGGTAATGAGAGTACCTTAAGTGTGAAGTCAGATTCTCACACTTAATCACCTTTGGTGTAGGATTAAGATCATTAACCTACTTGTGATTATTTAGATGTTTTTGTGGTTTTTGTTTAGTGTTAAGTAATGAGGTTAAGCCATAATCAGGGATTAAACAGACTCATTACACCATCCTAATAGAAGGATAATAGATGAGAATGTTTAAGCTGAGGAAAGCTCCTCAACTTAATCCATGATTAGGGATTAAACTCATGACAAAACAAGCCTTTGATTAAGTGGATTTTATTTAATGGTATGATGATGAAGTGAGTTTTATGATTTGTAAGACAACTTGAGGGGGACTTGTCCATTAACACTGGGGTTAGTCCTTCTTAACCAGTTAAGGAAGAATTAGAACCCTAATGCAAGGCCCAAGTTACAAGTGTGAAGTCTTGATACTTATTAAGTGAATTGATTAAGAGAGTTAAACACACTAAGGGTTTAACACTTAGGATTAAAGTTATACACTCCATCCTAAGAGAAGGATGCAGGCATAAGCTTAATCACAAAGCCTTAAAGCCTTTAGGGTTTAGTCCCTGATTATGAGATGAGAAGAGAAGACACAAAGAGACACAAAGGTAAAACTAAGAGGGGAGACTAATCAAAACCCTAATTATTATCATGCTTGGTTGTCCCTAAAGTTTGTGAGGTTTGCAAAAGAAGATCTTCAATGGAACCACCAAGTAGCAGATGAAAGGATCAAGAGAAGCAAAGTGACTTGCTCCATTCAAGAAGTCAAGTCACTTGAAGAGAGAAAGTGGGAAGAGGAAGAATGAGCAAGCTCAATCTCAAACACATACATAAATGCAGCAATGGATGCAAGAGAGATGAAAAGAAAAGTTATGAGAAGTGAAGGCAAATTCACTTCTCAAGTTTACTTACCACCTGAAATGTTAGAAAGAAATGCAATGCAATGCCAAATGAGATGAAATGACATGATGAAAGACAAAACCAGAAGCATGTTGATGATGATAATGATGCTATGGAGTGCTATAAACATGAGACAAGGCATGGATATGTTCATACAAGATCATGGATGCAAATGATGCAAGCTTAGAAGCATGGATACACATGAAAGTTAGGAAGCATACAAAGCATACAACATGGCAAATATGTAATGCAATGATCAAACATACTTTCTACATGTCTTATGATGTTAAATGAATCACATGAATGCTTGAAATGTCATGACAAGTCATGTTATGCAAGAGAATGCAAGAGGTATGCAAATGAAAGCCCAATTTAGGGTTTATGGATTAAACAACAATCAAAAACCAAAAACAGAAGCAAAACCTAATTTAAAAAAAATGTAAAATGCCACCCAAAGAAACCCTAAACCTATACTAAACCAATGTCCAAAGGGGGGCTCTCAACTCTTAACCAATCTCAAGTTATGATTTTTCTAAGTTATTAGGGTTTTTAGGGCTCCTAAACAAAAGAAATGTCAAACAATTTGAAAATGCAAGATCAAATCATGACCATTTAATCCTATAAACTACATGCTAAACACAAAACAATGCAAGAAGAACCAATGTCCAACTCCTCTTAGATAGACAGAAATGAATTTTTGAACTTATGATCAAAATAATGCACCAAAAATGATTTAATTCAATGGAAAATTCTCAAAATGCATCAAGATCAAAAAAGAAATTTGGTTTGAAGGTTGGACAATGTTTCTAAATGTCTTAGAACATTTCATGAATTTTTTGGTGATTTTTAAATACCTAAAAGTATTTTTAATAAATTAATTTCCATTAATCAATTAAAAATAATCTTTTAAATATTTAAAAATACTTTTTTAATGATAAAAAATAAAATAAAAATATTTTTGGGTCTTAAAAATTAATAAAACTTTTAAGAAAAAGTTTCATAATTTTTAAGACATTTTTGCTATTTTAAATAAATTATGCAAATAAAATGAAAAGAAAATGAATTAAAATTAAATAAAAGGGAAAGTAATCAGAATGGAGGGATGAGATTGAGTCTGGATTTGAATCTGTTGACCACGCGCGTCATCCAAGGGTCCAGGTTGTTTCTGACTTAATTAATTAAATTATGGATTAATTAAATAAAACACGTGGATTAGGGCTAATCAGGAAGATCCAGGCCACACACTCACGCGCGAAGTCAACGTTTTCAACGCATCCAATGGTCCACATTCAAATGGCAATTAATTACACAATTAGGGCTTAAACACTTTCAGGCTGCCGGAGAAGACTTCCGGTCGTCTTCTCCGGCCAGCATCTCCCCTGAAAAATCCCCAAAACCCCAAAAAGCTAACTAAAATGAAATCTAAGAATTGGGAAATGATCTCCAACCACTCACGAATCAAAACCCTCTCTCCAAACAAATTTATACTTCCTAACTAAGCTGAATCGAAGAAAATAAGAACTAGGGCACGCAAGTTTCAGAAGCTAATTAAATACTCATTTCAAAGCCATTTCAAAAACTAAAAGCATATTCATGATCAGGAAGGCACAAAGAGCAAGTTTAGAACAAGAAAAATGATTTCTGGAAAAATATTTTTCAAGCTACCTGAGATTCGAAGCTTTCACTCTGATGACTTTCTGGCCACTTCCTTCAGTGCAATCCACTCCACTTGATCCCCAGATGATGTTTGAATGCTCAAAAGGAATTTATGTTGGCTGGATGAGGAGTTTGACAAGCTTCTGCTCAAGCTCAGTCAGAAATGGCAATGGAGTTTCAGGCAGCTTCAGGTCATGGTAAATGGTTCTTTGTGCTCCAGATGGTGAGTGGAGAAGATCTGTGGTGTTTGTTTGTATGTTTGTGTGCTGTGGAAAGAGTTTCGAACGAAACTGCAAGTTGAGGTGAGAAATGGCAGTGGGGTGTTCTTGCTTGTTTCAGGCCTGGCTCTTGGTGGTTTGAGGTCTATGAAGTGTGGTGAGTTGAAGTGTGGAAATGGTTTGTATGTTTGATGACTGGGCAGAGAGATTCGAAACAAAATGCAGCTGGGGTGTGTTTTGTGAATGTGTTGATGTCAAGTGTTTCAGCTTTGCTTGGTATCTGAAATGGCTTGCAAATGAGAAGTATAAACTAATCCAATTGGCTGGATGATGTGACATGGCCTGCTGTGATAGGTAAGTTTGCTTTTGCAAAATGTCAACCTTTTGTGTAAGAGAAGTATGGTGTGGTTCTAGGCTTAGTACAAGGCATGGGCTATGCAGCAAGGGTGAGGGGAAGGGCTAGCAAAGTGCAGTAACCAATGCAGCAAGTGGGGGAAAGAGTGATCATGAGTTTTGCAAGTTGTTGCTTTATGGTTCACATGTGATTTCCTTAACCCACAAACCATAACACATGAGCATTCTTGGTCCAATTCTGACTTTTAAGGCCTAAGGAATGTTTGTGTCATGGTTTGAAATGAATTAGAGGTTGCAATTGGCTTTAGTTCATGATCTTGCAAAATTCTCATTTGAAGCATGCCTTGAAAATCAATGATTTTTGCCAACTTTGTCACACCATAACTTTTGATCCAAGAAGATTTTGATCATGTTCTTGTACTTTTTGGAAAGGGAAAGATGAGATCTACAACTTTCATGACCAAAGTTTTTCCATTTGAAGCATTTTTGGATCAAGAATCAAGGCTTGAAAAATGACCTAAAATGAAGCATTCTTGAAAAGTCAACCATGCCCAAAAAGTCAACATTTGCAAAACTTCCAAATTCTTGATTTCTATGAACTTCAAACTTCTTCCATGATCAAATAAAGATCATATACACTCAAAATGATGAAGATCACCCATTGGTTGGGTCATTGGGGGCCTCAGATGCCCTGATTTTGCACTGACTTGTCTGAAAAGTCAACCCTTGATCAGATGACTTCCCCATGGAATTTCTTCATGAAAATTGATATGCATACTCCCTATACCATATAGAGACCAATGGAAACAAAAATGACCAAAAAAATTGGAGTTATTGCCTCTGAAACCAAAACCCTAATTTTAGGTCAACTGTGCAGTCAAGCTTGGCTCTGCATCCACTCAAACCCTAGTTCTTGTGATTCCTTTGCATTTTTGACTTTGTGAGGATATAATATGATGCTTGAACACACATGGATCCCTTTGAAGTCATTAGTGGCCTTTGGAGTGGCTCAAGAAACTCTTGGATTGCTCAGATCACAAACCCCAGGTGCAGATGCCTTAGAAACTATGCAGTGACTCAAAATTGAGGTATGAGATGTTATGATTGTGTTTATGCATATGAGAATGATCACAAGCCATGGTGAATGGGTGAGGGCAAATTTGGGGGTGTTTACAGCTGCCCCTATTCAAACATGAGTTAGCTGTGCAGGATGTAAGCGACGGCTTAACAGGCAAACAAGATAACTTGTGGTTGAATACCAAAGACAGTCCAAAATTTGCACTCACAGAATGAAGAAGAAAAGGGATATAGATTGTAAAAGGAAAATAAAGTTATTGTAAAGCGGGAAACAACGCAATGACGGGGACGACCGACATGCTGGGGATAAAAGGTAAAGCCAAGACGGGGACGGCCGACTAGCTGGGGAAAATCAAATTATGATGGGGACGGCCATCAGGATAAAGCTGTAAAATTTTCTGGGAGTTAATGAAACATGACGGGGACGGCCATCAAGTTCATAAAGCAAGGTAACCGACGATGGGGACAGCCATCGGGCTAAAAGAAAAGGAAAAGGGACCACGACGGGGACGGCCATCGGGTTAAAGAATAAATGAAATAAACAGATGATGGGGTACGGCCATCAAAGGTGAAGGACGATCACCTAGCAGGGGACGGCTGCTCTGTTGGGGAATAAAGGAAGTATGATGGGGACGGCCATCAAAGGTGGAGGACGACCACCTGGCAGGGTACGGCTGCCGAAAATATCAACGATGGGGACGGCCATCGGATAGAAAAGGTCAACAATGGGGACGGCCATCGGACGAGCATGATGGAGGACGACCATCAAGAAGTGGAGGACGACCACTCAGCAGGGTACGGCTGCTCTCAAGGTTTATCATAACACAGGACGAATGTCAGACAACCGAAATCGACAATGGGGACGGCCATTGGATAGGGTGATGAAGGACGATCATCAAAAGGTGGAGGACGACCACCTAGCAGGGGACGGCTGCTAAAAACAACGATGGGGACGTCCATCGGATGAGCATGATGGAGGTCGACCATCAAGAAGTGGAGGACGACCACTCAGCAGGGGACGGCTGCTCTCAGGGTTTATCATAACACAGGACGAGTGTTAGATAAGAAAGGAAAAATTGTTGTGTCGGTGATCTGCTGGGGAGTAGTAAACACGGACGAGTGTTCACATCCAAGAAACAAAGGGTATGAGTGTTTAGATGTTGTATATAGATTAAAGATGCGGACGAGCATCCTTAAGACTACGATACGGACGAGTATCGGGTAGAAACAAACTGACACATGCTCAGAGATGATGATACGGACGAGTATCAACTGGTTAACAAAGAACACGGACGAGTATCGAATCTGAAAGGACTCTTCTGGGGAATAGTAGACACAGACGAGTATCTATATTCAAGAAGACACAAGTGTTTGACACGGTGTATGGATTAAAGATGCGGACGAACATCCTTAAGATTATGATACGGATGAGTATCATGTAGAAACAAACACTAGACGCAATGTTCTGAGATGATGGTACGGACGAGTACCAACTGGTTAACAAAGAACAAAGACTACTGTTGAATCTGTGGGTATATAACTGGTATATACAAGATACGGACGGGTATCTGTGTAAGAGCGAATGGTGTAAAGATGAATGTTTAATTCGCTGGGGAGAGTGACACGGACGAGTGTCAAAAGGAGAAAAATATAATATCAACAAGTATACGGGTCGTAAAAGTGTAAGTGACTGCGCTGGGGATTTTTGTGTATTGTATTCTGTATACTGACAGATGGTTTATTATTCACAAGTGTTAATTTAGAAAATGGCTCATGATTATGCTATGCGTTTGATTTTTGCCGTAATGCTCCGTATTAGACGGAATGCTACGCTCTGAGGGGATAATATGATGCTAATGCCATGATCATGCAAAGATATCAAACCGGGATTCGGATCCCGTTGCCGTGAAGACCTCGGGTTGATCTGTATGGAGTGGACATCCCAGCTGGGGATAAGATCACTGGTAGACCTGGTGAGATGTATCTGCTTGGGGATATAGGTCACTGATTGACATATCCTCGTAATATGGGACCCAGCTGGGGTTTGTAGAAGCTTTCTTCACTCTGTTGTGATCTTCTATGCGCCGCTCTTCTGGATAGAGGCTGGGGATTCTGTGGGGAGATGGTTCCCTGACTTTTGTACTCAGCTGAGGATGAAATGGCAACTTGGCTGGGGAATTATGAGAGGCAACTCAGCTGGGGATAGAGCATTTCGGATGCTGAGATCTTTTGTTGATTTGCCAGCTTGCTGAGATGTAGCTTGCATGCCCCAAGTTGCGTCCTGTATACCTGCGATCCTGCAAAGATAAGGAAACGCACAAAAGGTCCCGAGGTATCCTTTACTGGATTCCGTCATAGGAGTTAAGTACTTTCGAGAGTAAGTATATTCCCTGTAAGCATGTGTTTTATTATTTTTGGGAGAAAAACATCTGTACTTATGCAATTGATTTTTTAGAGACACCAGACATCCTTTGCAAATAAAAATATACAAAACGAAACATGACTGAAAAATCTGATTTTATTAATCCATGTGCCCTGAATTGGCAAGATACAGTCAAAGAAACATATCTCCTGAAATGAGGAGATTGTTACAAATTGAGAAACAAAGTGCTGGCAGTGTTGATGACGCTTTAAGGAGCTTCCTCTCCTGCTATGACTCGTATGACTTTTGACTTTCTTCTCGTCTTGCTTTCTGAAGGAGGCTGATTCTGATTGAAGCTTGATCCTTTTGAAGCTTTCCAAGTTGTAAGTGATACAGACGAATTCAGAATGCAGTTGTTCGCTTATTCCCTTATTTTGCATGGATCGCCCTTTCGGGTTTTCAATCCATCGGGATACCCATTTTTGCCTGAGTTGTCCAATGCGGCTTTTCAACTCAGCGGGTGTACATTTTTTATTTATTTTCCCTTATTTTTGCCCGAGTCTTTTATTCTGTTTTTTGACTCGCCGGGATGCCCTATTTTTGCCTGGACTTACATTCTGTTTTTATGTCCAGCGGGTCATTTTTATGCGAAGTATTTTTTAACTGCGTCTGAATTCACAGGGGATGGGAAATCTTCACCATCCATGGTGCTGAGCATCAGTGCTCCACCAGAGAAAACTTTCTTCACCACAAATGGTCCTTCGTAATTTGGAGTCCATTTGCCCCTGTGGTCTGTATGAGGAGGGAGGATTCTTTTCAGCACAAGATCTCCCACTTGGTACTCTCGATGCCTGACTTTCTGATCGAAGGCTCTCTTCATTCTCTTCTGATACAGCTGCCCATGACAGATTGCAGCCAATCTTTTCTCTTCGATCAGACTCAGCTGTTCGTATCGGGCCCGAACCCATTCTGCTTCGTTCAGCTTAACATCCATCAATACTCGTAAAGAGGGTAGTTCAACTTCAACAGGTAGGACTGCTTCCATACCATACACAAGTTGATACGGTGTAGCCCCAGTGGATGTCCTGATTGACGTGCGGTACCCATGCAAGGCAAACGGTAGCATTTCATGCCAGTCTTTGTAGGTGACTACCATCTTCTGCACAATCTTCTTGATATTCTTATTTGTTGCCTCAACAGCGCCATTCATCTTTGGCCTGTAAGGAGAAGAATTGTGGTGTTGGATCTTGAAGTCCTGGCACAGTTCTGCCATCATTTTGTTGTTTAAGTTAGAACCATTATCAGTAATGATTCGCTCGGGAACTCCATACCGACAGATGATATCTCTCTTTAGGAATCGGGCTACCACTTGCCTTGTGACATTTGCATATGAGGCTGCTTCAACCCACTTGGTGAAATAGTCAATGGCGACCAGGATGAATCTGTGACCATTTGAAGCAGTTGGCTCGATCTTGCCAATCATATCAATGCCCCACATGGCAAAGGGCCATGGTGAAGACATAATGTTCAAAGGATTCGGAGGCACATGCACTTTGTCTGCATAGATCTGGCACTTGTGGCATTTCCGGGCGTAAGCACAACAGTATGCATCCATTGTGATCCAATAATAGCCTGATCTTAACAACTTCTTAGCCATTGCATGTCCTCCAGCATGGGTACCAAAAGAGCCTTCATGCACTTCATGCATCAACAAATCTGCTTCCGTCTTGCCAACACATCGGAGGAGTACCATATCAAAGTTCCTTTTGTATAAAGATCCATCAGTGTTCAGAAAGAAACTTCCAGCAAGCCTTCTCAAAGTCTTCTTATCATTGGAAGATGTCCCAGGGGGGTATGTTTGATCCTCCAAGAAGCACTTAATGTCATGGAACCAAGGCTTATCGTCTTTGACAACATCTGCTGCAAATACATATGCTGGTCTATCAAGTCTCGACACTGAAATCTGAGGTACAAAGTTAGCAGCTTGAACTTTGATCATGGATGAAATGGTAGCGAGAGCATCTGCAAACTGATTCTCGTCCCGTGGGATATACTCAAGCTTGACTGTTGTGAAGAAAGTCAATAGCCTTCTTGTATAATCCCTGTAAGGTATCAGATGATCCTGGTGGGTGTACCATTTTCCGTTGGTCTGATTGACTACCAAAGCTGAATCTCCGAATACGGTCAATGTCTTGATCCTGAGGTCAATGGCTTCCTCAAGACCCATAATGCAAGCTTCGTATTCAGCTTCGTTGTTAGTGCAGTTGAAAGTGAGTTTTGCCGAGAAAGGCATGTGAACTCCTTTGGGTGTAATGAGCACTGCACCAACACCACGACCATTCATGTTAACTGCCCCATCAAACATCATAGTCCATTCTTCTTCCGGGTCGGGCCCTTCAGTGTGAACAGGCTCCTCATGATCTTTTGATTTTATGAACATGATGTCTTCATCAGGGAAGTCAAATCTCATAGGCTGGTAATCATCAATAGGTTGCTCAGCAAGATATTCAGACAATACACTGCCCTTGATGGCTTTCTGAGATGTGTACTGTATGTCGTATTCTGTAAGGATCATTTGCCATCTTGCAACCCGTCCGGTAAGAGCTGGCTTCTCGAAAATGTACTTAACTGGGTCCATTTTTGATATCAACAAAGTAGTGTGGGTCAACATATACTGCCTCAGTCGGCGAGCAGCCCACGCTAAAGCACAGCAAGTTTTCTCGAGCAGTGAATAACGTTGTTCACAGTCGGTAAACTTTTTGCTTAGGTAGTATATTGCATACTCTTTTCGACCAGACTCGTCATGCTGGCCCAGCACACACCCCATTGACTCTTCTAATACTGTCAAGTACATAATCAGAGGTCTTCCTTCAACTGGCGGCATGAGGATTGGAGGTTCTTGCAGGTATTCCTTGATCTTGTCAAAAGCCTTCTGGCAATCTTCGTTCCACCTGACCGTTTGTTCTTTTCTTAACAGCTTGAACAAGGGTTCACAAGTTGCTGTCAGGTGAGATATGAACCTTGAAATGTAGTTCAATCGACCTAAGAACCCTCGAACTTCTTTCTCTGTTCTCGGTGCAGGCATCTCTTGTATAGCTTTGACTTTATCAGGGTCAACTTCAATCCCCTTCTCGCTTACAATAAAACCCAGCAGCTTACCGGATCTCACTCCGAATGTGCATTTGTTGGGGTTCAACTTCAGTTGATACTTTCTCAGACGCTCGAACAACTTGAGCAGATTCACCAGATGGTCTTCTTCAGTAAGGGACTTGGCAATCATGTCATCCACATAACATTCTATCTCTTTGTGGATCATGTCATGAAATAATGTCACCATAGCCCGTTGATACGTCGCACCGGCATTCTTGAGCCCAAATGGCATCACTTTGTAACAGAACGTGCCCCAGGGTGTGATGAATGTTGTCTTCTCCATGTCTTCAGGTGACATTTTAATCTGATTGTATCCTGAAAATCCATCCATGAAGGAGAATACCGAGAACTGAGCCGTATTATCAACCAATACATCGATGTGAGGTAATGGGAAATCATCTTTCGGGCTAGCTCTGTTCAGATCCCGGTAGTCAACACACATTCTTACTTTGCCATCCTTCTTAGGCACAGGTACTATATTAGCAACCCACGGCGGATAGCTAGTTACAGCAAGGAACCCGGCGTCCCATTGTTTTTGTACCTCTTCCTTGATTTTCATAGCCATGTCTGGGCGAGTACGGCGCAATTTCTGTTTGACCGGAGGGCACTCTTCTCTTAAGGGCAACTTGTGCACAACAATGTCGGTATCCAACCCTGGCATATCTTGGTATGACCAAGCAAACACATCCACATACTCTTGAAGCAGATCAATCAGTTGTCTCTTTACTGAGTCTTGCAGGCAGGCCCCGATTTTAACCTCTTTCACGTCTTCCTCTGTACCAAGATTAATCACTTCAACCTCCTCCTGGTGAGGAGTAATAACCTTTTCCTCCTGTCTCAACAACCTGGCTAGCTCTTCAGGAAGCTCATATTCTTCTTCAACCCCTTCATCAGCTTGATTGATTGGATTGTCAAAGTCATACGATGTCATAGCCGTGCTGTTGTCGGTGCTGTCAGGAAGGAATTCTCTGCAAGGGTTTAATTTGTTCATTTTAGTGATTAATTTTAATCTTGCCTTAGAAAAAGTGAAATAAAGTTATCATTTTGAAAACACCACCATTTATTTTTTGTACAAAAAAGAAAAATGGAAAAACAGTGAGCAGAAAAGAAAAAGACTCGTTTGCAAAAAGATGTCTGATATTTCATTAATTGATCTTGTTTGCACAAAAAGTACAGATGGCCCGATTACAAAATGAGTCTTGTCATCTTGGGCAAGATGCAAGACTTTGATGCATGCTTATAAAAATACAGGAAATAATAATTACTCTGCATGAGTAACTCTTATAATTTCCTGGGAAGACCAGTTCGAGATACTGCTCCCCGGGACCTTTGGACGAATCCAACTTTCCAGGTTGCGCTCCTCTTCCAGCTCGTCTTCCAGACAGTTGATAGCATCGGGGGTAAGCATCCCCCCACTGACAAAACCGGGCTTCTCAGCAGCCTTTGCTTGATGTTGAGTTGGTCTGTAACCCAACCCAAATTTGTCTTTCTTCTCCTCCACAGCTAAAACCTTGCCCCAGCCTAGGGCAGTTCCTTCCTTAACAACCCTCCGGGCTTGTTGGTATGATGACATGGAGATCCCAGATACAGCAGATGCTTCATTGACATTCAAGGCTTCAAATCCTTGGCTCATTGTTTCATGGATCTCCCCATCCATTTCAATATACTTATAAGTAGCCAGATGGCTAACAAATATATCCTCCTCCCCACAGATTGTAACAACTTGGCCTTCCCACTCATATTTTAACTTTTGGTGAAGGGTAGACGTTATTGCGCCGGCGGCGTGAATCCAGGGTCTACCCAACAAACAGGTGTAGGCGGGCTGAATGTCCATCACATAAAAGATAGTTTTAAAGGTCTGTGGGCCAATTGTCACAGGTAGCTCGATCTCTCCCAGAACCGATCTCTTAGAACCATCAAAGGCTCTTACCACCAGGTTGCTGGGTCTCAATGCCAATCCGTCATATTCTAACTTCACCAGAGCCTTCTTTGGTAAGACATTCAGGGATGAACCTGTGTCCACCAGCACATGTGAAAGGACAGCTCCTTTGCATTCCATGGTGATGTGCAAGGCTTTGTTGTGGTTGCGGCCATCCGCTGTCAAGTCAGTATTGGTGAATCCTAGCCCATTGCTAGCAGTAACATTTCCAACTACGGTCTCCAACTGGTTGACAGTGATCTCTTCAGGCACGTAAGCTGCGTGCAAGACTTTGAGTAATGCATTCCGATGAGCTTCGGAACACATCAGCAGTGAGAGGATGGAGATCTTGGATGGCGTTTGGTGAAGCTGATCCACAATTTTGTAATCACTCCTTTTGATGATTCTCATAAACTCATCAACTTTTTGATCGAATGGTGTCTTCAAGGCTTCTTTAACAGCTTGATCTTCCTGCACCGGGCTCTTTCCCTTTGCCTTGGCAGCAGCTTCTGCTTCGGCAGTAGGTCTTTGAATTGGTGGAGCAAAGAGACGTCCGCTTCGAGTGAAGCCTCCGCCTCCCCCCACATTATCTACTTGTGGTGCAGGTGTTGACGTTTCAAGAGTGATTCTTTTTCCTTCGCAGTACACGTCTGAGCCATAGTGCCAAGGGATGGCCCTATTGCTTTCATATGGTACTGGTCCAGGCACCGTGACAGTGACTGGACTGATTGCTGCTGCTGAAGGGACTGTAATTGTTTGTGGATCATAAAAGATTGTAACTGGTGCTCTGGTGGGAGCAGCACCTTCTGAATGGTAGGCAAAGTTGTTCTCGGGATCATAAAAGATTGTGACAGTAGAGACATCTTCATGATTTGTTGCTGGAGTTGTAGGAGACAATGGTGGAAGAATGGACGTTGTCGTTGTAGGAGCTTCATAATGGAGTGATGCTGAAGTTGTAGCAGGAAGATTTGTTGAAAACTGACCAGTTGAGATAACAGATGAAGTACTTGTTGATGAAACCGAAGAATTGTCAGGAACAATGGTTGTTGCAGTTGTAGGAGGTTCTGAAACCGCTGCTGATGATATTGCTGGATTTGTTGGAAATGATGTGGTGATCTGAAGTTGGCCACTCTGAATAAGGCCATCTATGCCATTCCTCAAATTATCGCACCCATTTACAGAGATATTGCAGTAAGCACAGCCCAATTCACACCCTGGGAACATCTGACATTCCAAGAGCTGAGCCTTGATTTCTACCAATGGCGTCCTGATCTGTCCCACACTGGTTATTAAATAAGACGGCTTGTCTTCTTCAATAGCGTTAATTCTAGGACCACCGTGGTTTGGCATCGGATTCTTATTGACATTGGGTGGTGGTGCGAAATTCAGAGCTTTCGAGTCTACCAGGTCTTGTACCTTCATATGCAGGGCTCTGCACTTTTCTGTACTATGGCCAGGTGCGTTTGAATGAAAAGCACACCTAGCATTGGAGTCATAGTTCCTGGGTAAACTGTTGGGATCCGGAGGTGCCAACGTCCTTAGCTCAACTAGGTTGAGTTTCAGGAGCTGTGGCAGCAATGTAGCATATGGCATTGGGATCGGATCGATCACTCTGTTAGCTTGAGATGGCCTCTGTTGGAATGGCCTTTGCTGGTTATTATTGTTGGTGTTGCTGTTGTTGTAATTCCTTGGAGGATACTGACTTTGCTGGTGGTACTGAGGTTGCGGCTGATAGTTTTGCTGAGGAGGTTGATAGACTGGCTGAGGATGAGCTGGAGTAGGAATGGTGACTGCTGCTATTGACCTCTGAACATACTAGGGCCTGCCCCTATTTGAATGGATGGCATTGGTCTCGCCAGTTCTTCTCGGGCCTGCAAAAGGCTTTCTTGTACTACTGGACGAGCTTGCACTGTTGTCTGAGATCTTTCCCATTTTTAACAAGCTTTCAATTCTCTCCCCGGCTATGACAACATCTGCAAAGCTAGTGGAAGAGAAAGCAGCCAACCTGTCAATATAAGTTCCCTGAAGGGTGTTCATGAACATATCTGCCATTTCCCGTTCAGACATAGGTGGTTGAACAGCAGCAGCCAGTTGCCTCCATCTCTGGGCATATTCTCAGAAACTCTCCCTTGAAGACTGTGACATTCCCATCAGGAGGGTCCTGTTGGGTGCCATGTCTAGATTATACTGATACTGTCTGATGAAGGCCTCTGCCAGGTCCTTCCAGCATCTAATAGTTGCCCTTGTCAAGTGAGAGTACCATTCTCTCGACGCTCCAGTCAAGCTATCTTCGAAATAGAACATCCAAAGCTTCTCATCCATTGTATAGGCCTTCAACCTTCCCAGAAATGACTGTAAATGAGTCCGGGGGCATGAGGTCCCGTTGTATTTTTCAAAGCAAGGAGGCTTGAACTTATGGGGGATCCTGACCCCGTCTACCAAGCCCATATCCATGACGTCGAAGCCCAAAGAGTTTTGAGATTCTAAGGACCTCAACTTCTCATCTATCTCATCCAATCTTCTATCATAAGCCTCTTCCCCAGCACCCATTACCGTGAATTGGTCCTCTTGGGGATCCTCTTGAAGTACCCTAGCTGCGGTGGCAGTCCCTTGAACATTCGCAGGAATATTGACCTCAGGATGGAGGTGTGGCCCAAATACCGGGGGGTTGACGTGAGGTTGGACTCTTTCATTGTTGCTGGTACCGGCAGTCCCTATATGTGGATCTTCTTGGTTCTGCCTTTCCACCATGGCCCTCAATCTTTCCTGGCTCTGAGCCATGTTGTTCATAACTTCCATAAACTGAGTCATTTGATTCCTCATTTCTAGCCTTTCATTTGCCATTTGATTTCTGACCTCAGTAAGGTCTTGCTGCATCTGATCCATCTGAATTCCCGGAAGGTTGTTTCGGGTTGGATAACGGTGCGGACGGTTGAGGGGAAATACCCGGCGCCTAGCAATAGTTCCTGAGGCATCACAACAGAGGTTAGCAACAACAAAACAAAAACCTACAAAACAAACAAAGGGTTAGCATGCAATGCAGTTATGCTTATTTGCTCTCAAGGTATCCGGTTTGGCATTCAGTTTTGACCCTTCCAGACCCTTGAAGATGCTGTTGTTGTTGCTTGAAGAAAACTCGGATGAAACAAACTAACACAAATATATTACAGAAGGTGAAGTAATACAACTTGTTCATTTTTACAACATAAGCCCTCTAAGGGGTCAAAATATAGTACAAGAAAATAAAAGTACATGGAAAGAAAGCAACAACAAACAAACGGTCAAACACCAAGACCAAACTCATCCTCACGAACTTCCTTGAGAAGTGCTTCGGTCACAGGATCAGCTGGACGCTCCGTGAGATTCCTGATGAGGAGATTCCGGGTTGCAACAGCTGCTGCCAGCTTTTTGTGCTGAGCTTGGTCCTTTGACCTCTTCACTCCTGCTTTGATCTTCAGCTCTGATATCTCCCTCTGGGCTGCTGCCAGGGCTTCTTGTTGTTCTCTAGCACTAGCCTCCAGTTGCTCCATCTTGTCTTGAACTCTCTTGTCCTCCAGGGTACGAGCCTCGGTGATCCTGACCCACCGGGCTTGACTCTCCTTCAAATACAAGTCTGTCCTTGCTCTCTGGAACTGGGCTTCTTTGCAAGCATTCTTCAGAATTTGTTCACCAGCCTTAGACTTTTTGATATAATCCCCAGACTTCTCAATCTTAGTCAGATGTTCTACTCTCATCTTCTCCAACCTCTCAATCTCCCTCATACCTTCACTCCTTTCCCGGAGGGTCTTCTGCAAAGCCTGGGTTATCTTCTCATTTCTTTCCTTCAAGCTCTCAAACTCTTCCAAACTGATAGTGGCGGGGGGTGGTGCTGAAGACGACTCAGGCATGTCTTCTATGGTAAAGGGCATCCTAGAGAATTGGGCCCTGGCACGGGACCACTCATAATATTGTGCTGATGCCACATTGTTGCACTTCCCCAGAATGGTTACTCCCTTGGTTTGAACATTATCCCAGGCCCAGGCAGCCTACCTAACAACAGCCAAACTAATCTTGTTCTCACAATAGAGGGTCTCAACCAAGTCATGTGCCCTAGGAGTGTGGACCAGTGCATAGCCCAATTGTCGTCTAAACAGCAGAGGGTTGTAATTGATACTACCCTTAACTCCTATCAAAGGCACATTAGGAAAATGCCCACAGCTGGTGATGATATCTCTGCCCTTGGTGCTCTGAGTGCACCATCTGATATCTGCTGAAGTTAGAACAGTGAGTCTCTTAGCCCAGTTGCTTTGCTGATGAGGGTTTAAAAATGCATCTGTCCTGGGTAGATGCTTGAGAAGCCAAGTGTGAAACAATGGAGCACAACACCTCACTAACCTTCCCCTCTGTTTTTCATTCCTCTGATGCACTGAATAGTAAAGGTCCCCCAATAAAGTTGGCACTGGGTTCTTCAGGATGAACAGATGGATTGCATTCTTGCTAATGAATCGAGGCTCATCTGCAAACAACACAATTCCATATACACTCAAGGCCAACAAAGCACAAACAACTTGCCACTCCCCCAGAGAAGCTTTCAGAGTAGCTTGAGAGATCAAGAAATCCAGATGAAAACCAGGGATTCCAGCTTTGGAGGTCATATGCTGCTCAATCAGGACAGGTTCCAGATGCAGAGCCTTTGCTACTTCTCCATTAGCAGGAAAGACCATCTCAGGGTTGAAAGGGATTCCACCTCTGATAGGTATACCAACTAATGAGGAGTACTCTTCCAATAAGGGGCCCAACTGAAAGTCTTGAAAAGTAAAACATCTCAGTGGAGGATCATAAAACTGAATGCAGGTGTGGATGAGGCTCCTCTGTGATGGGTCCAGATCCATAACCAAATCTAGTATATCTCCATAGTTTTCCCTGAACAAGGATATGTGATCTGGAGTGATCAGGGTTTGAATCCTCCTGATGTCTGATAGCTCTGGCTGGAAGAAGTGATAGGTGATGTTGCTCTTTTTGGGAGCCATGATGCTGAGACTGAGTAGAGACAGGTGCTGATGATAATACTGAAGAAGTGGGCCACTGGCTGGCTGGTGCAGGTGATAACTGAAGCAGATGGCTGATGAAGACAAGCCAAAACTGAAGACGGGGTCAAAACCAAAACCAAATGAAGATGGATACCCTGAAACAAATAAGCAAATGTCAATATGATGCAATGATTATGTATGCAAATGAAATGCAAGGGTCTGTGACTGAGCTGGATCTGATCAAAATGCCCTGATATAGGTCCAAGTATGCTCAAGAATTCCAGATGGAGGTCTATAAGTCCAGTAACCAAGGTGGGGGACTCAAATAAAGAGCCACATGTCCAGGGTTTTAGAATCACAAGAACTGTCCCAAATTGGAGTATTCTTAAACAATCAAAGTAACAAGGTATTCTGAGGTCAAGGTACCTGCAAACCTGTAAACAGCCCAACCCCCCTCACAGGTGGTGTTCTAAAACAAGGATCCTCAGACTCGGATCAATTATGAGAAGTGTAAACACTTCTAACCCGGAGGTACAGTGTTTACAATAACCATAAAAGTTCCTCCTCTAATTCACCTCAGTTTCTGAAGGTCAATACTAAAGGTCATCCAGACTTAGCAAGCTTCCCAGATAGCCCTAGTATTGCAGGAAATCTGCAACACAGAGTTCTCAAGAAGAAACCCATATCTGAACCGTGTTTCATATTCCCGCACCAGACCGAAATGGAATGGGAAAGAATATGATTCACTCTAGCCTAGGTGTCCCTCAGGTCCCAGGTATAGGACCTTAACTCTCAACGGATCACCCACCCACCAAGGCAAACAACAGATCCAGCCAGCAGTACAGTACAACAGTATGATAATATGCAAAGTTATAAAGAAAGCAGTAAACAATTGTACATAAAGCAAAATAAATACAAGCACAAATAAGCACATAACACCCCAGTAAACACAAATCAATCAAGCGCTAGGAGGAACCCACAAAAAGAACCAGAAGCCCTGGTTGCAATATAAGGGTCCCCAGCAGAGTCGCCAAGCTGTCGCTCCCGATAAATGGGACCAGGCCCAAATAAAGGTACAGACGCGAACGGTCGGCGAGAGGGACAATGAGAACACACAGCCGTGAACTCACTGGAGATGAAAAGAGTCGCCAGCTAGGCATTTTTATCCCGGAGGAAAGGCAATGCTGCATAGACCTAGAAAGATATGGATAAGACGGTTGCGAACCAGAGAGACTGAGAAAGGGGGTTGGTTACAACCTGGGAAGGTATTAGCACCCAGATTGTCCGTCGTACTCGACGGGATCCACGCTTAAAAGATTTGTGTTTTAAAGGGGTAGTGTCAGTGCAATTTGTGTGTAAAAGAGCTGGAAGAGATGTACAGGCGTCAGTGTGAAAGAAGTGTGAAGTGTAATATATACAGTGTCAGTGTAAGA
The DNA here is from genome assembly GCA_963966055.1 of Lathyrus aphaca. Taxonomy (NCBI): domain Eukaryota; kingdom Viridiplantae; phylum Streptophyta; class Magnoliopsida; order Fabales; family Fabaceae; genus Lathyrus; species Lathyrus aphaca. Next base: position 232,029,619 of record OZ014524.1, read on the forward strand.
ATGAAAGTGAGATGCTCAAGATAATGAGGCTAAAGAATGAAGCTGGAAGGAGGGGGAATATACAGAGACTTTTGTTCGATAACTGTTAAGTTATGCCTACGTATCCTCTCGTGCAATGAGGAAGTCAGAACACCGTAGTTCGACCCAAAGAGACTGAAAGGTGAATTGACTTGTGAACTTCTTGCTTGTCAATGCTCAAGTGTATGACCTGTCTGGCTCAGGTGCAAACTGTCTTGCATTAGACGGAAGAAGCGAGCTCTCGTTTGTGAGTGAAGGTGATGAGAAAAGAATCCCGAAGGAGACGATTATTGTTTGTTTTTGAGTTTTCAGTCTTTTATTGCTTTTGGAAGTTTGTCATAAGTTAATGAGCTTAAGCCTAAACCAATGGATTTAGTAAACTCATCACATCTTCCCTCTGTTTAGGGGTAATGAGAGTACCTTAAGTGTGAAGTCAGATTCTCACACTTAATCACCTTTGGTGTAGGATTAAGATCATTAACCTACTTGTGATTATTTAGATGTTTTTGTGGTTTTTGTTTAGTGTTAAGTAATGAGGTTAAGCCATAATCAGGGATTAAACAGACTCATTACACCATCCTAATAGAAGGATAATAGATGAGAATGTTTAAGCTGAGGAAAGCTCCTCAACTTAATCCATGATTAGGGATTAAACTCATGACAAAACAAGCCTTTGATTAAGTGGATTTTATTTAATGGTATGATGATGAAGTGAGTTTTATGATTTGTAAGACAACTTGAGGGGGACTTGTCCATTAACACTGGGGTTAGTCCTTCTTAACCAGTTAAGGAAGAATTAGAACCCTAATGCAAGGCCCAAGTTACAAGTGTGAAGTCTTGATACTTATTAAGTGAATTGATTAAGAGAGTTAAACACACTAAGGGTTTAACACTTAGGATTAAAGTTATACACTCCATCCTAAGAGAAGGATGCAGGCATAAGCTTAATCACAAAGCCTTAAAGCCTTTAGGGTTTAGTCCCTGATTATGAGATGAGAAGAGAAGACACAAAGAGACACAAAGGTAAAACTAAGAGGGGAGACTAATCAAAACCCTAATTATTATCATGCTTGGTTGTCCCTAAAGTTTGTGAGGTTTGCAAAAGAAGATCTTCAATGGAACCACCAAGAAGCAGATGAAAGGATCAAGAGAAGCAAAGTGACTTGCTCCATTCAAGAAGTCAAGTCACTTGAAGAGAGAAAGTGGGAAGAGGAAGAATGAGCAAGCTCAATCTCAAACACATACATAAATGCAGCAATGGATGCAAGAGAGATGAAAAGAAAAGTTATGAGAAGTGAAGGCAAATTCACTTCTCAAGTTTACTTACCACCTGAAATGTTAGAAAGAAATGCAATGCAATGCCAAATGAGATGAAATGACATGATGAAAGACAAAACCAGAAGCATGTTGATGATGATAATGATGCTATGGAGTGCTATAAACATGAGACAAGGCATGGATATGTTCATACAAGATCATGGATGCAAATGATGCAAGCTTAGAAGCATGGATACACATGAAAGTTAGGAAGCATACAAAGCATACAACATGGCAAATATGTAATGCAATGATCAAACATACTTTCTACATGTCTTATGATGTTAAATGAATCACATGAATGCTTGAAATGTCATGACAAGTTATGTTATGCAAGAGAATGCAAGAGGTATGCAAATGAAAGCCCAATTTAGGGTTTATGGATTAAACAACAATCAAAAACCAAAAACAGAAGCAAAACCTAATTTAAAAAAAATGGAAAATGCCACCCAAAGAAACCCTAAACCTATACTAAACCAATGTCCAAAGGGGGGCTCTCAACTCTTAACCAATCTCAAGTTATGATTTTTCTAAGTTATTAGGGTTTTTAGGGCTCCTAAACAAAAGAAATGTCAAACAATTTGAAAATGCAAGATCAAATCATGACCATTTAATCCTATAAACTACATGCTAAACACAAAACAATGCAAGAAGAACCAATGTCCAACTCCTCTTAGATAGACAGAAATGAATTTTTGAACTTATGATCAAAATAATGCACCAAAAATGATTTAATTCAATGGAAAATTCTCAAAATGCATCAAGATCAAAAAAGAAATTTGGTTTGAAGGTTGGACAATGTTTCTAAATGTCTTAGAACATTTCATGAATTTTTTGGTGATTTTTAAATACCTAAAAGTATTTTTAATAAATTAATTTCCATTAATCAATTAAAAATAATCTTTTAAATATTTAAAAATACTTTTTTAATGATAAAAAATAAAATAAAAATATTTTTGGGTCTTAAAAATTAATAAAACTTTTAAGAAAAAGTTTCATAATTTTTAAGACATTTTTGCTATTTTTAATAAATTATGCAAATAAAATGAAAAGAAAATGAATTAAAATTAAATAAAAGGGAAAGTAATCAGAATGGAGGGATGAGATTGAGTCTGGATTTGAATCTGTTGACCACGCGCGTCATCCAAGGGTCCAGGTTGTTTTTGACTTAATTAATTAAATTATGGATTAATTAAATAAAACACGTGGATTAGGGCTAATCAGGAAGATCCAGGCCACACACTCACGTGCGAAGTCAACGTTTTCAACGCATCCAATGGTCCACATTCAAATGGCAATTAATTACACAATTAGGGCTTAAACACTTTCAGGCTGCCGGAGAAGACTTCCGGTCGTCTTCTCCGGCCAGCATCTCCCCTGAAAAATCCCCAAAACCCCAAAAAGCTAACTAAAATGAAATCTAAGAATTGAGAAATGATCTCCAACCACTCACGAATCAAAACCCTCTCTCCAAACAAATTTATACTTCCTAACTAAGCTGAATCGAAGAAAATAAGAACTAGGGCACGCAAGTTTCAGAAGCTAATTAAATACTCATTTCAAAGCCATTTCAAAAACTAAAAGCATATTCATGATCAGGAAGGCACAAAGAGCAAGTTTAGAACAAGAAAAATGATTTCTGGAAAAATATTTTTCAAGCTACCTGAGATTCGAAGCTTTCACTCTGATGACTTTCTGGCCACTTCCTTCAGTGCAATCCACTCCACTTGATCCCCAGATGATGTTTGAATGCTCAAAAGGAATTTATGTTGGCTGGATGAGGAGTTTGACAAGCTTCTGCTCAAGCTCAGTCAGAAATGGCAATGGAGTTTCAGGCAGCTTCAGGTCATGGTAAATGGTTCTTTGTGCTCCAGATGGTGAGTGGAGAAGATCTGTGGTGTTTGTTTGTATGTTTGTGTGCTGTGGAAAGAGTTTCGAACGAAACTGCAAGTTGAGGTGAGAAATGGCAGTGGGGTGTTCTTGCTTGTTTCAGGCCTGGCTCTTGGTGGTTTGAGGTCTATGAAGTGTGGTGAGTTGAAGTGTGGAAATGGTTTGTATGTTTGATGACTGGGCAGAGAGATTCGAAACAAAATGCAGCTGGGGTGTGTTTTGTGAATGTGTTGATGTCAAGTGTTTCAGCTTTGCTTGGTATCTGAAATGGCTTGCAAATGAGAAGTATAAACTAATCCAATTGGCTGGATGATGTGACATGGCCTGCTGTGATAGGTAAGTTTGCTTTTGCAAAATGTCAACCTTTTGTGTAAGAGAAGTATGGTGTGGTTCTAGGCTTAGTACAAGGCATGGGCTATGCAGCAAGGGTGAGGGGAAGGGCTAGCAAAGTGCAGTAACCAATGCAGCAAGTGGGGGAAAGAGTGATCATGAGTTTTGCAAGTTGTTGCTTTATGGTTCACATGTGATTTCCTTAACCCACAAACCATAACACATGAGCATTCTTGGTCCAATTCTGACTTTTAAGGCCTAAGGAATGTTTGTGTCATGGTTTGAAATGAATTAGAGGTTGCAATTGGCTTTAGTTCATGATCTTGCAAAATTCTCATTTGAAGCATGCCTTGAAAATCAATGATTTTTGCCAACTTTGTCACACCATAACTTTTGATCCAAGAAGAGTTTGATCATGTTCTTGTACTTTTTGGAAAGGGAAAGATGAGATCTACAACTTTCATGACCAAAGTTTTTCCATTTGAAGCATTTTTGGATCAAGAATCAAGGCTTGAAAAATGACCTAAAATGAAGCATTCTTGAAAAGTCAACCATGCCCAAAAAGTCAACATTTGCAAAACTTCCAAATTCTTGATTTCTATGAACTTCAAACTTCTTCCATGATCAAATAAAGATCATATACACTCAAAATGATGAAGATCACCCATTGGTTGGGTCATTGGGGGCCTCAGATGCCCTGATTTTGCACTGACTTGTCTGAAAAGTCAACCCTTGATCAGATGACTTCCCCATGGAATTTCTTCATGAAAATTGATATGCATACTCCCTATACCATATAGAGACCAATGGAAACAAAAATGACCAAAAAACTTGGAGTTATGGCCTCTGAAACCAAAACCCTAATTTTAGGTCAACTGTGCAGTCAAGCTTGGCTCTGCATCCACTCAAACCCTAGTTCTTGTGATTCCTTTGCATTTTTGACTTTGTGAGGATGTAATATGATGCTTGAACACACATGGATCCCTTTGAAGTGATTAGTGGCCTTTGGAGTGGCTCAAGAAACTCTTGGATTGCTCAGATCACAAACCCCAGGTGCAGATGCCTTAGAAACTATGCAGTGACTCAAAATTGAGGTATGAGATGTTATGATTGTGTTTATGCATATGAGAATGATCACAAGCCATGGTGAATGGGTGAGGGCAAATTTGGGGGTGTTTACATTGGTCATGAGCGATTTCTCGGAAATGGTGAACGTGTTATTGCTGTTCGGCTTTGAGAGTCTGTGATGTTTGACCCGGAGCACACCCATGAGATTGGGAGGGGTTTGCAGGAACCTTTGAACTCTACATACCCTCATTATCAGTATGGTCTCTGTTATGATTTGGTCATTATGGTTCTAGATTTCTTAATCTTTTGGTACTGAGGGTTTCTATCAGATGGTTATGGCTCAGAGAATCTTGGTTTTCAGTTACTTGGGGGTTCTAATGTCCAGTATCCAGATGGTTCCAGATTGATCATATGCCTGCATTGCATTTACATCGCATCATACTTGAATTAACTATTTGTGTTTCCATTTTTCAGGTTGTTATTTACAGTTTAGCACCCAGTTCTGGTAATTGTAGGCTTTCCAGATGGCAGAAGTTAAGAAGGTTACAAGAAAGAAAAATGTCCATTACACTTTTCTCCAACCAGAAGTCAAGTGTGTTCAGAGACTAGCAGGGCTGATGAATGACAAAGTTTTAGGGAATTTCAGAAAGAGGCATGGTCAGATTTTGAAGTACATGGATAAACCTACTGCAGACCAGAAGGATAGCTTGCACACTTTGCTTCAGTTCTATGATCCCTTGTTGCGGTGTTTTGTATTTCCAGATTATATCTTGGCTCCTACCTTGGAGGAGATTGCTAGTATTTTGGGTATTCCTGTCAGAGATACTTTTCCTTACTATGGATCAGAGATAGTTCTCAAGGAAGAAGACATATCCAGAGTCTGTCGTATACCAGTTGCTAAGGTCAAGAAAGCTTTGAAGGACAGTGAGGGCAGAGGACTTCCCTGGGATATGCTTATACCAGAAGCTGAAGAGTATACCAAAGAGAGTAAGTGGGGAGATTTTGGTGCTGTGGTGGCCTTGATGGTATATGGATCTAGTCTGTTCCCGGGAGAGAAGGAGTTTATGAGTTTGGAGGTGATCTCCATTTTTGCTAAAGGTAATCCTGTACCAACCTTGTTGGGAGATTTCTACTACAATGTTCATTACCGGAATGAGAAAGGCAGAGGTGGACCAGTGGGTTGTTGTGCTCCATTATTTGTTGATTGGTTTGCTAAGCAATTACCAAAGTCATGCCCTTTCAAAGAGATGAGAGATGAATGAAGGTGGTCCAGGAGGCTAATGGGACTAACTTCTGAGGATATAGTTTGGGGTTATAACAGGGATTTGTTGGGAAAGGAGTTACTAGTTAGTTGTGGGAGTTTTGCTAATGTGCCTTTGCTAGGAAGAAAGGGTGTGATCAGTTACCATCCAGTGTTAGCCAAGAAACAATTTGGCTATCCTCTAAGGGATCCACCAAGTATGGAAGATTTTGCTGAGTCTTTGTACTTTTCTGTGGAGGGAAACAAAGAATTAGTCATACAAGCATCTCAGGCTTGGGCTCACAGGGTGAAGAAAGGAAAGATGTATTTTGGAAGGGTGGATCCCAAGACATATCCTCCTTTTGCTACATGGTTACAGAAGCGCGTAGAGGAGTTGCTCATGCCATTTTTAGTGGAAGCTCCATTGTATCCCAAAGAAGTGCCATGTCAGAATACTGTTTCTCTTGAAGAGTATAAGAAGTTGGAAGCTCAGTTGCACGAGGTCTGGATAGAGAATGCTGAAATGGTTAACTTGTACCACCTTGCCAATCGTGCTAAGAATGAAGTGGATGAAAAGCTACAAAAGATGCAGGTCACCTTAGAAGCTAAAGAAAAGGAGTTTGCTGGAAGAGAAGCCCATTTTCAGAGATTGGGCCTAATGGAATCAAAAAGAGAAGCGGAGCGTAAGAAGACTTTGAAGACTCTTAAAGAAGCTCGCCAATCCATTGTTTGGTTACAGGGCCAAAGGGAACAGGAGCAGAAGAAGTACAAAGAAAAGGAAGAGTTTTTCGAGGTACAGATGGCCTTCAAGAAAGAAGAAGTAGAACAAGTTCACAAAATACGAAGGGAGAAGACTCAACAATTGGCACAAAGTCAGACGGCCTTGGAGGAGGCATTGAAAGAGATTGCAGAGCTTAAGTTGAGAGCAAGCATGAAGAAGAACCGGACAGAGGTGGTGGCTACAGAAGAAGAAATTGGTTATTTCCTTTATTCTAGGATTTTAGTTTATTGTTGTCCAGGCTACCTACAGGCTTGTTGTAGGAGTCTTGCTTTACTTTTCTTATTCATGTATTGACTTGTAACGCTCCAGGGAATTTTGTTGTGCCCTAGCTTTGGCTGCCAGTGGGTTATTCATGTTATGCAATGTTGAATTCCAATTACCATTTCTGAGTATGCAAAAGCTTGTTTGTTTGAGACTGTTGAGATCTGCACACTCTTCAAAGGGAGAGTTTGAAAATTAATGCTCAAAGAGGCTATCTGGAGCAAATACTAGAACTGGGACATATAAATGCCTGAACCTGGAAACATGAATAGTTACATTGCATGCATATAACGTGTTTGTTGTTTTTCAGGTAGTTCATCAGTTTTCTAACGTTTATGTCCTTTCAGGCACTATAGCTCCCAGGAAGGTTCGTGAACAGCCAACGGTGCATAGATATCCTACAAGAGTAAACAGAGAGAGAGTAATGGATCAGATGCAAGCAGATTTGTCTGACTTAAGGACAAGAATGGATAACTTCATGACCCTCATGGCTGGGATGGGTCAAACTCAAGAGCGCTTGCGCGAGATGGTGGAAAACAATCAGGCCATGAACAATGGGGCAGCAGATGGAGGTAATCGCAATGGGGCTGGCGCCCATCACGTAGAGATCCCTGTGGTGCAACCAGGGGTTACTATTGTCAATGATGGAGTGAATAATGTACAGATGGATAGGCAGGACGAACAGTTCACTTTGCTGGATGAGGCAGAAGGCCAAGGAATTGACATGAACAAAAAGTTTGAAGAGATGGTTGAGCAGATTCGTGCCATTCAATCTCAGAGTTCTCTGGAATTCGATATCACTGACTTGGGCTTGGTGCCAGGGGTTAGAATTCCCTACAAGTTCAAAGTCCCTACTTTTGATAAGTACAAAGGCACGGTGTGCCCGAAGACTCACCTCCAGTCTTTTGTAGGAAGAATTGCTGCACATACAGATGATGAGAAGCTGTGGATGTATTACTTCCAGGATAGCCTTGTGGGAGCCTCCTTGGAGTGGTACATGAAGCTGAGCAGGGTTAATATTCGAAGTTGGAAGGATTTAGCAGAGGCATTTGTGAAACAGTATCAGTACAATTTGAATATGGCTCCAAATCGTACCCAATTGTAGACCATGTCTCAGAATGCTAAAGAAGGGTTCAAGAAGTACGCTCAGATGTGGCGTCAACTTGCTGCTAGAGTACAACCTCCCTTGTTGGAAAATGAAATGGCGGACATGTTCATGGGAACACTACAGGGTGTGTTTATTGAGAGGTTGACGTCTTGTTCAGCAATAAAGTTTATTGACATTATGATAGCAGGAGAGAGAGTCAAAACTCTTTTGAAGATGGGGAAGATTCAAGACACTGGTGCAGGTAGCTCAAGCAGTGTGAGAAAAGCTTTTAATGGACTTCCAAGAAGAAGGGAGGGAGAAATTAATGTTGTGTACGACCGAGGCAGGGGTCGGGGGTACAGAGGATCTTATGAGCAAGTTGCAGCTGTCACTATTCCCTTAAGTCCTGAACTCAACCACAACAACTACAACAACAACAACAACAGCCACAACGCAATAATTATCAGCAAAGACCCTATCAACAGAGACAAGCTCGTCCAACTAACAGGGTGCTTGAAGCCATTCCAATGACATACACGACACTACTTCAAAGGTTGTTAGATTTGAACTTGGTCCAATTGAGGACATTAGCACCACCTCCACCTGGAGAGCTTCCAGTGGGGTATGATGCTAACGCAATATGCGCGTTTCATTCAGAAGCTCCCGGGCACTCAACAGAAAAGTGCAGGGCATTACAACATAAGGTTCAAGACTTGATTGATTCAAAGGCGATTAACTTTGCACTGCCTCCTAATGTTACATCAAACCCCATTCCAAACCACGGAGGGGCGAGGATAAATGTTGTTGATGGTGGTGAGAGGTTAAGCTTGATTTTGAATGTGGAAGAAGTGAAGACTTCATTGCTGGTGGTGAAAGACAGACTGTTGAAAGGAAAAGTGTTCCCAGGGTGTGGTTATGACTGCGAGGGGTGTTTGAGTTCAGTTAATGGCTGTGAGGACTTGAAGGTTGGACTGCAATATCTGATTGACGAGGGGTCGCTACAGTTTGATAGGGTTGATGATAGAAGCAATTGTGTGTCTACTATAACAATTTACTTTGATCCTGCTGAAGTTCCTGTCCGGAGAGAGCCTGTGACTATCTATGCTCCAGAGGTGAGTCCAGTGACCATTACTATTCCAGGACCAGTTCCTTATGCTGATGACAAGGCCATCCCGTGGCACTATGGCTTGGATGTGTATGTAGAAGGTCAGAAGGTGGAAAGTAAGGCAGTGACAATTGACCCGAATATGGTGAATGTCGGAGGAGTCGGTGGATTTACAAGAAGTGGGCATCTTTTTGCTCCTCAAGCTCTTAGAGGAGATCCTGAAGTTGAAGCTGCTGCGAAGGCTAAGGGTAAACAGATAGCGACCGAAGAAGTGATAACTCCCGCTGCCGGACAAGGCACTTTTGAAAAAGAAGTCGAAGAGTTTATGAGGATAATAAAGAAGAGCGACTACAAAGTGGTTGAACAACTGAATCAAACTCCGTCCAAAATATCTATTCTATCCTTGTTGATGTGTTCTCCAGCTCATAGGGAAGCTCTACTGAAAGTGTTACAAATGGCATATGTACCACAGGAGATAACGGTTAACCAATTGGAGGCTGTGGTAGGCAGCGTAAATGCCAGTCATGGGTTGGGTTTCATGGATAGAGATCTTACTTCTGAAGGCCGCAATCACAACAAGGCCTTGCACATCACCATGGAGTGTAAAGGTGATGACCTGTCACATGTCTTGGTGGATACAGGCTCTTCTCTCAATGTGCTCCCTAAGAAGGCCTTGATGAAATTGAATATTGATGGCATTGTTTTGCGACCCAATGATTTAATTGTGAAAGCCTTTGATGGGTCCCGGAGGTCTGTGTTCGGGGAGGTTGAGCTACCTGTGAAGATAGGGTCTCAAGTGTTCAAGAGCACGTTCTATGTCATGGATATTCAACCTGCTTACAGTTGCTTGCTAGGACGTCCCTGGATCCATGCTGCAGGCGCAGTGACATCCACGTTGCATCAGAAGCTGAAGTATGTGGTAGATGGTCAGGTGATCACTGTGTGTGGAGAAGAGGATATTTTTGTGATCCATCTGTCAACTTTCAAGTACGTGGAAATGGACGGGGAAATTCATGAAACGTTATGTCAAGCCTTTGAAGCAGTCAATGTTAGTAATTTGGCTCCAGCAGATCGGGACAACGAGAAGGAAGGGACTTCTATCTACTCCTACAAGCAAGCCAAAGAAGTGGTCCAATCTGGAAGTGCCCAGGGCTGGGGCAAGTTGCTGGAGTTCGAAAAGAAGGATGACAAGTTCGGTCTTGGTTACCAGCCTGGTGGGTCCAACTGGTCTCAGGATAATAAGGTCATAACTTTCACAAGCGCCAGAATGCTCGATCGCAACAACATCTGTGCAACAAGTGAAGAAGTAGATAGTGACTGCGACTGGGATAGCTAGATTCACCCATGTGCACCTGGGGAGGAGCTCCGGAACTGGTCTGCCGAGGATTTCGTTCAAGTTACCTGGCAATCAAAGTAATTTACTTGTTTCTTTTTATCATGCTGCATGTCAATCCTGCACTCTGCCCAAGGTGCACGGATCCATTTGTAGGGCCACCATACTTTTAATGCATTTACTTTTTTCCATGAAATAAAGGACATTTTTCAAGCAAATTTTGTTCTCTTTCTTTCGTTTTAAAATTTTTCACAAAAAATAAATAAAATGGCAATGTTTTTCCTTTTCTTGTGTTTGTGTGTTTGAGTCTCTTTTGAAAAGAACAAATTCTGAAATAAGCACATCATTTGTGCAGTGTTGATCATTCAGATTCTAGTGATAACGTTCCTGCTATGACCACGCATGACTTCGACAATCCTATCTACCAAGCTGATGAAGGGGATGAGGAAGAATGTGAACTCCCCGAAGAGTTGGTCAGGTTGTTGAAACAAGAGGAAAGGGTCATTCAGCCTCATCAGGAAGAATTAGAGATCATCAACATCGGGACTGAAGATGTAAAGAGAGAGATAAAGATTGGGGCCAGTCTGCAGGCCGAGGTAAAGAAGGAGTTAATTGGTATGCTACGTGAATATGTGGACATCTTCGCCTGGTCGTATCAAGATATGCCAGGGCTAGATACTGACATTGTTGTGCACAAGCTGCCACTAAGAGAAGACTGTCCTCCAGTGAAACAGAAGCTGAGAAGAACTCGTCCTGATATGGAGATGAAGATCAAGGAGGAAGTCCAAAAGCAGTGGGATGCCAGATTCCTTGTCGTAACTAGTTACCCACCCTGGGTAGCTAATATTGTGCCTGTACCAAAGAAAGACGACAAAGTTCAGATGTGCGTTCATTATCGGGATCTAAACAGAGCGAGTCCAAAAGATGACTTTCCATTACCACACATTGATGTGCTGGTAGATAACACCGCTCATTTCCCGGTATTTTCTTTCATGGATGGCTTCTCCGCGTATAATCAGATCAAGATGGCACCAGAAGACATGGAGAAAAAACAACATTCATTACCTCGTGGGGTACATTTTGTTACAAGGTTATGCCCTTTGTGTTGAAGAACGTCGGGGCAACGTATCAGCGGGCTATGGTCACATTGTTCCACGACATGATACACAAAGAAATTGAGTGCTATATGGACTACATGATTGCCAAGTCCCGGGACGAAGAAGAGCATCTGGTCAATCTCAAAAAGTTGTTTGATAGATTGATAAAGTATAAGCTGAGGTTGAATCCAAACAAGTGTACTTTCGGAGTGCGGTCCGGAAAATTGTTGGGTTTCATTGTTAGCCAGAAAGGAATCAAGGTGGATCCTACAAAAGTAAAAGCAATATGCCTTCACCGAAAACAGAAAAAGAAGTGCGCGGGTTTTTAGGGAGATTAAACTACATTTCACGGTTCATATCTCATCTAACTGCCACGTGTGAGCCAATATTCAAATTATTGAGAAAAGAACAAACGGTCAGGTGGAATAAGGACTGTCAAAGAGCCTTTGAAAAGATAAAAGAATATTTGCATACACTTCCGATTCTAATGCCTCCATTTCCAGGGAGGCCACTTATCATGTACTTGACTGTGCTAGAGGGGTCGATGGGGTGTGTTCCCGTTACTCATTGCTCGAGAAAACTTGTTGCGCTTTGGTATGGGCTGCTCGCCGACTGAGACAGTATATGTTGACCCATACGACACTGCTAATCTCAAAAATGGACCCTGTCAAGTATATTTTCGAGAAACCAGCGTTAACCGGGAGGGTTGCAAGGTGGCAGATGATTTTAACAGAGTATGATATACAATATACTTCCCATAAAGCCATCAAAGGAAGTGTGTTGTTAGATTACCTTGCACAGCAGCCACTGGAAGATAAGTACCAGCCAATGAAATTTGATTTCCCTGATGAGGACATCATGTACCTCAAAGCGAAAGATTGCGAGGAACCACTTTCGGAGGAAGGGCCAGACCCTGAATCCAAATGGCAGTTGATGTTTGATGGGGCAGTCAATATTAACGGACGTGGAGTTGGTGTCATTCTTATCACTCCTGAAGGTGTTCACTTTCCCTTCGCTGCTAGAATTACTTTTGGCTGCACCAACAATGAAGCGGAATACGAGGCGTGCATAATGGGAATAGAGGAGGCTATTAATCTTCGGATTAAGACCCTCGATATATTCGGAGATTCAGCCCTCGTTATCAATCAGATTATCGGCAAGTGGTATACACATCAAGAACACTTAGTTCCTTATAGGGATTATACCAGAAGACTGTTGACGTTCTTCACAACGGTGAAGCTGTAGTACATACCACGAGATGAGAATCAATTTGCCAATGCATTGGCTACTCTTTCTTCGTCCATCAAGGTCTTATGTTGGAACTATGTGCCCAGGATTGACATTTCCAGGCTTGATGCACCAGCTTATGCTTTCTCTGTAGACGCAATGTCTGATGAGAAACCTTGGTATTTTGATATTAAGCTTTTCCTGGAAAGACAAGAATACCCAGCTGGGGCATCATCCAATGACAAGAAGACCTTAAGACGACTTGCTGCTAGTTTCTTCCTGAATACGGATGGGGTTTTGTATAAGAGGAACTTTGACATGGTCTTGCTCAGATGCGTGGATAGACACGAAGCAAGCCTATTGATGCAGGAAGTCCACGAGGGATCTTTCGGTACTCATGCAAGAGGACATGCAATGGCTAAGAAATTGTTGAGGTCATGGTACTATTGGATAACAATGGATGCAGACTGTTATTCCTACGCCCGTAAGTGCCACAAGGGCCAGATTTATGCAGACAAGGTGCATGTTCCTCCCAACCTGCTCAACGCCATGTCATCTCCTTGGCCCTTTTCTATGTGGGGCATTGACATGATCGGGAAGATAGAGCCTACTGCTTCAAACGGTCATCGTTTCATCTTGGTCGCGATTGATTACTTCACTAAGTGGGTTGAAGCAACATCTTATGCCAATGTCACTCGTCAAGTGGTAGCTAGATTTTTGAAAAGAGACATCATTTGCAGATACGGAGTGCCCAAACGAATCATTACTGACAATGGTTCTAATTTGAACAACAAGATGATGGCAGAGTTGTGTCGGGACTTCCAGATCCAGCATCATAATTCTTCTCCTTATCGACCAAAGATGAATGGTGCGGTAGAGGTGGCAAACAAGAATATTAAGAAGATTGTGCAAAAGATGGTTATCACTTACAAGGATTGGCATGAGATGTTACCATTTGCATTGCATGGGTACCGAACATCAGTCAGGACGTCAACCGGGGCAACTCCTTTCTCATTGGTATATGGAATGGAGGCAGTCTTGCCTGTTGAGGTGGAAATTCCTTCATTGCGTGTGATGATGGATGTGAAGCTTGATGAGGCTGAGTGGGTAAGTGCTCAATACAATCAGCTATGTCTAATTGAGGAAAAGAGATTAACGGCTATCTGTCATGGTCATCTTTATCAGAGGAGAATGAAGCAAGCTTTCGACCAACGAGTACGTACTCGAGAGTATCAAGTAGGCGAGCTTGTGCTCAAAAGGATCGTTCCTCCAGGTTCAAATTACAGAGGCAAGTGGACCCCAAACTACGAAGGCCCATTTATAGTAAAGAAAGTTTTCTCAGGTGGAGCACTGATGCTCACTACTATGGATGGAGAAGATTTCCAGTCTCCTGTTAACTCGGACGCAGTTAAAAAATAATTCGCATAAAAAGACCCACTGGACACAAAAACAGAATTAAAGTCCAGGCAAGAAAAGGGCATCCCGGCGAGCTAAAAAAAAAATAAAAAGCTCGGGCAAAAGTTAGGGAAAATAATTTTAAAAAAAATGTACACCCGCTGAGTTGAAAATCCACATCGGACAACTCAGGCAAAAAAGGGTATCCTGGTGGATTGAAAACCCGAAAGGGTGATCCACGCAAAACAAGTGAATAAGCAAAAAACTGTGATTCGGGTAATCTGAACCAAATCACCGTTTCGTACAACCTGACAATATCAGAAGGATAGGAATCAATCCCCTCATCTTTTTCAGAAAGTAAGGGCAAGAACGAAAAGTTTTGAAGACATGCTGGTCATAGCAAGAAGGAAACTCATTGGAATGTCGTGCACATTGCCATTAGGATAGTTTATTTTCTCAATTTTATGGTAACTACCTCTTTCTAGGTGGTTGCTTCTTGATGTAAAAACTTTGCCTATTCAGAGGCCTCTCAATAAATGAATATTCAGTCAAAAAGTTGTGTTGTGTTTATTTTGTTTGCAAAAATGTCCTGAGTGTTTGGCAAAAAAGAACATTTCATTTGAAACATGGTGTTTTCTCTAAAAAATGACATCGCGGGGAAACATTTAGAACCATCTTTGAGTGTCGGGTGACGATGGATGAACAGATCATACCATGCAAGTCCCTGGGGCACATATGTGTATTCTGTTGTTGCAGGTTTTGCAGGATGGTATCACATTTTCTCAAGCAGAATTTTCCCCGGTTGAGTTAGAGCAGGTGGAATCTCCAGCAGAACTCCAAGGCTAATTGAAGAGCTTTCATCCCCAAGCGGATTATCTTTCCACAAGTGAAGTATGCCCAGCAGGCAGCTGAATGCCTGATTTCCCCACAGAGTTCATGATTGGGTTTCACTCCCATCATTGAAATATTCCCTAGAGATGTCGCCAATTTATTTTTGGTCAATGTGATGATACAAACATTTATTCATCCCCCTAACCAGAGTTAAGCGTCAAAGCCTCTTTACCTGGTTCTGCCCTGTAGAGTTGTGATTCTTGTTGCCAATCAGATATTTGCTTGATGCTCGTATGCATCCCCCAGCACTCGTCTGTGTTTATTATATGTTCATGCTCGTCTGTATTTCTTGGCACTCGTCTGTGTTGGGTATCCGTGTTGAGCTCGTCTGCATTTCTTGGCACTCGTCTGTGTTGGGTATCCGTGTTGAGCTCGTCTATATTTCCCGACGCTCATCTGTGATTGATGTTTGGTAGTTGCTCGTCAGCATTACCCCAACACTCGTTTGTGTTCATGCTTTGTTATTGCTCGTTTGCTTTCCCCAGCAGTCGCCCATGGTTGTAGTTGTTGTTGGTTGTCTTCACTTCCCATCACTCGTCTGTGTTTGAACTTATGTGATGCTCGTATGCATTCTCCAAATGCTCGTCTGTGTTATATTTCCGGTACTCGTCTGTATTGCTACTTCCAATGCTCGTCTGTGTTGGGTTTCTGGTATTCGTCTGTATCAGTGGCTGATATCCGTCTGTATCATCGCCTAAAGAACTCGTATGTGTTTCTTAGATCATCGTCTGATATTCATTCGTATTGATGACTTATGGCACTCGTCTGTGTTACTCTTGATGATCATCCAATGCTCATTTGTGTTGAAGAGGTTTGAAGTCCTGACGGTGGGATTAAACGTCAAAATGGTTACCGGTCCTGGCGTAATAGGTTATCCGAAGGAGGTTCATCTGTCTCAGACACCACTTATCTATGAAAGATTTATGAGGAGGGTTCGTCCAATCCTAATGTTGCACCTGGCGTAACAGGTTTTCTCGAAGAAGGCTCGTTTGTCTTAGACCATATATCTACGGAGAATATATGAAGAGGGTTCGTCTATCCTGTTTATGCATGTCTATCCCACAGACTTAAGTGCATCATCGGTCCTGGCGTAACAGTTTTATTCGAAGGAGGTTCGTCTGTCTTGGATCATATGTTGCGAAATGTATGAAGAGGGATCGTATGTCCAGCTGCCTGACGTAACAGGTTTGTTCGAAGAAGACTCGTCTGTCTAAGTTTTCCTTATTTGGCGTAACAGTTCAACTTAGAAGGAGCTCGTCTTCTTTCTCCCCATTACAGTCACCAAAGCGTCATTTGGTTGGGTTTATTTCCCACTGCTTTCATTCTCCATCAAAGTGCAAATTTCAGGTTTTCTTGGTATTCAACCATAGTTCATCTTGAACGGCCAATAGCCCGTGCTACCGTCCTTTTCAGATTAACAGTTGCTTGAATAGGGGCAGCTGTAACACCCTAAATTTGCCCTCTTCTTTTTAAGCATCATCATTATATCATAATCATCATGAGCATATCATGTCTTTGGCATCTTTGCATGGAAAAGTAAAGCATGACATTCTCATGTTCTAGCATTAGGCATATGATCAACCATTGGTGGATTTGAGGCATCACAAGCTATAGCAAGAGGCCAAGTGGACTTTTCCAAGTCCTATGAAGAGTCTACATGACATTCACAAGTTCAAGATCCTTTACAAGAGCCCAGAAGGTTGGGAGATCATCAGAGAATCCAAGCTAGGGCAAGCTCCTACACAATGGTTCCCAAATTAGGGTTTCACTTTCAAGCAGGAATTCTTTGTGACTTTGGCCATTTCATCTGGGCAAAGTCCTTCATATGATAAGAGGTTCCTATGGATGAAATTTGGTGAGAAAATTCCTTGTGGAAGGTAGTTATTTCATCAGTTGCTTGCATAAGAAGAAATTGGTCAACTGTGCATTTTAAAAGTTAATTGTGAGAATTCAAGGGGTCCAATCCCATTTTTCAAGTCAAGGGATGTCCTTAAGACCTTAGAAGAGGTTTGACAAAGTCAAAGATCAAGAATCAAAGGGTTTTAAAGAACTTTCCATTTTTGGCATATGGCTTGTTTTAGAACTTTCCATTTTTGGCAACTTTTGCCCTAATTTTCAAAGGCCTCTTTCATGATGAAAATGATCTCAAATGAATTTCCAATAAACATGAAAGTTGTAGGGTATGTTCTCCCATTTTCAGAAAGTACAAGTGCATTTTCACAGCCTTCATGGATCAAAAGTTATGGCCATTGGAAGTTCACTTATTTTTAGGGTTTTACTTAAAATGCAATTTTCCATCACTTGCAAAAACTCACTTAAGTCATTTCTAAGCTGAAAAATATGAAAAGTGAGACCATAATATCATAAGGCTTGGAATGAAACACATTTGGCCCAAGAGAAAGTTCAAAAATCGTGTATGGAATGTGAGATATTTCAAAAAATGCAAAAATGCATGATCACAAGAAAAGCATGATACTAACATCTGAGGGGCAGGATCATTTCATCATGAATCAAGGGCTGGGATGAGAGCTTAGCATGTGCAAGGGGGAATCAAATGCACGAGCAATTTGCTCAATCTCATTCTTCATGCAATTTAGCAAAACAATCCCTATCACACAACTCATGATACCACTCACCACAAAACCCTAATCAGTGTAGTATACACATGATATAAAAGCCAAGCATGCTCTGAATGCAGGCTAAGACTCTCTCATTTCTCAGATTCAAAGTTTCATGCACAAGAGCAAAAGCTTTCGAATATCTCTCCTCAAGACACATTTATCTCATCTCTCTTCATATTCTTCTTCTACAAGCTTCAAGGACTCCATTTCTCTCATCAATCAGAGCTGAAAGTGAAGAAACAAGAAGTTGCAGTTCAGAGCAAGATCCTTCGAGCTCCTCAATTCAGGCTCTCTCAAGCTCCCTTTTGCATTTATTTTGCAAGAGGAGATCAAAGTGCACGGATCTGCAGCATTTGAAGCTCTATTTTGTTGATTTTGAAGTGGTTCAACCTCAGGTATGACTTAGAATCCATAGATCTAGAACTTGTTTTTCTTGTGTGCGTTGTGATCTGTGAACTTTGCTGAGTACACTGCACTAATTGGATTTGGAATTTGTGGATTATTGAGTGAGAAATCTGGATTTGAAAGTTTGATGTCAAACTTTGATTGTTTCGATTTGATGAATTCATGGAGTGTTTGTGTATTTGAGTGTTTAATTCACGTTTAGGATGATTAGATGATCAGATCTGGAGGTTTATAGCTTTGTTCATGATGTTTTGTTCTTGAGCTTGAGTTTTCCGATGCCGGAGCTAGGGATCCGGTCACCGGATTTTGGAAGTGTTGGAATGTAGAAGATGATCTCACTGCCGTTGGATTTTTTATATGGACGATTCACATCACGCCAGCACATTAAAATGACCACATCTCCCTCACGTGATTTCATTTTATAATTTAATCTGAATTGAACTTTATGTTACGCACCTCACCACAGCTATCATGCACACACGCACTGAAGTCTTGGATGCTTGACCTAGTCTTAAGGTTTGACTGGATCTGGTGCGTTGGTTGGATCTAATGGCTTGTTTATTTTCCTGATTTTCTTGAATTTCTAGCATAATAATAGGGAAACCAGAGATTCTGGGCTCGGTCCCCAGCAGAGTCGCCAGCTGTCGCTCCCGAGATTTTCATCGTAGAACAAACGCGAAAGTGGCAGGGAAAGGGTAGAGTCGCCAGCCAGGCATTTTTATCCCGAAGGAACGGAAAAGGTAATGCTGCACAAACCTGAGGAATAAGGAAAGGACAAGGTCCTACGAACCAAAGATCTGGGTTCGGGAGTCGGTTACGACCTGGGAAGGTATTAGCACCCAAGACCGTCTGCCGTACCCGACGGGATCCACGCTTGTTTGTTTGCTTCAAAGGGTGAGAAAATATAACTGCTGCTGAACAAATGAACTGCTAACTGGAAAGGGAATGGAAATAAGAAAAGGAAACTGGAAAGGAAAAGGAAGGAGAAAATGTAGGGAAAATAAAGAATGTGCTCGAACGGGCCCTACCCCGCTGCCTACGTACCTCATCGGGATAATGAGGATCAGAGTCGACGTAGTTCGCCTAACTAAGGCGGGAACTTTGTTTGTGTTTTTTAGGATGACGTTGCCATAGCTCTAGCTCAGGTGTTACCGGATCTGACTCGAGGGTGTTTACCGTATCGATGTTTGAACTGTCGAGGTAAGTCGCATTCGTCCGCAAGGATTATGAGATGAGAAGAGAAGACGCGATGTCTTTGTTGATTGTCTTTTATGAGAAGTATTTTGAGTGTTTTTGCTTGTGAAGATAGTCTCATGATTAGACTTGTACATCATGCTAGACAAGTTCATACTATTCCAAGATGGAATGAATATGAGTGCCCCATGGAATAAGGCTATCTGCAAGAGACTATTTCAATCTTTTAATAAGTGTCTTTTTGGATTTTGTTTGATGATGAGAGAAGAAGACTCAAATCGGAAAAAGACAAACAATAAGGGGGACTAAGACCAACCCTAAGTTATTTATTATATACAAAAGGGAGATCCTAATGGTTTATGAGGTTTTCTAATCTTTAGGGAGAAAAGGAAAAGAAAGAAGAAAAAGGACGCAACTTACTTCCTAAGGAAGATAAGTTGATCCTAAAAAGGGGAACCCTACCAATCACAAATATGGAAGGAAAAAGGGAAATAAAATGAATAAAGAAATGCATAAAAAAAATAAAAGGATAAGGTGTAAGGAAACATACCTTTCCCTCCCTACAAACCAAACATTAGTGTGCATTTTATTAAAAAATAATAAGGCAAACACACAACAATTAAATCCTACTAATTCTAGGACTCAATCTAAACTCTATCTTAATTCTAGAGAACTAAAAAACGCTAAAACAAAGATTCAAAACCTATTACAACCCCTAATACACAAACATCTATGAAAACAATGCATAACACAAGGCAACTTTCTATAGCCAGCATACAACATGAAAAGGTAGGTGTAAAAACTCACATACAACATGCAAACATAACAAACACCACGTATTTTACAGCACCTATATGCAAAGTCAGCTATAAAATGTAAAATGCAGATTTGATTATTTTCATTTTTAATGCACAAACTTAATGGAAAATGTACCAATTAAACATGAATATGCATTTAAATATAGATCAACATGCACAAATGAGTGACATAATTATTTTGGAATGATTATGCAAGAATGCACCACATGATTGATTATGCAACAAGTATGCAAAATATGGCACATGAACATGGCATATGAACATAATGAGCATTGATCATTAATATGCAACATGATAGATCAACAAGAATGCCAAGCTCAATGCAAAATTCAGAATTGAATTGATGTGAATAATATGATCAAGCATGCAACCAAATGCACATACATACATGATTATGTGAAATGCAACATACGTTGATACAATGAAATGCAAAATGATTTAACGCAATGCGAAAGATGTACAAACAGAATGCAACATGATTATTCACATGCCAAATGATGCACAAACATAGCAACAAAATGCAAGAAATCAAATTATACACAAAGGAACACAAAAATGCATAATATGCAATATGAACGGAAACGCGTCGAAATGAATCGAAATGGGGGAGTGAGATGTCAAAACCAACCTAGAAAATTCCCTAAAATCAATACCTAAACATGTATGAACATTAGAGGCACCAAGAAGCAAGAATAAGCAAGCAACTAAGCTAAATTCCCAAAATCCCACAGAGTTAACCGGTTAACCAAATGGTTAACTAGTTAACGGACCTAAAACAACACTGGTTTGTGGAAAAACGCACGCGTTAACCTATTAACACTGAACCAGAATGTGAAAAAAGTTTAGAAATAAGTGCTTTTGGCCACAAACTCACTTCTAATGATCCCTTACCTACACATGGACATGCTAACACGAATTTCTACCCAATTAGGGCTTATTTACACATGTGTAAACACCCCAAATTTGCCCTCACCCATTCACACCATGGCTTAAGATCTCCTCATATGCATAAACTCAATCATACCATCTCACATCACATTTTTGATTCACTGCATTGTTTCAAAGTCATCTGCATCTAGGGTTTGTGATCTGAGCAATCCAAGAGCTTCTTGAGCCACTCCAAAGGCCATCAATCACTTCAAAGGGGTCTATGTGTGTTCAAGTATCATATTACATCCTCTCAAAGTCAAAAATGTCAAAGAATCACAAGAACTGGGATTGGTATGGAAGCAGAGCCAGGATTGACTGCCCAGATGACCTAGAATTAGGGTTTTGGTTTCAAAGGCCATAACTCCAAATTTTTTGGTCATTATTGTTTCTATTGGTCTCTATATGGAATAGGGAGTATGCATATCAATTTTCATGAAGAAATTCCATGGGGAAGTCATCTGATCAAAAGTTGACTTTTCAAGCAAGTCAGTGCAAAATCAGGGCATCTGAGGCCCCCATTGACCCAACAAAAGGGTGTTCTTCATCATCTTGAGTGTACATGATCTTTATTTGATCATAGAAGAAGTTGGAAGTTCACAAAATTCAAGAATTTCAAGTTTTTGCAAAGTTGACTTTTTGGGGCAAGTTTGACTTTTAAGGAATTTGTCATTTTAGGCAACTTTTCAATCCTTACTTTTTGATCCAAAAATGCTTCAAATGGAAAAAATTTAGTCATGAAAGTTGTAGAATATATCTTTCCCTTTTCAAAAAGTACAAGAACATGACCTAATTCATTTTGGATCAAAAGTTATGGTGCATCAAAGTTGGCAAAAATCACTAAATTTCAAGTTATGCACCAAATGGGAAACTTGCAAATTCTTGTACCAAGCATTCTATTGACTTCAAAACTTCATCACATGATCATACATGACCTAAAAACAGAATTAAACCAAGGGATTTTTCATTTTTGTGACTTGGTTTTCAAGAAATCCATAAGTTATTTTTCATAAGGATGCAAAGATGGATTTTTGGCAAAATCATCCTCCAAGGAATTATGTGATCACTAGCTGATTTCTATGCATTGCCATGACCAAATGGAACATTATGCAACAAAATTCAGCAAGGAGTATCTCATGTATATGGCACAAAATCATAAGAAAACACCAAGTGGGCAAGTTGCAAAAGCTAGCATAGCTCATGATCCACATGTTGCAGTCACTCATGAGAAATCTAAGGGTCATCCTTGACTCAAGCTGAGGAAGGACAAGCCCTTAGACAGCTGCTGCCATGGCCCATGCTGCAAGTACCAATCACATTGACTTTTTGGCCAAAACCCCCATACTCTTAGAACAGTGAGCAGCCACCTCTACTGACCTGCTCCACAGGCTACTCATACATTGTGGGAGTGTTATAGCAAGACATTGGCCCTTGAAGCAAGCCAGAACACAGCATACCACAAAACCTGCCAAAACTTTCCTCTCTTCGAATCACCTTCCACAGTCATCAAACACTCATTCTATCTTCACCAATCAACCAAAAAACATTCATAGAACCAATACCACCCCTCACAATGATCTGAAATAGCCTACATAAGAACCCCATTTTCTGATACACCAGAACTGGACCTCTCAAAATAGCCTGTTTAAACTCCATCCAAGCTTGCCACTAGCACAAGGGGGATCATTGGAGTGAGTTTGCACCAAAGAATAGCCCAGAAAGCCCAGAACCAGAAGCTTCACCCTCAGGTATAGCTCAAGAACTTTTTTCTCATAGCTTGTTTTTCTTGTTATAAAATGGAAGTGTGTGTTATGCTGATCATGGGGATGTCCTTAGATTTGAAAATAGTGAAGGAATGGTCATTTTATGCTTCTCTGAAATTTTGCCCGTGTTTGAGTTTGAGCTTGTTCTTCTTTGTTCATGATGGATAAATGGATTTTAAGTGGGGGTTTAGGTTTAGCATGATTAGGGGGTCATTTTGGTGAAAGAAATTTGAGGAATGGTGACCTGTAGAAGAAGCTAGGTTTTTGAGTCGTCGGAGAAGACGACCGGAACACTGTTCCGGTCGCCTGAGGGTCATTAAGCCCTAATCTCATTAATTAGCCAACTTTGAATTCTGGCCTTTGATTTGCTTCTCCTGCGCGTGTTTGAACGTTCCAGATCAGTCATTAAACCCTAACCATTAATTAATTAACTTAATTTGAATTAATTAGTCAGAACGCATCTGGACCACTCCTTTACGCGCTAGTCAACTCCCTCCACCCAACTTTGAATCTCAGCCTTTGGATTGTCATACTTTCCATTTAATTTCATTTTTATTTCAATTTTTCTTATTTAACTTCTCCATTTATTTTAAAATAGTTAGAAAAATCCTAAAAATATTTCCCTTTGCATTTTTGTTTTAAATATTTTTCTTAATCAGAAAAAATTTTTATTTTTATTTTTTGCATTTTAAAAATATTTTAAAATATTTAAAAGTTTATTTTTAATTAATTAATGAGAATTAATTAATTAAAAATACTTTTAGGTATTTAAAAATCACCAAAAAATTCATGAAACCTTTAAAAACATTTAGAAACATTGTCCAACCCTCAAACCAAATTTCTTTTTTTGATCTTGATGCATTTTGAGAATTTTTCATGGAATTAAAATCATTTTAATGCATTATTTTGATCCAAACTTCCAAAAATCATTTCTGCCTAACCATTGAGAGTTGGACTTTGATTCTTTTTGCATTGTGTTTAGTATATCATGTAGTTTGAGAGATTAAATTGGCATGATTTGATCTTTCATTTTCCATTTGTTTGGCATTTTTCTTGTTAAGGAACCCTAAAACCCTAGAAAACTTAGGAAAATCATAACTTGAACTAGGTTAAGAGTTGGAACTTCTCCTTTGGGGCAGTGAGTTAGTATAGGTCTAGGGATCCTTTGAGTGCAATTTAAATTTTTTATATTGATGTTTGCTTCTGATTTTGGTTTGTGTTTGATGCTTTGATCATAAACCCTAATTTGGGCTTCCATATGCATCCATCTTACATTTGCATTCATACCTTGACTTGCCATAGCATTTTATGCATTCTTTTGATTCATTGAACATCTTAAGACATATTGAAAGCATGTTTGATCATTGCATCTTGCATTTTCCATGTTGTATGCCATTTGCACTTCATGACTTTTCATGTATGTTCATGTTTCTTAACTTGTTTCATTTGCACCCATGAACTTGTATGATCATCCCCATGTGTTGTTTCATGTTTGTAGCATCTCATAGCATCATTAGCATCATGTATGTGCTTCTGGTTTTGTCTCTCATCATGTAATTGCATTCCATTTGACATTGCATTGCATCTTTCTCACTAACATTTCAGGTGGTAAGTGACTTTGGGAAGTGGATTTGCCTTCACTTCCCACATTTTCTTTTCATCTCTTCCATGCATCCTTGCTGCATTTTACTTTGTGTTTGAGTTTGAGCTTGTTCATTCTTCTTATTCTCACTTTCTTCCTTCAAGTGACTTGACTTCTTAAATGAAGCAAGTTACTTTGCTTCTCCTGATCCTTTCATCTGCTTCCTGGTGGTTCCATTGAAGATTTCTCTTGTTAACCTCACAAACCTTAGGAACAACCAAGCATGACAATGATTAGGGTTTTGATTAGTCTCCCCACTTAGCTTTTACCTTTGTGTCTCTTTTGAGTCTTCTCTTCTCACCTTATAATCAGGGACTAAACCCCAAAGGCTTTAAGGCTTTGTGATTAAGCTTATGCCTGCATCCTTCTATTAGGATGGAGTGTATAACTTTAATCCTAAGTGTTAAACCATTAATGTGTTTAAATCTCTTAATCAATCCACATAATAATCATCAAGACATCAAGCTTGTAACTTGGGCCTTGCATTAGGGTTCTAATTCTTCCTTAATTGGTTAAGAAGGACTAACCCTAGTGTTAATGGACAAGTCCCCCTCAAGTTGTCTTACAAATCATAAAAATCACTTCTTCATCATATCATTAACTAAAATCCACTTAATAAAGGCTTTGTTTTGTCATGGGTTTAATCCCTAATCATGGATTAAGTTGAGGAGTTTTCCTCAGCTTAAACATTCTCATCTATTATCCTTCTATTAGGATAGTGTAATGAGTCTGTTTAATCCCTGATTATGGCTTAATCTCATTACTTAACACTAAACAAAAACAACAAAAAAAACATTTAACTAATCCCAAATAGGTTAATGATCTTAACCCTATATCAAAAGGTGATTAAGTGTGAGATGCTGACTTCACACTTAAGGTATTCTCATTACCCCTAATCAGAGGGAAGATGTGATGAGGTTACTAACCCATTGGTTTAGGCTTAAGCTCATTAATTTATGACAAACTCTCAAAAGCAATAAAAGACTGAAAACTCAAAAACAAACAATAATCGTCTCCTCCGGGATTCTTTTCTCATCATCTTCACTCACAAACGAGAACTTGCTTCTTCCGTCTAATGCAAGACAGTTAGCACCTGAGCCAGACAGGTCATACACTTGAGCATAGACTAGTAAGCAGTTCACAAGTCAATTCATCTTTCAGTCTCTTTGGGTCGAACTACGGTGTTCTGACTTCCTCATTGCACGAGAGGATACGTAGGCATAACTTAACAGTTATCGAACAAAAGTCTCTGTATATTCCCCCTCTTTCTAGCCTCATTCTTTTAGCCTCATGATCTTGGGCATTTAACTCCTGTTCTTACACTGACACTTCACTTATATACTTCACTTTTCTCTTACACTGACACCTGTACATCCTTTTCCAGCTATTTTTATACATAAATTGCACTGACACTACCCCTTTAAAACACAAATCTTTTAAGCGTGGATCCCGTCGAGTACGGCGGACAATCTGGGTGCTAATACCTTCCCAGGTTGTAACCAACCCCCTTTCTCAGTCTCTCTGGTTCGCAACCGTCTTATCCATATCTTTCTAGGTCTATGCAGCATTACCTTTCCTCTGGGATAAAAATGCCTAGCTGACGACTCTTTTCTTTTCCAGTGAGTTCACTGCTGTGTGTTCTCATTGTTCTCTTTCACCGACCGTTCGCGTCTGTACCCCATTTGACCCGGCTTCATTTGGTGGGAGCGACAGCTTGGCGACTCTGCTGGGGACCCTTATATTGCGACCAGGGCTTCTGGTTCTTTTTGTGGGTTCCACCTAGCGCTTGATTGATTTGTGTTTACTGGGGTGTTATGTGCTATTTATTTTGTTTATTACCTTATGTACAGTTGTTTTATTGCTTTCTTTATAGCTTTATATACATCATACTGTCATACTGTGCTGGCTGGATCTGTTTTTGTTGCTTTGGTGGGGGGGGTCCTATTGAGAGTTGAGGTCCTATACCTGGGACCTGAGTGACACCTATGTTAGAGTGGTTCATATTCTTTCCCATTCCATCTCGGTCTGGTGCGGGAATATGAAACACGGTTCAGATATGGGTTTCTCCTTGAGAACTCTGTGTTGCAGATTTCCTGCAATACTAGGGCTATCTGGGAAGCCTGCTAAGTCTGGATGACCTTTAGTATTGACCTTCAGAAACTGGGGTGAATTAGAGGAGGAACTTTTATGGTTATTGTAAACACTGTACCTCCGGGTTAGAAGCGTTTACACTTCTCATAACTGATCCAAGTCTGAGGATCCTTGTTTTAGAACACCACCTGTGAGGGGGTTGGGCTGTTTACAGGTTTGCAAGTACCCTTGACCTCGGCATACCCTGTTACTTTGTTTCGATTAAGAATACTCCATGTTGGAATAGTTCTTGTGATTTTAACCCTGGACATGTGACTCTTTATTTGAGTCCCCCACCTTGGTTACTGGACTTTTGAACCTCCATCTGGATTTCTTGAACACACCTGGACTTATATCAGAGCACTTGATCAGATCCAGCTCAGTCACAAACCCTTGCATATCATTAGCATACATCATCATTGCATCATCTTAACATTTGCTTATTTGTTTTTCAGGGTATCCATACTTCATTTTGGCTTGGTTTTGACCCCATCATCAGCATAGACCTATCTTCATCAGCATCTACTTCAGCTATCAGCTACCTGCTTCAGTCACCTGCACCAGCCAGTCAGTGGCCCATTTTCAGTATTATCATCAGCACCTGTCTCAACTTTACTTCAACAACATGGCACCTAAGAAAAGTAATATCTCCTACCACTTCTTTCAGCCTGAGCTAGCTGACACCAGGAGGATTCAGACCCTGATTACTCCAGACCATATACTACTGTTCAGAGAACACTATGGAGGCATACTTGATGTGGTTATGGATTTGGACCCTTCACAGAGGAGCTTGATTCATACTTGCCTGCAGTTCTATGATCCCCCTATGAGGTGTTTCACTTTTCAGGATTTTCAGTTGGGCCCTTTGTTAGAGGAGTATTCATCAGTGGTTGGTGTACCCATCAGGGGTGGAGTCCCCTTCAACCCTGAGATGGCTTTTCCAAGTAATGAAGAAGTGGCAAGGGCATTTCATTTGGAGCCAGTTTTGATTGGGCAAAATATGACTACTAAGGCTGGAATCTCTGGTCTACATCTGGATTTCTTGATCTCTCAAGCTACCCTGAAGGCTTCTCTGGGAGAGTGGAAAGCAGTCTGTGCTTTGCTGGCCCTGAGCATATATGGGATTATTTTATTTGCAGATGAGCCTAAGTTTGTTAGCAAGAATGCAATCCATCTTTTCATCCTGAGGAACCCAGTGCCCACTTTATTGGGGGATTTCTACTACTCTGTCCACCAGAGGAATGAAAAGCAGAGGGGAAGATTAGTGAGATGATGTGCTCCCCTGTTCCATACTTGGCTGCTCAAGCATTTGCCAAAGACTGATGCATTCTTGAACCTTCACCAGCAAAGAAACTGGGCTAGAAGGCTCACTGCTTTGACCTCAGCTGATATCAGGTGGTGCACTCAAAGCACAAAGGGCAGGGACATCATTACCAGTTGTGGGCAGTTTCCCAATGTACCCCTGATAGGAGTTAAGGGTTGCATCAACTACAACCCTCTGCTATTCAAAAGACAACTGGGCTATGCACTGGTCCACACTCCTAAAGTACAAGATCTGGCTGAGACTCTTTACTGTGAGAACAAACCTAATCTGGCTATTGTCAGGCAGGCAGCCTGGGCCTGAGACAATGTTCAAACTAAAGGGGTAACCATTCTGGGGAAATGCAACAGTGTGGCATCATCACAATACTATGAGTGGTCCCATGCCAGGGCTCAATTTTCTGGGATGCCCTTCACCATGGAAGATATGCCTGGGCCATCCTCAGCACCACCTCCTGTCACTGTCAGTCTGGAGGAATTTGAGAATTTGAAAGAAAGAAATGAGAAGTTGACTCAGGCCCTACAGAAGACCCTCTGGGAGAGGAGTGATGGTAGGTTGGATATTGAGAGGTTAGAGAAGCTGAAAGTGGAGCATCTAGCTAGAATTGAGAAGTCAGAGGATTATATCAAGAAGTCTAGGGCCGGAGAGCAGATCTTGAAGAATGCCAGGACTGATTTGTATCTGAAAGAGAGTCAAGCTAGGTGGGTCAGGATCACCGAAGCTCGTACTCTGGAAGATAAAAGGACTCAGGACAAAATTGAGCAGCTGGAAGCTAGTGCAAAAGAGCAACAGGAAGCCCTAGCAGCAGCCCAGAGAGAAATATCAGAATTAAAGATCAGAGCTAGAGTGAAAAGGTCAAAGGACCAGAGTCAGCACAAGAAGCTAGCTGCAGCTGTTACTACCAGGAATCTCCTTATCAGGAATCTCACAGAGCGTCCAGCTGATCCTGTGACCGAAGCACTTCTCAAGGAAGTTCAGGAGGATGAGTTTGGTCTTGGTGTCTGACTTTTGCTTGTTGTTGCTTTCATTTCATGTACTTTTATTTTCTTATGTTGTATTTTGACCCCTCGGAGGGCTTGTATTTGTAAACAAACTATGTATCATTTGCCTTTTTTGTAATATATGTATTAGTTTGTTCCATTTGAGTTTCTTTCGTAGCAACATCAACAGCATCTTCAAGGGTCTGGAAGGGTCAAAACCGAGTGCCAAGCCGGATACCTTGGAAACAAATAAGCATACTGCATTGCATGCTGACCTTTTGTTTGTTTTGTAGGTTTTGATTTGTTTGTTGTTAACTCTGTTATGATTTCAGGAACTATTGCTCGCCGACGGGTGTTCCCACTCAACCGTCCACATAGATATCCAACCCGCAACAATCTTCCGGGCATACAGATGGACCAGGTACAGCAGGACCTTACAGAGGTCAGGAACCAAATGGCCAATGAAAGATTGGAAATGAGGGCTCAAATGACACAGTTTATGGAGGTGATGAACAATATGGCTCAGAGCCAAGAGAGATTAAGAGCAATGGTAGAGAGGCAGAATCAAGAAGACCCCCATCTAGGGACTGCTGGGACAAGCAACAATGAGAGGGTCCAACCTCATATCAACCCCCCTGTATTTGGATCCCACCTTCATCCAGAGATCAATATTCCTGCTAATGTACAAGGGACTGCCACTGCAGGCAGGGTACTGCAAGAAGACCCCCAGGAAGATCAGTTCACGGTGATGGGAGATGGGGAAGAAGCCTATGACAGAAGGCTGGATGAAATTGCTGAAAAATTAAGATCCTTGGAGTCTCATAACTCTTTGGGTTTTGATGTTATGGACATGGGCTTAGTGGACGGGGTCAGGATTCCCCATAAGTTTAAGCCTCCTTGTTTTGAAAAGTACAACGGGACTTCCTGCCCACTGTAAACACCCCAAATTTGCCCTCACCCATTTCACACCATGGATTGTGATCATTTCATATACATAAACACAATCATAACATCCCATATCCCATTTTTGATTCACTGCATAGATTCTAGGTCATCTGCATCTAGGGTTTGTGATCTGAGCAATCCAAGAGCTTTTTGAGCCACTCCAAAGGCCACCAATCACTTCTAAGGGGTCCACATGTGTTCAAGTATCATATTCTATCCTCTCAAAGTCAAGAATGCCAAAGAATCACAAGAACTGGGATGGGTATGGAAGCAGAGCCAGGCTTGACTGCACAGATGACCTAAAATTAGGGTTTTGGTTTCAGAGGCCATAACTCCAAATTTTTTGGTCATTCTTGTTTCTATTGGTCTCTATATGGTGTAGGGAGTATGCATATCAATTTTCATGAAGAAATTCCATGGGGAAGTCATCTGATCAAGGGTTGACTTTTCAAGCAAGTCAGGGCAAAATCAGGGCATCTGAGGCCCCCAATGACCCAATCAAAGGGTGTTCTTCACCATTTTGATTGTATATGATCTTTATTTGATCATAGAAAATGTTGGAAGTTCACATAATTCAAGAATCTCAAGTTTTTGCAAAGTTGACTTTTTGGTCAAGTTTGACTTTTAATGGAAATGTCATTTTATGCAACTTTTTCAACCCTTACTTTTTGATCCAAAAATGCTTCAAATGGAAAAACTTTGGTCATGAAAGTTGTAGAATAGATCTTTCCCTTTTCAAAAAGTACAAGAACATGACCTAATTCATTTTTGATCAAAAGTTATGGCTTGTCAAAGTTGGCAAAAATCACTAAATTTCAAGTCATGCACCAAAGAGGCAAAGTTGCAAATTCACTTCTCAAGGCCAAATAATTCAGCAAATGGGCTTCTAATTCATTCAACATGATCACACAACATTCAAAAATCATAATGGGGCAAAGAATTACATGTTTTATGGCCCATGGATCAAGTTTCCTTCATGAAGGCCAAAGGCAAAGTCAAGTTGCAAAAACTCATGATCACATTTCATCCACTTGCTAGCTACTTTGCTGATCAACCCTAGCCTTTCCCCTCACCATGCTGCGCAGTCCACACCCCTTGTACTTGGCTAGAACATGACCCATGCTTTCTCTTATACAAAGTTGACAATTTGCAAAAGTAGCCACACCTATCACAAAAGGGCATGTCACATCTTCTGACCAATCAGCATTGTTTATACAAACTAATTGCAAGCCAAAGCACATAACCAGCAAGCTTGGGACAAGCCATAGCATCACATTCTCATTTTCACTCTCAAAAGCAAAAGCTTTCGAAACTCAGCAAACAACTCACAAACTCACAAACAAACTTCATAGATCAACTCAACTCATCACCCTGGTCAGAAAGCACCCCTCATCCTTGCCCTAAACTGCCTGAATCACAAACACGATTCTCACCTGAGCTTGAACAGAAGTTGTTCAAACTTCCAAACCAGCCAACACAAACTCTTTTCAATCATCAAAGCTTCATCAGGGAGGTCCCAGGAGTGGTTTTGCACAGAAGGGAAGGTCAGAAAGTGCCAGGTTGAAAAGCTTCAAACTCAGGTAACTTCATGAACATTTTTTCCAGAAATGATTTTTAGAGTTCCTAAGTTGTTCTTCATGCTTCCCTGATCATGAATATGTTATTGGTTTTGAAAATGGTGAAGGGATGAGAGTTTAATCTTGTTTTGAAACTTTTTGCCCTAAAACTAGTTTGATTCGATTCTCATTGTTTAGGAATGATAAATGTTGTTTGAATGGGGGTTTTAATTCGTTTTTAAGTGGGGATCATTTCTGTTCAATTAGAATTTGTTTTAGATGCGTGTAGAGGGAGTTTGTGATTTTGAGTGATCGGAGAAGATGACCGGAACACTGTTCCGGTCACCTGAAAGTCATTAAGGGCTGGATTAGGGCTAATTAATTAGGCTTAGTGAGTTTAAATGCTGGCCCTTGGATATGGCGCCAAGTCAATGCACGCGCGTGTGAGTTTGAATCTGGACCATCAGATTGGATTACTTTTCTTTTTTCAGCTTTAATTCATTTTTATTTTTCATATTATTTCATTTATCTTCTCCATTTTATAAAAAATAGTAAAATCATTTTAAAAATTCTGAAATTTTTTATGCAAGCTATCATTTAATTTCAGAACACAAAAATATTTTTAATTTTATTTTTTGCATTCAAAAAGTATTTTTTAAATATTTAAAAGTTTATTTTTAATTAATTAATGAGAATTAATTTATTAAAAATACTTTTAGGTATTTAAAAATCACCAAAAAATTCATGAAACATTTAAAAACATTTAGAAACATTGTACAACCCTCAAACCAAATTTATTTTTTGATCTTGATGCATTTTGAGAATTTTTCATGGAATTAAAATCATTTTGATGCATTATTTTGATCCAAACTTCCAAAAATCATTTCTGCCTAACCATTGAGAGTTGGACCTTGATTCTTTTTGAATTGCATTGTGTTTAGCATGTAGTATGTGACATTAAATAGCCATGGTTTGATCTTTCATTTTCCATTTATTTGGTATTTTTCTTGTTAAGGAACCCTAAAACCCTAGAAAACTTAGGAAAATAATAACTTGAACTAGGTTAAGAGTTGAGACTTCTCCTTTGGGCAGTGGGTTAGTATAGGATTAGGGATCCTTTGAGTGTGTTTTCAATTTTTTGTATTGATGTTTGCTTCTGATTTTGGTTTGTGTTTGGTGCTTTGATCATAAACCCTAATTTGGGCTTCCATATGCATCCATCTTGCATTTGCATTCATACCTTGACTTGCCATAGCATTTTATGCATTCTTTTGATTCATTGAACATCTTAAGACATATTGAAAGCATGTTTGATCATTGCATCTTGCATTTGACATGTTGTATGCCATTTGCATTTCATAACTTTTCATGAATGTTCATGCTTCTTAACTTGTTTCATTTGCATCCATAAGCTTGTATGATCATCCCCATGTGTTGTTTCATGTTTGTAGCATCTCATAGCATCATTAACATCATGTATGTGCTTCTGGATTTGATATACATCATGCCATTTCATCTCATTTTGCATTGCATTGCATTTCTTTTCTAACTTTTCAGGTGGTAAGTGACTTTGAGAAGTGAGTTTGCCTTCACTTATCATAACTTCTCTTCATCTCTTTCATGCATCCTTGCTGCATTTTGTCATGTGTTTGAGTTTGAGCTTGTTCATTCTCCTCCTTCTCACTTTCTTTCTTCAAGTGACTTGACTTCTTGAATGAAGCAAGTTACTTTGCTTCTCCTGATCTTTCATCTGTTTCCTGGTGGTTCCATTGAAGTTTTCTCTTGTTAACCTCACAAACCTTAGGAACAACCAAGCATGACAATGATTAGGGTTTTGATTAGTCCCCCACTTAATTTTTACCTTTGTGTCTCATTGAGTCTTCTCTTCTCACCTCATAATCAGGGACTAAATCCTAAAGGCTTTAAGGCTTGGTGATTAAGTTTATGCCTGCATCCTTCTATTAGGATGGAGTGTATAACTTTAATCCTAAGTGTTAAACCCTTAATGTGTTTAAATCCTGTAATCAATTCATCTAATAACCATCAAGACATCAAGCTTGTAACTTGGGCCTTGTATTAGGGTTCTAATTCTTCCTTAATTGGTTAAGAAGGACTAACCCTAGTGCTAATGGACAAGTCCCCCTCAAGTTGTCTTACAAACCCTAAAAAACACTTCATCATCATATCATTAACTAAAATCCATCTTAATAAAGGCTTTGTTTTGTCATGAGTTTAATCCCTAATCATGGATTAAGTTGAGGAGCTTTTCTCAGCTTAAACACTCTCATCTATTATCCTTCTATTAGGATGGTGTAATGAGTCTGTTTAATCCCTGATTATGGCTTAATCTCATTACTTAACACTAAACAAAA
Source organism: Lathyrus aphaca (assembly GCA_963966055.1). Lineage (NCBI taxonomy): Eukaryota > Viridiplantae > Streptophyta > Magnoliopsida > Fabales > Fabaceae > Lathyrus > Lathyrus aphaca. The sequence continues at coordinate 232,063,333 of OZ014524.1, forward strand.
ACCACAAAAACATCTAAATAATCACAAGTAGGTTAATGATCTTAATCCTACACCAAAGGTGATTAAGTGTGAGAATCTGACTTCACACATAAGTTATTCTCATTACCCCTAACCAGAGGGAAGATGTGATGAGTTTACTAACCCATTGGTTTAGGCTTAAGCTCATTAACTTATGACAAGCATTCAAAAGCAATAAAAGACTGAAAACTCAAAAAAACAAACAATAATCGTCTCCTTCGGGATTCTTTTCTCATCTCATTCACTCACAAACGAGAACTCGCTTCTTCCGTCTAATGCAAGACAGTTTGCACCTGATCCAGACAGGTCATACACTTGAGCATAGACTAGTAAGCAGTTCACAAGTCAAATTTATCTTTCAGTCTCTTTGGGTCGAACTACGGTGTTCTGACTTCCTCATTGCACGAGAGGATACGTAGGCATAACTTAACGATTATCGAACAAAAGTATCTGTATATTCCCCCTCCTTCCAGCTTCATTCTTTTAAGCCTCATAGTCATGAGCATTCCATTCTTATCTCTGCACTGACACTGTATATATCACACTTCACACTTTCTTTACACAGACACCTGTACATTCTTTTCCAGCTATTCTATGCACAAATTGCACTGACACTACCCCTTTAAAACATAAATATTTTAACCGTGGATCCCGTCGAGTACGGCGGACAATTTGGGTGCTAATACCTTCCCAGGTTGTAACCAACCCCCTTTCTCAGTCTCTCTGGTTCGCAACCGTCTTATCCATTCTTTTTCTAGGTCTATGCAGCATTGCCTTTCCTCCGGGATAAAAATGCCTAGCTGGCGACTCTTTTCATTCCATCCTTTCGCTAACCGTTCGCGTTTGTACCATATTTGAGCCCAGTCTCATCTTTTGGGAGCGACAGCTTGGCGACTCTGCTGGGGACCCTTATACTGCAACCAGGGCTTCTGGTTCTTTTTGTGGGTTCCTCCTAGCGCTTGATTGATTTGTGTTTACTGGGGTGTTATGTGTAGTTGTATATTTGTTTTGTTTATTGCTTCATGTACAGTTGTTTTACTGCTTTCTTTAGAGCTTTGCATTATATCATATTGTCATACTGTGCTGGCTGGATCTGTTTTGTTGCTTTGGTGGGTGGGTGTTCTATTGAGAGTTGAGGTCCTATACCTGGGACCTGAGTGACACCTAGGCTAGAGTGGTTCATATTCTTTCCCATTCCATCTCGGTCTGGTGCGGGAATATGAAACACGGTTCAGATATGGGTTTCTTCTTGAGAACTCTGTGTTGCAGATTTCCTGCAATGCTAGGGCTATCTGGGAAGCCTGCTAAGTCTGGATGACCTTTAGTATTGACCTTCAGAAACTGAGGTGAATTAGAGGAGGAACTTTTATGGTTATTGTAAACACTGTACCTCCGGGTTAGAAGTGTTTACACTTCTCATAACTGATCCAAGTCTGAGGATCCTTGTTTTAGAACACCACCTGTGAGGGGGTTGGGCTGTTTACAGGTTTGCAGGTACCCTTGACCTCAACATACCCTGTTACTTTGTTTGATTAAGAGTACTCCATTTTGGAACAGTTCTTGTGATTTTAACCCTGGACATGTGGCTCTTTATTTGAGTCCCCCCACCTTGGTTACTGGACTTATAGACCTCCATCTGGACTTCTTGAACATACCTGGACTTATATCAGAGCACTTGATCAGATCCAGCTCAATCACAACCCTTGTATATCATTTGCATACATCATCATTGCATCATTTTGACATTTGCTTATTTGTTTTTCAGGGTATCCATCCTTTATTTTTGGCTTGGTTTTGACCCCATCATCAGCATAGACTCATCTTCATCAGCATCTACTTCAGTTATTTGTTACCTGCTTCAGTCACCTGCATCATCAGTCTCAGCCTGTCAGTGGCCCATTTCCAGTGTTATCATCAGCACCTGTTTCAACTCTTCTTCAACAGCATGGCACCTAAAAAGAGTAATATCTCCTACCACTTCTTTCAGCCTGAGCTAGCTGACATCAGGAGGATTCAGACCCTGATTACTCCAGACCATATACCACTTTTCAGAGAACACTATGGAGGCATACTTGATGTGGTTATGGATTTGGACCCTTCACAGAGGAGCTTGATTCATACTTGCCTGCAATTCTATGATCCCCCTCTGAGGTGTTTCACTTTTCAGGATTTCCAGTTGGGACCTTTATTGGAGGAATACTCATCATTGGTTGGTATACCTATCAGGGGTGGAGTCCCCTTCAACCCGGAGATGGCTTTCCCAAGTAATGAGGAGATAGCAAAGGCATTGCATCTGGACCCAGTTCTGATTGGGCATCATATGACTACTAAGGCTGGAATCTCTGGCCTGCATCTGGATTTCTTGATCTCTCAAGCTACCCTGAAAGCTTCTTTGGGAGAGTGGAAAGCAGTATGTGCTTTATTGGCCCTGAGCATATATGGGATTATATTATTTGAAGATGAGCCTAAATTCATTAGCAAGAATGCAATCCATCTTTTCATCCTGAGGAACCCAGTGCCCACTTTATTGGGGGATTTCTACTACTCAGTGCACCAGAGGAATGAAAAGCAGATGGGAAGATTAGTGAGGTGTTGTGCTCCTTTGTTCCATACCTGGCTTCTCAAGCATTTGCCCAAGACAGATGCATTTTTGGATCCTCATCAGCAGAGAAACTGGGCTAGAAGACTCACTGCTTTGACTTCAGCTGATATCAGGTGGTGCACTCAAAGCACAAAGGGCAGGGATATCATTACCAGTTGTGGGCAGTTTCCTAATGTACCCCTGATAGGAGTTAAGGGTTGCATCAATTACACCCCCTGCTATTCAAAAGACAACTGGGCTATGCATTGGTCCACACTCCTAAGGTACAAGACTTGGCTGAGACTCTTTACTGTGAGAACAAGCCTAATCTGGCTATTGTCAGGCAGGCATCCTGGGCCTGGGACAATGTTCAGACTAAAGGAGTAACCATTCTGGGAAAGTGCAACAATGTGGCATCAGCACAGTACTATGAGTGGTCCCATGCCAGGGCTCAATTTTCTGGGATGCCCTTCACCATGGAATATATACCGGGACCATCCTCAGCACCACCTCCTGCCACTGTCAGCTTAGAAGAGTTTGAGAGTTTGAAAGAAAGAAATGAGAAGTTGACTCAGGCTCTACAGAAGACCCTCTGGGAGAGGAGTGATGGTAGGTTGGATATTGAGAGGTTAGAGAAGCTGAGAGTAGAGCATCTGGCTAAAATTGAGAAGTCTGAGGATTACATCAAGAAGTCTAGGGCTGGAGAACAGATCTTGAAGAATGCCTGCAAGGAAGCTCAGTTCCAGAAGGCAAGGACTGACTTGTATCTAAAAGAGAGTCAAGCTAGGTGGGTCAGGATCACCGAAGCTCGTACTCTGGAAGATAAGAGGACTCAGGACAAGATCGAGCAGCTGGAAGCTAGTGCAAAAGAGCAGCAGGAAGCCCTGGCAGCAGCCCAGAGAGAGATCTCAGAACTGAAGATCAGAGCTGGAGTGAAGAGGTCAAAGGACCAGAGTCAGCACAAGAAGCTAACTGCAGCTGTTACTACCAGGAATCTCCTTATCAGGAGTCTCACAGAGCGTCCGGCTGATCCTGTGACTGAAGCACTTCTCAAGGAAGTTCAGGAGGATGAGTTTGGTCTTGGTGTCTGACTTTTGTTTGTTGTTGCTTTCATTTCATGTACTTTTATTTTCTTACGATGTATTTTGACCCCTCAGAGGGCATGTTTTGTAAAGAACAAATTATGTATCATCTGCTTTTTTGTAATATATGTATCAGTTTATTCCATTTAAGTTCTTTTCAAGCAACATCAACAGTATCTTCAAGGGTCTGGAAGGGTCAAAACCAAGTGCCAAGCCGGATACCTTGGAAACAAATAAGCATACTGCATCGCATGCTAACCCTTTTGCTTGTTTTTCAGGTTTATTTTGTTGTTGTTGCTAACTCTGTTGTGTAACTCAGGAACTATTGCTCGACGTCGGGTATTTCCACTCAACCGTCCACACCGATATCCAACCCGTAACAACCTTCCGGGCATACAAATGGATCAGGTACAACAGGACCTTGCAGAGGTCAGAAACCAAATGGCCAACGAAAGATTGGAAATGAGAACTCAGATGACGCAGTTTATGGAAGTGATGAACAATATGGCTCAGAGCCAAGAGAGATTGGGAGCAATGGTGGAAAGGCAGAATCAAGAAGATCCCCATATAGGGACTGCTGGGACAAGCAACAATGAGAGGGTCCAACCTCATGTCAACCCCCCGGTATTTGGACCCCACCTTCATCCAGAGATCAACATTCCCGCTAATGTACAAGGGACTGCCACTGCAGGCAGAGTGCTGCAAGAAGACCCCCAGGAGGATCAGTTCACAGTAATGGGTGCTAGGGATGAGGCCTATGACAGAAGGCTGGATGAAATTGCTGAAAAATTAAGATCCTTGGAGTCTCAAAACTCTTTGGGTTTTGATGTTATGGACATGGGCTTAGTGGACGGGGTCAGGATTCCCCATAAGTTTAAGCCTCCTTGTTTTGAAAAATACAATGGGACTTCCTGCCCACGGACCCACTTACAATCCTTTCTGGGGAGGTTGAAGGCATACACCATGGACGAGAAGCTATGGATGTTTTATTTTGAGGATAGCTTAACTGGAGCGTCAAGGGAATGGTACTCCCATCTGACTAGAGCGACCATCAGGTGTTGGAAGGACTTGGCAGAGGCCTTCATCCGACAATACCAGTATAATTTGGATATGGCACCCAACAGGACCCTCCTGATGGGGATGTCTGAATCATCTAGGGAAAGCTTCCGAGAATACGCCCAGAGATGGAGACAGCTGGCTGCTGCTGTCCAGCCACCTATGTCAGAGAGGGAGATGGCAGATATGTTTATGAACACCCTCCAAGGAACATACATTGACAGGCTGGCTGCTTTCTCTTCTACCAGCTTTGCAGATGTCGTTATAGCTGGAGAGAGAATTGAGAGCCTGTTAAAGATGGGCAAAATTTCTGACAACGGTGCCAGCTCATCCAGTAATACAAGGAAGCCATTTGCGGGCCCAAGAAGAACTGGTGAGACCAATGCTATCCATACCAACAGGGGCAGGCCCCAATATGTTCATAGGTATGTGGCAGCAGTCACCATTCCCGCTCCAATTCATCCACAACCAGTTTATCAACCACAACAACAAAATTATCAGCAACAAAGTCAGTATCCTCCTCAGAGAAACTACAACAACACCAACAACAACAATCAGCAAAGACCGTTCCAACAGAGACCTTCTCAAGCCAATAGGGTGATCGATCCGATCCCTATGCCATATGCCACATTACTGCCACAACTCCTGAAACTCAACCTGGTTGAGCTAAGGACGTTGGCACCTCCGGATCCTGCTAGTCTACCCAGAAATTACGACTCCAACGCCAGATGTGCTTTCCATTCAAATGCACCTGGCCATAGTACAGAGAAGTGCAGAGCTTTGCACATGAAGGTACAAGACTTGGTAGACTCTAAGGCTCTAAACTTCGCACCACCACCAAATGTTAACAAGAACCCTATGCCAAACCACGGAGGTCCCAGAATCAATGCTATTGAAGAAGACAAGCTGTCTTACTTAATAACCAGTGTGGGTCAGATTCGGACACCGTTGGTAGAGATTAAAGCTCAACTCCTTGAATGTCAAATGTTCCCAGGATGTGAGCTAGGGTGTGCTTATTGCAACATTTCAGTGAATGGTTGTGATAACTTGAGAGATGGCATAGATGGTCTCATCCAGAGTGGCCTGCTTCAAATCACAACATCAATTCCTACCAATCCAGCAACCTCATCAACAACAATCCCCGAGTCTTCTACAAATACAACAACCATTGTTCCAAGCAACTCTTCAATCTCATCAACAAATGCTTCATCTGTTACTTCAACGGACCAGATATCAGCAAACACTCCTTCTACAACTTCAGCACCCCTCCATTCAGAATCTCCTACAACAACAACACCCATCCTCCCAACAATGTCTCCTACAACTTCAACCGCGAATGTCTCAACAGTTACAATTTATTATGATCCTGAAAATGACTCTGCCTACAACTCACAAAATGCCACTCCCATCAGAGCACCAGTCACAATATACTATGATCCACAGACTATCACAGTCCCTTCTGCAGCTGCCATCAGTCCAGTCACTGTCACAGTACCTGGACCAGTACCTTATGAAAGCAGTAATGCCATCCCTTGGCATTACGGCTCTGATCTATACTGCGAAGGACAGAAAATCACTTTTGAATCATCAACCCCTACACCACAAATAGATAATGTGGGAGGAGGCGGAGGCTTCACTAGAAGCGGACGTCTCTTTGCTCCACAAATTCAAAGACCCACTGCCGAAGCAGAAGCTGCTGCCAAGGCAAAAGGGAAGAGCTTGGTGCAGGAAGAGCAGATTGTTAAAGAAGCTTTGAAAACCCCTTTTGATCAAGAAGTTGATGAATTCATGAGAATCATCAAGAAAAGTGATTACAAAATAGTGGACCAGCTTCACCAGACGCCTTCCAAGATCTCTATTCTATCATTGCTTATGTGCTCCGAGGCCCATCGGAACGCACTACTCAAGGTCTTGCACGCAGCTTATGTGCCAGAAGAGATCACAGTCAATCAGTTGGAAGTTGTGGTTGGAAATGTTAATGCTAGTCATGGACTAGGGTTCACCAACACTGATTTGACTACTGAAGGCCGCAATCATAACAAGGCTTTGCACATTACCATGGAATGCAAAGGTGCAGTTCTTTCCCATGTGCTGGTAGACACAGGATCATCCCTCAATGTATTACCTAAAAAAGCCCTTGTGAAGCTAGAGTATGACGGATTGGCATTACGGCCCAGCAACCTGGTAGTAAGAGCCTTTGATGGTTCTAAGAGATCGGTTCTGGGAGAAATTGAGTTGCCTATAACGATTGGCCCACAAACTTTCAAAACGACCTTCTACGTGATGGATATACAGCCTGCCTACAGCTGTCTATTGGGTAGGCCATGGATTCACGCCGCTGGCGCCGTGACCTCAACCCTTCACCAAAAGTTAAAATTCGAGTGGGAGGGTCAAGTCGTTACTATCTGTGGAGAGGAGGATATTTTTGTTAGCCACCTGGCTACCTACAAATACATTGAGATGGATGGGGAGGTCCACGAGACGATGAGTCAAGGGTTTGAGGCCTTGAACATAAATGAAACATCTGCTGTACCTGGAACCTCAATGACATCATACCAACAAGCCCGAAAGGTTGTTGAAGAAGGAACTGCCCGAGGCTGGGGCAAATTGTTACCTGTGGAGAAGAAAGAGGATAGATTTGGGTTGGGTTACAAACCAACTCAACAATATCAAGCAGAGGCTGCTAAAGAGCCCAACTTTGTTAGTGGGGGAATGCTCACCCCCGATGCTGTCAACAATTTGGAAGACGAGGACGAAAGCGACCGCAACCTGGAGAGTTGGATCCGTCCAAAGATCCCGGGGAGCAGTATCTCAAACTGGTCTTCCCAGGAAATTATAAGAGTTACTCATGCAGAGTAATTATTATTTCCTGTATTTTTATAGCATGCATCAAGTCTTGCATCTTGCCCAAGATGACAAGACTCATTTTGTAATCGGGCCATCTGTAATTTTTGTGCAACAAGATTAATCAATGAAATATCAGACATCTTTTGCAAATGAGTCTTTTTCTTTTCCGCTCACTGTTTTTCCATTCTTCTTTTTGTACAAAAAATAAATGGCAGTGTTTTCAAAATGACAATTTTATTTCACTTTTCTAAACAAGATTAAAATCAAATCACTAAAATGAACAAACTGAACCCTTGCAGAGAGTGCCTTCCAGACAGCACCAACAACAGCACGGCTATGACTTCGTATGACTTTGACAATCCGATCAATCAAGCTGATGAAGGGGTTGAAGAAGAATATGAGCTTCCTGAAGAGCTAGCCAGATTGTTGAGACAAGAGGAAAAGGTTATTACTCCTCACCAGGAGGAGGTTGAAACAATCAATCTTGGTACAGATGAAGACGTGAAAGAAGTTAAAATCGGGGCCTGCTTACAAGACTCAGTGAAGAGACAACTGATTGACCTGCTTCAAGAATATGTGGACGTGTTTGCTTGGTCTTATCAAGATATGCCAGGGTTGGATACCGACATTGTTATGCACAAGCTGCCTTTAAGAGAAGAATGTCCACCGGTTAAACAGAAACTGCGCCGTACTCGCCCAGATATGGCAATGAAAATCAAGGAAGAGGTACAAAAGCAATGGGACGCCGGGTTCCTTGCCGTAACTAGCTATCCACCGTGGGTTGCTAATATAATAACTGTGCCTAAGAAAGACGGCAAAGTAAGAATGTGTGTTGACTACCGGGATCTGAATAGAGCCAGCCCGAAAGATGATTTCCCATTACCTCACATTGATGTATTGGTGGATAATACAGCTCAGTTCTCGGTATTCTCCTTCATGGATGGGTTTTCAGGATACAATCAGATTAAAATGTCACCTGAAGATATGGAGAAGACGACCTTCATCACACCCTGGGGCACATTCTGTTACAAGGTAATGCCATTTGGGCTCAAGAATGCCGGTGCAACATATCAACGGGCTATGGTAACATTATTCCACGATATGATCCATAAAGAAATCGAATGTTATGTGGATGACATGATTGCCAAGTCCCTTACTGAAGAAGACCATCTGGTAAATCTGCTAAAGTTGTTCAAGCGTCTGAGGAAGTACCAACTGAAGTTGAACCCCAACAAATGCACATTCGGGGTGCGATCTGGTAAGCTGCTGGGATTTATTGTAAGCGAGAAAGGGATTGAAGTTGACCCTGATAAAGTCAAAGCCATTCAAGAGATGCCTGCACCGAAAATTGAAAAAGAAGTTCGAGGGTTTCTAGGTAGATTGAACTACATCTCAAGGTTCATATCTCACCTTACAGCAACCTGTGAGCCCTTGTTCAAGTTGTTGAGAAAAGAACAAACGGTCAGGTGGAACGAAGACTGTCAGAAGGCTTTTGACAAGATCAAGGAATACTTGCAAGAACCTCCAATCCTTATGCCTCCAGTTGAGGGAAGACCTCTGATAATGTACTTGACAGTATTAGAAGAGTCAATGGGGTGCGTGTTGGGCCAGCATGACGAGTCTGGTCGAAAAGAGTATGCAATATACTACCTAAGCAAAAAGTTTACCGACTGTGAACAACGTTATTCACTGCTCGAGAAAACTTGCTGTGCTTTAGCGTGGGCTGCTCGCCGACTGAGACAGTATATGTTGACCCACACTACCTTGTTGATCTCAAAAATGGACCCAGTTAAGTACATATTTGAGAAGCCAGAACTTACCGGACGGGTTGCAAGATGGCAAATGATCCTTACAGAGTATGACATCCAATACACCTCTCAGAAAGCCATCAAGGGCAGTATATTGTCTGAATATCTTGCTGAGCAACCTATTGATGATTACCAGCCTATGAGATTTGACTTCCCTGATGAAGACATCATGTTCATAAAAGGAAAAGATCATGAAGAGCCTGTTCACACTGAAGGGCCTGACCCGGAAGAAGAATGGACTATGATGTTTGACGGGGCTGTTAACATGAATGGTCGTGGTGTTGGTGCAGTACTCATTACACCTAAGGGAGTTCACCTGCCTTTCTCGGCAAAACTCACTTTCAACTGCACTAACAACGAAGCTGAATACGAAGCTTGCATTATGGGTCTTGAGGAAGCCATTGACCTCAGGATCAAGACATTGAATGTATTCGGAGATTCAGCTCTGGTAATCAATCAGACCAATGGCAAATGGTACACCCACCAGGATCATCTAATACCTTACAGGGTTTATACGAGGAGGTTATTGACTTTCTTTACAACAGTCAAGCTTGAGTATATCCCTCGGGACGAGAATCAGTTTGCAGATGCTCTGGCTACCATTTCGTCCATGATCAAAGTTCAAACTGCCAACTTTGTACCTCAGATCTCAGTGTCCAGACTTGACAGGCCAGCATATGTATTCACAGCAGACATTGTCAAAGATGATAAGCCTTGGTTCCATGACATTAAGTGCTTCTTGGAGGATCAAGCATACCCACCTGGGGCATCTTCCAATGATAAGAAGACATTGAGAAGGCTTGCTAGTAGTTTCTTTCTGAATACTGATGGTTCTCTATACAAGAGGAACTTTGATATGGTACTCCTCAGATGCGTCGACAAGACAGAAGCAGATTTGTTGGTGCATGAAGTGCACGAAGGATCCTTTGGTACCCATGTGGGAGGGCATGCCATGGCTAAGAAGTTGTTAAGGTCAGGCTATTACTGGATCACAATGGATGCTGATTGTTGTGCCTACGCCAGAAAATGCCATAACTGCCAGATTTATGCGGATAAGGTGCATGTGCCTCCCAATCCTTTGAATGTGATGTCTTCACCCTGGCCCTTTGCTATGTGGGGCATTGACATGATTGGCAAGATTGAACCAACTGCTTCAAATGGCCACAGATTCATCTTGGTTGCTATTGACTATTTTACCAAGTGGGTTGAAGCAGCTTCCTATGCCAATGTTACAAGACAAGTGGTAGCCAGATTTCTGAAAAGAGATATCATCTGTCGATATGGAGTTCCCGAGCGAATCATTACTGATAATGGTTCCAATTTAAACAACAAGATGATGGCTGAACTATGCCAGGACTTCAAAATTCAACATCACAATTCTTCTCCTTACAGGCCAAAGATGAATGGCGCTGTTGAGGCAGCAAATAAAAATATCAAGAAGATTGTGCAGAAGATGGTGGTCACTTATAAGGACTGGCATGAGATGCTACCATTTGCCTTGCATGGGTACCGCACGTCGATCAGAACATCCACCGGGGCAACACCGTATCAGCTTGTCTATGGTATGGAGGCAGTCCTTCCTGTTGAAGTTGAGCTACCCTCTCTACGGGTACTGATGGATGTTAAATTAAGCGAAGCAGAATGGGTTCGGTCCCGATATGAGCAACTGAGTCTGATAGAAGAGAAGAGATTGGCTGCAATCTGTCATGGGCAGTTGTATCAGAAAAGAATGAAGAAGGCCTTCGATCAGAAAGTCAGGCACCGAGAGTACCAAGTAGGGGATCTTGTGATGAAAAGAATCCTCCCTCCGCATACAGACCACAGGGGCAAGTGGACTCCGAATTATGAAGGACCATTTGTAGTAAAGAAAGTTTTCTCCGGCGGAGCACTCATGCTCGGTACTATGGATGGTGAAGACTTCCCGTCCCCTGTGAATTCAGATGCAGTTAAAAAATACTTCGCATAAAATGACCCGCTGGACACAAAAACAGAATGTAAGTCCAGGCAAAAATAGGGCATCCCGGCGAGTCAAAAACAGAATAAAAGACTCGGGCAAAAATAAGGGAAAATAAACAAAAAATGTACACCCGCTGAGTTGAAAAGCCACATTGGACAACTCAGGCAAAAATGGGTATCCCGATGGATTGAAAACCCGAAAGGGAGATCCATGCAAAATAAGGGAATGAGCGAACAACTGCATTCTGAATTCGTCTGTATCGCCTACAACTTGGTAAGCCTCGGAAGGATCAAGCTTCAGCCTTCTTCAGAAAGCAAGATGAGAAGAACGTCAAATGTCATACGAGTCATAGCAGAAAGGGAAGCTTCTTGGAGCGTCGACAACATTGCCAGCCTTTTGTTTCTCATTTTGTAACAATCTCCCCATTTCAGGGGATTTGTTTCTTTGACTGTATCTTGCCAATTCAGGGCACACGAATTAATAAAATCAGATTTCCAGTCATGTTTCGTCTTGTACATTTTTATTTGCAAAAAATGTCTGATGTCTTAAGAAGAACTAATTGCATGAATACAGATGCTTACCTTCAAAATAAAAGTTACGTGCTTGCAGGAAATATACTTACTCTCAGAAGTGTCTAAACTCCTATGACGGAATCCAGTAAAGGATACCTCGGGATTACTTGTGCGTTTCCCTATCTTTGCAGGATTGCAGGTATCCAAAACGCAACTTGGGGCATGAAAGCTTCACTCCAACAAGCTGGCGAATCAACACTTACTCAGTCTTAGCACCAAAAGTACTTTCTCCCCAGCTGAGTTGCCACTTGTCACTTCTCCCAGCCGAGGTACCAATCATTCTTCCTCAGCCAAGTACAAAAGCCAGGGAACCACTTCCCCACAGAGTTTCAGCCTCTATCCAGAGGAGCAACGCATGAAGGGATCACAACAGAGTGAAGAAAGTTTCTACAAACCCCAGCTGGGTCCCTCATTATCAGGATGGGTCTATCAGTGACCTTTTCCCCCCAAGCAAGTACATCTCATCAGATCTACCAATGATCTCACCCCCAGCTGGGATGTCCATTTCAACCAGATCGGCCAGAGATCTTCATAGCAACGGGATCCGAATCCCGGTTTGGTATCTTTGCACAATCATGGCATTTGCATCATATTCACCCACAAAGCGTAGCATTCCGTCTAATACGGAGAATTACGGCAAAAATCAACATATGGCATAATCATAAGCCATGTTTTGAATCAAGCACTTGTGAATAATGACAATCCGTCAACCATATACAAAATACCCCCCAGATTTCCCAGCAAAAAACAGTTGCCTTACATTCCCAAACACCAGTATATACTCCTTGTGGCACCCGTCCGTGTCATATCCTCAGCAGAAAGCCAAAGACATCCCCTTTGCACTTGCAGATATGTATATATATACACTTCCTTGACATCCGTCCATGTCATTTTTCCCAGTACAGGATGTAAACACTTTGTATATCAGATACTTGTTTATAATATACCTTTTTACACTCGTCAGTGTCACTCTCTCCAGCAGATTGAACACTCATCTATACATCACTCATACTTACTACTCATGTCATACTTATACAGATACTCATCCGTATCTTGTATACACCATTTATATCCCCGCATATTCAACACTCGTCAGTGTTCTTTGTTAACCAGATGGTACTCGTCCGTATCATCATCTCTGAACATGCGTCAAGCGTTTGTTTCTACCTGATACTCGTCCGTATCATAGTCTTAAGGATGCTCGTCCGCATCTTTAATCCATACACTGTGTCAAACACTTTTGTCTTCTTGAATATAGATACTTGTCTGTGTCTACTATTCCCCGGAAGAGTCCTTTCAGATTCAACACCCGTCCGTGTTCTCTGTTAACCAGTTGATACTCTTCCGTATCATCATCTCTGAACACGTGTCAGTATTTGTTTCTACCCGATACTCGTCCGTATCGTAGTCTTAAGGATGCTCGCTCGCATCTTTAATCTATACACAAGGTCTAAACACTTATACCTTTTGTTTCTTGGATGTAAACACTCATCCGTGTTTACTATTCCCCAGTAGATCGTCAACGAAGCAATTTTCTTTTTTTTTCTATCTAACATTCGCCCTATGTCATGATAAACTTTGAGAGCAGCCGTACCCTGCTAGGTGGTCGTCCTCCACCTCTTGATGATGTCCTTCATTGTAAACACCCCAAATTTGCCCTCACCCATTCACACCATGGCTTGTGATCATCTCATATGCATAAACACAATCATATCATCTCACATCTCATTTTTGATTCACTGCATAGCTTCTAAGGCATCTGCACCTAGGGTTTGTGATCTGAGCAATCCCAAAAGCATCTTGAGCCATTCCAAAGGCCACCAATCAACCCAAAGGGGTCCATGTGTGTTCTTATATCATATTCCATCTCCTCAAAGTCAAAATTGCAGAGGAATCACAAGGACTAGGGTTTGAGTGGATGCAGAGCCAGGATGAACTGCACAGTTGACCTAAAGTTAGGGTTTTGGTTTCAGAGGCCATAACTCCAATTTTTTTGGTCCTTCTTGTTTCCATTGGTCTCTATATGGTATAGGGAGTATGCATATCAATTTTCATGAAGAAATTCCATGGGGAAGTCATCTGATCAAGAGTTGACTTTTCAGACAAGTCAGTGCAAAATCAGGGCATCTGAGGCCCCCAATGACCCAACCAATGGGTAATCTTCATCATTTTGAGTGTATATGATCTTTATTTGATCATGGGAGAAGGTTGAAGTTCATAGAAATCAAGAATTTAGGGTTTTTGCAAATGTTGACTTTTTGGGCATAGTTGACTTTTCAAGAATGCATCATTTTAGGTCAATTTTCAAGCTTTGATTCTTGGTCCAAAAAGGCTCCAAATGGAAAAACTTTGGTCATGAAAGTTGTAGATCCCATCTTTCCCTTTTCAAAAAGTACAAGAACATGATCAAACTCTTCTTGGATCAAAAGTTATGGCAATGCAAAGTTGGCAAAAATCATTAATTTCTAAGGCATGCTTCAAATGGAAATTTTGCAAAGTCTTGAACCAAAGCCAAATGTAGCCTCTAATTCATTTCAAACCAACACATAAACATTCTCTAAGTGCTGAAAATCAGAATTGGATCAAGTTTGCCTATGGTTTGGTTTGTGTAATAAGGTTTTCTTCACATGTGAACCATAAAGCAACAAGTTGCAAAACTCATGATCATGCTCCCTCAACTTGCTGCCTTGGCCTTTGGACCTTGCTGGCTCTCTCACCACACCATGATGCGCCAGACCTAGCCTTGTACCAAGCTAGTATCAAGCCCATGCTTCTCTTACAAGATTTTTGACTTTTGGCAAAAGCAAACTTACCAATCACAAAAGCACAAGTCACATCATCCAGCCAATCAGATTTGTTTATGTTATCAATTTGCAAGCTAGCCATAACAAGAGGCAAGGCTGAAACCATCACACTACACACATTCACAAAAACCTTCCACATTGCAACTTGCTTCGAATCTCTTAACACAGCCACCAAACACAAAAACTTTCTTCATCATCCAACTCAACACACTTCATAGGCCACCCAGTACCAAGAACACAAGCCTGAAACAGCCTGAACACTCCATAACCATTCTTCACCTCAGCCTGCATTTTCTATCGAATCTCTCTCCACAAGCCACAAACAGCCAAACAAACCTTGCAAAGTGTTGCACCCCAAAATTTGCCCTCACAATACAAGACTTTGTGTTCTAAGAAGGTTCACAAGGTTCACAAGTTTTCCAACACTTGCACAATCTTTCATGAGGTTCATAAAGTTCACAAACTACTTTATGAAGGGTCACAAGGTTCACAAGGTCCACAATGCTTTCAATACCTTTCATGAGGTTCATAAAGTCCACAAGTTACTTTATGAAGGTTCACAAGGTTCACAAGTTTCACAATGATTACAAAGCTCTCCTGAGGCCTACAAAGCCACTTCATGAGGTTCACCAGGTTCACAAGCTTCACAATACCTCCCATGAGTATCACAAGACATTTTATGATGGTTCACAAGGTTCACAAAGTTCACAATTGGTCAAAAGAGTTGACAATTCCCTCAGACAATGCACCTCCTAAACAGGGCATCCATAACTAGGGTTTTGACTTCAATCAGGCTAAATAGACTTCCAATACCTCAAGTGAGTTTCATGACATCTTATATGTGAATAAGAACCCCCATGTCAAGTTTCAAGACTTTTCTCAAAAGTTTGCTCAGTCAGATGATCAGATAAGTCAAAATCAGTCAATGCAGTTAAAAAGTCAAACTAAGGTCAACTGTGGTCAAACCAAAGTCAAACTTCATGATTTTTTGCCAACATCAAGTATATGAAGTAAAATTCATCATTTGATCAAGGGTTGATCATGATTCATCAAGGAGATTCCAGATCATCAATAATCAGGAGTTTCTAAATTAGGGTTTCCTCAGTAAAAGTCAACTGAACTTTGACCAGGCATAACTTTCACATACTTCATCACCAAGTCTCCATCCAAAGCTCATTTTGAAGGAAATTGAATTCTCTACAACTTTGATGTTGAAGGTTAAGCCCAAAAATGCTTCATTTGAAAGATATGATCTAAGACATTATAGGTCATTTCAAAAGTCAACAAAAAGTCAACAACTTCAAAAGGGCATAACTTGAGATTGGTAAATGATATGGACCTGAAACCAATGGGGTTGTTTAGAGGACTCTTCAAGCTTTCCAAAAAGTCCAAGAACATCCTCATACCTTTAAAATTGAGGGAGATGTGCCCTTGCAAAGTTGGACAATTTTGTGAAGGTTTATGTTGAAAAAGGAGGTTCAAAATCATTTCTTTTCAAATGGGCCATTCAATTTGTGACCCAATCCACTTCATAATGCCATGCACGAAATTTTCATGATATTCTCATATTTTTTATTTTATTTTATTAATTTACTATGATTTATTACATTTTAAATCATTTTAAATTTGAAAAAATATTAAACATGAGAGAATATTTTTGTGATTGGATCTAGAAAATCATAAATGATGATTGGAGTCAAAAGAGAAGGAAATTATAAGATCCCTCCCAAAATAGTAAGGCATTATGATCAAATATTTGAAAATTACACAATGATCTTTATGAATCTTTTTTGGATCAAATCTTCACACAACCAAATGGTTTTTCTGACCTAAATCAATCCCATATATATACATAACATAAACCTAATGCAGAGGGACGAATTGGAGCAGCCAAGAGGTAAGAACAAGAACACAAAAATTCTTCAAAAGTTGAAATTCGGATTTGGAGATTCAAGCCCTTTTGAATCAATTTGAAGGTGTAGACACGTTTCTAAGACATCATTGAATCATTCTCAGTGATCATTTGCATTTGAAACACCACATATAGCACAACCCGAATTCATAATGTTCTTCATATTTCAATTTTTCGATTTCGCATATTGAGTGGATTTTAATGTCTTGTGATCATTGTTTTGTGTTTGTATGAAGCTTTTGATTGATCCTGGATAGTTTAATTGAAGTTTCGATGCAGATTGGAGAAGTCACCATGGCTAGGGTTTCGGCCATGATATGAGGGCTTTACATTAAACCTAATATAAACAAATTATAAGGACATAGAACAACCAAGTGAACCCCAGGGATCATGAAACAGCCATTAATTTTGAGAAATTTTACTGTTTTAGTGATAATCCAATTTTCGTAGGTTCTTATATTTGTAATTTCGCAGGAAATTTCATAGCTAAGTTCACAGCAAAAATCGCAGGTATTTTGAGGAAGAAGATGCAGGTGGCGCGCATCTGGAAATTCAAAATATTAACATAATATTTTATGATTTTATTTCTATATTATTTCAGATGATGTTGTCTGGCCTGGTGGAAAAGTACGCTTGTGTTTGATAAGAAGGGAGGGGATCGAATCCCACCTCCAGCATATTTTTTGGACATTTTCTCACTTAAATCATATTCTTCATATATTATTTGTTGTAGTTGTTGGACTAGCAGGTAGGCTCTCCCAGCCAGGCGGTAAGACGCGCATACGCACATCCATAAGGTCCTGGGTACGAAACTACCCCAGGCCTTTTGTTTTGGCTATTTTTCTGGATTTTTCAAAACTAAGAACAAAACAAACTGGATTCAGTTTTATTTCACCTGCGCATGGAATGGCTCAGTGGTCTTGTTGCTGCTGGTAAACAAAGGGTCCTGGGATCAAATCCCATCAGGTTCCTTTTCTTCTTTTTTTTCTTATTTCTTTGTTTTCCACTTAATTTAATTAATTTAAATATCATTATATTATAATATGTATATATATATTATTAACCTAATCACTTTTAAAACAATGTTGTTTTTTTTTTTTAAAAAAAAATAAATAAAATATAAACTCTTGTTTTTTATTTAAAATTTTATTTATAGTTTATAGTAATTAAGATAATTTTCCATGATTATTGAAAAATAAAATTTTTGTATATAAACCCTAAAAAAATATGAAAGCCCTAATTTCTTAAATCTTAACATATTTTTCTAAATGAAAATTTAACTCTGTTTTTTTTGTAAAATATGTTTATACTTCAAATTAATTTTCTTTTTATGTTAGGAATAATTTAATATAGTTAAAAATAATTTATAAATATAATGATCAATAGAAATTAAATCTTAATATGATATTTAAAATTTATTTTTTTATGTATTTATATGTAAATATATGTTCATAATAATTAAAATTTTTGTAATTATAATGATTTAAATATTATATGAATATAAAAATTATCTAATTATGTATGTTAATTATTTTTTATATATTGTTAATTTCTATTAATTAATTTTCGTTTATTATAATTCCCTTAATTTGTTAATTAATTTTAATCACTAACCATATTATTATTCATATTCTATTTTTCTAACCTTATTTATTATTTCTAATTACTAACTCATTTATGATTTAATTATGTTTACTATTATTTTGTTAATTTTATTTACTAACCCCTTTATTATTTGTATTTCATTATTTATTGCCTAAATTTGCTATTTTTATTATTATTTTGTAATTGTTTCTCGGTTGTAATTTCTTGTAATTATTTTAATCATTATTACCATGGTTAGTAATTAGGGAGTGTTAATATGTTTGTTATTTAAAATAAATTTAGATAATTTTTAATAAAGATAATTAATTTAAACACTTCACACACGTAAGTCGATTTTAATCGCCGTCTCACTTCCTTAGGGATACCCCTCCAGTTGCCTACGAATAATGGTTAAGTGGGGTGTAGAAAGCAATGTCCCTCGAATAAAAATCATCAAAGTCCCTTTATGGTTGCCTATGCGAATCGAGTCCCTTCGGAAAAATGATGATAGTCCCTTACAAATGCTTATTACACCCCACCATTGCCTTCAAAATTAACTTGTCCCTCATATGTCCCTTAAACATCCAAAGTAAGGACTACCTACTCCATTATAGTAGGGATAGTCTTACTAAGGAAAGAATAAAAAGCAAGAAAGACCTTTAAACATTAGGGTAAGTTACTTTTAAGTACTTAAGCTCATTTCAAAACTTTCTCCACACTTAAACAATTTTCAAACAAATTTTCAAACATGTTTTTAACACATCCTTACATGGATTATTTATTAACTATTCTGAAAATTTTCTTATTCACACACTACACTTTCAAAACAATTCAAAAGTGAGCTTAAGTACCTAAGAGCCCATGGATAACCATGGATGAAAAGGGTGCTAACACCTTCCCTTTTCATAACCTACCCCCCGGACCCAAAATAATTCTCTAAGGTCTTTCCTGTTCTTTTATAACCTTTCCTTATGGATAAAATAAAAGTCGGTGGCGACTCTTGCTATCCGCAACATTGTTTAAAAGTCAGTTCACCGGGTCACAGAACTGGCGACTCTGCTGGGGATCTATTTAAGAGGGGTACCCTTAGGAATTAAGATCACTTTGAATTGTTTGCCTTGTTTGCTTTATATTATCTTGTTGGGGTGCTCTTATGTGTGAAAGGTCCTAACCCGGATCTAGTGTACCTTAGGTAAATGGCAATAGACCAAGGAAACTGTACGACGTATATCGATACGGTTGATCTGGTGGCCATAGTTAGTGCGACTTCTTGGTTGGTGCTTATATTCCTTAAGTCAAGTTGAGGATAATATTGAGGCTGCCATATGTTGTCAATGCACTAACTAACTTTTAGAACCCTAATTAACTCATCTTGGCCTTTAGAAGGTAGTGAGGTAACCGGCTTTGGTGCAGACTGAAGTTGGTTGACACTCGATACTACGCTCATTGAGATCCTAAACTTGGAGGGTTTTGGTTGGCAAGTAAGTTGCCTTCTGATCAACCACCCTTGTGAAGGATCAATGATATTGAGATCCCTTAGAACCTGGTTACTTTTGTAGGACAGGATGAACCATCCAACTTCAGGGGAGGGTACTTACCTTTAAACCTCATGCAAGCCTTTAAACCTAGGGCTATGGTGTGACTTGTTTGTGTGTGCCACATGTTTGTGATTGAGCATAACATCATGACATCATCATGCATCATAAGCATACCATTTTCCCTAACCATTTCAAGGACCAAGGGATTTATCTTTGTTCTTTGTTGCAGGTCATGTCTTCTGCTCGTAGGAACACCATCAGGATCAACTTTGTAGGGATACCTCCCAAGCTTAAAGAGTTGGTTTCTCAAGTGTCTGATCATTCCCAGTTCATCAAAAGACATGGTCACCTATTGGATCTAGTCAATTCAGGGTTCAGTGAAGACATGATGAGTGTGCTGTTTCAGTTCTTTGACCCTAAGCACCATTGCTTTACATTTCCTGACTATCAGCTAGTTCCAACCATGGAAGAGTTCTCTAAACTTCTGGATATCCCTGTTCTTGATCAGAAACCATTCACAGGTCTGGAGAAGGAACTTAAACCAGAGGTTATTGCTGCAGCCCTACATCTGAAGAAGTCTGACATTGTTCTAGAAACGAGAAGTGGAGTCAAGGGTATTCTTGCCAAGGTGCTAATAGATAAGGCTCAAATGTTCTTGAAGGCCATGAGCTATGATGCTTTTGAGGAGATCCTAGCCTTGCTGATATATGGCTTAGTATTGTTCCCCAATCCAGATCAGTTCATAGATGTTCATGCCATCAACATTTTCCTGAGTCACAATCCAGTGCCTACATTGCTTGGAGACATCCTGCATTCTCTTCACACCCGTACTACAAGGGCAAGGGGAACTTTGATGTGCTGCATACCTTTACTATCCAGGTGGTTTATTTCTCACCTTCCTCGCTCAGTAATGAAGAATGAGCAAGGGTTCAGATGGTCCAAGAGGATCATGTCACTTTCTCACTCAGATATCCATTGGTGCTCCAGATCTATGGAGAATGTCACCATCATTGACCGTTGTGGGGAGTTCCCTAATGTGCCACTTCTAGGCATAAGAGGAGGCATCACCTACAACCCTTCTCTAGCTTTACGACAGTTTGGTTACGCCAGAAGTGATGGCCCACATGACATGTTGATTCAGGGCATTGTGTTTGATTATGATAACGATCTTCAGGGTTACCGTCAGAGATTCATACGAGCTTGGGGAAAGGTAAACATGATTGACAGCAAGACACTGGAGCCTAAGTATACCATTCCTATGGAGGATTATCTCAGATGGGTACGATCTCGTGCTCAGACACTCATGATGCCATATCCTGCCGTCCTACCAGTTACCATGGAACCTGTTGCTGAAGGAGACACAGCTTATACCATCCTTCACCCAGACATGCCTACTGACATGGAAGACTTACAGAGATCCTGGATCCAGTTGAAGGAGCAAAGGGATACTTTCGAGGCTCATTACAAAGCAAGCCAAGAAAGAATCCTGGAACTAACAAAGCAACTTCACGAGGAACAGAATCTCAACTCATACCTCAACACAAAGAGGAAACGTCCATGGGAGACTTAAAACCCCATCTTTTCAATGGCTCTTGAACAATCAGTTAAGGATCTCCAGGCACAAAATGCACAGTTCCAAGAGCTGATCTTGAACCTGTCCAAGGGGCAGGATGAATTGAAGGCACTGCTGGCCAAGAAGACTAAGAAGACTAGAAGGTCTGCTGGGTTGATTAACATGGGAAGAAGGTTCAAAGGTCTTGCCAAGACCAAAGAACCAGCTGAAGACTATGAATCTGAAGAATCTGAGCAAGAGGTAGGCAGTCTCCACCATACAATGGGGGACTCTGATTCTGAGGCTAACTACTACCATGAGCCTAATGAAGACAAATTTAAGATGCTGGTGGATAGGATGGATGCTATGGAGTTGCAGAAGTCATCTGGGCTGGATTTTGAGGATTTGAGTCTGATATCTGGGGTAGTCATACCCATTGGTTTCAAAGTTCCTACATTTGTTGTCTATGATGGGGTTTCTTGTCCCAAATTGCATCTGAGGTCTTATGTCAGAAGAATCCAACCCCACACTGCTGATAAGAAGTTGTGGATCCATTTCTTTCAAGAGAGCTTGTCTGGAGCTCAGCTAGAGTGGTACTATCAGTTGGAGAGTGTCAACATCAGAGACTGGAATGATCTTGCTGAAGCTTTCTACAAACAGTATCAATACAATGCTGACTTGGCCCCCACTCGCATGCAACTTCAAAGCATGTCTATGGGTGCCAAAGAAAGTTTTAAAGAGTATGCTCAGAAGTGGAGAGACTTAGCTGGAAGAGTTCAACCCCCTTTGACTGACAGGGAACTGGTTGATATGTTCATGTGTACGCTGAATGGTCCGTTTTACAGTCATCTCATTGGAAGCTCATCATCTGGCTTCACTGAGTTGATCATGACAGGAGAGCGGGTAGAGAATGGTATCAAGAGTGGTAAGATCCAAGTGGGCACTTCTTCATCAGGTGCTGCAAAGAAGCCTCCCACTGGAAAGAAAGAATCTAATGCTGTTTATGGTCAGCCTGATCGTAACAGAAGACATCAGTCTATTAGTGCAGTTCATATTTCAAATCCAACTCCTGCAACAACAGAGCAGCCTCAGGGACACCAACCAAAGACTAGAAGACAGTTCACGAGAATCAACATGTCAATGGCTCAGGCATTGCAACACTTGTTGAAGGCTGAACTCATTACTTTGAGGGAGGCTCCTCAGAATCCCAATGTTACTTCTCCCAAGTACAATCCCAATGCACGATGTGCATATCATTCAAACTGTCCAGGACATGATACTAATAACTGCTGGGTCTTGAAGAACAAAATTCAAGATATGATTGATGCCGGAGACATTGAGTTTGATCCACCAGGTACTCCAAATGTGATTACAGCTCCAATGCCAAATCACGAGAAGACTGTCAACGCCATTGATGAAGATATTGATGAAGATCTGCATGTCTATTCAGTTATGGAGTTGAGCACACCATTGTCCGTTATCAAAAAGAGGTTAGTACAAGCTGGGATCTTTCCAGGTTGTCGTGAAGATTGTCTGTATTGTACCTATAAGCCGGATAGTTGCTTCATTTTGAGAGATGGAATTCAACGTCTCATGGATAAGTATACTATAGTGTTTGAAAGAAGACCAGCATCTGTAGAAAGTATGGTGGATCATCTGACTCGGGGTAAGAAGATTGAAGAGGTTGATATGGTTGACAAAGTACCGGTAAGAATCACTTCAAAGGGTCCCATTAAAATCACTCATCAGGGCCCAATCAAGATTACTGCTGAAGGTCCTGTGAAAGTTGTTGCTGAAGCCAGGGTGGCTCCTCTGATCATTACCACTCCTGGTCCTATTCCTTATACATCTGACAAAGCTGTGCCATGGCACTATGGGTCTGATGTTTACATCCATGGCGTCAAGCAAGAGCCTTTACCTGATATACCTGTTGACATTGACAATATTGCTGGATCTAGCAAGATCACTCGTAGTGGAAGAGTCTTCTCTCCTCCAGATACTTCTAAGAATGCAGTTACTCCTGCTGCCATTACCACCACTGATGCTCGGGGCAAAGGTCCTGTTATTGAGCCTGTATCTACTGATGTGCCAGCTGCTGATGATCTCTCTAAGCAGATGGAAGAAGTATTGAAGATCATTCGCAAGAGTGATTATGACATTGTTGATCAGCTGGGACATACTCCGTCAAAGATTTCTATGCTCTCCCTGTTGTTATGTTCTGAGGCTCATGCCAAGTCATTGATTAAGTTTCTGAAGATGGCTCATGTACCCAGTGCGATCTCTGTTGACCAATTTGAGAACTGTGTTGCCCACCTGACCTATGACAACGGGTTAGGATTTTCTGATGCTGACTTGACCCCTGCCAAGAGGGATCATAATAGGGCCTTGCATATTTCAATTGAATGCAGAGGCACTACCCTGTCTCATGTGCTGATAGACAATGGTTCCTCTTTGAATGTGTTGCCTAAGGAAGTCCTGAATAAGCTGAGTCCTGAAGATATTGTGTTGAAGCCCAGTAATATTGTGGTAAAAGCTTTTGATGGTTCTAGAAGAGTAGTGCATGGGGAAATTGATCTTCCAATCAAGGTTGGCTCTCAGATGTTTACTGCTACATTCTATGTGATGGATATACGTCCTTCATACTCATGTCTGCTTGGTCGTCCCTGGATCCATGGGGCAGGTGCTGTGACTTCTACATTGCACCAAAAGTTGAGATATCCGGTGAATGGAAAGGTTGTTACCGTCTTCGGAGAAGAAGAATACTTTGTCAGCCATGTAAACACCTTCAAGTATCTGGAAGTGGAAGGTGAATATATTGAGACTCCGTGTCAGTCATTTGAAGTGGTTCCTTGGGTTGGTAATGATTGTATAGCTCCTCCTGCTGTGAAGAAGGTTCCTGTGGTTATCAGAAACCCTCCAACGATGGCAATGGCCTCCCTCAATGATGCAAAAGCTGTGGTGAAAGAAGGTGGTTGTACTATTTGGGGTCAGCTTCCTGATATTCCGTACAAGTCTGATAAGTTTGGTTTGGGTTTCACTGCAGAGTCCCAGAAGGCTGTTCGTCGTGCTCGTGCTGCTCGTATCACCAATCAAGGGGTTATCAATGCTGTGGGAGACTATGATGAAGACTACAACTTGGATGCATGGATTTTTCCTACTGGGGATGCTGGGCTCAACAATTGGAAAGCTGAAGATGTTATCCCTATCTCCTTTAGTCAGGAGTAAATACTATTACTGTGTTATGTTTTAAGTTTGTAATTTCTGGAACAATAAAACTTTCAAGCCATGTGCCTTACCCGGGGCACAATGGTGTGCTTGTTACGGGCTGTCATTTCATTTGCATACTTCATTCAATAAAATCAGTGGACGTTTCGTTTTCGTAAATATTGTGTTCCTTGTCTTTCTTTTCTTTATTTTTGCTTTATCAGCTATGTGTTCTTACACACACCCACATCACTAAATGCAGATCCTCATCCACTCTGGATCCTGTTGATAACAGTTCTACTATTGCCAATTACAATTTCGAGAATCCGATCTATCAAACTGAAGACGGAAATGAGGACGATTGTGAAATACCTGTAGAGCTTGCTAGGTTGTTACAACAAGAAGAGAAAGCTATACAGCCACATGAAGAGCCAGTCGAAGTTGTGAATCTGGGAACTGAAGAAAACAGAAAAGAGGTCAAAATAGGGGCTGATTTAGAGGACAGTGTCAAGAGCAGGTTGACTCAGATGTTACGTGACTATGTGGAAATCTTTGCTTGGTCTTACGAAGACATGCCAGGGTTGGATACAGACATTGTGGTTCACCGGTTACCAGTGAAAGAGGATTGTCGTCCAAAAAAGCAGAAGGTTCGTCGTATGCGTCCTGAAATGTCAGAAAAGATCAAGGCAGAGGTAATGAAACAGTTCAATGCAGGGTTCTTGGCAGTGACTTCTTATCCTCAGTGGGTTGCAAATGTGGTACCGGTTCCTAAGAAAGATGGTAAGGTACGTATGTGTGTAGACTACAGAGATTTGAACAAGGCTAGCCCCAAAGATGACTTTCCACTTCCTCATATTGACATTTTGGTAGACAACACTGCTCAACATAAGGTATTCTCTTTTATGGATGGTTTCTCTGGTTATAATCAAATCAAGATGGCACCTGAAGATATGGAGAAGACAACATTTGTGACACAGTGGGGCACCTTTTGCTATAAAGTGATGCCATTTGGTTTAAAGAATGCAGGGGCAACATATCAGCGTGCTATGGTGGCTTTGTTTCATGATATGATTCATCATGAGATAGAGGTATATGTGGATGATATGATAGCCAGATCACAGAATGAAGAGCAACATCTTGACCATCTGCACAAGTTGTTTGAGAGGTTGAAGAAATACAAGTTGAGATTGAATCCAAACAAGTGTACTTTTGGAGTTAGGTCTGGAAAGCTCCTGGGTTTCATTGTCAGTGGAAAAGGTATTGAAGTGGATCCTGCAAAAGTAAAAGCTATACGAGAGATGCCAGCTCCCCGTACTGAGAAGGAGGTTAGAGGTTTCTTGGGACGTTTGAACTACATTGCAAGATTTATTTCCCAGTTAACCACCATCTGTGAGCCAATATTCAAGTTGTTGAAGAAAGATCAGGTGATGGAATGGAATGATGAGTGCCAGACTGCCTTTGATGAAATCAAGAGATATTTGCTAGAACCACCAATTTTGATGCCACCAGTTGATGGAAGACCCTTGATTATGTACTTAACAGTGCTAGACAACTCAATGGGGTGTGTATTGGGGCAACATGACGAGTCTGGTCGAAAAGAGCAGGCAATATACTACCTTAGCAAAAAGTTTACCGACTGTGAAACAAGATACTCACTGCTCGAGAAAACTTGCTGCGCTTTGGCATGGGCTGCTCGCCGACTAAGACAGTATATGTTGACCCATACTACCTTGTTAATTTCAAAGATGGATCCAATTAAGTACATATTTGAGAAACCTGCTCTCTCCGGAAGAATTGCAAGATGGCAAATGATCTTAACAGAATATGACATACAGTACACTACTCAGAAAGCCATTAAAGGAAGTGTTGTTGCTGATCATTTGGCTCATCAAGCAGTGGATGATTATCAGTCAATGAATTTTGAGTTTCCTGATGAAGACATTATGATTATTACCCGAGAACCTGGACAATATGACGGACCTGAACAAGGATCCCGATGGACTATGGTTTTTGATGGTGCCTCTAATGCACTTGGTAATGGTGTTGGTGTTGTGATTAGTTCCCCTGAAGGTTGTCATACTCCGATTACTGCCAGACTTTGTTTCCATTGTACCAATAACATGGCTGAGTATGAGGCATGTATCCTGGGTATGAAAGCTGCTATTGATATGAAGATTCAGTTCCTTGATGTGTATGGAGATTCAGCCTTGGTAGTAAGTCAGATTAAAGGAGATTGGGATACCAAGCATGATAATCTCATTCCTTACAGAGAACATGTGTTGTCTTTGATCCCACATTTCAAAGAGATTACCTTTGGACATATTCCACGAAGAGAGAATCAGTTGGCAGATGCATTGGCCACCATGGCATCCATGTTTGAGATCAGTTGGGATGATGAAGCTCCTAAGATTACCATTGATAGATTTGAGAAGCCTGCATACTGCAATGAGATTGACACAGAAGGGGCAGAGGAGAAGCCTTGGTTCTATGAAGTGAAAAGATATCTTGAAGCTCAGGAGTTCCCTGAAGGGGCAACTGTCAAAGATAGGAAGTTCCTGAGAAGGTTTTCTGCTAAGTTCTTTTTGAGTAATGGGATTTTGTACAAGCGCAATCATGATTCAACTATGCTTCGTTGTGTGGATAAGAAGGAAGCAACTGAGATTATGGAAGAGATGCATGATGGGACCTTTGGCACTCATTCTAGTGGTCACACTATGGCAAAAAAGATATTGAGAGCAGGTTACTATTGGTCTACCATGGAAGCCGATTGCTATCAACACTCCAGAACTTGTCACAAATGTCAAATCTATGCTGATAAAGTTCATGTACCTCCATCACCATTGAATGTGTTGACTGCTCCTTGGCCCTTTGCCATGTGGGGCATTGATATGATTGGTGAGATTAAGCCTACTGCTTCTAATGGGCATCGTTTCATCCTGGTGGCTATTGATTATTTTACGAAGTGGGTGGAGGCAGCTTCATTTGCATCTGTTACCAAGAATGTTGTGGCTCGATTCATTAAGAACAATCTCATATGTAGGTATGGCATCCCTGAAAGGATTATCACTGACAATGGCTCTAATCTGAACAACACTATGATTACTGATCTCTGCACGCAGTTCAAGATTAAGCATCACAACTCTTCTCCGTATCGTCCAAAGATGAATGGGGCAGTTGAAGCTGCTAATAAGAACATTAAGAAGATTGTACAAAAGATGACTGTTACTTACAAGGATTGGCATGAGATGTTACCATTTGCTCTTCATGGTTATCGTACTACAATACGTACTTCAACAGGGGCAACCCCATTCTCCTTAGTCTATGGTATGGAAGCAGTTCTGCCCATTGAAGTTCAGATCCCCTCCTTGAGAATTATGAAGGATGCAGGCTTGGATGAAGATGAGTGGATTCAGACTCGACTGGACCAGATAAATTTGATTGATGAGAAGAGGCTAGCAGCAGTTTGTCATGGCCAGATGTACCAAAAGCGAATGATCAAGGCTTTTAACAAGAAGGTTAAGCCAAAGGTATATCAGGCTGGTGACTTGGTAATCAAGCGTATCATATTACCACAGGGTGATCCTAGGGGCAAGTGGACTCCGACATATGAAGGACCATTTGTAGTCAAGACAGTGTTCTCAGGAGGTGCCATGATACTGACTACAATGGATGGAGAGGACCTCCCTCAGCCTGTAAACGCAGACATAGTTAAAAAATACTACGCATAAAAAGAGACCCGCTAGGTTGACAGGCCTAGGCAAAAATAAGGGCATCCCGGCAAACCAAAAGGGTT
The DNA here is from genome assembly GCA_963966055.1 of Lathyrus aphaca. NCBI lineage: Eukaryota > Viridiplantae > Streptophyta > Magnoliopsida > Fabales > Fabaceae > Lathyrus > Lathyrus aphaca. The sequence continues at coordinate 232,091,641 of OZ014524.1, forward strand.
TGGGCAAAAATTAGGGATATATATAAAAAGATGTACGCCCGGCAAGTCGAAAACCTGAAAAGGCGGCTTGGGCAAAAAAGGGTATCCCGGTGGATTGAAAACCCGAGAGGGCAATCCAGGCAAAAGTTAGGGATTAAAGCGTATGACTATGTCTCGTTTGGATCACTCATGAAACTGCAACCGTTTGTACTACTTATTCAAGCTCGAACAGATAAAGATCAATCCAATCGTTTCCGTCTCAACAGCAAGAAGATGAGATACTTGAAGGGCAATAGTAGAATTGAAACTCAATAGGACTGTTTCCCATATAGCTGATTTTCTTTCTTTTGTAAAACTTTATGACAAAATCCTCTTACTAGGGTTTATGTCTCCTTGTACAAACTTACCCATGTATGGGTCACTATTGATATAAATAAATTCCATCTTTTGAATTCAGATTTACTTTTACCCTATTTACATAAGCGAAACGTCCATTGGTTGTGTTTGAATGTATGTATGCTTTTGAATATGATTAATGTTTACCAGAAATACATGTATGCTCTTAATATGATTAATGTTTACCAGAAATGCATGAAAATGCAGTAATAGTATTTACTAAGGACGAACGAGGGAAGGATTTCAACGAAGCTTCGCTGGTTCATCTTTACAAAACAATCACAAAACTCTCAGTAGGACTAATCCATCTTCATAAAGTCTTATCTCCCCTGGAATTTATATCCATCTCTTTTATCCTCATACGGATATTCGGGAAATTACTTTCCAATAGGAGCACGACGAACGAAGACGGGATGTTATACTTATCCTACTATCAAACGAAGACGAAGGTTATATATACCTTACTATCCCCAACAACGGGAAGTTATATTTATACTCTGTTATCCCCAACAACGGGAAGTTATATCTACACCTTCTTATCCCCAGCATACGGGAGGTTATCTACATCTTCTTATCCCCAGCAGACAGAGGGTTATACATTCTTCAACAACGAATCGGGATTTATTTTCCCTGGCCAGCAGTTGTTATACGAAGATATCCAGACGTTTCCGGCAGTTATCATATCATACATACATCATTTACAGTATACCATAGCATACATATCCATAGATATATAGTACATTACCTAAGTGCATCATATCATACATGCATACATAAAGCATAAACTAATATTATCATACAGAATGCTACTTTGTTTTCAGGTTAATTATCCAACAAACAAACTTATGATCTTTGGGACTGCTTTATTGTAACCTCAGGGTTACTTTATCCTCCTGATGAGCTCATCATTATTTCAAGACTGCATTGGAGTTGTCATTATTGATGTCTCCATCCTCCTGAAATCAGTACTTCAAGACTGCATTGGAGTTGTCATTATTGATGGCTCTATCCTCCTGAAGACATATCACATTATTATTTCAAGACTGCATTGGAGTTGTCATTATTGATGTCTCCATCCTCCTGAAATCAGTACTTCAAGACTGCATTAGAGTTATCATTATTGATTGCTCTATCCTCCTGAAGACATATCACATCATTATTTCAAGACTGCATTGGAGTTGTCATTATTGATGTCTCCATCCTCCTGAAATCAGTACTTCAAGACTGCATTAGAGTTATCATTATTGATTGCTCTATCCTCCTGAAGACATATCACATCATTATTTCAAGACTGCATTGGAGTTGTCATTATTGATGTCTCCATCCTCCTGAAATCAGTACTTCAAGACTGCATTAGAGTTATCATTATTGATTGCTCTATCCTCCTGAAGACATATCACATTATTATTTCAAGACTGCATTGGAGTTGTCATTATTGATGTCTCCATCCTCCTGAAATCATTACTTCAAGACTGCTTTAGGGCTTTCCATTGCTCTATCCTCATGAAGACATGCTGCTACATCAATATTACTCCAGACTCCTGACAGCTTTCATTATACTACTAAAGAACTTTCCCCTAGTGGCATCTTTAAGCCCACTCAATCATGTTCAACCAACCATCAATATCATTCTATGCACTGGTGAGTGCAAATTTTTGGGCTTTTGTGTTCAATCCCCTTCAACCTTCCAGGTTACGACTGGCAAACATACCAATCTAACCCCTCAGGTTTCAGAAAATTGAACAGGGGCAGCTGTTGCACCCCAAAATTTGCCCTCACAATACAAGACTTTGTGTTCTAAGAAGGTTCACAAGGTTCACAAGTTTTCCAACACTTGCACAATCTTTCATGAGGTTCATAAAGTTCACAAACTACTTTATGAAGGGTCACAAGGTTCACAAGGTCCACAATGCTTTCAATACCTTTCATGAGGTTCATAAAGTCCACAAGTTACTTTATGAAGGTTCACAAGGTTCACAAGTTTCACAATGATTACAAAGCTCTCCTGAGGCCTACAAAGCCACTTCATGAGGTTCACCAGGTTCACAAGCTTCACAATACCTCCCATGAGTATCACAAGACATTTTATGATGGTTCACAAGGTTCACAAAGTTCACAATTGGTCAAAAGAGTTGACAATTCCCTCAGACAATGCACCTCCTAAACAGGGCATCCATAACTAGGGTTTTGACTTCAATCAGGCTAAATAGACTTCCAATACCTCAAGTGAGTTTCATGACATCTTATATGTGAATAAGAACCCCCATGTCAAGTTTCAAGACTTTTCTCAAAAGTTTGCTCAGTCAGATGATCAGATAAGTCAAAATCAGTCAATGCAGTTAAAAAGTCAAACTAAGGTCAACTGTGGTCAAACCAAAGTCAAACTTCATGATTTTTTGCCAACATCAAGTATATGAAGTAAAATTCATCATTTGATCAAGGGTTGATCATGATTCATCAAGGAGATTCCAGATCATCAATAATCAGGAGTTTCTAAATTAGGGTTTCCTCAGTAAAAGTCAACTGAACTTTGACCAGGCATAACTTTCACATACTTCATCACCAAGTCTCCATCCAAAGCTCATTTTGAAGGAAATTGAATTCTCTACAACTTTGATGTTGAAGGTTAAGCCCAAAAATGCTTCATTTGAAAGATATGATCTAAGACATTATAGGTCATTTCAAAAGTCAACAAAAAGTCAACAACTTCAAAAGGGCATAACTTGAGATTGGTAAATGATATGGACCTGAAACCAATGGGGTTGTTTAGAGGACTCTTCAAGCTTTCCAAAAAGTCCAAGAACATCCTCATACCTTTAAAATTGAGGGAGATGTGCCCTTGCAAAGTTGGACAATTTTGTGAAGGTTTATGTTGAAAAAGGAGGTTCAAAATCATTTCTTTTCAAATGGGCCATTCAATTTGTGACCCAATCCACTTCATAATGCCATGCACGAAATTTTCATGATATTCTCATATTTTTTATTTTATTTTATTAATTTACTATGATTTATTACATTTTAAATCATTTTAAATTTGAAAAAATATTAAACATGAGAGAATATTTTTGTGATTGGATCTAGAAAATCATAAATGATGATTGGAGTCAAAAGAGAAGGAAATTATAAGATCCCTCCCAAAATAGTAAGGCATTATGATCAAATATTTGAAAATTACACAATGATCTTTATGAATCTTTTTTGGATCAAATCTTCACACAACCAAATGGTTTTTCTGACCTAAATCAATCCCATATATATACATAACATAAACCTAATGCAGAGGGACGAATTGGAGCAGCCAAGAGGTAAGAACAAGAACACAAAAATTCTTCAAAAGTTGAAATTCGGATTTGGAGATTCAAGCCCTTTTGAATCAATTTGAAGGTGTAGACACGTTTCTAAGACATCATTGAATCATTCTCAGTGATCATTTGCATTTGAAACACCACATATAGCACAACCCGAATTCATAATGTTCTTCATATTTCAATTTTTCGATTTCGCATATTGAGTGGATTTTAATGTCTTGTGATCATTGTTTTGTGTTTGTATGAAGCTTTTGATTGATCCTGGATAGTTTAATTGAAGTTTCGATGCAGATTGGAGAAGTCACCATGGCTAGGGTTTCGGCCATGATATGAGGGCTTTACATTAAACCTAATATAAACAAATTATAAGGACATAGAACAACCAAGTGAACCCCAGGGATCATGAAACAGCCATTAATTTTGAGAAATTTTACTGTTTTAGTGATAATCCAATTTTCGTAGGTTCTTATATTTGTAATTTCGCAGGAAATTTCATAGCTAAGTTCACAGCAAAAATCGCAGGTATTTTGAGGAAGAAGATGCAGGTGGCGCGCATCTGGAAATTCAAAATATTAACATAATATTTTATGATTTTATTTCTATATTATTTCAGATGATGTTGTCTGGCCTGGTGGAAAAGTACGCTTGTGTTTGATAAGAAGGGAGGGGATCGAATCCCACCTCCAGCATATTTTTTGGACATTTTCTCACTTAAATCATATTCTTCATATATTATTTGTTGTAGTTGTTGGACTAGCAGGTAGGCTCTCCCAGCCAGGCGGTAAGACGCGCATACGCACATCCATAAGGTCCTGGGTACGAAACTACCCCAGGCCTTTTGTTTTGGCTATTTTTCTGGATTTTTCAAAACTAAGAACAAAACAAACTGGATTCAGTTTTATTTCACCTGCGCATGGAATGGCTCAGTGGTCTTGTTGCTGCTGGTAAACAAAGGGTCCTGGGATCAAATCCCATCAGGTTCCTTTTCTTCTTTTTTTTCTTATTTCTTTGTTTTCCACTTAATTTAATTAATTTAAATATCATTATATTATAATATGTATATATATATTATTAACCTAATCACTTTTAAAACAATGTTGTTTTTTTTTTTTAAAAAAAAATAAATAAAATATAAACTCTTGTTTTTTATTTAAAATTTTATTTATAGTTTATAGTAATTAAGATAATTTTCCATGATTATTGAAAAATAAAATTTTTGTATATAAACCCTAAAAAAATATGAAAGCCCTAATTTCTTAAATCTTAACATATTTTTCTAAATGAAAATTTAACTCTGTTTTTTTTGTAAAATATGTTTATACTTCAAATTAATTTTCTTTTTATGTTAGGAATAATTTAATATAGTTAAAAATAATTTATAAATATAATGATCAATAGAAATTAAATCTTAATATGATATTTAAAATTTATTTTTTTATGTATTTATATGTAAATATATGTTCATAATAATTAAAATTTTTGTAATTATAATGATTTAAATATTATATGAATATAAAAATTATCTAATTATGTATGTTAATTATTTTTTATATATTGTTAATTTCTATTAATTAATTTTCGTTTATTATAATTCCCTTAATTTGTTAATTAATTTTAATCACTAACCATATTATTATTCATATTCTATTTTTCTAACCTTATTTATTATTTCTAATTACTAACTCATTTATGATTTAATTATGTTTACTATTATTTTGTTAATTTTATTTACTAACCCCTTTATTATTTGTATTTCATTATTTATTGCCTAAATTTGCTATTTTTATTATTATTTTGTAATTGTTTCTCGGTTGTAATTTCTTGTAATTATTTTAATCATTATTACCATGGTTAGTAATTAGGGAGTGTTAATATGTTTGTTATTTAAAATAAATTTAGATAATTTTTAATAAAGATAATTAATTTAAACACTTCACACACGTAAGTCGATTTTAATCGCCGTCTCACTTCCTTAGGGATACCCCTCCAGTTGCCTACGAATAATGGTTAAGTGGGGTGTAGAAAGCAATGTCCCTCGAATAAAAATCATCAAAGTCCCTTTATGGTTGCCTATGCGAATCGAGTCCCTTCGGAAAAATGATGATAGTCCCTTACAAATGCTTATTACACCCCACCATTGCCTTCAAAATTAACTTGTCCCTCATATGTCCCTTAAACATCCAAAGTAAGGACTACCTACTCCATTATAGTAGGGATAGTCTTACTAAGGAAAGAATAAAAAGCAAGAAAGACCTTTAAACATTAGGGTAAGTTACTTTTAAGTACTTAAGCTCATTTCAAAACTTTCTCCACACTTAAACAATTTTCAAACAAATTTTCAAACATGTTTTTAACACATCCTTACATGGATTATTTATTAACTATTCTGAAAATTTTCTTATTCACACACTACACTTTCAAAACAATTCAAAAGTGAGCTTAAGTACCTAAGAGCCCATGGATAACCATGGATGAAAAGGGTGCTAACACCTTCCCTTTTCATAACCTACCCCCCGGACCCAAAATAATTCTCTAAGGTCTTTCCTGTTCTTTTATAACCTTTCCTTATGGATAAAATAAAAGTCGGTGGCGACTCTTGCTATCCGCAACATTGTTTAAAAGTCAGTTCACCGGGTCACACAAAGCTTCTCCATACATCATTTGGACCTCAAACAATCACTCACCATGACCTGAAACCTCCAGAAACACCATTGCCATTTTTGATCAAGCTGAAGCAGTTCCTTTCGAATCTCATTATCCAGCCAACTTAAACTCCATTTGAGCATTCAAACATCATCTGGGGATCAAGGAGAGGGGTTTGCACTGAAAGAAGAGGTCAGAAAGTTCTCAAACTGAAAGCTTCAAATCTCAGGTAGCTTGAAATTTATTTTTCCAGAAATCATTTTTATTGTTACAAACTTGTTCTATTTGTTTCACTGATCATTCTGTTACCATCGGTTTTGAAAATGGTTGTGATTTGAGCATTTAATTTGTTTCTGAAGCTTGCGTGCCCTAGAACTTTCTTTCTTCGATTCAGCTTGTTTAGGAAATATAAATTTGTTTTAGGTTAGGGGTTTGATTCGTGAGGATGTGGGGAACATTTCCCAAGTTTTAGATTTCATTTTTGTTACGTTTTTAGGAAGTTTGAAGTTTTCAGGGGAGGAGGTCACCGGAGAAGACGACCGGAGCTCGTCTCCGGTGACCTGAAGGTGATTAATTATTAATTAGGGTTAGGGCACTGAGTTTGAATCTGGGCCTTTAGATCCTGGTTCCCGCGCGTGAATGAAAGGCCTGGATCATTTCATTAAGTCTTAATCTTGGATTATTATTTAATTAATCAGGTTTAAGTTAGTTTGAATTATGACCCTTAGATGACGCGCCAAGTCAATGCTATCCTGCCCAGATTGAATCCCAGCCTCACGTTGCGCATACTTCCATTTAATTTATTTTTTTAATTCATTTCTTTTCAATTAATTTGCATAATTGTTTAAAAATAGCAAAAAATTCATAAAAATTATGAAACTTTTTCTTAAAAGTTTTTATTAATTTTTAAGACCCAAAAATATTTTTATTTTATTTTTCATCATTAAAAAAGTTTTTAAATATTTAAAAGATTATTTTTAATTGATTAATGGGGATTAATTAATTAAAAATACTTTTAGGTATTTAAAAATTACAAAAAAATTCATGAAATGTTCTAAGACATTTAGAAACATTGTCCAACCTTCAAACCAAATTTCTTTTTTGATCTTGATGCATTTTAAGAATTTTTCATTGAATTAAATCAATTTTTATGCATTATTTTGATCATAAGTTCAAAAAATCATTTCTGCCTATTGGAGAAGGTTGAGACATTGATTCTTCTTGCATTGTGTTATGTTTATCATGTATTTTCAAAGATAAAATGGCCATGATTTGTTTCCTCATTTTCTAATTGTTTGACATTTCTTTTGTTAAGAACCCTAAAAAACCCTAATAACTTGTAAAAATCATATCTTGAGTTTGGTTGAGAGTTGAGAGTTCCCCTTTGGGCAGTGGTTCATTATAGGTTTAGGGTTTCTTTGGGTGGCATTTTCCATTTTTTTATATTAGGGTTTGTTTCTGTTTTGGGTTTTTTTGTTTGATGTTTGATCCATGAACCCTAATTTGGGAGTTCTTTTGCATCCTTCTTGCATTTCCTTGCATAACATGACTTGTCTTTGCATTTTGTGCATTCTTGTGATTCATTTGACATCTTAAGACATATAGAAAGCATGTTTGATCATTGCATTACATATTTGCCATGTCATTTGTCTTGTATGATGCATAACTTTCCATGCTTGTTCATGCTCCTTAGCTTGCATCATTTGCATTCATAATCTTGTATGAACATCTCCATGCCTTGCCTCATGTTTGCAGCACCTCATAACATCATAATCATCATCAACATGCTTCTGGTTTTGCTTATCATCATACCATTTCATCTCATTTTGCATTGCATTGCATTTCTTTCTAACATTTCAGGTGGTAAGTAACTTGGGAAGTGAATTTGCCTTCACTTCTCATAACTTTTCTTCTCATCTCTCTTGCATCCATTGCTGCATTTCTATATGTGTTTGAGTTTGAGCTTGCTCATTCTTTCTCCTCCCACTTGCTTTCTTCAAGTGACTTGACTTCTTGAATGAAGCAAGTCACTTTGCTTCTCTTGATCCTTTCATCTGCTTCCTGGTGGCTCCTCTGAAGATTTGTTCTTGCAAACCTCACAAACCTTAGGATCATCCAAGCATGACATTGAATTAGGGTTTTGGTTAGTATCCCCTCTTAGTTTTACCTTTGTGTCTCTCTTTGGGTCTTCTCTTCTCATCTCATAATCAGGGACTAAACCCTAAAGGCTTTAAGGCTTTGTGATTAAGCTTATGCCTGCATCCTTCTATTAGGATGGAGTGTATAACTTTAATCCTAAGTGTTAAACCCTTAATGTGTTTAAATCTCTTAATCAATTCACATAATAATCATCAAGACATCACACTTGTAACTTGGGCCTTGCATTAGGGTTCTAATTCTTCCTTAAATGGTTAAGAAGGACTAACCCTAGTGTTAATGGACAAGTCCCCCTCAAGTTGTCTTACAAATCATAAAAATCACTTCATCATCATACCATTAAATAAAATACACTTAATCAAAGGCTTGTTTTGTCATGAGTTTAATCCCTAATCATGGATTAAGTTGAGGAGCTTTCCTCAGCTTAAACATTCTCATCTATTATCCTTCTATTAGGATGGTATAATGAGTCTGTTTAATCCCTGATTATGGCTTAACCTCATTACTCAACACTAAACAAAAACACCAAAAACATCTAAATAATCACAAGTAGGTTAATGATCTTAACTCTACATCAAAAGGTGATTAAGTGTGAGAATCTGACTTCACACTTAAGGTATTCTCATTACCCCTAATCAGAGGGAAGATGTGATGAGTTTACTAAATCCATTGGTTTAGGCTTAAGCTCATTAACTTATGACAAATTCAAAAGCAATAAAAGACTGAAAACTCAAAAACAAACAATAATCGTCTCCTTCGGGATTCTTTCCTCATCATCTTCACTCACAAACGAGAACTTGCTTCTTCCGTCTAATGCAAGACAGTTAGCACCTGAGCCAGACAGGTCATACACTTGAGCATAGGCAAGTAAGCAGTTCACAAGTCAATTCACCTTTCAGTCTCTTTGGGTCGAACTACGGTGTTCTGACTTCCTCATTGCACGAGAGGATACGTAGGCATAACTTAACAGTTATCGAACAAAAGTCTCTGTATATTCCCCCTCTTTCTAGCATTATTCTTTGAGCCTCATTATCATGAGCATTTCATTCCTTTCTTACACTGACACATCATTTATACACTTCACTTTCCTCTTACACTGACACCTGTACATTCTTTTCCAGCTATTTTACACACAAATTGCACTGACACTACCTCTTTATAACACAAATCTTTTAAGCGTGGATCCCGTCGAGTACGACGGACAATCTGGGTGCTAATACCTTCCCAGGTTGTAACCAACCCCCTTTCTCAGTCTCTCTGGTTCGCAACCGTCTTATCCGTATCTTTCTAGGTCTATGCAGCATTGCCTTTCCTCCGGGATAAAAATGCCTAGCTGGCGACTCTTTTCATCTCCAGTGAGTTCACGGCTGTGTGTTCTCACTGTTCCCTTCGCCGACCGTTCGCGTCTGTACCCTTATCTGACCCATTTTCATTTATCGGGAGCGACAGCTTGGCGACTCTGCTGGGGAAACCTTATACTGCAACCAGGGCTTCTGGTTCTTTTTGTGGGTTCCTCCTAGCGCTTGTTTGATTTGTGTTTACTGGGGTGTTATGTGCTTGTTTGTGCTTGTATTTATATTTATTTACTGATTTATGTACAGTTGCTTTACTGCTTTCTTTACTGCATTTATATATCATATTGTCATTGTTGCTGGCTGGATCTGTTGTTTGCCTTGGTGGGTGGGTGATCCATTGAGAGTTAAGGTCCTATACCTGGGACCTGAGTGACACCTAGGCTAGAGTGAATCATATTCTTTCCCATTCCATTTCGGTCTGGTGCGGGAATATGAAACACGGTTCAGATATGGGTTTCTTCTTGAGAACTCTGTGTTGCAGATTTCCTGCAATGCTAGGGCTATCTGGGAAGCCTGCTAAGTCTGGATGACCTTTTAGTATTGACCTTCAGAAACTGAGGTGAATTAGAGGAGGAACTTTTATGGTTATTGTAAACACTGTACCTCCGGGTTAGAAGTGTTTACACTTCTCATAACTGATCCAAGTCTGAGGGTCCTTGTTTTAGAACACCACCTGTGAGGGGGTTGGGCTGTTTACAGGTTTGCAGGTACCTTGACCTCAGAATACCCTGTTACTTTGACTTTGTTAAGAATGCTCCATGTTGGACAGTTCTTGTGATTCTAAAACCTTGGACTTGTGGCTCTTTATTTGAGCCCCCCACCCTGGTTACTGGATTTTTAGACCTCCATCCGGAATTCTTGAACACACATGGATCTACACCAAGGCAGTTAATCAGATCCAGCTCAGTCACAGACCCTTGCATATCATTTGCATACATACTCATTGCATCATATTAACATGTGCTTATTTGTGTTTCAGGGTATCCATATTCATCTGGTTTTTGGTTTTGACCCCATCTGCAGTTTTGACCTATCTCCACCAGCACTTGCTTCAGCTTGTCAGCCATATACTTCAGTTACTTGCACTAGCCAGTCAGTGGCCCACTCCTCAGCATCTTCATCAGCACTTACTCTACTCAGTCTCAGCACTTATGGCTCCAAAGAAAAGCAACATCACCTATCATTTCTTCCAACCAGACTTGTCAGACATCAGGAGGATCCAAACCCTGATCACTCCAGATCACATACCCTTGTTCAGGGAGAGTTATGGAGATATACTGGACACGGTTATGGATCTGGACCCTTCACAGAGGAGCCTCATCCACACCTGTATTCAGTTTTATGATCCCCCATTGAGGTGTTTCACCTTTCAAGACTTTCAGTTGGGTCCTCTTCTGGAAGAATACTCATCATTGATTGGTTTGCCTATCAAGAGAGAAATCCCTTTCAACCCTGAGATGGTCTTTCCCAGCAATGGAGAGGTGGCAAAAGCTTTGCATCTAGAGCCTGTTTTGGTTGAGCAACACATGACCTCTAAAGCTGGGATCCCTGGATTTCATCTGGACTTCCTAATTTCTCAAGCTAGTCTGAAGGCCTCCTTGGGGGAGTGGAAAGCTGTTTGTGCTCTGTTGGCTTTAAGTGTATATGGAATTGTGTTGTTTGCAGATGAGCCTCGATTCATTAGCAAGAATGCAATCCATTTGTTCATCCTGAAGAACCCAGTGCCAACTTTATTAGGAGATCTTTATTACTCAGTGCACCAGAAGAATGAGAAGCAGAGGGGAAGGCTAGTGAGGTGTTGTGCTCCATTATTCCATGCTTGGCTTCTAAAGCATCTACCCAGGACAGATGCATTTCTCAATCCTCATCAGCAGAGCAACTGGGCTAAGAGGCTCACTACCCTAACTTCAGCAGATATCAGATGGTGTACTCAGAGCACCAAGGGCAGAGATATAATCACCAGCTGTGGGCACTTTCCCAATGTGCCCTTAATAGGAGTTAAGGGAAGTATCAATTACAACCCTCTGCTGTTCAGAAGACAATTAGGCTATGCACTGGTTCATACTCCTAGGGAACAAGACTTGGTTGAGACCCTCTACTGTGAGAACAAGATCAGTCTGGTAACTGTTAGGCAGGCTGCCTGGGCCTGGGATCATGTTCAAACCAAGGGAATCACCATTCCGGGGAAGTGCAATAATGTGGCATCAGTCCAATATTATGAGTGGTCCCATGCTAGGGCCCAATTCTCTGGAATGCCCTTTACCATAGAAGACGTGCCTGAGTCATCTTCAGCACCACCCCCTGCCACTATCAGTCTGGAGGAGTTTGAGAGCTTGAAGGAAAGAAATGAGAAGTTAACCCAAGCCTTGCAGAAGACCCTCAGGGAGAGGAGTGAAGGTGTGAGGGAGATTGAGAGACTGGAGAAGTTGAGGGTGGAACACTTGACTAAGATCGAGAAGTCTGGAGATTATATCAACAAGTCTAAAGCTGGTGAACAGATTCTGAAGAATGCTTGTAAAGAAGCCCAGTTCCAGAGAGCAAGGACAGACTTGTATTTGAAAGAGAGTCAGGCCAGGTGGGTCCGGATCACTGAGGCCCGTACTCTAGAAGACAAGAGAGTTCAGGACAAGATGGAGCAGATGGAAAAAGCCCTGGCAGCAGCCCAGAAGGAAATATCAGAGCTAGAAATCAGAGCTGGAGTGAAGAGGTCTAAGGACCAAAGTCAGAACAGGAAGTTGACTGCAGCTGTTGCAACAAGAAACCTTCTCATCAGAAATCTTACGGAGCATCCGGCTGATCCTGTGACCGAAGCACTTCTCAAGGAAGTTCGTGAGGATGAGTTTGGCCTTAGAGTTTGATCATTTGCTTGTTGTTGTTCCTATTCCATGTACTTTTGTTTTTTTTGTGATGTATTTTGACCCCTTTAAGGGCTTGTGTGGTAATTTGAACAAGTTGTATTATTTCACCTTTGTAATATATTTGTGTTGGTTTCTATCTGGGTTCACATCAAAAGCAACTTCAACAGCATCATCTTCAAGGGTCTGGAAGGGTCAAAACTGAAGGCCAAGCCGGATACCTTGAGAACAAATAAGCATAACTGCATTGCATGCTAACCCTTTTGTTTGTTTTGTAGGTTTTTGTTTTGTTGTTACTAACCTCTGTTGTGAATCTCAGGAATTATTGCTCGCCGCCGGGTATTTCCTCTCAACAGGCCACACAGGTACCCAACTAGAAACAACCTTCCGGGAATCCAGATGGATCAGATGCAGCAAGACCATACGGAGGTCAGAAACCAGATGGCCAACGAAAGGCTGGAGATGAGAACCCAGATAACACAGTTCATGGAAGTGATGAACAACTTAGCTCAAAGCCAGGAGAGGCTCAGGACTTTGGTAGAAGGGAGGAATCAAGAGGAGCCCCATGTGGGGACTGCTGGCACAAGTAACAATGAAAGGGTGCAACCACATGTTAACCCCCCTGTGTTTGGCCCACATCTCCATCCTGAGGTTAATATTCCTGCAAACATTCAAGGGACTGCCACAGCAGGGAGAGTACTTCAAGAAGATCCTCAGGAGGACCAATTTACAGTAATGGGTGCTGGAGAGGAAACATATGATAGACGATTGGAAGAAATAGCTGAGAAGTTGAAGTCCTTAGAATCTCAAAACTCTTTGGGCTTCGACGTGATGGACATGGGCTTGGTAGACGGGGTCAGGATCCCCCATAAGTTCAAGCCTCCTTGTTTCGAAAAGTATAATGGGACTTCATGCCCCCGGACTCATCTACAATCATTCCTGGGAAGGCTGAAGGCCTATACAATGGATGAGAAGCTCTGGATGTTTTACTTTGAAGACAGCTTGACTGGAGCTTCGAGGGAGTTGTATTCCCATCTGACAAGAGCAACAATTAGATGCTGGAAGGACCTGGCAGAGGCCTTCATCAGGCAGTATCAGTATAATCTAGACATGGCACCCAACAGGACCCTCCTAATGGGAATGTCACAGTCATCTAGGGAGAGCTTCAGAGAATATGCTCAAAGATGGAGGCAACTGGCTGCTGCCGTTCAACCACCAATGTCTGAGAGAGAAATGGCAGACATGTTTGTGAACACTCTCCAGGGAACGTATATTGACAGGTTGGCTGCTTTCTCTTCCACCAGCTTCGCAGATGTTGTCATAGCTGGGGAGAGAATTGAAAGCTTGTTAAAAATGGGAAAGATCTCAGACAACGGTGCCAGCTCGTCCAGTAGTACAAGGAAGCCTTTTGCAGGCCCGAGAAGAACTGGCGAGACCAATGCCATCCATTCAAACAGGGGTAGGCCCCAATATGCTCAGAGAACAATAGCAGCAGTCACCATTCCTGCTCCAGCTCATCCACAGCCAGTCTATCAACCTCCGCAACAAAACTTCCGACAACAACCTCAGTATCACCAGGATCAGTATCCTCCAAGGAACTTCAACAACAACAACACCAACAACAATCAACAGAGGCCATTCCAACAGAGGCCATCCCAAGCTAACAGAGTGATCGACCCGATCCCAATGCCGTATGCTGCCTTGCTGCCACAACTTCTGAAACTCAACCTAGTTGAGCTAAGAACGTTGGCACCTCCGGATCCCAACAGTCTACCAAGAAACTATGACTCTAATGCTAGGTGTGCTTTTCATTCAAACGCACCTGGTCACAGTACAGAAAAATGCAGGGCTCTGCATATGAAGGTACAAGACTTGGTAGACTCCAAGGCTCTGAATTTTGCACCTCCGCCCAATGTCAATAAAAACCCAATGCCAAACCATGGTGGTCCCCGAATTAACGCTATTGAAGAAGACCAACCGTCTTATTTAATAACCAGTGTGGATCAGATCAGGACACCATTGGTGGAAATCAAAGCTCAACTCCGAGAAAACCAAATATTTCCGGGATGTGAACTAGGGTGTCCCTACTGCAATATTTCATGGAATGGGTGTGAGGACCTGAGGAATGGCATTGACAGCCTTATTCAGAGTGGCTTGCTACAGATCACTACATCATTCCCAACAAATCCGGCAACTTCATCAACAACGGTTTCAGAACCTCCTACAACTACAGCAACTATTGTTCCCGACAACTCACCAGCAACATCAACCAGTACTTCATCTGTCCTCCCAAATGATCAGTTTTCAACAGTTTCTCCTGCTACAACTTCAGCTTCATTCCATTTCGAATCTCCGTCAGCAACAACAACAGTCCTTCCAACAGTACCTCCTACAACACCAGCAATCAATCATGAAGATGTCTCTACCGTCACCATATTCTACGATCCTGAAAATAATTCTGCCTACCATTCAGAAGGTGCTGCTCCCGCCAGAGCACCAGTTACAATCTTTTATGATCCACAAACAATAACAGTCCCTTCAGCAGCAGCAATCAGTCCGGTCACTGTCACGGTGCCTGGACCAGTACCATATGAAAGCAATAGGGCCATCCCTTGGCACTATGGCTCTGACGTGTACTGTGAAGGGAAAAGAATCACTCTTGAAACATCAACACCTGCACCACAAGTAGATAATGTGGGGGGAGGCGGAGGCTTCACTCGAAGCGGACGTCTCTTCGCTTCACAAGTTCAAAGACCTACTGCCGAAGCAGAAGCTGCTGCTAAGGCAAAGGGTAAAGGCCCGGTGCAGGAAGATCCAGCTGCCAAAGAAGCCCTGAAGACTCCATTCGATCAGGAAGTTGATGAGTTTATGCGAATCATCAAAAAGAGTGGTTATAAAGTTGTGGACCAGCTTCACCAGACGCCATCCAAAATCTCTATCCTCTCACTGCTTATGTGCTCCGAAGCCCATCGGAATGCACTACTTAAAGTCTTGCACGCAGCTTACGTGCCTGAGGAGATTACTGTCAACCAATTGGAAACCGTGGTTGGTAATGTTACTGCTAGCAATGGGCTAGGGTTTACCAATTCTGACTTGACAGCGGATGGCCGCAACCACAACAAAGCCTTGCACATAACCATGGAATGCAAAGGAGCTGTCCTTTCTCATGTGCTGGTAGACACAGGGTCGTCCCTTAATGTCTTACCAAAGAAGGCTCTTGTGAAGTTGGAATACGATGGTTTGGCATTGAGACCCAGCAACCTGGTGGTAAGAGCCTTTGATGGTTCGAAGAGATCGGTTCTGGGAGAGATTGAGCTGCCCGTGACAATTGGCCCACAGACCTTTAAAACTATCTTTTATGTGATGGACATTCAGCCCGCCTACAGCTGTTTGTTGGGTAGGCCCTGGATTCACGCCGCCGGCGCAATAACGTCTACCCTTCACCAAAAGTTAAAATTTGAGTGGGAAGGTCAAGTTGTCACAATCTGTGGGGAAGAGGATATATTTGTTAGCCATCTGGCTACCTACAAATACATTGAGATGGATGGGGAGATCCATGAAACAATGAGCCAAGGTTTTGAAGCCCTGAACGTCAATGAAGCATCTGCTGTGTCAGGGATCTCCATGTCATCTTACCAGCAAGCCCGGAAGGTTGTTGAGGAAGGAACTGCCCTAGGCTGGGGCAAGGTATTAGCTGTGGAGGAGAAGAAGGACAAATTTGGGTTGGGTTACAGACCAACTCAACATCAAGCAAAGGCTGCTGCAGAGCCTGGTTTTGTCAGTGGGGGGATGCTTACCCCCGATGCTATCAACTGTCTGGAAGACGAGCTGGAAGAGGAGCGCAATCTGGAGAATTGGATTCGTCCGAAGATCCCGGGGAGCAGTGTCTCGAACTGGTCTTCCCAGGAAATTATAAGAGTTACTCATGCAGAGTAATTATTATTTCCTGTATTTTTTATAGCATGCATCCAAGTCTTGCATCTTGCCCAAGATGACAAGACTCATTTTGTAACCAGGGCCATCTGTACTTTTGTGCAAACAAGATTAAATTAATGAAATATCAGACATCTTTTTGCAAACGAGTCTTTTTCTTTTCTGCTCACTGTTTTTCCATTTTTCTTTTTGTACAAAAATAAATGACGATGTTTTCAAAATGATAACTTCATTTCACTTTTTTCTAAAGCAAGATTAAAATCAATCACTAAAATGAACAAACTTAACCCTTGCAGAGAGTGCCTTCCTGACAGCACCGACAACAGCACGGCTATGACATCGTATGACTTTGACAATCCGATCAATCAAGCTGATGAAGGGGTTGATGAAGAATATGAGCTTCCTGAAGAGCTAGCCAGGTTGTTAAGACAAGAGGAAAAGGTTATTACCCTTCACCAGGAGGAGGTTGAAGTGATTAATCTTGGTACAGAGGAAGACGTGAAAGAAGTTAGAATCGGGGCCTGCCTGCAAGACTCAGTGAAGAGACAGCTGATAGATCTGCTTCAAGAGTATGTTGATGTGTTTGCTTGGTCGTATCAAGACATGCCAGGGTTGGACACCGATATAGTTGTGCACAAGCTGCCTTTGAGGGAAGAATGCCCACCAGTTAAACAGAAGCTGCGCCGAACTCGTCCAGACATGGCTATGAAAATCAAGGAAGAGGTACAAAAGCAGTGGGACGCCGGGTTCCTTGCTGTGACTAGTTATCCGCCGTGGGTTGCTAATATAGTACCTGTGCCTAAGAAAGACGACAAAGTAAGAATGTGTGTTGACTACCGGGATCTGAATAGAGCCAGCCCGAAAGATGACTTCCCATTACCTCACATTGACGTATTGGTGGATAATACGGCTTAGTTCTCGGTATACTCCTTCATGGATGGATTTTCAGGATATAATCAGATCAAGATGTCACCTGAAGACATGGAGAAGACAACATTCATCACACCTTGGGGCACGTTCTGTTACAAGGTGATGCCATTCGGACTAAAGAATGCTGGTGCAACATATCAACGGGCTATGGTGACATTATTCCACGATATGATCCATAAGGAAATAGAATGTTACGTGGATGATATGATCGCCAAGTCCCTTACAGAGGAAGATCACCTGGTGAATCTGCTGAAGTTGTTCAAGCGTCTGAGGAAGTACCAACTAAAGCTGAACCCCAACAAATGCACATTCGGGGTGCGATCCGGTAAATTGCTGGGCTTTATTGTAAGCGAGAAAGGGATTGAGGTTGACCCTGATAAAGTCAAGGCTATACAAGAAATGCCTGCACCGAAAACTGAGAAAGAAGTTCGAGGGTTCTTAGGTCGATTGAACTACATTTCAAGGTTCATATCTCATCTTACAGCAACCTGTGAACCCTTGTTCAAGCTGTTAAGAAAAGAACAAACGGTCAGGTGGAACGAAGATTGCCAGAAGGCTTTTGACAAGATCAAGGAGTATTTACAAGAACCTCCAATCCTCATGCCGCCAGTTGAAGGAAGACCTCTGATTATGTACTTGACAGTGCTAGAAGAGTCAATGGGGTGTGTGCTGGGCCAGCATGACGAGTCTGGTCGAAAAGAGTATGCAATATACTACCTAAGCAAAAAGTTTACCGACTGTGAACAACGTTATTCGCTGCTCGAGAAAACTTGTTGTGCTTTAGCGTGGGTTGCTCGCCGACTGAGACAGTATATGTTGACCCACACTACCTTATTAATCTCAAAAATGGATCCAGTTAAGTACATTTTCGAGAAGCCAGCTCTTACCGGACGGGTTGCAAGATGGCAGATGATTCTTACAGAATACGACATACAGTACACATCTCAGAAAGCCATCAAGGGCAGTGTACTATCTGAATATCTTGCTGAGCAACCCATTGATGACTACCAGCCTATGAGGTTTGACTTCCCTGATGAAGACATCATGTTCATTAAAGCAAAAGATCACGAAGAGCCTATTCACACTGAAGGGCCTGACCCGGAGGAAGAATGGACTATGATGTTTGATGGGGCTGTTAACATGAATGGCCGTGGTGTTGGCGCAGTACTCATTACACCTAAAGGAGTTCACATGCCTTTCTCGGCAAAACTCACTTTCAACTGCACTATCAACGAAGCTGAATACGAAGCTTGCATTATGGGTCTTGAGGAAGCCATTGACCTCAGGATCAAAACTTTGACCGTATTCGGAGATTCAGCTTTAGTAGTCAATCAAACCAACGGAAAATGGTACACCCACCAAGATCATCTGATACCTTACAGGGATTATACAAGAAGGTTGTTGACGTTCTTCACAACGGTCAAACTTGAGTATATCCCTCGGGACGAGAATCAGTTTGCAGATGCTCTTGCTACCATTTCATCCATGATCAAAGTTCAAGCTGCTAACTTTGTACCTCAGATTTCAGTGTCCAGACTTGATAGACCAGCATATGTATTTGCAGCGGATGTTGTAAAAGATGATAAGCCTTGGTTCCATGACATTAAGTGCTTCTTGGAGGATCAAACATACCCACCTGGGGCATCTTCCAATGATAAGAAGACTTTAAGAAGGCTTGCTGGTAGTTTCTTTCTGAACACTGATGGGTCTTTATACAAGAGGAACTTTGACATGGTACTCCTCAGATGTGTTGACAAGACAGAAGCAGATTTGTTGATGCATGAAGTGCACGAAGGATCCTTTGGTACCCATGCTGGAGGACATGCCATGGCTAAGAAATTGCTAAGATCAGGCTATTACTGGATCACAATGGATGCAGACTGTTGTGCTTACGCCAGAAAATGCCATAAATGCCAGATCTACGCAGACAAGGTGCATGTACCTCCCAATCCTTTGAACATCATGTCTTCACCATGGCCCTTTGCTATGTGGGGCATTGATATGATTGGCAAGATTGAGCCAACTGCTTCAAATGGCCACAGATTCATCTTGGTTGCCATTGATTATTTCACCAAGTGGGTTGAAGCAGCCTCATATGCAAATGTCACAAGACAAGTGGTAGCCCGATTTCTGAAGAGAGATATCATCTGTCGATATGGAGTGCCCGAGCGAATCATTACTGATAATGGTTCCAACTTGAACAACAAAATGATGGCAGAGCTGTGTCGGGACTTCAAAATCCAACATCACAATTCTTCTCCCTACAGGCCAAAGATGAATGGCGCTGTTGAGGCAGCTAACAAGAATATCAAGAAGATTGTACAGAAGATGGTAATCACCTACAAAGACTGGCATGAAATGCTACCGTTTGCCTTGCATGGGTACCGCACGTCAATCAAGACATCCACTGGGGCAACACCGTATCAGCTTGTATATGGTATGGAAGCAGTCCTACCTGTTGAAGTTGAATTACCCTCCCTACGGGTATTAATGGATGTTAAACTGAGTGAAGCAGAATGGGTTCGGGCCCGATACGAACAACTGAGTTTGATCGAAGAGAAAAGATTGGCTGCAATCTGCCATGGGCAGTTATATCAGAAGAGGATGAAGAAGGCCTTCGATCAGAAAGTCAGGCACCGAGGTTACCAAGTAGGGGATCTTGTGCTGAAAAGAATCCTCCCTCCTCATACAGACTTCAGGGGAAAATGGACTCCAAATTATGAAGGACCATTCGTTGTAAAGAAAGTTTTCTCTGGTGGAGCACTGATGCTCGGCACCATGGATGGTGAAGATTTCCCATCCCCTGTGAATTCAGATGCAGTTAAAAAATACTTCGCATAAAATGACCCGCTGGACATAAAAACAGAATGTAAGTCCAGGCAAAAATAGGGCATCCCGGCGAGTCAAAAACAGAATAAAAGACTCGGGCAAAAATAAGGGAAATAAACAGAAAAATGTACACCCGTTGAGTTGAAAAGCCGCATTGGACAGCTCAGGCAAAAATGGGTATCCCGATGGATTGAAAACCCGAAAGGGCGATCCATGCAAAATAAGGGAATAAGCGAACAACTGCATTCTGAATTCGTCTGTATCACCTACAACTTGGTAAGTTTCAAAGGATCAAGCATCAATCAGAATCAACTCTCTCCAGAAAGCAAGACGAGAAGAACGTCATTGTCATACGAGTCATAGCAGAAGAGGAAGCTCCTTGAAAGCGTCGTCAGCATCGCCAGCATTTTGTTTCTCAATTTGTAACAATCTCTTCATTTCAGGAGATATGTTTCCTTGACTGTATCTTGCCAATTCAGGGCACATGAATTAATAAAATCAGATTTTCGGTCATGTTTCGTTTTTACATTTATGTTTTGCAAAGAGTTGTCTGATATCTCTAAAAAAAAATAATACAATTGCATAAGTACAGATGCCTTTCTCTAAAAATAAAAAGAAAAAAAACACATGCTTACAGGGAATGTGATCATTCTCGAAAGTACTTAACTCCTATGACGGAATCCAGTGAGGGATACCTCGGGACCTTTTGTACGTTTCCTTACCTATTGCAGGATTGCAGAGTATCCAGAACGCAACCTGGGGCATGCAGGTTATGTCTCAGCAAGTAGGCGAATCATTATCAACTCGGTCTATCTTCCACATGGCACTAGAAGGTGCCCGTTTCCCCAGCGGAGCTGCCAAATCAGCGTACACTCAATCTCAGCATCCGAAATGCTCTATCCCCAGCTGAGTTGCTCCCCATTGCTTTCCCCAGCAAAGTTGCCAAATCAACTAACAGGTTTAACACTCAGGATGTTTTCTCGCCAGCCGAGTTGCCTCTCATTACTCTCCCCAGCTGAGTTATCAACAGCATTCCCCAGCTGTAGTGCCAACCATTCTTCCTCAGCAGAATGCAGAAGTCAGGGAATCATCTCCCCCACAGAATCCCCAGCTTCTATTCAGAAGAGCAACGCACGGAGAAATCACAACAGAGTACAGAAAGCTTCTGCAAACCCCAGCTGGGTCCCATATTATAAGGATATGTCAATCAGTGACCTATATCCCCAAGCAGATACATCATTAGATCTACCAATGATCTCATCCCCAGCTGGGATGTTCACTTCAAGCAGATCGACCAGAGATCTTCGCAACAACGGGATCCGGGTCCCGAATCTTCGCTTCTTTGCATGATCATGGCATTCGCATCATATTATACCCTCAGAGCGTAGCATTCCGTCTAATACGGAGCATTACGGCAAAAATCAAATACATAGCATAATCATAAGTCATGTTGTGAATTGAATGCTTGTGATTAGTAACCATTCATCAGAATACAGATTACTTTCCCCCAGAGCCCCCACCAGAGTCCCAGCAAAAGCAGCTGCCTCTCAAATCACAAACGCCGGTATATACACCTTTTGGCACCCGTCCGTGTCATCTTTCCCCAGTAAAGTCGCCTGAACACTCTTTGCAAACAAAATCACCCATATCACGGATACGTCCTGACACCCGTCCGTGTCATATCCCAGCAGAAAGCCAAAGAGGTCCTCTTTGCACTCACATATACCTATGCATACACTTTTCTTGACACCCGTCCGTGTCATATCCCCAGCGCAGTCGCTTACACCTTTCATCACTCATATACTTGTTAATATTATACTTTTCTCTCTTGACACCCGTCCGTGTCACTCTCCCCAGCAGTTAAAAACACTCATCTATACAATACAATACTCACTACTCATGGTACGCTTATACGGATACTCGTCCGTATTTTGTATACGTCATCACTCATATCCCCACAGATTCGACAGTAGTCCTTGTTCTTTGTTAACCAGTTGGTACTCGTCCGTACCATCATCTCAGAACATTGCGTCTAGTGTTTGTTTCTACATGATACTCGTCCGTATCATAGTCTTAGGGATGCTCGTCCGCATCTTTAATCCGTACACCGTGTCAAACACTTATGTCTTCTTGGATATAGATACCCGTCTGTGTCTACTATTCCCCAGGAGAGTCCTCTCAGATGCAACACTCGTCCGTGTTCTTTGTTAACCAGTTGGTACTCGTCCGTATCATCATCTCTGAACATGTGTCAGTTTGTTTCTACCCGATACTCGTCCGTATCGTAGTCTTAAGGATGCTCGTCCGCATCTTTAATCTATACACAATACCAAACACTTATACCTTTTGTTTCTTGGATGTAAACGCTCGTCCGTGTTTACATCATCCCCAGTAGATCACCAACGAATTTTCTTTTATCTAACACTCGTCCTGTGTTATGGTAACCCTGAGAGCAGCCGTACCCTGCTAAGTGGTCGTCCTCCACTTCTTGATGGTCGTCCTCCGTCATGCTCATCCGATGGCCGTCCCCATCGTTGACTTTTAGCAGCCGTCCCCTGCTAGGTGGTCGTCCTCCACCTTTTGATGATCGTCCTTCATCACTTTATCCAATGGCCGTCCCCATTGTTGATTTTTGGTTATCTGACATTCGTCCTATGTCATGATAAACCTTGAGAGCAGCCGTCCCCTGCTGAGTGGTCGTCCTCCACTTCTTGATGGTCGTCCTCCATCATGCTCGTCCGATGGCCGTCCCCATCGTTGACCTTTTCTATCCGATGGCCGTCCCCATCGTTGATATTTTCGGCAGCCGTACCCTGCCAGGTGGTCGTCCTCCACCTTTGATGGCCGTCCCCATCATATTTCTTTTATCCCCAACAGAGCAGCCGTCCCCTGCTAGGTGATCGTCCTTCACCTTTGATGGCCGTACCCCATCATCTGTTTATTTCATTCATTCTTTAACCCGATGGCCGTCCCCGTCGTGGTCCCTTTTTCTTTAACCCGATGGCCGTCCCCGTCGTGGTCCCTTTTCCTTTTAACCCGATGGCCGTCCCCGTCGTGGTCCCTTTTCCTTTTAACCCGATGGCCGTCCCCGTCGTGGTCCCTTTTCCTTTTAACCCGATGGCCGTCCCCGTCGTGGTCCGTTTCTTTTTAGCCCGATGGCCGTCCCCATCGTTGGTTACTTTACCTTTATGAACTTGATGGCCGTCCCCGTCATGTTTCATTAATCCCCAGAGAATTTTATAACTTTATCTTGATGGCCGTCCCCATCATATTATCATCTTTCCCCAGCTAGTCGGCCGTCCCCGTCTTGGATTTACTTTTTACCCCCAGCATGTCGGCCGTCCCCGTCATTGCTATTTTCCCAGCAGTCGTCCTCTGCTCGACGGTCGTCCTCCGTCGCCCACACCTTACAATATACTTTATTTTCTTTTACAATCTATATCCCTTTTCTTCTTCATTCTGTGAATGCAAATTTTGGACTGTCTTTGGTATTCAACCACAAGTTATCTTGTTTGCCTGTTAAGCCGTCGCTTACATCCTGCACAGCTAACTCATGTTTGAATAGGGGCAGCTGTAAACACCCCAAATTTGCCCTCACCCATTCACACCATGGCTTGTGATCATCTCATATGCATAAACACAATCATATCATCTCACATCTCATTTTTGATTCACTGCATAGCTTCTAAGGCATCTGCACCTAGGGTTTGTGATCTGAGCAATCCCAAAAGCATCTTGAGCCATTCCAAAGGCCACCAATCAACCCAAAGGGGTCCATGTGTGTTCTTATATCATATTCCATCTCCTCAAAGTCAAAATTGCAGAGGAATCACAAGGACTAGGGTTTGAGTGGATGCAGAGCCAGGATGAACTGCACAGTTGACCTAAAGTTAGGGTTTTGGTTTCAGAGGCCATAACTCCAATTTTTTTGGTCCTTCTTGTTTCCATTGGTCTCTATATGGTATAGGGAGTATGCATATCAATTTTCATGAAGAAATTCCATGGGGAAGTCATCTGATCAAGAGTTGACTTTTCAGACAAGTCAGTGCAAAATCAGGGCATCTGAGGCCCCCAATGACCCAACCAATGGGTAATCTTCATCATTTTGAGTGTATATGATCTTTATTTGATCATGGGAGAAGGTTGAAGTTCATAGAAATCAAGAATTTAGGGTTTTTGCAAATGTTGACTTTTTGGGCATAGTTGACTTTTCAAGAATGCATCATTTTAGGTCAATTTTCAAGCTTTGATTCTTGGTCCAAAAAGGCTCCAAATGGAAAAACTTTGGTCATGAAAGTTGTAGATCCCATCTTTCCCTTTTCAAAAAGTACAAGAACATGATCAAACTCTTCTTGGATCAAAAGTTATGGCAATGCAAATTTGGCAAAAATCATTAATTTCTAAGGCATGCTTCAAATGGAAATTTTGCAAAGTCTTGAACCAAAGCCAAATGTAGCCTCTAATTCATTTCAAACCAACACATAAACATTCTCTAAGTGCTGAAAATCAGAATTGGATCAAGTTTGCCTATGGTTTGGTTTGTGTAACAAGGTTTTCTTCACATGTGAACCATAAAGCAACAAGTTGCAAAACTCATGATCATGCTCCCTCAACTTGCTGCCTTGGCCTTTGGACCTTGCTGGCTCTCTCACCACACCATGATGCGCCAGACCTAGCCTTGTACCAAGCTAGTATCAAGCCCATGCTTCTCTTACAAGATTTTTGACTTTTGGCAAAAGCAAACTTACCAATCACAAAAGCACAAGTCACATCATCCAGCCAATCAGATTTGTTTATGTTATCAATTTGCAAGCTAGCCATAACAAGAGGCAAGGCTGAAACCATCACACTACACACATTCACAAAAACCTTCCACATTGCAACTTGCTTCGAATCTCTTAACACAGCCACCAAACACAAAAACTTTCTTCATCATCCAACTCAACACACTTCATAGGCCACCCAGTACCAAGAACACAAGCCTGAAACAGCCTGAACACTCCATAACCATTCTTCACCTCAGCCTGCATTTTCTATCGAATCTCTCTCCACAAGCCACAAACAGCCAAACAAACCTTGCAAAGCTTCTCCATACATCATTTGGACCTCAAACAATCTCTCACCATGACCTGAAACCTCCAGAAACACCATTGCCATTTTTGATCAAGCTGAAGCAGTTCCTTTCGAATCTCATTATCCAGCCAACTTAAACTCCATTTGAGCATTCAAACATCATCTGGGGATCAAGGAGAGGGGTTTGCACTGAAAGAAGAGGTCAGAAAGTTCTCAAACTGAAAGCTTCAAATCTCAGGTAGCTTGAAATTTATTTTTCCAGAAATCATTTTTATTGTTACAAACTTGTTCTATTTGTTTCACTGATCATTCTGTTACCATCGGTTTTGAAAATGGTTGTGATTTGAGCATTTAATTTGTTTCTGAAGCTTGCGTGCCCTAGAACTTTCTTTCTTCGATTCAGCTTGTTTAGGAAATATAAATTTGTTTTAGGTTAGGGGTTTGATTCGTGAGGATGTGGGGAACATTTCCCAAGTTTTAGATTTCATTTTTGTTACGTTTTTAGGAAGTTTGAAGTTTTCAGGGGAGGAGGTCACCGGAGAAGACGACCGGAGCTCGTCTCCGGTGACCTGAAGGTGATTAATTATTAATTAGGGTTAGGGCACTGAGTTTGAATCTGGGCCTTTAGATCCTGGTTCCCGCGCGTGAATGAAAGGCCTGGATCATTTCATTAAGTCTTAATCTTGGATTATTATTTAATTAATCAGGTTTAAGTTAGTTTGAATTATGACCCTTAGATGACGCGCCAAGTCAATGCTATCCTGCCCAGATTGAATCCCAGCCTCACGTTGCGCATACTTCCATTTAATTTATTTTTTTAATTCATTTCTTTTCAATTAATTTGCATAATTGTTTAAAAATAGCAAAAAATTCATAAAAATTATGAAACTTTTTCTTAAAAGTTTTTATTAATTTTTAAGACCCAAAAATATTTTTATTTTATTTTTCATCATTAAAAAAGTTTTTAAATATTTAAAAGATTATTTTTAATTGATTAATGGGGATTAATTAATTAAAAATACTTTTAGGTATTTAAAAATTACAAAAAAATTCATGAAATGTTCTAAGACATTTAGAAACATTGTCCAACCTTCAAACCAAATTTCTTTTTTGATCTTGATGCATTTTAAGAATTTTTCATTGAATTAAATCAATTTTTATGCATTATTTTGATCATAAGTTCAAAAAATCATTTCTGCCTATTGGAGAAGGTTGAGACATTGATTCTTCTTGCATTGTGTTATGTTTAGCATGTATTTTCAAAGATAAAATGGCC
This sequence comes from Lathyrus aphaca, assembly GCA_963966055.1. Taxonomy (NCBI): domain Eukaryota; kingdom Viridiplantae; phylum Streptophyta; class Magnoliopsida; order Fabales; family Fabaceae; genus Lathyrus; species Lathyrus aphaca. The sequence goes on from OZ014524.1 coordinate 232,118,375, forward strand.
ATGATTTGTTTCCTCATTTTCTAATTGTTTGACATTTCTTTTGTTAAGAACCCTAAAAAACCCTAATAACTTGTAAAAATCATATCTTGAGTTTGGTTGAGAGTTGAGAGTTCCCCTTTGGGCAGTGGTTCATTATAGGTTTAGGGTTTCTTTGGGTGGCATTTTCCATTTTTTTATATTAGGGTTTGTTTCTGTTTTGGGTTTTTTTGTTTGATGTTTGATCCATGAACCCTAATTTGGGAGTTCTTTTGCATCCTTCTTGCATTTCCTTGCATAACATGACTTGTCTTTGCATTTTGTGCATTCTTGTGATTCATTTGACATCTTAAGACATATAGAAAGCATGTTTGATCATTGCATTACATATTTGCCATGTCATTTGTCTTGTATGATGCATAACTTTCCATGCTTGTTCATGCTCCTTAGCTTGCATCATTTGCATTCATAATCTTGTATGAACATCTCCATGCCTTGCCTCATGTTTGCAGCACCTCATAACATCATAATCATCATCAACATGCTTCTGGTTTTGCTTATCATCATACCATTTCATCTCATTTTGCATTGCATTGCATTTCTTTCTAACATTTCAGGTGGTAAGTAACTTGGGAAGTGAATTTGCCTTCACTTCTCATAACTTTTCTTCTCATCTCTCTTGCATCCATTGCTGCATTTCTATATGTGTTTGAGTTTGAGCTTGCTCATTCTTTCTCCTCCCACTTGCTTTCTTCAAGTGACTTGACTTCTTGAATGAAGCAAGTCACTTTGCTTCTCTTGATCCTTTCATCTGCTTCCTGGTGGCTCCTCTGAAGATTTGTTCTTGCAAACCTCACAAACCTTAGGATCATCCAAGCATGACATTGAATTAGGGTTTTGGTTAGTATCCCCTCTTAGTTTTACCTTTGTGTCTCTCTTTGGGTCTTCTCTTCTCATCTCATAATCAGGGACTAAACCCTAAAGGCTTTAAGGCTTTGTGATTAAGCTTATGCCTGCATCCTTCTATTAGGATGGAGTGTATAACTTTAATCCTAAGTGTTAAACCCTTAATGTGTTTAAATCTCTTAATCAATTCACATAATAATCATCAAGACATCACACTTGTAACTTGGGCCTTGCATTAGGGTTCTAATTCTTCCTTAAATGGTTAAGAAGGACTAACCCTAGTGTTAATGGACAAGTCCCCCTCAAGTTGTCTTACAAATCATAAAAATCACTTCATCATCATACCATTAAATAAAATACACTTAATCAAAGGCTTGTTTTGTCATGAGTTTAATCCCTAATCATGGATTAAGTTGAGGAGCTTTCCTCAGCTTAAACATTCTCATCTATTATCCTTCTATTAGGATGGTATAATGAGTCTGTTTAATCCCTGATTATGGCTTAACCTCATTACTCAACACTAAACAAAAACACCAAAAACATCTAAATAATCACAAGTAGGTTAATGATCTTAACTCTACATCAAAAGGTGATTAAGTGTGAGAATCTGACTTCACACTTAAGGTATTCTCATTACCCCTAATCAGAGGGAAGATGTGATGAGTTTACTAAATCCATTGGTTTAGGCTTAAGCTCATTAACTTATGACAAATTCAAAAGCAATAAAAGACTGAAAACTCAAAAACAAACAATAATCGTCTCCTTCGGGATTCTTTCCTCATCATCTTCACTCACAAACGAGAACTTGCTTCTTCCGTCTAATGCAAGACAGTTAGCACCTGAGCCAGACAGGTCATACACTTGAGCATAGGCAAGTAAGCAGTTCACAAGTCAATTCACCTTTCAGTCTCTTTGGGTCGAACTACGGTGTTCTGACTTCCTCATTGCACGAGAGGATACGTAGGCATAACTTAACAGTTATCGAACAAAAGTCTCTGTATATTCCCCCTCTTTCTAGCATTATTCTTTGAGCCTCATTATCATGAGCATTTCATTCCTTTCTTACACTGACACATCATTTATACACTTCACTTTCCTCTTACACTGACACCTGTACATTCTTTTCCAGCTATTTTACACACAAATTGCACTGACACTACCTCTTTATAACACAAATCTTTTAAGCGTGGATCCCGTCGAGTACGACGGACAATCTGGGTGCTAATACCTTCCCAGGTTGTAACCAACCCCCTTTCTCAGTCTCTCTGGTTCGCAACCGTCTTATCCGTATCTTTCTAGGTCTATGCAGCATTGCCTTTCCTCCGGGATAAAAATGCCTAGCTGGCGACTCTTTTCATCTCCAGTGAGTTCACGGCTGTGTGTTCTCACTGTTCCCTTCGCCGATCGTTCGCGTCTGTACCCTTATCTGACCCATTTTCATTTATCGGGAGCGACATTCATCATGCTCATCCGATGGCCGTCCCCATCGTTGATTTTCTATCCGACATTCGTCCTGTGTCGTGATATTTAGCAGCCGTCCCCTGCTAGGTGATCGTCCTCCACCCTTTGATGATCGTCCTTCATCATTTTATCCAATGGCCGTCCCCATTGTTGATTTTGGTTATCTGACATTCGTCCTATGTCATGATAAACCCTGAGAGCAGTCGTCCCCTGCTAGATGGTCGTCCTCCACCTCTTGATGGTCGTCCTCCATCATGCTCGTCCGATGGCCGTCCCCATCGTTGACCTGTTATCCGGCATTCGTCCTATGTCGCGATATTTTCGGCAGCCGTACCCTGCTAGGTGGTCGTCCTCCACCTTAGATGACCGTCCCTCATCTTAACCCAACAGAGCAGCCGTCCCCTGCTAGGTGATCGTCCTTCACCTTTGATGACCGTACCTCATCATCTGTTTATTTCATTTATTATTTAAACCGATGGCCGTCCCCGTCGTGGTCCCTTTTTCTTTCAGTTTAGCCCGATGGCCGTCCCCATCGTTGGTTACTTTACTTTATGAACTTGATGGCCGTCCCCGTCATGTTTCATTAATCCCCGGAGAATTTTACAGCTTTATCTCGATGGCCGTCCCCATCATGATCCCTTTTATCCCCAGCATGTCGGTCGTCCCCGTCATTGCTTTATTTCCCGCACTTTTCCAACGTGTCGGCCGTCCCCGTCATTGCTCTTTACCCAGCAGTCGTCCTCTGCTCGACGGTCGTCCTCCGTCGCCCGCACTTTATATTATACTTTGTTTTCTTTTACAATCTATATCCCTTTTCTTCTTCATTCTGTGAGTGCAAATTTTGGACTGTCTTTGGTATTCAACCACAAGTTATCTCGTTTGCCTGTTAAGCCGCTGCTTGCATCCTGCACAGCTAACTCATGTTTGAATAGGGGCAGCTGTAAACACCCCAAATTTGCCCTCACCCATTTCAAACCATGGCTTGTGATCATTTCATATACATAAACACAATCATAACATCCCATATCCCATTTTTGATTCACTGCATAGATTCTAGGTCATCTGCATCTAGGGTTTGTGATCTGAGCAATCCAAGAGCTTTTTGAGCCACTCCAAAGGCCACCAATCACTTCTAAGGGGTCCACATGTGTTCAATTATCATATTCTATCCTCTCAAAGTCAAGAATGCCAAAGAATCACAAGAACTGGGATGGGTATGGAAGCAGAGCCAGGCTTGACTGCACAGATGACCTAAAATTAGGGTTTTGGTTTCAGAGGCCATAACTCCAAATATTTTGGTAATTCTTGTTTCTATTTGTCTCTATATGGTGTAGGGAGTATGCATATCAATTTTCATGAAGAAATTCCATGGGGAAGTCATCTGATCAAGGGTTGACTTTTCAAGCAAGTCAGGGCAAAATCAGGGCATCTGAGGCCCCCAATGACCCAATCAAAGGGTGTTCTTCACCATTTTGATTGTGTATTATCTTTATTTGATCATAGAAAATGTTGTAAGTTCACATAATTCAAGAATCTCAAGTTTTTGCAAAGTTGACTTTTTGGGCAAGTTTGACTTTTAATGGAAATGTCATTTTATGCAACTTTTTCAACCCTTACTTTTTGATCCAAAAATGCTTCAAATGGAAAAACTTTGGTCATGAAAGTTGTAGAATAGATCTTTCCCTTTTCAAAAAGTACAAGAACATGACCTAATTAATTTTTGATAAAAAGTTATGGCTTGTCAAAGTTGGCAAAAATCACTAAATTTCAAGTCATGCACCAAAGAGGCAAAGTTGCAAATTCACTTCTCAAGGCCAAATAAGTCAGCAAATGGGCTTCTAATTCATTCAACATGATCACACAACATTCAAAAATCATAATGGGGCAAAGAATTACATGTTTTATGGCCCATGGATCAAGTTTCCTTCATGAAGGCCAAAGGCAAAGTCAAGTTGCAAAAACTCATGATCACATTTCATCCACTTGCTAGCTACTTTGCTGATCAACCCTAGCCTTTCCCCTCACCATGCTGCGCAGCCCACACCCCTTGTACTTGGCTAGAACATGACCCATGCTTTCTCTTATACAAAGTTGACAATTTGCAAAAGTAGCCACACCTATCACAAAAGGGCATGTCACATCTTCTGACCAATCAGCATTGTTTATACAAACTAATTGCAAGCCAAAGCACATAACCAGCAAGCTTGGAACAAGCCATAGCATCACATTCTCATTTTCACTCTCAAAAGCAAAATCTTTCGAAACTCAGCAAACAACTCACAAACTCACAAACAAACTTCATAGATCAACTCAACTCATCACCCTGGTCAGAAAGCACCCCTCATCCTTGCCCTAAACTGCCTGAATCACAAACACGATTCTCACCTGAGCTTGAACAGAAGTTGTTCAAACTTCCAAACCAGCCAACAAAAACTCTTTTCAATCATCAAAGCTTCATCAGGGAGGTCCCAGGAGTGGTTTTGCACAGAAGGGAAGGTCAGAAAGTGCCAGGTTGAAAAGCTTCAAACTCAGGTAACTTCATGAACATTTTTTCCAGAAATGATTTTTAGAGTTCCTAAGTTGTTCTTCATGCTTCCCTGATCATGAATATGTTATTGGTTTTGAAAATGGTGAAGGGATGAGAGTTTAATCTTGTTCTGAAACTTTTTGCCCTAAAACTAGTTTGATTCGATTCTCATTGTTTAGGAATGATAAATGTTGTTTGAATGGGGGTTTTAATTCGTTTTTAAGTGGGGATCATTTCTGTTCAATTAGAATTTGTTTTAGATGCGTGTAGAGGGAGTTTGTGATTTTGAGTGATCGGAGAAGATGACCGAAACACTGTTCTGGTCACCTAAAAGTCATTAAGGGCTGGATTAGGGCTAATTAATTAGGGTTAGTGAGTTTAAATACTGACCCTTGGATATGGCGCCAAGTCAATGCGCGCGTGTGAGTTTGAATCTGGACCATCAGATTGGATTACTTTTCTTTTTTCAGCTTTAATTCATTTTTATTTTTCATATTATTTCATTTATCTTCTCCATTTTATAAAAAATAGTAAAATCATTTTAAAAATTCTGAAATTTTTTATGCAAGCTATCATTTAATTTCAGAACACAAAAATATTTTTAATTTTTTTTTTGCATTCAAAAAGTATTTTTAAATATTTAAAAGTTTATTTTTAATTAATTAATGAGAATTAATTTATTAAAAATACTTTTAGGTATTTAAAAATCACCAAAAAATTCATGAAACATTTAAAAACATTTAGAAACATTGTCCAACCCTCAAACCAAATTTATTTTTTGATCTTGATGCATTTTGAGAATTTTTCATGGAATTAAAATCATTTTGATGCATTATTTTGATCCAAACTTCCAAAAATCATTTCTGCCTAACCATTGAGAGTTGGACCTAGATTCTTTTTGCATTGCATTGTGTTTAGCATGTAGTATGTGAGATTAAATGGCCATGGTTTGATCTTTCATTTTCCATTTATTTGGTATTTTTCTTGTTAAGGAACCCTAAAACCCTAGAAAACTTAGGAAAATCATAACTTGAACTAGGTTAAGAGTTGAGACTTCTCCTTTGGGAAGTGGGTTAGTATAGGATTAGGGATCCTTTGAGTGTGTTTTCAATTTTTTTTATTGATGTTTGCTTCTGATTTTGGTTTGTGTTTGGTGCTTTGATCATAAACCCTAATTTGGGCTTCCATATGCATCCATCTTGCATTTGCATTCATACCTTGACTTGCCATAGCATTTTATGCATTCTTTTGATTCATTGAACATCTTAAGACATATTGAAAGCATGTTTGATCATTGCATCTTGCATTTGCCATGTTGTATGCCATTTGCATTTCATAACTTTTCATGAATGTTCATGCTTCTTAACTTGTTTCATTTGCATCCATAAGCTTGTATGATCATCCCCATGTGTTGTTTCATGTTTGTAGCATCTCATAGCATCATTAACATCATGTATGTGCTTCTGGATTTGATATACATCATGCCATTTCATCTCATTTTGCATTGCATTGCATTTCTTTTCTAACTTTTCAGGTGGTAAGTGACTTTGAGAAGTGAGTTTGCCTTCACTTCTCATAACTTCTCTTCATCTCTTTCATGCATCCTTGCTGCATTTTGTCATGTGTTTGAATTTGAGCTTGTTCATTCTCCTCCTTCTCACTTTGTTTCTTCAAGTGACTTGACTTCTTGAATGAAGCAAGTTACTTTGCTTCTCCTGATCTTTCATCTGTTTCCTGGTGGTTCCATTGAAGTTTTCTCTTGTTAACCTCACAAACCTTAGGAACAACCAAGCATGACAATGATTAGGGTTTTGATTAGTCCCCCACTTAACTTTTACCTTTGTGTCTCATTGAGTCTTCTCTTCTCACCTCATAATCAGGGACTAAATCCTAAAGGCTTTAAGGCTTGGTGATTAAGTTTATGCCTGCATCCTTCTATTAGGATGGAGTGTATAACTTTAATCCTAAGTGTTAAACCCTTAATGTGTTTAAATCCTATAATCAATTCATCTAATAACCATCAAGACATCAAGCTTGTAACTTGGGCCTTGCATTAGGGTTTTAATTCTTCCTTAATTGGTTAAGAAGGACTAACCCTAGTGCTAATGGACAAGTCCCCCTCAAGTTGTCTTACAAACCCTAAAAAACACTTCATCATCATATCATTAACTAAAATCCATCTTAATAAAGGCTTTGTTTTGTCATGAGTTTAATCCCTAATCATGGATTAAGTTGAGGAGCTTTCCTCAGCTTAAACACTCTCATCTATTATCCTTCTATTAGGATGGTGTAATGAGTCTGTTTAATCCCTGATTATGGCTTAATCTCATTACTTAACACTAAACAAAAACCACAAAAACATCTAAATAATCACAAGTAGGTTAATGATCTTAATCCTACACCAAAGGTGATTAAGTGTGAGAATCTGACTTCACACATAAGTTATTCTCATTACCCCTAACCAGAGGGAAGATGTGATGAGTTTACTAACCCATTGGTTTAGGCTTAAGCTCATTAACTTATGACAAACATTCAAAAGCAATAAAAGACTGAAAACTCAAAAAAACAAACAATAATCGTCTCCTTCGGGATTCTTTTCTCATCTCATTCACTCACAAACGAGAACTCGCTTCTTCCGTCTAATGCAAGACAGTTTGCACCTGATCCAGACAGGTCATACACTTGAGCATAGACTAGTAAGCAGTTCACAAGTCAATTTATCTTTCAGTCTCTTTGGGTCGAACTACGGTGTTCTGACTTCCTCATTGCACGAGAGGATACGTAGGCATAACTTAACGGTTATCGAACAAAAGTCTCTGTATATTCCCCCTCCTTCCAGCTTCATTCTTTTAAGCCTCATAGTCATGAGCATTTCATTCTTATCTCTGCACTGACACTGTATATATCACACTTCACACTTTCTTTACACAGACACCTGTACATTCTTTTCCAGCTATTCTATGCACAAATTGCACTGACACTACCCCTTTAAAACACAAATCTTTTAAGTGTGGATCCCGTCGAGTACGACGGACAATCTGGGTGCTAATACCTTCCCAGGTTGTAACCAACCCCCTTTCTCAGTCTCTCTGGTTCGCAACCGTCTTATCCATTCTTTTTCTAGGTCTATGCAGCATTGCCTTTCCTCCGGGATAAAAATGCCTAGCTGGCGACTCTTTTCATTCCATCCTTTCGCCGACCGTTTGCGTCTGTACCATATTTGAGCCCAGTCTCATCTTTTGGGAGCGACACCCACGGACCCACTTGCAATCCTTTCTGGGGAGGTTGAAAGCATACACCATGGACGAGAAGCTATGGATGTTTTATTTTGAGGATAGCTTAACAGCAGCTTCAAGGGAATGGTACTCCCATCTGACTAGAGCAACCATCAGGTGTTGGAAGGACTTGGCAGAGGCCTTCATTAGACAATACCAGTATAATTTGGATATGGCACCCAACAGGACCCTCCTGATGGGAATGTCACAGTCATCCAGGGAAAGCTTCCGAGAGTACGCCCAAAGATGGAGACACCTGGCTGCTGCTGTCCAGCCACCTATGTCAGAGAGGGAGATGGCAGATATGTTTATGAACACCCTCCAAGGGACATACATTAACAGGCTGGCTGCTTTCTCTTCTACCAGCTTTGCAGATGTCGTTATAGTTGGAGAGAGAATTGAGAGCCTGTTAAAGATGGGCAAAATTTCTGACAATGGTGCCAGCTCATCCAGCAACACAAGAAAGCCTTTTATGGGCCCAAGAAGAACTGGTGAGACCAATGCTATCCATACCAGCAGGGGCAGACCCCAATATGTTCATAGGTCTGTGGCAGCAGTCACCATTCCCGCTCCAATTCATCCACAACCAGCTTATCAACCACCGCAGCAAAATTATCAGCAACAAAATCAGTATCCTCCTCAGAGAAACTACAACAACACCAACAACAGCAATCAGCAAAGACCGTTCCAACAGAGACCTTCTCAGGCCAATAGGGTGATCGATCCGATCCCTATGCCATATGCCACATTACTGCCACAACTCCTGAAACTCAACTTGGTTGAGCTAAGGACGTTGGCACCTTCAGATTCCACCAGCCTACCCAGAAATTATGACGCCGGCGCCATATGTGCTTTTCATTCAAATGCACCTGGCCATAGTACAGAGAAGTGCAGAGCTTTGCACATGAAGGTACAAGACCTGGTAGACTCTAAGGCTCTAAACTTTGCACCACCACCAAATGTCAACAAGAACCCTATGCCAAACCACGGAGGTCCCAAAATCAATGCTATTGAAGAAGACAAGCTGTCTTACTTGATAACCAATGTGGGTCAGATTCGGACACCGTTAGTAGAGATTAAAGCTCAACTCCTTGAATGTCAAATGTTCCCGGGATGTGAGCTAGGGTGTGCTTATTGCAACATTTCAGTGAATGGTTGTGATAACTTGAGAGATGGCATAGATGGTCTCATCCAGAGTGGCCTGCTTCAAATCACAACATCAATTCCTACCAATCTAGCAATCCCATTAACAACAGTTCCCGAGTCTTCTACAACTGCAACAACCATTGTTCCGAACAACTCTTCAATCTCATCAACAAATGCTTCATCTGTCACTTCAGCTGATCAGATATCAACAAACCTCCCTTCTACAACTTCAGCACCCCTTCATTCAGAGTCTCCTACAACAACAACACCCATCCTTCCAACAATGTCTCTTACAACTTCAGCAGCAAATGTCTCAACGGTTACAATTTATTATGATCCTGAAAATGATTCTGCCTACAACTCACAAAATGCCACTCCCATCAGAGCACCAGTCACAATATACTATGATCCACAGACTATCATGGTCCCTTCTGCAGCTGCCATCAGTCCAGTCACTATTACAGTGCCTGGGCCAGTACCTTATGAAAGCAGTAATGCCATCCCCTGGCATTACTGCTCTGATCTATACTGCGAAGGACAGAGAATCACTTTTGAATCATCAACCCCTGCACCACAAATAGATAATGTGGGAGGAGGCGGAGGTTTCACTCGAAGCGGACGTCTCTTTGCTCCACAAATTCAAAGACCCCCTGCTGAAGCAGAAGCTGCTGCCAAGGCAAAAGGGAAGAGCTTGGTACAGGAAGAGCAGATTGTTAGAGAAGCTTTAAAAACACCTTTTGACCAAGAAGTTGATGAATTCATGAGAATCATCAAGAAGAGTGATTACAGGATAGTGGACCAGCTTCATCAGACGCCTTCCAAGATCTCTATTCTATCATTGCTTATGTGCTCCGAGGCCCATCGGAACGCACTACTAAAAGTCTTGCACGCAGCTTACGTGCCAGAAGAGATCACCGTCAATCAGTTGGAAGTTGTGGTTGGAAATGTTAATGCTAGTCATGGGCTAGGGTTCACCAACACTGATTTGACTACGGAAGGCCGCAATCATAACAAGGCTTTGCACATTACCATGGAATGTAAAGGTGCAGTTCTTTCCCATGTGCTGGTAGACACAGGATCATCCCTAAATGTCTTACCTAAAAAAGCCCTTGTGAAGCTAGAGTATGACGGATTGGCATTACGTCCCAGTAACTTAGTAGTAAGAGCCTTTGACGGTTCCAAGAGATCGGTTATGGGAGAGATTGAGTTGCCTATAACGATTGGCCCACAAACTTTCAAAACGACCTTCTACGTGATGGATATACAGCCTGCCTACAGCTGTCTATTGGGTAGGCCATGGATTCACGCCGCTGGCGCCGTGACCTCAACCCTTCACCAGAAGTTAAAATTCGAGTGGGAGGGTCAAGTCATTACTATCTGTGGAGAGGAAGATATTTTTGTTAGCCACCTGGCTACCTACAAATATATTGAGATGGATGGGGAGATCCACGAAACGATGAGTCAAGGGTTTGAGGCCTTGAACATAAATGAAACATATGCTGTACCTGGAACCTCAATGACATCATACCAACAAGCCCAGAAGGTTGTTGAGGAAGGAACTGCCCAAGGCTGGGGTAAATTGCTACCTGTGGAGAAGAAAGAGGATAGATTTGGGTTGGGTTACAAACAAACTCAACAAGATCAAGCAGAGGCTGCTAAGGAGACCAACTTTGTTAGTGGGGGGATGCTCACCCCCGATGCTGTCAACAATTTGGAAGACGAGGATGAAAGCGACCGCAACCTGGAGAGTTGGATCCGTCCAAAGATCCCGGGGAGCAGTATCTCAAACTGGTCTTCCTAGGAAATTATAAGAGTTACTCATGCAGAGTAATTATTATTTCCTGTATATTTTAAGCATGCATAAAGTCTTGCATCTTGCCCAAGATGACAAAACTCATTTTGTAATCGGGCCATCTGTAATTTTTGTGCAACAAGATTAATCAATGAAATATCAGACATCTTTTGCAAATGAGTCTTTTTCTTCTTCGATCCCTGTTTTTCCATTTTTCTTTTTGTACAAAAAATAAATGGCAATGTTTTCAAAATGACAACTTTATCTCACTTTTCTAAACAAGATTAAAATCAATCACTAAAATGAACAAACTGAACCCTTGCAGAGTGTGCCTTCCAGACAACACCGACAACAACACGGCTATGACTTCGTATGACTTTGACAATCCGATCAATCAAGCTGATGAAGGGGTTGAAGAAGATTACGAGCTTCCTGAAGAGCTAGCCAGATTGTTGAGACAAGAGGAGAAGGTTATCACTCCTCATCAGGAGGAAGTAGAAACGATCAATCTTGGTACAGATGAAGATGTGAAAGAAGTTAAAATCGGGGCCTGCCTACAAGACTCAGTGAAGAGACAACTGATTGACCTGCTTCAAGAGTATGTGGATGTGTTTGCTTGGTCTTATCAAGATATGCCAGGGTTGGACACCGACATTGTTGTGCACAAGCTGCCTTTAAGAGAAGAATGCCCGCCGGTTAAACAGAAAATGCGCCGTACTCGCCCAGATATGGCAATGAAAATCAAAGAAGAGGTACAAAAGCAATGGGACGCCGGTTTCCTTGCTGTGACTAGCTATCCTCCGTGGGTTGCTAATATAGTACCTGTGCCTAAGAAAGACGGCAAAGTAAGGATGTATGTTGACTACCGGGATTTGAACAGAGCCAGCCCGAAAGATGATTTCCCATTACCTCACATTGAGGTATTGGTGGATAACACGGCTCAGTTCTCGGTATTCTCCTTCATGGACGGATTTTCAGGATACAATCAGATTAAAATGTCACCTGAAGACATGGAGAAGACAACCTTCATCACACCTTGGGGCACGTTCTGTTACAAGGTAATGCCATTCGGATTGAAGAATGCTGGTGCAACGTATCAACGGGCTATGGTGACATTATTCCACGATATGATCCATAAGGAAATCGAATGTTATGTGGATGACATGATTGCCTAGTCTCTCACTGAAGAGGACCACCTGGTAAATTTGCTGAAGCTATTCAAGCGTCTAAGGAAGTACCTGCTGAAGTTGAACCCCAACAAGTGTACATTCGGGGTGCGATCTGGTAAGCTGCTGGGTTTTATTGTGAGCGAGAAAGGGATTGAAGTTGACCCTGATAAAGTCAAAGCCATCCAAGAAATGCCTGCACCGAAGTCTGAAAAAGAAGTTCGAGGGTTCTTAGGACGATTGAACTACATCTCACGGTTCATATCTCACCTTACCGCAACTTGCGAACCCTTGTTCAAATTGTTAAGAAAAGAACAGACGGTCAGGTGGAATGAAGACTGTCAGAAGGCTTTTGACAAGATCAAGGAATACTTACAAGAACCTCCAATCCTTATGCCTCCAGTTGAAGGAAGACCTCTGATAATGTATTTGACAATATTAGAAGAGTCAATGGGGTGTGTGCTGGGCCAGCATGACGAGTCTGGTCGAAAAGAGTATGCAATATACTACTTAAGCAAAAAGTTTACCGACTGTGAACAACGTTATTCACTGCTCGAGAAAACTTGCTGTGCTTTAGCGTGGGCTGCTCGCCGACTGAGACAGTATATGTTGACCCACACTACTTTGTTGATCTCAAAGATGGACCCAGTCAAGTACATATTTGAGAAGCCAGCGCTTACCGGTCGGGTTGCAAGATGGCAAATGATTCTTACAGAATATGACATCCAGTACACTTCTCAGAAAGCCATCAAGGGCAGTGTATTGTCTGATTATCTTGATGAGCAACCTATTGATGATTACCAGACTATGAAATTTGACTTCCCTGATGAAGACATCATGTTCATAAAAGCAAAAGATCATGAAGAGCCTGTTCATACTGAAGGGCCTAACCCGGAAGAAGAATGGACTATGATGTTTGATGGGGCTGTTAACATGAATGGTCGTGGTGTTGGTGCAGTACTCATTACACCAAAAGGAGTTCACATGCCTTTCTCGGCAAAACTCACTTTCAATTGCACTAACAACGAAGCTGAATACGAAGCTTGCATTATGGGTCTTGAGGAAGCCATTGACCTCAGGATCAAGACGTTGACCGTATTCGGAGATTCAGCTCTGGTAATCAATCAAACCAACAGCAAATGGTACACCCACCAGGATCATCTGATACCTTACAGGGATTATACAAGGAGGTTATTGACTTTCGTTACAACGGTCAAGCTTGAGTATATCCCTCGGGACGAGAATCAGTTTGCATATGCTTTGGATACCATTTCATCCATGATCAGAGTTCAAGCTGCCAACTTTGTACCGCAGATTTCAGTGTCCAGACTTGACAGACCAGCATATGTGTTCACAACAGATGTTGTCAAAGATGATAAGCCGTGGTTCCATGACATCAAGTGCTTCTTGGAGGATCAAACATACCCACCGGGGGCATCTTCCAATGATAAGAAGACTATGAGAAGGCTTGCTGGAAGTTTCTTCTTGAATACTGATGGTTCCCTGTACAAGAGAAACTTTGATATGGTACTCCTCAGATGCGTCGACAAGACAGAAGAGGACTTGCTAATGCATGAAGTGCATGAAGGATCCTTTGGTTCCCATGCAGGAGGGCATGCCATAAATGCCAGATCTATGCAGATAAGGTGCATGTGCCTCCCAATCCTTTGAATGTGATGTCTTCACCCTGGCCCTTTGCCATGTGGGGCATTGACATGATTGGCAAGATTGAGCCAACTGCTTCGAATGGCCACAGATTCATTCTGGTTGCCATTGACTATTTCACCAAGTGGGTTGAAGCAGCTTCCTATGCAAACGTTACCAGGCAAGTGGTAGCCAGATTTCTGAAAAGAGATATCATCTATCGATACGGAGTTCCCGAGCGAATCATTACTAATAATGGTTCCAACTTAAACAATAAAATGATGGCAGAACTATGCCGGGACTTCAAGATCCAACACCACAATTCTTCTCCTTACAGGCCAAAGATGAATGGCGTTGTTGAGGCAACAAATAAAAATATCAAGAAGATTGTGCAGAAGATGGTAGTCACCTATAAAGATTGGCATGAAATGCTACCGTTTGCCTTGCATGGGTACCGCATGTCAATCAGAACATCCACTGGGGCAACACCGTATCAACTTGTGTATGGTATGAAAGCAGTCCTACCAGTTGAAGTTGAATTACCCTCTCTACGGGTACTGATGGATGTTAAACTGAGTGAAGCAGAATGGGTTCGGGCCCGATATGAACAACTGAGTCTGATTGAAGAGAAGAGATTGGCTGCAATCTATCATGGGCAGTTGTATCAGAAAAGAATGAAGAGAGCCTTCGATCAGAAAGTCAGGCACCGAGAGTACCAAGTAGGAGATCTTGTGCTGAAAAGAATCCTCCCTCCTCATACAGACCACAGGGGCAAGTGGACTCCGAATTATGAAGGACCATTTGTAGTAAAGAAAGTTTTCTCGGGTGGAGCACTGATGCTCAGTACTATGGATGGTGAAGATTTCCCGTCCCCTGTGAATTCAGATGCAGTTAAAAAATACTTCGCATAAAAAAAAATGACCCGCTGGACATAAAAACAGAATGTAAGTCCAGGCAAAAATAGGGCATCCCGGTGAGTCAAAAACAGAATAAAAGACTCGGGCAAAAATAAGGGAAAATGAATAAAAAAAATTGTACACCCGCTGAGTTGAAAAGCCGCATTGGACAGCTCAGGCAAAAATGGGTATCCCGATGGATTGAAAACCCGAAAGGGCGATCCATGCAAAATAAGGGAATAAGCGAACAACTGCATTCTGAATTCGTCTGTATCACCCACAACTTGGTAAGCTCAGGGTAGATCCAGCTTCTATCAGAATCAACCTTCTTCAGAAAGCAAGACGAGAAGAACGTCAAATGTCATACGAGTCATAGCAAAGGGAAGCTCCTTAAAGCATCGTCAACATTGCCAGCATTTTGTTTCTCAATTTGTAACAATCTCCTCATTTTAGGAGATATGTTTCCTTGACTGTATCTTGCCAATTCAGGGCACATGAATTAATAAAATCATATTTTCAGTCATTGTTTTGTCTTGTACATTTTTATTTGCAAAAATGTCTGATATCTCTAAAAAACTGATTGCATAAATACAAATGCTTACTTTCAAAAATAAAAACACATGCTTGCAGGGAATATATTTACTCGCGAGAGTGTCTAACTCCTATGACGGAATCCGGTAAGGGATACCTCGGGGTTATTTGTGCGTTTCTATCTTTGCAGGATTGCAGGTATCCGAACGCAACTTGGGGCATGTAAGCTCCATCCCAGCAGGTTGACAAATCAGTACTCACTCAGCCTCAACACTCATAGTGTTTTCTCCCCAACCGATTTTCCACTTATTACTTCTCCCCATCAGAGTTGCCAGGCATCATTTCTCCAACAGGGCAGTACCAGAAGGCGCCCATATCCCCGGCTGAGTCAAAGAGCCCTCCTCAATAGAATCTCTAGGGAGATCTTTTAGTGATCCCTCTTTCTCCCCAGCCGAGTTGCCATTTCATCCCCAGCCAAATACAAAAGTCAGGGGACTATCTCCCCACAGAGCTTCAGCCTCTGCCCAGAAGAGCCACGCGTGAAGGAATCACAACAGAGTGACGAAAGCTTCTACAAACCCCAGCTGGGTCTCTCATTATCAGGATGGGTCTATCAATGACCTATATCCCCAAGCGGATATCATCTCATCAGATTTACCAATGATCTCATCCCCAGCTGGGATGTCCTTTACAAGCAGATCGGCCAGAGATCTTCGCGGCAACGGGATCCGAGTCCCGGATTGGTATCCTCGCATAATCATAGCATTCGCATCATTTTCACCCACAAAGCGTAGCATTCCGTCTAATACGGAGCATTACGGCAAAAATCAAACATATAGCATAATCATAAGCTGTGTTCTGAATCAACATTTGTGAATAATGACGATCCGTCAATATACAGAATACCCCCCAAAATCCCCAGCAGGAGATTTCCCAGCAAAAGCAGTTGCCTCACATTCACAAACACCAGTATATACCCTCTTTAGCACCCGTCCGTGTCAATACTCCCCAGTAAAGTCTCCTGAACCCTCTGTGCAAACAGTACCACTCGTATTACAGATACTTTTTGACACCCGTCCGTGTCAGATCCCCAGCAGAAAGCCAAAGACATCCCCTTCGCACTCACAAATACTCATATATACATTTCCTTGACATCCATCTGTGTCATTCTCCCAGTACAGTAACATAAACACTTTGTATATCAGATATTTGTTTATACTATACTTTGCTTCTTTTGACACTCGTCCGTGTCACTCTCCCCAACAGTTAAACACTCATCTATACACCATTCACACTTATATGGGTGCTTGTCCGTATCTTGTATACACCATGCATATCCCCACAGATTCGACACTCGTCCATGTTCTCTGTTGACCCGTTGATACTCGTCCGTATCATCATCTCTGAACACGTGTCAGTTTTTGTTTCTACCCGATACTCGCCCGTATCGTAGTCTTAAAGATGCTCATCCGCACCTTTAGTCTATACACAAACATCTAAACACTTATACCTTTTGTTTCTTGGATGTAAACACTCGTCCGTGTTTACTATTCCCTAGTAGATCGCTACCAAAGCAAATTTCCTTTTTATCTGACATTCGTCCCATGTCATGATAAACCTTGAGAGCAGACGTCCCCTGCTAGGTGGTCATCCTCCACCTCTTGATGGTCGTCCTCCATCATGCTCATCCGATGGCCGTCCCCATCGTTGATTTTCTATCCGACATTCGTCCTATGTCGCGATATTTAGCAGCCGTCCCCTGCTAGGTGGTCGTCCTCCACCTCTTGATGATCGTCCTTCATCATGCTCGTCCGATGGCCGTCCCCATTGTTGACCTTTTATCCGGCATTCGTCCTATGTCGCGATATTTTCGGCAGCCGTACCCTGCCAGGTGGTCGTCCTCCACCTTAGATGACCGTCCCTCATCTTATCCCCAACAGAGCAGCCGTCCCCTGCTAGGTGATCGTCCTTCACCTTTGATGACCGTACCTTAGATGATCATGTTTATTTCATTAACCCGATGGCCATCCCCGTCGTGGTCCCTTTTCCTTTCAGTTTAGCCCGATGGCCGTCCCCATCGTTGGTTACTTTACTTTATGAACTTGATGGCCGTCCCCGTCATGTTTCATTGATCCTCAGAGAATTTTACAGCTTTACTTGATGGCCGTCCCCATCATAATTCTTTTTATCCCCAGCATGTCGGCCGTCCCCGTCATTGCTTCATTTCTCGCACCTTTCCAGCATGTCGGCCGTCCCCGTCATTGCTCTTTACCCAGCAGTCGTCCTCTGCTCGACGGTCGTCCTCCGTCGCCCACACTTTACAATATACTTTATTTCCTTTTACAATCTATATCCCTTTTCTTCCTTATTCTGTGAGTGCAAATTTTGGACTGTCTTTGGTATTCAACCACAAGTTATCTTGTTTGCCTGTTAAGTCGGTGCTTACATCCTGCACAGCTAACTCATGTTTGAATAGGGGCAGCTGTAAACACCCCAAATTTGCCCTCACCCATTCACACCATATCTTAAGATCTCCTCATATGCATAAACTCAATCATACCATCTCACATCACATTTTTGATTCACTGCATTGTTTCAAAGTCATCTGCATCTAGGGTTTGTGATCTGAGCAATCCAAGAGCTTCTTGAGCCACTCCAAAGGCCATCAATCACTTCAAAGGGGTCTATGTGTGTTCAAGTATCATATTACATCCTCTCAAAGTCAAAAATGTCAAAGAATCACAAGAACTGGGATTGGTATGGAAGCAGAGCCAGGATTGACTGCCCAGATGACCTAGAATTAGGGTTTTGGTTTCAAAGGCCATAACTCCAAATTTTTTGGTCATTCTTGTTTCTATTGGTCTCTATATGGAATAGGGAGTATGCATATCAATTTTCATGAAGAAATTCCATGGGGAAGTCATCTGATCAAAAGTTGACTTTTCAAGCAAGTCAATGCAAAATCAGGGCATCTGAGGCCCCCATTGACCCAACCAAAGGGTGTTCTTCATCATCTTGAGTGTATATGATCTTTATTTGATCATAGAAGAAGTTGGAAGTTCACAAAATTCAAGAATTTCAAGTTTTTGCAAAGTTGACTTTTGGGGGCAAGTTTGACTTTTAAGGAATTTGTCATTTTAGGCAACTTTTCAATCCTTACTTTTTGATCCAAAAATGCTTCAAATGGAAAAACTTTGGTCATTAAAGTTGTAGAATAGATCTTTACCTTTTCAAAAAGTACAAGAACATGACCTAATTCATTTTGGATCAAAAGTTATGGTGCATCAAAGTTGGCAAAAATCACTAAATTTCAAGTTATGCACCAAATGGGAAACTTGCAAATTTTTGTACCAAGCATTCTATTGACTTCAAAATGACTTCAAAACTTCATCACATGATCATACATGACCTAAAAACAGAATTGACCCAAGGGATTTTTCATTTTTGTGACTTGGTTTTCAAGAAATCCATAAGTTATTTTTCATAAGGATGCAAAGATGGATTTTTGGCAAAATCATCCTCCAAGGAATTATGTGATCACTAGCTGATTTCTATGCATTGCCATGACCAAATGGAACATTATGCAACAAAATTCAGCAAGGAGTATCTCATGTATATGGCACAAAATCATAAGAAAACACCAAGTGGGCAAGTTGCAAAAGCTAGCATAGCTCATGATCCACATGTTGCAGTCACTCATGAGCAATCTAAGGGTCATCCTTGACTCAAGCTGAGGCAAGACAAGCCCTTAGACAGCTGCTGCCATGGCCCATGCTGCAAGTACCAATCACATTAACTTTTTGGCCAAAACCCCCATACTCTTAGAACAGTGAGCAGCCACCTCTACTGACCTGCTCCACAGGCTACTCATACATTGTGGGAGTGTTATAGCAAGACATTGGCCCTTGAAGCAAGCCAGAACACAACATACCACAAAACCTGCCAAAACTTTCCTCTCTTCGAATCACCTTCCACAGTCATCAAACACTCATTCTATCTTCACCAATCAACCAAAAAACATTCATAGAACCAATACCACCCCTCACAATGATCTGAAACAGCCTACATAAGAACCCCATTTTCTGATACACCAGAACTGGACCTCTCAAAATAGCCTGTTTAAACTCCATCCAAGCTTGCCACTAGCACAAGGGGGATCATTGGAGTGAGTTTGCACCAAAGAACAGCCCAGAAAGCCCAGAACCAGAAGCTTCACCCTCAGGTATGGCTCAAGAACTTTTTTCTCAGAGCTTGTTTTTCTTGTTATAAAATGGAAGTGTGTGTTATGCTGATCATGGGGATGTCCTTAGATTTGAAAATAGTGAAGGAATGGTCATTTTATGCTTCTCTGAAATTTTGCCCGTGTTTGAGTTTGAGCTTGTTCTTCTTTGTTCATGATGGATAAATGGATTTTAAGTGGGGGTTTAGGTTTAGAATGATTAGGGGGTCATTTTGGTGAAAGAAATTTGAGGAATGGTGACCTGTAGAAGAAGCTAGGTTTTTGAGTCGTCGGAGAAGACGACCGGAACACTGTTCCGGTCACCTGAGGGTCATTAAGCCCTAATCTCATTAATTAGCCAACTTTGAATTCTGGCCTTTGATTTGCTTCTCCCGCGCGTGTTTGAACGTTCCAGATCAGTCATTAAACCCTAACCATTAATTAATTAACTTAATTTGAATTAATTAGTCAGAACGCATCTGAACCACTCCTTTACGCGCTAGTCAACTCCCTCCACCCAACTTTGAATCTCAGCCTTTGGATTGTCATACTTTCCATTTAATTTCATTTTTATTTCAATTTTTCTTATTTAACTTCTCCATTTATTTTAAAATAGTTAGAAAAATCCTAAAAATATTTCCCTTTGCATTTTTTTTTAAATATTTTTCTTAATCAGAAAACATTTTTATTTTTATTTTTTGCATTTTAAAAATATTTTTAAATATTTAAAAGTTTATTTTTAATTAATTAATGAGAATTAATTAATTAAAAATACTTTTAGGTATTTAAAAATCACCAAAAAATTCATGAAACCTTTAAAAACATTTAGAAACATTGTCCAACCCTCAAACCAAATTTCTTTTTTTGATCTTGATGCATTTTGAGAATTTTTCATGGAATTAAAATCATTTTAATGCATTATTTTGATCCAAACTTCCAAAAATCATTTCTGCCTAACCATTGAGAGTTGGACTTTGATTCTTTTTGAATTGTGTTTAGTATATCATGTAGTTTGAGAGATTAAATTGGCATGATTTGATCTTTCATTTTCCATTTGTTTGGCATTTTTCTTGTTAAGGAACCCTAAAACCCTAGAAAACTTAGGAAAATCATAACTTGAACTAGGTTAAGAGTTGGAACTTCTCCTTTGGGGCAGTGAGTTAGTATAGGTCTAGGGATCCTTTGAGTGCAATTTCAATTTTTTATATTGATGTTTGCTTCTGATTTTGGTTTGTGTTTGATGCTTTGATCATAAACCCTAATTTGGGCTTCCATATGCATCCATCTTGCATTTGCATTCATACCTTGACTTGCCATAGCATTTTATGCATTCTTTTGATTCATTGAACATCTTAAGACATATTGAAAGCATGTTTGATCATTGCATCTTGCATTTGCCATGTTGTATTCCATTTGCACTTCATGACTTTTCATGTATGTTCATGTTTCTTAACTTGTTTCATTTGCACCCATGAACTTGTATGATCATCCCCATGTGTTGTTTCAAGTTTGTAGCATCTCATAGCATCATTAGCATCATGTATGTGCTTCTGGTTTTGTCTCTCATCATGTCATTGCATTCCATTTGACATTGCATTGCATCTTTCTCACTAACATTTCAGGTGGTAAGTGACTTTGGGAAGTGGATTTGCCTTCACTTCCCACATTTTCTTTTCATCTCTTCCATGCATCCTTGCTGCATTTTACTTTGTGTTTGAGTTTGAGCTTGTTCATTCTTCTTCTTCTCACTTTCTTCCTTCAAGTGACTTGACTTCTTAAATGAAGCAAGTTACTTTGCTTCTCCTGATCCTTTCATCTGCTTCCTGGTGGTTCCATTGAAGATTTCTCTTGTTAACCTCACAAACCTTAGGAACAACCAAGCATGACAATGATTAGGGTTTTGATTAGTCTCCCCACTTAGCTTTTACCTTTGTGTCTCTTTTGAGTCTTCTCTTCTCACCTTATAATCAGGGACTAAACCCCAAAGGCTTTAAGGCTTTGTGATTAAGCTTATGCCTGCATCCTTCTATTAGGATGGAGTGTATAACTTTAATCCTAAGTGTTAAACCCTTAATGTGTTTAAATCTCTTAATCAACCCACATAATAATCATCAAGACATCAAGCTTGTAACTTGGGCCTTGCATTAGGGTTCTAATTCTTCCTTAATTGGTTAAGAAGGACTAACCCTAGTGTTAATGGACAAGTCCCCCTCAAGTTGTCTTACAAATCATAAAAATCACTTCTTCATCATATCATTAACTAAAATCCACTTAATAAAGGCTTTGTTTTGTCATGGGTTTAATCCCTAATCATGGATTAAGTTGAGGAGTTTTCCTCAGCTTAAACATTCTCATCTATTATCCTTCTATTAGGATAGTGTAATGAGTCTGTTTAATCCCTGATTATGGCTTAATCTCATTACTTAACACTAAACAAAAACAACAAAAAAAACATTTAACTAATCCCAAATAGGTTAATGATCTTAACCCTATATCAAAAGGTGATTAAGTGTGAGATGCTGACTTCACACTTAAGGTATTCTCATTACCCCTAATCAGAGGGAAGATGTGATGAGGTTACTAACCCATTGGTTTAGGCTTAAGCTCATTAATTTATGACAAACTCTCAAAAGCAATAAAAGACTGAAAACTCAAAAACAAACAATAATCGTCTCCTCCGGGATTCTTTTCTCATCATCTTCACTCACAAATGAGAACTTGCTTCTTCCGTCTAATGCAAGACAGTTAGCACCTGAGCCAGACAGGTCATACACTTGAGCATAGACTAGTAAGCAGTTCACAAGTCAATTCATCTTTCAGTCTCTTTGGGTCGAACTACGGTGTTCTGACTTCCTCATTGCACGAGAGGATACGTAGGCATAACTTAACAGTTATCGAACAAAAGTCTCTGTATATTCCCCCTCTTTATAGCCTCATTCTTTTAGCCTCATGATCTTGAGCATTTCACTCCTGTTCTTACACTGACACTTCACTTATATACTTCACTTTTCTCTTACACTGACACCTGTACATCCTTTTCCAGCTATTTTTATACATAAATTGCACTGACACTACCCCTTTAAAACACAAATCTTTTAAGCGTGGATCCCGTCGAGTACGGCGGACAATCTGGGTGCTAATACCTTCCCAGGTTGTAACCAACCCCCTTTCTCAGTCTCTCTGGTTCGCAACCGTCTTATCCATATCTTTCTAGGTCTATGCAACATTACCTTTCCTCTGGGATAAAAATGCCTAGCTGGCGACTCTTTTCTTTTCCAGTGAGTTCACTGCTGTGTGTTCTCATTGTTCTCTTTCGCCGACCGTTCGCGTCTGTACCCCATTTGACCCGGCTTCATTTGGTGGGAGCGACAACATGCTAGAACATATAACCATCTACACATTAACTTCTAAATCATTAAAAATCACAAATCGCAAGCAACACATAACGAAAACGTAATCGATCATAAGCAATACAAAAAGAAATTAAAGAATGCCGAAATGGTAAGATGAAGAGAATAACTTAAAGGAGAAGTGATTTAGATCACCAACCTACGAAGCGGAGAAGTGCTTCGGTGGATGTTGCAAGAATCAGAGCTTAATCAAAGAGAAAACCAAGAAAACCGCGAATCCTCAAAATAAATGTGTTCTTGATGCTTGAACCTTCGTGCACTTCCGATAAGCTGAAATCTTCACAAAAATCAGTAGCTTCTTCTTCTACAATCCACAATTCAATGGAGGTTGGAGGCTAAGCTTCAAGATCTTCTAGTTTCAATATGAAACTTGAAGAGCTTCTTCAAAAAAAGCTTTGGTGAAAAGGGAAATGGAGGAAAAGTGAGGGAGAAAAAAGTGATTGTGAGAGAGTGAAAAATTTGGAAACTTGGGAACCCCTTGCATTGAAGTGATTAATGGTTATATAGATACTATGCTTGGAGCTAGGTTTGGGAATGGAATTAGGTTTAGGAACGGAGTTAGGTTTGTAGTTAGTTAGGGTTAGGGTTGGAGAGAGAATATTCCTTGGAATACTCTAGAATGTTGTAGAACATGGTAGAAGGATCCAAGGGAAAATGAGTGGAATTGAAGTGGAAAAATAAGAGGGAAAGAATGAAAGGGAATGTGGAAGGAAAATGGAAGGAAAGTGGAAAGA
This sequence comes from Lathyrus aphaca, assembly GCA_963966055.1. NCBI lineage: Eukaryota > Viridiplantae > Streptophyta > Magnoliopsida > Fabales > Fabaceae > Lathyrus > Lathyrus aphaca. The sequence goes on from OZ014524.1 coordinate 232,142,058, forward strand.
AAAGGGAGGGAAAGGTGAATTTTCCCCTTTTTTTGGTTGGTTAGCTTGGAAATGGTTTGGATTATTTTTGGGATATTATTTTTTTCTCTTGAACTCTAATGTTTGGAAAGCCTCGATCGACCACACACCTCATGCGTATGCAAAAGATGATGATTTATTTATTTTTCAAATGTGATGCAATGATATACAGAATGATGGAAGAATGAAGCCTACACTGCTCGAGGTTGATAATAATAAGAGGGCAAATTTTGGGGTGTTACAACTGCCCCTATTCAATCACTGTAGACTTGAATGGATGATGGTAGTTGCTCTCAGACGTTCAAAGTATGCAGGGATTGAATATTTAAAACAACCAGAAAATTTGCACTCGGTGGAGAAGAAAGGGAAATAAACTCAACCATCTGAACTCTGCTTGTGGAGAACTCGGATGTGAAGAGTAGTGAACTGGTGAATGTTTTGGAATGACGTTGGGAGATTGCTGATTTGCCACACTACGGGTGGACTTTTGCTGGGTTATTAATGACATGCCACATAACAGGTGGTCTTCTGAATGCTTTTCCACACTACGGGGATCACTCTGCCACACTGCGGGGGCTTTGGAAATCTTGCCACACTACGGGGGCACATTGCTCAACTACGGGAGACTTTTGATACCTTACCACCCTGAGGATGGACTTCTGATCATTCTGCGGGGATACTCTGCCACACTACGGGGACACATTGCTCAGCTACGGGATACTTTTGCTCACTACAGGAGACTTCAACGTTTTACCACACTACAGGGGTTGTTGCTCACTACTGGAGATTTTTGCTCACTACAGGAGACTTTTGCTCACTATGGGAGACTTTTGCCACACTACGGGAGCTGTTGCTCGCTACGGGAGACTTTGGCTCACTACAGGAGACTTTAATTTCTTGCCATACTATGGGGGCTACTGCTCGCTACGGGAGACTTTAATGTTTTGCCACACTACGGGGGCACATTGCTCAGCTACGGGAGACTTTGAAAATTCGCCACACTACGGGGGCATATTGCTCAGCTACGGGATACTTTGAAAATTCACCACACTACGGGGGCACATTGCTCAGCTACAGGAGACTTTGAAAATTCGCTACACTACGGGGGCACATTGCTCATCTACGGGAGACTTCCAGAAAATTTGCCACACTACGGGGGCACATTGCTCAGCTATGGGAGACTTTCAGAAAATTTGCCACACTACGGGGGCACATTTCTCAACTACGGGAGAATTTTGTAAAATTTGCCACACTACGGGGGCTGCTGCTCGCTACGGGAGACTTTGGCTCACTACAGGAGACTTTCGCTCACTACGGGAGACCTCAATGTTTTGCCACACTATGGGGGCTGCTGCTCGCTACGGGAGACTTTTGGAATTCGCCACCCGGAGGATGGACTTTGGATATCAACCTTGGATTGAGCACGCATACGTTGAACTGCATGATATAATGCCCCCTGACACTGGGGGATAGATACAAAGGGAATTCCTGACGCGAAAATAACAAATCTTTGCTGACTCTGTGGGGAATACAGATGATTGTCGATATTTCTGTTGGAGAAGAGTTTGACTAGTTTGCCTCGACTTATTACCTTTGCCAAAAATAAATTGGACTTTAGATTTGAAGACCCTGCTAGGGGATGCCTCAACTGCTGGGGATTGAATCTCACCCCACAGATTTTGTTGGGGAATCGACAACTTTTCGACTTATCTGGGGGACGACCTGTCAAGGCTCTGCTGAGGAGAACTCTCTTGTCTACCTGAATTTTCCAAACCTCTGTGGGGAAGGGAACCGTTCAGCTAACTGCCGAGAATTTCTGGATTCTTGTCAGAAGTGCTTCGCTACGGGAAGACGACTCTTGCTAGGGATGATCCTTATTGCTCTGCTGGGGAAGAGAAGGATTTGGTTTGAGATCTGCTGGGAAATAAGATCAAGGAAACCTGCTGAAGAAAAGTTTGACGAATTTACTGGGGATAACTTCCATGCGTCTGTTGGGGATAACGAAACTGAACCGCGTCCTGCTGAGGAGGAAAGATTTTAAGTAGTCTTGTGCCAGGGATCATTTGCTTTGATTCGGGTTTTACCTTAAGAGGATTTTACAAATGACCTGGTGTCTTTAAACTCTTCAGGAGTATAATTTCCCCGGTATTCTGAACATCCGATTATTTGTCTTCGGGAAAGAATGAATCCTCATGCAATTGGGGTGGCTTGCCCCAGTATGAGTCTTTGAAGAAATTGCTCTAGGAGAGATCTGAATCTCGAGGTAATTGCCCCAGTTTGGCTGACTTTTGAGGATATTGCTTGACATAACTGCCCTAGATTGGTTGGCTCTTACCATGACTGGTTGGGAAAGTCCTTACTCAATTGAGCTTTCTCGGAAAAGTGCACCTCGACGTGATTGTCTTTCAGAAGCTTTAGACTTCTCAACTTGGCAAGCTTAAGCTTCTGGACTGAATTTCCACATGTGAGCTTTTTATGATGCCAAACAAATGTATGCAGGCAGAAAAATGTTTATTCTGAGAATGAAGATTCTAATGCAACACACATGATAATCTTGAAGTTTTGAAAAAGATTTGTAAACCTTTGTGAGAAAATCACTGGTTGAGATACGACATTATTTTTGATTGAGAGAACGCATGCACATGCAATACCAACAAGGTCTTTTAGCATAACTCATAGGAGTCACGGACGCCATCTCGTGGTAGTACGCTCTCAAATTAACCCTGCTTCAGTTAGGACTTTTGAGGGTTGTATCGTGGCCTGGTTCACGGTTTGTAGAAACAAAGGATATAGGCTCAAAATTATTTGTGCCCACCCCTCTTCATGATGTTCTCCATTCCTATGTTCAGCTAATTTTCGCAAGCTCTCACCTTTCATAAGGGTTTTGTGTTGGTTGAGGAACCATTTCTACTAACGGTTTAAGCACCAACCAGGTTATTGTTTGGAGTCAGTCACCCCTTTGTCTTTCGTGTCTGTGCCACACGACTTTGTTCTTGCTTAAGGATCTTTCTTGTGTAATCCTTTTCGTCTTTCGCTTTTGCATTATTTTGCTTATCCCTAACTTTTGCCTGGACTGATTCTTGTGAATCTTTGATTGTGAAGTCCAGCGGGATGCCTAAATTTTTGCCTAAGTCGCTTGTTTTCAAGTTTCGACTTAGCGGGCTTTTCATTTCTCTTCTTCTTTTTTTTTTGCTTTTTGAACAAGTCGTGCGACACTGTTTGTCTTGATTGCTTTGCGAGGGTTGCGACTGCTTCATTCTTTGGTCGATGAAGGATAACCATTGTGGTTTTCAATCTTTGGACCTCTTGATTAGCATAATGGAATGTAATGGATCCTCAAATACACTCCTTTATGAAAACCTGAACGCTCGGTCCGACTAGCTGACATCTACCCTGCCCCTGGGTTAAACGTAAGGGTTTTTTTATGCGAAAAGAAACTCCTACTTCAAGGCTCAAAGGGGTTAGCGAGGGTCTATCTCCATTATATCTCCGGTGTTTAGGGATTTTAAACAAAGCCTGTACATCGTCAACATGGTCTTATTTGAGAGCACACAATTAGAGATTCTTGCATTATTTCTTCGTCATTCTCCCTCATAGAGTTTAAGCATGACAATTGGTATTGCGATGTACATATACAGAATTATAAGTAAATGCGAATGAATTACTTCAAGAAAAACATGTGAGTTTTATTATTGATAACATTCAAACGCAAACAACTTTCATACATGTATACAACTGTTTAGCAAATAAAAGGAACTACAAATGGAAATGCAGTAAAGAAGCTGAATATTGTCGTTGTTGAGGAGGCTTGACTCTGTCTAGACCTGTCAGTCTTGGATAATTTCAGTGATCAATAGCTTTCTCACGGACTTGTAATCTTCAAGTTGTTGCCGTATACCCCACCATGGCAATCATACCTCTTCTTCTAGTTATTATGACTCTGACACGAGACATCTGAAGGAAAAAGTGAAGCTGGGGAGTAAAGTTTCCTTATATGGTTGCTCGGAAATACCTGACGATCTTCTGTCTACGTATCTCCATTGACCCATGACCAATGAAGAATCAGAGCGACTTAGTTCCCCTCAATAGGGATGAAAAAAAGCATTGAAGAAAAACAAACAAACAATTGCCATTGCTGAGAGTATCTGAATACTGATGGCTTTATTTGCTTCCTGAAGATTCCAGCTTAACGTGGACCATCTGGTAAAACAACCGTGACACCGGCTCCGTTGTGATTAGGCATTGGATTCTGGAGTACATGCAAAATTGATCGCCTTGGAGTCAATTAGGTCCTCTACCTTGTTCTGAAAAGCCCAACATTTCTCAATAATGTGCCCCTGGGCACCCGAATGGAATTCGCATCTGGCATTTGCATCAAAGGTTGGAGGTAGATTATCAGGAGAAGGAGCTCTCATGGTATGAAGCTCGACCATGTTCAACTTTAGCAGCTCTAGAAGAAATATAGCATATGGGCATGGGATGGGATCAAGTCTTTGGTTTCTCGCTCTTGTTCTTTCCTGATTTGGTCTCTGTGCCTGATATTGCTGACCTTGAGGTTGTGGTTGAACCTGTGGCGTAATAGTCACGACAACTGTTTGGTAGTAACCTTGTGAACGACCTTTGTCTCGGCCCCTATACACAACATTGGTCTCGCCTTCTCTTCGTCTTTGGCCATTGCAACCTTGTGAACGACCTTTGTCTCGGCTCCTATACACAACATTGGTATCGCCTTCTCTTCGTCTTTGGCCATTGCCAAAAGGCTTTTTTACGAAAGAAGAACTAGCACTGCTTGCATCTTGGATCTTTCCTAATTTCAAGAAATTTTCTATCCTTTCTCCAGCGATGACAATATCATAAAAACCAATGGAAAGGCAGGCGGCCAGACGATCCAAGTAAACACCTTGCAAGCTGCCCATAAACATATCGGCCATTTCCCGATCGAGCAATGGAGGTTGAACCGGTGCGGCCAGCTCACGCCACCTCTGAGCATACTGCTTAAAACTTTCCTTGGGTCCTTGAGACAAATTCTACAACTGAGTGCGGTTTGGAGCCATATCAATATTATATTGATATTGCTTGAGAAAAGCTTCAGCTAAATCTTTCCAGCATCGGATAGAGACCCTACTTAGCTTCATGTACCAGCTCAATGAAGCTCCAGATAGACTATCTTGAAAGAAATGCATCCAAAGTTTCTCATCATCGGTGTGAGCCGAGATTCTTCCAAAGTATGCATGAATGTGAGTTTTAGGGCACGTGATGCCGTTGTACTTATCAAATGATGGCACCTTGAACTTAGGAGGGATTCTGACTCCTGGCACTAATCCAAGACTGGTTACATCGATGCCCAGGGAATTCTGACATTCCATGGCCTTAATCTTCTCCGCTAGCTCTTCATACCTTCGATTGTTGACCTCATTCATATTACTCATATCAGCATCCAGTATAGTGAACTGGTCTTCCTGAGTGTCTTCATTATGGGCCGCAATCCCATTTAGATTTGGCCCTCCGTTACGGGCAGCATTAGGATCCATATTCTCAGTCGGTGTTCCAGCATTAGCATTCCCATGGGGTTGCTCAACCATCAACCTGAGACGCTCTTGATTCTGAGCAATGTCGGTCATCATGTCCATGAACTGATCCATCCACTGTCGGAGCTCATTGAGATCAGTCTGCATTCGTTCAGCCATTCTCACTCGGTTTCTTTTTGTTGGATACCGATGAACGCGTTGACCAGCTTTATTTCCTGAAGTTGAATAAGTTAGGAAGTCCAAATGATCTGTAAAAATGCAAAATATGCAAATCATGCAGTAAATGTATATGATATGTTCATGAGGATGCAACATGCGACCCTACAAATGAGTAAGCATGTGTTAGTGATGAAAACATGCAAAGGATGTTATGCAATGCACTGGCATGTGGTCAAAGGTCTGGCGATCACTGGTCTGACGTTGGTGTTGAGAAGAAATTCATGTGCTATTGAAGAATCGTAATAACAGTACCACCGAAATCCCAGATTTCAAAACCAAAGGACCATGTAAAACCTGATCATAATACTGAACAATGCTGGCAAAGTGGGTATGTTGGAAGTTTCAGGGTTCCTGCAAACCTGTAAACCCCTCCCTTCTCATGGGTATCCTACTCCGAGTCAATATCACAGACTCTCAAAGCCGGATAGCAATAATACGTTCACCATTTCTGAGAAATGGCTCATGACCAAATCAGGGAATCGGTTTGGCATTATATGCTACTCAAGGAGGTCTCAACTGAGTACAGGAAAAACAAGCATCCCTCATAAGTCCCCAGCTTCAAGCACTGAACCGAGAAACAATAGTACATTCATCCCAAAGGGTACAATACCATCGCCATACGAACATTTTGCCTTAACTGGATTCCTATGAGAGAACCAGGCCATCCTATGCGAGTTCCCAGTGGGCCCTCGGATGCGAGTGGATTTGCCAAAAAATGTGGTCTGCCACTGTCATCACTGGGGAGGGATGTTTCTACAAAGGTTCTCAATGATCGATCCCCTGACTGCACATAACTATCAAGGTTGTGTATTTCCCCAGAAAGATTCCGGTATCAATACATTTCCGAGAAGGTCGCAAGTCAAGGCGTGTAACTCATTAATACCAACATAGCAAGATGCCATGAAGCCAAAGTGGAACCACTCTAAGTCCTATGGGGCACTCGAGCCCCGGTTACGAGCTCATCTCACAGTAACCCCATCCCACAGAAAAAACGAAAGCCAAACAGTCCAACATATGATGCATGATAAATACTGAAAGCAGTAAATAAATGTCGTAAAGTAAAGCTGTAAAGTAAAACTGTAAATGAAAACAGTAAAGCTAAACTAAAGTGAACAACAGAAAACAGATAAACACCGAAAGAAACAAAAACAGCCAAGCACTAGGATTGACTCTACGAGGGAAACCAGAGATTCTGGGCTTGGTCCCCAGCAGAGTCGCCAGCTGTCGCTCCCGTGATTTTCATCCTAGTACAAATGCGAAAGTGGCACGGAAAAGGTAGAGTCACCAACCAGGCATTTTTATCCCGAAGGAACGGGAAAGGTAATGCTGCACAAACCTGAGGAAGAAGGAAAGGACAAGGTCCTGCGAACCAAAGATCTGGGTTTGGGAGTCGGTTACGACCTGGGAAGGTATTAGCACCCCAGACCGTCTGCCGTACCCGACGGGATCCACGCTTGTTTGTTTGCTTCAAAGGGTGAGAAAATATAATTGCTGCTGAACAAATGAACCGCTAACTGGAATGGGAATGGAAATAAGAAAGGGAACTAGAAAAGAAAAGGAAGGGGAAAATGTAGGGAAAATAAAGAATGTGCTCGAATGGGCCCTACTCCGCTGCCTACGTACCTCATCGGGATAATGAGGATCAGAGTTGACGTAGTTCGCCTAACTAAGGCGGGAACTTTGTTTGTGTTTTTTAGGATGATGTTGCCATGGCTCTAGCTCAGGTGTTACCGGCTCTGACTCGAGGGTGTTTACCGTATCGTTGTTTGAACTATCGAGGCAAGTCGCATTCGTCCGCAAGGAGTATGAGATGAGAAGAGAAGACACAATGTCTTTGTTGATTGTCTTTTATGAGAAGTGTTTTGAGTGTTTTTGCTTGTGAAGATAGTCTCATGATTAGACTTGTACATAATGCTAGACAAGCTCATACAATTCCAAGATGGAATGAATATGAGTGCCCCATGGAATAAGGCTATGCGCAAGAGACTATTTCAATCTTTTATTAAGTGTCTTTTTGGATTTTGTTTGATGATGAGAGAAGAAGACTCAAATCGGAAAAAGACAAAAACTAAGGGGGACTAAGACCAACCCTAAGTTATTTATTATATACAAAAAGGAGATCCTAATGGTTTATGAGGTTTTCAAATCCTAAGGGAGAAAAGGAAAAGAAAGAAGAAAAAGGATGCAACTTACTTCCTAAGGAAGATAAGTTGATCCTAACAAAGGGGAACACTACCAATCACAAATATGGAAGGAAAAAGGGAAATAAAATGCATAAAAAAATAAAAGGATAAGGTGTAAGGAAACATACCTTTCCCTCCCTACAAAACAAACATTAGTGTGCATTTTATTAAAAAATAATAAGGCAAACACACAAAAATTAAATCCTACTAATTCTAGGACTCAATCTAAACTCTATCTTAATTCTAGAGAACTAAAAAACGCTAAAACAAAGATTCAACACCTATTACAAGCCCTAATACACAAACAGCTATGAAAACAATGCATAACATAAGGCAACTTTCTACAGCCAGCATACAGCATGAAAAGGTAGGTGTAAAAAGTCACATACAGCATGCAAACATAATAAACAACATGTATTTTACAACACCTATATGCAAAGTCAGCTATAAAATGTAAAATACAGATTTGATTATTTTCATTTTTAATGCAAAAACTTAATGGAAAATGTACCAATTAAACATGAATATGCATTTAAACATAGATCAACATGCACAAATGAGTGACATAATTATTTTGGAATGATTATGCAAGAATGCACCACATGATTGATTATGCAACAAGTATGCAAAATATGGTACATGAACATGGCATATGAACATAATGAGCATTGATCATGAATATGCAACATAATAGATCAACAAGAATGCCAAGCTCAATGCAAAATTCAGAATTGAATTGATGTGAATAATATGATCAAGAATGCAACCAAATGCACATACATACATGATTATGTGAAATGCAACATATGTTGATAGAATGAAATGCAAAATGATTTAACGCAATGCGAAAGATGTAAAACAGAATGCAACATGATTATTCACATGCCAAATGATGCACAAATATAGCAACAAAATGCAAGAAATCAAATTATACACAAAGGAACACAAAAACACATAATATGCAATATGAACGGAAACGCGTCGAAACAACTCGAAATGGGGGAGTGAGATGTCAAAACTAACCTAGAAAGTTCCCTTAAATCAATACCTAAACATGTATGAACATTAGAGGCACCAAGAAGCAAGAATAAGCAAGCAACTAAGCTAAATTCCCAAAATCCCACAGCGTTAACCGGTTAACCAAATGGTTAACCGGTTAACGGACCTAAAACATCACTGGTTTGTGGCAAAACGCACGCTTTAACCGGTTAACCAAATGGTTAACCGGTTAACACTGAACCAGAATGTGAAAAAGTTTAGAAATAAGTCCTTTTGGCCACAAACTCACTTCTAATGATCCCTTACCTACACATGGACATGCTAACACGAATTTCTACCCAATTAGGGCTTATTTACACATGCTAGAACCTATAACCATCTACACCTTAACTTCTAAATCATTAAAAATCACAAATCGCAAGCAACACATAACGAAAACGTAATCGATCACAAGCAATACAAAAAGCAATTAAAGAATGCCAAAAATGGCGAGATGAAGAGAATAACTGAAAGGAGAAGTGATTTAGATCACCAACCTACGAAGCGGAGAAGTGCTTCGGTGGATGTTGCAAGAATCGGAGCTTGATCAAAGAGAAAACCGCGAAAACCGCGAATCCGCAAAATAAATGTGTTCTTGATGCTTGAACCTTTGTGCACTTCCAATAAGCCTAAATTTTCACAAAAATCAGTAGCTTCTTCTTCTACAATCCACAATTCAATGAAGGTTGGAGGCTAAGCTTCAAGATCTTCAAGTTTCAATATGAAACTTGAAGAGCTTCTTCAAAAAAAGCTTTGGTGAAAAGGGAAATGGAGGAAAAGTGAGAGAGAAAAAAGTGATTGTGAGAGAGTGAAAAATTTGGAAACTTGGGAAACCCTTGCATTGAAGTGATTATTGGTTATATAGAGACTAGGCTTGGAGCTAGGTTTGGGAATGGAATAAGGTTTAGGAACGGAGTTAGGTTTGTAGTTAGTTAGGGTTAGGGTTGGAGAGGGAATATTCCTTGGAATACTCTAGAATATTGTAGACCATGGTAGAAGCATCCTAGGGAAAAGGAGTGGAATTGAAGTGGAAAAATAAGAGGGAAAGAATGAAAGGGAATGTGGAAGGAAAGTGGAAGGAAAATGGAAAGAAAAGGGAGGGAAAGGTGAATTTTTTCCTTTTTTTGGTTGGTTAGCTTGGAAATGGTTTGGATTATTTTTGGGATATTATTTTTTTCTCTTGAACTCCAATGTTTGGCAAGCCTCGATCGACCACACACTTCATGCGTATGCAAAGGATGATGATTTATTTATTTTTCAAATGCGGTGCAATGATATGCGGAATGATGCAAGAATGAAGCGTACACTGCTCGAGGTAGATAATAATAAGAGGGAAAATTTTGGGGGTGTTACACAATAGCAAAACTGTTATTAACGGGATCCAAAGTGGATGAGGATCTACAGTTTAGTGATGTGGGTGTGTGTAAGAACACATAGCTTTTTGATAAAGAAGGAAAAATAAAAGAAAGATAAAGAGCGCAATATTTATGAAAGCAAAAATGTCCACTGATTTTATTGAATGAAAATATGAAAATGAAATGATATCCCTAAGAAGCATACCATTATGCCCCGGGCAAGGCACAAGGCTTTTAAAAGTTTTAATTGTTCAAATTACAAAACAAAAATAATAAAAAAAACAAGAAACAACATTTACTCCTGACTAAAGGAGATAGGAATAACGTCTTCAGCCTTCCAATTGTTGAGCCCACTGCCAATGGTAGGAAAGATCCAACTGTATATGTTGTAGTTTTCATCAGAGTCTTCCATAACATTGACTTGATCTTTCTGAACTCCCATGTTGGTGATACGAATAACACGAGCACGATGAACAACCTTCTGAGCCTCTATAATGAAACCCAAACCATATTTGTCAAACTTGTAAGGAATATCAGGAAGCTGACCTCACATAGTACAACCACCTTGTTCAACCACAACTTTAGCATCTTTCAGAGAGGTCATTATAAGAGGTGTTCTAGAAATAATAGGAACTGGCTTAGCAACAGGAACCACTTCAAATGTCTGACAAAGAGTCTCAACAAATTCACCATCCATCTCAACATACTTGAAAGTACTCACATGACTGACCATGTGCTCCTCTTCACCATAGACAATGACAATCTTGCTCTTTACCGGATATTTCAACTTCTGGTGTAAAATGGAGGTTACAGTACCTACCCCATGTATTTAAGGGCACCCAAGAAAGCAGGAGTAGGCAGGACGAATATCCATCACATAGAAAGTAGAATCAAAGAATTGAGAACCTACTTTGATTGGAAGATCAACTTCTCCGTGCACCATTCTTCTTGAACCATCAAAGGCTCTCACCACCATGTTACTAGGTTTTAGCACAACATCTTTATAGTTGAGCTTGTCAAGAAAGCCTTTGGTAACACATTCAACAAGGAACCATTATCCACCAACACATGAGACAGAGTAATTCCCCTACACTCAATAGAGATGTACAAACCATTGTTGTGGTTTCTTCCAGCAGGAGTTAAATCAGCATCCAAAAAGCCTAAGCCATTGCCAGTTGTCAAGTTAGCAACACAATTTTTAAACTGGTCCATAGAGATTTCGTGAGGTACGTGTGCAGATTTTAGGAATTTCACCAAAGCCTTAGCATGGGCCTCAGATCATAACAACAGAGATAGCGTAGAGATCTTAGAGGGAGTGTGTCCCAACTGTTCCACAATATTGTAATCACTCTTGCGGATGATCTTCAGTACTTCTTCCTTCTACTTAGAGAGATCTTCAGTAGCCGGTGTTTCAACCTGAACAGGCTCAATCACTGGTCCTTTTCCTTGAGCTTCACTATTTGGCCCAACGATATTATCGACATCAGGATTAGTATCTTCATCAGGTATATCAGTTAAATGTTCTTGCTTGACACCATGGACATAAACATCAACACTATAATTCTAAGGGGTGGCCTTGTCATAGGAATATGGGATCAGACCAGGAGTAGTAATAATCAGGGGAGCCACATTTGGCTCAACATTAATCTTCACATGACCCTTAGAAGTGATCCTTATAGGAGTCTTAGTAACCACAAACACGTCTTCAAGCTTCAGACCTTGAGACAAACCTTCACATAAATTCTTTATAGAGTGACTCTTCTCAAGCAGTATAGTATGATTGTCCATCAAATGTTGAATACCTTCTTTCAGCTACCAACAACCATTGGATTGAGAGGCACAATAATAACAGTCTTCATTGCAGCTTGTAAATAAATTGGCTTGTAGTAGCTTCTTCTTAACAATTGCCAGAGGAGGAGTCAAATCAGCCACATAGAAACATAAGAACCATCATCAACAACATTAACAATATTCTCATGTTAGGGCATATGAGCAGTAATCACATTAGGAGTCTCAGGAGGATCAATCTCAATTTCTCTATCATCAATCATATCCTAAATGTTATTCTTCAACAGCCAACAATTATTAGTATCATGTCCAGGGCAGTTGGAGTGATATGCACACCTTGCATTAGGATTATAATGAGTAGAGGAAGTATTGGGATTCTGAGGAGGGTCCCTCAAAGTGATCAGTTCTCCTTTCAACATGTGTTGCAGCGCCTGAGCCAACAACGTATTGATCTTTGTAAATTGTATCTTATGTGCACCTTGCTTAGGCTGATTATTCTGTTGCGCAGGTGCAAGATTAGAGATCAGAACTTCTCCCACAGATTGGTTATGGTTGTTCTTATTACGACCATATTGGCCGTACACAACATTGGATTATTTCTTTCCATTAGAAGGCTTCTTGGTGGTACTTGAAGAGGAAACCATTTGTATCTTACCACTTTGTATTCCACTCTCCATACATTCTCCAGTCATTATCAGCTCAGTGAAACCAGATGATGAACTTCCAATTAGATGGCTATAGAAAGGACCAGTCAGCATACTCATGAACATGTCAACCAACTATCTTTCAATTAAAGGGGGTTGAACCCTTCTTGCAATATCTCTCCACTTCTGGGTGTACTCTTTGAAACTTTCTTTAGAGCCCATGGACATGCTTTGGAGTTGCATGCGAGTTGGCGCTAAATCAGAGTTATATTGATACTTCTTGTAGAAGGCCTCAACAAGATCATTTCAAGTACGAATATTGGTACTCTCAAGTTGATAGTACCATTCTAATTGAGCTCCATATAAACTTTCTTGTAAGAAGTGTATCCATTACTTTCTATAAGTAGTATGTGGTTGGATCCTTCGGATATAAGACCTCAAATGTAGCTTTGGACACGAAACACCATCATATACCACAAAAGTAGGAACTTTGAACCCAATAGGGATGACAACTCCAGAAATCAAACTCAAATCTTCAAAATCTAACCCATATGTCTTCTTCAATTCCATGGCATTCACACGGTCTTCTAGTAACTTATATTTCTCATCACCAGTTGAATCATAATAATAATTCTCCTTATGATCAGAATTCCCCAGAGTACCACGTTGGCTATCTTCTTCTTTTGCAGAATCTTCATCTCAAGGATTTTCAACCTCATCATTTGTCTTGATTGGACCTTTGAACCTCCTACCCAGGTTGATGAAGCCAACTGGTTTTCTGGTCTTTTTCTTCTTCTTGGCCAGGAGTGCTTTTAGCTCTTCTTGTCCCTTGGACAAGTTCAGGATCATCTCCTGAAATTGGGAATTCTGATCTTGAAGATCTTTGACAGACTGTTTGAGAGCCATTTCTGTTGAAATAAACAGAGAGAAGATAAAAAACCTATTGTGGAAACCTGTTATGCAATGGTATGATAAGTAGTTGCATATGCAATGTTTTCAAGGACCACGTAGGATTTAAATTTTTTAAAGGAAAACAAAAACAAAAACTTTTATTAGTAGGTTTAAAATATAATTGCCCCTTGGGCTTACAATGAAGGAAAACAAGTAAAAGGTACAAAGAAAATAAACACATGAGACTCAAGTCTCCCATGGATGCTTCCTATTTGTGTTGAGATATGTATTGAGGTTCCACTCTTCGTGAAGTTTCCTTGTTAGCTCCAACACTTTTTCTTTGCTAGCTTTGAACTGAGCCTCAAAGGTATCCCTTTGCTCCTTCAGTTAAATCCAAGATTTATGCAGCTCTTCCAGATCAGTATGCATGTCAGGATGAATAATGGTGTAGGGAACATCTCCTTCAACAATAGGCTCAACAATCACTGGTAGAACAACATGATATTGCATCATAAGAGTATGAGCATGAGACTGCACCCATCTGAGATAAGGTTCCATAGGGATGGAGTATTTTGGTTCCAAAGTGTTGCTATCGATCTTATTCACCATGCTCCAAACACGTATAAACCTTTGACTGTAACCTCGAAGATCATTGTCATAATCGAACATAATACCTTGAATAATCATGTCATGAGGACCATCACTCCGAGCATAAACAAATTGACGTAGTGCCAAAGAGGGATTATAAGTAATGCCTCCTCTGATACCAAGAAATGGCACATTAGGAAATTCTCCACAGCAGTCAATGATAGTGATGTTTTCCATAGATCGTGAACACCAATGAATATCTGAATGAGAGAGTGACATTATTCTTCTAGACCACCTAAAGCCTTGTTCATTCTTCATCACATATCGAGGAAGGTGTGAAACAAACCACCTTGATAGTAGAGGTATGCAACACATCAGAGTTCCTCGCGCCTTCGTAGTACGAGTGTAAAGAGAGTGCAAGATATCTCCAAGAAAGGTATGCACAGGATTATAAGTTAGAAATATGTTCATGGCGTACACATCTATGAATTGGTTTGGATTAGGGAACAACACCAAACCATAGATCAACAAGGCTAAGATCTCCTCAAAAGCATAGTAACTCATAGCATCCAAGAACACCTAAGCTTTCTCTATCAATGCTTTAACAAGAATACCCTTAATTCCACTCCTAGTTTCCAGTACAATGTTTGACTTCTTTAAATGCAAAGTTGCTGCAATAATTTCTAGTTTAGGATCCTTCTCTAAGCCTGTGAATGGTTTCTGATCAAGAATAGGCACACCAAGTAGTTTGGAGAATTCTTCCATTGTGGGCACCAACTGATAATCGGGAAATGTGAAATAGTGATGTTTTGGGTCAAAGAACTGGAACAAAAAACTCATCATGTCTTCACTAAACCCTGAAGTAACCAAATCAAGTAGATAACCATGCTTTTTGATGAATTTAGAGCTTTCAGGAACTTTTGAGACTAACTCCTTAAGCTTGGAAGGTATCCTTACAAAGTTGATCAGGATAGTGTTTCTACGAGCGGAAGCCATAACCTACAACAAAGAACAAAGATAAATCCTTTGATCCTTGAAATGGTTAGTGAAAAAGCTATGTTATGATGTCATGAAGTTATGATGTTATGTTCAACGCAAGCAAGTGGAAAACACAAATAAGTCAAATAAGGTTCTTAGGTTTAGAGGCTTGCATGAAGTTCATAGGTAAGTACCCTCCCCGCTGAAGTTAGTTGGTTCAACCTGTCCTAGAAATAGTAACCGGGCTCTAAGGGATCTCAATATAACTGATTCTTTTCAAAAGCTGTTGTTCAGAATGTCAACTGACTTGCCAACCAAAACATCCCAAAATTAGAATCTCAATGAGCGTAGCATCGAGTATCAACCAAATTTAGAGTTCACCTAAGCCGGTTATCTCACTACTTTCTAATGTCCAAGATGGGTCAATTAGGGTTCTAAAGGGTAGTTTATGTTAATGACAAGATATGGCAGCCTCATGTTATCCTCAACTGACTTAAGAAACATTAGAACCAACCAAGATGTCACACTAACTATAGCCATTAGATTAGCCATATCAGTATATGTCGTATAGTTTTCTTGGTCTATTGCTACTTACCTAAGGTACACTAGATCCCGGTTAGGATCTTTCTCACAGTAGCCCCACAACAAGTACCCTTAAAAAGATAAAGCAATCAATTCAAACAGTTAAAGTTTCCTAACTCTATGGTAACCCCTCTTTTAATTAGTACTCCCTAGCAGAGTCGCTAGTCCTGTAACACGGTGGGAAAACTGACTTTGTTGTTTTTGTTTACAAAAACTATGTTGTGGATAGCAAGAGTCGCCACCTACTTTTATTTTAACCAATAAAGAAAGGTATAAAAGAACAGGAAAGACCTTTGAAAAAGATTTGAGTTTGGGGGGTAAGTTATACAAAGGGAAGGTGTTAGCACCCTTTGTATCCATGGTTATCCATGGACTGTTAACTGCTTAGCTCACTTTACTTTGTTTGAAAAATAGTGTAGTGTGTGATTAGAAAATATTTTCATAAAGACTTTTTGTAATGATTCTCGTATGAATGTATACAAAGTGTTTTGTTTGAAAGTATTTGAAAATGTGGAGTGTAAAGAGTATTTTGAAAATTTGTGAGCAAGCACTTAAGAACTACTTACCCTAAATTGTAAGGTTTTCCTTGTTATTTCATTTCTTTAGGGACATAACTGTTCTTACTATTAGTAAGTAGTATTGTCCTTGGATTTGAAGGGACAGGCGTAGGGTCATCGTATGGTCATAGAAGGCAACAGATAAGGGTATCTTAGCAATTCGAAGGGACTATCATCATTTTTTGTAGGGCCATCGAGGGATGAGATCATTTATTCGAAGTCAACTCGAAGGGACAACGAGGGACTATGATCTTTATATCGTAAGGACTTGTCATACCTCAAAAAATACGATCCTCGCGATGGACGCGGAAAAAACAACATAGTCGCCACCTAATTCTATTTATTCTAACTAAAGAAAAAGGAGATATAGATACAACCTACTAAGGATAAGAAATGGTCAACGAAACAAAATTCTAAGTTCGAGAGTCAGTTACGCAAGGGGAAGGTATTAGCACCCCTCACGTCCGTTGTACTCAATGGGAACCTCTTAGTCTAACTATGCGATTGAATGTTGAGTTATGTCTTTGTCTTCTTCTTAAAGGATTTGCTAAGATGTTTGTTCTAAGGGAAATGAATATTCTTAACCATGGAGAAAAATGGTTAGTTTTTTATTATTGTGTGATTTATGACAGAGAAATGATTAAAATCTTTTTTTATTGTGCTCGCGAAGGATTAAAATCCATGTGCATACGTATTCCTTTGTGAAATGGGAAAGTCAGAGCTTTGTAGTTCGTGCAACTACGGTTTGTTAATGTTTTTTAATGAAAAATTGTTAAAACCAATTTCTAACTGCTAAGCGTTGGCTTATCTGCTCGCGATAGGAGGCTGAAGCGCTAGCTTGTCTGCAAGATAAAGAGAGATTAAACAATGTTTGTTTAGAGAAAGAGTTTGATCTTATTTAATATTTTAAGAATGAAAGGGCGAATAAATCACGTCCTATGGGGTTGGCCTTAGGAATGATCCACTCAAGAAACCGTGGAATGCTAGACTCCAGAATTCAGTTCTTTCATTATTTGATATGTGATAATTAAGTGTCTTGAAATACGAAAGGGCGAATGAATCACGTCCCATAGGGCGGACTTCAGGAATGATTCATTCAAGAATTATGTGGAATGCTAGACTCCAGAATTCAGTTCTCTCGTTGTTTTATTAGAAAATGGATTTTGTATTTGTTGGGTAGGTTTTAAGTTGGAAGAAAGAGACAAGTTGTCATCTTTAAGAGAAATATCTCACCTATTCCATAACAAACAGTTAAGGGAGAAAATAGAAGAGGAAGAAGCTTCGAACTTGGATATATGATCAACAAGTTATTGCCACATTCTTCCTTGAGAGAAATTGTTTGAGAAAATTGATTTTTGTGTTTGTGGGAATAGGAGGACATCTTTCCTATATAGATGAATCATGTCTCGTCTTTTTGAAGGAAGTTGAATGTTTTAAGTACGAAAGGGCGAATGAATCACGTCCCATGGGGCGGGCCTTAGGAATGATCCATTCAAGAACCCGTGGAATGCTAGACTCCAGAGTTCATTTCTTTCGTATTTTTATTTATAAAAATTAGGTGTTTTGTTATAAGAGATTTGATAAAATCGTATATGTTTTGTATTGTGGCACGTAAAGTCGTGCAGATGGCGATCATAAAGATGACCGACTTACGTGTGTGCAAAATGTATACATGTTTTAAAAGTGTTTATTTGGCGTTGGACCAAGAAATTAAATTATCCTTTGAAATGATTATTCTTAGTGTATGAGTAATCATATTTTACTTGAGAAATTTATGGTCGAAATGCAGAAATAAATCATTAAAGTGAGCATAGCATACAACCAACATACAACTAAGTAAAAAACCAATAATGAGCACAAACGAACAACCATAAAAAAAGCAAGTGAATCAAACACATTATCCATAATAAAAAAAACTAATCGACATTAATCTAAATTTTAACATGAGATTAAGACTTGAATATATAGTAGTAATTTATTTACTTAAACGAAAAAAATATTTATTAAAATAATACTAAAAGAAATTAATTATAATAAAAAAAATTTTTATAACCTTATTAAGATATAACCGAAACTTTACGAGAAAAACAAATAAGTAAAGTAACAACAAGCCCTGTGCCATTATGCACCTTGGGTAAAAACACCCAGTTAATCTGCACCGCCCACAATTAAAAGCAATATTGGAAACAAAATCCGAAAAATAACTAAAGTCGTATACTCAGTCAGCCTAGGGGGAACGAACCGACAAATGCTCGCATCTGGTAGTGTACAACAGTCCTTGAAAAGTGAAATTCCTATTAGAAAACTCCTATAGGCAAAACATAGACCAAAAGAAAAAACCCATCTAAACTTCCCTGGTTAAACAAAAGGACACGTCGTACTAAGTGAGATAAAGGAGGACCGAAACACCTGCCCTAGACACGCGTGCATGTGATTGTGAACAACAAGAATCCAATTAAATTAACATTAAAGAAAGAAAACTGAGAATCATCTGAGATGAGAACCTAAAAACTTCTACTTTTTCTTTTCACCTTTCTATTTCAAACTTAGTTCTGACTTTATCAGAACCATACTCGATCGTTCGTTGTTATCAACATCATCACCAACACAAGCTCACAGAAACACATCAAACAAAACAAATAGCAAAAACCCTAATCCCCAATCGAACCCAACCCCATTTTATGAACCCTAACCGTAAATGTTTATCATAATGATAAATCAAACAAACATCAAGTGCATACCAAACAATAATTTATGGATCCAGCAGAGACGTCAAGTAGTGAAATTGAAAGAAAACTCGGAACAGAGGCTCAACAAACAATAAGAGTGAAACGTTGAAGGGAGAACAAGTTTTATACCTGCTCTGAATGTTCTCAGAGGGATGACTTTCCACAAGTATTGTTTCTCTTCCTCTCTTACTTCTTCCGCGCGTTTTGCCTCTTTCTGCTTCTTTTATGAATGTTGTTGCTTTGTTGTTGATATTTGAGTGTTGTTGATTTCCTTGTTGAGACTGAGTTTTTCTGTTCTTAGGGTTTTGTATGCGGATGCGTTTTTTCCCAAAACTCTCCCCCTTCTATATAAATTCCGTCCTCTTTTATGTTGTGAAACTAGGGTTTGTGAATCTTTAATTGAAGGCTTGTTGATTAAGTTAAGTTATCAGTCATTTGTTTGGTATTAAGGTTGAGTCCTTTCCAAATGCAGGTTTTTGTTTTTGGAGTAGAGAGCCTTTCACGTTTTTGGTATAAACAAAATTGATGCTCTTTGTTGTTGACTTGCATGACTACCAATTCTATGCCTGTTGTGAAGTGGTGGAGTGAAGGAAAAGCATCTACAACCCTGCTTTGCAGTAGGTCTGAACTTTGTTTCCCTTTTTTTATAATTTCCTCTAAATAAAATGCCTGCTTGTGTATTGATCTGGTCCTGCTGCTTTGTGTTGTACTGACTTGGTAACTTTTCTCTTTTTTTGAATTTGTGACAAAAGCATGCTAATGTATGTGCTTGGGCTGATATTGAAATTGATACAATGATATGGTGTGACATGATGCATATGAACTTTATGAAATTCAAATTTAATGAATGCTTGAATATGAATGAATGTTTATGTATGAATGAATGATGAATTTATGTGTTCTTGTGATAAGGTTGAACATGTAGGATTTGAGCATGAATATGTATGTGTCATACCTCAAAAAATACGATCCTCGTGATGGACGCAGAAAGAAAACAACAGATCCTCCACCTAATTCTATTTATTCTACGAGAGAAAAGGAAGATATAGATACAACCTAAAGGAAGGATAAGAAAAGGTCAACGAAACCAAATTCTAAGTTCGGGAGTCGGTTACGCAAGGGGAAGGTATTAACACCCCTCGCGTCCGTTGTACTCAACGGGAACCTCTTAGTTAACTATGCGATTAAATGTTGATTAATGTCTTTGTCTTGTAAATAATTGTTAAGATGTTTTTTTAAGGGAAAAGAGTATTATTATTATTAAGACATAGAAAAGATTAAAAATATTTCTTATTATGCTCGCGAAGGATTAAAATCCATGTGCCTACGTATTCCCTTGTGCAATGGGAAAGTTAGAGCTTCGTAGTTCATGCAACTACGGTTTGTGTTTTTTTTATTGAACGATTGTTTGAAAATGCTTTCTAATCTGCTAAGCGTTGGCTTTTACTCGCGGTGGAGGCTGAAGCGCTAGCTTGTTTGCGAGATAGAAATGTTTAAACAACGTTCGTTTAGAAAAAGATCTTTGATCTTTGTTAAGGTGTTTTAAACGAAAGGGTGAATGAACCACGTCGCGTGGGGCTAGCCCATGAGTGATGGCATTCTAGAACTATGTGGAGTGCTAGACTCCATAATTCAGTTCCTTCGTTAAGTAATTATGAAAATGATTTGTATTTGTTGGTAGGTTTTAGGTAATATTTTACAGAAAGAGACAAGTCGTCATCTTGAAGGGAGATACCTCGCCTATTCCACAAACAGTTAAAGGGAAAAATGAAAATGGAAGAAGCTTCAACCTTGGATATATGATCAACAAGCGATTGCCACATTCTTCCTTGTGAGAAATTGTTTGAGAAAATTGATTGTTATGTTTGTAGAAATAGGAGAAAAGTCTTTCCTATGAATATGAATCATGTCTCATCTATTCGAAGGTTGTTAAGTGTTTTGAGTATTTTAGAAACGAGAGGGCGAATAAACCACGTCGCGTGGGGCTAGCCCAGGAGTGATTTAATTCAAGAATTATGTGGAGTGCTAGACTCCAGAACTCAATTCCTCTATTATTTGATATGTGGTAAAGTATTTTTATTTTAGATGTTTTAGGGTTTAATGTTTTTAATAACAAAGGAGTAAATGAAACACTACGCGTGGGGCTAGCCCAGGTGTGGTTCATTAAAGAACTCGTGGAATGCTAGACTCAAGGATTCAGTTCCTTGTTAATTAATTATGACGCGTAAAGTCGTGCGGGTGGCAATCACATAGGTGACTAACTTACGTGTGTGCAAAATGTAGGCGTAGAAATATTTTAATTGATTATGTGAATTTGAATCCTAGTCCCTAAAGGTGTTCCTAGTAATACGAAACCGTAAAATAAAGACGGAAAGATAAATTACGTACAAAGTAATCAGGAGAGGGATACAAAGTAATTTACACAGGATTGCGATGAAATAAAGGGTCTCGTTGTAATTTGCCCAAGAGAAAGCGTCAGTGTATTAATTAATTGGAAGTCGTTAGAGCTTGATATTATATTAAAATGAGAATAAAAAATTAACTAAATAAATTAGAACTAAAATTAAACTAAATAAATTGAAAAATGAAATAAGAAATAAAAAATAAATTAAGTACAAAGAAATATAAAAAGTAAAAGTAAAAAAAAATGATTAAATTAGAATTAAAAAAATCTAAACTAAAATCAATTTAAACTAAATTGAAATATTAGACTTAAACTAAAATTAATAATTAAATTAAAAATTAAATTTAAATTGCAATAAAACTAAACTACATTCTAAAAAAGAGTAATACTAAAAATGACATTTGAATGATAAAATGTATAAGAAAATGCAATGATTAATGGAATCTTTACCCTAAGAATGCTAAAATAACGTACCAGCGAAACTGCGATAAAATGCGTCAGATGAATGAAATTTTAAAAAAAACCGGTCAAAATTTAGGGTGTGACAGATGCCCCTATTTAATCTTCTTGAACCTGAATGTATAAATAACAAAAATTTCTTTTTTTGGACATTCAAGGTAGAAGAGGATTAAATATTAATACACCTAGAATATTGACCGAATGCAAATGAAATGTAATGTAAATGAATGCATGAATGATTGAGTTATGTGGGGAATGATGTTATGTGTTACAAGCTAACAAGAAAGAATTCCACTGGTGTAATACCTCAAAATTTGCCCTCATATTTATTCCACTAACTGACTTTATGCCACGCATTCATCTACACTTCTCATGCATTCATGCATCATTGAAATCTCAAGACATGGGATCAGGTATTTTCTTGTGATTTGGGTTTTCCTGACTCAAAGGAGATTCACCTAGTCACTACATACAAGTGGGAGCAAGGATTGAGTTCACATGATGCGTGCCAGTTAAATCAGGATTTAATCAAGGCCATTTGCCCAGGTGTGTGACTATTCTTCAATGTTTAGGAAAGGGGATCAGTATCAGGGTATAAGTATGAAATGCGTGCCAGGCAAAGTCATGGTTTAGTTCCAGAATTTCATTAAAGATTCAATAAGTGGCTCATTCAAGTCCAAGTTCAAAGTCTTGACTTGAATCTATTTTTCAGGATGCAAGAAGGATAATTCAAGCCCATTGCAATTCTAAGCCTATTTAGATTTCAAATCTATTTTACCCACTTTTTGACAATCAAATAACTACATCCATTTAATTATCCAAATCCATTTTTTTAGTCAGATTCATTTCCATGTCCATTTCTAAAGATAGCTATCCAATTAACTCCATATTCAATTCAAATACAAGTCAAAATTGAGCCTTTTGTTAAGCATTTCGTTGGACTTCTTTGGTCGTCAATTGATGTGCTCACAAAATGGTATATGGATAGAGCTAGAGCTATGGAGGATTTTAGTGGGCCACTGGATAATTGCCTAAGCCTACTTGGGTTCGCTATCCGCAAAGGCATATCTGAAGTGCAACAGTTCCATCAAGATGTTTTATACTTGCATCATGAGTCTTGTCATGTGGGAACAATTCACAATAAAATTGGGTACAATTCACAATAAAATTGGCAGCATAATTGTTTTAGAAAATGGATTACAAAGGAAAAAAAACTCAGAAGAGAAAAACTCAGTTACAGTTGGAAAACCAGAATCAGTTGCACTCACAAAAAAAATTCAATTACAAAATAAAGAAAAATCAATTACAGTTGGGGGAGGAGGATAACAGAATTAATAGTAGAAATTTCATCAATTGTCTACAGCATTGATCAATGTTCACTCATCACCAAACACTATAGTCCAGAATCAACAAAGTTTAGTTACAGCAAGGGTAATAGCCCAATTCAGTTACACCAGGAAAGAATCACAACAAGAAATTCAGAAACAATTACAAAAGAAAAGAAGGAAAATGCAGCTGGAAAAATTAGGGACAGAAATCCGTCAATTATCAATTTCCATCCCACTCAATTCACTCTTGAAGAAAAAAACTCATATTCCCCAAGCTTGTTTCTCCCTTTTCTCCGCAATCCCTTCGCTTTGCTTCTCTAGGTTTTCTACGAATCACTTCTGTTTCTTCCCATTACGGTCTTCAAATTGGCTTGAATGACCGTGTGGAAACAACCAGGTTATGACTTCAAGTTGAGTGGGGAACGAAGGTGGACATCTTCCACCAGAAGAGGTGGTATGACCATGTTAAGGAAAGTTGATGTTCCAAAACCTATAAACTTACCAAGTCAGAGGTTAGAAAGTCATGGTCTGGACCCAAATGTGGAGATTGTACCCAAGGGTACCCTTGGCTGGGGCAGTATTATCATCTTCTGCATCAAATGCATGGGGTTCTTCTGTGTCTCCAAATGTCAATGGTGGGCGTAGTTCACCCAGTCATCTTAGTACCCGTCCTTCATCTGGTGAAAGTGGCACACGACCTTCAACTTCTGGTAGTGATAGGGTTTCTGAACTAACTACTGGTGTATGAGGGTCAAGCTCTCGGCCTTCATCAGCATCAGGGCCACAGGCATCAAATCAGACTTCACAGCCATCACTGTGTCCTCGCAGTGCTGCAACAACATCAATAACTCACAATTTATGGAAGGATAAGGTTCAGAAACTCAGAGGATAAAGTTCAACAAAAAGGATTACAAAATCACAGTAAATTTCATTTTTCCATCCTATTCACAAAAGCTAATAACAAAATTTTAACTAACCTATAACTAACTAATAACAGAATTGCAACAAACTTACAAATAAAACTTCTTCTGGAAACTTCATTCAACTTCATTTATGAATCAATCCCCCTCCATAATTTTTTTTTTCACAACTCAATTCATTCACCTGCACATCACATAGATCAGTTTCAATAAGGTTCATGACTTGTTAGCAAAAAGAAAACGATATCCAACAAACTCATAACAAATCATAACTGAATTCCTCAACTGAATCCTAACAGAAAGCTTCTAAAACTCACCTGAGAATTTTCCAGAAGGATCCAGAAGAGTAACTTCTATAAAGCAGAGGCATCATTCTGCAGCAGGTTCCTTCTTCTTCACGATTTTTCCTCTTCCCTCTTCACGATTTTCAAATCCTTCACCATTCTTCTTCACACACTTCCTTCAATCTCCTTCAACTTTCCTTTTCCATTATTCTCTAATTCTTCAACCATTTCTTCTTCTTCAGCTCTTCTTCCACACCATTTCCCGAATCCTTCTTCTTCCCAATCTCAACTTCATCCCTTCACTATTCTTCTTCCTCTTCAGGATCGTCATCATCCTTGACCTTCATCCTCATCAATCCATAGCCTCTCTCCAAATCTGTGGAATCATCACCACACACTCATTCACCATCAACATCTTCATCACCCTATCAAAATCAACAACCTGCAAAAGGGACAATTCGCAGAATCAGTAGTTAGCAGTGAGAATTCGGAGTTCAGAAACAAGAACAAATCGAAGCTGTAAAATCAAGAATAATTTCAGCCTCACCATTCTTTAATTTCGAACTTCTTCGCATCACTGCCGTGGCTCCATCAATCTCTCTCGTGTTTCGCAACTCTCGCAACCAAAGCTTCACCGCCATATCAAATTTACGACGACCTTCAAGCCTCCCTCGCCACAACCTGAACAATAACGAATCAATTTGAGGAGTTGGAAATCAAGTAAAGCGCGAATTCAGAAAAGAGGAAGAAAAGCTTCGGCAAACATTAACGATACCTCAGGAACTCGCTACACTTCACAGGTTTCAACTAAATCATCCTTAATTTTGTTGCTGATAGAGACAAAAATTTAGATTTGAAGTAGTAATAGAGGAGATCGTTTCAGATTTAGAATGAGGGCAAGATTTGGGGGAAGTTTGTGTGTTGAAGGTTTCATGATTGAGTGTGGTGGTTGGCCGGCGATGGTGATGTTAGACTTGGTTTAAGAAGGCGATGGAGATGAAGAAGGTGAGAGGAGCTAGCAGCGGCGGAAAGTTTGAGAAGAATCTAGGGTTTTGTTGGTTTTGTGAGTAACCGTGCGGTTGTTTATAGCCTAGTTCATATTTTAATAGCAAATTTAAGAGGTTTTTATGAGAAATAATGAGGATTAGATGAACATTTTGGAAAGAATCAAAACATTAAAACGTGTTTAATCCTCATTAATCCCACCCTTAATGCAGACCGTTAGAAGCTGAAACGGATAGGTTGTGATTTTGGGGTCCAATCCGGCGGTGACACTTGTCACTGTCCGGTTGGGCCATCCTTTTCATAACTATTTTGCTAATCACACCCCATTTTGGGCCCATCATGAAAAACAATTAAAAATAATTCCTTCCTACACCACCCTCATTCCAGGCGCATGATGGGCCTTAGGTTTTTGCTATCCCCACTCCCATTATAAGCCCATGATAAAAAATAACATGAAATACTACTTTCTGCACTTCCCTAAGCCTCTTGTGAAATGGGCCTTGCCCTTTACTATACGCACCCCTCATTTTAGGTCCAGTATTAAAAAACAAATGAAAAAACACTAAAATTCACCCCCTTCTTTTATTTCTTAGTTTTTTAGTTTTAATTTAGTATTAGTTTAGGATTAAATCATGAAAAAATAGGAAAATCCATAATAAAATTTCACAAAAAATCAGGTAGATTGTTAATTCAATTTAGAAATATTTGGCATTTTATTTTTCTGAATTTTCTTTATTTTTGATTTTATTTTGAATTTTTCATGTAAGTAGTTTTAATAGATTTTCTTCAAATGTACATGATTTTGTAGATTTTATTTCTTAACCTTCCAGTAACTTTTTTTGCTCATTCTTTTTACCATAGTTAAAGGACTCATAATAGTACTTAGTATAATTTTAGTGGATTTTTTAAGGCATTTTATTTCAGGTTTTAGTGGCTTAATCCTTAGAAAATAATGATTAATTCTTAGGTGGAAATGAATAATTTTTAGGCATAGCAAAATTCTGATTTTTTAAGATTCCTTTTAACACAATATTATAGGTAGTTTTAGGACCCCATAGAATAAATCTCATAATTTTTCCAGAAGTTTTACTATTTTTTAGGATATTAATCGTTAGGCCTTTATGCATATAATTTCCATTAGTTTAGGCTAGGATATTAAGCTTTCATAAAAAAATAGTTCTAATTAGATTTAATCTTAGGATTTAATATGAATTTAGACTAGTTTAGATTCTGATTTTTAGAATGAAAATATTAGGTAATACCCTTAGTTTAGAACTTAGGCTTAGGATTCATACTAATTAAACTTAGAATAAATTTAGGATTATTTTAGGTTTATGCCTTTAATTGTTTTGCTTTGAATTTTATTTCTTACATTCAATTTTTAATGCTTTGTATATTGATTGATATTTTACTTGAATAGGTTCCCCCTTGGCTTTAGAATCAACTTATCTTCCTTAGGAAGTAAGTTGCATTCTATTAGTTCTAAGTCCTTTCTCCATTAAGTTTAGAAAACTTCACAAACCATAGGACCTC
The DNA here is from genome assembly GCA_963966055.1 of Lathyrus aphaca. NCBI lineage: Eukaryota > Viridiplantae > Streptophyta > Magnoliopsida > Fabales > Fabaceae > Lathyrus > Lathyrus aphaca. The sequence goes on from OZ014524.1 coordinate 232,169,089, forward strand.
CTTGTAAATAAAATCAACAAAATTAGGGTTGTGTCTTAGTCCCCTTTAGATTTTCCCTTTTTTGCAAATTAAGTCATTCTTTCTCACCTCATGAAGAAAAGCAATAAAACATTTAATGAGAAACCGAACATTCTTGTACGACACGAGACTTTGTTGCGGAGTGTTTATACGCGTCCTGTTTCGGGGAGGAATCAACAGAGGATTTTATCAGCAAGTGGCCCCTGTCACTATCTCAGCTCAACCTGTTCAACAGCAAGTCCAACCACCGCAGCCGCAACGCTCGCAAGGGTATCAACAAAGAACTCCCCGTCCATACTATTCTCATAGGACCAGAGAAAGGCAGCTCGACACTCCGCCTATGTCTTATTCACAACTTCTGAAGAATCTCCTCTAACTCCAGTTGGTTCAGCTCAGAACTTTGCAACCCCCGAGGCCGGGGCAATTCCTGAAGGATACGATACAAATTCTAGATGTGAATTTCACTCCGAAGCTCCTGGACATACTACGGAAAACTGTAAGGCTTTGAAGTATGTAGTACAAGACCTAGTAGATTCTAAAGCGATTAACTTCGCTCATACTCCCAATGTAATTAAGAACCCCATGCCTCCTCACGGAAGTACGGTTGGGGCAATTGATGAAGGGGAGAATCTGAACTTGGTATGTGATGTCAACGACCTGCAGACTCCGTTGAATGTTGTTAAAGTTTGCTTGTCAAAGAAAGGTATCTTCCCTGGGTGTGAAGAAGATTGTCCGGAATGTGCTGAAGCTACAAATGGTTGTGAGCAGTTGAAAGCCAGAATCCAAAGTATGATTGATGAGGGAATGTTGCAGTTTGACAAGGTTGTAAAAGAAAATGAAGTTTCCACAATAACTATCTTCTACGATCCATCTCAAGTTCCTTCACGGTCCAGAGCGGCACCGATAACCATCACCACAGCAGGACCAGTAATGTATCAGAGTGATAGAGTTATTCCTTGGAATTATGGTGGTGAAATATACTGTAACGGCTAGAAGCAAGAGTTGGCCACGTCTAGTACAACCCCAGCTCAAGTAGAAAATGTTGGAGTTAGGGGCTTTACTAGAAGTGGAAGGTTGTTTGCGCCGGAAACACTAAGAAATAATGTGATACCACCCAGAGACACGACAGAAGCCCAAGCTAGAGCGAGAGGGAAGCAGCCAGTAGTTGTCAATGATCCTGCACCAGCAACTGATCTAGACCTCGCCTTTGACAAAGAAGCTGAAGAATTCCTGAGGATCATCAAAAAGAGTGACTACAAGATTGTGGACCATTTGCAGCAGACTCCGTCGAAGATTTCCATCTTGTCCTTGCTCATGTGTTCCGATTCTCACAGAAAGGCACTTTTGAATATTCTGAACAAGGCATACGTGCCTCAGGATATTTCAGTAAATCAATTGGAAGCAGTGGTATCCAGCGTTAATGCTAGCCACAGATTGGGATTCACATACTTGGATCTAACTTCTGAAGTGCATGCTCATAATCGGGCACTGCATATCTCTTTAGAATGTAAAGGTGCGGTACTCTCTCACATGTTGGTAGATACTGGATCGTCGTTAAACGTCTTGCCTAAGAAAGCACTGATGAAGTTGGATTATGATGGAGTGGTTCTAAAGCCCAGTGACCTAGTAGTTCGAGCATTCGATGGGTCGAGGAGATCGATGTTCGGAGAGGTGGAGTTACCAATCAAAGTAGGTCCACATATCTTCAATACCACGTTCTACGTAATGGATATACAGCCTGCATACAGTTGTTTACTCAGAAGACCTTGGATACATTCAGCAGGAGCGGTATCATCCACACTCCATCAGAAGTTAAAGTTCGTATGGGAGGGTCAAATTGTAACTGTCAGTGGGGAAGAAGATATTTTCGTTAGTCATCTAGCTTCATTCAAATATGTGGAGATGGATGGAGAAATAGTTGAGACTCCATGTCAGGATTTTGAGCCCTTGAAGAGTGAACAAGCATTTGCAGTGGAAGCTTCTCCCGAAGAACCGAAGAAGGGGGTTTCCATAGCCTCTTATAAGCAGGCGCTTGATTTGGTAGAATCCGGGGTGCGAGAGGGTTGGGGCAGTCCAGTAGAAGTGTCAGAGAAGAAAGATATGTTCGGAATTGGTTATCATCCTGGGAAGTCATCGTCTGGAACAAGTGCTAAAGGTTGTCAGAGCCCGGTCACTTTCACAAGTGCGGGAGTGGTAGACTATGGAAATATCAGTGCTATGCAGGATGACGCAGTCGATAGTGATTGTGACCTAGATGAATGGATCAGGCATGCCGTTCCAGGGACTCAGCTTAGCAATTGGACATCAGAAAGGCTTATTTCAGTCACCTCTTTCGAAAAGTAATAATTTTTTTGTTTCTGTATTAAAGTACTATGTCTTGCCCGGGGCATAGTAGCTCTTTGTAAGGGTTCATTTGTTCTTAACGCAATCATAAATAAAGCTGACGTTTCACATTCATTCATGTTGTTCTCTGTCTTTCATTTTTTTTGCTTTTGTTTTTCAAAAAGAAAGAAAAGTTTTAAAATGGCAATGTTTCTCATTTTCTCAAGTTGTTGCTAAAGCCTTGCATGAATCACCATTCATGCAGGTGCTCGTCACCAGATCTTATCAATGACGACCCTATTATGGCTGAGTATGACTTCGACAATCCAATTTATCAAGCCGATGAGGAAGGTGAAGAGGATTGTGAACTACCTGAAGAATTGGCCAGACTGCTTAAACAGGAGGAGAAGATGATTCAGCCGCACGAAGAAGCCGTCGAAGTAATAAACCTGGGTACTGAAGAAGACAAGAAAGAAGTCAAGATCGGGGCTGCATTAGAAGAATCTGTCAAGACTCGTTTTATTGCTATGCTTCGAGAGTATGTTGATGTCTTTGCATGGTCTTACCAAGATATGCCTGGTTTAGACACTGACATTGTGGTACATAAGTTGCCTCTCAGAGAAGATTGTCCTCCGGTAAAGAAGAAGTTGAGGCGCACACGTCCAGATATGGCAATAAAAATAAAAGAAGAAGTACAAAAACAGTTTGATGTTGGCTTCTTGGCCGTGACCAGTTATCCTCCGTGGGTTGCTAACATTGTGCCAGTTCCCAAGAAAGACGATAAAGTCAGGATGTGTGTGGACTACAGGGATTTAAATAGGGCCAGCCCCAAAGATGACTTCCCTCTACCTCACATAGATGTGCTCGTCGATAATACTGCTCAGTTTTCCGTGTTCTCCTTCATGGACGGATTTTCAGGCTATAATCAGATTAAGATGGCTCCCGATGACATGGAAAAGACAACTTTCATCACTCCTTGGGGTACCTTCTGTTACAAGTTCATGCCATTTGGTTTGAAGAATGCAGGAGCTACTTATCAACGGGCAATGGTGACGCTATTTCACGACATGATCCATCATGAAATTGAGGTTTATATTGATGATATGATAGAAAAATCCCAAACAGAGGAAGAGCACTTGGTTAATCTAGCAAAGCTGTTTGACCGACTCCGGAAGTTCAGACTGAGGTTGAATCCGAATAAGTGTACCTTCGGGGTTTGTTCTGAAAAGTTACTCGGCTTCATTGTTAGTGAACAAGGAATTGAGGTCGATCCAGCCAAAGTGAAAGTTATCCAAGAGATGCCTGAGCCGAAGACTGAAAAGCAAGTGTGTGGCTTCTTAGGGAGACTAAACTACATTACACGGTTTATTTCTCACCTAACGGCCACATGTGAGCCCATCTTTAAGCTTCTGAGGAAGAATCAGGCCATTAAACGGAACGAAGACTGCCAGCAAGCCTTTGACCGAATCAAAGAATACCTGCTATAGCCTCCAATTCTTATGCCTCCAGTGCCAGGGAGACCTTTGATTATGTATCTTACTGTGCTTGAAGGATCGATGGGATGTGTGCTAGGTCAACAGGACAAGTCTGGTCGAAAAGAGCACGCCATTTATTACCTTAGCAAAAAGTTTACCGATTGTGAGACACGCTACTCACTACTCGAGAAAACTTGCTGCGCTTTGGCATGGGCTGCTCGCCGACTAAGACAGTACATGCTGACTCACACTACTCTCTTAATTTCCAAGATGGATCCTGTGAAATACATCTTTGAAAAGCCAGCTCTGACGGGAAGAGTAGCCCGGTGGCAGATGATATTAACGGAGTATGACATACAATACACTTCTCAAAAGGCAATTAAAGGAAGTGTGTTGTCAGAATACTTGGCTCAGCAGCCAATCGATGATTATCAACCCATGAGGTTCGAGTTTCCGTATGAGGACATCATGTTCCTCAAGTCGAAAGACTACGAAGAACCACTTCTGGAGGAGGGGCCAGACCTTGAATCCAAATGGAAGTTGATGTTTGAAGGGGCTGTGAACATGAATGGAAGTGGAGTAGGTGATGTTATCATCTCTCCAGAAGGGATCCATACACCTTTAGCAGCTCGGTTGACTATCGAATGTAATAACAATGAGGCAGAATATGAAGCTTGTATCATGGGGATCGAAGAGGCAATTGACTTGCGAGTCAAAAACCTCAAGATCTTCGGAGATTCTGCTTTGGTGGTAAATCAGGTCAATGGTAAATGGTTGGTTCATCAACCTCGTTTGATTCCTTACAGAGATTATGTCAGGAAGCTGTTAACTTTCTTCACCAAAGTCAAGCTGAATTATATTCCTCGAGATGAAAACCAATTCGCTGATGCTCTAGCAACTTTTTCGTCCATGATTAAAGTTTTTCAAGAGAATTTCGTGGCTCGAATTACGGTCTCCCGTCTTGAAAGACCCGCTTATGTCTTTGCAATCGACGATGGTGAAGATGACAAACCTTGGTATCATGATATCAAACAATTCTTGAAGGCTCAAGAATACCCGACTGGGGAATCCAGTAAGGACAAGAAGACCCTTAGAAGACTGGCAGGAGGTTTCTTCTTGAATCAAGATGGTGTGTTGTACAAGTGGAACTTCGACATGGTGCTGCTCAGATGCATGGATAGACACGAAGCAGACATGTTAATGCAGGAGGTTCACGAAGGCTCCTTCGGTATCCATGCCGGAGGATATGCTATGGCCAAAAATTTGTTGAGATCGGGGTACTATTGGATTACCATGGAATCTGACTGTTGTAAATACTCCCGTAAATGCCACAAGTGTCAAATCAATGCTGACAAGGTCCATGTGCCTACAAATCCGTTGAGTGTCATGTCTTCACCATGGCCGTTCGCTATGTAGGGTATTGATATGATTGGCAAGATCGAGCCGACAGCTTCTAATGGTCATCGCTTCATCCTGGTTGCTATAGATTATTTCACGAAGTGGGTTGAAGCGGCGTCTTACACCAATGTCACTAAACAAGTGGTAGCCCGATTTATTAAATGAGAGATCATCTGCCGGTACGGAATTCCTGAAAGGATCATTACTGATAATGGTTCTAATATCAACAACAAGATAATGGATGACTTGTGTCGAAACTTCAAAATAGAACATCACAACCCTTCTCCATATCGCCCGAAGATGAATGGCACCGTCGAGGCGGCCAATAAGAACATCAAGAAGATTGTGCAGAAGATGGTTGTGACATACAAAGACTGGCATGAGATGTTACCATTCGTGTTGCATGGGTACAGAACATCAGTACGTACTTCAACAGGGGCAACTCCGTTCTCACTGGTGTATGGTATGGAGGCATACCTACCAATTGAAGTGGAAATCCCCTTGTTAAGGTTGATGATGGACATTAAGCTAGATGAAGCTGAGTGGCTCCGATCCAGGTATAATCAATTGAGCCTCATTGAAGAAAAACGTCTAGCAACTGTATGCCATGGACAGTTGTATCAGCGACAGATGAAGCAGGCTTTTGACAAGAAGGTGCGACCACAGAGGTACATGCCAGGTGACTTAGTGCTGAAAAGGATTTTTCCTCCTCTCAACGATCACAGGGGCAAGTGGACACCCAACTATTAAGGATCGTTCGTGGTTAAAAAGGTTTTCTCAGGTGGAGCCTTGATGCTGACAACCATGGACGGAGAGGACTTCCAATCCCCTGTTAACGCAGACGCAGTAAGAAAATACTTCGTTTAGAAAAGACCCGCTGGATAAAAACAGAATAAAGATCCAAGCAAAAATGGGCATCTCAGCGAGCCAAAAACAGAATAAAAGGCTCGGGCAAAAGTTAGGGAAATCTTGAAAAAATGTACACCCGCTGAGTTGAAAAGCCACATCGGACAACTCAGGCAAAAAAGGGTATCCCGGTGGATTGAAAACCTGAAAAGGCGATCCACGCAAAAGAGGGATTAACACGAACGACTGCGATCTGCAAGATCCATAACCTATATACAGTTGAGGCCATCCTAAGGGTTAAAGATCGATTCATTTACTTTTTCTCAAGAGACAGAGCGAGCGGAACGTCTTGGAGATATACGAGTCATAACCGGGTTGAGACTTGATGAGATCTACTTCTCACATTGCCAATAGGATAGTTTGTTTTCCTTTTTGGTTGTTTCCTCTTTCCAGGGAACTGCTTCCTTTTGTATTGCCTATTCATGGCCACTTTTCCAAATCAATAAAAATTCAAATCCAGTCAATTTGACTATTTTGCTTCTTGTTTTTGCTTTTTTTCATCTAGCATTGATTGATTGTGAAAACGTCTAGAAAATTGTGATTTACATTGTGTTGTGAACATGTGAATGCTTTCTAACTCGTGCAGGAGGATAGAAACATTTAATACGACTCTAAAAGGGTGTCGAGATGCCCAGATAATGATTCATACTACGAGCCTGGGGCAGGCAGGCCCAAACTAACTCTCTATGTTGCAGGTACTATTGATTGTGTTCATGCAGGTACAGGTACTTGTGTTGCTAACAAAGCTAACAACAATTTCCCGGGAGGAGCATTCCCTTATGTTTGAACAGGAGCAGGTGTCTCCCAGGGTGTCTCCAATCATCCCCAGTACAGTGGAAGTTGAAGTTTCTCCCAGCAAGGTAGCAGAAGGTGGGTGTCATCCACAAGCAGAAGCTCCCTTCAGACAGGGACAATTCTCAGCAGTATAAGGAGTGTCTTGCCTCCCCAGCAGTTGCTTCCTCAGTAGTATCAGGCCTTTGGTTCCCAGCTAAGTCAGGAGGTCCTAACTTCCCCATCATAGTTCAAGAAGAGTCCATCTCCAGCAGGGTCTTGGCACTCCAATCTCAAAGTCCAATTTATTTTTGGCAATGGCGGCTGTTCAGAGTCGGTGCATCATGGACAACTTTCTCGCAGAGTTGTCTCTTCTTCATCAGGATGAACCAGATCAATGCAGTGATCACCATTCCTCCCCAGTCAAGCCATCTGGGATGCCTGCAGTCTCCTTGTCAGGAAATTTCTTTGCATTTGCATAAGCATAATCATCATTACATTTGCATCCTCCAAAGCGTAGCATTTCCACGTCATGGAGTATTACGCCATAAAGACCAAACATGTGCATGCCAGTACGGGCCAGTTTTGAGGTGTTGCAGTCAACCTATAACATCAATTTCAGCCTGAAGTATTCCCCGCAGAAGATACTTATGCCATTTTCCAGATATCTTGGTCCTTCAAAATCAATTTTATTTCTCCTCCGTGGCTTGGTCCTACCCAGCAGACGTGTACTTGTTTTCTCTTCCGTGGCTTGGTCCTGCCCAGCAGTCGCGTATTATTTCTTTATGGCTTGGTCCTGCCCAACAGTCATATTGATTAAAGCCCTATTCCGCCAACAGGCATCTTCCGTGGCTTGGTCCTGCCCAGCAGTCGCGTATTGTTTCTTTATGGCTTGGTCCTGCCCAGCAGTCATATTGATTAAAGCCCTGTTCCACCAACAGGCATCTTCTGTGGCTTGGTCCTGCCCAGCAGTTGCGTATTGTTTCTTTATGGCTTGGTCCTGCCCAGCAGTCATATTGATTTAAGCCCTGTTCCGCCAACAGGCATCTTCCGTGGCTTGGTCCTGCCCAGCAGTCGCGTATTGTTTCTTTATGGCTTGGTCCTGCCCAGCAGTCATATTGATTAAAGCCTTGTTCCGCCAACAGGCATCTTCCGTGGCTTGGTCCTGCCCAGCAGCCGCGTATTGTTTCTTTATGGCTTGGTCCTGCCCAGCAGTTATATTGATTAAAGCCCTGTTCCGCCAACAGGCATCTTCCGTGGCTTGGTCCTGCCCAGCAGTCGCGTATTGTTTCTTTATGGCTTGGTCTTGCCCAGTAGTCATATTGATTTAAGCCATGTTCCACCAACAGGCATCTTCCGTGGCTTGGTCCTGCCCAGCAGTCGTGTATTGTTTCTTTATGGCTTGGTCCTGCCCAGCAGTCATATTGATTAAAGCCCTGTTCCGCCAACAGGCATCTTCCATGGCTTGGTCCTGCCCAGCAGTCGCGTATTGTTTCTTTATGGCTTGGTCCTGCCCAGCAGTCATATTGATTAAAGCCCTGTTCCGCCAACAGGCATCTTCCGTGGCTTGGTCCTGCTCAGCAGTCGCGTATTGTTTCTTTATGGCTTGGTCTTACCCAGCAGTCATATTGATTAAAGCCCTGTTCCGCCAACAGGCATCTTCCGTGGCTTGGTCCTTCCCAGCAGTCGCGTATTATTTTCTTTATGGCTTGGTTCTGCCCAGCAGTCATATTGATTTAAGCCTTGTTCCGCCAACAGGCATCCTCTGTGGCTTCGTCCTGCCGAACAATCACGTGTGTTTCTTTGTGACTTGGTCCTGCCCAGCAGTCACGTGTGTTTCTTTGTGACTTGGTCCTGCCCAGCAGTCACGTGTGTTTCTTTGTGACTTGGTCCTGCCCAGCAGTCACGTGTGTTTTCTTTGTGACTTGGTCCTGCCCAGCAGTCACACTGATGAGTTTCTGTTTTGTTGATGATTTCATTAAGCCCTGTTTCGCCAACAGGCACCCTCGTCGTGGCTTTGATTCGCTCAGTAGTCGTAGTTATTGCATGGATTCTATTCCACTTGATTTTATCTCTGTTACCTAGTCAGAGGTGAAAACAAAAGTATGAATAAATAAATGGGCAGATAACATCCTTGTTATCCTGAGTTCAAATTTCCAGGTTTTATTCAAGTATTCAATCACTCCATACCTTGAACGTCTAAAACTTGTTGCAATTATTCATTCAAGTCTGCAGATGATTGAATAGGGGTTGCTGTAATACCTCAAAATTTGCCCTCATATTTATTCCACTAACTGACTTTATGCCTCACATTCATCTACATTTCTCATGCATTCATGCATCATTGAAATCTCAAGACATGGGATCAGGTATTTTCTTGTGATTTGGGTTTTCCTGACTCAAAGGAGATTCACCTAGTCACTACATACAAGTGGGAGCAAGGATTGAGTTCACATGATGCGTGCCAGTTAAATCAGGATTTAATCAAGGCCATTTGCCCAGGTGTGTGACTATTCTTCAATGTTTAGGAAAGGGGATCAGTATCAGGGTATAAGTATGAAATGCGTGCCAGGAAAAGTCATGGTTTAGTTCCAGAATTTCATTAAAGATTCAATAAGTGGCTCATTCAAGTCCAAGTTCAAAGTCTTGACTTGAATCTATTTTTCAGGATGCAAGAAGGATTATTCAAGCCCATTGCAATTCTAAGCCTGTTTAGATTTCAAATCTATTTTACCCACTTTTTGACAATCAAATAACTACATCCATTTAATTATCCAAATCCATTTTTTTAGTCAGATTCATTTCCATGTCCATTTCTAAAGATAGCTATCCAATTAACTCCATATTCAATTCAAATACAAGTCAAAATTGAGCCTTTTGTTAAGCATTTCGTTGGACTTCTTTGGTCGTCAATTGATGTGCTCACAAAATGGTATATGGATAGAGCTAGAGCTATGGAGGATTTTAGTGGGCCACTGGATAATTGCCTAAGCCTACTTGGGTTCGCTATCCGCAAAGGCATATCTAAAGTGCAACAGTTCCATCAAGATATTTTATACTTGCATCATGAGTCTTGTCATGTGGGAAGAATTGCCAGATTATCAAAGTTTCAAATTTATGCTTAAGGGAGTCAAAGAAAGTCATAACGTGAAAAGAGAAAAGGCTTGGGTACAATTCACAATAAAATTGGCAGCATAATTGTTTTAGAAAATGGATTACAAAGGAAAAAAAACTCAGAAGAGAAAAACTCAGTTACAGTTGGAAAACCAGAATCAGTTGCACTCACAAAAAAAATTCAATTACAAAATAAAGAAAAATCAGTTACAGTTGGGGGAGGAGGATAACAGAATTAATAGTAGAAATTTCATCAATTGTCAACAGCATTGATCAATGTTCACTCATCACCAAACACTATAGTCCAGAATCAACAAAGTTTAATTACAGCAAGGGTAATAGCCCAATTCAGTTACACCAGGAAAGAATCACAACAAGAAATTCAGAAACAATTACAAAAGAAAAGAAGGAAAATGCAGCTGGAAAAATTAGGGACAAAAATCCGTCAATTATCAATTTCCATCCCACTCAATTCACTCTTGAAGAAAAAAACTCATATTCCCCAAGCTTGTTTCTCCTTTTTCTCCGCAATCCCTTCGCTTTGCTTCTCTAGGTTTTCTACGAATCACTTCTATTTCTTCCCATTTACGGTCTTCAAATTGGCTTGAATGACCGTGTGGCAACAACCAGGTTATGACTTCAAGTTGAGTGGGGAACGAAGGTGGACCTCTTCCACCAGAAGAGGTGGTATGACCATGTTAAGGAAAGTTGATGTTCCAAAACCTATAAACTTACCAAGTCAGAGGTTAGAAAGTCATGATCTGGACCCAAATGTGGAGATTGTACCCAAGGGTACCCTTGGTTGGGGCAGTATTATCATCTTCTGCATAAAATGCATGGGGTTCTTCTGTGTCTCCAAATGTCAATGGTGGGCCTAGTTCACCCAGTCATCTTAGTACCCGTCCTTCATCTGGTGGAAGTGGCACACGGCCTTCAACTTCTGGTAGTGATAGGGTTTCTGAACTAACTACTGGTGTATGAGGGTCAAGCTCTCGGCCTTCATCAGCATCAGGGCCACAGGCATCAAATCAGACTTCACAACAATCATTGTGTCCTCGCAGTGCTGCAACAACATCAATAACTCACAATTTATGGAAGGATAAGGTTCAGAAACTCATAGGATAAAGTTCAACAAAAAGGATTACAAAATCACAGTAAATTTCATTTTTCCAGCCTATTCACAAAAGCTAATAACAAAATTTTAACTAACCTATAACTAACTAATAACAGAATTGCAACAAACTAACATATAAAACTTCTTCTGGAAACTTCATTCAACTTCATTTATGAATCAATCCCCCTCCATAATTTGTTTTTTTTCACAACTCAATTCATTCACCTGCACATCACATAGATCAGTTTCAATAAGGTTCATGACTTGTTAGCAAAAAGAAAACTATATCCAACAAACTCATAACAAATCATAACTGAATTCCTCAACTGAATCCTAACAGAAAGCTTCTAAAACTCACCTGAGAATTTTCCAGAAGGATCCAGAAGAGTAACTTCTATAAAGCAGAGGCATCATTCTGCAGCAGGTTCCTTCTTCTTCACGATTTTTCCTCTTCCCTCTTCACGATTTTCAAATCCTTCACCATTCTTCTTCACACACTTCCTTCAATCTCCTTCAACTTTTCTTTTCCATTCTTCTCTAATTCTGCAACCATTTCTTCTTCTTCAGCTCTTCTTCCACACCATTTCCCGAATCCTTCTTCTTCCCAATCTCAACTTCATCCCTTCACTATTCTTCTTCCTCTTCAGGATCGTCATCATCCTTGACCTTCATCCTCATCAATCCATAGCCTCTCTCCAAATTTGTGGAATCATCACCACACACTCATTCACCATCAACATCTTCATCACCCTATCAAAATCAACAACCTGCAAAAGAACACAAAAGGGACAATTCGCAGAATCAGTAGTTAGCAGTGAGAATTCGGAGTTCAGAAACAAGAACAAATCGAAGCTGTAAAATCAAGAATAATTTCAGCCTCACCATTCTTCAATTTCGAACTTCTTTGCATCACTGCCGTGGCTCCATCAATCTCTCTCGTGTTTTGCAACTCTCGCAACCAAAGCTTCACCGCCATATCAAATTTACGACGACCTTCAAGCCTCCCTCGCCACAACCTGCACAATAACGAATCAATTTGAGGAGTTGGAAATCAAGTAAAGCGCGAATTCAGAAAAGAGGAAGAAAAGTTTCGGCAAACATTAATGATACCTCAGGAACTCGCTACACTTCACAGGTTTCAACTAAATCATCCTTAATTTTGTTGCTGATAGAGACAATAATTTAGATTTGAAGTAGCAATAGAGGAGATCGTTTCAGATTTAGAATGAGGGAAACATTTGGAGGAAGTTTGTGTGTTGAAGGTTTCATGATTGAGTGTGGTGGTTGGCCGGTGATGGTGATGTTAGACTTGGTTTAGGAAGGCGATGGAGATGAAGAAGGTGAGAGGAGCTAGCGGCGGCAGAAAGTTTAAAAAGAATCTAGGGTTTTGTTGGTTTTGTGAGTAACCGTGCGGTTGTTTATAGCCTAGTTCATATTTTAATAGCAAATTTAAGAGGTTGTTATGAGAAATAATGAGGATTAGATGAACATTTTGGAAAGAATCAAAACATTAAAACGTGTTTAATCCTCATTAATCCCACCCTTAATGCAGACCGTTAGAAGCTGAAACTGATAGGTTGTGATTTTGGGGTCCAATTCGGCGGTGACACTTGTCACCGTCCGGTTGGGCCATCCTTTTCATAACTATTTTGCTAATCACACCCCATTTTGGGCCCATCATATAAAACAATTAAAAATAATTCCTTCCTGCACCACCCTCATTCCAGGCGCATGATGGGCCTTATGTTTTTGCTATCCCCACTCCCATTATAAGCCCATGATAAAAAATAACATGAAATACTCCTTTCTGCACTTCCCTAAGCCTCTTGTGAAATGGGCCTTTGCCCTTTACTATACGCACCCCTCATTTTAGGCCCAGTATTAAAAAACAAATGAAAAAACACTAAAATTCACCCCCTTCTTTTATTTCTTAGTTTTTTAGTTTTAATTTAGTATTAGTTTAGGATTAAATCATGAAAAAATAGGAAAATCCATAATAAAATTTCACAAAAAATCAGGTAGATTGTTAATTCAATTTAGAAATATTTGACATTTTATTTTTCTGAATTTTCTTTATTTTTGATTTTATTTTCAATTTTTCATGTAAGTAGTTTTAATAGATTTTCTTCAAATGTACATGATTTTGTAGATTTTATTTCTTAACCTTCCAGTAACTTTTTTTACTCATTCTTTTTACCATAGTTAAAGGACTCATAATAGTACTTAGTATAATTTTAGTGGATTTTTTAAGGCATTTTATTTCAGGTTTTAGTGGCTTAATCCTTAGAAAATAATGACTAATTCTTAGGTGGAAATGAATAATTTTTAGGCATAGCAAAATTCTGATTTTTTAAGATTCCTTTTAACACAATATTATAGGTTGTTTTAGGACCACATAGAATAAATCTCATAATTTTTCCAGAAGTTTTACTATTTTTTAGGATATTAATCGTTAGGCCTTTATGCATATAATTTCCATTAGTTTAGGCTAGGATATTAAGCTTTCATAAAAAAATAGTTCTAATTAGATTTAATCTTAGGATTTAATATGAATTTAGACTAGTTTAGATTCTGATTTTTAGAATGAAAATATTAGGTAATACCCTTAGTTTAGAACTTAGGCTTAGGATTCATACTAATTAAACTTAGAATAAATTTAGGATTATTTTAGGTTTATGCCTTTAATTGTTTTGCTTTGAATTTTATTTCTTACATTCAATTTTTAATGCTTTGTATATTGATTGATATTTCACTTGAATAGGTTCCCCATTGGCTTTAGAATCAACTTATCTTCCTTAGAAAGTAAGTTGCATTCTATTAGTTCTAAGTCCTTTCTCCATTAAGTTTAGAAAACTTCATAAACCATAGGACCTCCTTGTAAATAAAATCAACAAAATTAGGGTTGTGTCTTAGTCCCCTTTAGATTTTCCCTTTTTTGCAAATTGAGTCATTCTTTCTCACCTCATGAAGAAAAGCAATAAAACATTTAATGAGAAACTGAACATTCTTGTACGACACGAGACTTTGTTGCAGAGTGTTTATACGCGTCCTGTTTCGGGGCGAGGTGTAAGTACTTCCCGCGATGGATAGGTCTTAGTACGAGAGTGTTCACGAACAAATTCAAAATACTTCTCATAAAAGACGAAAACAAATAATAAGCGACTATCCTGCAGGAACTTCTCATCTCATTCATTCTGAACGCGAACTCGCGACGACTTGTCTCGCATGCAAGACGGTAAACGTACTCGTACCTGACGAGCCTGCAACACCTGAGCATAGACATACGCAGTTCCAGCCATAAAAAACACAAATAAATAGTTCCCGCCTTAGTTAGGCGAACTACGTCGACTCTGATCCTCATTATCCCGATGAGGTACGTAGGCAGCGGGGTAGGGCCCGTTCGAGCACATTCTTTATTTTCCCTACATTTTCCCCATTCTTTCTTTTTGTTCTTTTTCAACTCCTTTCTCATTTCAGTTCCAGTTCCAGTTAGCAGTTCATTTGTTCAGCAGCAGTTATATTTTTCTCACCCTTTGAAACAAATAAGCAAGCGTGGATCCCGTCGGGTACGGCGGACGGTCTGGGGTGCTAATACCTTCCCAGGTCGTAACCGACTCCCGAACCCAGATCTTTGGTTCGCAGGACCTCGTCTTTTCCTTCCTCCTCAGGTTTGTGCAGCATTACCTTTCCCATTCGTTCGGGAAAAAAATGCCTGGCTGGCGACTCTACCTTTTCCGCGCCACTTTCGCGTTTGTACTAGGATGAAAATCCCGGGAGCGACAACTGGGGAAAAGATTTGAGAACACGGAGATGGGAAGTATTCGAAGTGATAAATTAACAGGTTCAAGTGTAACTGCTGACACTAAGAATAACAAAAGACGGAAACAAAAAGAAATCTAAAGTGTTGGTTCAAGTAACACAGGTACAGTCAAGTTGACACTTAGGATGACAAGAAAGTATTCAAAGTGAATGCGCAGTGGCACGATGCGACCAACTGACACTAATGATAATAACAAAGAACAAACAACGTCCATGGGTTGGGTTGTACGAAGTGGAATAAAAACTAACATCCATGGATTGTATTGGATGACAAAGAAGAAACGACATCCATGAATTGCATTGGACGAATGTAAAGTAGGAGATTTTCAATCATGGTTTGAACAAAAGGCAAGACATCCAATCATAGCTTTAGACAAGAAACATGATATCCGAGAATGGCATTGGATAAGGTGAGCAATGATTTTCAGGAATGGCACTGAAGGTAAAGGAAAATCACTATATCTAGGAATGACACTGGATATATAGATAAAAATTTCAGGAATGGCACTGAAGGTAAAGGCAAATCACTATATCCAAGAATGGCACTGGATATACAAATAAAGATTTCAGGAATGGCACTGAAGGTAAAGGCAAATCACTATATCCATGAATGGCACTGGATATACAGATAAAGATTTCAAGAATGACACTGAAGGAACAAGATATCTAGGAATGGCACTGGAGGAACAAAATATAGACCCAAGAATAACACTGGAAGAAGAAAACAAAGATCCAGGAATAGCACTGGAGGAATAATACAAAGACCTAGGAATAGCACTGGAAGAAGAATATATCCAGGAATGACACTGGAGTGGATGAAAGGTAAGTTTTTGGTAGGCGCCAAGAAGTTGGGCTTTCAAAGCGAGGTAAATGTTGACCACAACATGACCTACGAAAATGCAAATGAGGATAAAACACTATTGCTATGCATAGTATATGAACTTGTTATGATGTATGATCAAATGCATGTAATGCAGATGCTGACAACACGGCTTGACTTTTTTGTGGAGATGACAAGAATGGAAGACTGATTCTTCAATACCGTGAGATCACTGTTATTCTTCTCGGAGACTAAAGAATGTTGAACAGACCTTTGCTGCACTAATAAACTGTACCAAGTTGATAATCCTTGGAGAAAGGAATGGAGAGATGCTTAGGGATTCTTCCTATGAATTTCCCCAGATAAGCTGACTGTTATAGACGAACTGATCATTGCTTCAACTTGACTAATTCTGAACGACTAGTTTATGGTGCACTGGGAAGCTTGTCCCAGTATGAGCCTTGTAAATTCTTCTGGATAAATCAACTCTGAGATGGACTTGCATTGATTCTCAACATGGTCTGGAAGGAACTTTCCCCTGATAGGATCACCAGGCCAGTTCTTCATGGTTTGAAAATTCCTTGCTAGAAAAGATAGTTTGCGAAAAAACATTTATACAATCACGGTAATTAAAAGAAAATGAAACTTTTTGAAATCAAAATCATTGTTGTAAGAAAAGAAAATGAATCACTAGTCAAAACACGGTGGTTTATGACATTCAAAGTGAAAGGTAAAGCAAATATATGTACAAAACAAAATGACTTGCAAAGATCTTTTTGGAGTCAGTTTACGCAACCTTACCTTAGCATGCTTTTCAGAATAACTTTGCCTCAATTAGGTCTTTTTAAGGGTTGTAACATGGTCTGGTTCACGGTTTATGAAACAAAGGATGAATGCTCAAACTTTGTTTGTACCCACCCTTCTTCATGATGAATCTCCAGTCCTACATTCAGCTAAATCTACACACATTTATCTTGACAATGTAAGGGTAAAGATGATGATTTGAGGTTCACTGGAAATGACAATCATTTTATTTGGCTTTGATGGATGTTTGTAGTGACCCATTAGTTTTGATATGGTGGTCACTAAATCTTGTTTGTTTGAGGTTTTGAGGGCCTCTTTTGCTTGATTTTCTTTTTTGAACTAATCCCTAACTTTTGCCTAATTCTTTCTTTGGGTGTTCAACTTAGCGGAAATTTTTCTTTTTTTTTGTATTTTTTGAAATATTGAAAGCTATGACTGCCAAAGCATTGGTTGTAATGGATCATCTTGTAATTTGAATGTATAATAAAAAATAACTAAACAACTACCCTTCCCCAGGTTAAGCATAAAGGTTTAGATCTGAAAGGAACTCCTACGTCTAGGCTCGAAGTTGTGAACTAGGGATTAACTCCTTATCTTTCTAGTGTTTGGGAATTGAAATAATGCATGTACATCATCGACAATATTTTATCCGAAAGCAAACCACAATAGTTATGGGTATTTTTTCATCATCCTCCCTCAAACATTTGCATAATCAAAATTTTTGAACAAAAGGTATATATGTATTTGTTTTTTGAAATAGAAGGTGTAAGGACATAAATAAACAAATGAACTGAATTCAAAAGATTGCAAATTCTCATTTCATTAATCAAAGAAGTACAAACATAATTGAAAGGGAAATAGTTGTTACGAATACAAGGAAAATACAAACATAAAGGAAACAAAGGCCTAGTGACTAATCGGTAAACAAGGATGAGTTGTCCTGTCTTGAAACACTAGCTTTAGGGAGAACTGGCTGAAGTTGAATGAAGCTTTAAGTTGCATGCCTTGGCAAAGGTTATCCTTGACATTTGGATTGGTATCACAGAAGGAGAGGATCTTGTCTCTGATCAACTCTTTCACTCTTGTCTTCAAAGCAAAACAATGTTCCAAATCATGGTCTGCTCCACCCTGATGAAATTCACAATGAAGATTTTCCATGTAGCCTGGTGGGAGAGGATCTGGAGGAGGAGGCATAGGTCTAGTGGTTATCAAACCTCTCTGAACCAAACCAAGATATAACTCAGTGTACGTCATGGGAATAGGGTCAAAGTGAACCCTATCATGATTCTGAGTTTGTCCAACGGTTGGACGTTGAGGAGCTCTAGCTGGTTGAGCAACAATCACAGGAGCAACAGTAGCAAGATAAGCTTGATTATCATGTTGAGCTCTGTATTAAGGTCTTCTACCCACAGAGAAAACAACATTTGTCTGATCTTCCTTCTTCCTTTGGAAATTCCCAAAAGGCGTTTTTGCATTGTTGGAAGACTCAACAACAGCTTTAGACACTTTACCATTCTTGGTTCCTTCTTTAAGTCTTTGTCCAATGGTAACCAGATCAGTGAAACTAGAAGAGACACTTCTGATCATCTTTTCCTAAGAGAAAGGAGCCAAAGTATCCATGAACATACCAGTCATTTCTTTCTCAGCTAGAGGAGGTTCAACTTGAGATGCTAACTCTCTCCAACGTTGAGCATATTCCTTGAAGGATTCCCTCTCCTTTTGAGACATATTCTGCAATTGTCGGCGATCTGGTGCCATGTCCAAGTTGTACTTGTATTGTTTCACGAAAGCATCACCCAAATCCGCCCAGCTATGGATACGATCTTTCTCCAGTCCCATGTACCACTTCATAGAGGCACCGCTCAAACTGTCTTGAAAGCAATGCATAAGTATTTTTTCGTTCCTTGTGTAAGAAGTCATCTTTCGATAGTACATCGTTAAATGGAGTTTTGGACAAGTGTGCCCCTTATAATTCTCAAATTCTGGAATTTTGAACTTGGCAGGAACGATGAGATCGGATACCAAACACATATCACTTGCATCAACATTGAAGAAGTCATTACCCTCTACAGCCTTTAATCACTTGTCAATAGCTCGATACTGCTCACGAACAACTTTAGGTTCAACATAATCTTCAAGATCATCACCCAGAGCACTAGCAGAATTGTGTTCATATGGAATTTGGCCAGTATAAATCACAGGTCTAGATTCAGTGAAAATAGGAACTTAAAAAGCGGGTTTGGACGCCTGACCAACCACAGAAGTAGTAACGTGAGGTGGAGAGTAGTTGTGTGGCAAACCAAACTCCGGCCAAGTCAAAGGTGGTAACTGGATAGGTTGAGGCTCGACAACAACATTTTCAACCTCTTGGATCATAGACCTCTGAGGCGGCTCTCCTCTAGCAATCAAAACTTGAAGCATCTCAGTCAACATCATCACACTCGTCTTCAACTCATCAATTTCCATTCGGACCTCAGCATTGTGAACCTCTTGTTCTGACATCCTGCGTCTGCGGTAAGCTCGGATACTGTATCGGCTACGAAGCTTCAGTTTGACAGTTGACAGATAACTGGAAGACAGAGACAATTTGAATGAATTAACAAACAACCCGGGTGTATGAAATAATGCAAATGATGCAGATGGTATACAATGCCATACAATGCTATGCAATGCAGATATGCTTAGGGTCACAAGCACAAACAGACTCGAAAGTTGGAAATAACTCGAAACTTCCTATTTGGTAGGTTGTAAGAGATTGGTTCTACATTCTCTACCCATAAATCCCACTCACATGATAGTTTCTACGGTGAAGGTATATGATACTCAAGGTCAAGGATGTTTATCGTACTAACACCCCGCCGCAGGCTAGCTGCATTTTGACGATAATAACAATAAGGTCTACCTTGAGTGGAGTTATCATGCTAGACTAAAAAGGGGCTAGCCCTCGGATACTAACATTACACAACTTCCAATATTGAAACTGGTTCTAGGGGGTCCCAGAGTCACATCCCTTTCATGAATCAAGTCCTGCGACAGGCTAGCTGTGTTGCGACAAGATTTACGAAAAGTATAACTATCTGGGGGAGCTTCATGCTAGGCTTGCAAGGAGCGAGTCCTTGGAGACTAACACTAATAACTACCAAATTCTAACATAGGTGTTCCCTCTTCTTTTTCCAAATCTCGGTTTTTACTTGTGATGTATCTCCAAGATCCCACAGACAAGTACATATAAGCAATAAGAGAAATCGAAATAAAGAAAGAAACAAACAAAGATAACACACATAGAGAAGACAAAAAGACAAGATCAAACAAAAAAACACACAAAGCTAAGTTAGGCTCGACCCTCTCTAGCATGGAGCTAGTCCCCAGCAGAGTCTCCAAGTTGTCGTACCTCGAAAAATACGATCCTCGCGATGGATGCGGAAAGAAAACAACAAAGTCGCCACCTAATTCTATTTATTCTACGAGAGAAAAGGAAGATATATATACAACCTAAAGGAAGGATAAGAAATGTTCAACAAAACTAAATTCTATTTTGGGGAGTCGGTTACGCAAGGGTAAGGTATTAGCACCCCTCACGTCCGTTGTACTCAACGAGAACCTCTTAGTTAACTATGCGATTAAATGTTGATTAATGTCTTTGTATTTTCTGGATTTTGCCTTGTTTCATCCAATTTTCTATCCTTTCACCCGTCAGAATGATGTCCGAAAATCCACTGGATGAACAACCTTCTAATCTTTCCATGAAGTGCCCTGGGAGGGTATCCATGAAAAGATCCACCAGCTTTCTTTCCAGCAAAGGTGGTTGTACTCTGGCGGTAACCTCACGCCATCTTTGAGCATAGTCCTTGAAGCTTTCTGAGTCCTTGAAGCCTCCCCAAGCTCTTTCCAGTTTCAGACAGAATTCTTTTCTAGCTTCATATACCACTCCAGTGAGCCCCCAAAGAGGCTGTCTTGGAAGTAATACATCCAGAGCTTTTCATCTTTAGTGTGAACAGCTATCTTGCGGTAGAAGGCCTGTAAGTGTGTCTTGGGGCAAGAATGGACATTGTACTTATCAAAGCTTGGAGGTCTGAATTTTGGAGGGATAACCACCCCGGAGACCAAACCCATACCAGATACATCAATTCCAAGAGTGTCCCTATATTCAAGGGCCTTAACCTTCTCGGCCAGCAGCTGAAAATCCTGAACGTTTCCACCCGTGCCAAAACCCATATCATTTTTGATAGGAGGGAATTGATCCTCCTGGCAATCTTCCACAAGGATAAGAGTAGGCGTGCCAATTTCTTGAACCGGAGGTCCATCTTTTCTGTTGTTGTTGGGTGGATTCCCCTGGGCAGCCGGAGTAACCACCAGAGAGTCGGTTTGGGGAGGAGTAAGCCTCTGCATAGCATTTCTCAGCTCTTGTTTCCCTAGGGCCATGCCCTGAATCATCGCCATAAACTCTCTTATTTGGGTGTGGAGTTCGTTGAGCTCTGTCTGCACAGTATCCATGATGTTTCTTTGATTGTTGCGGGTAGCGTACCGGTGAGGAATACTCTGTCTGGGATAACAGGTCCTGGATGCTCTCGTAATCTTTCCCTGAAAATGGATAAGTTAAGCAACCTGAATAACCTGCAAAAGAAAGAAAAAATGCAAATGATATGAATGCATGCAATGCTATGTTCCTTTTATCCTCAAGGGTTTTATTTTACTTTCCCATTCCAGTAATAAGAGAATAGCCTTTAGAGGAAGACCTCGTATGATATTCAGATGTGGAGAATTGGCGTTTATTGCCCCGTTTCTGTGCAAAAGATAACAACCAAAGATCCAAGACAAGTCAAATGTATAAACTGAAATCTGAAATAACAAAGTCCCCTATGGGTACCAGTTCATATATCAGAAAACAAAGTACATCAATAGATGAGGAATCCCACAACATGCCTATGGGTAATCCAGATATGAGAGCACGAGACTAAACCCTAGGAAGTTCTACATCTTGCAACCTCCAGATAAGGCGTTTGACACTTTGGAACAACTGGGCTATGTCTGGATGTTCTGGTCCTTGTATGATCTTCTGGATTAGGAGATCCCTTAGATCAAAAGAGGCATGCAACTCTTTAATCTGCTGTAGGAACACCTTCTCACTTTCTTTGCTTGCACTTGACTCGGTCTTGATTTTCTTAACATCAGCCCGAAGCTTTAACTCTTTTATTTCCTTCTGAGTGTCTTCCACTGTCTGCTGACTCTTTGCCATATCTTGAAGGTAATATTTTTGTTGGTAGTGGACCTTTTGGAGCAACTCTCCTTGTTCAGCTAGAGAGTCCTGAAGAATTTTGATCTCCAGCTTGTATTTAGTCTCCAACTCCTTCTTCTTCTTAAGATTATCTTCCCACTTCTCCTGCCATAAGGTTATGGCTTCATTAGCTTCATTTAATGCTTTCTTATCTTTTCGATGCTGGCTCGCCTTGTGAGTTTCAGATAACCCTCTTTTCTTGAAGTAGAGTTCTCTCTCCTGGGAGTCCTGTTGCTTGAGCCTGACCATCTCCTCGGCCTGGTGAGCTCTCTCTTCCAACTTCTGATTCTGAATCCTCAACTTTTGGCACGAATTGTTGGCCTCTTGATTTTCCATTCTAAGCTGTTTAATCAAGGCCTCCAATTTCTAGTAATATTTGAGAGGTATTGAATCCAAGGGTAACTTTTCCTTAGGGTATAGAGGGGACTCCATAGAGAACGAGAGGAGTAAGACTTCTACCCGATCTTTCAACCATGTAGCAAAAGGATCAAATGTTTTTGGGTCTATGATCAGTGATCTTTAGTCATATTTTTCAAGCCGTTTTTGTTGTTCTTTTCGTATGCTTTCGGTTGTTTGAAGTGTTTCTTTCACGTTTTCGTCGTAGTTTTCTTTCTGGTATGTGTTATTTGGTCTTTTTATCAATTTTTACCTTTGGTATGTGTTATTTGGTTGTTTTGTTGATGTGTTTTCAGGTATGCATCTAGTTGGTTGTTCGAAGCCTTCGCAAAGATGATCCGAGTGTTGAAAAACCAACAAAATAGAGATATCAGAAGCATAACACGGGTGCCCGTGCCATACAACACGGCCGTGTTGTGAAGGCCTTTGAAGAGGAGTTTCTTGGGTTGAAAAGGATCAAATCAGAAGCATGACACGGGTGCCCGTGTTGCACAACACGGCCCTGTCATGGCCTCTGAAGGAGCTAAGAATTTGAGGAGAGTCAGTAGCATGACACGGGTGCCCGTGTTGCACAATACGGCCCGTGTCGTGACAACCAGAAACAGAAATTCTGCTATTTTAATGATGCTGACTGAGATATTTTCGGAGGACAATCTGGACATTTCACGGAGTATTTTGAAGACTGATATATTAGATGATTAAGACTTAGAGAAGGACTTTTTTTTGAGGATTTGGAAATTTGACGATAGAGAGAGATTAAAGTGGATATCGAAGGAGAAGAAGGATTGATCAAGAGCGGAAGCAATTGACGATCCAACCGATCCAACATTGATTGTAATGTCTCTATATCATTATTTAGTTTTTATTTTTGTTATGAATATGAGTGGCTAAACCCCCCAATGCCAGGGGGTGTCCCTGATTTGCTTATTGTAATGACTTTTTGAATTCTTAATCTATGAGATTATGTGTTTAAACCATTTTCTTTATTTTATGCAATGTTCATAATGCTTTATCTTTTTGGAAAATTTGATAATTGATCGTAGTTAGGGTTTGGTCTGACCAACCATCCTAACTTTGTTGCGTAATTTTTATCACGGTAGATATTACCGAGGAATTGGAATACCCTATGAAAACCATTTTTATGTCAGAATTATTGCTTGATATTCTTCCTTGGCCATTGAGGAATTAGGGTCGAGGAAGAATACCAAAGGTTTTTCTCTAAAGGAATTTTGGAAAAACAATCTTGAACATAGGAAAGATAAGGTTTGAAGCATGTCTCTTTAGAGTCGAGAAATTATTAAGTCATTGCAAATTATACACCGTCCCTGACATTATTCTCATATTCGTGCAACCTCTATTCTTTGCTTACATTTTAGTATTTTAATTCAATTTTATCTCAAAACAAACTATCAACCAAAACTTTTGTTCAATTGAAATCTATTCAGAAAAACTTATTTCGGTACGCAGTCCTCGAGATCGATATTCGGGATAACTCCCTTTTATTACTACATCGGTAAAAATAGTACACTTGCTAATTTTCCGATCAAGTTTTTGGCACCGTTGCCGGGGAATGCCAAAGATCTAAGTTTACTTGTATTATTTCAATTGAAATTTTGTTTCTCTGCGACCAAAATTTTATTTTTCTGTCAATTTATTTATTTTTTTAAATTTTGTTATCTGTTCTAACTATTGTCTAACTGTTTATGCGAGGTCAGGCCTCAACTAAATTTTCTTTTGACACAGAACCAGAAAGAGCATTGCACGAGAGACGCCGCAAAGCGAGATTTGAAAGGCTGGCAGCATCAGGTTCAGGTCCTAGTGCTCTTGGTCAGGAAAAAGACGACGTGTCTGTGCATTCTGAGCACAGTGACTCAGACTCGGACAGGGAGATAATCCAGGAATTTGATAACATGGCAGGGAATCAACCTTTTGTAGAGATACTTTTAGGGGACTATGGAGGGGAAAATTCTCAACCAAATTGGATGACTATTGTTAATCAACCGGTGAATGTAGCACACTTTCAGTTGCATCCATCCACCATTCGCCAGTTAGAGAGCAAGCCCTTCTCCGGAAGGATCAATGAGGATGCAAATAAGCATCTTCAGAGATTCCTTACCACCACCACTTCTTTGAAGATCGAAGGTCATTCAGCGGAGGCAAAAAGACTTGTGATGTTTCCATTCACACTTACCGATGATGCAGAAGAGTGGTTCTACTCTCTTCCAGCGGCGAGTATCACAACATGGCAAGAGATGGAAACATCATTCCTTAATGAATATTTTCCTGCTTCAGTGTTCATCCGAAAAAGATACGACATTGTCAATTTCAAACAAAAAGAGGGAGAATCACTGGGGGATGCATACAAGAGATTCAAAAGGTGTTTAACTGCATGTCCTACTCATAACATGGACGCTACCAAGCAAATGCAGAATTTTGTGAATGGTTTACGGATCAAGACAAAACAGCTTATAGACACTGCTGCTGGTGGCTCAACTAATTTCTCAACAACCACTGGTATCAAAAGAATCATAGAGGCTATTGCTGCTAATTAGCATCTGGAGTTGTATGATCGCACTGTGAGCCAACCGGATGGCAAGATTGATTTGAAGCTAACAGAACAGGTTGTTAAAATGGAGGATCAGATTGCTGCAGAGGTAGAGAGAAGGTTGAAGAAGATGAATATTGAACCTCAGAAAGTGGCACAGGTAGAACCAGTTCAAGTGTTACTTTGTGAAATATGTGGTGGACCACACTTTGCTATGCATTGTGTAGCAACTCAAGAGCAGGTCGAGCAGATTAATATGTTGAGGCAGAATAATCCTTATGCCAATACATATAATCCGGGTTGGAAAAATCACCCAAATTTTTCATGGAAAGACCAACAAGGGAATGTGCAGAAACCGGTTCAAAGCCAGCAGCAATACCAACCTCAGTTCCAACAGTACCAACCACAGCAGCAACAATATCGTCCGCAACAACAACCATATCAGCAACCTCAACAACAATACCAACCTTAGGGTCCAAGAAAGGCGGAGTGGGAGATTGCAATTGAAAAGATGGCCGCTCAAAATTCCCAATTCCAAGAAGAGACATGAAGCAATTTGAGAAATACCGGAGCTTCAATCAAGAATCTTGAAGTGCAAATGAGTCAAATTGCTCAACACCTTGCAATTCCGCAAACACCAGGAACCCTCCCAAGTGCCACTGTGACTAATCCCAAAGACAATCATAAAGTTAATGACGTCACTACACGGAGAGGGAAAACAAGTGAAGAAGTGGAAAAGAAGTCTGAGAGTGAGGATCCATTGCTTGAAGTGGAACTGGACATAAGAGAGAATGAGAAGGTTGAGGAAGAAGTAGTGATACCAGCACCGGTAACTAAAGAAAAAGTTGTAGAACCAAAACCGATGATCAAGCTTCCATACCCCCAAAGAAACAAGAAGAATGGGCAGCAAGAGAAGAATTTTGAGAAGTTCTTGGAATTGTTCAAAAAGCTAGAGCTGAATATTCCGTTGTTGGAGGCACTGGAGCAAATGCCCACTTATGCAAAATTTATGAAGGATATCATCTCAAAGAAGAGAACCACCAATACGGAACCGATTATTCTAACAGAAACTTGTAGTGCTATTTTGCAGGGGCTCAAGATTCCAGTGAAGAAGAAGGACCGAGGGGCGGTTACCATTTCGTGCACCATTGGAGATCGATCTTTCAAAAGAGCTCTCATTGATCTAGGGGCAAGCATCAGCCTAATGCCCCTATCCATCTACAAAAAGTTGGGTATAGGGAAAGTTCAAGACGCGCGGATGACACTTCAGTTTGCGGATCACTCGTTGAAAAGACCTTATGGTGTAGTCCAAGATGTCCTTGTGAAAGTGAACAAATTTGTGTTTCCAGTGGATTTAGTAATTCTTGAAATGCCAGAAGATGAAGAAATTCCGCTAATTTTGGGCCAACCGTTCTTGGAAACTGGGAGAGTAATGATAGACATGGAGGGTGGTACCCTTACTTTGAAGGTTTATGATGAGGAATTAAAAATCGATGTTCGTGAAACCATGAAGCATAAAGAGGATTATGGCACAAGTAGCAACATACAAGTGCTTGAACAAGTGGTAGAAAGTAATCATGTGGATAGTGTATCCAAATTACCTCTTGAAAGAGTTTTGAGCATGTCAATTTTTGAGAAAGATGAAGAAGCTGATTGTAGTGAATTGGAGGTGGTATCAATGTTGGAAACTCAACCTATTCTTAAAGGATCTCAAGCACATAGGTGGGAAGATCTAAGGCAACCAATAGTGTTGAATGGTAGTGAAGACAAGCCAAAAAGTTCAGAATTGAAACAACTTCCGGAGAATCTCAAATATGTTTCCCTTGACGCGGAAGAAAAATGTCCAGCTATCATTAGCTCTAGTCTGAAAAGTGTGCAAGAGGACATGTTGATTGCAGTTCTGAAAAAGTTTAAGGGTGCAATTGGTTGGAAAATAGAAGACCTCAAGGGAATAAGTCCTACGGTGTGCATGCACAAGATCCTGATGGAAGAAAATCATAAACCGGTGGTGAAGCCCCAAAGGAGATTGAATCCGGTTATGAAAGAGGTGGTAAGAAAGGAAGTGGTTAAGCTGTTAGATGCAGGCCTTATATATCCTATATCCAACAGCTCATGGGTGAGTCCTATTCATGTGGTACCCAAAAAAGGGGGTACTACTGTGATCGCAAATGAGAAGAATGAGTTGATTCCGACAAGGACAGTAACTGGATGGCGGGTATGCATTGACTATAGGAGGCTGAACTTAGCCTCCCGCAAAGACCATTTCCCATTACCATTCATTGATCAAATGTTGGAAAGGCTAGCGGGGCATGATTACTATTGCTTTCTAGATGGATACTCCGGATACAACCAAATTGCGGTTGCACCAGAAGATTAAGAGAAAACAGCCTTCACCTTCCCATACGGTGTTTTTGCTTATAGGAGGATGCCATTCGGGCTGTGTAATGCCCCAACGACATTTCAAAGATGCATGACTTCTATTTTTGTTGATGTGCTCGAAAAGCATATGGAAGTCTTCATGGATGACTTCTCGGTTTTTGGTTCATCATTTGATAATTGTTTAACTAACCTTTCACTTGTTTTGCAGCGATGTCAAGAAAGCAATCTGATCCTTAACTAGGAAAAGTGCCATTTTATGGTACGAGAAGGCATTGTTCTGGGACACAAGATCTCCCACAAGGGAATTGAATTCGACCAAGCCAAGGTGGAGGTCATCTCAAAATTACCACCACCGGTGAATGAAAAAGGTATTCGGAGTTTTTTAGGCCATGCGGGTTTCTACCGCAGATTCATATAGGATTTTTCCAAGATAGCCAAACCTCTGACTACCTTGTTAGTTAAGGAAAAGACCTTTGTTTTTGATAAAGAGTGTGCCGATGCATTTGAGACACTGAAAAATAAATTGGTGTCGGCACCCATTGTGATTGCCCCTGATTGGTCTCTACCCTTTGAGATCATGTGCGATGCGAGCGACATTGCGGTAGGGGCTGTTCTTGGACAGTGAAAAGGAAAATTGCTTCATGTGATTTATTATGCTAGTCACATTTTGAACCCTACACAGATAAATTATGCAACTACCGAGAAGGAGTTGCTAGCTGTTGTGTATGCCTTTGATAAATTCAGGCAATATATGTTGGGTTCAAAAGTGATTGTTTACACTGACCATGCTGCTTTGAAATATCTTTTTGCTAAGCAGGATTCGAAGCCCAGGCTCTTGAGGTGGATTTTGCTTCTCCCGGAGTTCGATGTCGAGATCCGCGACAAGAAAGGGTGTGAGAACACTGTTGTGGATCATCTTTCTCGGATGTCACCAATTGAGGAGACTGAAGAGCGGCGCCCAATAAAGGATGAGTTTGCTGACGAACACATCCTAGCTGTTATTGGAGTGCCTTGGTTTGCAGATTATGCGAACTACCTTGTTGGAGGTATTATACCTGACGATTTTGATTCTAACAAAAGGAAAATGTTTGTTCATGATTGCAGGTTTTACTTATGGGACGATCCGTTTATCTACAAAAAAGGAGTGGATGGCCTGTTCAGAAGGTGTGTACCTGACGAAGAGCAGAAAGATGTGCTGAAAGCATGTCACGATTCCGAGTATGGTGGACACTTCAGTGGTGATAGGACAGCAGCTAAAGTCCTTCAATTCAGGCTATACTGGCCATCTTTATTTAAGGATGCTCAAGAGTTAGTGAAGGAGTGTGACAGATGTCAGAGGACTGGGAATATATCAAAAAGAAATCAGATGCCCCAGAACTCTATGCTAGAGGTTGAGTTATTCGATGTATGGGGGATAGACTTCATGGGGCCGTTTCCACCGTCATTCGGAAAGAACTATATTTTGGTTGCGGTGGACTATGTTTCCAAATGGGTAGAGGTTGTTGCATTGCCTACCAACGATGCGAAAGTTGTGGTGAGATTCCTGAAAGAGAATATTTTTGCAAGGTTTGGTGTTCCAAGAGCATTGATAAGTGACGAAGGAACGCATTTCCTGAATCACCTCATGGAGTGGCTTCTGCAAAAGTATAATGTGAAACACCGGATAACTACTCCATACCACCCTCAAACAAGTGGCCAAGTAGAGGTGTCGAATAGACAACTAAAACAAATTCTGGAAAAAACAGTGAATTCATCTCAAAAGGATTGGTTGATTAAGTTGGATGATGCTCTATGGGCGTATCGAACGACTTTCAAAACGCCTATCGGTATGTCACCATATCAGCTGGTGTACGGAAAGGCATGTCACCTACCATTGGAACTTGAACACAAGGCTTTCTGGGCGTCTAAGTATCTTAATATGGATTTTTCAAAAGCTGGGAGTTCTCGGATTCTTCAACTTCACGAGTTAGAAGAATTCAGGAATCGGGCGTACGAGAATGCTAAGGTTTACAAAGAGCAAACATAAAAATGGCATGACAAGAGGATTCAAAGAAAAGAGTTTTGGGAAGGACAACTGGTCCTCTTGTACAATTCAAGGTTGAAGCTATTTCCAGGAAAATTACGGTCTAAATGGTCGGGACCTTTTGTAGTTCACAAGGTATTTCCTCATGGAGCAGTCGAAATTAAAAATCAAACCAATGGAGATATTTTCAAGGTGAATGGGCAGAGATTAAAGCCCTACTTCAGAAGCCAAACTACTGGTGATGTGAATGTCATTCGTCTTACTCAGTAGAACGACGGACCGTCGAGCCATGCGATGTTAAACGCAGCGCTACGTGGGAGGCAACCCACGATTTTTCTCATGCTTACTTTTATTTGTTTCAGTTTTTGTAGGTTGTGTGTTTGTGTTAATCACAGATTCTGCTAAGGAAAAAGGGAAGTTGGATAGTCAAGCTAAAAATCAAGAAAAATACTGAAAAATTGAGAAGTCAGGGGCACAACACGGTCCGTGTTATGTAGTTCAGAGATTGATAATTTATGGATGAGAAAAAGCCAGAAGCCAGTTGCACAACACAGGTGATCGTGTCCCATAACACGGCCCGTGTTGTATCCACTGAAGCAAGATGTCTTGAATTAATTTTTGGAGCCCATATCATAGACACAACAAGGGTGCCCGTGTTGTGAGTACTGAAGCTGATACTTTGGAAATCTCATTGCAGAGGGACAACACGGGCGACCGTGTCACTCGACACGGACCGTGTTGTGAAGGCGCAGTTTGAATTCCAGATTTTTGAAAACTTTTTCATATTCCTAACATTTTTAATGAAATGGGGCCCACGCATTAAAACCCTTAACGTATCATTACTTTCCTCATTACCACATATCTTTTTCTTTCACTTAACCATCCATCTTCTACAAACCCTCATTCTCTAAAACCCTTAACCTCCATTACTCTTCTACACAAAAGCTTCAATTTTGTTCGTACCCACTCACTAAATCGCCCTTCCATCTGTGAAAAAAGTGTTCAGCTGCTACCCATTGTCACTTCTACGGTGACTGTTTTCACTAATTCCTCTGTCGAATTTTGGTGTGTATTTGTGCAGGTAATCAGAATGCCTCCTCGCAGAGATAATGGAAAGAATGTGGCTGAGTCGTCTCGCCCCCAAAAGCGAGCGCACCGCACGCCTAATGCCCACGACATTTTATTCGAGAATTCGGAGCACCGGGTAAAGTACTCTAAGTTGGTAAAGCGTAAGTTAACACCAGCTAGATATATTTGTAATGAGACTCTCGAAAACCTAGGGTTGAGATTTGAGGTACATATGATGTTTCATAATATTGGTATGTTGAATTTTATGCAATTTGAAGCGCCGACTTTCGAGCGCATAACATTAGAGTTTTGGAGTTCTTTGGAATTTCAGCTAAAGCACAGGTGGACTGGGTCGGATACAGAGTACTACGGTACTTTGAAGTTTCGTCTTTTTGACACTGATCACGTTTTATCGGTTGCAGAATTGGGAAAGATTCTAGATCTTCCAATCTATGGGCCTGGAGCACCTCCCAGTATGTTTGTTGCAGGAGAATTTTGGAGGGACATTACTGGCAGTACTGACTATGTCGCATCTGCGGCGAAGGCTTCGGGGATTCATAACCCGTGTTTTAGGTATGCTCAAAAGGGGTTGGCTTATACCCTTTTTTGCAGAGGTGACAACACAGGAGTAGCTACACAAAGAGAGTTGTACTTTCTCTATGGTATGGCTAATAATGAACTGATCAATGTAGCGGCCTTCGCAGCAGATCACCTCAAGCGGGTAGCCAATGCCGCTTCCGGTGAGATCTCTGTATGAGGAATGATAACACAGATAGCTGACAAACTTGGTTACGGTCCGAGATTGATTGAGGTACCTTCAGTGGTAGGTAAGAATAAAATTGATTTAGACACCCTCACTAACCAAGGTATGATTAAGAGTTTTCATGATTATTACTCTGTGCTTAGCCGTAACCGTCATTTGATAGCTTTGCCTTCTCCCAATTTGATTACCATTGATAATAGAGCTAATTGGTTGTATGATAATCCTCTGCAGGGCGACAACGAGCAGTATGATGAATTCTTTTCAGGTGCGGATGATGAAGAGTACCAAGCTGAGGAGGTCCCTGTACAAACTGTCGGCGGCTCATCAAATCAGGAGACCGGTCAGTGGGGCCTGACCAAGGAAGAATGGGATGAGATGATAAGAGAGCAGACCCGTCAAGGGGACCTCATTGATGAGTTGCATGAGTGGATGCAGCAGATGAGGCTGCATGGCTATCCCCCGGATCAGTGATATCTGTGAGTTCCCTCCGACATTGGTTCTTCAATAGTGTGGACACTGTTGAGTTCAAGTGTGGGGGGATTGAGTTTTCATGTTTTTGTTTTGTTTTGTTTTTATCTGTTTTTATTTCTAGTAGTGTTTTAGGTAGTCGGCTTGAAAATTATGGTTATAAGTTGTTTGAAAAACACCCCTGAATTGACCTGTTAAGTGTGAAAGTTGTGTTACTGCGAGTGAATAATGAGAAAGTATATCTGATTGAGTGAAAAGAAACCCGATAAGGAAAATGGAAATTTTTTGATGTTTAGGTACAACACAAACACACTAAGTCTACTGAGTAAGGAACGAGTCCGACGTGTAGATTCGTGACATGGTACTTTGATCTGAGAAGTAAACCTTAAGTAGTTTCTACTGACAAATCTGGCTTGATCTATAATAATTATGTGTGCAGAGTTGATCAAAAAGAGAAAAAATGCATGAAGGCACCGGAAAAAAAAATGAATAAGAACATTAGAACGATCGATACTTCTAAGTTGGGTAACCCTCACCCGGTTATTCAGCCTAACAGCGGTTGAACATAAATGTTTCCCTTAAGGGACAAAGAGATAACGGTGCCAATAAAAGATAAAAAGGATCAATTTTGTACACACTGTGAAAATCATAAGAAGCCTTAAAAAGGATTGTCCGAATGAAAAGGGTGGAAAATCGAAACAGAAGACCTAAGCCTGAAGCATAGTCGGAGAGGTTACCGAAACGGAGATTCAGGTCCGGGGTTTAACGCGGTTTAGTGTTTGTGTGATACCTTCGCAGAGAAAGAAGTACCAAAATAACTTGTTGGGTGACTTGGAACGAAAATCCACGTATGAGTATAGTGATTCATCTCGCTATTGTTGAATGAGTTGACAGTGTTTGAGTGTGTGAATGCAAGCTTTTTGCTTGAGGTCAAGCAAAAGTTCAAGTTCGGGGGAGTTTGATCAGTGAGCTTTAGTCGTATTTTTCAAGCCGTTTTCGTTGTTCTTTTCGTATGCTTTCGGTTGTTTGAAGTGTTTCTTTCACGTTTTCGTCGTAGTTTTCTTATTTTAGCATGCAAGTCTGGTTTTGGTCTTTTTATCAGTTTTTACCTTTGGTATGTGTTATTTGGTTGTTTTGTTGATGTGTTTTCAGGTCTGCATCTAGTTGGTTGTTCGAAGCCTTCGCAAAGATGATCTGAGTGTTGAAAAACCAACAAAATAGAGATATCAGAAGCACAACAAGGGTGCCCGTACCATATGTAACACGGTGGGAGAACTGACTTTAGTTAAATGTTGCGGATAGCAAGAGTCGCCACCGACTTTTATTTTATCCAAAAGGAAAGGACATAAAATAACAGGAAAGACCTTAAAAGATTTTTGGGTTCGGGGGGTAGGTTATGCAAAGGGAAGGTGTTAGCACCCTTTACATCCATGGTTATCCATGGGCTCTTAGTTACTTAGCTCACTTTAAAATGTTTTGAGAAGTGTAATGTGTGTTTAAAAATTTTCTTAAGTACTTTATAATGATCTATGTACGGATATATATAAAGCCTTTGTTTTGAAAATTGTTTGAAAATGTGAAGTGTTTTTGAAGTGTTTTGAAAAGGTGAGCAAGTACATAAGAGGAACCTACCCTAAGTTAATCTTTTCTGTTCTTAAATATCCTTTAAATGGTAAGACTATCCCTATTATTAAGGAATAGGTAGTCATTACTTTGGATGTTAGGGACAAATGAAGGGACAATTGTGATTAGGCAACTGTAAGGTGTATTTAGCAATTCGAAGGGACTTATCATCTTTATTCGAAAGGGACAAGATCATTTACGAAGGCAACCATGAAGGGACTTGATCTTATTATCTTTTAAGGGACTAGATGATATAAATAAACGAAGGGACTTTGCTTCATACACCTTACTTGACCTTTTTCTTTCGGCAACATGAGAGGTATCCTTAAGGAAGTGAGATGGCGATCCAAGATCGACTTACGTGTGTGAGTGTACAAATTTAAATATTTATCTTATAATTAGTGATCTAAATTCAATTTTAAATACAAACATGTTTACACTCCCTATTTTACTAACCATGGCAATTTAAATTAATAATGAAAGTTCTACAACTATTACATAATTTACACAATTACAATTATAATAATAATTTAAATAAATAAGCATATAATAAATAAATAAATAAATAAATTGGTTAGTAATAATAAGCAAAATAAATATAAAAGAAGGTTAGTATAACAATATAAAAAAATAAATTAAAAAAATCAAATTTAAACAAATAATTATTTTTTAAGATTTTTAGGAAGAAAGAAAGAAATAATAATAGTTATATACTAATAAATATGATTAATAGTTCTAATAATTTAATTATATATATATATTAAAAATATTTGTTAATTATAATTATACAAGCATGATAAAAACAAGAAATTAAAATTATAAAATAAAATTAGGTTTTTTAATTGTTTTAGGAAAATAAATTAGGGTTAATTATTTAATCTAAAATTAATTAAATTATCTATAAAAAATTACATACAATAATAATATAAACAAATTACAAAATAAATATATACAATTTAAATTTTAGAAGAAAATAAATTAAGATTTATAACATAATTAGGGTTTATAAAGAAAATAATTAGGTTTTATATCAGAAATATTAGGGTTTATAAGTTAATCTAAATATAATTAAATTATTTATACAAAAATACATACAAATATTAAATATATGCAATAAATATAAACAATTTTAATAATAAAGTTTGAATTTTTAAAAATATAAGTTTTTGAATTATATAAGAAAATAATATAACTATTTTATTTTAAACATTTATTATTAATTAAATTAATTAACTATAATATAAACAAAAACCAAATAAATGAAAAAGAATGAGAAAAAGAAACATACCTGGGGTTGGGATTCGAACCCAGGCCCTATGCTTCACATCTCCAGGACCAACAAGCTTTCCACCAGGCCATGCGTGTGTTTGTGACATTGAATGAGAGCCAATACGTTTTGTTTCATAACCTGTAAAAATCATAAAAAAAAGCAAAACAATACAAAATGGTCTGGGGGGAATCGAACCCAGGACCATTCATTCACAGGCAACCACACAAACCACCTGAGCCCTATGCGCGTTGTGATATATATGTAAAACAAATAAATAATAAAATAAGTGAAATATTTGAATTTGAAATTCGCGCCATTCAGATCATCTTCTTCCTTGGAATTTCGCAGGTTTTCCTGCGAAAATTCCTGCGAATTTTTCCATGAATTCTCTTGCGCATTTTTTCGCAGGAAATCAAAAATCTTGAGTACCTACAAAACAAGTAGCAATCATCCCAACTGAACACACCAATGGTTTACCCAGGTCCTACACAATTCAAATATATCAATCAAAGTCATTTATATGTTCTTAATCAAGAAACCCTAAAAGCTTGCCCGAAACCCTAACTATGGCGTATGCGGATTCAGTCCATGAAACTCCAATTCGATTGTCCAGAAAGCTTCAGTACAATGAAACAAACAAGATTAATCCATCAAAATCAATTAAGAAACAACAAAATCATGAAATCGAAAAAATCAAATATGGCATGAACATCCATTCGATTTATGCGATTGAGGGTGTTTTTGATGTTGTAAGTGATGCAATGATGTTCAATGATCATCAAGGAATGCTTTGCTGCCCTTAATTCACTTGAAAAACCACAAAACTTAAGAATCTGAATTTGACTTTTTCTCCAAAATTTTGAAAGATTGAATGTTGTTCTTAGAGGATGCAATCTGTGTCTCTTGCTTGTGTTATGTTCTATACTTATAGGTGAACAGAATTAGGTCAAAAAAAAGTGATTGTTCTTTGGGCTTTTTGGATGCCTTGATGATGAAGAAACCTCATTCCAAATTTTGCCAAAAATCAAATCTTTCCATGCTCTAAAGAGTGTGCACAAATTTGGACAATATATACTCATGTTAAATGGCTTTTATGATTTTCTAGAAGAAGAATCATATTTAAATATTGGTTTTTTTGATTTTATTTTGATTTAATATGTATTTAAATGAATAAAATTCAAATAAATATTAAACAAAATAAAAAAAAATCAGAAATTGCATGGGTTGGGTCGTGCTTGGTGTTTTTGTAAAGATGGGATAACAATTTGGTGGGCTCATTTAGCAAAAATTGGTTTTAAGGCCTTATTTGCTTCATAAACTTCCCAAATATTTCCCAACTTTGCAAGGGCACAAATCTTTCAATTTTAATGATATGAGGGTGTTCTTGGACATTTTGGAAAGCTTAAAGAGTCCTCTAACCAACCTCATTGGTCTCATGTCCATATCTTTTACCATTCTTAAGTTATGCTCTTTTGAAGGTGTTGACTTTTTGTTGACTTTTAAAAGGACCTATAATGTCTTAGCTAATACCTTCCAAATGAAGCATTTTTGGGCTTAGCTTGTGAGACAAAAAGTTGTAGATAATTCAATTTCCTTCAAAATGAGCTTTGGATGGAAAAATTTTGATGAAGCATGTGAAAGTTATGGCTGGTCAAAGTTCAGTTGACTTTTCCTGTGAAAACCCTAATTTAGAAACTCCTGATTCTTGGTGATCTGAATTCTCCTTGATGAATCATGATCAACCCTTGATCAAATGATTAATTTTACTTCATATACTTGATGTTGGCAAAAAAATCATGAAGTTTGAATTTGGTTTGACCACAGTTGACCTCAGTTTGACTTTTTAACTTCTTTGACTGATTTTGACCTATCTGATCATCTGACTGAGCAAACCTTTGGGAAAAGTCTTGAAACTTGTCATGGGGATTCTTGAACACATATAAGATGTTATGAATCTCACTTGAAGTCTTGGAAGTCCATTTACCCTGATTAAAGTCAAAACCCTAGTTTAGGATACATTGCTTAGGAGAATGCATTGTCTGAGGGAATTGTCACATCTTCTGACTATTTGTGAACTTTGTGAACCTTGTGAACCTCATGAGAGGTCTTGTAAACCTTGTGAACCTCTTAGTACACAATGTCTTGTCTTGTGGAGGGCACATTTTGGGGTGCAACACCATACAACACGGCCCGTGTTGTGAAGGCCTTTGAAGAGGAGTTTCTTGGGTTGAAAAGGATCAAATCAGAAGCATGACACGGGTGCCCGTGTTGCACAACACGGCTCGTGTCATGGCCTCTAAAGGAGCTGAGAATTTGAGGAGAGTCAGTAGCATGACACGGGTGCCCGTGTTGCACAACACGACCCGTGTCGTGACAACCAGAAACAAAAATTCTGTTATTTTAATGATGCTGACTGAGATATTTTCGGAGGAAAATCTGGACATTTCACGGAGTATTTTGAAGACTGATATATTAGATGATTAAGACTTAGAGAAGGACTTTTTTTTAGGATTTGGAAATTTGACGATAGAGAGAGATTAAAGTGGATATCGAAGGAGAAGAAGGATTGATCAAGAGCGGAAGCAATTGACGATCCAACCGATCCAACGTTAATTGTAATGTCTCTATATCATTATTCAGTTTTTATTTTTGTTATGAACATGAGTGGCTAAACCCCCCAATGCCAGGGGGTGTCCCTGATTTGCTTATTGTAATGTCTTTTTGAATTCTTAATCTATGAGATTATGTGTTTAAACCATTTTCTTTATTTTATGCAACGTTCATAATGCTTTATCTTTTTGGAAAATTTGATAATTGATCGTAGTTAGGGTTTGGTCTGACCAACCATCCTAACTTTGTTGCGTAATTTTTATCACGGTAGATATTACCGAGGAATTGGAATACCCTGTGAAAACCATTTTTATGTCAGAATTATTGCTTGATATTCTTCCTTGGCCATTGAGGAATTAGGGTCGAGGAAGAATACCAAAGGTTTTTCTCTAAAGTAATTTTGGAAAAACAATCTTGAACATAGGAAAGATAAGGTTTGAAGCATGTCTCTTTAGAGTCGAGAAATTATTAAGTCATTGCATTGCAAATTATACACCGTCCCTGACATTATTCTCATATTCGTGCAACCTCTATTCTTTGTTTACATTCTAGTATTTTAATTCTATTTTATCTCAAAACAAACTATCAACTAAAACTTTTGTTCAATTGAAATCTATTCAGAAAAACTTATTTCGGTACGCAGTCCTCGAGATCGATATTCGGGATAACTCCCTTTTATTACTACATCGGTAAAAATAGTACACTTGCTAATTTTCCGATCAGTCTACCTTCCCAAAATCTTTCTTTCCTTTCCTTATCTTGACCTCCCATACTTGGGCTACCTATAGACACAACTCTGTATTTCCTTCTATCGAGAAATACAATGACTCAACTACCTCTTCATCTGATGGTGGAACCTTCAGAGGGTAACCAAATTGTTTCCTGGACAACAAAGGATTATAGTTTATTCCCCATTTCCTTCCCAACAAAGGTACATTGGGGAAAGTACCACAACTAGCAATAATCTCTTTACCTATCAGGTCTCTATTGCACCCCCAAGATATGTTGTCTGAGATTAAGCCCATCAATATCTTGGACCACTTCCAATCTTGTTTCAAGTCTTGGAAAGGTCATGATTTTGGGAGTTTCCTTACAAACCAATCAGCAAACAAAGGGGCGCAACAGTTCACACACCCTTTTCTCTTCTCGTTCCTATAATGGACCCCATAATATAAATCACCTAGCAGTGTAGGCATTGGGTTTCTCTTGACAAAGATGGTAATAGCCCCCATGTTGATCAACCCTTTCTCTCCTAGGAACAAACTTATCCCATATATAAACATAGCTAGCAGTGCCCTGAATTCTGCCCACTTGTTTCCCAATGCCATAACATGAGCTTCAGTGACGAGAAAATACAAGGAAATCCCCTTACCCTTGTTAGCCTCTAGCCCCATCTTGACTCTGAGCATACTTAAGTGACAGACACTAGCTATGTCTTCATAGGGGGGACCCTCTCTGATGCATAGTAAGGCATACCTTCTCTGATGGGAACCTTCAGGATGCTGGAGAGCTCTTCCAAGGTAGGTTCCAAAATGTAATCTGGAAACACAAAGACTCGCAACTGAGGGTCGTAGAACTGTAGCAAGGAGTGGAGGTTGTCCCTCTGATCAACTGTAGGCTAGTTCACATAACACATAATCCTCCCATACTCTCTCCTGAAATCATCTAGAACTTGGTCATTCATCAAACTAATCATCTTTTGAATACTCTCAGTTTCTAGTTGCGGGAAAGTGTAGTGAACATTCTTCTTCCTTGGAGTTTCCATCTTGAAGTAGCAATGTGACCGGGAATCGGGAGTAATATGCACCCTGAGAATAAAAAGAACACATATGATTAATGATGTCATGATGCTTATGCAAGGCGAGGCATGTGATCATTGATGTGTCTGTGTAGTGTCAATCATATAAGCAAGTGTTTGTGCAGGGTCACGACATCCACACATCACAATAATCATCTCTCTGATCAAAGGTTCAAATCTCAGAATTAATGTGTAAGAGAACAAATCACAATACTGAATTATGCTGGCACAGTGGGTGTGTTAAAGGTCTTAAGGTTCCTGCAAACTTGTAAACCCCTCCCATCTCACGGGTGTGCTACTCGGGTCAACATCATGGACTCTCAAAGCCGAATAGCAATAGTACATTCACCATTTCCGAGAAATGGCTCATGACCAAATCAGGGAATTGGTTTGGCATTAAATACTACTCAGGGAGGTCTCAGCTGAGTCCAAGGAAACAAGCATCCCTCATAAGTCCCTAAATTCAAGAAGTGAATCAAGAAACAATAGTACATTTATCCCGAAGGGTACAATACTATCGTCATACGAACAATTTGCCTTAACTGGATTCCTATGAGAGAACCAGGCCATCCTATGCGAGTTCCTAGTGGGACCTCGGATGCGAGTGGGTTTGCCAACAAATGTGGTATGCCACTATAATCACTGGAGAGGGATGTTTCCACAAAGTTCCTCAGTGATCGGTCCCCAGATGCACATAACTATCAAGGTCATATATTGCCCCAGAAAGATTCTGGTATCAATATATTCCCGAGACGATCGCAAGTCTGGGTCTGGAACTCACTAC
The DNA here is from genome assembly GCA_963966055.1 of Lathyrus aphaca. Classification (NCBI taxonomy): domain Eukaryota; kingdom Viridiplantae; phylum Streptophyta; class Magnoliopsida; order Fabales; family Fabaceae; genus Lathyrus; species Lathyrus aphaca. The sequence continues at coordinate 232,208,652 of OZ014524.1, forward strand.
TACCAATATAGCAAGATGCCATGAAGCCAAAGTGGAACCACTATAAGTCCTAGGGTGCACGCGAGCCCCGATTACGAGCGCATCTCACAGTAACCCCATCCCGCAGAAAAAACCAAACCAGCACAGACAGTATATATGATGCATGTGAAAATAAATACTGAAAGCGGTAAGTAAAGGCTGTAAACAAAAGCTATAAATGAAAATAGTAAGTAAACACACAATAGCACACACATAAACACCCAAATAAACAAAATCAAACAGGCGCTAGGATTAAATCTATGAGGGAGACCATAGATTCTGGGTTCGTTCCCCAACAGAGTCGCCAGCTGTCGATCCCGAGATTTTCATCCTAGTACAAACGCGAAAATGGCGCGGAAAAGGTAGAGTCGCCAGCCAGGCATTTTTATCTTGAAGGAATGGGAAAGGTAATGTCGCACAAACCTAAGGAAGAAGGAAAGGACAAGGTCCTGCGAACCAAAGATCTGGGTTTGGGAGTCGTTTACGACTTGGGAAGGTATTAGCACCCCAGATCGTCCGCCGTACTCGACGGGATCCATGTTAATTTGTCTGTTTCAAAGGGTGAGAAAATAAGATGCTACTGAATAAAACTGCTAACTGGAATAGAAATGAACTAAGAAAAAAGAGAATGAAAAGAAAGAATGGGGGAAATGTAGGGAAAATAAAGAATGTACTCGAACGGGCCCTACCCCGCTGCCTACGTACCTCATCGGGAAAATGAGGATCAGAGTCGACGTAGTTTGCCTAACTAAGGCGGAAACTATTTGTTTGTGTTTTTTATGCGTTGGAACTGCGTATGTCTATGCTCAGGTGTTGCAGGCTCGTCTGTACGAGTGCGCTTACCGTCTTGCATGCGAGACAAGTTGTTGCAAGTTCGCGTTTAGAGTGAGTGAGATGAGGAGAAAATTCCCGCAAAAAAAGACATTTTTGTTTGTTTTGTCTTTTAGAGAAGTGTTTTGATTGTTTTTGTTTGTGAAAATAGTCTCGTGATCAGACTTGTACAACATGCTAGACAAGCCCATACTATTCCAAGATGGAATGAATATGAGTGTCCCATGGCATAAGTCTATACACAAGAGGCTACTTCCATCCTTTATTAAAGTGTTTTTTAGATTTTCTTTATGAGATGAGAAAGAGAAAGCATAGCGGACTAAAGGCAAAAAACCTAAGGGGAAGACTAAAATCCTAGTGTTAACATGCATGGATGAACCTAGGTTAATGCGGTTTCTATCCTAATTAGAAGGAAAGGAGAAACAAAGAGCAAGTAGAATACAACTTACTTCTTAATGAAGTTAAGTTGAATCTACCAAGGGATTAACATGAAGTTATGAGAGCTTACCAAACACAGTTATGAAAGGTAAAGCAAAATGTACATTAAATGCATAAAGAAGTAAAAGGAATAAGTTGTGAAGAACTTACCTTAACCCTCCCTACAAAACAAAGGTTAGTGTTGCATATTATTAAAAAATAATAAAGCAAACAAAGTACCAATTAAATCCTAATGATCCTAGGACTTAAACTAGACTCAATCTTAGATTTAATGGACCTACAAGAGATGCAATGAAAAATTCACCAACCTACTACAACTATTAAATGCACAAACAACAATGAAATGCAATGTATAATGCACCCAGCTTTTGACAGCTCACATTCAGCATGCAAAAACAGGTGTAAAAGGTGTGAAAATGCAACAATCAGCATACATTTTACAGCTACTGTGTCAAAAAATAGCTACGAATTGCAAAAATTCAGATTTGATCATTTTTTGTTTTGCAAAAAGCGAACGGAAACGTGTCGAAAGTTGTCGAAACTATGGGCACCTGCACCTAAACAGCTCCTAAAAACTCCCTAAAATCATATACTAAAGATCCATGATGATTGGAGAGGGAATGGATATCAAAAATGCAAGAAAAAGCAAGAATTTTTCATTCTGGTTCAGTGGTAACTGGTTACTACCTATGAGGTAACCGGTTACAAGTTCAAAAAATGGAGTTTTTCAGCAAAATTAACACTGGTAACCAGTTACTACCCAGGAGGTAACCAGTTACGCTTGTACCAGAAGCAAAAATTATGCATTTTCATGCACAAACCAAAACTGACTTATTCAAATAATCTCTAAACTAAAGCCTATCAACTAAACACGAAAATCACACCTAAATGCAACATTTAACACCAATCAAAGCCACAAATACATCAAGATTCTAACTCCTAATGATCCAAACAATTAAAGCGTCAAAAAATTAAGAAAACGCGAAGAACGCGTGTCGAGATGAAGAGAAATAAGTTAAAACGAGAAGTGATTATGAGATTCACCAACCTACAAAGCAGAGGTTTGCTTTGGTAATTGTTCCAATGTCGAAACGACGCGCAATAGGGGAGAAAATTGGAGATTTGAGGCTTCGATCCGTGAATGCGCAAAATAAATGCGGTTGATGAAATCTATGAAAAGCACTTTCGTAAGGTGAAATAAACCCCAAAACCGTTGCAACTTCTTCAATAATCCGTGAAATTGATGCAAATGGTGGTGGGTTAGCTTCTGATTCTTCAAGTTTCAATGCAAAACTTGAAGAATATTGATGATGATGAAGCTTTGGTGTGAATTTGGGAAATGGAGAAGAATGAGAGAATTGAGAGAAATTGTGAAAAAATGGTGAAAATGAAGTGTTGTTGTGAGGTTTGGAGTGAAAATGATTTTTATATGTGTTAGGTTTGGAGTGAGGTTTGGGTTAGGAGCTAGGCTTGGGGCATTAGGCTTGGGATTTAGGTTAGGAGTTAGTTAAAGCCTCTAGAATATTCCTTGGAATATTCCCTAGAATATTCCTTGGAATATTCCATAGGAAGATGGTAGAAGGTTCTATAAAATGGTGGAATGCAAGGTAAAGTGGAAAAGTGGAAAAATGGAAAAGTGGTGGAAAATCCCTCCAAGACAAAAAAATGTCTTTTTTATTCCAAATTTTCACGTGATAACCGGTTACCTGACCAAAAATTTGATTTTTTTTGTAGGAACTCTTGAATATCCGGCCTCGTTCGTTCGTTCTGAGATTATTTTTCTTCTGAGACCCGATAAGTTCCAAATAACCCTTGATCACATGCCCCCCCCCCCCGGTCTTGACCGATGATGCATGTATTGTATTTATTTTTTTTCTTTTTATTATGCAATGTATGGAATGATATGCTCAATGACATGGAAATGAAGCAAAAACCACTTAAGGTTGACAATAAATTAAGAGGGCAGATTTTAGGGTATTACACTGTGGGACTGCTATTTTTGGCATTTTCACCTGCTTTTCCCCTGAAAATGTTAATAAAAGAAAACATAATATTTTTTTATTAATGGTGATCCCCTGTGAGTCATAAACCTACACCCGAGAAAAAAAAACGAGAAACCAGTGCGATCTTGTTTGTATGCAAGATACAAATGAAATGCGAAGAAAACTTAGTGAAACAAATTAGGGTATAACATGGATTACTTAAAACAATTAAAGAATTTCCATCAATAACTTCTTCCATTGAAGATGCAAAAATAAATAACTGGATTCGTAAAAAAATTATCATTAAAATTGAGAATCTTTTAATGAAATTTTGACCACATGAGTGAAAAGAGGATGAGACGATCTATAATTTACGAGAAAACTTTGTTTTCTCTAGAACAAGTGTTTCTCTCTATTGGATAACTTTTTTGTTCATGATAACTTTTTAAATGGTTCGGTGTGGATGATAACTTGGTTAAGCATGGAATAACCATGGAAATCTCTATAGGATACTCATGTTTATGAGGGGAAAAAAGGAGAATATTCATGAAAAAATTTAATTTTTAAAACGCAGTCTGTGGGAATCGAACCCACGACCACGTGGTTAAAAGCCACGCACTCTACCAGCTGAGCTAAGACGACTATAATATTAAAATTTCAATTTTACAACAACTTAAAGAACAATTTTGAAGGATGGTAAATAGAAAGATTGCAATGATCTACTTTATATTCAGAAAATTCTTAATTCTAATAGTTTGAAAGAATCTTTAAAAATTCAAGATCTAAGGAGATTTGGAATATATTAGTAAACTATTATGATGGTGAATACAAATTTTTAAAATAAAAAAAAAAGAAGTAAAATTTTGGGTCATTGAGAAGATAGTATGAATTATTGTACATGGAATCAGGAGAAAGTTGAATACTTTTCAAAATTAATTACTCTAATTAACTATATAAAGGTGTGCAGTGAAGCTATAACTAATCATTAAATTGTTGAAAAGGTAATAAGGACTTTGAATCCTCTATTTAATTTTATTGTAGTTTTAATTGAGGAATCAAAAGGTGTGAATTAATAGTGAATTCATCAAGTATACTGAACAGTTGCAAGTAATTACGGTAAGAATTATAAAGTATCGGACACAAAGACTATAAATATTATGGAATAGTATTTTGTATTACTATTTTAACAAAAAAATATGATAAGGCTTCATGTATACATTATATTTACGTTTTGCCTATTCAAAATAGAATGATGCTCTGACAATTCCTAAAATTGTGAACCTAACGACTATTTTTTCAATCTTCTACCTCTTCCTATGCTCGATTCACCATGGATGCACATCTTCTTTTCCCAAAAACATCATTTTATCAAATCCCAAATGTTCAACCTCAAAAAGAAATTCAGAAAAATGCAATATCCTTTGCTTAGGTAGTTGTCGCTCCCGATAAGTGGGACTGGCCCAGATAAAGGTACAGACGCGAACGGTCGGCGAAAGGGAACAGTGAGAACACACAGCCGTGAACTCACTGGAGATGAATAGAGTCGCCAGCTAGGCATTTTTATCCCGGAGGAAAGGCAATGCTGCATAGGCCTAGAAAGAGATGGATAAGACGGTTTGCGAACCAGAGAGACTGAGAAAGGGGGTTGGTTACAACCTGGGAAGGTATTAGCACCCAGATTGTCCGCCGTACTCGACGGGATCCACGCTTAAAAGATTTGTGTTTTAAAGGGGTAGTGTCGGTGCAATCTGTGTGCAAAAGAGCTGGAAAAGGATGTACAGGTGTCAGTGTAAAGGAAGTGAAAGTGTACAAATGATGTGTCAGTGTAAGAATGAGAATGAATTGCTCAAGATCATGAGGCTTAAAGAATAAAGCTAGAAAGAGGGGGAATATACAGAGACTTTTGTTCGATAACCGTTAAGTTATGCCTACGTATCCTCTCGTGCAATGAGGAAGTCAGAACACCGTAGTTCGACCCAAAGAGACTGAAAGATGAATTGACTTGTGAACTCCTTACTTGTCTATGCTCAAGTGTATGACCTGTCTGGCTCAGGTGCAAACTGTCTTGCATCAGACGGAAGAAGCAAGTTCTCGTTTGTGAGTGAAGGTGGTGAGAAAAGAATCCCGAAGGAGACGATTATTGTTTGTTTTTGAGTTTTCAGTCTTTTATTGCTTTTGAGAATTTGTCATAAGTTAATGAGCTTAAGCCTAAACCAATGGGTTAGTAAACTCATCACATCTTCCCTCTGATTAGGGGTAACGAGAATACCTTAAGTGTGAAGTCAGCTTCTCACACTTAAACACCTTTGGTGTAGGATTAAGATCATTAACCTACTTGTGATTATTTAGATGTTTTTGGTGTTTTTGTTTAGTGTTAAGTAATGAGGTTAAGCCATAATCAGGGATTAAACAGACTCATTACACCATCCTAATAGAAGGATAATAGATGAGAATGTTTAAGCTGAGGAAAGCTCCTCAACTTAATCCATGATTAGAGATTAAACTCATGACAAAACAGGCCTTTGATTAAGTGGATTTTATTCAATGGTTATGATGATGAAGTGAGTTTTATGATTTGTAAGACAACTTGAGGGGGACTTGTCCATTAACACTAGGGTTAGTCCTTCTTAACCAATTAAGGAAGAATTAGAACCCTAATGCAAGGCCCAAGTTACAAGTTTGGTGTCTTGGTGATTATTAAATGAATTGATTAAGGGAGTTAAACACATTAAGGGTTTAGCACTTAGGATTAAAGTTATACACTCCATCCTAAGAGAAGGATCCAGGCATAAGCTTAATCACAAAGCCTTAAAGCCTTTAGGGTTTAGTCTCTGATTAGGAGGTGAGAAGAGAAGACTCAATGAGACACAAAGGTAAAAACTAAGTGGGGGACTAATCAAAACCCTAATCGTTGTCATGCCTGGTTGTTCCTAAGGTTTGTGAGGTTTACTATCCTAAAGAAGAAAGAAAGAAGAAGAGAAAGATGAAAGGAGAAGCTCCATGGTGGCCTAGGCACACCTCCAGTTAAGAACGAAAAGAAGAAGATGAGAAAGAAGAATTAAGATGAATAAGAATGAAGAATGAAATAGGATGAGTTGGATGAAATAGAAATAAGATAAGGAGAAATAAGATGAGAATGCGATATGGAGATGAATAAGAATGAAGATAAGGAATGCACAAACAGAGCCTACACCAGTAGGACTTCCAGATGCAACAGCATGCGATAAGTAAAAAACAGGCCTCAGCGTTACCTAACGGAGAGGGTCCGTTGCCTCTTCAATGCGCGCACAAAAAACTCAAGAAATAATGTCAAGTCCAGAACAGATTCATAAGCCAAACAGAATTAACACCAAGAATAAGTCTAAATAAAATCAAGTGCTAAACGCAATTTACATCATCTCATTAGTCCAAACAGGATTATGAAAACGATTTGTCACAGGGTCGTCATCAAGCAATATCCACAATCGTCGAATTTGAACAATCGACCTACAAAATATCACACAAACTAGAACCAAGATTAAGCACAATTCTATTTAATTAAACCAAAATTAGGTACTAAACTCTAAGATTAAACATCGTGCCAAAAACCAAAATCGAGCCGAAATAATTAAAAATTAAAGCTATATAAAAACATCTAACCAAATTCTAAAATAAGAAAAATATTAACAAATTTTAATAAAAGTAAATAACAATTTAATTAAACAAACAAAATAATAAAATTATAAGCCAATAAAAGATATAAACAAAGGTAGCAAAGACAAAATTTTAATTTAAACTTAAATTTAACTCTTATCAAATGTTATTAAAACTAACCAAAAAAACTATGAAAGAAATTGAAATGAATACAAAAGAAACAAAATAAACAAAGAAAGAAAAGGGGAGGGTCTTGGCTGGAAACGGATGGTGATCAGCAATTCAAGTTGGGCTTGAAAAGCCCACAACAACAATCAACAAACAGCAAGGAGGGGGTATGTCCGCGGTAATGAGAGTGCCTTCAGTAACTCACACGTGTTCTCCAGCCCAAAGCAGCAACACAATGCCCTTTAAGAAACAAAAAGTTATGAAACAATCAAACCAATAATAACAGCAACAAACCAAATTAAGGAGAAAAGGAAAGAAATAAACTCAGGTCAAAATGCGCTCTTCCTCTTTTTCCCAAAACCACGAAAACGGAACAACCACGAAGAGTCTTCCACCGCCACCGTCATCGCGAGCCATTAACGGCGTACCTCACTCAATCTCCCTTCGTCATCAACCTCGCGCCGACAATTTCAACACGACTTCGTCACTTCACACCGTCGATTTCTCCTTCAATCGCACGGTGGGTTCCAACTTCTTCTTCTTGAGCGCATCTCTCTCTTCTTTCAAAGAAAAACCACGGCGATTCACAAGTTCAAGGCCCCTTTATCAACATCAAAAGAGAAACAGGCCTCGACGGCAACACGTGATTTCGCGTCAACTCCTAGGTTGTTTTCCTCCTCTGTTATTTCTCTGCTTCATCCCTTTCTGTTCTGTTTCTGATTTGCGTTTCTGTTTGGTTTTGTTGTTAATGAGGTTTAATGATGAAGGAGAACACGGAAATGGTGATGGTAGCGACGAAAGGGTTTATGTGGTCCCGTTTGCAGGTTTGAAAAGTGAGAGTTATGGTTGAAGGTTTGTTGGTTGATGATGGTTTGTTGAATAAAGGAAGGTAGCTGTTGTTGTGAATGAAGGTGGCAGTTGGGTTGCGATAAGAGTTCGAAGTTACCAGAGGTTTTGTTGTTGAAGACGGTGAGGTGACGCGGTTGATGAAGCTGCTGAAGGGTGAGGGTTGAAGGCGTGGTTGTGTGGTGGAAAATGTTTGTGAATAAAGAAAGGTGATGGATGAGGGTGAAGGGCTGGAGTGTTTCGGTTGAGAATGGAGTGTATTCTGGTTTTGAAGGGTGGTTTAAGAGATCGTTGAGATGAGGATTTGAAGAGTTTGTGTTCTGCAAATTTATGTTTTATGTGTTGTTGTTGTTGTGATCGGTTGGAGGCATTGGTGGTTCATGAAGAGTGTTGTTGAAAATTTACGGAAGCAGGGGTTATTTGTGGGGTGGTTTGTTCAAGAGGTGAGTTCTTGTGATGTTACAGTTTGTGTTGAAGAGTAAAACTGGCTTGCGGAAAAAAAAATGTTGCAGATGTGTATCAAAGGTCACATGGTGTGTGCTGAGACAAAATTTGCGGCTGCCCCCCTCTTGGGATTAGGGTCTTTTCCCTTTTATACTTAGGTCAACTCATTTTTCTTTTGATTATATTGACATGGGCTTAGGACGAAAAACAAATGGGCCTTGCTGAATTTTTGTGTAGTAGCAATGTAATGGATTCATGGAATGAGTTTTAATGGTTAAAAATGAACCTTTGAAATGTTTAGAATTGAAATTTGAATATGGAAAAATGAAAAATGGCTAATAAATTAACTTGTATATAAAAAATAAAAAAATAAATGAAAGAAAGAAGAAAAAAAAGTTTATGAATATTGGAAAATAATAAAAAGAAATGGATAATGAAAAATTAAATTGAATTAAAATGGATCATTGAGTTATTTATGGATATTGTTTAATTGAAAAATTGAATATGAGATTGGATATGAGAAATGATTATTGAATGAAATTCGGAATGAACTTGAATAAACCCTCTGCAAATATTTCCACTGACGCACACCTTGACTGAATTTAATCCAACAACCACACTCAAACTTTTTCCACTCATCTCTGACAAAAATGAATCTCCTCAACCACTTTGAATTCGTCCGAATCAATCACAGGGAAAATAAATCCACATATTGACACGACTGCACCCTGGATACACCCTGAAATGTCTTAAAGATGAGAATAGCCCTGTAACTTGACGGAGAAGAAACTATAATTCACACTTCACTGCTTGAAGAACCAGAAAAATCGGATGAATAGTTTTCGGACGTGAACTCCTTAAAGATCGCTAAATCAGGGAAATAAACCCTAAATTGGCAATCATAAGCATAAGAGAACAATACCACTGGTGGCTGCAAGCCAAAGCCTTGATTTCTTCTGATAATTCGCAAATAAAGCGTGAGACCCTAATTCCTCAGATGACCATGATCCCATGTCTCAGGAGCCTATGCAAATGGTATGCAAAAATGCGTATGATATGCAAACGAGAAGCTAGAAAACCAGAGGGCAAATTTGGGTGTCTACAGCTGCCCCTATTCAAACATGAGTTAGCTGTGTAGGATGTAAGCGACGGCTTATCAGGCAAACAAGATAACTTGTGGTTGAATACCAAAGACAGTCCAAAATTTGCACTCACAGAATGAAGAAGAAAAGGGATATAGATTGTACAAGGAAGCAAAGTATATTGTAAAGTGTGGGCGACAGAGGATGACCGTCGAGCAGAGGACGACTGCTGGGTAAAGAGCAATGACGGGGACGACCGACATGCTGGGGATAAAAGGTATTATGATGGGGACGGCCATCAAGGTAAAGCTGTAAAATTCTCTGGGGATTAATGAAACAGGACGGGGACGGCCATCAAGTTCATAATAGCAAAGTAACCAACGATGGGGACGGCCATCGGGCTAAACTGAAAGGAAAAGGGACCACGACGGGGACGGCCATCGGGTTAAAGAATAAATGAAATAAACAGATGATGAGGTACGGTCATCAAAGGTGAAGGACGATCACCTAGCAGGGGACGGCTGCCGAAAATATCACGACATAGGACGAATGCCGGATAAAAGGTCAACGATGGGGACGGCCATCGGATGAGCATGATGAAGGACGATCATCAAGAGGTGGAGGACGACCACCTAGCAAGGGACGGCTGCTCTCAGGGTTTATCATGACATAGGACGAATGTCAGATAAAAAAGAAAATTTGCTTTGTTGGCGATTTACTGGGGAATAGTAAACACGGACGAGTGTTTATATCCAAAAAATGAAGGGTATAAGTGTTTTGACGCTGTGTATAGATTAAAGATGCGGACGAGCATCCTTAAGACTACGATACGGACGAGTATCGGGTAGAAACAAGTACTGACACATGTTCAGAGATGATGATACGGACGAGTATCAACTGGTTAACAGGGAACATGGATGAGTGTTAAATCCGAGGGGACTCTTCTGGGGGAATAGTAGACACAGACGAGTGTCTAGATTCAAGAAGACAAGAGTGTTTGACACAGTGTATGGATTAAAGATGCGGACGAGCATCCTTAAGACTATGATACGGACGAGTATCAGGTAGAAACAAACGCTAGACGCATGTTCTGAGATGATGGTACGGACGAGCACCAACTGGTTAACAAAGAACACGGACGAGTGTCGAATCTGCGGGGATATAAATGGTGTATACAAGATAAGGACGAATATCTGTATAAGTGAAATAAGTATGAGTGGTGTATAGATGAATGTTCAACTTGCTGGGGAGAGTGACACGGACGAGCATCAAAAGGAGAAGAGTATAGTATAAACAAGTATCTGATATACAAAGTGTTTATGTTACTGTTCTGGGGAAGGTGACACGGACGGGTGTCAAGGAATGGTATAAACATGTATCTGTGAGTGCAAAGGGGACGCTTTGGCTTTCTGCTGGGGATATGACACGGACGGGTGCCACAAGGAGTATATACTGATGTTTGGGAGTGTAAGGCAACTGTTTTAGCTTTAACTCTCCGCTGGGGAATCTGGGAAGCATTCTGTATACTGCTGACGGGTTGAAAGCTTTTAACTCTGATTGGTACGAAGTGTTGGCAACCTGATGCTTGTTGGAGAAGTTTTCACTGGAGGAAAGACGACTCTGCGTGAGGTATACTTCGTTCAACTGCTTTGAACATCTGCTGAGGATCTGATCATCCTGCTCTGACTCCACTGGGGAGAATTTCTTCTTGCTCTGCTGGGGAAATCCCTTGGAAATGAGAATCCCGATGACTCTATGGGGAAAGATCATCTTTAGACTTGGCTAGGGAAGATGCTTGATCACACATTCCTGCTGAGGAGGGAATTATGATAATTATAACTTTGTGGGGAAGCAAGGCCTTCAGCTTCCTGTTGGGAAAACTTCGCTGTGGAAAGATAAACCCGCTTGGGGACGAGAACGATTCAATTAGCCTTGAAGTTCTGTTGGGGTTATCATCTGCTCTAACTCAGCTGGGGATGTCAACCTTCATGGTTGAGAAAAAGATTTGGCAATGCTCTGCTGAGGAGAGACTTTGCTGGAGAATCAAAATATGCCCCAAGTATAGCATAACAGTTGTGTTGGGAAGATATGCCAATGAAAATTGGCTTTGACTGAATGCGAATAACCAACTCCTCATGAGGGAATCTTGTCGGCTGAAAGAAGATCTTTATGCTCGGGGAAGAAATAAACTTCCAATGCCCTGCTGGTAAAATAAATACCAGACATTCCCTGAGAATTAACACAGTGCTTCAAGCTTCTGAAGTTCAAAAGTTGCATTAATGATCATCCTGAGTGAACTATCATTCCCTTAACTCCTTAATTATGCCATACTGCATCACCCATAAAAAGATTGTCTTCAGAGGATTTTACAGAAGACTTGGCATCCAGAAATGCCCCAATGTCTTCAAACTCTCGCAGAAATTCAACAAGTCTTGAGATAACTGCCCCAGATTACGTCTTGAAACGATTCTTGCCCCACATCAGAGCTAAAACAGAAACCATGCGGTATGAAGATGCAATGCAAATGATGCAAGATGCAGACGTATGCTCAATGCCAAGGATATGAAACACGGATGGTTGGGCGCAAGGCCAGGTTGATAGATATATATTTTTGGTTGCCAAGCAATTGGACTTTTGAAGGTGAATTACCAGACGAGAACTGGTTTATTGAAGGTAGGCCAACAGACGAGAACTGATGGGCAAAGAATAGGTCGTCAGACGAGAACTGACTCCTTGGGGTTCATTGTCAAACGAGAATTGACTCTGAAAAAAGAATGACTACCAGACGAGAACTGGCGTTCAATGGGTTAAATGAAAAGGTGACCAGACGAGAACTGGTAAAAGATTCGCCTACCAGACGAGAACTGGTATTTGAAGTTGGTTTGCCAGACGAGAACTGGACTTTGGGTTTGTCTGCCGGACGAGGACTAGACTCTGAAAAGTTTGCCAGACGAGAACTGGACTTTGGAAAGGCTTGCCAGACGAGAACTGGACTTTGAAAGGTTGATAAGTTGGGGTTACGAGGCCCTGGATGTGAGATTGATGTTTGAGGGGTTATGCTCAATGCAATGATGATGCATATGCTCTATACGCGACATGAATAACGTATGCCAATGATTTATGCAATGATTATGAAAGGCCAGAAAAACTCCCGAGGTGGGAAGAAAGGTCTCATGTGACAAGGCTTCTGGTTGAGAAGGGTGACAAAGGCGACGGTGGGTAGCACGATTTCCCGATACTCGTCTTGAACTCGAGATTACTGATATACTTGCTCTGCATAGCTAAAGCTTGCCCCTGTTGGGCGAGTCTCTGAACAGACCGTCACTGAATATCCAATTTCTGGAATGGTAGACCTGGATGTTCTCTCGAGGAGAGTTGCACTTAGCGAGCTCTGGAAGTATCCTGCCTCGATATGAGCGTGGAAGCGACTTGATTCATTCTGACTGAGCATTGGAAGAATTGACCCTTAGTCAACGGAAACTCCGGGTGTCCTGCCCCTGTTTGGCAGATTCAGCTCTGATCAACTGACTTTGAACGACGTTCCTCGATCAATTGATGCTTGGGAACTCTCTTTACCCTGACAGATTCCTTGGTCAACAAAACCACTGGATAACATGCCCCTGATTCATAGGCCTGCACGATGCGCTTGATTCTGGTCATCATTGTTGAATAATCAAGTTTTCCTCTGATTGCCCTTTGTAGGAACTTCCCTGATGTCACAGACTGACTTGCAATTAAAACTGTTCATTCACAAATGGTAATTTTAATGCAGTACACATGCAAGTTTTTGAAAATTTATTTATTTTGATGCTGTGACAGTGTGTGACGAATGGGCGATTAGTCCAAACGTAGTGCCGAATTAGCAAATCGTTAGGAGTCAGTTTACGCAACCTTGTCGTAATATGCTTTCAGAATTGAACCCGATTCAATTAGGACTTTCAAGGGTTGTAACGTGGTCTGGTTCACGGTTTTAGAAAGAAGGATTTATGGCTCAAAGTTTATTTGTGCCCACCCATTCTCCTTGATGTTCTCCAGTCCTATGTTCAGCTAATTCGACTTAAGCGCTCGCTTCTCACAAGGGTTTTGTAATGATTGAGGAACCAATGACGTTGATGGTTTACGCACCAATGAGGTTTCTTGGAGTAACAGTCACCCATTCGGACTTTGTGTCTGGTCACACGACTTTGTTCTTATGGAACTTTTTCTTCAGATTTTTTATTCCCTAACTTTTGCCTGGACTGATCTTTTTGAAATTTTTTGATTTTGAAGTCCAGCGGGATGCCCTAACTTTTGCCTTAGTCATTTGTTTTCAATTTTTTTTTTGACTTAGCGGGCTTTATTTTTTTGTTGAACAAATCGTGTGACACTGGTTTGTCATGACTTGCTGAAAGGGTTGACTGCCTCATTCCTTTGTTGGTGAGGGATAACCATTGTGGTTTCACGTCCCTTGACCTCTTGAGGTGTGATGAATAAATGTAATGGATCCTCGGATGCACACTTCTTTGGACATTTGAACGCTTGGTCAAATTAACTGATGACTACCCTACCCCGGGTTGAATGTGAGGGTTTTTTTCGTTTAGGGAAGAAACTCCTACTTCAAGGCTCAAAGGGGTTGACGAGGGTCTATCTCCCTTATATCTCCGGTGTTTGGGAATTGAAACAATGCCTGTACATCGTCAGCAGGTTCTACCCTGAAAGCATACCTTCAACAATTATGAGTATTCAGTTGTCATCATCCTCCCTCAAACCTGCTAAACAACAGTGAAATAAATGGGAGGTATATGGATGCAAAATTTTTTTTATTTTTCGTTTTTGATGCAAGGAAAGAAAAAATGAGCGAATGCGACATAATTGATTCAAAAGTGCAAGATCACTACATTAACATTACCATTTAAAATAACAATGCTTAAAAGACAAGTAGCTGCTAACAGGAAAGAAACTACAATGCAAATGATAAAAGGATACAGCGATCACCAACTCTGATGACATACTGTTGTCTGAGCCACTGAAATCAAGATACGCTTCTTCTGAAGTCTTTGAACTCAATCAGGTGAAAGGTTGACGCACAACCAAGCTTCCTTCTGGAAAGGAGATGTAGCCCTTGTCGATCAACTGTTGTACCTTGGCTTGAAAAGCTTTGCAATCTTCAGTTGAATGCCTCATTGATCCACCATGATACCCACACTGCTCATGAGGATTGTACCCTGGAGGGTACGGCCCTGGTAACGGCTTGAGAGGCTTAGGAACCACCAAAGAGCTCTGAATTAGATGTGGCAAGAGTTCACTGTATGCCATGGGGACTGGATGAAGAGGAGCAATCCTTCTTTCCAGATTGTTACGAGGCCTAGGCTGGCTCTGAAGTTGATTTTGAGGTCTTCGACCATGAGATTGCAGATTTGGACGAGGAGGAACCCAGGGTTTCTGACACGGTGCTCTGAGCATTGCCGAATGCCCGTAAGAGTAATCAGATTCAGGAACAGATGATCTTTGAGAAGATGTTGGTCTAGAATATTTGATATTTGCCATGACTGCATTGACGTCATCCCATTCTTCCTCTTGGGAGCTAACAACAGACTCACCTTCACTAGCTGGGATATTCGAAAAGTCCTGGATCTTTCCACTTTTGAGAAGGCTCTCAATGCGTACTCCAACTATCATCAAATCAGAGAAGCTTGTCATCCCAATGCTACTCATTCTTTCCAAGTATGGACCCTGCAAGGTGCCCACGAACATGTCAATTAATTCTATGTCTGAAAGTGGTGGTTGCACTTGGGATGCCAATTCTCTCCACCGCTGTGCATATTCTCTGAAAGATTCACCACTCCTCTGGGATAGGCTCTGCAAGTGCGTGCGATCGGGCGCCACGTCCATATTGTACTGGTATTGCTTTACGAAAGCTCTGGATAAATCATTCCAAGATCGGATATGACTGCTTTCCAAATCCATGTACCAGCTTAAAGATGCCCCACTTAAACTGTCCTGAAAACAGTGAATCATCAACTTATCATTGCAGGCATGAGAAGTCATTTTTCTATAGAACATCACCAAATGACGCTTCGGGCAACTGACACCAGTGTACTTCTCGAACTTCGGAGTCTTGAAATCTGGAGGAATGACAAGACTAGGAACCAAACACAGGCTTAGAGCATCAAAACCAAAGGCATCAGGATCTGCTAAGGCTTTGAGTCGCTCGTCCAACACACGAAATCTTTCAGCAGGATCAATAACTTGTGGATCCTTGGTTTTCACAAGAGGGATTGCCCCTTGGAAGTCTGGCATAGGGGAGGCAAACCTCTGATAATCTGTAGTATCAGTCGGAGATGAAGGTCCACCTCGGACAACAGATGGTTCAAGCACATTCTGATTCACGATCGGGGTCTGTACAGGTTGAGCTTGAGCAAGATTGTTCACTTGTGGAAGATCCTCATCAGGAGAAAGACCATACAAAGGATTGGTCATTGAAGTGAAACCAGGTGGAAACTCAACATTCTGACGGTTGTTCTCTGACATAGCTACTGACGGCTTTCAAACTGACCCTTTACCTCTTGACGCTGCTCAATCTTCCTTCAAACACTGTCTTCCAACAGTTAACACTTGTTCAAACTGAGTACCGGGAAATCAGCTGGCTAACATGGACAAAAGAGGAAGGATGAGCTCTCTGGAAGAGGAAAATGCAATGCAAATGCAAATGCAAAATGCAATATGATGATGCAAAAGATGCAAAGACATGGGATCACAGCTGGAAACTGCCTGGAATCTGGGATACTGGACCAAAAATCGAGTGTCTGTAACCACAAGATCTCTGTATAGTAACCTAAAATAGTAACTGAAAACCGAAGGTCAAGAACTTCAGGATCATAGTGACTGGATCAAACAATCGCACTGGTAATGAGGGTATGTTGAGGTCAAGGGTTCCTGCAAACCTGTAAACAGCCCAACCCCCTCACAGGTAGTGTTCTAAAACAAGGATCCTCAGACTTGGATCAGTTATGAGAAGTGTAAACACTTCCAACCCGGAGGTACAATGTTTACAATAACCATAAAAATCCTCCTCTAATTCACCTCAGTTTCTGAAGGTCAATACTAAAGGTCATCCAGACTTAGCAGGCTTCCCAGATAGCCCTAGTATTGCAGGAAATCTGCAACACAGAGTTCTCAAGAAGAAACCCATATCTGAACCGTGTTTCATATTCCCGCACCAGACCGAGATGGAATGGGAAAGAATATGATTCACTCTAGCCTAGGTGTCACTCAGGTCCCAGGTATAGGACCTCAACACTCAATGAATCACCCACCCACCAAGGCAAACAACCAGATCCAGCCAGCAGCAATGACAGTATGATATAAATAAATGCAATAAAGAAAGCGGTAAAGTAACTGTACATAAAGCAAAACAAATACAAGCACAAATAAGCACATAACACCCCAGTAAACACAAATCAATCAAGCGCTAGGAGGAACCCACAAAAAGAACCAGAAGCCCTGGTTGCAATATAAATATCCCCAGCAGAGTCGCCAAGCTGTCGCTCCCGATAAGTGGGACTGGCCCAGATAAAGGTACAGACGCGAACGGTCGGCGAAAGGGAACAGTGAGAACACACAGCCGTGAACTCACTGGAGATGAATAGAGTCGCCAGCTAGGCATTTTTATCCCGGAGGAAAGGCAATGCTGCATAGGCCTAGAAAGAGATGGATAAGACGGTTTGCGAACCAGAGAGACTGAGAAAGGGGGTTGGTTACAACCTGGGAAGGTATTAGCACCCAGATTGTCCGCCGTACTCGACGGGATCCACGCTTAAAAGATTTGTGTTTTAAAGGGGTAGTGTCGGTGCAATCTGTGTGCAAAAGAGCTGGAAAAGGATGTACAGGTGTCAGTGTAAAGGAAGTGAAAGTGTACAAATGATGTGTCAGTGTAAGAATGAGAATGAATTGCTCAAGATCATGAGGCTTAAAGAATAAAGCTAGAAAGAGGGGGAATATACAGAGACTTTTGTTCGATAACCGTTAAGTTATGCCTACGTATCCTCTCGTGCAATGAGGAAGTCAGAACACCGTAGTTCGACCCAAAGAGACTGAAAGATGAATTGACTTGTGAACTGCTTACTTGTCTATGCTCAAGTGTATGACCTGTCTGGCTCAGGTGCAAACTGTCTTGCATCAGACGGAAGAAGCAAGTTCTCGTTTGTGAGTGAAGGTGGTGAGAAAAGAATCCCGAAGGAGACGATTATTGTTTGTTTTTGAGTTTTCAGTCTTTTATTGCTTTTGAGAATTTGTCATAAGTTAATGAGCTTAAGCCTAAACCAATGGGTTAGTAAACTCATCACATCTTCCCTCTGATTAGGGGTAACGAGAATACCTTAAGTGTGAAGTCAGCTTCTCACACTTAAACACCTTTGGTGTAGGATTAAGATCATTAACCTACTTGTGATTATTTAGATGTTTTTGGTGTTTTTGTTTAGTGTTAAGTAATGAGGTTAAGCCATAATCAAGGATTAAACAGACTCATTACACCATCCTAATAGAAGGATAATAGATGAGAATGTTTAAGCTGAGGAAAGCTCCTCAACTTAATCCATGATTAGAGATTAAACTCATGACAAAACAGGCCTTTGATTAAGTGGATTTTATTCAATGGTTATGATGATGAAGTGAGTTTTATGATTTGTAAGACAACTTGAGGGGGACTTGTCCATTAACACTAGGGTTAGTCCTTCTTAACCAATTAAGGAAGAATTAGAACCCTAATGCAAGGCCCAAGTTACAAGTTTGGTGTCTTGGTGATTATTAAATGAATTGATTAAGGGAGTTAAACACATTAAGGGTTTAGCACTTAGGATTAAAGTTATACACTCCATCCTAAGAGAAGGATGCAGGCATAAGCTTAATCACAAAGCCTTAAAGCCTTTAGGGTTTAGTCTCTGATTAGGAGGTGAGAAGAGAAGACTCAATGAGACACAAAGGTAAAAACTAAGTGGGGGACTAATCAAAACCCTAATCGTTGTCATGCCTGGTTGTTCCTAAGGTTTGTGAGGTTTACTATCCTAAAGAAGAAAGAAAGAAGAAGAGAAAGATGAAAGGAGAAGCTCCATGGTGGCCTAGGCACACCTCCAGTTAAGAACGAAAAGAAGAAGATGAGAAAGAAGAATTAAGATGAATAAGAATGAAGAATGAAATAGGATGAGTTGGATGAAATAGAAATAAGATAAGGAGAAATAAGATGAGAATGCGATATGGAGATGAATAAGAATGAAGATAAGGAATGCACAAACAGAGCCTACACCAGTAGGACTTCCAGATGCAACAGCATGCGATAAGTAAAAAACAGGCCTCAGCGTTACCTAACGGAGAGGGTCCGTTGCCTCTTCAATGCGCGCACAAAAAACTCAAGAAATAATGTCAAGTCCAGAACAGATTCATAAGCCAAACAGAATTAACACCAAGAATAAGTCTAAATAAAATCAAGTGCTAAACGCAATTTACATCATCTCATTAGTCCAAACAGGATTATGAAAACGATTTGTCACAGGGTCGTCATCAAGCAATATCCACAATCGTCGAATTTGAACAATCGACCTACAAAATATCACACAAACTAGAACCAAGATTAAGCACAATTCTATTTAATTAAACCAAAATTAGGTACTAAACTCTAAGATTAAACATCGTGCCAAAAACCAAAATCGAGCCGAAATAATTAAAAATTAAAGCTATATAAAAACATCTAACCAAATTCTAAAATAAGAAAAATATTAACAAATTTTAATAAAAGTAAATAACAATTTAATTAAACAAACAAAATAATAAAATTATAAGCCAATAAAAGATATAAACAAAGGTAGCAAAGACAAAATTTTAATTTAAACTTAAATTTAACTCTTATCAAATGTTATTAAAACTAACCAAAAAAACTATGAAAGAAATTGAAATGAATACAAAAGAAACAAAATAAACAAAGAAAGAAAAGGGGAGGGTCTTGGCTGGAAACGGATGGTGATCAGCAATTCAAGTTGGGCTTGAAAAGCCCACAACAACAATCAACAAACAGCAAGGAGGGGGTATGTCCGCGGTAATGAGAGTGCCTTCAGTAACTCACACGTGTTCTCCAGCCCAAAGCAGCAACACAATGCCCTTTAAGAAACAAAAAGTTATGAAACAATCAAACCAATAATAACAGCAACAAACCAAATTAAGGAGAAAAGGAAAGAAATAAACTCAGGTCAAAATGCGTTCTTCCTCTTTTTCCCAAAACCACGAAAACGGAACAACCACGAAGAGTCTTCCACCGCCACCGTCATCGCGAGCCATTAACGGCGTACCTCACTCAATCTCCCTTCGTCATCAACCTCGCGCCGACAATTTCAACACGACTTCGTCACTTCACACCGTCGATTTCTCCTTCAATCGCACGGTGGGTTCCAACTTCTTCTTCTTGAGCGCATCTCTCTCTTCTTTCAAAGAAAAACCACGGCGATTCACAAGTTCAAGGCCCCTTTATCAACATCAAAAGAGAAACAGGCCTCGACGGCAACACGTGATTTCGCGTCAACTCCTAGGTTGTTTTCCTCCTCTGTTATTTCTCTGCTTCATCCCTTTCTGTTCTGTTTCTGATTTGCGTTTCTGTTTGGTTTTGTTGTTAATGAGGTTTAATGATGAAGGAGAACACGGAAATGGTGATGGTAGCGACGAAAGGGTTTATGTGGTCCCGTTTGCAGGTTTGAAAAGTGAGAGTTATGGTTGAAGGTTTGTTGGTTGATGATGGTTTGTTGAATAAAGGAAGGTAGCTGTTGTTGTGAATGAAGGTGGCAGTTGGGTTGCGATAAGAGTTCGAAGTTAGCAGAGGTTTTGTTGTTGAAGACGGTGAGGTGACGCGGTTGATGAAGCTGCTGAAGGGTGAGGGTTGAAGGCGTGGTTGTGTGGTGGAAAATGTTTGTGAATAAAGAAAGGTGATGGATGAGGGTGAAGGGCTGGAGTGTTTCGGTTGAGAATGGAGTGTATTCTGGTTTTGAAGGGTGGTTTAAGAGATCGTTGAGATGAGGATTTGAAGAGTTTGTGTTCTGCAAATTTATGTTTTATGTGTTGTTGTTGTTGTGATCGGTTGGAGGCATTGGTGGTTCATGAAGAGTGTTGTTGAAAATTTACGGAAGCAGGGGTTATTTGTGGGGTGGTTTGTTCAAGAGGTGAGTTCTTGTGATGTTACAGTTTGTGTTGAAGAGTAAAACTGGCTTGCGGAAAAAAAAATGTTGCAGATGTGTATCAAAGGTCACATGGTGTGTGCTGAGACAAAATTTGCGGCTGCCCCCCTCTTGGGATTAGGGTCTTTTCCCTTTTATACTTAGGTCAACTCATTTTTCTTTTGATTATATTGACATGGGCTTAGGACGAAAAACAAATGGGCCTTGCTGAATTTTTGTGTAGTAGCAATGTAATGGATTCATGGAATGAGTTTTAATGGTTAAAAATGAACCTTTGAAATGTTTAGAATTGAAATTTGAATATGGAAAAATGAAAAATGGCTAATAAATTAACTTGTATATAAAAAATAAAAAAATAAATGAAAGAAAGAAGAAAAAAAAGTTTATGAATATTGGAAAATAATAAAAAGAAATGGATAATGAAAAATTAAATTGAATTAAAATGGATCATTGAGTTATTTATGGATATTGTTTAATTGAAAAATTGAATATGAGATTGGATATGAGAAATGATTATTGAATGAAATTCGGAATGAACTTGAATAAACCCTCTGCAAATATTTCCACTGACGCACACCTTGACTGAATTTAATCCAACAACCACACTCAAACTTTTTCCACTCATCTCTGACAAAAATGAATCTCCTCAACCACTTTGAATTCGTCCGAATCAATCACAGGGAAAATAAATCCACATATTGACACGACTGCACCCTGGATACACCCTGAAATGTCTTAAAGATGAGAATAGCCCTGTAACTTGACGGAGAAGAAACTATAATTCACACTTCACTGCTTGAAGAACCAGAAAAATCGGATGAATAGTTTTCGGACGTGAACTCCTTAAAGATCGCTAAATCAGGGAAATAAACCCTAAATTGGCAATCATAAGCATAAGAGAACAATACCACTGGTGGCTGCAAGCCAAAGCCTTGATTTCTTCTGATAATTCGCAAATAAAGCGTGAGACCCTAATTCCTCAGATGACCATGATCCCATGTCTCAGGAGCCTATGCAAATGGTATGCAAAAATGCGTATGATATGCAAACGAGAAGCTAGAAAACCAGAGGGCAAATTTGGGTGTCTACAGTAGTCTCTAAAAATGTTTGTAACATTCATTTAAGCCAGTTTTCATTCCATTATTTGAAGGGGGTAGACTAGCCATTGCCATCCCTAAATAAAAGTATAAGCTAGGAGTAAAGGAATGTAAACATCCTATTCGTGAAAGAGTGATATGGTCTAAAGGGGCATCACCATTAACAATTGTTAACCTTAAATCAGCGGGGGTGATGCTCTGCAAGTTCATGGAAATAACAAAGTAATATAAAAGATTATCGAATCCATATAGAACAAAGCCAACCTACTGTAATCTATCGTCGCTTTGTAAAGATGAGGCTAATGATATTTGATTTAAGGGAAACTAAGAATAAAATTAAGAAAATGAACTTAGAAGGAACAAAAATAATAAAGAGAGGCCAAAATATGGATTATGCGTTTCTAAAGGACTTTGTAGAATTCGGGTACTAATAACAACTATAACTTAATTCGGTAGAATATACCGACTTAAAAACTCCACCTCACGCTCTCACAATATTAACTATAGTCATACTTCCTAATCCCAAGATTTTACTCTCACTCGCCCGATAACTAAGAAATTTAAAAGCCAATAATATCCTAAGCATATCTAAAGCGCTCTCACTGTATTTAGATAAGTTTCCTAATTTCTACTATCTGGTTAGATCCCCACGCTCTTGCAGTGCCGACTCTAACCTTAGTTAATTTCTCATTCTCGTGACAAAATCGTGTTAAATAACATCTCACTCTAGTGACAAAACTACTTAGATTAGACTTGGAAATTAAAACCAAAACAGAATATGATCGTAACTTCGTGCCTATTGTTTTCTACCGATCCTCGTCGGTACGATGGTCCTCCTACGCCGGACTCAATAATATTTAGAAAAACATAGATAGGGAAGCAAACATGAAGTTACGATAAATAAACTTAATACTAAACATGACCTAGCAAATAAAATAAGAAAGTAATAATGGTAAAATAAAAGATAAAGGGAACCTGGTATTAAATAAATATTGAATTGTAAATTGCTTGAAAGCTTTGAATCAAAGTACAATAATCGATTAGCAAAAAATAATCCTAAAAATATATTGGTAATAGTCCCCCGATGTGGAGAACTATTACTTCTTAATGTGATAGAAACTGCCTAAAAACTAAATAAAGAAATTCTGGCCAAGAAGAAATCCCATCCTCAAGTTCACATGATTCCTATTTATAAGCCTTAAGTACGATTGTTGTTGAAGAAATTTTAGGAAATAATTTTGATGGTCTTGAGAAATATTTGGTTAACTGTGACTGGGTTGAGTCTAAGCAGGAGAGAAATAGACGGAAACAAATATGCACTTCTGGCTTGACTGAGCAATGTGTGTAATTTAATTTCTATAAAATGACTTGTGATAGGCGTCACTCCTCTTTGACGCTCGTCCTGTAACATACAATTATTTATTTAATTATTTAATTTAAATAATTGGAATTGTTGTGTATTGTGTGTGGTGTGAAGTTGGTAGTATATGGAAGGAAGAATGATATTATTTAATATTATATGGATTTAAATCATTTATATTATATTAAATAAATATTGGAATATGAAGGGAAATGGTAAGATGATAATTGGACAAGAGAACAATGAGGAAAAGATAGGAAATCCTTAGTTGGGGTCTGAGGGTTATGTTTAGAAATTAGGAAAAAGGGAATCAGTTCATGAAAACTGATCGTGTGAAGCGTGAACAGAGGAAGAAGAAGGAGATAGGGCAAGATCTTGAAGAGGAGAATTCCGGCTAGGAGAAGGAAATCGTCCGTCAAATTAAGGTAAGGATGGGATTTCTTTCAAATCCTAAGGGTATTATAATATGAATAGTAGGCATAGGGTTGTTGAGTAGGAATCCATTAGGTTGGAGGAGTTGTTGATGAAAAACATGTTAGAATAATTAGGAATTGTTGAAATTGTGAAAATTGTTTGAGTTAGGTGGTTAATTGTATGAAGAATTGTGAAATTTCTGAGTTTTCTGGCCTTAAGAATGGTTTTGGAGTTTAGGGATTGTAGCAAGGTCAGCTTGTTCGCAGAAGAAAATCTGTAGAAATCGCAGTCTTCGCTTAGCGAGAGGTAGCTCGCTTAGCAAGCAAGCAAGTCGCTTAGCAAGAGCTTGAGTGAAAAATAATAATTTATTTTATTCTGAAAATTTTGCTAAAATCCTTTAATTAATATATTAACGAATGGGGATTGATGTAGTGATGCTAGAGGCATGTATTGAGGGGTATGTGCTTGTTTAGAAGGATAATAAACATAACATAGTAGAAACATGAGTTAGTATGTATATATGTTGTTGATGTTGATATGTGTTGTTGTTGTAGTCGTTGATGCATGTTATTAATGTTGTTATGTGTTGTGGTAGTTATTGTTATATGTTGTTGTTGATATTGTTGCATGAGATAGTTGTTGTGGATATTGTATATTGCCATTGATGGTGCATGGCATGTGCATAGTTAGAGATTGTGTACCAAGGTAGGGTATATCCATCCGAATTCCAAAGGGAATCATTGTGATGTTGGTGCGGTCATGAAATAGGGATCGTACGTGACCATGAAATAGGGATTGAGGGTGTGTTCATGAAATAGGGATCATACTGGACCATGAAATAAGGGTCGAGAGTTCTGACGGGAACTGGATCATGAAACGGTATCGATAAATGGTACCGTGTCCATTAAGTCTGGTGGAGTCTCATTTGTATATATTGTTGTTTATGTGCATAATATCATTATGTGTTTCGATGTGTTTGTTTAGTTGTTGATTGATGAGAAGTGGTGAATTACTCGAGGATACTTTCTTATATTTATATTATTTTTCCCTTTTGTTGGTGTAAGTATCTCACCCCTTCTGTTTGAATGTTACCCCTATGTTGGTAATGTGCAGGTGATCAGGAATAATTGAGTGCATGGTCGGTGAAGTCAGTGTACTTCACGTTAGAGGAGTCGGCTCTGATACGTATTTTCAGATTAGGGGCAACGATTGTTATTTCTTGTTTATTTGTTTTAAGAAAAACATGTTGCTATTGATTCTTATTTTATGTTTCTTTTGATTTTCCACTGCAAGTGAAACATATATACTACAAATCAGTTTAAGCCGTGTTTTGGATGAGTATGTAACACTCGAAAATTATTTTTATATTTAATTACTCTGATTTTATATTGAAAATTTGTGGGGAGTATTTTGGATGTTACACATCCCACTTACTTAAGTGTGTGACGGTCGTCCTAGTGTTGTTACGAGCGTCATGCCTCCAAAGTGAAGATTTTCTATTTTCTGCTATCTGTCTTCATTTCTTCTCCTTTTCTTCTTATTTTTTAGTTCTTTTACGATTAAATCCAAGTCACCTGAAAACATAATAATCAAGACATAAATTAAAGCATAAACAAAATAAATTAAAGGAAATCATAACTAAAAATCATGTAAGGCAAGCCAAATAACAAATATAATTTCACGCTATCAAACTACCCCACACTTAAACCTTTGCTTGTCCTCAAGAAAACCATGACTCGTAAGAAAAAATAGTGCTTACGAATACTCGTCCTAGGCTACTAACTTTACTTCGGTTAAGTTTGTGTTATAGGTACTTGCTCACATAATAAGGATATCGTAGCAACACAATTCCGCTTTTGTAGTCATCAACTTCCCTCCTATACAAACAAATCTGAATCATGTCATTATACCCAAGTCTAACTGACTCATCCTTCTTTCATCCCCTTTCATTCTAGCGCAATCACATTAAGCCCGTTATCCTTTCACACTCATGGTAGGATAGCATGTTTGTGAATATGATCTCATTAGCTTCATCTTTTCTCTTTTGTACATATTAATAAAGAAGTTTGCACCGTTGGGCTAGGTGACCGAGTGAGGATCACCTAACTTAGAAGGAGCACTTATTTTCAATCATTCTTTTTTTTTCCTTTCTTGATTGACCTTTTAACCCTGAGATCATACACTTATTTGCATCGATTTCCTACTTAGTGTGTGCTTAGGATGGTGTTGACTACTAAATAAACTAATTATGGACTACTAAAGGGGTGAGAACTAAAGGCTATGGCATAACAAGTATTCAAATCTATTTCCATAATTGGGAGGCTCACGATGTTAAGACGATACCGATCTTACAAAGTTTTCCCAACTCTCACAATCTAACCTCAATTTCGTTTGTAACCTAAGATTTTCAAAAGAAACATTGTTTTTAACGCAAAAATTTTCAAAATATTTGGTGTGGCTCAAGGGAGTGGGAAATCGATAAACACAAAATCGCATATAAGAACTTGACAACACATGGCTCAAGGGAGTGGGAAATCGATAAACACAAAATTGCATATAAAAACTTGACAACACATGTAAAGATGCAACGATTTAAATTTATGCTAGAAAGCAATAAATCTAACTAAATCTAACTAAAAAGTGTTAAAATTAAAGTGGTAGGGTTCCTTCCCCACACGTAAACCAAACATTGTCCTCAATGTTTTGATAAAAGGTGGTTTTAGAAAAATAGAACCTATATGACTTCCATTGCGTGCCACCATGGCCAAATTCACTCAGACTATTCCCTAGTTGTCCCAGTCTTCACTGACCACTTCTACTCTGGCTTCTTTTACTACAAGATATTTGGATTCGCTAGAACTTCACTTTTCATGAAGCCACTCATCATATTGCCTATTTTCGAAGGAAGTACCTGCAAAGAATGTTAGAAAAATATGGTGCGGTGTGTGCAGGTGGAACCTAACCATACGAAAGGACAAGGAGGAGATGAGTTATGAATGGGAGATACATGTCATCTACTATCATACTTATCATCTACGTCACCACTAGAAGCGACATTCATAGGAACTTCCATGGGCACCAACTCATCTTAAGGGATTATCGTCTAGAGATCCTTTGCCTAAATGTAGCTGAGACGTGGCAAGTGATATAATTATTTATTTTCTGCAAACACAAACAATAAGAGGTAAACATTAACTTAAAATCCCTTGGGTTGCCACCCACGCGGAGTTTCATTTATCGTTGATAGATCGACGGTTATGAGTGTTACTCTTCAGTTTCTATGTCCATTTATCAAGCCATCTCATATATCCCTCACCTTTTCTTCTCTTTCTTTTGTAGTGCGGTTCATTCTTTTGAACTTCTGGTGGTGGTTCTGGATCTATGTTAAGTATTAGCTTTTCAAGTTTGAACTTAGTCATTTCATCCACCATTTCAAAGGTTAGACTTACCCTCTTAGTACTATTGATTTCCCTAGTTTCATGGTCCTCTAGTTTTCTCTTTTTATGTTGGAGCTCGAATACGAGTACATTGGTGTGGGTATATTCCAATACCTCCACAAACGTTTTGGATTGGGATTCTACCTCAGCTTCCATAAAACTTTGCAGGAAAGAAAAAGGTGGGATATATGGAGGGTAACAACAATAGTTTTTTAATTCTCTACCTCTATGGAAACCTCCCTTTCAGATGATGTTGATGGACTTTCCTCACCAAAACTCTCTCCATTCTCATTATCACTCTCCTCAACCTCATAGTCACTCTCCTTAGGATTTTCGAGTTGTTTTCACTACTAATTGGTATAACATATGCATTCTCCTCAGGGGAGGCTTCTATAGGTGTCAGTGAAAGTAGTAAGACTTGGGTCTCCAATGCCTCAGTGTGAGTTACGAAGTACTCGACCATAGTGCTCATCCACCTAAGGGTTTCATGCGTATCGAGATGTTGTCTTCTAAGCCCTTTATTTTGGAGAGTTTTTGTCTCCAGGTCACTCCCTGGATTTCCATCTTGGTACAGACGCGAAAGTGGCGCAGAAAAGGAAGAGTCGCCAGCCATGCATTTTTATCCCGAAGGAATGGTAATGCTGCACAAACCCGGAAGAAGCAGAAAGAAAGGTCTCGCGAACCAAAGAGAAAGGGCAAGGGATTCAGTTACGAAATGGGAAGGTATTAGCACCTCAGATCGTCCGTCGTACCCGACGGGATCCACATTTGCTAGAACTGTTTCAAAGGGTAAGGGTAAAATGATGCTAAACTGAAACAACTACTAGAACTGGATAAGAGAAAAGTATGGGGAAAATGTAGGTAAAATAAAGAGAGAGCTTGAATGGGCCCTACCCCACTTCCTATGTATCTCGTGGGAATGAGAATCAGAGTCAACGTAGTTCCCTTAACTAGGGAGGAAAACTGCTTGTTTGTGTTTTTTAAGGCTTGAACTTCTGATGTTTATGCTTAGGTGTTACGGCTCTTCTGGAATGAGTGTGTTTACCGTCTTGCAAAAATACAAGTAAAAGCAAGTTCTTTCGTTAAGAGTGGGGAGATAAGAAGAGAATTCCCATAGGAAAGACGCTTGTTGTTGGTTTGAATGCTTTTAGAAGCTTTTATTGAGTTTGGAACAAGAAAGTGTATTCAATTCCTTTTCCATTGAGTATGTACTTCTTACATCACTCCAAAATATAATGAAGAAGAAGCACACCTAAGTAAAGAGAAGTTCCCCAAGACTTGGTTCCAAAGATTAGGGCTTAAGTACACAAGCCCATTGTACTTTATTAAGTGTTTTTGTATCTTGAAGTAAAGAAATGTTTTTTAAGTTTTTCTTTGTGAGAATGACTTTAAGTTTAGACTTGTACATCATGTTAGACAAGTTCATTAACCCAAGATGGGATAGATGCAAATGCCCCATGGAATAAATCCATAATACAAGAAGTCACTTCAACCTTTATTATGTCTTTTGAAGTTGTTTTGAGATGAGATGAGAAAAAACACCACAAGGATCTTCAAAGGTAAAATGTCTAAGGGAGACTAAACCTAATGAATTTATCATGATTGGATATCCTAGGTTTTTGAGGTCTTAGAACTATATCCTAAAGAATAAGGAAGAATAGAAGAAGAAGAGAAAAGGAGAAGAAAGAAGAAAGAATTAGAAGACAACTTACTTCCACGGTGGAAGTTAAGTTGCTTCTAAAGGGGGTGAGAAAAAAATTATGAAAATAAAAGCATATTGAATGCTAAACCAAACACAAGTAAGAACATTAAAATATAAAGTAGAGTTTGGAATGTGGAAGCTCATCCACATCCCTTCAACTAATCAAATACCCTGCAAGGTTAGTAATGAAGCATGAAAGTTCAAGACATGGAAGATGGAAGTCAAACACATAAAGCACACCAATGAAAGAACAAAAAAGGTATTAATACCTTAAAAGTCATAAGCACATCACAACCAAACACCAAAGGGTCAACGAACTCCACCATAACCAAACAACTTGTAAATAAGTACAAAAGAGATGAAGAATTTCAAGGAAGATGCAAAAGAAGAAATAAGAAAGCAAAGGTGCATAAACATGGTTAAGGACATATGATGAAACTCAAATTCAGAAATAAAACATCACCTTTAAATACCTAAAGTCATCCTAGATGATCATACCAATATGTATGAGTTAGCTCATGGTAGAATGGGAGATTTGGAGAGAAATGAAAACTAACATTCTTGTTATAAGACAAGTGAGGTAAAGATGAAAGTATAAGATGCAAAGATGATATGAAAAGGTCAAAGTCAGAAGCATATGCATAATATGACATGTTAAGGATGCACAAGTGATCATGGAGCAGGTTCATAGCAATCAAGTTCATATAACTTAGCAAACATGTAAAAAGAAGTCATATTAAGAAATGAATATTTCATACTTGAAATGAAATGCAAATGATGGAAAATGGAATACAAGTTTAGATGCTTATGTATGGGGTAATTAGAATATCATGTATGAAAATTCAAGTGAGATGATTATATGATCAAGTTAGAGGCATACAATCAAGCATGAGAAGTAAAGGATGAAGACATAAGAAGAAATTAGATCAAAAAGCTCATATAAGATGCATCATACAAAGTAAGGGTCAACACATATAAAATGCACTTAACAATGATCAAACAAAGTTACTAAGAGTCCAAACATGTCACGCAAACACAAACAATATACCTCAAAGGATGGCACAAGTTCCTCATGCAATTAGGGTTAAGAGAAGTCGAGTATTGATCAAGTAAGATACCTTCAAACACAAGCAACCAAACACAACAAAATGGCATTAAAAAATTATTAAATTAAAGCACAAGTGACCTCAACTAGGTAACAAACACATATAAAAATCTCATAGAAAAATTCAGAGAGGAAAGACCTCAAACAATCAAACAAAAGTCACTTTAGAACCAAAGATCAACATGCTATAATGAAGGACCAAAATGGAATAAAGAAAAGTTTTAAAAATGAAACAAAAATATTTTTAGGAGGTTTTGGATGTTATTAAATGCATGTAAATAGATTAGTTCAAAAAAATTTAAGGAGCTATGAGAAAATAATTTTTGAAATGAAGGTATGAAAATAGGGACCATTTTAAAAAGAAATAAAAGCAAATATTAAAATAATGTGGAAAAATGTATGAATTCAGAAATAAAAATTTCCTGGAATTATTTTAATGTATTAATGATGCTCATGATTTTTTGTAGAATTTTAGGATGCATTTTAATGATTTTTAAAATTAAAAATGAAAAAGTATGAAAATAAAATGAAAATAATGTGAGAATGATGCAAGGGGTGAAGACATAGAAAAAGGCATGTTATAATTCAGAAATGGGCTCAACAATGGGTGTGGATAACAATAATTGTACAATCCAATAACCAGTGCAGTCAACATTTCCATAAGTCAGAAGTCAACATTATAAGACTCACACACACCACTAGATGGATCCAACACATCACAACAAGTCAACACAAACCTAGGGTAGTCCATATCAAAGGCTCAGATCCAATGCTCACAATAAAACACATAGGTGCACACACAATAATATTTAAATGAAAATTAGAAACATGCACGTTGTACATGGTTTTTTAATGTGTTGGCAGATCCTCCACCCTCAGATCAAACAAATCAATGGCTAGAACTTCATCTTCTTCCTTGCACATCTCAGATCACCAGCAAATTTCTCCGGTGTCGGTGTCGGAGCCCTAGCTCCAGTCACCATCTCAGGCAAGCAACAACCAAAAAATTTCTAGAAACAAGAATTAAGCCCATAGATCAAAGCAGAATCACTTCAAGATCTCAAATATCACACTCAAATCATCAAACAATGCATGAATTATGAGAATCGAAGCAAAATATCTAGATCTGAAAATTTCAAACTCACAATATGAACATGTTACATGTCCAAAATCAATTCTAAACACATCAATGCATTCAGAAACATCTAGAGGTTCAAATGCATATCAAAAAATAAAGATCTAAGAGCATGAAAAGTTCACCAACCTGAGATCCCGAGGAGCTTGGAATACTCCTAGAAAACCATTTGTGAGTTGCAGATCAAGCCTTAGGAGTCTCTAATTGCAAAATAAATGCAATTAGAGCTTGGACATGGTATGTATCTTGAGATTTGAAGAAGTGAAATTCAAATTCTAATCCTATGAAATACTTTCTTATAGCTTCAAATGATGATTGATTTGTGTTCTATGATCTTCAAGGAGTGTAAATATGAAGAAATTTTGTGAAAATCACTTGTGAGAAGTGAGAATCAAAGAGAAGAAGGAAAATGAAAGTTTTGGTGAAACTGAATAATGGATGAAGCTCTCCCTCAACTATGGTTATATGAAGCCTTTATTTGATCTAATTTAGGTTTAACCATAGTTAGAGACCCAAGGGAAGTGTGGTTAATGAGATTGGAGGGAAAATGCAAATTTGCATGATGGCATGAAACTTGTGATACACACGTGCATGAGAGGTACTTTATGTGTGCATTGGTTTCACATGATCCATAAATCAAAAGTGAAATGATCTTGTGGTTTGTGGTTGCTTGGTTGGCAAGTTTAATTCAAAATGCAATTTGGCCATTTGAAATGAAAATGAGAAATACACCATAGAATTGGATTATTCAAAGGCCATTCTTGCTTCAAATGGTGTGTATGTGAAGTGTATGGACTGAATTGGCACATTAGAGGCATCACAAACCTTGTAGGAAGTAATTTGCAAAATTGGAAGAAATTGAATTCATGGGAAACCCTAAAACACCACCTTTGGTCTTTTGATCATATCTTGAGCTTCACAAATGCTATGGAAGTGATCTAGTACTTTTTGGAAAAGGGAGAGAAAGATATTAAACTTTCATGTTTGGAAAAAATTTCATTTGGATCATTTTTTATGATGAAAGATTAGGTTGAAGATGGTTTAAAAAGTTGCCAAAAATGGAAATTTCACATTATAGGTCATTTTCTAAAAATAGTAACATTTTCCCTACTACTTGATTCTTGATGAATGGCATGAATCTTGACATTTGAAGACCATGTGAGGGTATGAGACTGTTAAAATCATGAATTAGACCTCAAAACGTCACAGTTGACTTTCCTTCTTGCACACTTGATTTTTGCTTGCACCACAAGTAATTGTCTTCCTAAGAAACTTCTTCAATGAACCAATGCACCAAAATTCATCCATAGACACTTGGGAACATATATAAGACCATGAGAACAAGTTAGAACCAAAAAACAACTCAAGAGGCCTCTTACAACCAAAACCCTAATTTGGTCTTTGTGTAGGAGATAATGCACTTATCTAGCTTCCTGAAGAATTTCCCTCTTCTAGGGACTTGAAACACCATTTAAAATTGTGTGAGATATAAGGAACCTTTGAGCCTTGTTATAAGACAATTTACCCTTATCTTTACCATTGGATGATCACAAACTTGCAAGCCATTGACCACATGCCTTATGCCTCAAGTTATGGATGTTATGCTTCAATCCTTTATGCTAAGAATGCAATGATATGTATCTAGATGAAATGATAAATGCTATGAAATGAGAGAGAAAATTTCGGGGTGTTACAGTTGCCCTTATTCAATCATCTGTTAATCTAAAAAGGATGAGATCAACGGCCATCAGACGTTCGAGATAAACTATGATTGAATACCAAAACAAACCAAAAAGTTTGCACTCTGGTGGAGAAGAAGAAAAGGGATATAAACCCAACCAAAGAAGACTATTCTTGGAGAACTCTGATGCGGAGAATAGTAACTAATGATAACAATATAGGACCTGTCTTTTGAACGACGCCCGGCGACTACTGGCTTACCACAGCGATAGTGGACTTTAGAACATGTCTTTTGTATGATGCCAGGCGACTACTGGCTTGCCACAGCGACAATGGACTTCAAAACCTGTCTTTTGTATGAAAACATGCGGCTACTGGCTTGCCACAATGACAGTGGACTTGGTTCACTTAAGTCTATGGGATAAACATGCACGGATCAGGATAGATGAACCCTCTTCACATATCATGTGCGTCAGATATGCGGTACTAGGATAGACGAACCCTCTTCACATATCATATGCATTGGATATAAGGTACTAGGATAAATGAACCCTCTTCACATATCAGGTGTGTCGGATATGCGGTAAGAATGCATATGTTCAACTGTTCTGAAATGCACTATTTTGACATTTAATCCCACCGTCGGGATTTCAAACCTCTTCAATACATACAAGTATTGGATCATCATCAAGGAAACACAGACGAGTGCTTTAGTCGATGATACTGACGAGTATCGGACGATGATCAAAGAGACACAAATGTGTGCTCTAGGCTACGATATAGACGAGTATCGACCACTGTAACACCCCAAATTTGCCCTATGGTTTTTCTATCTTTGTCTGCTTTTGTTTTGCATTCATTCGCATCATCAATAGGTCATAACCTTTTTTCATTCAATCATTTGTATAGGCTCCTAAGACATGGGATCAATTTTTTTGGGAATTAGGGTTTTCATACCTTATTTGCAGATTATCAGGAATTCAAGGTTGTGGCTATGTTGTCATCAACGGCATCATCTTCTTATGCTATCATTACTCGATTAGGGTTTATTTCCCTAGGTTAGTAGACTTCAAAGATTTCACGTCTGCAAGGACTATTCACTATGCCTCTGGCCCATCATCAGGCTATTTTCTTCTTCGTCGGTTACAAGGTTATTTTTCTCTTCTCATCATCTCAGTGGAATATTTCTCAGTCAGTGTGTATGCGTCCAGGTGGTGGTTGGAATTCGTCAGGATATCCAGCAGTGATTTGTGTAGGTTTAATTTCAAAATCAGGCTCGCCATGATTCATCAGTTCAAAGTGTGCTTCTTCGTTGGATTTATTTTCCCAGAGACTTCAAACAGAGTCAATTAATTTAATTCAGATGGTTATTGTTGCAGTCATAATTGTCTAGGAGTGCGTTCATCCATTTTTAATCAAGATTCTCCCCTACAGAGTTGTTATTCTCCTTGCAAATCAAGCTTTTTTTATTGATACTCATCTGTTTCACCCCTAACACTCGTCTGTGTTAGTTCTCCGGTTTTAACACTCGTCTGTGTTAGTTCTCCAGTTTTTAACACTCGTCCGTGTTGTCTTTCTTCATTCACCCGTCCGTGTTTGATATCTTTTCGATACTCGTCTGTATCGTTTTTAACACTCGTCCGTGTTATCTTTGGACAAACACTCGTCTGTGTTTGATATCTTTCTAATACTCGTCTGTATCGTTTTTAACACTCTTTCGTGTTTTTCTTTTTCAAGCACTCGTCCGTGTTGTATACCTTTCTGATACTCGTCCGTATCGTTTCTAACACTCGTCCATGTTATCTTTTGACAAACACATGTCCGTGTTTGATACCTTTCTGATACTCATTCATATCGTTTCTAACACTCGTCCGTGTTATCTTTTGACAAACACTCATCTGTGTTTGATAGATTTTCGATACTCGTTTGTATCGTTTCTAACACTCGTTCGTGTTATCTTTTGACAATCACTCGTCCGTGTTTGATACCTTTCTGATACTCATATGTATCAGGGGCTGATACTCGTCTATATCATTTCTTGAAGCACTCATCTGTGTTTCTTTGATCGTCGTCTGATACTTGTCCTTATCATTGACTTAGGGAACCCGTCCATGTTTCTTTGATCGTCGTCTGATACTCGTCTGTATCATTGACTTAGGGCACTTCTCCATGTTTCCTTGATGATCATCTAATACTCGTCCGCATTGAAGAGGTTTGAAGTCCTGACGGTGGGATTAAACATCAAAATGTTTACCGGTTCCCTGGCGTAACAGGTCATCCAAAGAAGACTCGTCCATCTTAAGCACCACATGTCTACCAAGTCATTGGGTCTAACAATGATTCCATCAGCATTCAGTTTCATCAAGGCTTTCTTTGGCAATATGTTTAGAGATGATTTGGTATCCACCAACACATGAGAAAGCACATCACCCTTGCATTCCATGGTGATATGCAGGGCCTTATTATGGTCACGACCTTCTGATGTAAAGTCATGATCCGTGAAACCTAACCCATGTTTGGCATTAACATTAGAGACTATGGATTCTAACTGGTTAACAGTGATTTCTTGTGGTACATAAGCCATGTTCAGCACTTATAACAACGCCTCTCGGTGAGCCTCAGAGCACATCAACAATGACAATATGGAGATCTTTGACGAAGTCTGATTCAACTATTCAACAACCTTGTAATCACTTTTTAATGATCCTCATAAACTCTTCTACTTCCTTCTTAAACATGCTTTAACCAAGATCTGGAGTCATAACTTCCTCATTCACAACTTGCTTACCCTTGGCTTTTGTTGCTGCCTCATTTTTTGTGTTGGTCCTCAAAGTTTGTGGTGCAAACAGACGACCACTCCTTGTGAATACCCCTACGCCACCAACATTATCAACACTTGAAACAATACTCGCTATAACTTTCTCCTCCTGCTTTTTCCCTTAAACATATACATCTGCTTCGTAATGCCACGAGATAGCCTTTTCACAGGTGTATGGAACAGGTCCAAGTATTGTAATAGTCACATGGCTCACTTCATTTGGTACAACAATGGTAACAGGCTCTAACCTTGCTGGCACTGGAATGTCCACAGGGATATAATATATGGTCACAGTTGACACATCATCTTGCTCTTTGCTCAACTAGTCAAACTGTAGGCGATCCTCGTCCATCAACTTCTGAATTCTAGCCTTCTGTATCACCCTAAAATTTTCCCTCTCATTTTCATGGCATTTAGCATATCATATTGCATACATAATTCAAAAGCATGGCACAAAGCATTGAAACATTAATATATAAGGCATAGGGCTTGTGATCAATGACTGAGGAAATTGATAATCATCCAAAAGCAATAAAAGGGTCACATGGCTTCTCAACATAGTTCAAATGGTTCACAACATCCTACAAGATCTCATTTGTCTCCCCAAGTCTTAGAAAGAGGCGGATTGATCAAGGAATTCAAGTAGTGCAACACCTCCTAACAAAAGGGGTTGAAATTAGGGTTTCTGATTAAAGGAGCTTCTCAGTGCAATTTTGGTTCAAACTTAATCTCATTGTTTTCCAATGATTTCAAGTGTCTATGGTTCAAATATCAACCATTGAATCACTTTAGAGGTTCTTCAATTGGTCAGTTACTTGAAAACCAAGAAATTGGGGAAAAGTCAACTATGCTGAGGAAAAAGTCAACTCCTGACTTTTTGAGGTCAAATTCATGAAATTGATGTTATAAGGAGTCCATGGACCAAATTTGAATGGAGGAATCCTTAAAAATCAAGAAAATCAAAACTTACCGTTTTTGGAAAATTAGGGTTTCCAAAAATGACAAGTTTTGGCCATTTTTCAGCCAGGTTCAAGAGAAGCCTCCTCCCAAGATAAAAGTCAAATGAAAATTCCACTTAGGTTGTTTGAAAGAGGGAATCTTAAGCTTTAAATCCATAAGTGAAACATGTTCATGGGATTAAAATTGAAGAAGTTATGATCAATCAAAGTTTGATCAAACTAGGGCAAAAAAACCAAGCCATGCCTTCCATCCTACGCGTGCCATGCAAGGTATTTCCACAAAGATGTGGTGTGTAAGAAGTATGGCTCAATTACACCATTAAGTTGACCTCA
Organism: Lathyrus aphaca; assembly: GCA_963966055.1. Classification (NCBI taxonomy): domain Eukaryota; kingdom Viridiplantae; phylum Streptophyta; class Magnoliopsida; order Fabales; family Fabaceae; genus Lathyrus; species Lathyrus aphaca. The sequence continues at coordinate 232,245,326 of OZ014524.1, forward strand.
AATCAAAAATATTCCAACATGAAATTTGTTCATCTCCATGTTTTCTTCAAGATTGGTGTTTGTCATTTTTTCATTTGACCAAGTTATCATAGTCGTATGATGGGTAAAAGTAGAGACTATGAAGCTGAAGTTTCCTTGGGCATCTTGTCAGGCACGCAAACCTTTGGCTGGCCCGTGTATGCAGTCAGGACCAAGCAAGTTCATGGAAATTTTTTTAATAACTTAGAAGCATGATCTCATCGTGAAATAAACTTCAAACGTGTTGTATGCATCATCTACTTCAAATTTGGCACAAGAATCACATGGAATGATGGCTTGAGGTGGAAGAAACATCTCTTTGAAGATCATCACTTGCAATATGATGTCTTTCTTGATAAGGCAATGATCAAGTGTGCAATTTCAACTTAACTCAAATTCTTTTCCTCATTCATCTTGTAATTATCATGATACATCACATGTAGAGTGCAGTTTATCACATGCTTGCTTGATCACACTATCTATCATGCATACTATTTTGAAAAATAAGCCAAGTGAAGAACATCAAGTATGTTGCAGCTTTTAAGTGAACCATTTCTATTACATTCTACTCACCCTCATCATAAGTAACATAAACATCACCATACATGATCATATTCGAGCAAGGCTAATGCAGTTTCATATCAATGAGCTCTACACCTCAAATTTTCATTTCACCTCAAGTTAATTAACCTAACTATTGTTCTAATTGTTAACCCAAGTTAGTTAGAGTTAACCTCACCTATATAAGCCAATGATCTAACAGAAATACATTACACTCCATTTTAATCAAAATCACACCAAAAACTTCATCACTCTCTCTCTCTCTGATTTTCTTTGGTTTTGTGAAGAGGTTTCTCTGCATTTTGATTCGAACAAGCTTCATCCTTCATCAATACTCTTCAATATCTTCTTGTTCATCATCATCATCAACTTGTGCATAATCCCCATGGCTCTATTTGCTTGAATCTTCAAGAATTCACTTCATCACATTTTTGCAAGCTTCTGCATCTTAGAAAATTCAGCAAGATTTCACGACCTTTGACTGTTTATTTCACTCTATTGGAGCTCAAGAACAATCATCAAGCACATTTGGATCAAGATCTCTGGTTTTCTTCAACAATTCAGAGCTCTTCAACTCAGGTTACACTTCATTTCCTTTGGCTCGATTTCACTAGTTTCTTGGTTGTTTTGTGATGTTTATGGCCTAATAGAGGTCTGCGTTGGACTGGTTAGTTGATATGCATCTTAGATACTTAGATGCATAATTTTAGGTTGAATTTGGTTGCTTCGATTTGGCTTGATTATGAGTGATAAATGCAAACTAAACTTGGATTTGAGGTGTACTCAGTGAGAGGAATAAGATGATGGTCTTAGATTTCATTTTAGTGGTGGTTTGAAGTTTCCCTAACCAGAATGTCACCGGAGAAGATGATCGGAGGTCATCTTCGGTGACTAGAACAGTTGCCCTAATTTGTTCATAACTTTAAAATGTGACCTTAGGATCTTCTCCATCAAACATCCACAATGAAGCCAGCACATTAATGAACTCGTGCACCTCACGTGCGTTTTTAAAGAACCTGAGGTTTATGGTACGTGAGTCCCCACCCTTATTTGCCATGTGTCCATGTCTGAGCCTCTTGATTTGTTTTCCTTTATCAATCAGTGAGCATTAGATAAATCCTAGGGTTTTAGGGAAGTCAAAATTTTGACCAGTGGTCCACCATAAGTTTGTGATCAGCGTATCTTGGATTTGGCTATTATTGATCTTCACGCCTCCACTCTTTCAGGCCCAAGAGATTTTAGTTCATTTTCATTTCTTCTCACACCCCTTGCCATTTATTTTCATTTTAAATTCCTTTTCTTTTTCAATTCAGTTTTAATTTTATAAAAATACTAAACCTTCTCCAAAAATTCTCAATTAATTCACACTTCATCTTCAACAGATTCTAAAATTTTCCATAATTTTTAATTTCACTTTTCTTTATTTTTCTGACCAGCACTAATTTTCATTTTAATTCCTTTTAGACTGTTTTCATTTGTGACCACTTGTCCTTTCCAATTTAATTTCTCACCAACCAGAAATGATCTTGATCCCATTCTTTTCTCCCTATCGAGAGGACACCTCAAGGTCCTTAAAAATATTTTTCCATATTTTTTAAGTCGCATTTGGTCTATTTGTGAGTCATTTCTTTGAGTCTCATCCTATAAAATCCTAACCCACTTTGTGGCTTCATTTGATTGAGTTAAAATGCAAATTTTTGTGAGATATTTTAAAGGATTGTTAGTCCCTGGTTTATGACTTTCGATCTTAATTTTAATAATTTTTCCATGTCATTTGGTATTTTTTTTAGGTACCTTCCTCCACAAGCCACATTTTAGGGTTCACTTCTTCATCCTTTTTCATACAATTTTGATAAGGCATTTATTCCATTCATCTGAGGTTCTTAATTTGAGTTCTTAAGGTTCCTTTGAACTCTTATAAGTCATTGTATCCATTATGGTTCATCACACTTTGTTTTTTTTGGGTTACTTGGTCCTTAAGTTACATATGTGTTCATGTATGTCACCTTTGCCCTAATTCACATTCCTCTTTCATCTTAAATACTTTAATTCAACTTTGTGAATAAGGTGTTCATGTTATATCATCCTGACACATACAATAAGTGTCCCACATCCATTGTTATGTATTCACTTCAAGTCACAAGTCCTTTTGTTTCATTTGGTTTACTTTTATACACTTAGGCTTCAAAACCAAACTTCTTTGTCCCTTAATCATAAGACACTTCATAATAGTTCATTTGTGGTTAATTTTTGAGCTTAAACTTCATCTTAACTTTTTATCAAGCCTCTGGTTTTTGTATGGAAAGTTCAATTCTCATTGTTTATGTTTGACCTTTTCTTCTAAGTCCTTTTCTTCTTTTGAAATCACATGTTTATTTCTTCTTATCTTTTCATCATTCAAGCTTATATTTGAATCTCTTTCACTTGAATATATTTGTTTCTATTTTGGTTCACCATATGAGACACTTTCATTTAGTGTTAGGTTCTGGTTTTAACATTCACCTTTGACTTCATTCAAGTTTAGTTTGCATAATCATTCAACTTCTCCATCTAATCTCACCTTGATTTCCATTAGGGTTTAATACCTCATAGGGACATAGGTTGTAGTTGTTTGATTTCATAACATTAGAATACTTCAATAGGGTTTAGCTACTTACTTTAGAAGCTTGTTATCCTATAGTATTATTTAGATCTAAGTCTTAAGCCTAGGAAGCCCTTAGTGATTTTCCTTAGCTAGTTTAAGCTAGTTTGAGCTTTGCCATGCTTTATATTTTCAATATGCTTTGTAAAGTTAACCTTTATTTTGTAGGGAGGTTGAGGTAAACCTTGTTTATACTTCTTCCTCATGTTCTTTATGCTTTATTAGTGTGTTTTCCTTAGCAATTTGTGTTTTCTTGTATAGGCTTCCCCATTTCTTAGAAACAACTTACCTTCCTTAGGAAGTAAGCTGAGTTCTGATTCTCTTTTTCTTCTTTTCCTTTTCTCATTAGGATTAGACAACCACCCAAATCATTAGGATCTCCTTTTGCATGCTATAAAGAACTTAGGGTTATGTCTTAGTCCCCTTAGTTTTTCCCTTTCTCGATTTGAGTCTCTCTTTCTCATCTCATAAAAGAAAAAAGTAAAAAGCACCTAATAAAGGTTGATCTTTCTCGTACGCCAAGAGACTTTGCCGTGGGTTACTTATACACGTCCCATTTCAGGGAGAGGTTTAAGGCATCTACCACACGAACAAGTCTTAGTATGAGAATGTTTCATAAACAACAAACTCAAAACACTTCTTCAAAATACACTGAAAAAAGAATAAACGTCTCTCCTTTGGGACTTATTTTCTCATCACCTTCACTCATAATGTAAGAACTTGCTCCTACTTGTCACTTTGCAAGACGGTAATGCACTCGTGCTAGACGAGCTTGCAACACCTGAGCATAGACATAAGCAGTTCAATTCATAAAAAACACAAACAAGTTCCCGCCTTAGTTAGGCAAACTACGTCGACTCTGATCCTCATTTTCCCGATGAGGTACGTAGGCAGCGGGGTAAGGCCCGTTCGAGCACATTCTTTATTTTCCCTACATTTTCCCCTTTTGATTTATTTCCCAGCTCCCTTTCTCACTTCTATTCCAGTTAGCAATTTCAATTCAACAACATCTTATTTCTCACCCTTTGAAACAAACAAACGAGTGTGGATCCCGTCGGGTACGACAGACGATCTAGGGTGCTAATACCTTCCCAGTTTGTAACCGACTCCCAACCAAATCTTTGGTTCGCAGGACCTTGTCCTTTCCTTTTCCCTTTGGTTTGTGAAGCATTACCTTTCCCATTCATTCGGGATAAAAATGCCTAGTTGGCGACTCTACCTTTTCCACGCCACTTTCTCGTTTGTACTAGGATGAAAATCCCGGGAGAGACAGCTGGCGACTCTGCTGGGGAAAAGAACCTAGAATCTCTAGTTTCCCCTTTGAGAGTATATCATAGTGTCTGTTTGTTTCTGTTTCTTTGGATGTATATTTGTACATTGTTGTGTGTTTATTTACTGTTATTTACAGTTTTTACTTTACATCATTTGTTTACAGCTTTTAGTATTTGTTTTCCATGCATCATATATACTGGACTGTCTGTTTTGGTTTTTTCTATGGGATGGGAGTTATTGTGAGATAAGCTAAATACCCGGCTTGAGTGCACCATAAGATTAGCATGGACAGACATTGTACTTCCATGGTATTTCACCATGATGAGTGGCGATGTGTTCCACATCCAGATTGCGACCGTCTTGGAACTATTTTGTGTGGTGATTACTCCACTTCAGGGTACGACCTTGATAATTATGTGCATCTGGTGACTGATCATTGAGAACCTTAGTGGAAACAACCCTATCCAGTGATGACAGTGGCAGCCCACATTTGTTGGCAAACCCACTCGCATCCGAGGGCCCACTGGGAACTCGCATAGGATGGTCTAGTTCTCTCATGGAATCCAGTTAAAGCAAATTGTTCGTATGACAATAGTACTGTATCCCAATGGATGAATGTACTATTGTTTCTCGATTCAGTGCTTGAAGCTGGGGACTTATGAGGGATGCTTGTTTTCCCGGACTCAGCTAAGACCTCCCTAAGTAGTACATAATGCCGAACTGATTCCCTGATTTGGTCATGAGCCATTTCTCGAAAATGGTGAACGTATTATTGTTATTCGGCTTTGAGAGTCTGTGATGTTTGACCCGAATAGCACACCCGTGAGACTGGGAGGGGTTTACAGGTTTGCAGGAACCCTGAAACTTCCAACATACCCACTTTGCCAGTGTTGTCCAGCATTATGATCTGGTTCTATGGTTCTTTGGTTCTGAGATCCGGGATTTTTGTTCAGAGAAATTGTTACTTGTGATTACCATTGTGACTCTGTTGTTGTGATTGCTATTGTGACCCTACACAGACACTTGATCATATGATCAACACAACATAGACACATCATTGATCACATGCCTTGCCTTGTATAAGCATCATAAAATCATTAATCATTTGTGTTTTTTTTCATTCTCAGGGCTCATATTATTCCCAGTTCCTGGTCAGATTTCTACTTCCGAATGGAAGACATCCGAAAAAAGAATGTGCACTACAAGTTCTTTGATACCCAAGTGGATTTGCTTAACCAAATGGTGTCTCTTATTACCCCGGGTCATCTTAGATACTTAAAAGAGAGCTATGGTGACATTCTGGATCTGGTAGTTAACCTGGATAGCTCTCAAAGGAGTGTCATTCATACCATGTTGCAGTACTATGATCCTAGGCTCAGATGCTTCACCTTTCCTGACTTCTAGTTAGGTCCTCTACTTGAAGAGTATGCTGAGATTTTGGGAGTGCCATTCAAAGACCAGGTTCCCTTCAATTCAGAGATGACCAGACCAACCCATCTTGACATTGCTAGAGCTCTTTATTTGAGCTCATATGAGGTATCTGCTAACTTGACTGCTACCAAAGCTGGGGTACTTGGCTTTCCTCTAGAGTTATTGGTTAGAAGAGCTGGAGAACTTGTTGTTGCTGGTCAGTGGGGTTCAGTTTGTGTTATCTTGGCCTTATCCATCTATGGGATTATCCTCTTTGTTGACATGGATAAATTCGTAGATATGAATGCCATCCATTTGTTTGTGTTGAAGAATCATGTGCCCACTCTCTTGGGAGACTTATACTACTCAGTGCATTACAAAAATGAGAAGAAGAGGGGTGGTCTAGTCAAGTGTTGCGCTTCTCTGTTCTACAAATGTTTTATGAGACACCTACCCATCACTGAAGCCTTCACTGATCCCAAGGTAATATGGGCTTAGAAACTGAGCATGTTGTCTGCCAAGGACGTCAGATGGTTTACTTTGAAATTAAAGGGGAAAGACCTCATCTCCAGCTGTGGAAGGTATCCCAATGTTCCACTCTTAGGGGTAGTTGGGGGTATCAATTACAACCTCATCCTCTTAAGAAGACAGTTGGGTATGCGCTCAAGAACGTTCCCAAGGAATCAGTACTAGTTCAAACTTTCTATTTCCCTACAAAGGATAATATTCCTTTGGTCCGAGAAGTTGCAAGTGCTTGGAAACTTATTAAAGGGAATGGTATAGAGTGTTTGGGCAAGAGCAACAATCAGATGTTCCCCCAGTTTGAAACGTGGATAAAGGAGAAAGCTCAAGCGGCCTTAATCCCTTTCTCTGTACTAGTTTCACCTCCTACTACTGTGTCATTGGAGGACTGTCAGAAGTTGGAGGCTCTGGTCCAACAACTTAGAGCAGAAAATCAAGAGGCCAGCAATTCTTGCCAAAAGTTGATGATTCACAATGAGAAGCTAGAGGAAAGAGCTCATCAAGCTGAGATAGTCAAGCTCAAACAACAGGACTTCGTAGAACGAGAGCTCTACTTCAAGAAGAGAGTGTTGGTTGAAACTCACAAGGCGAGTCAACACCGGAAGGATAAAAGGTCTTTAGACGAGGCTAATGAATCTGTGACCCTTTGGCAAGCAAAATGGGATGACAATTTAAAAAAGCAAAAGGAGGTAGAGGTTGAGTATAAGCTGAAGATCAAAAACCTCCAAGATCTCCTGGATGGACAAGAAAAGTTACTCCAGAAGGCCCATGAGCAACGAAGAGATTAACTTCAGAGGATGGCCCAAGGTCAACAAGCTATGGAAGACATCCTGAAAGAGGTATAAGAGTTTAAGCTTTGGGCTGAAGTCAAGAAAGCTAAGCCTGAATCAAGTCTTAACAAGGAGAGTGAAGAGGTGTTCCTGCAACAAATCAGTGAGTTGCATGCTTCCTTTGATCAGAGGTATCTCCTTATTCAGAAGCTCATCCAGGAGCCAAGTTATCCAGACATAGCCCAGCTATTCCAGGTGGTCAAGCGTCTCAGTTGATGGCTGAAAGATAGGGCCTAGTTTCATTTTCGTGTACTTGGATTACCCACAGGCCTATTGTGGGATTCCTCTTTACTCTATAGTTTTGTTGTGCTATCTCTTATCTCTTGATGTATGAATTGGCACCCTTCGGGGAATTTTTTATCTTCATATTTCAATCTATAACATTTGATTTGGTTTGAATCTTTAGTCGTTATCCTTGCACTGACACGGGGTACTAAGCACCAGTTCTCCACAGTTATTTTATTTGAGCTCCATGTGGGGTTTTCTTCCCCAAGATCGGAATTGTCAAAGGCTACCTGAATTCTCTAAATACCGGAACGGGAATGTAAAAATAACCTTGAGAATGAAACAAACACAGCATTGCATGCATTCATATCATTTGCATCCTTTCTTTTGCAAGTTATTCGTATCTCTTAACTTATTTGTTTATACAGGAAAGATTGCGAGAGCCGCAAAGAACCGTATTTTCCGACACGACGCTCCTCTACACTGGTACGCTACCCTCCACAACTAGAGAAACATTATGGATACAGTACAGGCTGAGCTGAATGAGTTCTGCACCAATATGGTGGAGTTCATGATTATGATGCAGGGCATGGCCCAGGGGAAATAGGAACTAAGGGCTGTTATGCAAAGACTTGACCCCCCCCCCCTCACAGGTTAACCCTCCAGTTTTCACTTTGGATGCTCGGGGCAATCCAATTAACAACATTGTTATTCCACCTAGGGGTAACAGACCTCAAACTCCAGAGGGTGGTGGCCCTATTCCTGTTCACGTGGAAGATCATCAAGAAGATCAGTTCACATTGGTCAATGAAGATATGGGATTTGGTACCGGAGTTAATAATCAGGACTTCCAAATGCTGGCTGAGAAAGTTAGCGCTTTGGAATGCAGGGATACTCTAGGCATTGATGTTTCGGACATAGGCCTGGTCCAAGGGTGATAATTCCTACAAAGTTCAAGCCTTCAGGCTTCGACAAATACAACGGTAATTCTTGCCCAAAAACTCACTTGCAGGATTTTTACCGCAAGATTAATGCGCACACCAAAGACGATAAGCTTTCGATGTACTATTTCCAGACAGTTTGTCTGGGGGTTCACTGGAATGGTACATGAAATTGGAGAGAAATGATGTTCGCAATTGGAAAGAGCTTGGGGAGGCTTTCCTCAAGCAATACCAATATAATATTGACATGGCTCCCAGTCGGATCCAATTACAAAGCTTGTCTCAAAAGAACTCTAAAATTTTCAAGGAATATGCACAGAGATGGCGCGAAGTTGCGGATAGAGTTTACCCCCCGTTGATGGAGAGATATGGTTGATCTTTTCATGGAAACCCTCCCTGGGAACTTCATGGAAAGATTAGCAGTTAGTTCATCTAGCGGCTTTTCTGACATCATCCTAACTGGTGAAAGAAATGAAAGTTGGATGAAGCAAGGGAAAATTCAAAATAGTGGAGCGTCGACCTCTGGAGTTAAGAAACCTTTTACGAAGTGAAGATAGGGTAAAGTCGGGGTCATATACACCCATAGGAAGAGGGGAAATCAGAACTCCTATCACCATACAGCGTCGGTTACCATTTCTGCTCTTGCAAATCAACAGCAAGTTCAGCAACCGCATCAACAAGGTCAGTAGAACTACCAACAGCCACGAGCTTCTCGACAATACTATCCTCCCAGACCAAAGGATAGGCATCTTGAGACGCCTCTGATGTCCTACTACCATATTCTACAGAACCTTCTTCAACTTTAAATGATCCAATTGAGAACATTGCAGCCTCCGAGACTAGGACAGATTCCTGAGGGCTATGATGCTAACACCTGATGCGAGTTCCACTTCGGAACTCCGGACCATAGCACTGAAAACTGTAAGGCTTTGAAGCATGTTGTTCAGGATCTGATAGAGTCCAAGGCAATCAATTTTGCTCCAACCCCGAACGTGTTGCAAAACCCCATGCCTCCGCATGGAAGGACAGTAGGAGCTATTGATATTTGTGAATGCTTGAATCTGGTATATGATGTTGATGCCTTGAAGACTTCGTTGCTAGCCGTGAAGGGTTGTTTGGCCAAGAAGGATATATTTTTGTACTATGAAGAGGGATGTTCATATTGTGAAATTATGTTGATGGTTGCAACTGATTGAGATCGGGGATACAAAGAATGATTGACGAGGGCAGTATTCAGTTTGACAGAATCGTGAAAGAAGATGAAGTGTCAACAGTTACCATCTACTATGACGCAATTCAGATCCCAACACTAGCAAAAGTGGCACCTGTAACATTCACCACTCCTGGACCAATTCCGTATCAAAGCGAAAGAGTCGTCCCATGGTCCTATGGGGCAGAGGTTTATTGTAATGGTCAAAACAAAGATTCAACCTCTTCCAACTTAGCTCAGTATCAAGTTGAAAATGTTGGGGTTGGAGGTTTCACAAGGAGTGGGAGACTATTTGCACCTGAAACGTTAAGAAACAGTGTGGTACCACCCAAGGACAATGCAGAGGCTCATGCCAGAGCCAGGGCCAAGCAGCCTATGACGAGTGATGCTCCAGCGCCAACTTTGGATCTTGATATCACCTTTGACAAATAGGAGGAGGAATTTCTGAGAATCATTAAAAAGAACGATTAAACAATGCCTATGTACCGCAAGATATATCCGTAAATCAGCTTGAGAAGGCGGTGTCAAGTGTGAACGCTAGTCATGGTTTGGGATTTACGGATATGGACCTGACCACAGAGGGACATAACCACAATCGAGCTCTACACATTTTTATGGAATGTAAAGGAGATGTGCTCTCTCATGTGCTTCTGGATACGTGGTCATCCCTGAATGTACTTCCGAAGAAAGCACTGATCAAGTTGGACTATGACAGGGTTGTGCAAAGGTTGAGCGACTTGGTGGTCTGTGCTTTTGATGGCTCAAAAAGGTCTATTTTCAGAGAGGTGGAACTGCCAATCAAGGTAGGACCGCAAGTCTTCAATACTACCTTTTATGTTATGGATATTCAACCATTTTACAGTTGTTTGTTGGGATGACCCTAGATACATGAAGTAGGGGATGTGTCTTCAACTCTCCACCAAAAGCTCAAATTTGTTTGGGAAGGTTGGATCGTTACCATGTGCGGAGAAGAGGATATCTTCATCAGTCACTTGGCTTCATTCAAATATGTAGAGATGGATGGAGAAATTGTCGAAACTCCTTGTCAAGCCTTCGAGCCCATCAGAATCAGAAGAAAGGAGCGTCCATAGCATCCTACAAGCAAGCCCTGGAGGTTGTGAAATCAGGCACAAATGAGGGTTGGGGAAGAATGGTTGAAGTCCTAAAGGAGAAGGATATGTTCAGGGTTGGCTACCATCATGGTCAGTCAATGCCAGATCAAAGTGTTAAAGGACGGAAAGATCCAATTACCTTCACCAGCGCATGATGGTTTGATCATGGTAGAATTTGTGCAGCGCATGATGAAACGGGTGATAGTGACTGTGAACTGGATGAGTGGATAAAGCCATGTGCCCCAGATACACAACTCAGTAACTAGTCGGCCGAAGCCATCATCTCTGTCACTCAATCGGAAGAGTAATAGTCTTGTGTTTTTATTCTTTTGTATGAAAGCTATATGCCTTGCCCGGGGCATAGTGGCTCATTGTAAGGGTTCATTATTTCATAATACAATAACATCATCATTAATAAAGTGGACATTTTTTGGTACTCATTCATTGTTTTCCTTGTCTTTCATTTTTATTTTTGCTTTAAAAATAAACGGAAATGTTTTTCTATGTCTCCCATTTTTTCTAAAATCTAGCATGAATCATCATTCATGCAGATGTACCCCATCGGGTCTCATCAGTGACGATCTTGCTATGGCTCAATATGACTCCGACAATCCAATCTACCAAGCCAACGAGGAAGGTGAAGAAGATTGTGAATTACCCGAAGAGTTAGCCAGAATGCTCAAGCAAGAGGAGAGGGTGATTCAGCCACATGAAGAGGCTATTAAGGTGATCAACCTGGGTATAAATGAGGACAGAAAGGAGGTCAAGATCGGGGTTGCACTGGAAGAATCTATAAAGATTTGTTTGGTTTCCATGCTCCGAGAATATGTTGATATCTTTGCCTGGTCTTACCAGGACATGCCAGGATTGGACACCGATATCGTAGTGCACAAGTTGCCACTCAGAGAAGACTGCCCGCTTGTGAAGTAGAAATTGAGAAGAACTCGACTAGACATGCTTATAAAAAATAAGGAAAAAGTTCAAAAGCAGTTTGACGTTGGATTCTTGGCTGTGACGAGTTATCCTCCATGGATTGAAAATATTGTACCAGTTCCTAAAAGGATGGAAAGGTCAGAATGTGCGTGGATTATCGAGACTTGAATCAGGCGAGCCCCAAAGATGACTTACCGCTACCACATATTGATGTGCTAGTTGAAAACACTGCCCAATTTTCTGTGTTTTCCTTCATGGATGGCTTTTCAGGCTATAATCAGTTCAAGATGTCGCCAGATGACATGGAGAAGACAACTTTTATTACCCAATGGGACACCTTCTATTACAAAGTAATGTCGTTTGGTTTGAAAAACGTTGGAGCAACATACCAATAGGAAATGGTGACTATATTCCACGACATGATTCATCACGAGATCGAGGTCTACGTCGATGACATGATCGCGAAGTCACAGACAGAAGAAGAACATCTAGTCAACCTAGCCAAGCTATTTGTCAGGCCTTAGAAGTTCAGATTGAAACTGAACCCGAACAAGTGCACATTCAGGGTGCATTCCAGAAAGTTGCTGGGCTTTATCGTCAGTGAAAGGGGAATTGAGGTCGACCCTGTGAAAGTGAGAGCAATTCAGGAGATGCTTGAGCCGAGAACCGAAAAGGAAATACGTGGTTCATCTCTCATCTAACAGCTACTTGCGAACCTATTTTCAAACTTCTGAGTAAGAATCAAGCCATCACTTGGAATGAGGACTGCCAATTAGCTTTCGACTGAATTAAGAAGTATCTGCAAGAACCTCTAATTCTCATACCTCTAGTTCCAAGGAGACCTTTGATCTTGTACCACACAGTGCTCAAGGGATCAATGGGTTGTGTGCTGGGTCAGCAGGACGAGTCTGGTCGAAAAGAGCACGCAGTTTATTACCTTAGCAAAATGTTTACCGACTGTAAGACACGATACTCACTGCTCGAGAAAACTTGTTGCACTTTGGCATGGGCTGCTCGCCGACTAAGACAGTACATGCTGACTCAAACCACTCTGTTAATTTCCAAGATGGACCCCGTAAAATACATATTCGAAAAGCCAGCTCTAACCGTAAGAGTAGCCCAATGGCAGATGATTCTGACAGAATACGACATACAATATACTTCGCAAAAAGCTATCAAGGGAAGTGTATTGTCGGATTATCTGGCCCAATAACCGATTGAGGATTACCAGTCAATGAGGTTCGAGTTTCCGGATAAGGACATCATGTTCCTCAAGTCGAAAGACTGCGAAGAACCACTCCCGGAGAAGGGGCCAGACCCCGAATCCAAATGGAGTATGATGTTTGACGGAGTCGTTAACCTGTATGGAAGTGGAGTTGGTGTTGTTATTATCTCACCGGAAGGGATCCATATACCTTTCACCGCCGGTTGACATTCGAATGCACCAACAATGAATCAGAGTATGAAGCCTTCATAATTGGGATCGAGGAAGCAATTAATTTGAAAATCAAGAACCTCGAGATCTTCGGTGATTCGGCTTTAGTTGTCAATCAGGTCAACGGAAAATGGCTGGTTCATCAACCTCATCTGATTCCTTTAAGGGACTATACCAGAAGGTTACTAACTTTTTTCACAAAGGTCAAGCTGCACTATATACCTCGGGACGAGAATTGGTTTGCTGATGCCTTGTAAACCTTATCTTTCATGATCAAGGTTCACCAAGAGAACTATGTGCCCATAATCGATGTATCTCGTCTCGAGAAACCGGCATACATGCTCGCAGTTGATGGGGTTGATGATGACAAACCTTGGTACTATGATATGAAGTGCTTCCAGAAATCTCAAGAATATCTGGCAGGGGCATCTCGTAAAGACAAGAAGACCCTTAGGAGGTTGGCATACGGGTTCTTCTTAAACCAGTATAATATGCTCTACAAACGAAACTTCGACATGGTCTTTCTCAGATGCGTGGATAGACACGAAGCAGACATGTTGATGCAAGAAGTTCACGAAGGCTCCTTTGGTACCCATGTTGGAGGGAATGTTATGGTAAAGAAGCTTCTAAGGTCGGGGTATTATTATATTACCATGGAATCCGATTGTTATAAATACTCCCGCAAGTGCCACAAGTGCCAAATTTACGCTGATAAGGTGCATGTGCCTCCAAATCCGTTGAGTGTCATGTCATCACCTTGGCCCTTCTCCATGTGAGGCATTGATATGATTGGCACGATTGAGCCAACTGCTTCTAACGATCACCGCTTCATCCTAGTTGCCATAGACTATTTTCACGACGTGGGTTGAAGCGGTGTCTTATGCCAATGTCACCAAACAGGTGGTAGCCTGATTCATCAAGAGGGATATCATCTACCGATATTGAATTCTCGAAAGAATAATTACTGACAATGGTTCTAATCTCAACAATAAGATGATGGCAGATTTGTGCCAGGATTTTAAAATCGAGCATAACAACTCTTCGTTGTACCACCCGAAGATGAATGGCGTCGTCAAGACGGCTAACGAGAACATCAAAAAGATCGTGCAGAAGATGGTTGTGACGTACAAAGATTGGCGTGAGATGTCGTCGTTTGCATTGCATGGGTACCGAACATTTGTGCGCACCTCAACTAGGGCAACCCCATTCTCACTTGTGTATGGTATGGAGGCAGTCCTACCGAATGAAGTTGAGATCCCTTCGTTGACGTTAATGATGGACGTCAAGCTTGACGAAGCTGAGTGGCTCTGATCCAGGTACATTTAGTTGAGCCTCATTTAAGAGAAACTCCTGGCAGCTGTATGCCATGGACAGTTGTATCAACGACGAATGAAATAGGCTTTCGATCAGAAAGTACGGCCTCAATGTTTCATACTCGGAGAATTAGTGTTGAAAAGGATCCTTCCTCCTCTAACAGATCATAGGGGTAAGTGGACACCCAACTATGAAGGTCCATTCGTGGTTAAAAAGGTCTTCTCGGGCGAAGCCTTGATGTTAACAACCATGGATGGCGAAGACTCCTCTTCCCCTGTCAATGCAGACGCAGTTAGAAAATACTTCGTATAAAGGACCCACTGGAAAAAAAAAGAATAAGAGTCCAGGAAAAAAGGGGAATCCTGACGAGCTAAAAACAAAAATAAAGGCTTGGGTAAAAGTTAGGGATATACTTGAAAAAATGTACACTCACTGAGTTGAAAAGCCATATTGGATAGCTCAGGCAAAAAAGGGTATCCTGGTGGATTGAAAACCTGAAAGGGTGGTCCACGCAAAAGAGGGACTAAAATGAACGACTACGGTCTGCGAGATCTGTGATTCTTCACTTGCAATCAAGGACAATCTGAAGGTTAAGGATCAATCCAATCATCTTCCTCAAAAGCAAGGCACGCGGAGAGTCTTGAGGACATACAAGTCATAGTCGGGTCGGAGCTTGATGAAACTTGATTTTCACATTGCCATTAGGATAGTTTATTTTCCTTTTGTGCAATTTCCTCTTTCTAGGGATTGCTTCCCGATGTAATGCCTATTCTTGGCCATTTTTCAATCAATAAAAGTGCAATTTCATTCAAATTTGCCTTCGTATGTTTTGTTTGTTATCTACCGTGATTGATTGCAAAAACGTCCAACAAATTGTGATAAATGTTGCATTATGAATACATGAATGCTTCATAATACATGCATGAGAATAAAAACACTTGACATATATCTAATGTGTCGAGTAACAGGGATGGTGATTCAGACCATGAACCTGGGGCACGCATACCAAGTTAATTCTCTTTTGCAGGTACTATCAATTGTGCTCATATACATGCAGGTACAGGTGCTGCCAATTAAGCCATCGCCAGCACAGAACTTCAAGAAGCCTTGCCTCAGCAGATTATTGAGCAAGATTCCTCAGTAAGTCTCATCAGACCATCCCTTCTCCAGCAAAGCAGCAAGAAGAAGGATACTTTCCAAGCAGAAGGGTATCATTATCTCTTATCCCAACATGGGATGCCTTACATATCTCATCCCCAGCATGAGACCCTTCTTACCACTCATTCCCAACAAGAGGTGACTTAAAACTCTTGTCTTCAGCAGGAAGCCTTCTCATTGACATTCTCCATCATCCTCAGTAGAGTTTGAGATTGAAAGCTTCCCCAGCATAACAACAGAAGGTTGATGATGTTCTCCCCAAGCAGAGAGTTTTCCTTCAACGAAGGAGTATCCCCCACCAAAGTCTTCACTACCCCCAGCAGTAAAGGAAGATTCATTATTCCCTAGCAGTGGTGAAGATAATGAGAAGTCAGATGGTTTTATTTCTTACATAGCGGTGATCCCAGTTTTCCCCAGTTAAGTTGTTGACCAAAGTCCAATTCTCATTGGCATCTCTTCCCCAAGCAGAAGATTGTGTATCTGAGGGATTCCCCAGCAGATTTCTTCCTTAGTAGAATGCCCACACATCTATTTCCCCAACCGAGTCAGAAGGTTATCACTTCCCCAACGGAGTTCTATGGGTATCGTACCTCTCAAATCAAGTTCATCCACAGCAGGATCATCATTCTTCAACTATCTCAAATTCCAATTTATTTTTGGCTAGGTCGACAGTTCAGAGCCAGTGTATCATTAATACTATCGCCCTTAGAGTTTCTTTTCCCCACAGGGATTCATCAAATTAATTCAGTGATTATTTCTCCCCAGTCAAGCTGTCAGGATGCTTGTTATCTCCTCGCCAGGAGATCATCTTTGCATTTTCATTTAGTAATCATCATTACATTTGCATCCTAAAAAAGCACAGCATTTCCATCATTATGGAGCATTACGCCATGGAAAAATTCAAACATATGCATGCGAAGCATAAGCTAGTTTTGGTGTGTTGCACAAAAGCCCAAAACACCTTTTCTTCAATCATATTGAATTATCCCCACAGAGAGTGCCACATTCATTCCTTTTCACTTTTTCTCTTATAAGTCAATGCTTGTTATCCCCAGTTGAGTCTCGTCTAAGTACAACGGTCTCACTTTTTCGCATCTCCATTTTAGTACAATGATCGCGTCTCGGGTAATCATTTAAGTACAATGATCCCATTCATGTGATTTCATATAAGTATGATGATTTCAATTCCTCGATTCCATTTAAGTACAATGGTTTCATCTTTGAGTCTCGTTTAAGTACAACAGTCTCACTTTTTTGCGTCTCTGTTTCAGTACAACGGTCGCGTCTCGGGTAATCATTTAAGTACAATGATCCCGTTCCTGTGATTTCATCTAAGTACGATGATTTCAATTCCTTGATTCCATTTAAGTACAATGGTTTCGTCTTTGAGTCTCGTTTAAGTACAACGGTCTCACTTTTTCGCGTCTCCGTTTCAGTACAATGGTCGCGTCTCGGATAATCATTTAAGTACAATGATCTCGTTCTTGTGATTTCATCTAAGTACGATGATTTCAATTCCTCGATTCCATTTAAGTACAGTGGTTTCGTCTTTGAGTCTCGTTTAAGTACAACGATCTCACTTTTTTGTGTCTCCATTTCAGTACAACGGTCACGTCTCGGGTAATCATTTAAGTACAATGATCTCATTCATATGATTTCATCTAAGTACGATAATTTCAATTCCTCGATTCCATTTAAGTATAATGGTTTCGTCTTTGAGTCTCGTTTAAGTACAACAGTCTCACTTTTTCGCGTCTTCGTTTCAATACAACGGTCGCGTCTCGGGTAATCATTTAAGTACAATGATCTCGTTCATGTGATTCCATTTAAGTACAACGGTCTCACTTTTTCGCGTCTCCGTTTCAGTACAATGGTCGCGTCTCGGATAATCATTTAAGAACAATGATCCCGTTCCTGTGATTTCATTTAAGTATGATGATTTCAATTCATCGATTCCATTTAAGTACAATGGTTTCGCCTTTGAGTCTCGTTTAAGTACAACGGTCTCACTTTTTCGCGTCTCCATTTTAGTACAACGGTGTAACACGGTGGGAGAACTGACTTTAGTTATGTTGCGGATAGCAAGAGTCGCCACCGACTTTTAATTTATCCAAAGGAAAGGCATAAAAGAACAGGAAAGACCTTTTAAAAGATTTTTGGGTCCGGGGGTAGGTTATGTAAAGGGAAGGTGTTAGCACCCCTTACATCCATGGTTATCCATGGGCTCTTAGTTACTTAGCTCACTTTAAAATGTTTTTGAAATGTGAAGTGTGTGAATAAAAATTTTCTTAAGAGTTTATAATGATCCATGTACGGATGCGTATAAAACCTTTGTTTTGAAAAATTGTGAAGTGTTTGAAAAGTTTTTGAAGAGTGAGCAAGTATCTAAGAGGAACCTACCCTAAGTTTAAGTCTTTTCTGTTCTTGAATCCTTTAAATGGTAAGATTATCCCTATTATTAAGGAATAGGTAGTCATTACCTTGGATGTGAGGGACAAGTGAAGGGACATTGTTATTTAGGCAACTGTAGGGTGTATAAGCAATTCGAAGGGACTATCATCTTTATTCGAAAGGGACAAGATCATTACGAAGGCAACATTCGAAAGGGACTTAATCTTTTATCTGTTAAGGGACTAGATGATGTGAAATTGGAGGGACTTTGCTTTATACACCCTACTTGACCTTTTTGTAATAGGCAACATGAGAGGTATCCCTAAGGAAGTGAGATGGCGATCAAAGATCGACTTACGTGTGTGAGTGTACAATTTTAATATTTATCTTTTAAATTAAGTGATCTAAATTTATTTTACACATACAAACATGTTGCACTCCCTATTTACTAACCATAGCATAAAATATAAATAATAAACATTATTACTAAATATTACACCAAGGAACAATTACATAATAATAATTAAGCAAAATTAAATATAATAAGCAAAATAAATAAATAATTATAATTGGGTTAGTGAAAATAATAATAATAACAATTTAAAGATAAATGGGGTTAGTAATAAATAAATATCATAAGAATATAATTAATAATAATAATGAAATAAACAAGAATATTATAATAATTAAAAGTTCAATTTTATAAACAATTATTATTTAATATTAAATATAAACAATTATACTAATTATTATAATGTTTTAAGTTATGTGCAAATTATAAAAATTAAGTTAATTATGAAAATATTATGAAAATAAAATTATAATTACAAAAATTAAATTAGCAATTTTTAAACATATAATAAAAATTATTTACATACAAAATTAAATTATAAACAATTTATGTCATGTTATCATATTAACAAAATTAAATTAAGAATTTTAATTTTAAACATATTTATTAACAAATATTAAAATATACATGATTAAATAAAATAGAATTAATTATAATCATACTATTATATTTACAAAATTATATTTTTAATAGAAGCAAATTAGGGTTTGATTTAAAAAATATTAAAATTTATTAAAAAAAACAAATAAATAATATTTACAATTAGGGTTTAGAAAAATATTTTAGGATTTATATTGATTTATGAAATATATTAGGATTTATTGAATTAAGATTATAGTTTTAATTTAAATTAATAATAATAAACAAATAAATAAAGAAAACAAGCAAAATAAGGAAATAAAAGAAAAAGGGGAGGCCTGGTTTTGAACCCAGGACCTCCCAATACCTGGAAAAGCTTCCATCCACTGGGCTAGCCTGCGCGCAGGTGACAAGGGAGAGGATCCAATTGCTTTTGTTGTTTGTTCCTGAAAAATCATGAAAAATAAACAAAACAAAAGGCCTCGGGGGATCGAACCCAGGACCTTCAAACATCACACAAACGCATTAACCATTCCAGCCGGGAGGGCGCATCTGTCCATATGGTGACTATAGTTCATAATATATTAAGACTAATCATTAAACAAGAAAATAAGAAAAAATTGGTTGGATCCAGGATTCGATCCCTGGACCTTAGCATCATACGCGCACCCATTCACCACCAGACCAACTGCACGTTGGTGATATAAAACTGAAACAAACACAAAAAATATAATATCCAAATTTTGAATTTTCAAACGCGCACGCTGGACTTCGTCTTCTTCCTCTGATCCTTCGAATTTACCTGCGAAAATTGCTACCATATTTCCTGCGAATTTCAAATGGCAGCAAATCCTATGAAATTCAAACATCATTATTCAAGCAAAATTTTATCAAATTAAGTTCATAAACACAATCCAGAGGTCAATTAGAGTTGATCCATGGTCTTAGAATCTATTTATATCCATTAAATCATGAAACCCTAAATTGGCCGAAAAACCCTAGTAATGGTGAAATCCATATTAGGTGATGGTTCTTCATGAAACCTGTCCAGAATCAATCAATAACTCCATACAAACACAAAACAATGATCAAAAGTTATTAAAATCCAGCCAATATGCAAAATCGAAAATCAAAATATGATGAACATTATGAATTCGAGTTGTGCAATATAAGGTGTTTCAGATGCAAATGATCATTGGGAATGATTCAGTGATGTCTCAGAAACATGTCTCAACCTTCAAATTGGTTCAAAAAGGCTTGAATTGAGAAATCCGATTTTGAGTTTTGTGATGAATTTTGAAAACTTGAACTTACTCTTGGAGGCTGAATTTCGTGTCCAATGAGTAGGGTTGTGTTAGGTACTTATAGTGTGATGATTTTAGGTCAAAACAAATGATTGTTGTGTGAAGAAATTGATTGAAAAAGATTGAAAAAGATCAAGCTTTAAACTTCAAATATTTGAGAATTAAGCCTTTCTATTTCAAGCCAATCACTATGATTCTCATACCAATTTGGTCCAAATCACTTTAATGAATTTCTAGAAACAAAATCCCATTTAAATATTTGACTTTTATATTTTATTTTAATTTAAAATGATTTTAAATGAATAAAATCAAAATAAATAAAATAAAATAATAAAAAAATCTGAATATTTGATGGTTGGGTCGTGCATGAGGTATTGGTATGGATTGGGTCATCATATGGCAAGCCCATTTAGAAAAAATTGGTTTTAAACCTCCATTTTCTTCATAAACCAACCAAAAATCTCCCAACTTTGCAAGGGCACAAATCCTTAAATTTTAATGCTATTAGGGTCTTCTTGGACATTTTGGAAATATTGAAGAGTCCTCTAACCAACCCCACTGGTTTAATGTTCATATCATTTACCATTCTCAAGTTATGCCCTTTTGAAGTTGTTGACTTTTTGTTGACTTTCAAAAGGACCTATAATGTCTTAGCTCATACCTTCCAAATGAAGCATTTTTGGGCTTGGCCTGTGAGACACAAAGTTGTAGAGAATTCAATTTCCTTCAAAATGAGCTTTGGATGGAGAATTGGTGATGAAGTATGTGAAAGTTATGGCTGGTCAAAGTTCAGTTGACTTTTCCTAAGGAAACCCTAATTTAGAAACCCCCGATTCTTGATGATCTGAAACCTCCTTGATGAATCATGATCAACCCTTGATCAAATGATGAATTTTACTTCATATACTTGATGTTGGCAAAAAATCATGAAGTTTGACTTTGGTTTGACCACAGTTGACCTCAGTTTGACTTTTTAACTACTTTGACTGATTTTGACTTATCTGATTATTTGACTGAGCAAACTTTTGTGAAAAGTCTTGAAATTGGTCATGGGGATTCTTAAACACATATAAGATGTTATGAAGCTCACTTGAATTCTTGGAAGTCCATTTAGCCTGATTAAAGTCAAAACCCTAGTTTTGGATGCACTGCTTAGGAGGATGCATTGTCTGAGGGAATTGTCAAACTTTCTGACTATTTGTGAACTTTGTGAACCTCTTGAACCTCATAAGATGTCTTGTGAACTTTGTGAACCTTGTGAACCTCATAAGATGTCTTGTGAACCTTGTGAACCTCATAAAGTGTCTTGTAAACTTCATGAACCTCATGAAAGGTCTTGTAAGTATTGTGAATCTTGTGAACCTTGTGAACCTCATAAAGTGTCTTGTAAACTTCATGAACCTCATGAAAGGTCTTGTAAGTATTGTGAATCTTGTGAACCTTCTTAGTACACAAAGTCTTGTATTGTGAGGGCAAATTTTGGGGTGCAACAGCTGCCCCTGTTCAATTTTCTGAAACATGAGGGATTAGATTGGTATATGTGCCAGTCGTAACCTGGAAGGTTGAAGGGGATTGAACACAAAAGCCCAAAAATTTGCACTCACCGGTGCGTAGAGTGATACTGATGACTAGTTGAGTATGCTTGAGTGGGCTTAAAGATGCCACTTGGAGAAAATTCTTCAGGTACATTTCTTGGAGGATAAAGCAGTCCAAAATATGAAGATATAATAATAGCTTTCATGAAGATAAACAACGTCCCGAGGAAATGATATGCTTTCAGGAGGATAAACAACGTCCTGAGGTGATGATATGCTTTCAGAAGGATAAACAACGTTCTGAGGTATAAGTATAACTTTCGGGAGGATAAACGACGGCCCAATAGTCATGATTATGCTTTCAGGAGGATAAGCAACGTCCTGAGGAAACGATGTAACCTTTGGGAAGATAAACAACGGCCCAATAGTCATGATATGCTTTCAGGAGGATAAACAACGTCCTGAGGAAGTGGGTAACCTTTGGGAAGATAAACAACAGCCCAAGGTCATAATATGCTTTCAGGAGGATAAACAACGTCCTGAGGAAGTGGGTAACCTTTGGGAAGATAAACAACGGCCCAAGGAAATGATATGCTTTCAGGAGGATAAAAAACGTCCTGAGGAAGTGGGTAACCTTTGGGAAGATAAACAACGGCCCAAGGTCATAATATGCTTTCAGGAGGATAAACAACGTCCTGAGGAAGTGGGTAACCTTTGGGAAGATAAACAACGGCCCAAGGAAATGATATGCTTTCAGGAGGATAAACAACGTCCTGAGGAAATGATATGCTTTCAGGAGGATAAACAACGTCCCGAGGTAATGATGATAGCTTTCAGGAAGATAAACAATGTCCTGAGGAAATAATGTAACCTTTGGGAAGATAAACAACGGCCCAAGGTCATGAGTTGTTGATGAAGTCTGTCTGCTGGATAATTAATCTAAAAAACAAGATTATAACATTCTGTATGATAATATTAGCTTATGCATTATATATGCATGTATGATATGATGCACTTAAGTAATGTATTATGTATATGTATGTTATGGTAAATGATGTATGTATTATATGATGCAGCCTGAAGCGTCTGGATATCTTCGTATAACAATTGCTGGCCAGGGAAAATAAATCCCGATTCGTTGCTGAAAAATATGAGGAACTCGTTCCCGTCTTGTTTGATAATATATTATACATAACCTCCCATCTGCTGGGGATAGTAAGGTATACATAACCTTCCGTCTTCGCTTGATAGTAGGGTATACATAACCTCCCGTCTGCTGGGGATAGTAAGGTATACATAACCTTCCGTCTTCGTTCGTCGTACTCCCATTGGGAAATAAATTCCCGAATATCCGTATGAGGATAAAAGAGATGGATATAAATTCCCGGGGAGATGTGACTTGAAGTACTTCCTGAAGATGGATTTGCCCTACTGGAGATTTTGTAACTGTTTTGTAGAGATGAACCGGCGAAGCTTCGTTGAAATCCTTCCCTCGTTCGTCCTTAGTAAATATTATTACTGCATTTTCATGCATTTCTGGTAAACATCAATCATATTAAGCATACATGCATTTCTGGTAAACATCAATCATATTCAAAAGCATACATACATTCAAACACAACCAATGGACGTTTCGCTTATGTAAATAGGGTAAAAGTTAATCTGGATTCGAAGATGGAATTTTATTTATATCAAAAAGTGACCTATACATAGGTAGGTTTGTACAAGGAGACAGAAATCCTAGTAAGAGGACTTCGTCGTAAAAATTTTACAAAACAAAGAAAATCAGCTATGTGGGAAATAATCCTATTGAGTTTCAATTCTATTATTGCCATTATCTTCAAGTATCTCATCTTCTGCTTGTTGAGACGGAAACGATTGGATTGAGCTTTATCTGTTCAAACTTGAGTAAGTAACACAACCGGTTGCAGTTTCATGGGTGATCCAAACGAGACATAGTCATACGCTTTAATCCCTAACTTTTGCCTGGATTGCCCTTTCAGGTTTTCAATCCACCGGGATACCCTTTTTTGCCCAAGCCGCCTTTTCAGGTTTTCGACTTTCCGGGTGTACATCTTTTTATATATATCCCTAATTTTTGACCAAACCCTTTTGGTTTGCCGGGATGCCCTTATTTTTGCCTAGGCCAGTCAACCTAGCGGGTCTCTTTCTATGCGTAGTATTTTTTAACTATGTCTGCATTTACAGGCTATGGGAAGTCTTCTCCATCCATAGTAGTGAGTATTATGGCACCTCCTGAAAATACTGTCTTGACTACAAATGGTCCTTCATATGTAGGAGTCCATTTGCCCCTAGGATCACCTTGTGGTAATATGATACGCTTGATTACCAAATCACCATCCTGATATACCTTTGGCTTAACCTTCTTGTTAAAAGCTTTGATCATTCATTTCTGGTACATCTGGTCATGACAAACTGCTGCTAGCCTCTTCTCATCAATCAAATTTATCTGGTCAAGTCGAGTCTGAATCCACTCATCTTCATCCAAGCCTGCATCCTTCATAATTCTTAAGGAGGGAATCTGAACTTCAATGGGCAAAACGGCTTCCATACCATAGACTAAGGAGAATGGGGTTGCCCCTGTTGAAGTATGTATTGTAGTACGATAACCATGAAGAGCAAATGGTAACATCTCATGCCAATCCTTGTAAGTAACAGTCATCTTCTGTACAATCTTCTTAATGTTCTTATTAGCAGCTTCAACTGCCCCATTCATCTTTGGACGATACGGAGAAGAGTTATGATGCTTAATCTTGAACTGTGTGCAGAGATCAGTAATCATAGTGTTGTTCAGATTAGAGCCATTATCAGTAATAATCCTTTCAGGGATGCCATACCTACATATGAGATTATTCTTAATGAATCGAGCCACAACATTCTTGGTAACAGATGCAAATGAAGCTGCCTCTACCCACTTCGTGAAGTAATCAATAGCAACCAGGATGAAACGATGCCCATTAGAAGCAGTATGTTTGATCTCACCAATCATATCAATGCCCCACATGGAAAAAGGCCAAGGAGCAGTCAACACATTCAATGGTGATGGAGGTATATGGACTTTATCAGCATAAATTTGACACTTGTGACATGTTCTGGAGTGTTGATAGCAGTCAGCTTCCATGGTAGACCAATAGTAACCTGCTCTCAATATCTTCTTTGCCATAGTATGACCACTAGAATGAGTGCCAAAGATTCCATCATGCATGTCTTCCATAATCTCTGTTGCTTCCTTCTTATCCACACAACGAAGCAAAGTTGAATCATGATTGCGCTTGTACAAAATCCCATTACTCAAAAAGAACTTAGCAGAGAACCTTCTCAGAAACTTCCTATCTTTGACAGATGCCCCTTCAGGGAACTCCTGAGCTTCAAGATATCTTTTTACTTCATAGAACCAAGGCTTCTCCTCTGCCCCTTCTGTGTCAATCTCATTGCAGTATGCAGGCTTTTCAAACCTATCAATAGTGATCTTGGGAGCTTCATCCTTCCAGCTGATCTCAAACATAGATGCCATGGTGGCTAATGCATCTGCCAACTGATTCTCTCTTCGTGGAATATGTCCAAAGGTAATCTCTTTAAAATGTGGGATCAAAGACAACACATGCTCTCTGTATGGAATGAGATTATCATGCTTGGTATCCCAATCTCCTTTGATCTGACTAACTACCAAGGTTGAATCTCCATACACATCAAGGAACTGAATCTTCATATCAATAGCAGCTTTAATACCCAGGATACATGCCTCATACTTAGCCATATTATTGGTACAATAGAAACAAAGTCTGGCAGTAATCGGGGTATGACAACCTTCAGGGTAACTGATCACAACACCAACACCATTACCAAGTGCATTAGAGGCACCATCAAAAACCATAGTCCATCGGGATCCTTGTTCAGGTCCGTCATATTGTCCAGGTTCTTTGGTAATAATCATAATGTCTTCATCAGGGAACTCAAAACTCATTGACTGGTAATCATCCACTGCTTGATGAGCCAAATGATCATCTACAACACTTCCTTTAATAGCCTTCTGAGTAGTATACTGTATGTCATATTCTGTCAAGATCATTTGCCATCTTGCGATTCTTCCGGAGAGAGCAGGTTTCTCGAATATGTACTTGATTGGATCCATCTTCGAAATCAACAAGGTAGTATGAGTCAACATATACTTTATTAGTCGGCGAGCAGCCCATGCCAAAGCGCAGCAAGTTTTCTCGAGCAGTGAGTATCTTGTTTCACAGTCGGTAAACTTTTTGCTAAGGTAGTATATTGCCTGCTCTTTTCGACCAGACTCGTCATGTTTCCCCAAGACACACCCCATTGAGTTGTCTAACACTGTTAAGTACATAATCAAGGGTCTTCCATCAACTGGTGGCATCAAAATTGGAGGTTCTAGCAAATATCTCTTGATTTCATCAAAGGCAGTTTGGCACTCATCATTCCATTCCATCACCTGATCTTTCTTTAACAACTTGAAGATTGGCTCACAGATGGCAGTTAATTGGGAAATAAATCTTGCAATGTAATTCAATCGTCCCAAGAAACCTCTAACTTCCTTCTCAGTACGGGGAGCTAGCATCTCTCGTATAGCTTTCACTTTTGCAGGATCCACTTCAATACCTTTTCCACTGACTATGAAACCCAGGAGTTTACCAGACCTAACTCCAAAAGTACACTTGTTTGGGTTCAATCTCAATTTGTATTTCTTCAACCTCTCAAACAATTTATTCAAATGATCAAAATGTTTCTCTTCATTCTGGGACCTGGCTATCATATCATCCACATATACCTCTATCTCATGATGAATCATATCATGAAACAAAGCTACCATAGCACGCTGATATGTTGCCCCTGCATTCTTCAAACCAAATGGCATCACCTTATAACAAAAAGTGCCCCATTGTGTAACAAATGTTGTTTTCTCCATATCTTCAGGTGCCATCTTGATTTGGTTGTAACCAGAGAAACCATCCATAAAAGAGAATACCTTATGCTGAGCAGTGTTGTCTACCAGAACATCAATATGAGGAAGTGGAAAGTCATCTTTGGGGCTGGCCTTATTCAAATCTCTGTAGTCTACACACATACGCACCTTACCATCTTTCTTAGGTACCGGTACCACATTTGCAACCCACTGAGGATAAGAAGTCACAGCTAAGAACCCTGCATTGAACTGTTTCATTACCTCTGCCTTGATCTTCTCTAACATTTCAGGACGCATGCGACGAACCTTCTGCTTCTTTGGACGACAATCTTCTTTCACTGGTAAACGGTGAACCACAATGTCTGTATCCAACCCTGGCATATCTGCGTAAGACCAAGCAAAGATCTCCACATAGTCACGTAACATCTGAATCAATCTGCTCTTGACATTGTCCTCTAATTCAGCCTCTATCTTGACCTCTTTCCTATTTTCTTCAGTTCCCAGATTCACAACTTCGACTGGCTCTTCATGTGGCTGTATGGCTTTCTCTTCTTGTTGTAACAACCTAGCAAGCTCTACAGGTACTTCACAATCGTCCTCATTTCCGTCTTCATCTTGATAGATCGGATTCTCGAAATTATAATTGGCAATAGTAGAACTGTTATCAACAGGATCCAGAGTGGATGAGGATCTGCATTTTAGTGATGTGGGTGTGTGTAAGAACACATAGCTGATAAAACAAAAATAAAAGAAAAGAAAGACAAGGAACACAATATTTACGAAAACGAAACGTCCACTGATTTTTATTGAATGAAGTATTCAAATGAAATGACAGCCCGTAACAAGCACACCATTGTGCCCCGGGTAAGGCACAAGGCTTGAGAGTTTTAATTGTTCAAGAAATTACAAACTTAAAAGCAACAACACAGTAATAGTATTTACTCCTGACTAAAGGAGATAGGAATAACATCTTCAGCCTTCCAATTATTGAGCCCAGCACCCACAGTAGGAAAAATCCAAGCATCCAAGTTGTAGTCTTCATCATAGTCACCCACAACATTGATCTGGTCTTTCATAATCCCCTGATTGGTGATACGAACAGCACGAGCACGACGAACAGCCTTCTGGGACTCTTCATCCACCACAGCTCTAGCATCTTTGAGGGAGGCCATTGTTGGAGGTGCTCTTGTGACCACAGGAACTTTCTTGACAATCGGAGGAGCTTCATAATCATTAATAATCCAAGGAACCACTTCAAATGTCTGACACGGAGTTTCAACGTATTCACCTTCCACTTCCAGATACTTAAAAGTGTTTACATGGCTAACAAAATATTCTTCCTCTCCATAGACAGTAACAACCTTTCCTTCTACCGGATATCTCAGCTTCTGATGTAATGTAGAGGTTACAGCACCTGCCCCATGGATCCAGGGACGCCCAAGCAAACAAGAATACGACGGACGAATATCCATGACATAAAAAGTAGTATTGAAAACTTGAGAACCAACTTTGATTGGGAGATCAATTTCTCCATGCACCACTCTTCTCGACCCATCAAAAGCCTTCACCACTATATTACTGGGCTTCAGCACAGCATCTTCAGGACTCAGCTTATTCAGGACTTCTTTGGGCAACACATTCAGAGAGGAACCATTGTCTATCAATACATGTGACAGGGTAGTGCCCCTGCATTCAATTGAGATATGCAGAGCCCTGTTATGATCCCTCTTGGCAGGAGTCAAATCAGCATCAGAGAAACCTAACCCATTATCATAGGTCAGGTGGGCAACACAATTTTCAAACTGGTCAACAGAAATCTCATTGGGTACATGAGCAGTCTTCAGAAACTTAATCAGGGCCTTAGCATGAGCCTCTGAACACAATAATAAAGACAGCATAGAAATCTTGGAGGGAGTATGCCCCAATTGATCAACAATGTCATAATCACTCTTGCGAATGATTTTCAATACTTCTTCCATCTGCTTAGAGAGATCATCAGCAGCTGGCACATCAGTAGGTATAGGTTCAATAACAGGACCTTTGCCCCGAGCATCAGTGGTGGAGGTAGCAGCTGGAGTAACTGCATTCTTGGAAGTAATTGGAGGAGAGAAAACTCTTCCGCTTCGTGTGATCTTACTGGATCCAGCAATATTATCAACATCAACAGGCATATCAGCTAAGGGCTCCTGCTTAACACCATGGATATAAACATCAGACCCATAATGCCAAGGCACATCTTTGTCGGAAGTATACGGAATAGGACCAGGAGTGGTAATGACCATAGGAGCCACTCTGGCTTCAGCAACAATCTTCACAGGGCCTTCAGCAGTAATCTTAATTGGACCCTTGTGAGTGATTTTAACAGGTCCCTTTGAAGTGATCCTTACTGGTACTCTATCAACCATATCAACCTCTTCAGTCTTCCTACCTTTGGTAATATGATCCACCATACTCTCTACAGAAGATGGAGTCCTCTCAAACACTATGGTGTATTTATCCATGAGACGTTGAATTCCATCTCTCAATCTCCAGCAACTATCCGGCTTATAGGTACAATACAAACAATCTTCACGACAACCTGGAAAGAACCCAGCTTGTACTAACTTCTTCTTGATGACAGACAATGGTGTGGTGAACTCTGCAACTGAATAGATATGTAAATCTTCATCAATGGCGTTGACAGTCTTCTCATGATTCGGCATGGGAGCAGTAATCACATTTGGAGTACCCGGAGGGTCAAACTCAATCTCTCCAGCCTCAATCATATCTTGAATTTTGTTCTTCAAGACCCAGCAACTATTAGTATCATGTCCCTGACAGTTCGAATGATATGCACATCGTGCATTGGGATTGTACCTGGGAGAGGTAACATTAGGATTCTGAGGAGCCTCTTTCAGAGTGATAAGTTCAGCCTTCAACAAGTGTTGTAATGCCTGAGCCATTGACATGTTGATCTTTGTGAACTGCCTTCTAGCCCTCTGTTGGTTGCCATGTGGCTGCTCTGGTGTTGTAGGAGTTGGATTGGAGATATGGACTGCACTCACAGACTGATGCCTTCTGTTACGATCAGGTTGACCATAAACAGCATTGGACTCTTTCTTCCCACTGGGAGGCTTCTTTGCAGCACCTGATGAAGAAGTACCCACTTGAATCTTGCCACTCTTTATACCATTTTCCACGCGCTCTCTTGTCATTATCAACTCAGTGAAGCCAGATGATGAGCTTCCAATGAGATGACTGTAAAAAGGACCATTCAATGTACACATGAACATATCAACCAACTCCCTGTCAGTTAAAGGGGGTTGTACTCTTCCAGCTAAATCTCTCCACTTCTGAGCATACTCCTTGAAACTTTCTTTGGCACCCATAGTCATGCTTTGCAGCTGCATGCGAGTGGGAGCTAAATCAGCATTGTATTGATACTGCTTATAGAAGGCTTCAGCAAGATCATTCCAATCCCGGATGTTGACACTCTCCAACTGATAGTACCACTCCAATTGAGCTCCAGATAAGCTCTCTTGGAAGAAATGGATCCACAACTTCTTATCAGCAGTATGAGGTTGGATTCTCCTGACATAAGACCTCAGATGCAGCTTGGGACAAGAGACCCCATCATAAACAACAAAAGTAGGAACCTTGAAACCAATGGGTATGACTACCCCAGATATCAGACTCAAATCTTCAAAATCCAGCCCAGAAGATTTCTGCAACTCCATAGCATCCATTCTATCCACCAGCATCTTGAATTTGTCTTCATTAGGCTCATGGTAGTAATTAGCCTCAGAATCAGAGTCCCCCATAGTGTTGTGGAGACTGCCTCCCTCTTTTTCAGACTCTTCAGACTCATAATCTTCAACTGGTTCTTTGGTCTTGGCAAGACCTTTGAACCTTCTTCCCATGTTGATCAGGCCACCTGACCTTCTAGTCTTCTTAGTTTTCTTGGCCAGCAGTGTTTTCAATTCATCCTGCCCCTTGGACAGGTTCAGGATCAGCTCTTGGAACTGTGCATTTTGTGCCTGGAGATCCTTAACTGTTTGTTCAAGAGCGATTTCTGCTGAAATAAATAGCGAGAAAATGAGAAACCTGTGCACAATAAACCTGTGATGCAATGATATGGAGTGTAAATGTATATGCAATGTTTTCAAGGACCGCAGGATTTAAATTTGCTTAAACAAACAAGAAGGTAAACTTTTATTAGTAATAACTTTGGTTTGCCTCTTGGGCTTACAGAAAATGAAATGCAATAAATACAAGAGATGGGGTTTTAAGTCTCCCATGGACGTTTCCTCTTTGTGTTGAGGTATGAGTTGAGATTCCGTTCCTCGTGAAGTTTCTTTGTTAGCTCCAGGATTCTTTCTTGGCTTGCTTTGTAATGAGCCTCAAAAGTATCCCTTTGCTCCTTCAATTGGATCCAGGATCTCTATAAGTCTTCCATGTCAGTAGGCATGTCTGGGTGAAGGATGGTATAAGCAGTGTCTCCTTCAGCAACAGGTTCCATGGTAACTGGCAGGATAGCAGGATATGGCATCATGAGAGTCTGAGCACGAGATCGCACCCATCTGAGATAAGCCTCCATAGGAATAGTGTACTTAGGCTCCAGTGTCTTGCTGTCAACCTTGTTCACTTTTCCCCATGCTCGTATGAATCTCTGACGGTAACCTTGAAGATCGTTGTCATAGTCAAACACAATGCCCTGAATCAACATGTCATGTGGACCATCACTCCGAGCGTAACCAAACTGTCGTAAAGCTAAGGAAGGGTTGTAGGTAATGCCTCCTCTTATGCCTAGAAGTGGCACATTAGGAAACTCCCCATAACAGTCAATAATAGTGACATTCTCCATAGATCTAGAGCACCAATGGATATCTGAATGCGAGAGTGACATGATCCTTTTGGACCACCTGAACCCTTGCTCATTCTTCATTACTGAGCGAGGAAGGTGAGAAATAAACCACCTAGAAAGCAAAGGTATGCAGCACATCAAAGTTCCTCTTGCCCTTGTAGTACGAGTATGAAGAGAATGTAGGATGTCTCCAAGCAATGTAGGCACTGGATTGTGACTCAGGAATATGTTGATGGCATGAACGTCTATGAACTGATCTGGATTGGGGAACAATACTAAGCCATAAATCAGCAAGGCTAAGATCTCCTCAAAAGCATCATAGCTCATGGCTTTCAAGAACACTTGAGCCTTATCCATTAGCACCTTAGCAAGAATACCTTTAACTCCGCTTCTCGTTTCTAGAACAATGTCAGACTTCTTTAGATGTAGAGCTACAGCAATAACCTCTGGTTTAAGCTCCTTCTCCAATCCTGTGAAGGGTCTTTGATCAAGAACAGGTATACCCAGAAGTTTAGAGAATTCTTCCATTGTAGGGACCAGCTGATAGTCAGGGAATGTGAAGCAATGGTGCTTAGGGTCAAAGAACTGAAACAGGGCACTCATCATGTCTTCATTGAACCCTGAGGTGACTAGATCCAATAGGTGACCATGTCTCTTGATGAACTGGGAATGATCAGACACTTGAGAAACCAACTCTTTAAGCTTAGCAGGTATGCCTACAAAGTTGATCCTGATAGTGTTTCTACGAGCAGAAGCCATGACCTGCAACAAAGAACAAAGATAAATCCTTTGGTCCTTGAAATGGTTAGTGAAAATGCTATGCTTATGATGCATGATGATGTCATGATGTTATGATCAATCACAAACATGTGGCACGCACAAACAAGTCACACAATAGCCCTAGGTTTAAAGGCTTGCGTGAGGTTCAAAGGCAAGTACCCTCCCCTGAAGTTAGATGGTTCATCCTGTCCTACAAAAGTAACCATGTTCTAAGGGATCTCAATATCATTGATCCTTCACAAGGGTGGTTGTTCAGTAGGCAACTTACTTGCCAACCAAAACCCTCCAAGTTTAGAATCTCAATGAGCGTAGTATCGAGTATCAACCAACTTCAGTCTTCACCAAAGCCGGTTATCTCACTACTTTCTAAAGGCCAAGATGGGATGACTAGGGTTCTAAAAGTAAGTTACTGCGTTGACAACATATGGCAGCCTCATATTATCCTCAACTTGACTTAAGGAACATAAGCACCAACCAAGAAGTCACACTAACTATGGCCACCAGATCAACCATATCGGTATACGCCGTACAGTTTCCTTGGTCTATTGCCATTTACCTAAGGTACACTAGATCCGGGTTAGGATCTTTCACACATAAAAGCCTAACAAGTAAGTATAAAGCAAACAAGGCAAACAATTTTAAAGTGATCTAATTCCTAAGGGTAACCCTCTTTTATATTAAATCCCCAGCAGAGTCGCCAGTTCTGTAACACGGTGGGAGAACTGACTTTAGTTATGTTGCGGATAGCAAGAGTCGCCACCGACTTTTATTTTATCCAAAGGAAAGGCATAAAAGAACAGGAAAGACCTTTTAAAAGATTTTTGGGTCCGGGGGGTAGGTTATGTAAAGGGAAGGTGTTAGCACCCCTTACATCCATGGTTATCCATGGGCTCTTAGTTACTTAGCTCACTTTAAAATGTTTTTGAAATGTGAAGTGTGTGAATAAAAATTTTCTTAAGAGTTTATAATGATCCATGTACGGATGCGTATAAAACCTTTGTTTTGAAAAATTGTGAAGTGTTTGAAAAGTTTTTGAAGAGTGAGCAAGTATCTAAGAGGAACCTACCCTAAGTTTAAGTCTTTTCTGTTCTTGAATCCTTTAAATGGTAAGACTATACCTATTATTAAGGAATAGGTAGTCATTACCTTGGATGTGAGGGACAAGTGAAGGGACATTGTTATTTAGGCAACTGTAGGGTGTATAAGCAATTCGAAGGGACTATCATCTTTATTCGAAAGGGACAAGATCATTACGAAGGCAACATTCGAAAGGGACTTAATCTTTTATCTGTTAAGGGACTAGATGATGTGAAATTGGAGGGGCTTTGCTTTATACACCCTACTTGACCTTTTTGTAATAGGCAACATGAGAGGTATCCCTAAGGAAGTGAGATGGCGATCAAAGATCGACTTACGTGTGTGAGTGTACAATTTTAATATTTATCTTTTAAATTAAGTGATCTAAATTTATTTTACACATACAAACATGTTGCACTCCCTATTTACTAACCATAGCATAAAATATAAATAATAAACATTATTACTAAATATTACACCAAGGAACAATTACATAATAATAATTAAGCAAAATTAAATATAATAAGCAAAATAAATAAATAATTATAATTGGGTTAGTGAAAATAATAATAATAACAATTTAAAGATAAATGGGGTTAGTAATAAATGAATATCATAAGAATATAATTAATAATAATAATGAAATAAACAAGAATATTATAATAATTAAAAGTTCAATTTTATAAACAATTATTATTTAATATTAAATATAAACAATTATACTAATTATTATAAAGTTTTAAGTTATGTGCAAATTATAAAAATTAAGTTAATTATGAAAATATTATGAAAATAAAATTATAATTACAAAAATTAAATTAGCAATTTTTAAACATATAATAAAAATTATTTACATACAAAATTAAATTATAAACAATTTATGTCATGTTATCATATTAACAAAATTAAATTAAGAATTTTAATTTTAAACATATTTATTAACAAATATTAAAATATACATGATTAAATAAAATAGAATTAATTATAATCATACTATTATATTTACAAAATTATATTTTTAATAGAAGCAAATTAGGGTTTGATTTAAAAAATATTAAGATTTATTAAAATAAATAAATAAATAATATTTACAATTAGGGTTTAGAAAAATATTTTAGGATTTATATTGATTTATGAAATATATTAGGATTTATTGAATTAAGATTATAGTTTTAATTTAAATTAATAATAATAAACAAATAAATAAAGAAAACAAGCAAAATAAGGAAATAAAAGAAAAAGGGGAGACCTGGTTTTGAACCCAGGACCTCCCAATACCTGGAAAAGCTTCCATCCACTGGGCTAGCCTGCGCGCAGGTGACAAGGGAGAGGATCCAATTGCTTTTGTTGTTTGTTCCTGAAAAATCATGAAAAATAAACAAAACAAAAGGCCTGGGGGGATCGAACCCAGGACCTTCAAACATCACACAAACACATTAACCATTCCAGTCGGGAGGGCGCATCTGTCCATATGGTGACTATAGTTCATAATATATTAAGACTAATCATTAAACAAGAAAATAAGAAAAAATTGGTTGGATCCAGGATTCGATCCCTGGACCTTAGCATCATACGCGCACCCATTCACCACCAGACCAACTACACGTTGGTGATATAAAACTGAAACAAACACAAAAAATATAATATCCAAATTTTGAATTTTCAAACGCGCGCGCTGGACTTCGTCTTCTTCCTCTGATCCTTCGAATTTACCTACGAAAATTGCTACCATATTTCCTGCGAATTTCAAATGGCAGCAAATCCTATGAAATTCAAACATCATTATTCAAGCAAAATTTTATCAAATTAAGTTCATAAACACAATCCAGAGGTCAATTAGAGTTGATCCATGGTCTTAGAATCTATTTATATCCATTAAATCATGAAACCCTAAATTGGCCGAAAAACCCTAGTAATGGTGAAATCCATATTAGGTGATGGTTCTTCATGAAACCTGTCCAGAATCAATCAATAACTCCATACAAACACAAAACAATGATCAAAAGTTATTAAAATCCAGCCAATATGCAAAATCGAAAATCAAAATATGATGAACATTATGAATTCGGGTTGTGCAATATAAGGTGTTTCAGATGCAAATGACCATTGGGAATGGTTCAGTGATGTCTCAGAAACATGTCTCAACCTTCAAATTGGTTCAAAAAGGCTTGAATTGAGAAATCCGATTTTGAGTTTTGTGATGAATTTTGAAAACTTGAACTTACTCTTGGAGGCTGAATTTCGTGTCCAATGAGTAGGGTTGTGTTAGGTACTTATAGTGTGATGATTTTAGGTCAAAACAAATGATTGTTGTGTGAAGAAATTGATTGAAAAAGATTGAAAAAGATCAAGCTTTAAACTTCAAATATTTGAGAATTAAGCCTTTCTATTTCAAGCCAATCACTATGATTCTCATACCAATTTGGTCCAAATCACTTTAATGAATTTCTAGAAACAAAATCCCATTTATATATTTGACTTTTATATTTTATTTTAATTTAAAATGATTTTAAATGAATAAAATCAAAATAAATAAAATAAAATAATAAAAAAATCTGAATATTTGATGGTTGGGTCGTGCATGAGGTATTGGTATGGATTGGGTCATCATATGGCAAGCCCATTTAGAAAAAATTGGTTTTAAACCTCCATTTTCTTCATAAACCAACCAAAAATCTCTCAACTTTGCAAGGGCACAAATCCTTAAATTTTAATGCTATGAGGGTCTTCTTGGACATTTTGGAAAGCTTAAAGAGTCCTCTAACCAACCCCACTGGTTTCATGTTCATATCATTTACCATTCTCAAGTTATGCCCTTTTGAAGTTGTTGACTTTTTGTTGACTTTCAAAAGGACCTATAATGTCTTAGCTCATACCTTCCAAATGAAGCATTTTTGGGCTTGGCCTGTAAGACACAAAGTTGTAGAGAATTCAATTTCCTTCAAAATGAGCTTTGGATGGAGAATTGGTGATGAAGTATGTGAAAGTTATGGCTGTTCAAAGTTCAGTTGACTTTTCCTGAGGAAACCCTAATTTAGAAACCCCTGATTCTTGATGATCTGAAACCTCCTTGATGAATCATGATCAACCCTTAATCAAATGATGAATTTTACTTCATATAATTGATGTTGGCAAAAAATCATGAAGTTTGACTTTGGTTTGACCACAGTTGACCTCAGTTTGACTTTTTAACTGCTTTGACTGATTTTGACTTATCTGATTATTTGACTGAGCAAACTTTTGTGAAAAGTCTTGAAATTGGTCATGGGGATTCTTAAACACATATAAGATGTTATGAAGCTCACTTGAAGTCTTGGAAGTCCATTTAGCCTGATTAAAGTCAAAACCCTAGTTTTGGATGCACTGCTTAGGAGGATGCATTGTCTGAGGGAATTGTCAAACTTTCTGACTATTTGTGAACTTTGTGAACCTTGTGAACCTCATAAGATGTCTTGTGAACCTTGTGAACCTCATAAGATGTCTTGTGAACCTTGTGAACCTCATAAAGTGTCTTGTAAACTTCATGAACCTCATGAAAGGTCTTGTAAGTATTGTGAATCTTGTGAACCTTGTGAACCTCATAAAGTGTCTTGTAAACTTCATGAACCTCATGAAAGGTCTTGTAAGTATTGTGAATCTTGTGAACCTTGTGAACCTTCTTAGTACACAAAGTCTTGTATTGTGAGGGCAAATTTTGGGGTGCAACAAACGGTCTCGTCTCGGGTAATCATTTAAGTACAATGATCCCATTCCTGTTATTTCATAAGTACGATAATTTCAATTCCTCGATTCCATTTAACTACAATGGTTTCTTCTTTGAGTCTCATTTAAGTACAACGGTCTCACTTTTTTGCATCTTCGTTTCAGTACAACGGTCGCGTCTCGTGTAATCATTTAAGTACAATGATCATGTTCCTGTGATGTCATATAAGTACGATGATTTCAATTCCTTAATTCCATTTAAGTATAATGGTTTCGTCTTTGAGTCTCGTTTACGTACAACAGTCTCACTTTTTTGCGTCTCTGTTTCAATACAACGGTCACGTCTCGGGTAATCATTTAAGTATAATGATCTCGTTCCTGTGATTTCATTTAAGTATGATTATTTCAATTCCTCAATTCCATTTAAGTACAATGGTTTTGTCTTTGAGTCTCGTTTAAGTACAATGGTCTCACTTTTCTGCGTCTTCGTTTCAGTACAACGGTCTCGTGTCGGGCTATCATTTGAGTACAATGAGCCCATTCCTTTGATTTCATCCAAGTACAATGATTTAAATTCCTCGATTTCATTTAAGTACAATGGTTTCGTCTTTGAGTCTCATTTAAGTAAAACTGTCTCATTTTCCTCGTTCTTGTTTCAGTATAACGGTCACACGTTGGGTTTCATTTAAGAACAATGATATCATTCCATTTAATTCAATTTTAGTACAATGGTCTCATTTTCCGATTCCGTCAAAGTACGATGGTCTCGTTTTATTTGAGTTATCATCTAAGTATGATGAGCTCATCCCCTTTTGTCCGGTCAAGGGACAGTCTCATGTTTTGAGTCGTCATCCAAGAATGGCATTTTTTCCAATCACCTTTCGTCTCCCACAGAGTACAAATTTTTCGGTTTATTCGGGTATTCAATCACTCCACACCTTGAGCGGCTGAAAGCCATTTCTATCATCCATTCGGGTCTGCAGATGATTGAATAGGGGAAGCTGTAACACCCTAAAATTTTCCCTCTCATTTTCATGGCATTTAGCATATCACATTGCATACATAATTCAAAAGCATGGCACAAAGTATTGAAACATTCATATATAATGCATAGGGCTTGTGATCAATGACTGAGTAAATTGATAATCATCCAAAAGCAATAAAAGGGTCACATGGCTTCTCAACATTTTTCAAAGGGTTCACAGTATCCCACAAGATCTCATTTGGCTCCCCAAGTCTTAGAAAGAGGCAAATTAATCAAGGAATTCAAGCAGTGCAAAACCTCCTAACAAAAGGGGTTGAAATTAGGGTTTCTGATTAAAGGAGCTTGTCAGTGCAGTTTTGGTTCAAACTTGATCTCATTGTTTTCCAATGATGTCAAGTCTCTATGGTTCAAATATCAACCATTGAATCACTTTAGAGGGTCTTCAATTGGTCAGTTACTTGAAAACCAAGAAATTGGGGAAAAGTCAATTGTGTTGAGGAAAAAGTCAACTCCTGACTTTTTGAGGTCAAATTTATGAAATTGATGTTATAAGGAGTCTATGGACCAAATTTGATCAAGATATGATGGAGGGATCCTTAAAACTTAAGAAAATCAAGACTTACCATTTTTGGAAAATTAGGGTTTCCAAAAATGGCAAGTTTTGGCCATTTTTCAGCCAAGTTCAAGAGAAGCCTCCTCCCAAGATAAAAGTCAAATGAAACTTCTA
The DNA here is from genome assembly GCA_963966055.1 of Lathyrus aphaca. NCBI lineage: Eukaryota > Viridiplantae > Streptophyta > Magnoliopsida > Fabales > Fabaceae > Lathyrus > Lathyrus aphaca. The sequence continues at coordinate 232,284,128 of OZ014524.1, forward strand.
CTTGGGTTGTTTGAAAGAGGGCATCCTAAGCTTAAAATCCATAGGTGGAACATGTTCATGGGATTAAAATTGAAAAAGTTATGATCAATCAAAGTTTGATCAAACTAGGGCAAAAAACCAAGTCATGCCTTGCATCCTGCGCGCGCCAGGCAAGGTATTTCCACAAACATGTGGTGTGCAAGAAGTATGGCTCAATTACACCATCAAGATGACCTCAAATGAAAAATATTCCAACATGAAAGTTGTTCATCTCCATGTTTTCTTCAAGATTGGTGTTTGTCATTTTTTCATTTGACCAAGTTATCATAGTCATATGATGGGTCAAAGTAGAGATTATGAAACTGAAGTTGCCTTGGGCATCTTGCCAGGCACACATACCTTTGGCTGGCCCATGTATGCAGTCAGGACCAAGAAAGTTCATGGAAATTTTTGAAAATAACTTAGAAGCATGATCTCATCATGAAATAAACTTCAAACTTGTTGTATGCATCATCTACTTCAAATTGTGCACAAGAATCACATGGAATGATGGCTTGAGGTTGAAGAAACATCTCTTTGAAGATCATCACTTGCAATCTGATTTCTTGCAATATAAGGCAATGATCAAGTGTGCAATTTCAACGTAACTCAAATTCTTTGCCTTATTCAGCTTGTAGTGATCATGATACATCACATGTAGAGTGCAATTTATCACATGCTTGCTTGATCACACTATCTATCATGCATACTCTTTTGAAAAACAAGCCAAGTGAAGAACATCAAGTATGCTGCAACTTTTAAGTGAACCAATTCCATTACATTCCACTCACCCTCATCGTAAGTAACATAAACATCACCACACATGATCACATTTGAACAAGGCCAATGCAGTTTCATATCATTGAGCTCTACACCTCAAATTTTCATTTCACCTCAAGTTAACTAACCTAACTAGTGTTATAACTGCTAACCCAAGTTAGTTAGAGTTAACCTCGTCTATATAAGCCAATGATCTAACAGAAATACATTACACTCCATTTTGATCAAAATCACACCAAGAACTTCATCTCTCTCTCTCTGATTTTATCTGGTTTTGTGAAGAGGTTTCCCTGCATTTTGATTCCAGCAAGCTTCATCCTTCATCAATACTCTTCAATCTCTTCTTGTTGATCATCATCATCAACTTGTGCACAATCTCCATGGCTCCATTAGCTTGAATATTCAAGAATTCACTTCATCACATTTCTGCAAGCTTCAGCATCTTAGATAATTCAGCAAGATTTCACAACCTTTGAGTGTTTATTTCACTCTATTGGGGCTCAAGAACAACCATCAAACACATTTGGATCAAGATCTCTGGTTTTCTTCAACAATTCAGAGCTCTACAACTCAGGTTACACTTCATTTCTTTTGGCTCAATTTCACTAGTTTCTTGGTTGTTTTGTGATGTTTATGGCCTAATAGAGGTCTGCATTGGAACGGTTAGTCGATATGCATCTTAGATGCTTAGATGCAAAATTTTATGTTGAATTTGGTTACTTTGATTTGGCTTGATTATGAGTGATAAATGCAAACTAAACCTGGATTTGAGGTGTACTCGGTGAGAGGAATAAGATGATGGTCTTAGATTTCATTTTAGTGGTGGTTTGAAGTTTCCCTAACCGGAATGTCTCCAGAGAAGATCACTGGAGGTCATCTCCGAAGAATCTTCTCCATCCAAAGTCCACAATGAATCCAGCACATTAATGAACTCGTGCACGTCACATGTGTTTTTAAATGACCTAAGGTTTATGGTATGTGAGTCCCCACCCTTATTTGCCATGTGTCCATGTCTAAGCCTCTTAATTTGTTTTCCTTTATCAATCAGTGAGCATTAGATGAATCCTAGGCTTTGAGGGAAGTCAACATTTTGACCAGTGGTCCACCATAAGTTTGTGATCAGCATATCCTGGATTGGGCTATTATTTCTCTTCACGCCTCCCCTCTTTCAGGACCAAGAGATTTTAGTTCATTTTCATTTCTTCTCACACCCATTGCCAATTCTTTTCATTTTAAATTTTATTTCTTTTTCAGTTCAGTTTTCATTTTATAAAAATACTAAACCTTCTCCAAAAATTCTCAAAAACTTCACACTTCATCTTTAACATATTCTAAAATTTTCCTTAATTGTTAATTTCACTTTTCTTTATTTTTCTGACCAGAATTTATTTTCATTTTAATTCATTTTAGATTGTTTTCATTTGTGACCACTTGTCCTTTCCAATTTAATTTCTCACCAACCAAAAATGATCTTGATCCCATTCCTTTTGGCCTATCCATAGGACACCTCAAGGTCCTTGAAAATATTTTTCCATATTTTTTAAGTCAAATTTGGTCTATTTGTGAGTCCTTTCTTTGAGTCTCATCCTATAAAACCCTAATCATCTTTATGACTTCATTTGATTGAGTTAAAATGCAAATTTTTGTGAGATATTTTAGAGGATTGTTAGTCCCTGGTTTATGACTTTGGATCTTAATTTTCATAATTTTTCCATGTGATTTGATATTTTTTAGGTACCTTCCTCCACAAGCCACATTTTAGGGTTCACTTCTTCATCCTTTTCATACAATTTTGATAAGGAATTTATGCCATTCATTTGACGTTCTCAATTTAAGTTCTTAAGGTTACTTTGAACTCTTATAAGTCACTTGTATCCATTATAGGTCATCACACTTTGTTTTTTTGGGTTACTTGGTCCTTAAGTTACATATGTGTTCATGTATGTCACCTTTGCCCTAATTCACATTCCTCCTTCATCTTAACACTTTTAATTCAACTTTGTGAATAAGGTGTTCATGTTATATCATTCTTACACATCCTATAAGTGTCCCACTTCCATTTTTATATCTTCACTCCAAGTCACAAGTCCTTTTATTTCATTTGGTTTACTTATGTACACTTAGGCTTCAAAACCAAACTTCTTTGTCCCTTAATCCTAAGACACTTTATAATAGTTCATTTGTGGTTAATTTTTTAGCTTAAACTTCATCTTAACTTTTTATCAATCCCCTGGTTTTTTTATGGGACGTTCAATTCTCATTGTTCATGTTTGACTTTTTCTTCTAAGTCTTTTTCTTCTTTTGAAATCAGATGTTCATTTCTTCTTATCCTTTCATCATTCAAGCTTATATTTGAATCTCTTTGTTCCTATTTTGGTTCACCATATGAGACACCTTCATTTAGTGTTAGGTTATGGTTTTAACATTCACCTTTGACTTCATTCAAGTTTAGTTTGCATAATCATTCAACTTCTCCATCTAATCTCACCTTGATTTCCATTATGGTTTAATACCTCATAGGAACATAGGTTGTAGTTGTTTGATTTCATAACATTAGAATACTTCAATAGGGTTTAGCTACTGATTTTAGAAGCTTGTTATCCTATAGGATTCTTTAGATCTAAGTCTTAACCCTAGGAAGCCCTTAGTGCTTTTCCTTATCTAGTTTAAGCTAGTTTGAGCTTTGCCATTCTTTATATTTTCAATATGCTTTGTAAGGCTAACCTTTGTTTTGATGGAGGTTGAGGTAAGCCTTTTCTATACTTCTTCCTCATGTTCTTTATGCTTTCTAAGTGTGTTTGCCTTAGCACTTTGTGTTTTGCTTGTATAGGTTTCCCCCTTTCTTAGAAACAACTTACCTTCCTTAGGAAGTAAGCTGAGTTCTGATTCTCTTTTTCTTCTTTTCCTTTTCTCATTAGGATTAGAAAACCACACAAACCATTAGGATCTCCTTTTTTTCATGCAATAAAGAACTTAGGGTTATGTCTTAGTCCCCTTAGTTTTTCCCTTTCTCGATTTGAGTCTCTCCTTCTCATCTCATAAAAGAAAACAGTAAAAAGCACCTAATAAAGGTTGATTTTTCTCGTACGCCAGGAGACTTTGCCGTGGGTTACTTATACATGTCCCATTTCGGGGCGAGGTGTAAGGCATCTACCACGATGAACAAGTCTTAGTATGAGAATTTTTCAAAAACAACAAACTCAAAACACTTCTTCAAAAAACACTGAACAAAGAATAAATGTCTCTCCTTTGGGAATTCCTTTCTCATCACCTTCACTCATAACGTAATAACTTGCTCCTACTTGTCACTTTGCAAGATGGTAACGCACTTGTGCCAGACGAGCCTGCAACACCTGAGCATAGGCAGCGGGGTAGGGCTCGTTCGAGCACATTCTTTATTTTCCCTAAATTTTCCCATTTCGATTTCTTTTCTAGTTCCCTTTCTCACTTCTATTCCAGTTATCAATTTCAGTTCAACAACATCTTATTTCTCACCCTTTGAAATAGACAAACAAACGTGGATCCCATCGGGTACGGCGGACGATCTGGGGTTCTAATACATTCCCAGTTCGTAACTGACTCCTGAACCCAGATCATTGGTTCGTAGGACCTTGTCCTTTACTTTTCCCTTCGGTTTTTGCAGCATTACCTTTCCCATTCATTCGGGATAAAAATTTCTGGCTGGAAACTCTACATTTTTCGTGCCACTTTCGCGTTTGTACTAGGATGAAAATCCCTGGAGCGACACATTCAACTGGTCACAACCATTACTTTGGTTAGCACATTCAACACAATTCTCAAAGTAACCAGAGAACACATGTCCCTTCATCAATCTACTCTTTACCACCAATAAATAAGTCTTCACTAAATTCATATCAGAAACAAGGTTCAGACCCTCACCATCATCCACAGCATTCATTCTGGCACCACTGTGATTAGACATTGGATTGTTGAGTACACTTGGGGGAGGAGAAAAATTGATAACCGTAGAGTCCATCAAATATTTCACTTTGAACTGTAAAGCCCTACACTTCTCAGTTGTGTACCCAGAAGCATCATAATGGAAAGTTCATTGAGCATTGGCATCATACCCTTGAGGTAAAGGTCCCACAGGAGGTGCCAAGTTTCTTAACTGAATCATGTTTAACTCCAACAATATTTGTAATAGAGCAGCATACATCATAGGAATTGGCTTAATGACCCTATCAGCTTGTCGGGGTTGACATTGCTGATACTATCTTTGTTGTTGGCTATTCTGTTGTGGTCGCTGCTTCTGTTGAGCAGGCTCTATAGAAATAGTGATGGAAGACACTTGAGAATAGTAATTAGGACGGCCTCTGCCCATGCCTCTTCCATACACAACATTAGTTTCCCCCTCTCTCCTCCTCTAAGGACCAGTAAAAGGCTTTCTCGCTCTAGATGAGCTCGCTCCGCGAACATCCTGAATCTTACCCATCTTTAACAAACTTTCAAACCTCTCACCGACAACAATAATATTAGCAAAACCTGTGGATAGGCAGGCAGTTAATCTATCAAGATACGCCCCTTGTAATGTTCCCATAAACATATTGACCATTTCACAATCAAGTAGGGGAGGTTGAACTCTAGCAACGAGTTGGCGCCAACGCTAGGCATACTCCTTGAAACTTTCTTTAGTTGTCTAGGTCATACTCGGAAGTTGAGTACGAATGGGCGCCATATCCATGTTATACTGATATTGTTTCACAAAGGCTTCGGCCAACTCTTTCCAGCTTCTCACATATGCTCTATTCAATTTCATATACCACTCATGCGATGCCCCGATAAGGCTATCTTGGAAGTAATACATCCATAATTTCTCATCGTCTGTATGGGCAACAATCCTCCCAGAATAAGCCTACAGATGGGTCTTTGGACAAGTACAACCATAATACTTCTCGAAAGTAGGGGGTTTGAACTTATGGGGAATGCTTACTCCTGGAACCAACCCCAAATCAGACACATCAAAACCAAGGGTGTTTTGTGATTCAATAGATCTAATCCTTTCAGCAAATTCATCAAATCTACAGTTCACAATAGTGTTTTGTGCCTCCATATTCTCATCTACCAAAGTCAATTGGTCCTCTTGACCATCCATGTAAGCACCATGACGACCCACGTCTCCGCCCGGAGCACCATTCATATTAGCAACAGGGGTAACTACAGGATTACCATGAGGAGTTGGAATGTAATTTCCTGCATTACCTTCTGGAGCTTCTTGAGTTCTCTCACCACTTCTCTAATCCTTTCTTGATTCTAGTGCATTTTTGTCATCAAAGTCATGAATTGATCCATACGTGCCCTTAATTCAGCCAACTCTACCTGCATTTGATCCATAATCCTTGTCATATTTTCCCTTGTCAAGTATCGGTTAACTCTCTTGTCATCTATAGTGCCTGAAATATAAGAGACGTCAGAAACCGGAAACTTGTACCTGAAAAACAAGATAAAGGGTGATAAGCATGTTATGTAATGGTGTGTCTTACATTTTCAAGGCCATTAATGCCCCAGTTCCGGTATTCAATTACAATTAAAGAAATCCAGAAGGCTTTTGGGCCTTGACTTTTGAGAGGAATCAATCACACAAGACTCAAATATGGTTGTTCTGGATGAACAAATGTCGGTGCATGGACGATGTCGCTCCTCGGACCTTCGTCCCGGTGCAAACGCGAACGGTCAGTGATGTTGGAGGTTAAGGTCGAATAGACTCGCCAGCTAGGCATTTTTATCCCGAAGGAAAGGTAATGCTGCATAAACCTGGAAGGGTATGGATAAGACGGTTGTGAACCAGAGAAACTGAGAAATGGGGCTGGTTAAGAGCTGGGAAGGTATTAGCACCCAGATCGTCTATCGTACTCGACGGGATCCACGCTTACTTGATTGTGTTTAAAAGGGGTAGTGTATGTGTTGATTGTGTATGAAAAGCTAGGAATGAATGTACAATGTGTCAGTGCCAAAGAGAGGGTGAAATGCTCAAGACTGAGGCTTAGAAAGAAAGCTGGAAGGAGAGGGGGAAGACAAAGAGACTTTTGTTCGATAACTGTTAAGTTATGCCTACCTATCCTCTCGTGCAATGAGGAAGTCAGAACAGCGTAGTTCGACTCAAAGAGACTGGATGATTTTGTTGTGAACTGCTTGCTTGTCTATGCTCAAGTGTGTGACTCGTTTGGCTTGAGCGCTAACTGTCTTGCATTAGACGGAAGAAGAAAGTTCCCGTTTTTCAGAGTGAATATGATGAGAAAATAATCACGGAGGAGACATTTATTGTTTGTTTTTGTGCTTTCAGTTTTTTATTGTTTTTGGTGTTTTGCATAGGATAATGAGCTTGAGCCTTAATCAAGGGTTGTAAACTCATTATATCACCCCTGATTAGGGATAATGAGCCTACTTAAGTGTGAGATAAGCATCTCAACTTAATTACCATGATGATATAGGATTAAGATCATTAACCTACTTGTAATTATTAAGTGTTTTTGGATTTTCTTTAGTGTTAAGTAATGAGTTTAATCTCCAATCAAAATTTTGTGAACTCATTACACCATCCTAAGAGAAGGATGATAGATGAGAACACTTAAGCTGAGGAAGACACCTCAACTTAATCCATGGTTAGGGACTAAATTCATTATATAACAAGCCTTTATTAAGTGGATTTTAATTAAAGGGTGAGATTAAGAAGTGGATTTTATGTTTGTAAGACTAGTTTGAGGGGGACTTGTCCATTAAACACTAGGGTTAATCCCTTTAAACCAAAAGGAAGAGATGTAACCCTAATATAAGGCCCAAGTTACCAGCCTAAGTCTTAATCATTATTAGGTGTTTTGATTAAGAGGTGTAAACAAATTAAAGGTTTAACACTAAGGATTAAAGTTATACACTCCATTCTAAGATAAGGATACATGTATAACGCTAATTCAAAGTCCTAAAGCCTTAAGTGTTTAGTCTCTGATTATGAGATGAGAAGAATGACTCAAGGAGACTCAAAGGTAAAAGACTATGGGAGACTATATACAACCCTAAATTTATCATGCTTGGGTGTTCCTATGGTTTGTGAGTCTTAAAGAGAAGATCTTCAGGAGGCCACCAAGGAAGAAGAAGCAAATGAAACAGAGAAGGAGAAAGAGAATAGGTTACTTACTTCCTGAAGAAGATAAGTAACCTAAGAGAAAGAGATAGGAGCAAGAGAGCACAAGTGAAGAAATTTCACTTCAAAGACAAGTAAATAATGCATATGAAGAGATAAGAAGAAGGTTGGGTGTGGAGGCAAATCCACATCCCAAACAACTTACCATGAGCCCCTGAAAGGTTAGTATGAATGCAAAAGATGTAAAGCAAAATGAAATAAAGCAAATGATGATGCAATGATCAAGACCATAAGTGTAAACATGATGCAAATGTGCTATGAAATGATGCAAAGACATGTGAGATGTTTATGAATGTTCATACAAGGGATGAGATGCAAAACAAGGCATGTTAGAAGCTTAGAAACAGATGGATACACATGAAAAACAATGAATGCAAAGCATACCAAATGAATTAAGAAATGTTCAAGAAATATTCAAACTTGTCTTAAGATGTCTAAGATGTCATACAAATTCTTGAAATGTCATGGCAAGTTCACATGATGATGATATGCAAAGATGAATGCAAATGAACATAAAAAATTAGGGTTTTATGGAAGTATGAGATGCACATGACCAAAACAGAAGCATACATCATGATAAAAATTTGAAAATGAATTCAAACAAACCCTAAACACATACAAGATCACTCCCCAAAGATGGAGGTCAGAAGCTAAACCTAAATGAAGTTATGAATTTCCTAAGTTAGCTAGGGTTTTTGGGTGATTTTTCATGAAAAATGCAAAACAATTTGAAAATGCAATGCAAAATTATGAGTTAAATAACCTAGATACTAGATGCAAAGTATGAAAGAATGCAAAAAGAACCAAATGCAAACTCATCATGGTTGATCATAAATGATTTTTTCAAGTTAGGGTTAGAAAAATGTGAATTTTATAAACCCTAATTCAAAGTAAATTGTGAAAATATGATCAAACCTAAAAAGAAATTTGTATGATGAGTTTGTAAATTGTTCTAAATGTATGAGAATGCTTCATGAATTATTTGGTGATTTTTAAATACCTAAATGTATTTTTAATTAAATAAAATCAATTAATTAGTTAAATAAAACATTTAAATGATTTAAAAATACATTTTTAATGCAAAAATTGAAAATAAAAATATTTTTGAGTTTTGAAAAATATTTGAAATGAAAATGCAGAAAATGGTGATTTTATAAATATTTTTGCTATTTTTAATAAATATGTGAAAATAAATGAAATAAAATAAAAGAGAAAATAAAAAGTCATGCAAATGAGTGGATCAGATTTGAAGTTGAGAGGATCAAAGGCCCAGATGCAAAGTCCACGTGACTTAGGGTATGGCAATCTGATGGTTGGGGTTCAAACTCCCATCTCGCGCGTGATCGTGTTGCTAGAATTCAAACTGAGCTAAAAACTTAATTATATTAATTAACTATGAATTAGGGTTAAGTGAAGCATCAGGACCGTTCGTACGCTTAAACTAAACAAGATCCTGTGGCCAAGATTTAAACTAGACAATTAATTAAGATTAGCCCTAATGACTTTCAGGAGACCAGAGATAAGCTCCGATCGTCTTCTCCGGCGGCTCCCTCATTCTAACTCTCTCCACAGGCCATGAAAACGTCCCAAAATCTCCATAATCAACCCACTAACAACATTAAACAAGAATCAAGCCACAAAATTCATTTATTTTGCATCAAACAAGAGAATCGAACCAAAACGGAAAACTTGCAAAAACTTCAGAAGCTAAATAAATTCAACATACTTCATCATTTTCAATAATTCAAAGCTCAACATGATCAGCAAGACAAACTCTACCATATTGAAACTTAAAAATGGAGTTCTGGAAAAATGATTCAAGAGAGCTACCTGAGCTAGAGCTTTTCAAAGATAGATTTCCAGGCCTCATCTCTTGTGCAAAACCACTCCAATGGATCCCTTTGTGCTTCTGAAAGGCTTAGATGTAGTTTATATGAGCTGTTTTGGAAGTTCCAGTTCTGAAGTTCAAAAATTGTGTCTTTGTTTGAGAAGCTTTTAGGCCATGGTGAAGGGTGGTTTGTGTTCCTTGAGTGATTTTGAGATGAATGTTGCAAAGAGTTTTGAGTTTTGTTGGTTGTGTGATAAAATTAGAAGAGAGGAAGATTTTGAGGATTTTTTGTGATTCTGAATGTATGAGATGTTTCAATGCTTGATGATCTGTTCTTTGTGCTCCTTAGGGTCAGTATAAGCAAGTGTGATTGGCCAGAGGGTTGGTGTGGCATAGTTTGATTGGTATGGGTTAATTTGCAAAAAAGTCAAAGTTGTGTCATAGAAGGCATGGCATGGGACATAAGTGATTTGAAGAGTGGTTCTGCCTCAGCTAGCTTCAAGGAGGTCTCTTGGATTGAATTTGATGATCTGTACCACTTGGATTGCAAGATAGCATGGCTTTTGCAATTTTCGCTCTTTGGAAATTTTGTGAAGATTAGGCATGAAAACTTATGATCCAAGGCATGATTTTAATCTTGCAATGTTGTATGAACATGTTATGAAGCTTAGAGATGCATTAGAGGTCACAAGAGTGCTTGGAACTTGATTTTGCAAAATTCCCTCTTTGGCATGAACTTGAAATTTATAAGATTTTTCCCAACTTTGAAACATCATATCTTGAGTTCTAGGATGAATCAAAAGGAGTTCTTGTACTTTTTGAAAATGGGAAGATCCAATCTACAAATTTCATGTTTAAAGATTTTTCATTTGAAGCCTTTTTGATCAAGAAAGTGGAGGTTGAAAATCTTTCCCATAATGGAAAGTTTTCATTACAAGTCATGTCCAAAAATGGAAAGTTTGCAAATGGCTCAAAATTCTTCAATCTTGTGAACTTATAACCACTTATAAGATCAAATAAAGATCACAGAATCTCAAAATGATGAAGATGACCCTTTGGTACCATTGGTGGTGGCCTCAGATGCCCTGATTCTGACTTTTCTTGCACAATAAGTTACTAGTTGATCAGATGACTTCCATAATGAATTTATTCATAAAATTTGGTACACATGCTCCTTATAACATATAAAGACCATTAGAATCAAGAATGACCAAACAATTTGAGTTTAAGGGCCTCAAACCCAAAACCCTAATTTTAGGTCATCTGTATAGGAACTGCTCAGTCTGCTTGAACACCTTTGCAATGCTTTGTGATTTTTTGTTTACTTTAATGAACTTTTGGGAGCATAAGATTATCATAGAACACTCATGGACCATCTTGGAATGCTTCAAGACCTTTGAGATAGCTCAGATCACCTCTTGGATTCATCTGATCACAAACCCTAATTGTGCAACTTATGCAGTGAAATAAACTATGCAATATGAGATGGTATGATTATGCAATGCAATATGAAAGATCATAAGCTATGGTGTGAGAAACACGTGAGGGAAAATTTGGGGTGTTTACAGCTGCCCCTATTCAAGCATGAGTTAGTTGTGCAGGGTGTAAGCACCTGGCTTAACAGACAAACAAGATAACTTGTGGTTGAATACCAAGACAGTCCAAAATTTGCACTCTTTATTAAAAGAAGAAAAGGGATATAAATTGTAACAGATAGTATAGTATGAGTATCAAATGAAAGCGATGGAGGATGACCATCGAGCAAAGGACGGCTGCTAGGGATGAAAAAAGGTAAGTAAAGCAATGACGGGGACGACCATCATGCTGGGAAATAAAGAGACCGCGACGGGGACGACCATCGGGTAAACTGATGAAGGACGATCATCAGGATAAAGGAAAAGAACACGACAGGGACGGCCATCGGGTAAAGAAATAAAACTCTCTAGGGATTAAAGAAATGAGGAAAGCACTGACGGAGATGGCCATCAGGTTAAAGGGTAAATAAACCACGACGGGGACGGCCATCGGGTAAAAGAATAAATGAAATAATGATGATGGATGGTCATCAAAAGGTGAAGGATGATCACCTAGCAGGGGACGGCTACTGGAAATATTACGACATATGACGAATTCCGGATAGAAAAGATTAACGATGGGTACGGCCATCGGATAAGCATGATGAAGGACGATCATCAAGAGGTGAAGGACAATCACCAAGCAGGGTACGGCTGCTCTGATATCACGACATAGGACGAATGTCGGATAGAAAAGATCAACGATGGGGATGGCCATCGGATAAGCATGATGAAGGACGATCATCAAGAGGTGAAGTATGATCACCTAGCAGGGGAAGGCTGCTCTTGGGGATTATCTCGACATAGGACGAATGTCGGATAAAAGGATCAACGATGGGGATGGCCATCGGATAAATAATGAGGGACGGTCATCATAAAGTGAAGGACGATCACCTAATAGGGGACGGCTGCTAAAACAATATCGCGACATAGGACGAATGCCTGATAGAAAGTTCCAACAATGGGGATTCCACAGGGAGAAAGGATGGGGGGTCGTCATCCAAAGGTGAAGGATGATCACCTGGCAGGGGACGGCTGCCGAAAATATCACGAAAAAGTTGTTTTGTTGGTGACTTACTGGGGAATGGTAAACACGGACGAGTGCTTACGCTTTAAAATAAGCAGTATGAGTGTTTGACAGTGTGTATAGACTAAAGATGCGGACGAGCATCCTTAGGACCACGATACGGACGAGTATCGATAGAAACAAATGTTGACACGTGTTTAAGGATGATGATACGGATGGGTATCAATCGGTTAAGCAAGGAACATGGACAAGTGTTGATCTGCTAAGGGGATGATACATACAAGATACAGACGAGTATCAGAGGATTGTGTATAAGTATGTGCAAGTGTTTGACATGCTGGGGAAATATGTGCAAAACACGGACGAGTGTCAAAAGATTGAGCAAGGGACACAGACGAGTGTTTGACTTGCTGGGGAAGTATGACACGGGCGAGTGTCAAAAAGAATATGTACAAGTATGAACAAGTATCTATATTGAGAGTGCAAAAAGTATTCTGGCTTTGTCTGCGGGGGGATAAGTTTTATATATTGCTGGTGAAGTGATTCTGATGTTTGCAGGTGATTGGCTTGACCCTCGCTTATGATCATGCAAATGTTTGATTTTTTGCTGTAATGCTCCGTATTAGACGGAATGCTACGCCTATTTTGGGGAAAAATGATGTGAATGTTATGATTATGCAAAATGAGAACCGATCCGAGATCCGGATCCTGCGGGGAGAAAGATCTCTGGGCGATCTTTCTAGAGGGAGAACTCCGTTGGGGAAAGAGATCATTGGCCGATCTGTGGGGAGGGAGGATCACCGAACGATCTTCCTAGGGAACTATATGGGGAACTCGGCTGGGGAAGCTTCTGTTAAAGAGACTCATGATGGGGATGAGGAGGCTTCGGCAAACCGCTGGGGAACAGAAAATCCTTGCAACTCTACTGGGGAGAAATTAGCAACTCCGCGGGAAAACGATTATGGCGACTTTGCTGAGGATGAGAAAATCCTGGCAACTCGGATGGGGAACAGAAAGTCCTGGCGACTAGCTAAGGAAAAGAAAAACTCTGGCAACTTGCTGGGGAACAACAGTTTAAGCATTGCTCGGGAGATCCTGCTTGGGGAGAAGAGAACTTCTGGGAAGTAATCTGTTGTAAATCCTTCGTCCAAGAGACACGCTGGGGATTTAATGAGTTTCTCGAAGGATCCTCTGAGGGGATGACAGCTTCATGGGGGAATACTTCTGTCAAGTAACCCTGCTGATGAGGTGATTGCTGACTTGGCTGAGGATACGAGGCTTGATATACCCCATGTTGTGAGATTGTCTGTCTTGAGTACCTGCAACCTGTTAAAATGAAACGCACAAGTGTCCCGAGGTATCCTCAACCGGATTCTGTCATAGGAGTTAGATTTACTTAAGAGCAAATATTTCTTGCAAGCATTTATTGGAAATGGCTTATATGTTTTCATGCAAGTGTTGTATTATGAACTTTGGACATTTTGCAAACGAAACAAAAATGTACAAAACAAAGTGTGACTGAATATTCTAATTTTATTGATTTGTGTGCCCTGAATGGGTAAGTACAGTGAAGAAGCGAATCCCTAAAAGGAGGAGATTGTTGTAAATTGAGAAAATAAAGGTGTTGGCAATGTTGAAGTTGACGCTCTAGTGAGCTTCCTTTGCTATGACTTGTATGACCTTGACGTTCTTCTTATCTTGATTTCCGAAGAAGGTTGATTCTGACCGACGCTTTATCCTTTCGAAGCTTGCCATGTTGTGAGTGATACAGACGAATTCAGAATGCAGTTGTTCGCTTTTTTCCAGATTTTGCGTCGATCGCCCTTTCGGGTTTTCAATCCACTGGGATACCCATTTTTTCCTGAGTTGTTCGATGTGGCTTTTCAACTCAGCGGGTGTACACATTTTTTTCTTATAAAAAATTTTCCCTTATTTTTTCCCGAGTCTTTTATTCTGTTTTTGACTCGCTGGGATGCCCTATTTTTTCCTGGACTTACATTCTGTTTTTATGTCCAGCGGGTATTTTATGTTGTTGCACCCCAAAATTTTCCCTCCCACAATCAAAACAACCTCTCAATACTTCTAGATGATCATAAGATCCTCAAGACTCCCAATTGATCAAGAAGTGTGGAAGTTTCCCCAGACAATGCCTCCTCCTAAGCAAAGTGTCCAAAACTAGGGTTTTTTGTTTCCTCAGGTTAAAATTAGTTTCAAGGCCTCAAGTGAGCTTCATAACATCCCACATGTATTCAAGAATCCCCATGTAGAGTTTCAAATCTTTCCCAAAGAGCTTGCCCAGTCAGATGATCAGATATGTAAAAATCAGTCAAATTAGTTAAAAAGTCAAACTGAGGTCAACTGTGGTCAAATTAAAGTCAAACTTTAAGATTTTTTGCCAACATCAATTTTATGCAGTAAAATTCATCATTTGATCAAGGGTTGATCATGATTCATCCAGAAAGTTTCAGATCATCAAGAATCAGGAGTTTCTAAATTAGGGTTATCTAAGGAAAAGTCAACTGAACTTTGACCAGCCATAACTTTCACATGCTTCATCAATAATTTCCCATCCAAAGCTCGATTTGAAGGAAATTGAATTCTTTACAACTTTTTGTCTCACAATCCAAGCCTAAAAATGCTTCATTTGGAAGGTATGAGCTAAAACATTACAAGTCATTTCAAAAGTCAACAAAAAGTCAACATCTTCCAAAGGGCATAATTTGAAAATGGTAAAAGATATGGACATGAGACCAAAGAGGTTTGTTAGAGAACTCTTTAAGCTTTCCAAAATGTCCAAGAACACCTTCATAGCCTTAATATTGAAGGATTTGTGCCTTGTCAAAGTTGGGAGATTTTTGAAGGGTGTATGAAGAAAATAAGGCCTTAAAACCAATTTTTTCCAAATGGGCCTATTATGTTGCAATCCAATCTTTGTGATGACCTCAAGCACGACCCAAAACCAAAAAGTTCTGATTTTGATTATTTATTTATTATTTATTTTGATTTTATTCATTAAAATATAATTTAAATATAAATTAAATATGTAAAATCAAATATTGGACAAGATATGTGATTGGAAATCATTTAAATCATATTTGGAATGATTGAAAGTCAATTGAAGTTAGATTGGATCAAAATTGGAAAGAATGGATGAGATTTTTTGAGTATTTGAAAGTGAGAAATCTTCATGATCAAGTTATCTCATAAGCCCGCAAATTCATAGGTTTTTTGACCTAAATGCCATCCTTATAAGTTCATGAACTCAACACCAGCATTGGACACGAATTTGTAGCAGCTAAGAACACCAAACCAATTTCAAAAAAATCAAGGAAAAGTCAAATTTGGATTCTTGAATTTTGTTGTTTTTCAAGTGATTTAAAGGTGGCAAAGCATTCCTTGATGATCATTGAACACATTTACATCATTTTCATCGCCTGAAACCACCTCATATGCCATAATCGATTCATCATCATGCATGCTTTAATTTTTTTTCGAACTCATACATGTGGCTATGATAATTTGTTTTCTTTGATTGATTCTTGTTTGTGATAATCTAAGGAAGCTTTCTGGGCAATTTAATCGAAGGTGTATAGCCGTAAGCTTGAAACGCCATTACTAGGGTTTCAAAGCTCAAATTGGGGTTTCTTGAATAATTTAATTTAAATGAATTGTAATAACGTGGTTACACTGTATTTGGTTTAAGGATTTTGTAGGTATGCTTGATTTCATGAAATTTTACAGGTTTCATGGCCATTGACGAAAACCTAGGAAATCCTATAAAAGTTGGATCGCAGGAAAATTCGCAGGTGGAGGCGAAGGAAAATTCGCAGGTAACCTGAGGAAGAAGATGAAGTTTTGGCGCGGAAAGAATTTTTCAAATTATTGATAGGGCATAAAAAGAATCCACTCCATATGAATATCACAAGCGCGTGCTTGGCTCAGTTGGTTTTGTGTGATCGCTAGTGAGGTAATGGACCTAGGTTCGATTCCCAGGTCCTATCTTTTTGAGCTATTTTCCAGTTTGTTTATATTTTCTAGTTTTTTATGTTTTTAATTGATTTCTTTTCAAAACAATTATTAGAATAATTCATTAAAATTAAAAAAAAATTTCTTAATTAAAATAACCATTAATATTTTTCTTATTTAAAATAAGCAAGATGTAAATATTAAATAATATTTTCTTAAATAATTTAGTTATTATTATTATTTATAAATTAATTAATTCATAGATTAATTGGTAATTAAATTTCTGTTTTTCTAAATTACTCTAACTTTTCTAAAAAATCTTAATAAATTTTTTTTATTCTAATTAAATTCCTAATTATTTTTCTTCAGCCATAATTATGTATATAATTAAATTTTCTTTATATTTTCATAAATTAATAATAATTTTTGTATATATTCAGTTTTTGTATATTATAATTAATAATGAATCCTCTTTAATAAAAAATATAAATTTAACCTAAAAACTTAATTTATTTTCTCTAACCCTAATATTTCCCTAAACCTACTTTTTTTTATTATAACTTTAATTTAATTTTTAATTTTAAACCTTAAATTTCTCTATTTAATCTCATTATTATTTGTGCTTTATTACTATTGTTTATTTATTATTTTTATTATATCTATTATTATTGCTTTATAATTCCTTTTTTATTTGATTATTTTGTATCTGCCCATAAGCCTTGTAATAGTTTAGAATTTTCTTTTCGCTTCTTATTTTTTAATATAAACTGCGTGGTTAGTAATTTAGGGAGTGTACGAAACTAATTGTAATTAAATTAACTTAGATAATTAATTAAAAAAATATAAATATTTAAAAATCTACACTCACACACGTAAGCCAATCTTTGATCGCCATCTTGCACTTCTTAGGGTATTCCTCTTGGTTGCCTTTAAATATGGTCAAGTCCCCTCAAAAATAGGGGTGTTTTAAAGCAAAGTCCCTTCAAGTATAAATCATCATAGTCCCTTCAGTTTAAAAGATCAAGTCCCTTCGAGGTTGCCTACGATAATGATCTTGTCCCTTCGAATAAATGATGATAGTCCCTACGAATTGCTAAAGACACCCTTACTTGTTGCCTTCATTGACCATACGATGACCCTACGCTTGTCCCTTAACAAATCCACGGTAATGACTACCTATTCCTTAATAATAGGGATAGTCTTACCCTAGAAAGAACATACAAGAACATGAAAGACTCAATCTAGGGTAAGTACCTCTTAGTTGCTTGCTCACATTTCAAAAAATACTTTTTACACCTCACTTTTTTAAACATTTTTTCAAAACAAGGCTTTGTATACATCCATACGAGGATCATTACAAAGTACTTAGAAAAATTTCTAATCACACATTACACTCTTCAAAAAACATATTAAGTGAGATAAGTAACTAAGAGCCCATGGATAACCATGGATATAAAGGGTGATAACACCTTCCCTTTATATAACCTACCCCTCGAACTCAAGTCTTTTAAAAATAGGTCTTTCCTGTTCTTTTATGTCCTTTCCTTATGGATAAAATAAAAGTCGGTGGCGACTCTTGCTATCGGCAACATTTATAGAAAGTCAGTTCTCCCACCGTGTTACATATGCGAAGTATTTTTTAACTGCATTTGAATTCACAAGAGATAAGAAATCCTCGCCATCCATAGTAGTAAGCATCAGTGCCCCACCAGAGAAAACTTTCTTTACTATGAATGGGCATTTGTAGTTTGGCGTTCATTTGCCCATGTGGTCTGTATGAGGAGGAAGAAGTCTTTTCGGAACAAGCTCTCTCACTTGGTATTCCCGAGGTCTGACTTACTGATCGAAGGCTTTCTTCATTTGCTTTTGATATAACTGCCCATGACAGATGGCTGCTAATTTCTTTTCTTAAATCAGACTCAGTTGATTATATCGAGATCGGACCCATTCTGCTTCATCCAGTTTCATATCCATCATTACCCGTAAGGAGGGTAGTTCAACTTCAACAGGTAGGATATCTTCCATACCATACACAAGTTGATAAGTTGTTGCCCCATTAGATGTTCTGATAAAGGTTTGGTACCCATGCAAGGCAAATGGTAGCATTTCGTGCCAGTCTTTGTAGGTGACTACCATCTTCTGCACAATCTTCTTAATATTCTTGTTAGCAGCCTCAACAGCGCCATTCATCTTTGGCCTGTAAGGAGAAGAATTGTGATGTTGAATTTTGAAGTCCCGGCAAAGTTTTGCCATCATCTTGTTGTTCAAATTGGAACCATTATCAGTAATGATTCGCTCGGGAACTCCATATCGACAGATGATATCCCTTTTCAGAAATTGAGCTACCACTTGCCTGGTGACATTTGCATATGAAGTTGCTTCAACCCATTTGGTGAAGTAATCAATGGCTACCAGGATGAATTTGTGACCATTTGAAGCATTCGGTTCAATCTTTCCAATCATATCAATGCCCCACATGGCAAAGGGCCAAGGTGAAGACATTATATTCAAAGGATTCAAAGGCATATGCACTTTATCTGCGTAGATCTGGAATTTGTGGCATTTTCTGGCGTAGGCACAACAATATGCATCCATTATGATCCAATAGTAACCTGATCTTAACAATTTCTTTGCCATTGCATGTCCTCCGGCATGGGTACCGAAAGAACCTTCATGTACTTCGTGCATCAGTAGATCTGCTTCCTTCTTGTCAACACATCTGAGCAAGACCATGTTGAAGTTTTGCTTGTACAAAGAACCATCAGTATTGAGGAAGAAACTGCCGGCTAGCCTTATTAATATCTTCTTATCGTTTGACGATGCCCCATGTGGGTATGTCTGAGTTTCCAAGAAGCATTTGATGTCATGGTACCAAGGCTTGTTATCAGTGATTCTGTCCACAGAGAATACATATGTCGGTCTGTCCAGTCTGGATACCAAAATCTGAGGTACATAATTGGCGACATGTACTCTGATCATGGATGAAATGGTAGCCAAAGTGTCTGCAAACTGATTCTCATCTCGAGGGATGTATTCAAGCTTAACTGTTGTGAAGAAGGTCAACAATCTCCTCGTATAGTCACGGTAGGGAATCAGATGCTCCTGATGAGTGTACCACTTGTCGTTGGTCTGGTTGATTACCAAAGCCAAATCTCTGAATACATTCAAGGTTTTGATCCTGAGGTCAATGGCTTCCTCAAGACCCATGATACAAGCTTCGTATTCTTCTTCGTTGTTAGTGCAGGCAAAGGTGAGCCTTGCTGAGAAAGGCATATGAACTCCTTTGGGTGTAATAAGCATTGCACCAACCCCACGACCGTTGCAATTAACTGCCCCGTCAAACATCATAGTCCATGCTTCTTATGGGTCGGGCCCTTCAGTGTGAATAGGCTTTTCACAATCTTTTTCTTTTAAGAACATGATGTCTTCATCAGGGAAGTCAAATCTCATAGGCTGGTAGTCATCAATGGGTTGCTCAGCCAGATAGTCAGACAATACACTGCCCTTAATGGATTTCTGAGAGGTGTACTGAATGTCATACTCTGTTAGAATCATTTGCCACCTGGAAACCCTTCCGGTAAGTGTTGGCTTCTCAAATATGTACTTGATTGGATCCATCTTTGAGACCAATAAGGTAGTATGAGTCAACATATACTGTCTTAGTCGGCGAGCAGCCCACGCTAAAGCACATCAAGTTTTCTCGAGCAGTGAATAATGTTGTTCACAATCGGTAAACTTTTTTCTTAGGTAGTATATTGCATACTCTTTTCGACCAGACTCATCATGATGGCCCAACACACACCCCATCGACTCTTCTAATACTGTCAGGTACATGATTAGAGGTTTCCCTTCGACTGGAGGCATGGGAATTGGAGGTTCTTGCAGATATTCTTTAATCTTGTCAAAAGCTCTCTGACAATCATCGTTCCACCTGACTGTTTGCTCTTTTCTTAATAGCTTGAACAAGGGTTCGCAGGTTGCAGTGAGATGAGATATGAACCTTGAGATGTAGTTCAATCTACCTAAGAACCCTCGAACTTCTTTCTCAGTCTTAGGTGCAGGCATTTCCTGAATTTCCTTGACTTTGTCAGGATCAACCTCAATCCCTTTTCCACTTACAATAAAACCCAGCAGCTTACCAGAACGTACCCCGAATGTGCATTTGTTGGGGTTCAACTTTAACTGATACTTTCTGAAACGCTTGAAAAGTTTTAATAGGTTTACCAGATGATCTTCCTCTATAAGGGGCTTGGTAATCATGTCATCCACGTAGCACTCAATTTCTTTATGGATCATGTCATGGAATAATGTTACCATAGCTCGTTGATATGTTGCACCGGCGTTCTTCAGACCAAACGGCATTACTTTGTAGCAGAACGTGCCCCAAGGTGTGATGAAAGTTGTCTTCTCCATGTCTTCAGGCGACATCTTAATCTGATTGTATCCGGAGAATCCGTCCATAAAGGAAAATACCGAGAACTGAGTTGTGTTATCCACCAATACGTCAATGTGAGGTAATGGGAAGTCATCCTTCGGGCTAGCTCTGTTTAGATCCTGGTAATCGACACACATATGCACCTTGCCATATTTCTTAGGTACGGGTACAATTTTAGCAACCCAAGGCGGGTAACTAGTTACAGCGAGAAAAACGGCGTCCCACTGCTTTTGTACTTCCTCTTTGATTTTCATGGCCATGTTCGGGCGAGTACGGTGCAATTTCTGTTTAACTGGCGGACAATCCTCCTTCAATGGCAGCTTGTGCATGACAATATCTGTATCCAAACCCGACATATCTTGATAAGACCAAGCGAACACATCGACATATTCTCGGAGCATACTAATGAGTTGTTCTTTTACTTAAGCTTGCAGACTGGCCCCGATCTTCACCTCTTTCACATCTTCCTCTGTACCAAGATTGATAGTCTCAACCTCCTCCTAATGAGGAGCAATCACCTTTTCCTCTTGTCTCAATAACCTAGCCAGCTCTTCAGGAAAATCATAGTCTTCATCAACCCCTTCATCTGCTTGATTAATCGGATTGTCGAAGTCATACGAGGTCATAACAGTGTTGTTGTCGGTGCATTCTGGAGGGCTATCTCTGCAAGGGTTGAGAGTTGTTCATTTTAGTGATTGATTTTATCTTATTTAGAAAAAGTGAATGAAGTTATTATTGAGAAAAACATTGCCATTTATTGTTTTGTGCAAAAATAACAAAAATGAAAGACAGTGAGCGAAAAGATTGTTTGCAAAAGATGTCCATTGTTCATTAATTTCAATTTGCACAAAATACATATATGGCCCTATTACAAAATGAGTCCTGACACCTTGGGCAAGATGCAGGACTTGATGCATGCTTAAACAGGAAATAATAATTACTCTCCGGCAGTAACCCTTATAATTTCCTGGGAAGACCAGTTGAGGACTTGTTGGCCCGGGACTCTTGGAAGAATCCAGCTTTCCAGGTTGTATTCGCTTTCAGCCTCGTCTTCCACATTGTTGATAGCATCTGAGGTCAGCATTCCCCCACTTATGAACTTGGGAGCTTTAGTAGCCTCCTCTTGGACCTGTCGGGATGGTATGTAACCCAAACTGAACTTGTCTTCTTTAATCTGAACTTGTAGCAGCTTGCCCCAGCCTTGGGTGTTCCCGTCTTCAACAACCTTCCGAGCTTGTTTGTAAGAAGAAATTAAAGTACCCGACACTTTAGTTGTTGCTTCATTGACATTAAGAGCTTCAAAACCCTGACTCATTGTTTCATGGACCTTTCTATCCATCTCTATATACTTGTAGGTGGCCAGATGACTGACAAAAATGTATTCCTCTCCACAGATGGTGATAATTTGTCCCTCCCACTCGTATTTCAACTTCTGGTGAAGGGTAGACGTTACTGCACCAGCGACATGAATCCAAGGTCTACCCAACAAACAGCTGTAGGCAGGTTGAATGTCCATCACATAGAAGGTCGTTTTGAAAATATGTGGGCCAATTACCACAGGCAACTCAATTTCTCCAAGAACCGATCTCTTAGAACCATCGAAGGCTCTCACAACTAGGTTACTCGGGCGGAGTGCAAGACCATCATATTCCAACTAGACCAAGGCTTTCTTTGGAAGGAAATTGAGAGATGACCCAGTGTCAACCAAGACATGAGAAAGTACAGCATCTTTGCACTCCAAGGTGATATGTAAAGCCTTATTATGATTATGGCCCTCCACAGTCAGATCTGCATTGGTGAAACCTAGCCTGTGGCTAGTGTTGACATTTGAAACCACCATCTCTAGCTGATTAACTGTAATCTCCTCCGGCACGTAAGTTGCGTGCAGGACTTTGAGAAGTGTGTTCCTGTGAGCTTTAGAACACATGAGCAATGATAGTATGGAGATCTTGGAGGGTGTCTGGTGAAGCTGATCCACAACCCTGTAGTCACTCTTCTTAATAATCCTCATGAACTCGTCTACATCCTGATCAAAGGATGTCCTCTGAGTTTCTTTGGCAATTGGTTCTTCTGGCACCACATTCTCGCCTTTTGCTTTAGCATCAGCTTCTGCTTCAGCATTAACTCTGGGAAATTGTGACGCGAAGAGACGTCCGCTCCGAGTGAAGCCTCTGCCTCCCCCGACATTGTCAATTTGTGGTGTAGAAGTTGAAGAATCAAGAGTGACTTTTTTTCCGTTGCAATAAAGATCTGAGCCGTAATGCCAAGGCACGGCACTGTTGTTGTCATAGGGAACTGGTCCAGGCACCGTGATGGTAATCGGACTGATTGTTGCGGAAGAAGGAGTTGTAATAGTCTGAAGATCATAGTAGATTGTGACAGGAGGTTTTATTGAAGACGGGGTAGGTGCAGGAAGTTGTTGATGTTGATGTTGATGTGAGTTGTTGTCAAAAGAATCCGGAACATGAATGGTTGATGGGTCATAATAAATGGTGACCATTGAGTTGTCTTCATTGATGGTTGATGTTGTTGTAGTAGACTCCGTTGGAATGATGTTTACTGATGTTGTAGGAGATACCTCTGAAATGGTGTTTGTTGATGTTGTAGGAGAGATGTTTATTGGAGTTGTAGAAGATGGAACCGTTGATGTGATCTGTAGAATGCCTTCTCTGATAAGATTGATGATACCCTTTCTCAGATTTGCACAACCATTGGTAGAAACTTTGCAAGCTACACAACAGGCCTCACAACCTGGAAACACTTGGCACTTCAATAGCTAAGCTTTCACTTAGGGCAATGGTGTTTGAATGTTTGCAATGTCATCAATCAGAATTGCTGGTTGGTCTTTCTCAATAGCATTAATCCTTGGTCCACTATGATTCGGTATTGGATTCTTTGTGACATTTGGTGGAGGTGAAAAATTCAAAGCTTTGGAATCAACTAAGTCCTGAACTTTCATGTGCAATGCCCTACATTTCTCTGTTGAATGTCTAGGTGCATTGGAGTGGAAGGCACATCTGGCGTTGACATCATAATTCCTTGGAAGATTCAGAGGAACTAGTGGAGTCAGGGTTCTCAATTCAAAATCAGGTTGAGCTTCAATAACTGTGGAAGTAGAGCTGCATAGGGCATCAGGATGGGATCGATAACCCTGTTGATTTGTGAAGTCCTTTGCTGGAACGGACGTTGTTGTTGGTTATTGTTGTTGTTGCTATAAGATCTCTGTTGTTGAGGAAACTATTGTTGCTGTGGGAAGTGTTGTGGTTGGGGTGCTGGAGTAGGGATAGTGACAGCTGCTACTGATATTTGCATGTACTGGGGTCTACCTCTGCCCAAATGAACTGAGTTAGTTTCACCTGTCCTACGAGGTTCTGAGAAAGGTTTCCTTGCATTGCTGGAGCTGGCACCGTTGTCAGAGATCTTACCCATCTTCAACAGACTTTCCATTCTTTCACCAGCTATAACCACATCAGCAAAACCGGTAGAGGAGAAGGCAGCAAGCCGGTCAATGTAAGTACCTTGCAATGTATTCATAAACATGTCAGCCATTTCCCTTTCAGGCATAGGTGGCTGGACGGCAGCAGCAAGTTGTCTCCATCTTTGGACATATTCCCGGAAACTTTCTCTCGAGGATTGAGACATAGCCATCAGGAGGGTCCTATTGGGAGCCATATCCAGGTTGTACTGATATTGGCGTATAAAGGCCTCGGCTAAGTCCTTCCAGTTCCTGACAGTAGCCCTTGACAAGTGTGAATACCACTCTCTGGATGCCCCGGTTAAACTGTCTTCAAAGTAAAACATCCACAGCTTTTCATCCATGGTGTAAGCTTTCAATCTCCCCAGAAAAGATTGAAGATGGGTACAAGGATAGGAGGTACCGTTATACTTCTCAAAGCATGAAGGCTTAAAATTGTGGGGGATCCTGACTCCTTCCACTAAACCCATATCCATCACATCAAATTCCAAAGAGTTGTGGGATTCCAAAGATCTCAGCTTCTCAGATATTTCGTCCAGATGACAATCATAAGCTTCATCAGCCCCAGCACCTAACACTGTAAATTGCTCGTCCTGAGGATCTTTCTGTAGAACACGATCTCCAGTGTTTCTCTGGGTAGCCCAAACTCTGGTGGATTTGTTTGCGGCTGATCGTGCGCGTTATTACTAGTACCTCCAGTGCCTGCATGGTTATCTTCGGGAGTTTACCGCTCAACTAACTCCCTTAATTTTTCCTGGGTCTGTGCTAGCCCAGTCATCACAGCCATGAATTGATTCATCTGAGTCCTTACTTTTGCCCTCACATCAGTCATCTGAGTCCTCACATCTGTCAGTTCTTGTTGGAGTTGATCCATTTGTAGACTCGGAAAGTTGTTGCGGGTCGGATATCTGTGGATGCGATTGACGGGAAAGACCCTCTTGCGAGCAATATTTCCTGAAACAATCAAAAAGGTGAGAAAACAACCACAAAACTCCTGCAACACAAAGAATATGAAGTTAAAATGCAATGCAATATGTCTATTTGTCTTCAGAGGGTATCCAATTTGGCTCTTTGGTTTTGACCTTCCAGACCTCTGGGAATGATGAAGATGCTGAAGTGAACAAAGTCCAAAAGAAAATCCAGGTAACACTTAAACCATAACATTACAAAAACGCAAAAATACATAGTTTATGATTACAACAAGTTCCCATGGTGGGTCAGAATACAATCAAGTCAAAAATACAAACAAAATCACCATGGATAATTAAAGTACAACAAAAATAAAATACAAGTAAAAGAAAAATCAAACATCTAGCCCAAATTCATCCTCCTTAACTTCTTTCAGGAGAGCATCAGTCACTGGTCCAACTGGATGCTCTGTGATGGTCCTGATGAGAAGGTTTCTGGTTGCAATGGCACTTTTCATCTTCTGGTATTTGTCTTGTTCTTTTGATCTCTTCAACCTCGCCCGGAGTTTCAACTCTAAGATCTCCTTCTGAGCTGCTAACAGTGCATTTTGGCTCTTCTTCTCATTGGCTTCCAGCTGCTCTATCTTTGCTTGCATTTTCTGATCTTCTAGCAAACGAGCTTCAGTTATTCTGATCCATCTAGCCTGACTCTCTTCCAGATAGTGCTCAGCTCTTGCCTTCTTAATCTTGGCTTATTTGCATGCATTCTTCAAAACCAACTCCCCTGCTCGGGCTTTTCTGATGAAGTCCTTTGTCTTTTCTATCTTGGTTATATGCTCGATTCGGAGCTTTTCTAACCTTGCATTGTCCAGACGACTGTCATTCCTTTCCCAAAGGGCCTTCTTCAGAGCTTTAGAAAGTTGGGCATTCCTATCTTTTAGCTTCTCAAATTCCTCCAGACTCACTGTGGCTACAGGATCTACTGCTGATGGCCCTGGCACATCTTCCAGGGTGAATGGCATGCGAGTGATCTGTCCTCTGATGCGCGACCATTCAATGTACTGAGCTGAAGCTATGTTGTTACACTTCCCCAGAATAGCGGTCCCTTTAGTCTGTATATTGTCCCAAACCCAGGCTGTTTGCCGGACAATGGCATGATTGCTCTGAAAGGCACAATAAAGAGATTCTGCTAAGTCTTGCTCCCTTGGTGGATGTATCAAAGCATACCTTAACTGTCTTTTGAAAAGAAAAGGATTGTAGTTGATGCAACCATTTACTCCAATAAGAGGCACATTAGGATATTGTCCACAACTTGTAATTATGTCCCTGCCCTTGGTGTTCTGAGTACACCACCTGATGTTTTCTTAAGTAAGGGTAATCATCCTCTTAGCCCAATTCCTTGATTGATTTGGATTCAGGAAATCTTCCGTCTTCGGCATATGTCTTATCAACCAACTGTAGAAGAGAGGTGCACAACATCTCACCAATCTCCCTCTCTGCTTCTCATTCCTCTGATGCACTGAGTAGTAAAAGTCTCCTAACAAGGAGGGAATTGGATTCTTAAGCATAAATATGTGGATGGAATTCTTACTTACAAACTTAGGCTCTTCTGCAAACAAGATGATACCATAGATGCTGAGATCTAGGAGAGCACACACAGTCTCCCAATTCCCTACTGCAACTTGCTTTATAGGCTGAGTGATCAAGAAATCCAAATGAAGGCCTGGGATTCTAGCCTTAGAAGTTAGGTTATCATCAATAGTAGCTACTTCCAGATGTAGTGCCTTAGCTATGTCTTCATTCTTAGGAGGGGTCATTTTAGAGTTAAAAGGGATTCCTCTCTTGATAGGGACACCCAATAACATAGAGTATTCTTCCAACAAAGGACCAATCTGAAAATTTGGGAAAGTGAAGCAACAGAGAGGAGGGTCATAAAACTAGAGACAGGTGTGAATCATGCTCCTCTGTGATGTGTCCAAGTCCATGATCATGTCCAGGATTCCACCATAATGCTCTCTGAATAAGTGAACATGGTCAGGGGTAATAAGGGCCTGTATCTGCCTGATGCCTACTAAAGGATACTCAAAGAAGTGGTAAGTGATGTTGCTCTTCCTAGATGAGTCCATATTGACAATGGGTGTTGATGAAGATAACCGGAGAAGATAACTGATGCAGATAGCTGATGCAGATAGCTGAAGAAGACAGCTGAAGAAGTGTTGGAGAAGATATATGAGTAGAAGAACAGTCAAAACCAAACCAATAGGAAGTGGATACCCTATAAAACAAATAGACAAAATGTTAAATGATGCAATATGATGTATGCTTAATGATATTCAAGGGTTTGTGATTAGGTGCTGGATTATCTGGTGCTCTGGTACGATCCACGAGTGTTCAGAATTCTGGATGAAGGTATGAGAACCAGTAACCAGGTGGGGGACTCAAATAAAGAGTCACTTGTCCAGGGTTTCAAAGAAGTAGTCCAAAATAGTGTATCCTTAAAACAATCCAGTAACAGGGTATGATGAGGTCAAGGGTTCCTGCAAACCTGTAAAAACCCCAACCCACTCACAGGTATTATTCTATAACAAGGATCCTCGGATTCATATTTATTATGAGAAGTGTAAACATTTCTAACCCGGAGGTACAGTGTTTACCCTAATCATAAAGAGTCCTCCTCTAATTCACCTCAGATGCTGAAGGTCATCTAAAAAGGTCATCCAGACTTAGCAGGCTTCCCAGATAGCCCTAGCACTACAGGAGATATGTAGCACAGAGTTCTCAAAAAGAAACCCATGTCTGAACCGTGTTTTCATATTCCCGCACCAGACCGAAATGGAATGGGAAAGAATATGAAGCCACTCTAATCCTAGGTGTGTCACTCAGGCCTTTGTGTTGGACCTTTCTCACTGGAATACCCCTCCCACCAAAGCAAACCAGAAAATACAGCACCAATGACATGATAATAATAAATGAAATGCATAAAACAGTAAATGAAAGCGATAAAGTAAATGCAGTAAATAAAGTTGTACAGGAAGCAAAAACATAAACACAAATAGCACATAACACCCCCAATAAACACAAACAAACAAGCGCTAGGAGAAACCCACAAGAGAACCAGAAGCCATGGTTACAAGAGTCCCCAGCAGAGTTGCCAAGATGTCGCTCCCCGGACCTTCGTCCCGGTGCAAACGTGAATGGTCGACGATGTTGGAGGTTGAGGTTGAATAGAGTCGCCAGCAAGGCATTTTTATCCCGAAGGAAAGGTAATGCTGCATAAACCTGGAAGGGTATGGATAAGACGGTTGCGAACTAGAGAAATTGAGAAAGGGGGTTGGTTACGACCTGGGAAGGTATTAGCACCCAGATCATCCATCGTACTCGACGGGATCCATGCTTACTTGATTGTGTTTAAAAGGGGTAGTTTATATGCTGATTGTGTATAAAAAGCTAGGAATTAATGTACAGTGTGTCAGTGCCAAAGAGAGGGTGAAATGCTCAAGATTGAGGCTTAGAAAGAAAGCTAGAAGGAGAGGGGGAAGACAAAGAGACTTTTGCTCGATAACTGTTAAGTTATGCCTATGTATCCTCTCGTGCAATGAGGAAGTCAGAACACCATAGTTCGACTCAAAGAGACTGGTGTCGCTCCCAACAGATGAGGCTAAGTCAAATGGGGTACAGATGCGAACGGTCGGCGAAAGGGATGAGAACACACAGGGGTGAACTCAAAAGAAAAGAAAAGAGTCGCCAGCTAGGCATTTTTATCCCAGGGGGGAAAGGTAATGCTGCATAAACCTAGGGAAAAGATATGGATAAGACGGTTGTGAACCAGAGAGACTGAGAAAGGGGGTTGGTTACAACCTGGGAAGGTATTAGCACCCAGATTGTCCGCCGTACTCGACGGGATCCACGCTTAAAAGATTTGTGTTTTAAAGGGGTAGTGTCAGTGCAATTTGTGTATCAAAGCTGGAAAGAATGCGAGTGTCAGTGTGAAAGAAGTGTGAAGTGTATAAGAGAAGTGTCAGTGTAAGGAAAGAGTGAAATGCTCAAGACTATGAGGCTTAAAGAATAATGCTGGAAAGAGGGGGGGATATACAGAGACTTTTGTTTGATAACCGTTAAGTTATGCCTACGTATCCTCTCGTGCAATGAGGAAGTCAGAACACCGTAGTTCGACTCAAAGAGACTGAAAGATGAATTGACTTGTGAACTGCTTGCTTTTCAATGCTCAAGTGTATGACCTGTCTGGCTCAGGTGCAAACTGTCTTGCATTAGACGGAAGAAGCAAGTTCCCGTTTGTGAGTGAATGAGATGAGAAAAGAATCCCGGAGGAGACGATTATTGTTTGTTTTTGTATTTTCAATCTTTTATTGCTTTTGGAGATTTGTCATAAGTTAATGAGCTTAAGCCTAAACCAGGGGTTAGTAAACTCATCACATCCTCCCTCTGATTAGGGGTAATGAGAATACCTTAAGTATGAAGTAAGCACCTCACACTTAATCACCATGATGTAGGATTAAGATCATTAACCTACTTGTGATTAGTTAGATGTTTTTGTTGTTTTTGTTTAGTGTCAAGTAATGAGCTTAAGCCATAATCAGGGATTAAACAAACTCATTACACCATCCTAATAGAAGGATAATAGATGAGAATGTTTAAGCTGAGGAAAGCTCCTCAACTTAATCCATGATTAGGGATTAACCTCATGACAAAACAAAGCCTTTATTAAATGGATTTTAGTTAATGATAATATGAAGAAGTGAGTTTTATGGTTTGTAAGACAACTTGAGGGGGACTTGTCAATTAACACTAGGGTTAGTCCTTCTTAACCAATTAAGGAAGAATTAGAACCCTAATGCAAGGCCCAAGTTACAAGTTTGATGTCTTGATGATTATTAAGTGGATTGATTAAAGGATTTAAACACATTAAGGGTTTAACACTTAGGATTAAAGTTATACACTCCATCCTAATAGAAGGATGCAGGCATAAGCTTAATCACAAAGCCTTAAAGCCTTTAGGGTTTAGCCCCTGATTATGAGATGAGAAGAGAAGACTCAAAGATGACACAAAGGTAAAACTAAATGGGGGACTAATCAAACCCTAATTATTATCATGCTTGGTCATTCCTAGGGTTAGTGAGGCTTAAGAAAGAAAGAGATCTTCAAAGGCCACCAAGGAGGAATTAGATGAAAGGAGAAGAAGAAAGGAGAAGCAAAACAACTTGCTTCACTTAAGAAGACAAGTTGCTTGGAGAAAGAAAGTAAGATGAACAAGAGTGAGCAATCTCAATCCAATACACATACAAAATGCAGCAAGGGAAGTATGAAAGAGATGAAAAGAGAATGTGAGAAGTGAAGGCAAATTCACTTCTCAAACAACTTACCACCTGAAAAGTCAGCAAAAGAAATGAAATGCAATGCAAAATGAGGTGCAATGTCATGATGCAAACCAAAACCAGAAGCATAAGTATGATGTTAATGATGCTAAGAGATGATGCAAACATGAGGCAAGGCATTAGAATGATCATACAAGCATAAGAATGCAAATGAGGCATGCATTGAACCATGGATGTACATGAAAAGTTATGAAATGTAATGGACATATAACATGGAAAATGCAAGATGCAATGATCAAACATGATTCTAATATGTCTTAAGATGTATTATGAATCAAATGAATGCACAAAATGTCATGGCAAGTCATGGTATGCAAGCAAATGGAAGGTGGATGCAAAGGAAGGCATATATTAGGGTTTATGATCAACACACAAAGCAAAATCCAAAACCAGAAGCAAATGACATGATAAAAATTTGGAAATGCAATCAAAGGAACCCTAAACCTATACAAACTCACTGCCCAAAGGAGGGGACCTAACTCTTAACCTAGAGAGAGTTATGAATTTTCTAAGATTGTTAGGGTTTTAAGGTACCTTGTCAAGAAAAATGCAAAACAAATTGAAAATGCAAGATCAATTCAAACCAATTTAATCCTATAAACTACATGCTATGCAAGATGCAATGCAAAAAGAATCATTGTCCAACTCTCAATGGTTAGACAGAAATGAATTTTTGAAGTTTAACACAAAATATTGCCTCAAAATGAATTTAATTCCATTGAAAATGATCAAGAGGCATCAAGAACAAAAAATAAATTTGGTTTGAGGGTTGGACAATGTTTCTAAATGTTCCTAAATGCTATATGAATTTGTTTGTGATTTTTAGATACCTAAAAGTATTTTTAATTAATTAATTTTCATTAACTAATTAAAAATAAACTTTTAAATGATTTAAAAATAATTTTTAATGCAAAAAATAAAAATAAAAATATTTTTGTGTTCTGAAAATTAATTAAATCTTTGACAAAATATTTCAGAATTTTTAAAGGTTTTTTGCTATTTTAAATTAAATGAGGAAAAGAAATGAAATTAAATGAAATAAAAAATAGAATAAAATGAAAGTAATTAAAAGGGAAGGTCAGGATTTGATTTGGGCTTGGTCTGGTTGACTGCGCGCCAGATCCAAGGGCCCAGATTCAAACCTGGCTAATTTGTTTTATGATTTAATTAAACAAAATTAAAATTAAATAATCAGGGATTAGGGTTTCTAATGATGCATCCTGGCCACTCATTCACGCGCGAGTCAACCCTGGTCAAACCATCCTACGCTCCACATTCAAACTCTCATTAATGACGCAATTAGGGCTTAATGAGTTTCAGGTGGCCGGAGAAGACTTCTGGTCGTCTTCTCCGGCGAGACCTCCAACCTAACTCTCTCAAAACCTCACTAAATCATGCCAAAACCTCCAGATCAACTCAACTAAACATCCTAAACAACAATCCAGCAACAAAATTCATTTCTTTTTCATGAATCATGAAGAACAAGCAGAAATCAAATTTACGGGCAAAGTTTCAGACAAACAATACATCCTCATTTCTGCATCATTTTCAAAAATTCAAAGCTCATTGCATTCAGGGAAGCATGTAGATCATTTTAGAAACAAGAAATAAGAGTTCTGGAAAAATGAATTTCCATGGCTACCTGAATCGAAGCTTTCAACCCAAGAGCTTCTGGACCAGTTCCTTGCTTCCAATAAACTCCACTGACCTCCCTCAAGTGTTTGCAAAGCTTATATGGAGTTTATTTGGGCTAGTTTGAGAGATTGCTTGAGTTCTGTTCAAAGAGGGGAAGAAATCGTATTTGGTTTATGTGAGGTTTCAGGCTGTTTCAATGGTTGGTTTGTGGTCAGTGGAACATGCTGAGATCAATGGTGAAGTTTGTTTTTGTGTTTAAAGGCTGTGTTGTGTGATTCGAAGCAAAATGCATATGAGGCATAAACTTGGAACTATGGCTATGAGAGAGCTTCAGCATGAGTTGTTGTCTGTTTTGGCTTGCCTTTGGTCCACTTATCACTCATGGATAGGTCTGTGGAGTTGGTGTGCCCTATTGTGATTGGTATGGGTCTTTTGCAAAAAAGTCAAGCTTTGTGTAAGAGAGGTATGGGCTCATGGCTAGCCAAGGACAAGAGGGGTGTCCTGCGCAGCAAGAAGTGAGGAGAACCATAGGATCAATTTTGAAGTCAGCCAGCACATGGATTAGGGTTTGAATGAGGTTTTGCAACTTTGTTCATCTTTGGCCCTTTTGACATTTCTTGATCCACAAGCCATGAAAATGAGTAAAATTTTGATGCAATTTGATCTTTAGGCCTTGTTTTATGTTTGTATGAAGATTAGAAGTCCATTTGATAGCACAATTTGCCTTGGCAAGTGGTTTTGCAACTTGTCCTCTTTGGTAGAAAACTTGAAATTATGTGATTTTCCCCAACTTTGACAAGCCATAACTTTTGATCCAAAATGAATTAGAGCAAGTTCTTGTACTTTTTGAAAAGGGAATGATCCATTCTACAACTTTCATGACCAAAGTTTTCCCATTTGAAGCATTTTTGAATCAAAAAGCAAGGGTTGAAAAAGTTTCCCAAAATGGCAAGTTTCCATTACAAGTCATTTTCCCAAAAAGTCAACTTTGCAAATGGCTTGAAATTCTTCAATTTTGTGAACTTCTAACATCTTATATGATCAAATAAAGATCATACATAATCAAAATGATGATGAACACCCTTTGGTTGGGTCATTGAGGGCCTCAGATGCCCTGATTTTGCACTTACTTGCTCAAAAAGTCAACTCTTGATCAGATGACTTCCCCATGGAATTTCTTCATGAAAATTGATATGCATGATCCCTATACCATATAGAGACCAATAGAAACAAGAATGACCAAAAAATTTGGAGTTATGGCCTTTGAAACCAAAACCCTAATTCTAGGTCATCTGTGTAGTCAAACCTGGCTCTGCTTCCATGCCATTCTCAGTTCTTGTGATTCTTTGACTTTCTTG
This sequence comes from Lathyrus aphaca, assembly GCA_963966055.1. Lineage (NCBI taxonomy): Eukaryota > Viridiplantae > Streptophyta > Magnoliopsida > Fabales > Fabaceae > Lathyrus > Lathyrus aphaca. The sequence goes on from OZ014524.1 coordinate 232,317,684, forward strand.
AGTTTGAGAGGATACAATATGATGTTTGAACACACATGGACCCCTTTGAAGTGATTGATGACCTTTGGAGTGGCTCAAATAGCTCAGGGATGGCTCAGATCACAAACCCTAGATGCAGATGAGTTAGAAGCAATGCAGTGAATCAAAAATGTGGTATGAGATGCTATGGTTGAGTTTATGCATATGAGAAGATCACAAGCCATGGTGTTAATGGGTGAGGGCAAATTTGGGGTGTTTACAGCTGCCCCTATTCAAGTATGAGTTAGCTGTGCAGGATGTAAGCAACGGCTTAACAGGCAAACAAGATAACTTGTGGTTGAATACCAAAGACAGTCCAAAATTTGCGCTCACAGAATGAAGAAGAAAAGGGATATAGATTGTAGAGGAAAATAAAGTATATTATAAAGTTCGGGCGACGGAGGACGACCGTCGAGAAGAGGACGACTGCTGGGGAAAGAGCAATGACGGGGACGGCCGACATGCTGGGGATGTAAGAGATTATGATGGGGACGGCCATCAAAATAAAGTGACAAAGATTCTCTGGGGATTATAGGTAAAAATGAATGATGAGGTACGGTCATTAAAGGTGAAGGACGATCACCTAGCATGGGACGCCTGCTCGGATAAGATGAGGGACGGTCATCTACGGTGAAGGACGATCACCGGGCAAGGTACGGTTGCCAAAAGTATCACGACATAGGACGAATGCCGGATAAAAAGGTCGACGATGGGTACAGCCATCGGATAAGCATGATGAAGGACGATCATCAAGAGGTGAAGGACGATCACCTAGCAGGGTACGGGTGCTCTCGGGGTTTTGTCATGACATAGGACGAATGTAAGATAACAAGATCAACGATGGGGACGACCATCGGATAAAATGATGAAGGACGATCATCAAAAGGTGAAGGACGGTCACCTAGCAGGGGACGGCTGCTAAATATCACGACATAGGACGAATGCCGGATAGAAAAGGGTCCAATAATGGAGACTCCGTTGGAGAAAGGATGAGGGACGGTCATCCAAAGGTGAAGGACGATCACCTGGCAGGGTACGGCTGCCGAAAGGGTATCATGACATAGGACGAATGCCAGATAGAAAGGAAATAGTTCACTGGGATTTGCTGGGATAAGTAAACACGGATGAGTGTCTATAAGAAATGAGGGGTATTAGTGTTTGGGTACGGTGTATAGATTAAAGATGCGGATGAGCATCCTTAAGACTATGATACGGACGAGTATCGGGTAGAAACAAACGCTTGACGCATGTTCTGAGATGATGATACGGACGAGTACCAACTGGTTAACAACGAACACTGACGAGTGTCGAATCTGAGGGGACTCTTATGGGGAATAGTAGACACAGACGAGTGTCTAAATTCAAGAAGACATAAGTGTTTGACACGTGTATGGATTAAAGATGCGGACGAGCATCCTTAAGACTATGATACGGACGAGTATCAGGTAGAAACAAACGCTTGACGCATGTTCAGAGATGATGATATGGACGAGTATCAACTGGTTAACAAAGAACACGGACGAGTGTCGGATCTGAGGAGGTATAAGTGGTGTATAAAAGATACAGATGAGTATCTGTATGAGTAAAACAAGAGTAACAAGTATGAGTGGTGTACAGATGAATGTTTAACTTGTGGGGAGAGTATGACACGGACGAGTGTCAAAAAGAGAAAAGTGTAATATAAACAAGTATATGATTTACAAAGTGTTTATGCCGGGAAGGTGACACGGACGGGTGTCAGGGAATCTATATAGATATATGTATCTGTGAGTGCAAAGAGGACGCTTTGGCTTTCTACTGGGGATATGACACGGACGGGTGTCAAGAAGTATCTGTAATATATAAGTGTCTGTTCGTAAAGAATGCCCGGGAGGCTTTACTGGGGAATGGTGACATGGACGAGTGCCAAAAGGAGTGGGCATTTTGTATTTATGATTGTATGGCAAATGCCTTGGCTTTCTGTCGGGGAACCCGGGGAATTTTCTGTATATCGTTTGCTGGATTGTCATTATTCACAAGTGTTCGATCCAGTACATGGCTTATGATTATGCAATATGTTTGATTTTTGCCGTAATGCTCCGTATTTAAACGGAATGCTACGCTCTGCAGGGAGAATATGATGCGAATGCTATGAGTATGCAAAGACACCGATCCGGGATTCGGATTCCGTTGTTGCGAAGATCTCTGGTTGATCTGCTTGAAATGGACATCCCAGCTGGGGATGAGATCATTGGTAGATCTGACATATGGGATTCTGCTTGGGGATATAGGTCACTGATAGACCTGTTTTGGCAACGAGGGACCCAGCTGGGGTTTGCAGAAGCTTTCTTCACTCTATTGTGAGATCTTCAGACATTGCTCTTCTGGATAGAGGCTGAAACTCTGTGAGGAGATGGTTCCCTGGCGTTTGTACTTGGCTGAGGAGGGAATAAATGGCAACTCAGCTGGGGAGATGGCACCTCCGGTGTTAGGACTGAGTAAGTAATGATTTGCCAGCTTGCCGGGTTGAAGCTTTCATACCCCATGCTGTGCTTTGAACACCTGCAATCCTGAAAAGACAGAGAAATGCACAAGTAATCCCGAGTTATCCTTCACTGGATTCCATCATAGGAGTTTAGGCACTCCCGGGAATAAGTATATTTCCTGCAAGCACGTATTTTTTAGAAGAAAAGCATCTGCATTTATGCAATCAGTATCTTAAAAGCATCGGACATTCTTGCAAATGGAAATAAAATGTACGACACGAAACATGACTGAAAATCTGATTTTATTAATTCATGTGCCCTGAATTGGCAGATACAGTCAAAGAAACAAATCTCCTAAAAGAGGAGATTGTTACAAATAGAGAAATAAAAGATGTTGGCAATGTTGATGACGCTTCGCGGAGCTTCCCTTTGCTATGACTCGTATGACATTTGACGTTCTTCTCGTCTTGCTTTCTGAAGAAGGCTGGTTCTGAAAGAAGCTTGATCTTTTCAAAGCTTACCAAGTTGTAAGTGATACAGACGAATTCAGAATGCAGTTGTTCGCTTATTCCCTTATTTTGCATGGATCGCACTTTCAGGTTTTCGATCCATCGGGATACCCATTTTTGCCTGAGTCGTCCAATGCGGCTTTTCAACTCAGCGGGTGTACATTTTTTGTTTATTTTCCCTTATTTTTGCCCGAGTCTTTTATTCTGTTTTTGACTCACCGGGATGCCCTATTTTTGCCTGGACTTACATTCTGTTTTCATGTCCAGCGGGTCATTTTTATGCGAAGTATTTTTTAACTGCATCTAAATTCACAGGGGACGGGAAGTCTTCACCATCCATAGCACTGAGCATGAGTGCTCCACCGGAGAAAACTTTCTTTACTACGAATGGCCCTTCATAGTTCGGAGTCCATTTGCCCCTGTGGTCTGTATGAGGAGGGATGAGTCTTTTCAGCACTAGATCTCCTACTTGGTACTCTCGGAGCCTGACTTTATGATCGAAGGCTTTCTTCATTCTTTTATGATACAGCTGCCCATGACAAATGGCAGCCAATCTCTTTTCTTCAATCAGACTCAGTTGTTCGTATCGGGATCGGACCCACTCTGCTTCATTCAACTTAACATCCATTAATACCCGTAGGGAGGGTAACTCAACTTCAACAGGTAGGACTGCTTCCATACCATATACAAGTTGAAACGGTGTTGCCCCAGTGGATGTTCTGATTGACGTACGGTACCCATTAAAGGCGAATGGTAGCATTTCATGCCAGTCCTTGTAAGTGACTACCATCTTCTGCACAATCTTCTTGATATTCTTATTAGCTGCCTCAACAGCGCCATTCATCTTTGGCCTGTAAGGAGAAGAATTGTGGTGTTGGATCTTGAAGTCCCGGCACAGCTCTGCCATCATTTTGTTGTTCAAGTTGGAACCATTATCAGTAATGATTCGCTCGGGAACTCCATACCGACAGATGATGTCTCTTTTTAGAAATCGGGCTACCACTTGCCTTGTAACATTTGCATAAGAAGCTGCTTCAACCCACTTGGTAAAATAGTCAATAGCAACCAAGATGAATCTGTGGCCGTTTGAGGCAGTCGGTTCAATCTTGCCAATCATATCAATTCCCCACATGGCAAAGGGCCAAGGTGAAGACATCACATTCAGAGGATTGGGAGGCACATGCACCTTATCCGCATAAATCTGGCATTTATGGCACTTTCTGGCGTAGGCACAACAGTCGGCATCCATTGTGATCCAGTAATAGCCTGATCTTAACAACTTTTTGGCCATGGCATGCCCTCCTGCATGGGTGCCAAAGGATCCTTCATGCACCTCGTGCATTAACAAGTCTGCTTCTGTTCTATTGACGCATCTGAGAAGTACCATATCAAAGTTTCTCTTGTACAGGGAACCGTCGGTATTCAAGAAGAAACTACCAGCAAGCCTTCTTAATGTCTTCTTATCATTGGAAGATGCCCCAGGTGGGTATGTTTGATCCTCCAAGAAGCACTTAATGTCATGGAACCAAGGCTTATCATCTTTAACAACATCTGCTGAGAATACGTATGTCGGTCTGTCAAGTCTGGACACTAAAATCCGAGGCACAAAGTTGGCAGCTTGAACTTTGATCATGGATGAAATGGTATCCAGAGCATCTGCAAACTGATTTTCATCTCGAGGGATATACTCAAGCTTGACCGTCGTGAAGAAAGTCAATAGTCTCCTTGTATAGTCCCGATAGGGTATCAGATGATCCTGGTGAGTGTACCATTTGCCGTTGGTTTGATTAATTACCAAAGCTGAATCTCCGAACACGGTCAAAGTTTTGATCCTGAGGTCAATGGCTTCCTCAAGACCCATAATACAAGCTTCGTATTCAGCTTCGTTGTTAGTGCAGTTAAAGGTGAGCTTTACCGAGAAAGGCATGTGAACTCCCTTAGGTGTAATGAGTACTGCACCAACACCACGACCATTCATATTAACAGCCCCGTCAAACATCATAGTCCATTCTTCTTTTGGGTCAGGCCCTTCAGTGTGAACAGGCTCTTCATGATCTTTTGCTTTTATAAACATGACGTCTTCATCAGGGAAGTCAAATCTCATAGGCTGGTAATCATCAATGGGTTGCTCAGCAAGATAATCAGACAATACACTGCCCTTGATGGCTTTCTGAGATGTGTACTGGATGTCATATTCTGTGAGAATCATTTGCCATCTTGCAACCCGTCCGGTAAGTGCTGGCTTCTCAAAAATGTACTTAACTGGATCCATTTTTGAAATCAATAAAGTAGTGTGGGTCAACATATGTTGTCTCAGTCGGCGAGCAGCCCACGCTAAAGCACAGCAAGTTTTCTCGAGCAGTGAATAACGTTGTTCACAGTCGGTAAACTTTTTGCTTAGGTAGTATATTGCATACTCTTTTCGACCAGACTCGTCATGTTGGCCCAGCACACACCCCATTGACTCTTCTAATACTGTTAAGTACATGATTAGAGGTCTTCCTTCAACTGGAGGCATAAGGATTGGAGGTTCTTGCAAGTACTCCTTGATTTTGTCAAAAGCCCTCTGGCAGTCTTCGTTCCACCTGACCGTTTGTTCTTTTCTTAACAGCTTGAACAAAGGTTCACAAGTTGCAGTATGGTGAGATATGAACCGTGAGATGTAATTCAATCTACCTAAGAACCCTCGAACTTCTTTTTCTGTCTTAGGTGCAGGCATTTCTTGAATGGCTTTAACTTTATCAGGGTCAACTTCAATCCCCTTTTCACTTACAATGAATCCCAGCAGCTTACCAGATCTCACCCCGAATGTGCACTTGTTGGGGTTTAACTTCAGTTGGTATTTCCTCAGACGCTTGAATAACTTCAACAGATTCACCAGGTGGTCTTCTTCTGTGAGGGACTTGGCAATCATGTCATCCACATAACATTCAATTTCTTTATGGATCATGTCATGGAATAATGTTACCATAGCCCGTTGATAAGTTGCACCAGCATTCTTCAGTCCGAATGGCATCACCTTATAACAGAACGTGCCCCAGGGTGTGATGAAAGTTGTCTTCTCCATGTCTTCAGGTGACACTTTGATCTGATTGTATCCTGAAAATCCGTCCATGAAGGAGAATACCGAGAACTGAGCCGTATTATTAACCAATACATCAATGTGAGGTAAAGGGAAATCATCTTTCGGGCTGGCTCTGTTAAGGTCCTGGTAATCCACACACATTCTCACCTTGCCGTCTTTCTTAGGCACGGGTACAATATTAGCAACCCACGGCGGATAGCTAGTCACAGCAAGGAACCCGGCATCCCATTACTTTTGTACCTCTTCCTTAATCTTCATTGCCATATCTGGGCGAGTACGGCGTAGTTTCTGCTTAACTGGTGGGCAGTCTTCTTTTAAAGGCAGCTTGTGCATAACAATATCGGTGTCCAACCCTGGCATATCCTGATAAGACCAAGCAAAGACATCCACATATTCACGAAGCATGTCAATCAGTTGTTCTTTTACCGAATCTTGTAAGCAGGCCCCGATCTTAACCTCTTTCACATCTCCTTCCGTACCAAGATTAACCGTTTCGACCTCCTCCTGATGAGGAGTAATAACCTTCTCCTCTTGCCTTAACAACCTGGCTAGCTCTTCAGGAAGCTCATAATCTTCTTCAACCCCTTCATCAGCTTGATTGATTGGATTGTCAAAGTCATACAGAGCCATAGCTGTGCTGTTGTCGGTGCAGTCTGAAAGGCACTCTCTGCAAGGGTTTAGATTGTTCATTTTAGTGATCGATTTTAATCTTGTTTAGAAAAAGTGAAGTAAAGTTATCATTTTGGAAAACATTGCCATTTTATTTTTGTACAAAAAGAAAAATGAAAAACAGTGAGCGGGAAAGAAAAAGACTCATTTGCAAAAGATGTCTGATATTCATTGATTGATCTGTTTGCACAAAATTACAAGATGGCCCGATTACAAAATGAGTCTTGACATCTTAGGCAAGATGTAAGACTTGATGCATGCTTAAAATATACAGGAAATAATAATTACTCTGCAGGAGTAACCCTTATAATTTCCTGGGAAGACCAGTTTGAGATATGGCTCCCCGGGGTCCTTGGACGTATCCAGCTCTCCAGGTTGCGCTCATCTTCCGACTCATCTTCCAAGTTGTTTACTGCATCCGGGGTGAGCATCCCCCCGCTGACAAAATTGGGCTTCTTAGCAGCCTCTGATTGATCTTGTTGAGTTGGTTTGTAACCCAACCCAAATCTGTCCTCCTTCTTCTCCATAGGCAGCAGCTTGCCCCAGCCTTGGGCAGTACCCTCTTCAACAACCTTCCTGGCTTGCTGATAAGACGTCATGGAGGTTCCCAGTACAGCAGATGCTTCATTTATGTTCAGGGCCTCAAACCCCTGGCTCATAGTTTCATGGATTTCTCCATCCATTTCAATGTATTTGTATGTAGCCAGATGGCTAACAAAGATGTCCTCTTCACCACAGATGGTGATGATTTGGCCTTCCCACTCGAATTTCAGCTTCTGGTGAAGGGTAGACATAACTGTGCCAGCGGTGTGGATCCAAGGTCTACCCAACAAACAGCTATAGGCCGGCTGAATGTCCATCACATAGAAGGTAATTTTAAAAGTCTGCGGGCCAATCATCACAGGCAGATCAATCTCCCCTAGCACTGATCTTTTAGAGCCATCAAATGCTCTCACCACTAAATTACTTGGACGCAGTGCCAAGCCATCATACTCCAGCTTCAATAAGGCTTTCTTTGGTAGAACATTGAGTGAAGACCCGGTGTCCACCAGTACATGAGATAGAACAGCACCCTTGCATTCTAGAGTGATGTGTAAAGCCTTGTTGTGGTTACGTCCCTCAGTTGTTAAGTCAGCATTGGTGAAGCCCAGTCCATGACTGGTGTTGACATTTGCCACCACAGTTTCTAGCTAATTAACAGTGATCTCTTCTGGCACGTATGCTGCGTGCAAGACTTTCAGTAATGCATTCCTGTGAGCTTCAGAACACATCAACAGGGATAATATGGAGATCTTTGAAGGAGTTTGGTGAAGCTGATCCACCACCTTGTAATCACTTCTTTTTATAATCCTCATGAACTCATCAACATCTTGCTCAAAAGATGTCTTCTGAGTTTCTTTGGTGATTGGTTCTTCAGGTACCACACTCTTCCCCTTTGCTTTTGCAGCAGCTTCTGCTTCGGCATTAGGTCTTTATAATTGTGAGGCAAAAAGGCGTCCGCTTCTGGTGAAGCCTCCGCCTCCCCCAACATTATCAATCTGTGGAGAAGAGGTTGAAGAATCCAAAGTGATTTTCTCCCCGTTGCAGTAGAGGTCAGAGCCATAATGCCAAGGGATGGCATTACTGCTTTCATATGGAACTGGTCCAGGCACCGTGACGGTGACTGGACTGACTGCAGCAGAGGAAGGTACTGAAATGGTGTGCGGATCGTAGTAGATGGTGACTGGTGACCTGGCAGGAGATGCCACTGCTTGTTGTTGAAAGTTGTTGTTTGGAGGAACAAATGACGGATCATAGTAGATAGTGACTGCTGAGATATCTTCATTAATTTCTGTTGGCGTTGTAGAAGATCCCGCTGAATAAATGGGTGCTGATGTTGTAGAAGAAATGGTTGACGACATTTGATTTGTTGAAGTGATGGATGGAGCCATGGTTGATGATATTGATGAATTGGTCGGAATGATTGTTGTTGCAGTTGTAGAAGAGTCAGGAATTGTTGTCAAAGGGATTGCTGGATTTGTAGGCGCTGATGTTGTGATCTGAAGGATACCACTTTTGATAAGACCGTCTATGCCGCTTCATAAGTTATCACACCCGTTGACCGAAATGTTGCAATAACCACAACCGAGCTCACACCCGGGGAACATCTGGCATTCTAGGAGTTGAGCTTTAATTTCTACCAGAGGTGTCCGAATCTGCCCAACACTGGTGATTAAGAAAGATGGCTTGTCTTCCTCAATGGCATTAATTCTTGGTCCTCCATGATTGGGCATGGGATTCTTGTTGACATTTGGCGGGGGTGCAAAGTTGAGGGCTTTAGAATCCACCAGATCTTGCACTTTCATTTGTAAAGCCCTGCATTTCTCAGTATTGTGGCCAGGTGCATTGGAGTGAAAAGCACATCTGGCGTTGACATCATAATTTCTTGGCAGATTAGAGGGATCTGGTGGTGCCAATGTCCTTAGTTCAACCAAGTTGAGCTTCAGGAGTTGTGGCAACAAGGCAGCATAAGGCATAGGGATAGGGTCAATCACCCTATTTGCCTGTGATGGTCTTTGCTGAAAGGGTCTTTGCTGTTGATTGATGTTGTTGTTGTTGTAGGTCCTTTGTGGCGGATACTGAACTTGCTGCTGATAATGTGGTTGTTGTTGTGGTTGATATGCTGGTTGCTGAGGAATTGGAGCTGGAATAGTGACAGCTGCTATTGACCTGTGAACATACTGAGGCCTGCCCCTGCTGGCATGAATGGCATTTGCCTCACTGGTTCTTCTAGGTCCCACAAAAGGCTTCCTGGGATTACTGGACGAACTTGCACCATTATCAGAAATCTTACCCATCTTCAGAAGGCTTTCAATTCTTTCTCCAGCTATGACTACGTCAGCGAAGCTGGTGGAAGAAAAGGCAGCTAGCCTATCAATATATGTTCCTTGCAGGGTATTCATAAACATGTCGGCCATTTCTCTTTCCGACATGGGTGGCTGGACAGCAGCAGCAAGTTGTCTCCACCTCTGGGCATATTCCCTGAAGCTTTCTCTGGAGGATTGAGACATTCCCATCAGAAGGGTTCTGTTAGGAGCCATGTCTAGATTATATTGGTACTGTCTAATGAAAGCTTCAGCTAGGTCTTTCCAGCATCTGATAGTAGCTCTGGTCAAGTGAGAGTACCACTCCCTTGAAGCCCCAGTCAAACTATCTTCAAAATAGAACATCCACAGTTTCTCATCCATGGTGTATGCCTTAAGTCTTCCCAGAAAAGACTGCAAGTGAGTTCGTGGACAGGAAGTTCCATTATACTTCTCGAAGCACGGGGGTTTAAACTTATGGGGAATTCTTACCCCATCCACTAACCCCATATCCATGACATCAAACCCTAAAGAGTTTTGAGACTCCAGAGATCTCAATTTCTCAGCAATTTCATCAAACCTCCTGTCATAGACTTCATCCCCAGCTCCCATCACAATGAACTGCTCTTCTTGGGGGTCTTCTTGTAAGATTCTTCCTCCAGTAGTATTTCCTTGCACATTACCCGGGATGTTAACTCCCGGATGTAGATGAGGCCCATATACTGGTGGATTAACATGAGGCTATCCCCTTTCATTGTTACTTGTTCCTCCAGTTCCTAGGGGAGGTTCCTCCGGGGTTTGTCTTTCTACCAATGCCCTCAATCTTTCTTGACTTTGAGCCAAGCCATTCATTACTTCCATGAACTGGGTCATTTGGTTTCTCATCTCCAGCCTTTCATTAGCCATCTGGGTTCTGACCTCTGTCAGATCTTGCTGTACTTGGTCCATTTGGATACCAGGAAGATTGTTGCGAGTAGGATATCTGTGCGGACGGTTGAGAGGGAACACTCGACGGCGAGCAATAATTCCTGAATCACAACAGAGTTAGTAACAACAAAACAAAAGCCTACAAAACAAAACAGAAGTTAGTATGCAATGCAGTATGCTTATTTGTTTCCAAGGTATCCGGCTTGGTACTTGGTTTTGACCTTTCCAGATCCTGAGGAAGATGCTTTGATGTTGCTTGAGAGAAAGAAAACTTAATGAAACAAACTGACAAAAACATTACAAACGGTGAATAATACATAGTCTGTTTTTACAACATATGCCCTTGAAGGGTCAAAATACAACATAAAAAGAAAAGTACATCAAATGGAAATAACAAAAAGCAAAGTGATCAAACATCTAAGCCAAACTCATCCTCCTTAACCTCCTTCAAAAGTGCCTCAGTTACAGGACCAGCCGGACGCTCTGTAATGTTTCTGATAAGAAGGTTTCTGGTGGCAATAGCAGTGGTTAGCTTCTTGTGTCTGTCTTGGTCCTTTGACCTCTTCACACCAGCCCTAAGCTTCAATTCTGAAATTTCCTTCTGGGCTGCTAGTAAAGCCTCATGTTGCTTCTTTTCATTAGCCTCCAACTGCTCAATCCTAGCTTGAGTCCTCTTATCTTCCTGAGTGCGACCTTCAGTGATCCTGACCCACCTAGCTTGACTTTCCTCTAGATAGAGATCAGTCCTAGCCTTCTGAAACTGGGCCTCTTTACAGACATTCTTCAATATTTGCTCTCCAGCTCTTGATTTCTTGATGTAGTCTTCTGCTTTCTCAATCTTGGCCAGATGTTCCACTCTGAGCTTCTCCAACCTCTCAATGTCTATACGACCATCACTCCTCTCCCAGAGGGTCTTCTTCAGAGCTTGAGACAAATTCTCATTCCTTTCCTTCAGCTTCTCAAATTCTTCCAGGCTGACAGTGGCTGGAGGTGGCACTGTGGAAGGTCCAGGTGTATCCTCAATGGTGAAAGGCATCCCAGAAATCTGAGCCCTTGCATGAGACCACTCATAATACTGAGCTGAAGCCACATTGTTGCATCTTCCAAGAATGGCCATCCCTTTGGTCTGGATGTTGTCCCAAGCCCAGGATGCTTGTCTGACAACAGCTAGATTAGGTTTTATCTCACAATATAGGGTTTCAGCCAAGTCTTGCACTCTAGGAGGGTGGACCAAAGCATAGCCCAATTGTATTTTAAACAGCAAAGGATTGTAGTTGATGCAACCCTTTACTCCCACTAGAGGTACATTGGGGAACTGCCCACAGCTAGTAATTATGTCCCTGCCCTTGGTGCTTTGGGTGCACCATCTGATGTCATCTGAAGTCAAAGCAATAAGTCTCTTAGCCCAATTCTTCTGTTGGTGAGGGTTCAGGAAGGCATCAGTTTTGGGTAAGTGTTTAAGCAACCAAGTGTGAAATAGAGGAGCACAGCATCTCACCAATCTCCCTTTTTGCTTTTCATTCCTTTGGTGAACAGAATAATAGAAATCCCCCAGCAATGTGGGCACTGGGTTCCTCAGAAGGAAGAGATGAATGGCATTCTTGCTGATAAACTTGGGCTCATCTGCAAAAAGTATAACCCCATATATACTGAGGGCTAACAATGCACAAACTGCCCTCCATTCTCCCGAGGAGGCCTTCAGGATAGCCTGAGAAATCAGAAAGTCTAGGTGCAATCCAGGGATCCCAGCCTTTGTTGTCATGTTCTGCCCAATCAATATAGGCTCCAAATACAGTGCTTTTGCCACTTCTCCATTGCTAGGAGAAGTCATCTCAGGGTTGAAGGGGACACCACCCCTGATAGGTACTCCAATCAGTGAAGAAAACTCCTCTAGCAGAGGTCCTAACTGAAAGTTCTGGAAAGTGAAGCATCTCAAAGGAGGTTCATAAAACTGTAGTAAAGTGTGGATCAAACTCCTCTGAGAAGGGTCTAAGTCCATAACCATATCAAGGATGCCTCCATAATGTTCCCTGAACAATGGGATGTGGTCTGGAGTAATAAGTGCCTGGACCTGTCTGATGCCAGTCAGCACAGGCTCAAAGAAATGGTATGAAATGTTGCTCTTCTTGGGTGCCATGACTGCTGATGAAGAGCTGAAATCAGATGCTGATGATGAAGGCTGATACTGGAGATGAGCCACTGATAGGCTGATGATGATGATGGAGGTAGCTGAAGCAGGCAACTGATGAAGATAGCTGAAGCTGATAACTGATGAACAGGGGTCTATGCTGATGAAGGGGTCAAAACCAAGCCAAATATAATGTGGATACCCTGAAAAACAAATAAACAAATGTTAAATGATGCAAATGATGAGTATGAAAATGATATGCAAGGGTTTGTGATCAAGCTGGATCTGATTACTGCCTTGATATAAAGGTCCATGTATGTTTAAGAAGTCCAGATGGAGGTTCAGAAGTCCAGTAACCAAGGTGGGGGACTCAAATAAAGAGTCACATGTCCAGGGTTAAATCACAAGAACTGTCCAAAGTGAAGCATTCTTAAACAAAACAAGTATCAGGGTATGATGTGGCCAAGGGTTCCTACAAACCTGTAAACAGCCCAACCCCCTCACAGGTGGTGTTCTAGAACAAGGATCCTCAGACTTGGATCAGTTATGAGAAGTGTAAACACTTCTAACCCGGAGGTACAGTGTTTACAATAACCATAAAAGATCCTCCTCTAATTCACCTCAGTTTCTGAAGGTCATAATAAAGGTCATCCAGACTTAGTAGGCTTCCCAGATAGCCCTAGCACTATAGGAAATCTGTAGCACAGAGTTCTCAAGAAGAAACCCACATCTGAACCGTGTTTCATATTCCCGCACCAGACCGAAATGGAATGGGAAAGAACATGAACCACTCTAGCCTAGGTGTCACTCAGGTCCCAGGTATAGGACCTTAAACTCTCAGTAGAACCCCACCCACCAAAACAAAAACCAGATCCAGCCAGATAACAGTATGCCAGTATGATGTATATAAAGCTGTAAAGAAAGCAATAAATAACTGTATATAAAGCAGCAAATAAAGAAAATATACAAACACAATTAGCACATAACACCCCAGTAAACACAAATCAAACAAGCGCTAGGAGGAACCCACAAAAAGAACCAGAAGCCCTGGTTACAGTATAAGGTATCCCCAGCAGAGTCGCCAAGCTGTCGCTCCCACCAGATGAGGCTAAGTCAAATGGGGTACAGACGCGAACGGTCGGTGAAAGGGATGAGAACACACAGGGGTGAACTCAAAAGAAAAGAAAAGAGTCTCCAGCTAGGCATTTTTATCCCAGGGGGGAAAGGTAATGCTGCATAAACCTAGGGAAAAGATATGGATAAGACGGTTGCGAACCAGAGAGACTGAGAAAGGGGGTTGGTTACAACCTGGGAAGGTATTAGCACCCAGATTTTCCGCCGTACTCGACGGGATCCACGCTTAAAAGATTTGTGTTTTAAAGGGGTAGTGTCAGTGCAATTTGTGTATCAAAGCTGGAAAGAATGCGAGTGTCAGTGTGAAAGAAGTGTGAAGTGTATAAGAGAAGTGTCAATGTAAGGAAAGAGTGAAATGCTCAAGACTATGAGGCTTAAAGAATAATGCTGGAAAGAGGGGGGATATACAAAGACTTTTGTTCGATAACCGTTAAGTTATGCCTACGTATCCTCTCGTGCAATGAGGAAGTCAGAACATCGTAGTTCGACTCAAAGAGACTGAAAGATGAATTAACTTGTGAACTGCTTGCTTGTCAATGCTCAAGTGTATGACCTGTCTGGCTCAGGTGCAAACTGTCTTGCATTAGACGGAAGAAGCAAGTTCCCGTTTGTGAGTGAATGAGATGAGAAAAGAATCCCGGAGGAGACGATTATTGTTTGTTTTTGTATTTTCAATCTTTTATTGCTTTTGGAGATTTGTCATAAGTTAATGAGCTTAAGCCTAAACCAGGGGTTAGTAAACTCATCACATCCTCCCTCTGATTAGGGGTAATGAGAATACCTTAAGTATGAAGTAAGCACCTCACACTTAATCACCATGATGTAGGATTAAGATCATTAACCTACTTGTGATTAGTTAGATGTTTTTGTTGTTTTTGTTTAGTGTCAAGTAATGAGCTTAAGCCATAATCAGGGATTAAACAGACTCATTACACCATCCTAATAGAAGGATAATAGATGAGAATGTTTAAGCTGAGGAAAGCTCCTAAACTTAATCCATGATTAGGGATTAACCTCATGACAAAACAAAGCCTTTATTAAATGGATTTTAGTTAATGATAATATGAAGAAGTGAGTTTTATGGTTTGTAAGACAACTTGAGGGGGACTTGTCCATTAACACTAGGGTTAGTCCTTCTTAACCAATTAAGGAAGAATTAGAACCCTAATGCAAGGCCCAAGTTACAAGTTTGATGTCTTGATGATTATTAAGTGGATTGATTAAAGGATTTAAACACATTAAGGGTTTAACACTTAGGATTAAAGTTATACACTCCATCCTAATAGAAGGATGCAGGCATAAGCTTAATCACAAAGCCTTAAAGCCTTTAGGGTTTAGCCCCTGATTATGAGATGAGAAGAGAAGACTCAAAGATGACACAAAGGTAAAACTAAATGGGGGACTAATCAAACCCTAATTATTATCATGCTTGGTCATTCCTAGGGTTAGTGAGGCTTAAGAAAGAAAGAGATCTTCAAAGGCCACCAAGGAGGAATTAGATGAAAGGAGAAGAAGAAAGGAGAAGCAAAACAACTTGCTTCACTTAAGAAGACAAGTTGCTTGGAGAAAGAAAGTAAGATGAACAAGAGTGAGCAATCTCAATCCAATACACATACAAAATGCAGCAAGGGAAGTATGAAAGAGATGAAAAGAGAATGTGAGAAGTGAAGGCAAATTCACTTCTCAAACAACTTACCACCTGAAAAGTCAGCAAAAGAAATGAAATGCAATGCAAAATGAGGTGCAATGTCATGATGCAAACCAAAACCAGAAGCATAAGTATGATGTTAATGATTCTAAGAGATGATGCAAACATGAGGCAAGGCATTAGAATGATCATACAAGCATAAGAATGCAAATGAGGCATGCATTGAACCATGGATGTACATGAAAAGTTATGAAATGTAATGGACATATAACATGGAAAATGCAAGATGCAATGATCAAACATGATTCTAATATGTATTAAGATGTATTATGAATCAAATGAATGCACAAAATGTCATGGCAAGTCATGGTATGCAAGCAAATGGAAGGTGGATGCAAAGGAAGGCATATATTAGGGTTTATGATCAACACACAAAGCAAAATCCAAAACCAGAAGCAAATGACATGATAAAAATTTGGAAATGCAATCAAAGGAACCATAAACCTATACAAAATCACTGCCCAAAGGAGGGGACCTAACTCTTAACCTAGAGAGAGTTATGAATTTTCTAAGATTGCTAGGGTTTTAAGGTACCTTGTCAAGAAAAATGCAAAACAAATTGAAAATGCAAGATCAATTCAAACCAATTTAATCCTATAAACTACATGCTATGCAAGATGCAATGCAAAAAGAATCATTGTCCAACTCTCAATGGTTAGACAGAAATGAATTTTTGAAGTTTAACACAAAATATTGCCTCAAAATGAATTTAATTCCATTGAAAATGATCAAGAGGCATCAAGAACAAAAAATAAATTTGGTTTGAGGGTTGGACAATGTTTCTAAATGTTCCTAAATGCTATATGAATTTGTTTGTGATTTTTAGATACCTAAAAGTAATTTTAATTAATTAATTTTCATTAACTAATTAAAAATAAACTTTTAAATGATTTAAAAATAATTTTTAATGCAAAAAATAAAAATAAAAATATTTTTGTGTTCTGAAAATTAATTAAATCTTTGACAAAAAATTTCAGAATTTTTAAAGGTTTTTTGCTATTTTAAATTAAATGAGGAAAAGAAATTAAATGAAATGAAATAAAAAATAGAATAAAATGAAAGTAATTAAAAGGGAAGGCCAGGATTTGATCTGGGCTTGGTCTGGTTGACTGCGCGCCAGATCCAAGGGCCCAGATTCAAACCTGGCTAATTTGTTTTATGATTTAATTAAACAAAATTAAAATTAAATAATCAGGGATTAGGGTTTCTAATGATGCATCCTGGCCACTCATTCACGCGCGAGTCAACCCTGGTCAAACCATCCTACGCTCCACATTCAAACTCTCATTAATGACGCAATTAGGGCTTAATGAGTTTCAGGTGGCCGGAGAAGACTTCTGGTCGTCTTCTCCGGCGAGACCTCCAACCTAACTCTCTCAAAACCTCACTAAATCATGCCAAAACCTCCAGATCAACTCAACTAAACATCCTAAACAACAATCCAACAACAAAATTCATTTCTTTTTCATGAATCATGAAGAACAAGCAGAAATCAAATTTACGGGCAAAGTTTCAGACAAACAATACATCCTCATCTCTGCATCATTTTCAAAAATTCAAAGCTCATTGCATTCAGGGAAGCATGTAGATCATTTTAGAAACAAGAAATAAGAGTTCTGGAAAAATGAATTTCCATGGCTACCTGAATCGAAGCTTTCAACCCAAGAGCTTCTGGACCAGTTCCTTGCTTCCAATCAACTCCACTGACCTCCCTCAAGTGTTTGCAAAGCTTATATGGAGTTTATTTGGGCTAGTTTGAGAGATTGCTTGAGTTCTGTTCAAAGAGGGGAAGAAATCGTATTTGGTTTATGTGAGGTTTCAGGCTGTTTCAATGGTTGGTTTGTGGTCAGTGGAACATGCTGAGATCAATGGTGAAGTTTGTTTTTGTGTTTGAAGGCTGTGTTGTGTGATTCGAAGCAAAATGCATATGAGGCATAAACTTGGAACTATGGCTATGAGAGAGCTTCAGCATGAGTTGTTGTCTGTTTTGGCTTGCCTTTGGTCCACTTATCACTCATGGATAGGTCTGTGGAGTTGGTGTGCCCTATTGTGATTGGTATGGGTCTTTTGCAAAAAAGTCAAGCTTTGTGTAAGAGAGGTATGGGCTCATGGCTAGCCAAGGACAAGAGGGGTGTCCTACGCAGCAAGAAGTGAGGAGAACCATAGGATCAATTTTGAAGTCAGCCAGCACATGGATTAGGGTTTGAATGAGGTTTTGCAACTTTGTTCATCTTTGGCCCTTTTGACATTTCTTGATCCACAAGCCATGAAAATGAGTAAACTTTTGATGAAATATGATCTTTAGGCCTTGGTTTATGTTTGTATGAAGATTAGAAGTCCATTTGATAGCACAATTTGCCTTGGCAAGTGGTTTTGCAACTTTGCCTCTTTGGTAGAAAACTTGAAATTATGTGATTTTTCCCAACTTTGACAAGCCATAACTTTTGATCCAAAATGAATTAGAGCAAGTTCTTGTACTTTTTGAAAAGGGAATGATCCATTCTACAACTTTCATGACCAAAGTTTTTCCATTTGAAGCATTTTTTAATCAAAAATCAAGGGTTGAAAAAGTTTCCCAAAATGGCAAGTTTCCATTACAAGTCATTTTCCCAAAAAGTCAACTTTGCAAATGGCTTGAATTTCTTCAATTTTGTGAACTTCTAACATCTTATATGATCAAATAAAGATCATACATAATCAAAATGATGATGAACACCCTTTGGTTGGGTCATTGAGGGCCTCACATGCCCTGATTTTGCACTGACTTGCTCAAAAAGTTAACTCTTGATCAGATGACTTCCCCATGGAATTTCTTCATGAAAATTGATATGCATGATCCCTATACCATATAGAGGCCAATAGAAACAAGAATGACCAAAAAATTTGGAGTTATGGCCTTTGAAACCAAAACCCTAATTCTAGGTCATCTGTGTAGTCAAACTTGGCTCTGCTTCCATGCCATTCTCAGTTCTTGTGATTCTTTGACTTTCTTGACTTTGAGAGGATAAAATATGATGTTTGAACACACATGGAACCCTTTGAAGTGATTGATGACCTTTGGAGTGGCTCAAATAGCTCAGGGATGGCTCAGATCACAAACCCTAGATGCAGATGAGTTAGAAGCAATGCAGTGAATCAAAAATGTGGTATGAGATGCTATGGTTGAGTTTATGCATATGAGAAGATCACAAGCCATGGTGTGAATGGGTGAGGGAAAATTTGGGGTGTTTACAACTGGATGATTTTGTTGTGAACTGCTTGCTTGTCTATGCTCAAGTGTGTGACTCGTCAGGCTCGAGCGCTAACTGTCTTGCATTAGACGGAAGAAGCAAGTTCCCGTTTTCATAGTGAATATGATGAGAAAATAATCTCGGAGACGTTTATTTTTTGTTCTTGTGCTTTCAGTTTTTTATTATTTTTGGTGTTTTGCATAGGATAATGAGCTTGAGCCTTAATCAAGGGTTGTAAACTCATTATATCACCCCTGATTAGGGATAATGAGCCTACTTAAGTGTGAGATAAGCATCTCAACTTAATTACCATGATGATATAGGATTAAGATCATTAACCTACTTGTAATTATTAAGTGTTTTTGGATTTTTTTTAGTGTTAAGTAATGAGTTTAATCTCCAATCAAAGATTAGTGAACTCATTACACCATCCTAAGATAAGGATGATAGATGAGAACACTTAAGCTGAGGAAGACTCCTCAACTTAATCAGTGGTTAGGGACTAAATTCATTATATAACAAACCTTTATTAAGTGGATTTTAATTAAAGGGTGATATTAAGAAGTGGATTTTATGTTTGTAAGACTAGTTTGAGGGGAACTTGTCCATTAAACACTAGGGTTAGTCCCTCTAAACCAAAAGGAAGAGTTGTAACCCTAATATATGGCCCAAGTTACAAGCTTAAGTCTTAAACATTATTAGGTGTTTTGATTAAGAGGTGTAAACAAATTAAAGGTTTAACACTAAGGATTAAATTTATACACTCCATCCTAAGATAAGGATACATGCATAACCCTAATTCAAAGTCCTAAAGCTGTAAGTGTTTAGCCTCTGATTATGAGATGAGAAGAGAGACTCAAGGAGACTCAAGGGTAAAAGACTAGGGGAGACTATATACAACCCTAAAGTTATCATGCTTGGGTGTTCCTATGGTTTGTGAGGCTTAAAGAGAAGATCTTCAGGAGGCCACCAAGGAAGAAGAAGCAGATGAAACAGAGAAGGAGAAAGAGAATAAGTTAGTTACTTCCTGAAGAAGATAAGTAACCTAAGAGAAAGAGATAGGAGCAAGAGAGCACAAGTGAAGAAATTTCACTTCAAATACAAGTAAATAATGCATATGAAGAGTAAGAAGAAGGTAGGATGTGGAGGAAAATCCACATCCCAAACAACTTACCATGAACCCCTGAAAGGTTAGTATGAATGCAAAAGATGTAAAGCAAAAGGAAATAAAGCAAATGAAGATGCAATGATCAATACCAAAAGTGTAAACATGATGCAAATGTGCTATGAAATGATGCAAAGACATGTGAGACGTTTATGAATGTTCATACAAGGGATGAGATGCAAAACAAGGCATGTTAGAAGCTTTGAAACACATGGATACACATGAAAAGCAATGAATACAAAGCATACCAAATGAATGAAGAAATGATCAATCAATGTTCAAACATGTCTTAAGATGTCTAAGATGTCATTCAAATGCTTGAAATGTCATGGAAAGTTCACATGATGATGATATGCAAAGATGAATGCAAATGGACATAGAAAATTAGGGTTTTATGGAAGTATGAGATGCACATGACCAAAACAGAAGCATACATCATGATAAAAATTTGAAAATGAACTCAAACAAACCCTAAACACATACAAAATCACTCCCCAAAGATGGAGGTCATAAGCTAAACCTAAAGGAAGTTATGAATTTCCTAAGTTAGCTAGGGTTTTTGGGTAAATTTTCATGAAAAATGCAAAACAATTTGAAAATGCAATGCAAAATTATGAGTTAAATAACCTAGATACGAGATGCAAAGTATGAAAGAATGCACAAAGAACCAAATGCAAACTCATCATGGTTGATCGGAAATGATTTTTTCAAGTTAGGGTTAGATAAATGTGAATTTTATAAACCCTAATTCAAAGTAAATTGTGAAAATATGATCAAACCTAAAAAGAAATTTGTATGATGAGTTTGTAAATTGTTCTAAATGTATGAGAATGCTTCATGAATTGTTTGGTGATTTTTAAATACCTAAATGTATTTTTAATTAATTAAAATCAATTAATTAATTAAATAAAACATTTAAATGATTTAAAAATACATTTTTAATGCAAAAATTAAAAATAAAAATATTTTTGAGTTTTGAAAAATATTTTAAATGAAAATGCGGAAAATGGTGATTTTATAAATATTTTTGCTATTTTTAATAAATATGTGAAAATAAATGAAATAAAATAAAAAAGAAAATAAAAAGTAATGCAAATGAGTGGATCAGATTTGAAGTTGAGAGGATCAAAGGCCCAAACGCAAAATCCACGTGACTTAGGGTATGGCAATCTGATGTTTGGGGTTCAATGCTTGATGATTTGTTCTTTGTGCTCCTTAGGGTCAGTATAAGCAAGTGTGATTGGCCAGAGAGTTGGTGTGGCATAGTTTGATTGGTATGGGTTAATTTGCAAAAAAGTCAAAGTTGTGTCATAGAAGGCATGGCATGGGACATAAGTGATTTGAAGAGTGGTTCTGCCTCAGCTAGCTTCAAGGAGGTCCCTTGGATTGAATTTGATGATTTGTACCACTTGGATTGCAAGATAGCATGGCTTTTGCAATTTTCCCTCTTTGGAAATTTTGTGAAGATTAAGCATGAAAACTTGTGATCCAAGGCATGATTTTGATCTTGCAATGTTGTATGAACATGTTATGAAGCTTAAACATGCATTAGAGGTCACAAGAGTGCTTGGAACTTGATTTTGCAAAATTCCCTCTTTGGCATGAACTTGAAATTTATAAGATTTTTCCCAACTTTGAAACATCATATCTTGATTTCTAGGATGAATCAAGAGGAGTTCTTGTACTTTTTGAAAATGGGAAGATCCAATCTACAACTTCATGTTTAAATATTTATCATTTGAAGCCTTTTTGATCAAGAAAGTGGAGGTTGAAAATCTTTCCCAAAATGGAAAGTTTTCATTACAAGTCATGTCCAAAAATGAAAAGTTTGCAAATGGCTCAAAATTATTCAATATTGTGAACTTTTAACCACTTATAAGATCAAATAAAGATCATAGAACCTCAAAATGATGAAGATGACCCTTTGGTACCATTGGTGGTGGCCTTAGATGCCCTGATTCTGACTTTTCTTACACAATAAGTTACTAGTTGATCAGATGACTTCCATAATGAATTTCTTCATCAAATTTGGTACACATGCTCCTTATAACATATAAAGACCATTAGAATAAATAATGACCAAAAAATTTGAGGTTAAGGGCCTCAAACCCAAAACCCTAATTTTAGGTCATCTGTGTAGGAACTGCTCAGTCTGCTTGAACACATTTGCAATGCTTTGTGATTTTTTTGACTTTAATGAACTTTGGGGAGCATAAGATGATCATAGAACACTCATGGACCATCTTGGCATGCTTCAAGACCTTTGAGATAGCTCAGATCACCTCTTGGATTCATCTGATCACAAACCCTAATTGTGCAACTTATGTAGTGAAATAAACTATGCAATGTGAGATGGTATGATTATGCAATGCAATATGAAAGATCATAAGCCATGGTGTGAGAAAAAAGTTAGGGAAAATTTGGGGTGTTTACAAACGACAATCAGGAAGATAAGCAAGGAACAAATAGCATAAAATAGCTCACAAAGCAACAAAAGATCCCACTGAAGGGTTACAAGTTTTATATCAACAAAGAAAAATAAATAGGAATATAAAACGAAGATTCTCATAACAAGTTTGTGGGTAATCCAAATACAATAGAAGAACTAAACTCTACGAAAATCCACATCCTTCGACCTCTAGTTGAACTTCTTGACAGTCTCGGACACTTGAGAAACATCTGAATGCCTCGGGTCTTTGATTAGCTTCAGAATAAGCAAGTCTCTTTGGTCAACGGAAGCATGCAACTCACTAATTTGTTGCAAGAAGACCTCTTCATTCTCCTTACTAGAATATGGCTCCGACCTAGCCTTTTTGGTTTCAGCAAGAATCTTGAGCTCTTCAATTTCTTTTTGAGCATCCTCCATTGACTTCTAACTTTGCTCTAGCCTTTGGAAATATTCCCTTCTTCGCTCGTGAGCTTTCTGAAGTTATTTAGTTCTGCTTTCTACCTGCACCTGCAAATCCTCAATCTTCTGTTGATATTCTTTCTCTATTTCTTTCTGCCTTCTCTGATTTGTCTCCCATTTCTCTTTCCAAAGAGTTATGGTCTCATTTTCTTCATCCAAAGACTTCTTGATTCTTTTTCACTCACCGGCCTTGCTAATTTCACCCAAGCTTTTCTTCTTGAAGTATAACTCTCTATCAACAAACTCCTTCTTCTTGTCTTCCATAGCCTTCTGAGACAGGTGAACTTTCTCCTCCAATGCTTTGTTGGTATGCACCAAATGCTGATACAAACTGTTGATCTCAGAGTTTTCAATTCTGACCTTCTGAAGTTCAGCTTCTAACTTCTGGTGTTCTTTAATAGGCACAGTGGTTTGAGGTTCAACCACCTTGGGATACAGGGGAGGCTCCACTAAAAATGGGAGAAGCATAACTTCAACTCATTGCCTTAACCAATCAGCATAGGGTGCATAAGTGTTTGGATCAACTCTTCCAAATTCTTTCTTCCCTTTCTTAACCCTCACAGCCCAAGCCTGAGAAACTTGGATTGATAAGTCTTCATTTCCTTTGGTAGGAAAGTATAAGGATTATGCAACATCTTCTTCTCTAGGAGGAGCCTTCAAAGGATACCCGAACTGGTTGAGAGCCAATATCGGATTATGGTTGATTCCCCCTTTCCTACCAAGCAAAGGCACATTGGGGAAATTACCACAGCTTGTAATCAACTCTTTCCCAAACAAGTATTTGTTATAACACCAAGTGATGTCATCTAAATTCAAACCCATCAACCTTTTTGACCATTTAACATCTCCTTTAAGCTCCACGAAAGGTCTTGACTTTGGAAGGTGCCGAGCAAACCAAGTGTAAAATAAGGGTGCACAGCAGAGTACAAGACCTCCATTCTTTCTTTCATTCTTGTAATGAACACCATAACAAAAATGTCCCAGCAGTGTTAGAACAGGGTTTCTTTTAATGATGATGGCTATTGCATCCATACACACAAACTCCTTCTCATTTGGAAACAAACTAATCTCGTACACGATCAGAGCTAAGATTGCACTAAAATTTGTCCACCTTTGTTTTGTAGCACACTTTCCGGCTTCAGCAATCAAGAAGGCCAAGTGAAATCCTTTACTCTCTCTCTCTCTCTCTCTCTCTCTCTCTCTCTCTCTCTTTCTTGATGTTATTTGTGGCCAAACCCAAATTCATGTGAGTATCTTTAGCAATATCTTCGTTTGAGGGAACCTTATCTGAACTGTGGAAAGGAAGGCTATCTCTGATTGGAACCCTCAGAATACTGGAAATCTCCTCCAAGGTAGGCACCAAAACATAACCTGGGAAAACAAAGTATCTCAGTTGAGGGTCATAGAATTGAAGAAGAGTGTGAAGACCATCCTTTTGCTCTTGAGTAGCCTCATCCTAGTAACTCAAAATCAAACCATACTTCTTTCTAAAATTATCCATCACCTTTTCATTCATTAAACCAACCAAACTCTGAATGTCTTTTATTTCTTGCTTTGAGAAAGTATAATAAACATTATTTTTCCGAGGAATATCTTGAGCCATCTGGAATGAGAATATAGAAACCACCGGAACTGGGGATGACAAAGAATAACCTGAGAAATGAAAAACACAAAAAGTTAATGATGATATGATGCAATGTAATGCAGGGCATGTGATCAATGACTGGTGTCTGGTGTTGGTGTTGAACCAAGAGCCAAGTGTCTGAAAAGCCACAATAAGCAGGATATCTTAATAACAATCCAAGACTGAAAACTAGAGAAACACATAGGACCAGATCAAATAATAGAACATCACTTAAGAAATGGGTATGCTGAAGGCCATGGTTCCTATAAACCTGTAAACAAACCCCCAATCTCACAGATGTGCTACTACGGGTCAACATCACAGACTCTCAGGTCGAGTAGCGATAATATGTTCACCGTCTCCGAGAAACGATTTGGTATTATACACTAAAAGAGGAGGTCTCAGCTAAGTCCTGAAAAACAAGCATCCCCATAAGTTCCCAGCTTCAAGCACTGAGATCGAGAAAAAATAGTACATTCATCCCAAAGGGTAAAATACTATCGTCATACGAACAATTGCATTAACTGAGTTCTTACGAATAATAGTCTATTCTGAAAATTGTTATACTTGTGACACTCGTTGTTGTGTTGTAGTTACTGGTTCATGTTGCAGAAATCGTGTAGAGAAGAAGTTAGGGTTCGTAAAATAAATCATAGAACTTTATAGATGAATAGATACATAAGTTTTTTAGAGTAAAATCAATGTAGAAACCCAATTAGGCTTGAATAGAATGATGAAGTTGTGAGAATTCGTAACAGAGTTGGAATTTTAGGCTTTCTGATGGTTTGTGTAACAGATCTAGAATTACGCGTAACAAGCAAGGAATTACACGTAACACGTCCCCTTACGCAGAAATTACGCGTAACAACTTGGGCATTACGCGTATGGAGATGGGCATTACGTATATGGGCAGAGTGAGTGCAGAAAAATGCAGTTTTTGGTGATTTGTCCTATTTTCGCATCCGTTTCGAGTTGGTTTGACCTTACGCTTTAAGTAGTGATAACATAAGTTGATTATAGTAGATTTGAGGATTAAAAATAATTAATTTAATAAATTAATCGATTAAGCCGTAAATTGTCGTTTTCACGTTGAAGTTGTGCTAAAGTTGTTATAAGTCGTGTTGTCCCGATCTTTGGGAAGATTATTAAGTTGTCAGTCTTACGACCAATGTTGATTCGTGTTGCTGAGTTGTTAAGTTGTTATGTTTCCAAATTGTTAATTATGTCGTTGTTATTGTATTCCATTCATAGTTGCATACATGTGCATATTTTCAAGTTGGAGCGAATTCTCGATTCAAGTTGGTCTGGATTGGAAAATAAGTTGTTGATGCCTCGATAAACTAGCAATGTTTCAAGTTGGGAGTTTACTCCAAATGGTACCACATGCATATATAAGTTGAGTCGCATTCGAGTTGCATTTTATTATGTTGATTTGTTGTGGTTGGATATAAGTTGTACGTTGATGTTGCTTGTTGTGTCAAGTGGTGTGATTATAAGATTATCTTGCTTACATATTGATTATCATAATCCTGTTTATGTTATTCGATATCTCACCCCTTCTGTTTGAATGTTGTCCTTTGTTGGTAACGTGCAGGTAACGAAGAGTCCAGTACTTTGTAGCTTCGAGTTGGTGTTTGTCGCTCTGATACGTAGCACTTTGGGGGGATGAACGCATGTTTTGTCTTTGTGACTTTTGTTTAAGTTTAAGAACTAGTTTTCAGTTTTTTATGTTGGAAAACCATGATTGAAGTATTTGAAGTTGATTTTATTGAAGCTGTTTTAGAGTTGTAACTTTGTTTAATCCGTTGTGTTATTTTCAAAGTAATTTATTAAATAAAGTTTATGTTATTTGATTTTAAAGTTGGAAAATATGATATCTCATGTTTGTTGATGAATTTTTATAACTCTGATTTAATAATTAAAGTCGGGTAGAAATAGGGTGCTACAATCGGTCCCTAGATGCATATAGCTATCAAGGTTGTATCCTGAAGTAGGGAAGACCCCTATATCTGAACATTTCCAAGACGGTCGCAATCTGGGTGTTGAACTCACTACTACTCGCATGACAAGATATCAAGAAAGCAAAGTGATTATCCACGCTAAAGTCTAGGGTGCACTCGAGCCTTGGTATTGGGATCATCTAAAAGTAACTTTCATCCCGCCAAGAAAACCAAACAGTCCAGACAGTATAATAATGATGCATGATAAATAAATACTGAAAGCAATAAATAAAACTGTAACGTAAGACTGTAAATAAAAACAGTAAACTAAACACACAACAGCAAACTGATAAACACTAAAAAAACAGAAACAGACAAGCGTTAGGATTAACTCGTATAGGGAACCAGAGAAACTCTGGTTAGGAGGTTCCCAGCAGAGTCGTCAATTGTCGCTCCCTGGATTTCCATCCTGGTACAGACGCGAAAGTGGCGCGGAAAAGGAATAGTCGTCAGCCAGACATTTTTATCCCGGAGGAATGGTAATGCTGAACAAACCCGAAAGAAGGAGAAAACGAGGTCTCACGAACCAAAGAGAAAGGGTAAGGGATTCAATTACGAAATGGGAAGGTATTAGCACCCTAGATTGTCCATCGTATCCGATGGAATCCACGTTTGCTATAACTGTTTCAAAGGGTAAGGGTAAACTGTTGCTGAACTGAAACTACTACTGGAACTGGATAAGAGAAAAGTATGGGGAAAATGTAGGGAAAATAAAGAGAGTGCTCTAATGGTCCCTACCCCACTGTCTACGTATCTCGGGGGAACTAGTTACTGACCTAATTTAATTAGGCATTTTCTTCTATTATAAACCTATTTAAAAGCATTCAGATTAGAAATAAAATTATCAATAATAATTATCAAAAATACTTGTGAATTTAAGAAGAGACCCTGTCAAGGACGAGTCCGCTTCTACATTTATCATAGGTCGAAGCAAAACTTCTACCGCGCCTAGGACTGTGTCAACACGATCCCAGACAAGGGACCTTAACATTATATTTTAATTGCTTCAAACACGTTGTGGGAAAGGCTATCTACCCAAATATAGAGGATAAAAATAAGTTCATGCATTCGCATTACATCATCATGCAAGCGTATCATTTCACAAAAAACTCATTCTAGCCTTTGTCCACAACCAACAACTGAATTCCCGTCACCTATATCGGACTTAAAGCAGCTCACGGAGGATCATGGACCCGTTGGAACAAAGTCATGTTGAGTTAAGAGAAGATGTTGACTTGATGAAAAACAAGCTATACCAACTCATGAAGGTCGTGTCAGCTTTGACACATAGAAAGGACAATATTCAACGAACTGCAGTTGCTGAGAATGTCATTCCACCTCAAGTAAGTGGTCCTGCTCAGCCTCAACCTGTACGTATTTCAGTTGAGAATCCTGCTATACTAGATATTTTGGAGCATTATATTGAGGAGCACTTTAAAAGTCTTTTTAACACATCTACTGCGTTGCAGATAATGGTCTTACTGGTGAAACTATCCCTAAGTTGATGAATAATTAAACTAATGCTATGCTCACTAATGTCTCTACTGAGTTGGAGATTCATAATGTTGTCATGAACCTCAAACCCGTTTAATACTATTATTTTTATAAGGTTTTATTGATGATTAATTCCTATCAATATTTGAACTTGGTACTATTGTCACAAAGTTAATATGCCTTTTTTTTTTCCTCTGAATTAAAGTAATTCATCATTAATCTTTTATGATGGTTAAATACTGAAGAACCTTACTATAAGATGAAAATGGAATATAAATAATTAAGAAATAATATGTTATTGGTGACTGTACATATCATGGAATGTCCCAAAAATATTCATGAATTAATAAAGGGTGCTTAAATACAAAAAACACTTTGATCTTTCTTGTAGTATAAGCTTCTCTCATCTAAAGTCCTGAAGCCAACATCACCTCCTACACCAAGAACGATGGTGAAAACTGCTAGAGATGAATGGCAAGTAAATAATTAGAATTTCACCTAGTGTTTACTTTTGATATCCTTCAATTCCATACTTTTGATACACTGTTGCTTGATTTTGTTCCCACCATCTTTCAGCTTCCTTCTGTGCAAATCGCTTCCGACTGTCAAAAAAACATGCAAAGCCTCATAAAAACCATGTGTAAAGTACTAGTTATAAAAAGTGTTTAAGTGAAAAAATGTACCTGAATCTCACGCGTTTAAGTCCTTTTTCCCCGGTCGGTGAGGTTATCAATGTGATGTAAACACCATTCTCGTACTGTTCTACCCATTCAGCCTTCAAGCCATCTGCAGTGTCTTGTTGAGATTCTGGTGTAGTGAGGTTAGTGTTGTTGTCCATCAATTTGTCATTTTTGAGGAGCATACTTCTACCAAATTTGGATCTTAATGCACTGGAAAATACTATAGGCGAATTCGATAGACTATCCATGTTGGTATTTCTTGGAGTATTCGTATCTGTATGTATAGGTGCCAAATTTGGAAGAAATTCTTGTAGCCCGGCTTTTTGTTCTAGTGCATGATTATCTTTTCCCGATAACGTGTGAAGCTGCAAATATGATATATGATGAGTGCTTATGCTATCAGAGTTTTATTAAGTTGTTTATCGGCTTATACAAAAACAGCAATAACAATAATAAAGAACATACCCTTAACGCCAAAGCTTTTATGACCTCTTTTGCTGCTTTGCATTTAGCAGCTTCCTCTTTCGCCACTGACCAACTCTCCTCGATTTTATGTTGACACTCTTGAATTTCGTGATTTTGGAGTTCACATTGCTTTTCGAGTCTCCTAGCCTATGCAAATCAATGAAATGATATTAGCACTTAATAAGCAAACATATTCTGAAAGTTTAGTTTGCAGAAAACAATTTGTGCCCAAAAATCGAGTCATTACCTCAGCTCTCAGCCTCTGAACTTCTTCTATGAGTAACTTATCAGACTTTGTTGCATCTGTGGATTCTACATTGAGTGGTGAAATAGTAGCTATTCTATTTTTGGTTGAAGAATCATGCACAGCTGAATTTTCAGTAGAATTGCTTTGAAATTGTGCTGAACATGGAACTTGTCCGCATTGTGGCACACTACCTAACTTAGAAGAACTATTTTCTAAATCCTGTTGGCTTTCTTGTTGGTTTTTCCAAACCTTCCTTCCACTAGGCATGTTTTTCCGGTAGCACGACTGACCAAGCGATAATAAAGGACCGTTTGTCACATTTGTTTCACCTCTATCTTCAGTGAGATCATAATTCTTGTTCTTATGCTTTTGTAAATGCTGATGGTTATAATTTCTAGACTTTGATGAGTCCATAATTGAATGTGTACTACTGCTACCTTGCTTTCTATCAAAGCACGAATCACAAACGCGAAAGGCCTTGCTTTTAACCGGGGCTAGAGAAGCGTTCATAACCTTTTTGCTACTACAAGCACCGCAGAACAAAAGACCGCAGTTATAACAGTTGTGTTTTTTCCTTGTGAAGCCAAATGGTAACCTACAACCACTACAACTTGATTGGTCACTAATTGAAATAGGTTTATGCAAACATATTGCAACTGTGAAACTTGGACCGCAAGTTATTGTTTCTACCTGTCTGTCTCTTAATGTCTCAACAAAAGAAGGCGTGTATCGGTTTTCGGTATCACCAAGCCCGAGTTGTCCATTTTCACCTTTGCCCCATGTGTACACACTCCCTGAAGATGTCAAAACGGCAACATGATATGAACCACAAGATATCTTTTTAACATACTCTTGTTTAAGCATTCCTTCAACCATAACTGCTCTATCCTTAACATGTGGATTTCCCAATTGTCCAAACTTTGAACTTCCCATTGCAAAAACTTTCCCCATGCTAGTAAGTGCTAATGTCAACGTCCTTCCACAAGATACTTGAACAAAATCGTAGTCGACAAGCTGCGAAACACATGTCGGAACAAGCCTGTTTCCATTATCAGAATGACCGAGTCTCCCCTCATCTCCATCACCCCATGTAAACAGCTTACCCGTAGAAGTATTGTACTTAAAACGGTCGGCAATGACTTCGATGATTGCAGCCGTATGCCATGTTCCGCAAGTAACAGACCTCACACATAGACCCTTAAGAGACTGAACCTCTTTTGGACTAGAAGTGCTCTGATAATTCCCATGTCCAAGCACTCCAAAAGTACCGTCTCCGTATGTAAACAACCGACCGCAGCTAGAGACCATAGCGGTATGCCATTCGCCACAAGCAACACTCGAAATACTAATACCCTCTACTGGTAAAGAAAGTTTATGTTTTAACCACTGACTTCTAATCCTTCCTTCATCAATCAAACCCGAACAAGAAACATCGTTCCCCCAGGCATATACTTCGCCAGAATCCGTCAAAGCACATGTATGATACTCACCACAAGCAACGTTTTTTACACAAATATCACTAAGAGAATCAACTATTTTCGGGGAACTAGTGTCCATATCAATTCTCTGCCCCAACCTTCCCCACTTCCCTTGACCCCAACAGAATACTTCACCTTGTTTTGTAACTATGGCAGCATGGTTTCCTCCTAAAGCTACATTTTGTACATCTAACATTGCTGTGGATTCGAGTAACTTCGGTACTAAAGAATAATTACTATTTTGAACAAATCTCTCATTCACAATCCCTAAAAGGCAACCAATTCCTCCACCCCATATCATTACATCCTTCAACACACTACTGTTATTTCCTACATGTGGCGAGGTAGGAGCCATGATCGATCTATACGATGACAAATCCTTTTTGTACTCCTTTTCGAAACGAGATGTTTTAATATGGCTATGAATATCTGGATTAATATACGGTGAACTCGGGACTGAATTATCTGCTATACCGTGAATGCTCGAAAGCGATGATGCCGACGAATAGTAGTTATCAGATGCATATGACATGCCATCAGAAAAACACCTTTCTGAAAGTGACAAACTTGGACTTGCACATACACTATGTACCTAAAAAATCATAACATAAATGTTATATTTTATACTTCAGACAAAATTTTGTACTGATATGATAATCTCTAGTACAGACACATGTCCGGTGTTCGTATCTGTGGCCGTGCTTCATTGCGGATGATTCAAAATATATATGAAAAAATTCAAGAACATGTAGCTATTTCGATAAAGAATCAAAGAACAAGAAACCTGAGTAAATTGAGGGGTGTCATCTAGAAGACCGAGATTTTTCTTTCGCCGCAAAATTCCGGCCGGACTACTAACACAACTCTGCACTCCTTTGCAGCTTCTTAAACTACTAAAAGCTTTTGGTTGCTGGCACCTTGAAATCACTGCTTTCAATCCAGCAAACCAAGTAGCAGCTTGTGCTTTGTCCTTGCATATCTATAGTCAAAATAAACAAATCAAACTATATAGATAGTTTGATAGATGGATATAGAAAACCAAACGCAGTTATATGTCAAATGTAGAACACGAATATTACCAGATCAAGAGAGTGTTCACCATTAGAATAGATCAACGAAAACGAATGACATTCCTTTTCGTTTTCGTTTTGTTTCTGAGACCTTATCTGAAAATGATAAGCCATAACAACTATTAGACCAAAACGGTTTTGATTCAAACAAGAAATTATTGATGCTTGTTACATACATTATTTCCTTGTCCTTGAACAATTTTGGTAACGCCGCTCAATCGCAAATGCTTCTCCTGCTGGCCTGAGCACCAGATCAAATTTCTCTCATCCTAGACAGAATCAAGATGTTAAAAAACAAAGTTAGTTTCATAATCATAATCATAATCATATTCATGAGAAATTCTGAGAAGTAATTGTCGAAATAATCAGTTGCATACGGGAGAAAGTCTGAAAGGACAGAGCTTCGGTTTTCCTCTACTACCACATTTGAGTAAATATGAACCTTTCTTTATAGAAACAATGGCCTGAAAATAGCAATTTAACAGTTTATGCACATTGCAGATGAAAAATTTCTTAAAATTTTGGGTAAAAGTAAAAGGTAATAAAAATTGGAAAAACCTGTTCAACAGCTCTATCAAATGGGAGTGTTCCTGCTAAGGAAACTTGTTCTTCTTCCATTGTCATGTTTCAGTTTCATGGAAGAGGGACCAAGAAGAAGAAGAAGAAGAAGAAGGGACAAAGGAAACAGAAAAAGAAGAAGAAAGTTGTTTATTTTATTCTTGATTTTTGAGAACAGGTGGAATGAAACCTTATCAATAAGATGCTTTCTTTTTCTCTCTCTTTGAGTATATCTATGTATGAGTTAGTTTGTGTCTGAAGAGAAGAACATAACATAAGAAAACAACGTTTGACAGAGTGGAAGAGTGGTTCTTCTCTTTTATTAAGGATTTGGTGAGTGAGTGAATCTATTTTCTTTCTTCACTTCGTAGGCTGTGCTGCAGATACTGAACAAGCAGAGAGAGAGAGAGAGAGAGAGAGAAAAACTGTCTTAAAACTCATGCGCACGTGTACACATGCTTTTTTCGCTCATCAAACAAAACACTAGTATCATCATGTTATTGTCTTTTTCCTCTTTTGTTAATCAATCACAATTGAACTTGTTTTTTTTTAGTCTATTCATTAATTAACAATTAAATTTAATTAATACAAGAATTAGTATATAGTAAGAAGATGCCATTTTAGTCTTTGGACCAACCAAAATAGTAATTTTTCTGGTTGTATTGTATCTGTTTAGGGATGAAAGTGTAATTATAGGACCTAACTTTATGGTACAAATGAATGGTGTTTTTAAATGTAACGCTATGTATTTCAATGTGCAGCAAATAGAGTTTAATTTCTGTGTATGTTGTACATAATGTACATAGTGGGTATTTATTTTAGTATCCGTTTCTTTATTCACCATAAAAGAAAATTGTGCAACAATAATGTTACAAACTTGGAGTTTAAGTAACCAAAACCACTTAAATGAAATGTTATGGATCTTTTGTTAAATCCTGCTCTAAACCTTTGTTCATAGAAGATATCAAAAATTTTAATTGTAAAAGTATCTTAGAACATTTGAGAAAAGTTTTCACCAATACACACCTCATAAGAATTGATGGTCCATGATTATTATGTATGTACAATTTTGTTGTGACTTTAAAAAGGTAACGGGGAAGCAAGGGAAGGATAACATGATCCCCATGTCCAAAAAAGATGACATAAAAAGATAGAGGGTAGTTGAGCAATTACACCACAAAATAGAAATAGTAGATATCTTAGGAATGAAATGGATCTTTGTATGAGTGATTTTTCATTTCCTTCCAACGTTAGGTTTACTAAAGTCTGTAAAGTAGGTCCCATAGACAGTTCATTTTGACCTTTTTTTTAGATTTCACATTTGAATCCTGTGCTTTTTCATGTTCAACCAAAGGGGACCCTGCTATTTTTATTTTATTTATGTTTTATACTATTCTCAATTCTTTCTATACAAACCTGTTATATAGTACCTTACAGATTAGATTCTCCTTACTTGTTTATCTGTTTCCTACATTTGTGTTGTCTTTCATTAGAGATTATAGATTTCTTGTTCTTATTCTTTTGTTAAAAAATATAATTTTTTCATTTTTTATATAGTATGTATGATTCATTAGGGGTCAACATGACACTTTTCAAATGAAAAGAATAATAGTGTATCAGTCAATGCCATGATGGAGAAAATAAAATGTACAATGCTTTAAGTTTGAGCCGTGTTAAATTTTGTTGTTGTTTTACTTTTGTTAAAATGTACACTTTTCACATCATTGGTGGTCCATGGTGGATTGGTGGTACACCATTTTTCTTAATCTTGGATCTAGTAACTTGTGGATCTTAGTGAATAGTATGAATAAGTAAGGTTAATTTTTTTCCATTCACGTCTCTTTTCCATGGCACATGAAGAAAACAATGGTTATATAAAATATAATAAGGGTTTTTCCTAACCAATGCAACATTTTATTAGTGATAATTTATTTGTGATAATTTATTAGTGAAACATTGTTATGCAATATTGCATAGGATAAAGTGTAATTAACACATAATATTTCAATAAAAATGGTGTATTAATTAACCATTATCCTATGCAATATTACATGGGTTAGACAAACCCATATAATAAATCTCACATTAAATATTATTGATCATTAATTTGAAATTGAACAATTTAAAGTATATATTCATTACATCAATATAAAAAATATATATGTTAGGTCTAATATTGTAACTGATTTAAGATGGCTAAAAGCTTAAAATGTTAGGTCTAATTATAAAGGCTCAAGTTAGAGTTTCACTAAGTAGAATGGGGAGGTCAAGTAGATTGTTAGTATTCCTCTATCTTCTAGGAATCTGAATTACCGTATTATTTGACATTTTGAAAAACACATGGAGTACTTCGTTCGTACAATTTATCACTTCTGCTTGTTGACTCGTGAGGCCATGGTTCCTGGACCCTGTTCCCCCTTTTTTCGTCAAATGTGGAAGCTGATTTGGAAGGCAAAAATTCACTCTAGAAATAGGAACTTTATATGGAGATTAGCAAAGAACATTCTTCCCCTTAACAACAACCTGATAAAAAACAGTGTTAGAATAGAAAATTATTGTGTTTTTTGTGGTACTGTTGGCGAATCTGCCTAGCATTTGTTTATGGTTTGTCCCTTTGTGAAACAAGTTCTATTTTCTTATATTCTTAGCTAATCCTGATAAGAAAGTCATTGACCCTACCAAGGTGGATTTGGAGGCTCTTGATTTTGTGATTGAGTTCAACTTGACCAATCTGAAGTTTGTTTCTAAGAAGATGGGGAATGTTAGATATGATAATCATACTCTCAATGGGGATGTTCATTTGCTGCAGGTCGATGCCGATATACAAGAGGGAGACTTTGTCTTGTTTGGTTGGGTGATAAAAAAATAAAGAGTTGGGCATTGTGATGGTGGCTAGTCATAAGGAATTCATTATTGTCAAACCTGAAATTTTAGAAATTTTGGAAATCAAATAGGGGCTTTCTTTGGCAAAGTCTTTTAAGCTTGATAGAATCATCCTCCAATCGGACTCTCTGATGGTCGTGGATTTTACCAACGACATTGCGGCCAATACGGTGTTGGAACCAATTGCAATGGATTGTCGCCTTGCTC
Source organism: Lathyrus aphaca (assembly GCA_963966055.1). Lineage (NCBI taxonomy): Eukaryota > Viridiplantae > Streptophyta > Magnoliopsida > Fabales > Fabaceae > Lathyrus > Lathyrus aphaca. Next base: position 232,353,179 of record OZ014524.1, read on the forward strand.
TTAATAGTTTTCATCTTATCTCTATTTAGTTTGTTAGTAGAATTTTTAATGGGATGCCCATGATTTAGCTTGTTTGGGTGAGTTGTATGGTTGCAAAACTTGGATCGGTGGTTTTCCCTCCGTGGAACCATCGTTGTTGTACCATTTTTTCCTTATTTTAATTAAATTAGTTTTACCGTAAAAAAAAGTAGAATAGATGATCAGACGAACTTTTTCAAAATTCCAAAAAACAATATCCTGGTCGCTTAAACATCGTCAGTCATTAGATCTGATCAGAGCTCAATTTGTTGACAACACCCAGGCCAATCTTGTATTGGGGTATGGACACCCCTAACCCTCGAGCAATTGAAGTTCTTAATTATCACGGTAGATTACGTTGTCAATTGGGTAGAAGTGAAAGCCTTAGTAAAGATCACTACAACAAACATATAGAAGTTCTTCAAATAAAGTATCCTGACGAGACATGAGATCCCACAATTGGTAGTTAGGTTTTTGTGTTGTAATTGAGTTTTTTATTTTCTATACCTGAATTAAACTAAATTGAAACAAGCAACTAGCATTAAAAATTTTGGTTTAATTTGGGTATAGGAGTTATTAGTATGCTTTGTGGTTGCAACTTTGTATGATATTCAACGTAAAATAAAGGTGATTTTGTGAAATTGTTGTTGAGTTGCAGTTACACGCCCTATTGTGCAATTTACGATAGTGAAAATTGATGGAAGAATCGTTTTTGACTTGTGGAAAATTCAAGTTAAAGATGCGTTGTTACAATTAATATTACACAAGTTGTTGCTTAGTACATGAGAATTTCTTTATGTTAAGGAAAAGTGTCTTGTAAGATTATGTTGGTGATTGAAGAGCTTCCTGCCAATATAGAAGTTGCAACATAAATTTTCAACCTAATTTTCAACATGTGGAAATTCTTGGAGTTATTTAATTTCAAGTGAAATATATTTTTATGATACAATGTGATAGTTATTTGAACTATTACTATCGATGAAGACAAAGTGAAAATTCTTGGAATGGTGTAGTTTCAAGTACCTGTACTTTTTACGATGAAGTATGATAGTTCTTTTGAACTATGATTGTTGGTGAAGACACTATAAAAATTCTTAGGGTAATGTAATTTGAGATGATTATACTCTTAATGATATTGTATGATATTTCTTTGAACTATGATTGTCTATGCAAAAAAAAATGAAGTTGGTGTACTATCTTCAATCAATGTGGAGATTATTGGTGTTGGTTGAAAATATACATGTTGAATTAGTCTAACATATCTTAATTTTTTAAAGGAAGAGGAAGTCCAGCATTATATAATGGACTCAAGTTCTTAATTATGAAAGATGGTGAAGGTAACACACACGCCAAAATGATCAATAATGTTGGGATAGAAATAGAAATACTTGTCTAGCATTCCGGGAAGTCGACGCACAAGATGGTTGCATAGTCGGCATTAAGTAGGAGGCATAAGTTTGTAGTTAATGGCTCCCGGGTGATGCAAGTTTGTATTTAATGTTAGACGCTGAACAAATACCAAGGTGCATCCTATGTATATCATATGATTTAAACTGAATGCACCTAGGGCTCCAACCGAGCGGATAACGAAGTAAGGAGCCCCTAGAGATATCTAGCGAGAGGCATCCCGAATGCCGGTTGGAAGGAGATCTTTCGGTATCCATATTCGAGTGTTGTCTGAGACTATCGTTGGATAGAATATGGGTCCCGTTTGAGAAAGGGATGAGCAACGCATAATGCATTATATGAAAATTCTCAAGATGGGAAAAGCATCATGGAGATTTTAAAGATGCTTTAAGCTCAAGCAAACCGATATACCTAAACCTGACTACCAGGGCCAGACACATAAAATAGAGGTTAGGCATCATCCCAAGTTAAGGGCTTGGTCCTCTAGATTTTCCAACCGTAAAGTCGCCAATCCATATCGACTCAAAAACTGGAGTCGATTGTGCACATTAGAGGTTGCTCATCTTGCCAACCAAGGGCTCGGCCATCTGGATCTATCAAACATAGATCCTCTCAGACAACATATCTGAGGTCGAAGGATCGGTATACACTTACGACTGTCGCTCCCACCAAATGACACCCAGGTCAGAAGGGGTACAGACGCGAACGGTCGGTGAAAGAGAAAGAATGAATAGAGTCGCCAGCTAGGCATTTTTATCCCGAAGGAAAGGTAATGCTGCATAAACCTAAGAAAAGATGGATAAGACGGTCGTGAACCAGAGAAACTGAGAAAGGGGGTTGGTTACAACCTGGGAAGGTATTAGCACCCAGATTGTCTGTCGTACTCGACGGGATCCACGCTTAAAATATTTGTGTTTAAAAGGGGTAGTGTCAGTGCTATGTTGTGTATCAAAACTGGAAAAGAATGCAAGTGTCAGTGCAAAAGAAATGTGAAGTGTATAAGAGAAGTGTCAGTGTAGGAAAAGAAAATGAAGCTCAAGACTATGAGGCTTAAAGAATAATGCTGGAAGGAGGGGGAATACACAGAGACTTTTGTTCGATAACTGTTAAGTTATGCCTACGTATCCTCTCGTGCAATGAGGAAGTCAGAACACCGTAGTTCGACTCAAAGAGACTGAAAGATAAATTGACTTGTGAACTGCTTACTTGCCTATGCTCAAGTGTATGACTTGTCTGGCTCAGGTGCAAACTGTCTTGCATTAGACGGAAGAAGCAAGTTCTCGTTTGTGAGTGAATGAGATGAGAAAAGAATCCCTGAGGAGACGATTATTTTTTTTTCCAGGCTTTTACTGCTTTTTGAAGTTTGTCATAAGAAAATTGGCTTAAGCCTAAACCAAGGGTTAATAGACTCATCACATCCTCCCTCTGATTAGGGGTAATGAGAATACCTTAAGTATGAAGTAAGCACCTCACACTAAATCACCATGATGTAGGATTAAGATCATTAACCTACTTGTGATTATTTAGATTTTTTTTTGATGTTTTTGTTTAGTGTTAAGTAATGAGTTTAAGCCATAATCAAGGATTTAATGGACTCATTACACCATCCTAATAGAAGGATAATAGATGAGAACACTTAAGTTGAGAAAGGCTCCTCAACTTAATCCATGATTAGGGATTAACCTCATGACAAAACAAAGCCTTTATTAAAGTGGATTTTAGTTAATGATGAGATTAAGAAATGAATTTTATGGTTTGTAAGACAACTTGAGGGGGACTTGTCCATTAACATTAGGGTTAGTCCTTCTTAACCATTTAAGGAAGAATTAGAACCCTAATGCAAAGCCCAAGTTACAAGCTTGATGTCTCAGTGATTATTAGATGGATTGATTGAAGGATTTAAACACATTAAGGGTTTAACACTTAGGATTAGAGTTATACACTCCATCCTAATAGAAGGATGCATGCATAAGCATAATCACAAAGCCTTAAAACCTTTAAGGTTTAGTCCTTGATTATGAGATGAGAAGAGAAGACTCAAAGATGACACAAAGGTAAAACTAAATGGGGAAACTAATCAAACCCTAATTGTTATCATACTTGGAGATCCTATGGTTTGTGAGGCTTAAGAGAGAAATATCTTCAAAGAGCCACCAAGGAGGAACAAGATGAAAGGAGAAGGAGAAAAGAGAAACAAGTTGACTTACTTCACTTAAGAAGACAAGTTACTTGAAGAAAGAAAGTAAGAGATGAACATGAATGAGCAAGCTCACTCTAATACACAATTAAAATGCAGAAATGAATGCATAAGAGGGATGAGAAGAGATTATGAGAAGTGAAGGCAAATTCACTTCTCAATGACTTACCACCTGAAAAGTTAGTAACAAGGAAGTGAAATGAAGTGAAAATGAGATGAATGTAATGATGCAAACCAAAGTCAGAAGCATAAACATGATCTTAATGATGCTAAGAGATGATGCAAACACATGCCAAGAGTTGTGGATGATCATACAAGGATGAGGATGCAAATGAAGCATGTTTTGGACCATGAAAGTTCATGAAAGTTTATGTAATGAAATGAATGCACAACATGGCAAATGAAAGATACAATGATCAAACATGATTCTAATATGTCCTAAGATGTCTTATATTTCATGTTGATACACAAAATGTCATGGCAAGTTCATGTATGCAAGCAAATGAGAGATGGATGCAAAGGAAGGCAAGAATTAGGGTTTATACATAACATGCAATGCAAAATTCAAAACCAGAAGCAAATGACATGATAAAAAATTGAAAATTGGATCAAAGGTACCCTAACCCTACACAAGTTCATTTCCCAAAGGAGGGGACCTAAGTCTTAACCTAATGGAAGTCATGATTTTCTCAAGTCAACTAGGGTTTCAAGGCACTTCAAAAGGAAAAATGCACATCAAATTGAAAATGAAAAATAAATCCAAACCAATTTTACCCTAGAAAGTACATGATATGAAGAATTCAATGCAAGAAGAACCAACATCAAACTCTTCATGGTTAGGCAGAATGAATTTTTCTAAGTTAGGACAAATATATTGCCCTTTAAGAACTTTAATTCCAATGAAAAATGTCAAAATAGGTCAAGAACCAAAAAGAAATTTGTTTGAAGAGTTTGATAATGTTTATAAATGTATTAAAATGCAATGTGAATTTTTTGGTGATTTTTAAATACCTAAATGCATTTTTAACTAATTAATCTTCATTAACTAATTAAAAATAAACATTTAAATGATTTAAAAATAATTTTTAATGCAAAAAATAAAAATAAAAATATTTTTGGGTTCTTAAAATTAATAAAAGGTTTGATAAAAATTTTCAGAATTTTTTAATGTATTTTACTATTTTTAAAAATTTGTGGAAATTAAATACAAATAAAATGAAATAAAACAATAAAAATGGAAAAGTATGAGGATCCTGAGGCTGAGATTCAAAGGTTTTTGGAGGGAGTTGACCCGCGCGCGTTTCAATGGCTAGAATTCATTCTGGCAAAATTTAAATTTAATCCTAATTAATTAAACTAATTAATCTGAATTAGGGTTTAATGACCAATCTGGTTCGTTCATTCGCGCGCGGGAAGGTAAGATCAAAGGCTCACATTTAAACTTCATTAATTACACTGATTAGGGCAAATCACTTTCAAGCGACCGGAACAGTGTTCCGGTCGTCTTCTCCGACGAACACAAAACCCTAGCTTCTTCTACAGGTCACCAAACTTCAAATTTCTTTCACAAAAATGATCCTCTAATCATTCTAAACCTAAACCCTCAACTAAAACTCATTTATTTCACTCCATAATCATGAATCGAAGAAAAATGTAAAACACGGGCAAAAGTTCAAAGATCACATACATGATGGTTTCTTCACCATTTTCAAAAGTAATCACATCCCCATGATCAAGGGAACATATAGAATCATAAAAGAACTTAAAAGCTAGCTTCTGGGAAAAAAGTTCTTCATGTTACCTGAGATGAGGACTCTCTGATTCTGAGCTTTCTGGATCCTCCCTTTGCGCAAGCCCACTTCTTTGAACCCCCTGATGATGAAATGAAGCTTAGAAAGCTTTAAGAATGACTGGTTTGAACAAATACCAAGGTGCATCCTATGTATATCATATGATTTAAACTGAATGCACCCAGGGCTCCAACCGAGCGGATAACGAAGTAAGGAGCCCCTAGAGATATCTAGCGAGAGGCATCCCGAATGCCGGTTGGAATGAGATCTTTCGGTATCTGATCGGTGATTTCCAGTTATTATTTCAAGACATGTTAGTTATTGTCTTTCGATGTTTTTGTGCATTTTCGAGTCTTATGTTTAGATTATTGTGTGTTATTTTGTTTTGTGGCAAGGATGTTGCATGGGATCTTTTATATCGTTGGTGCGTTTAATTTGGTTTTTTTTAGTGTATTTTCAGGCAGATATCAAGTCTGTGATCAGATACGAAGGAAACGGTGATTCGTGTGCGAAGAAACGGAGAAATAGGGGGTCCAGAAGCCTGACACGGGTGCCCGTGTCAGGAAGGCTATGCAAATTTTGAGGAATCCAGCAGCATGACACGGGTGCCCGTGTCACATGACACGGCCCGTATCATAGGTCCCCCACTTGTTAGCACGTTTGAAGGAATCCAGCAGCATGACACGGGTGCCCGTGTCATAGGTCCTGATTGCAAGATTTTTATTTGGTCTTTTGGTGCTGAGGGCATTTTTGACGTTTCGCTTGTAATTTTGTAATCTGATACATTAGGGTGATCTGAACGAGAAATACACACTTTTGAATATTGGGAATTTTCACGCAAAGGAAAACGAAGGATTTTAGAGGAGAAGTCGGATCGATCAAACGCGGAAGCAATTGACGATCCAATCAATCCTTTTTACATTGTAATGTTTCTTTTCCTATTGTATGTGATTTTCATTGTTTGGATTATGAGTGGCTAAAACCCCCAATGCTAGGGGGTGTCCCTGAGTTATTTGTAATGACATTGAACTTAATTTTATGAATTTCACTGTTTCTTTCTTCATTGTTTTGATTGATTGATTTTATTGTAAGAAAATCAATATTGGAAAATTGGATTTTCATCATCGGTTAACAGATTGTAGGAATACACTGTTAACGTGTTTTCAATTAAAACTTTTTATCGGATATCACCAAGAAATTGGGATATCATAATTAACCGTGAAAACTTTTGATATACAAATGCTTGGTATTCATTCTATATGATCAAGGAATTGGAGTATAGTAGGAATACCAAAGGGTTTTCTATAAAGGAATTTTGGAAAACTATTGTAATAAGACGGTAATGAGTTAGTTACAGTTATATTTTAACAATTATAAACAAATAGTCATCATAAGAATTTCTCATACACCCTCCCTAGCATAATTCTCATATTTGTCATCCTTAGTATTATTTTCCTAATTTTATGTTTACAAGTCTTTTGAGAAAATCTAAACAAACCCTTATAAACTTTTGTTCAACTTGAAATAGTAAATAACTTAATTTGATACGCAGTCCTTGAGATCGATATTCGTGGAATTTCCCTAAGATTACTACAGTGGGCAAAAATAGTACACTTGCTATTTTCCCATCAGTATCCATATTCGAGTGTTGTCTGAGACTATCGTTGGATAGAATATGGGTCCCGTTTGAGAAGGGGATGAGCAACACATAATGAATTATATGAAAATTCTCAAGATGGGAAAAGCATCATAGAGATTTTAAAGATGCTTTGAGCTCAAGCAAACCGATACACCTAAACCTGACTATCAGGGCCAGACACATAAAATAGAGGTTAGGAATCATCCCAGGTTAAGGGCTCGGTCCTCTAGATTTTCCAACCGTAAAGTCGCCCATCCATATCGACTCAAAAACTGGAGTCAATTGTGCACATTAAAGGTTGCTCATCTTGCCAGCCAAGGGCTCGGCCATCTGGATCTATCAAACATTGATCCTCTCGGACAACATATCTGAGGTCGAAGGATCTGTATACACTTACGACCAACCAAAGGATTTAATTAATGTATTTATAAATTAATTATATAATGGTGAAATTAATATATATATATATATATACACACACATTGTTATTATATTCTTGTTGTTTTTCTTTCTGCCTTGTCCCCTCTTTAGGGCACCGAAAAAACGAATGCGCATAGCAGCGGATTAGGAAATAACCAATGTAGTTGATTCCCGTATTAAAGATCCTAAGTTGCTATCAGAAACACTTTGCTTGTGTGACTACATCAATCAAAACCCCTCTGACACTTTTCCAATGTGTAGATTCAAGAGTTTTGTCGGATACACTTAGTACACCTGGCTACAACAATAAATTATCTACAACACCTCGTTTATCTTTAAAATTTATGGGTGTTGTTGGATACACTTAGTATACCTGGATATAACAATTAATTAATCATGGCGCCTCTCACGTCTTCAAAATCCAGGGGTGTTGTCATATACGCTTAGTATGTCCGACTACAAAAATCAATTTTTCACAATGCCTCATGTGTCTTCCTAATTTAGGGATGTTATCGGATATATTTAGTACGTCTGGCTACTGTCGCACCCCGAAAAATACGAACTCGCAATAAAAGACCGTGCGTTAGGAAGACATGAGAGTCGCTATCTAATTCTCATTTATTCCCGATAGGGGAAAGGGAAGATATAGATAAAACCCGTCTAAAGAGAGGATAAAGACAAAGGTCGTCGCAACCATTGCTTGGATTCGGAAGTCGGTTATACAAATGGAAGGTATTAGCACCCTTTACATCCATCGTACTCGATGGGAACCATCTAAGTTGTCATACGTGAAAAGATGTCTATGCCTAATGAGTTACTTGCTAAGGGAAAATAGTTTAATTATAAGTTTGATTGATCCTAGTTGCTCAGAAAGGATTGAGATCCTTGTGCCTACGTACTCCCTCGTGCAATGGGAAAGTCAGTGCCTCATAGTTCGACCTATTACGGGTGGTTGGTTATTAATTTTATTGCCTTTCTTTCTTGGAAGGATTTAGGAGTCGAATTGCACTAAAGACTATGGGTAGAAGTGATTATCCCGATCAATCCGTCCAAACGTGCAGTGCAAAAATAATCGGATTGAGTAACGGGATTCCCATTATCCTCTTTTCTACTGCTTAAGGCTCGTGGCATACAATTCTTCTCGTTTTATTAGATTGTTTTATTACCTAAGACCACTTGACGTTGGATCAAGGGTTTGGATCTAAAAGAATCATTTTGGTTTTTTTTAGGTTTGATGGTGATGCACGGAGTCGACCGACTTACGGGTGAATGCAAATGGAGGTTTATTTGTTGGTTTGTTAGTGAGGCATAACGCGCTCGACTCGCGAGGTTAGGTGGATCTGATTCCTAGTCCCTATGGGTGCTCCTAGTAAACGAAACCATAACCGAAAAATAAAGAGTAAGTGTACGAGTGAAACCACTTGGCGTTGGACCAAGGGTTTGCGAACTAAAGCGAGATCTAAACTAGTCCCTAAGGTGCTCCTAGCGATCGAAACGATAAAATGCATAAAGATAAATGGCATACATCAAAATTGGGGAAAGGATACAAAATAAATTACACGGGATTACATGAAATAAAAGGGTTCATTGTATTGGCCTAAGAGGAAGCGTGTGTGAAGTGTCCTAAGCTATGCAGAGTCGTTGGAGCTCAAAATTTAATCGAAAGCGTCGAAATGTAGCTCTTTAACTACCTTAGAATCGATTCAATGTTAGAATCGTTCTATGAGGAGTCGAGCGTTGATTTATGTATTGAAATGCAAAAATAAATTAAATTAAATTAAATAAACTAAATAAAATAAAAGAGTCTCATCATTTTATCGAGATTTCAAGTCGGCTTGCGACAAATCTCAAGATTATTTAGATGTTCATCGACCCGAAAAATGAAATAACCGATAAAATAAAATAAACTAAATTACTTTGACAAAATAGAAAATAAATCGAAAATAAACATTAAATAAATAACTAAACTAAATAGGCCTCATATTGATCAAACTTGAACGAATTAATAAAATCGAACATATTTGACCGTTTGTTATATCATCGGCCCTTAAATAAATCTAAGAAGAAAGTAAAAAGGGTCTCATCTTAATCATGTATTTATAATCGATAAAATCGACAATCCATGTCCTATAAGACTTCATGGACCAAAAAATAGAAAATCAAAATCAAAATGAAATCAAGATATTAAAATAAAAATAGGATCAAGTATGATAGAGCTCACCTATGAAACCAAAATTAAAATAAAATAAAGCAAATAATGAAAAAAATAAACAAGAGAAAACAGGGTGAATGAGTAGTACAGAGGTAAGGATATTAACATGAAACATGGGTTGAGGCCAGATTGCACATGAGAGCAAGGTAAAGGTTTTTTTTTCAAAAATAAAGATCAGAAATATAACAAAAATTAACCAACACATGAATCCCTTTGAAAAACGGTTCGAAAACAAATTTTGAGGGATAATAAAAGCCATTTTTACGGTCCAGAGGAAAAATTAAGAAAACCTACCCTCACTTCCTCTGCTCACACATCTCGCAGAAAAAATCAACGTTGCCGCCAGAACATGTCTGTCCTACTCAGTTTGGTCTGTTTCGTCACTATCTCTCGTGGTTTTGTTAGCGGTTCATCTCAGATTCATTTTCAAACCACACCGCTCACATAGACATGACGGAAAGGGTTGTTATTGATGAATTTGTGGAAGATTTGAAGGTTCGGTGGGTTTTCACTGTTTCTGTTTATTTTTATTTCAGTTTGAATACCTCAGTCTTGTTTGTTCGGTGAGTTTGTGTGATTCGGTTTCGGTTGTTTTGCGTAGGCGGTAAAAGGGTGGTTAGAAGGTTGTTTTATTGTGTTTTAGGAAAGGTTTTATGGTGTTTAGAAAGGTGAGTTGCAGAGTATTTTGATTTTTCTAATTTGGGATTATTGAGGGTAATATAAAGATGTTTGAAAGGTTTTTTCCTTTTAATGGTTTATGTTTTGTGTTAGAGATGATGAAGGTGATTTTTTTTTGGTTTTGTAGGTTTGGTAAAAATAAATTTTGAAGCTTGGTTTTGATATGTTTTTTTGCAGAGTTTTATTTGTGGTATTCCAAGCTTGTGTTTATGAGTGAAAAGATGTTGAATATATAGAGGAATTAGGAGGGTGTTATGGGCATTCTTGGGAGCAAAGTCTTGGAAGGATAAGGATGAGCTGAATTTGTGTCATTGCGGAGGATTTGCAGAACGATTTTGTGTTAGTGTTATGTAGTGCGAGTTTGTGAAGGTTGGGTGCGTGAAATTCGTCTTTATACGAAATATTCGTTTCCATTTTTTGTTGATGTACGGTTTGTGTTGTGTGGGGGTCATGGAAAGTATTTTGAGAGACAAATGTGGTATTGTATTCAGAAAGTTTGGTTGAGTTTTTTTATGTGGATGTATTTGAATAATAATAATAATAGTAATAATAATCCTAATAATAATAATAATATTAATAATGGAATGATGAAATAATACTAATAGAAATAATAATAATAATAATAATTATTATTATTATTATTATAATAATAATAATAATAGTAGTAGTAGTAATAATAATAATAGAAATAAAATAATGGTAATGACAATAACAATAACAATAACACTAATAAAAATAATAATAATAATAATAGTAATAGTAAATGGATAATAGAAATAGTAATAATAAAAATAACAATGAATTTTTTTTATTTAGATAATGGGCTTAAGAGGAAAAGAAAGATAATGGACTTAAAATTGGTTTTAGAAAATATGGATGAAAAATGATAAAATTAAAAAAATAAATTGAAAGTGGATTAAAAAATGGATGAATTGTCGCCACACCAAACCCTGAATACACTGATCAATATTAATGGACTTCCATTGAAATATCACTGCTCACTCACGCACACCTGACTTGATAAATCTGAACGAAACCCTGACTCGATCTGGACAAACTGAAACATATTTTTTTATTTTTGAATAGAGGTGAAAATGATATACATGTAGGACAAATTTGGGGTATGACAGCTACAACAACCAATTGCCCCAACGCCTCATGCATCTTAAGAATCCAAGGGAGCTGTAAGAGATGTTTTGCATGTCTGACTACAAAAACCAATTCCCCCATGGATGCTATCGAAGACGATTTACACATCTGAATACATCATTCAAATATCCCTTGTCAAAGAAGTACACATTTTCACACGTACATGGAGAAACCCCTTTTTGGATGTAGCAAATCCAAGAGAGAGAGAGAGAGTGTGTGGTGAAGCCTAAAGACGTCCACCTCAATCTGAGATTTCTCCTTGGGGGTAGGGATATGGATCTTTTATCTTTGGTCGGATATGATACTCTGAAACACATAGCACAGTTCAAAACATGGATGTATCTAGTCAGTTTCATGTCCCTCGCCAGTAAGTATAATTCGAAACATAACCACAATTATCCGAGCTCATTTCTTATCCATATAAACATGGTTAATGGATAAATACATCTAGATAAATGACATGAAATACTTACAAGTACAATTGAGAGCATGAACCCCTAGAGCCGGACTCAAATTTTATCAGTTCTAAACCGACATACTGACACATTAAGTTGTACCAATGCTTCCTCCACACGAGCATATTCTAATTTCAGCCATGTGCTACTACCTCGGTATTCCAACAAGATAATGTGTACACCTTAATGAAACACACTCTTAAAAGAAATAACCATGCACAACTTAACAAAATACTTAAGGTCATTTACACTTTAAGCAAATATCATTCACTACTTCTGATAGAAAACGAAGTGTGTGAATTATAAGGTTCCATATAAATCCCTAGCTCTCCTCGGATCCTTGTTGTCCTCGAATCCCAGCCGGACAATAACAACGGTTGAATAAAGAGCATTACTATACCAAAAAGCACAAGAATGCTAAAGGTAATAACTGAAATACATATATAAAAATATTATTTACAAACCGAGGCACAAAAGCCCGACCAAATCTTGTAGGAAAAAATAAAACAAAGAAACAAGAACAGTGGGCTTTTGGACGCCAGCACCCGGCTCAGAAGCTCCAATACCACTTCTATTATCCTTTCTAGAAGCACCGATTAAAGGATCCAACTGGTCGATGGTAATGGTAAGGATGAGACCAAACCTTCATGTATGTTCTAACATTTCTTCCCGGACCTTACTCATAGCTTCCACAACCCATCTATTAAACTCCCGAGATTTCTGTCGAGCAGTAGCCACCTTCTCCTTAAAAACTTTTAAAGCATTGATCCGATCATTCTTCTTCTTCTTCTAAAGAACTTTTCGATCCACTTCAAATGTCTAGAACACTTCAGTCATATCCTTAGAATTCTTCTTATAGTGTCTTTCTCTATCAGCAAGGGAAACCTTCAACTTCTATATCTGAGCATCCAAAGTGGGCAGTCGAGCATACTGATCTACCCATTTCCATAAAGAGTTGACAACATCAGTGTTCGCCCGAAGGTCAGCCAATTCCCTCAGCTCATTCCAATTCTTCGATAGCTCACCAGAGCCTAAAACATCATCCCCACCAACAACTACAATAGAAACGAGGGATTCAACCCTGAATAGAGTAGGAGAATCATCTACAAAAAGGCATTGTGTATCAATTGCAGATAAACACCAAATGAAATCCAAGTCCTCAGAAACCACGACAACCACAACAAAGTCTTTTGGGGTGCTAGGTACCCAGGATGGAAGAATAGTATGAAGTCGAAAGAAAAGGGTAAGAACCTCTTGCTTATCGCCCTCTGACAAGTGAGCCCATTTGAAAGGACCTTCTATAACAAGAGTAGACAAACTATCACCCCAACTCATTTTGGAATGGGAAAGAGATGGTGAAAGTTTCTAAACAAAAAACCTAGCCATCCCATTGATTGGGTGACCCAACTCAGGAGAAATAATCGGGATGATATTCTCAACTACTACCGGGGAAACCACTGCAGGAGGCATCTGAGCCTCCGGAATAAGAGTATAAGCAAAAATAGGTGCCATCGATTCCCGGACAGAAACTAGTTGTAATTTCTTGATCATTGGTAAGTACCAGAACTTTTTGCAATTGACTCAAATGACCCATGTTATATGCAAAAACATAGGTTAACATGTTAAAAAATGAGGTGATCGGATCTCCACCTTACCAAAGAATTTTCGTCTCTTGGAATGATCAGACACACTAATTATCATGTAAGTATCTATTTGCCTTTTCTATTTCTAATTTTGAAATTCTGTGATCAGGTATGAGATGTCCTAAGAGATGTCCCAACACTTGATAGGACACTTGACAAATTTAACCAAAACTTAAATAGCAAGAAAAGTAAACAACACAGAAGTTTGTTAACCCAGTTCAGTGTATAACCACACCTACATCTGGAGGCTACCAAGCCAGGAGGAAATCCACTATTAGTAATATTAATTCTAGACTTAAACCACCCTGTTTAATCTATCACTTAATAACTACCCAATGCAATTTCTACCTAAGACACACCTTAGATATGAGTACCCTACTCACTCCCCCTCAATCACACAGTGATCAAGTTTACAAGTTTACAGAAATTGAAGACATCCTTCAAACAATACAGCTTGATTTTACTTAACAGTTTCAATCAAGTCACAAATGCACTTTTGCTTAAAAGCTTATAAAGTGGTACATAAAAACAACCTGCTATTAAAACACTAGACACCCTATTTGGTCTTCTGAAATTCGTACTCAATTCTATGAGTTTCTGTTGCTTAAATAGGTATCTGAATTTTGGGCTTTCTGTAGAATGATCCAGCCCTAATGTGCAGCAGCTGTCACCTTGAATTTAGGGTTTGTTACCTCCTATATTCTAGGTGATTTAGGTCTTCTGTTTTAATCTGAATCTTCAATATAAAACACCCTACAGATGCGCCTTGTTCTGTTTTTATCCATCATTAATTAATTCCAGATACTTCTCCTTAAATATCTCTGATCAGTTAATCAATAATTAATTCTGGTAGCAGGTCTGAGATGTCTCAACATCTGTTGGGACATCCTGAAAAACTGAACTGAAGTTATTTACACAATGTCCCAACATCTGGTAGGACATCCTGAAATAAGTTCATATACTCTGTTTGCTAATGTCCCAACATCTGATAGGACATTCTGAACTGAATTTAACATTTCTTGTTTGGTCAAAAATTCTGCCAATTCTTAAACATCTACAAACTCCCCCTTTGGCTAATTTTTGGCTAACATCTTTTCTGGTTTTCAGAGTGCAGCAGAAGTTCTTTTTATCAGAGTATAGCATTACTTTTCTGTTGATTCTTATTTGAGATTACTCCCCCTCAAACATATATGTATCCAATCTTGATGCAACAGAAAAACACTATTTAGTTCAGAAGCAAACAAACAGATTTTTTCATTCATACTTAAACAGCAATTACATTTGATGTTGTTCTCCCCCTTGGTAGACACAAAATTAGGGGCCAAAGACACTATTACTGTCATTACATTGTTGTCATTACATTTGCCTCACATACATTGATCACTCAGATTCATCACTCTCAGTTGCTTCCTCAACTTCTGTTTCTTCATCAGCTTCTGTTTCATCATCAGCATCACTGTCTTCATCAGAGTTTGCTTTCTGGTCTTCTTCATTCTCCAACCTTTGAATGATTTCCTCAAGCTTCTGCTTTCTAGCTTCAAGCTCTTTGCAGGTGCTTTTGAGTTCAGCAATTAAAGCCTTCTTGGAGATGGGATTCTTAGCAGTTGAGGGACCAGCAGATGTCCCAGAAGGTGCTTCAACATCTGCAGCATGGTGACTGAGGAATAATTTGTAGTGAAAAGCCAGGGGGCTCTCTCTCTTGCATGCTGTATCCTTGTCAGTGAGAATGCCAGGGTATTGATTGAGCACTATACCACACAGCAATGATGGAAAGGCTATTGGAAGCTTTGTTGCTGAGGAGATGGCATGCTTCATGGTTTGATCAAAGATAAAAGCTCCATAGTCCATCTTGGTTTGAGTTCCCACAGCATAGATGAATCTGGCCAGACCAGTTGAGATTGAAGAGGTGTGGTTGGTAGGCACCCAGTTAGCTGTACCAATCCTGTTCAGCATGGCATATTTTCTGGTAAGCATGCTCACTGAGAGCTTTCCCTTCACAGGCCATGCCTTGACCAGGTTTGCAGTGATCACCTTACAGACTTGATTATCTGTCTTACCTAGCTCATTTGGTTCATCTGTTTCTCTTCCTAGGTACTGATTGATGATTTGAGGGGAAAACTCTACACATTTACCTCTAACAAAAACTTTTTGGAATTCAGAGGACTTACCATGTGAACAATCTTCCTGAAGATTCACAATGAATTCTTTGACAAGAAGTTCATAGCAGGGAGAGAACTCTGAGACTGTCTTGAATAGTCCTGCAGCAGAGATGAGGTCAATAAGTTCTGTGCACTCAAGTGCATTGCTGCTCAGTTCTCTTTCCAGGGCAACCCTTCTTTGGTACACATACTTCCATCTGTTAACACTAGAGACAAGATGGAATGATATGTTGTCCAAGGGAGCTTCTGGTACAGCAGTTGAAGCTCTAGATGGTGCTGGTCTCTTCTTGGGAGGAGATGTTGGGACATCTGATCCAACATCTGAATCTGATGGTGTGGCAGCTTTTCTCTTCTGGGTTTGAACTTTGCTCCATGGTTTTGTTGGACCAAAGGTAGCTTTAGCCTTGCCTTTCTTTGGACTAGCCTTCTTCTTCTCAGGGATTGCTGCTTCAGCTTGCATCTTGCCTTTCCTGGACCTTAGCCTTTTGGCTATGCTGGGTTTAACAGAGGCTATGATCTCTGCATCAGAGTCCTGCTCCAGGTTCACCACTGGATGAGATTGAGCAGTCTCTTCTTCAGCTTGTTGATCAGCAGGGATTTGACCTTCATTTGAGACTTTGGTTTGATCCTCAGAGATTTCTTCATCATTTTCATTTGAGGTCTTATTCTGGTCCTCAGTTTGTTCCAACTCAACATCAGATGAGTTCTTTCTCTTATCTTCAGATGTTCCAACATCTGTTGGGACATCTTGTTCTTCTGCAGCTTGAGCTTGTTCTTCTTGAGATGCAGGCATGGTTTTCAGAGGAACAGAGATCCCACTCACCTTTCTTTGTTCAAACAGAATTTGAGAGACAATCTCCTTGATTGAATCATCCACATATTGTGAAGATTTAGGAGGCATGTTAGCTGGAGAGGGAGTGCCTTTAGCTTTGCTTCTGACTTGATCTTTACCTCTCTTTGGAGTTCTTGCCTTTTTAGTGTGAGAAACGCTTCCCCTGAGTTCGTCCAATGGGGTTGATTGCATTGGTACTACAGAAATGGGAGTGGCATGAACTACGTCTTCTTGATTGAGAACTTCTTCAGTTGAGTTAGGGTTTTGAGACATTGTTGAGGAAGATGGATAGAAACCTTTAGGGTTTTTAATTTCTGGAGAATAGCTGGTTAATGTGAGTCGCTTGTGATAGTAAGATGGGAATCTTGATAGCTGATTATAAGCAGTTACTAAATAAGTAGCCGTTACAGTGCAAATGATTAGAGCTGGAATTCCCAAGGATCTTGTCAAGACTGGTTTTGCCATCTGGAACTTATGCCATGCAATGTCATATGACATGTTGGCACATCTCATTAATTGCTAAATCTCACATAAACAGATTCCAAGTTTGCCCCTTAAATTCTCAAATTGAGTAGCATCCAATGCTTTGGTAAAGATATCAGCTAATTGCAAATCTGTAGCTACATGCTCCAATGAAATCACCTTTTCTTCTACAAGATCTCTGATGAAATGATGTCTGATATCAATATGCTTAGTCCTGCTGTGTTGGATAGGATTCTTAGATATGTTGATTGCACTTAAGTTGTCACAGTACAATGTCATGACATCCTGTGGGACATTGTACTCAGTGAGCATTTGCTTCATCCAAACCAACTGAGAACAACTGCTACCTGCTGCTATGTACTCAGCTTCAGCTGTAGATAAGGATACACAATTCTGTTTCTTACTGAACCAAGAAATCAGATTGTTTCCTAGAAAGAAGCATCCTCCTGAAGTGCTTTTTCTGTCATCAGCACTTCCTGCCCAATCAGCATCACAGAAGCCAGTGAGAATTGGTTTGCACCCATGAAAGTACATTATGCCATAGTCACAAGTACCATTAACATATTTAAGGATTCTCTTGACTTGATTGAGATGACTGACTTTTGGATCAGCTTGATATCTTGCACAAACTCCTACTGCAAATGCAATGTCTGGTCTGCTAGCAGTCAAGTATAACAAGCTTCCAATCATGCTCCTGTATAAGCTTTGATCTACATTCTCACCCTTTTCATCTTTAGTAAGCTTTAAATGTGTGGGGGCAGGAGTTCTCTTGTGAGCAGCATTTTCCATTCCAAATTTCTTGACTATGTTCTCGGAATACTTGCTTTGTGAGATGAACATTGAGTCTTCCATTTGCTTTACTTGCAGACCAAGAAAGTAGGTTAACTCTCCTACTAGGCTCATTTCAAATTCAGATTCCATCTGCTTGACAAAATGTTTGACCATCCTGTCAGACATTCCACCAAACACAATGTCATCAACATATATTTGTGCAATCATGACATTTCCTTCTTCATCTTTAACAAACAGGGTTTTATCAATCCCACCTTTTCTGTATCCTTGCTTGATAAGAAATGTGGTCAGTCTTTCATACCATGCCCTTGGAGCTTGCTTCAGACCATAAAGTGCTTTCTTTAATTTGTATACATGATTTGGACAGCTTGGATCAACAAATCCTTTAGGCTGTTCTACATATACCTCTTCATTAAGATAACCATTAAGAAAGGCACTTTTCACATCCATTTGAAATAGCTTGAACTTTAAGATACAAGCAATTCCCAACAGTAGTCTTATTGATTCAAGCCTTGCTACTGGTGCAAAGGTTTCATCAAAGTCTACCCCTTCAATTTGAGTGTATCCTTGAGCCACAAGTCTAGCTTTGTTCTTTGTAACAATTCCTTGTTCATTTGACTTGTTCTTATACACCCATTTTGTACCAATCACATTTATGTCATCAGGTCTAGGTACAAGATTCCACACTTCATTCCTTGTGAATTGACCTAATTCCTCTTGCATAGCACAAATCCAGTATTCATCAGTGAGAGCTTCCTTGACATTTTTAGGTTCTATTTTGGAAACAAAACAAGAACCTGAAATCACTTCTCTTGATCTAGTGCTTACACCTCTGTTGGGATCACCAATTATTAAATCTTTGGGATGATCCTTCTGTATTCTGATGGAGGGAGGTTTGCTTGAATCTTCTGACCTTGTATCATTTTGAGTGAAGTTATATTGATCATTCTTTTCTTCAGCTTCAATCTTGATATCAGCAGATGTTCCAACATCTTCTGGGACATCTGTAGGAGCATCATCAATTATCACATTTATGGACTCCATGATAACCTTGGTTCTAGAATTAAATACTCTATATGCTCTGTTGTTTATGGAGTATCCAAGGAAAATCCCTTCATCACTTTTAGGATCCATTTTTCTTCTTTGCTCCCTATCTGCCAGAATATAACAGATACTTCCAAACACATGAAAGTACTTCACAGTGGGTTTTCTGCCCTTCCAGACTTCATATATTGTGGACAAGGTTCCTTTTCTCAAGGTAACTCTGTTATGGATGTAGCAGGCAGTGTTCATAGCTTCAGCCCAGAAATACAGAGGTAACTTTTTAGCATGGATCATAGCTCTTGCTGATTCTTGAATGGTTCTATTCTTCCTTTCAACAATCCCATTCTGTTGAGGAGTGATAGGTGAAGAATACTCATGATTGATTCCTTCTGAAGAACAGAAATCTAAGAACTTTTGATTCTCAAATTCTTTTCCATGATCACTTCTTATTCTGATCACACAGCTGGATTTTTCCCTTTGCAATCTTTGACATAATTCTTTGAATACATCAAATACATCTGACTTTTCTTTGATGAAGTTTATCCATGTATATCTTGAAAAATCATCAACCACAACATAGGCATACCTCTTACCACCAAGACTTTCAACCTGCATAGGTCCCATAAGATCCATATGCAAAAGTTCCAAAACTTTGGAAGTTGTCAGATGTTGGAGCTTTGGATGGGACATCTTGGTTTGCTTGCCTATTTGACATTCACCACATATTTTGCCATCATCAATCTTCAGTTTAGGAATACCTCTTACAGCATCCATGGATATTATCTTCTTTATGCCTCTGAAATGAAGATGACCTAGTCTTTGGTGCCACAGTTTCACTTCTTCTTCTTTAGCTAGAGAACAGGTTGAAGTGAGACTGAAGTCTTGTGGTTCCCACATGTAACAGTTATCTTTAGATCTGGCTCCTTTCATGACAACCTCTTGTTCTTTGTTAGTCACTATGCATTCAGTTTTGGTAAAGTTTACACTGTACCCTTGATCACATAACTGACTTATGCTTATCAGGTTAGCAGTTAAACCTTTAACTAGCAGCACATCATCTAGTCTTGGAACATCTTGACAATCCAAGGTTCCAACTCCCTTGATTTCTCCTTTAGCTCCATCTCCAAAGGTAACATACCTGGATGAATGTGATTTTAAGTTTACTAACAAATTCTTCAATCCAGTCATGTGTCTTGAGCATCCACTGTCAAAGTACCAGTCTTCTTTAGCTGATACTCTCAGAGATGTATGTGATATGTATGCAGTATTTTTCTTTGACCAGATGAGTTGAGATTTCTTTTGATGCCTCTGCCCTGTGTGTTGTTCAGCTGATCTCCAAGCTTGATTGTTGATCTGGTTCTTGGGTATGTGGCTTTGATCAGTCTGAATGTCAGCTTTTGGTCTCCAAACCTTCTTGATGACCTCTGTCTTCTGCTTAGGAGGTTGCTGATTTCTTTGATGTCTATGCAGCACTTTCTTGGTACCTTCTACTTTCTGTTTGGAAGGTTGCTGATACATCTGATTTGGATATCCATGTAGCTTATAACAGTGAGGTTTGATATGCCCAAATCTTCCACAGTGATGGCATCTCCATCTTTGATACTTCTTTTTCATTTTGTTCTTCCCAGAATGTTGAGACATCTGTTGGAACATTATGTTTGTCTTTGTGTTCTGATGTTGAAGCATCTGTTGGGACATCTTGTTTGACTGTGTAGTTTTTGCAGTAGCTTTGCTAGAGCTGGCTTCATCTCTGTTATATCCCAGTCCACTTTTGTCCCCTGAATGTTTATTATTGCTGAGAATAACATCCAGTGTATTTGAGCTACTGTTCAACATTTTAACAGATTTTGACATATGTTCCAACTTAGAGTTGAGAAGAGTTACTTCACTTTTCAAGGTATCAATGATTACTTGATCACTTGCTTTTTCATCTTCTAATACCTCATTCTGCTTCTTTAGCTTTATAACCTCACTGCATATTTCAGAGCTTCTTTTGTATAGATCTTTGAGTGCTTGCTCAAGTTCTTCATAAGTAAGCTCTCCACAACTGGAATCACTATCATATTCACACAGTCCAGCTAAGGCAGTAATATGCTTAGCTGATTCTTCTTCTGAATCTCCTCCTGAGTCTTCATCAGACCAGGTTACAGATAGTCCCTTCTTTTGTCTTTTTAAGAAGGTAGGACATTCTTTCTTAATGTGTCCATATCCTTCACATTCATGGCATTTGACTCCTTTATCTTGACTGGTCTTTTCAGCAAACTTTGACTTTCTGTTAGCATCATATGGTCTCCTGTTCTCAGAGTTTGTGTTTCTTCCACTGGATTTGGATTGGCCTTCCATTCCTCTGAGAATCTGTTTGAATTGTCTTCAGCATGGCAAGGTTGTCTGATAAGCTTTTATCATTTGTTGATTCATCATCTTCTTCTTCATCTGTATTTGAAACCAAGGCTATGCTTTTGTTCTTTTTAACATTTGTGTCATTCATTCCCATCTCAAAAGTTTGAAGGGAACCAATGAGTTCTTCAACTTTCATGGAGCATATGTCTTGAGCTTCTTCTATTGCTGTGACTTTCATGTCAAATCTTTTTGGCAAAGATCTGAGAATCTTTCTTACAAGCTTTTCATCAGTCATCTTTTCTCCCAAAGCTCCAGAAGTATTGGCTATATCCAAGATGTTCATATAGAACTCATGAATTGATTCATCTTCCTTCATTCTCAAGTTTTCAAACTTGGTGGTGAGAAGTTGAAGTCTTGACATTTTTACTTTTGATGTTCCTTCATGAGTTGTTTTGAGAGTATCCCAAACATCTTTGGCCAGCTCACAATGATGCACAAGTCTGAAAATGTTCCTATCAATGCCATTGAATAAAGCATTTAAGGCTTTTGAGTTGCCTAGTGCTGAGTCTTCTTCCTCCTTACTCCATTCTTCTTCAGGTTTCAGCACTTTTGATCCATCTTTGGTGTCTTGAACAGGATGATCCCATCCAACATTGACTGCTCTCCATGCCCTGTTGTCAAGTGACCTTAAGAATGCAATCATTCTTGGCTTCCAGTAGTCATAATTAGATCCATCCAGTATAGGTGGTCTATTTACTGACCCTAAATCTCTGTCCATGTTACAGAATTTGTATTCCCTAGATCTCACCCAGTATAAACAGGCAGGGTGCCTGCTCTGATGCCAATTGAAATTCTGTGATCAGGTATGAGATGTCCTAAGAGATGTCCCAACACTTGATAGGACACTTGACAAATTTAACCAAAACTTAAATAGCAAGAAAAGTAAACAACACAGAAGTTTGTTAACCCAGTTCAGTGTATAACCACACCTACATCTGGAGGCTACCAAGCCAGGAGGAAATCCACTATTAGTAATATTAATTCTAGACTTAAACCACCCTGTTTAATCTATCACTTAATAACTACCCAATGCAATTTCTACCTAAGACACACCTTAGATATGAGTACCCTACTCACTCCCCCTCAATCACACAGTGATCAAGTTTACAAGTTTACAGAAATTGAAGACATCCTTCAAACAATACAACTTGATTTTACTTAACAGTTTCAATCAAGTCACAAATGCACTTTTGCTTAAAAGCTTATAAAGTGGTACATAAAAACAACCTGCTATTAAAACACTAGACACCCTATTTGGTCTTCTGAAATTCGTACTCAATTCTATGAGTTTCTGTTGCTTAAATAGGTATCTGAATTTTGGGCTTTCTGTAGAATGATCCAGCCCTAATGTGCAGCAGCTGTCACCTTGAATTTAGGGTTTGTTACCTCCTATATTCTAGGTGATTTAGGTCTTCTGTTTTAATCTGAATCTTCAATATAAAACACCCTACAGATGCGCCTTGTTCTGTTTTTATCCATCATTAATTAATTCCAGATACTTCTCCTTAAATATCTCTGATCAGTTAATCAATAATTAATTCTGGTAGCAGGTCTGAGATGTCTCAACATCTGTTGGGACATCCTGAAAAACTGAACTGAAGTTATTTACACAATGTCCCAACATCTGGTAGGACATCCTGAAATAAGTTCATATACTCTGTTTGCTAATGTCCCAACATCTGATAGGACATTCTGAACTGAATTTAACATTTCTTGTTTGGTCAAAAATTCTGCCAATTCTTAAACATCTACAAATTTTTTTCACCAAGACCAAATCCTTCTTCATATTCAAGCTCCTAAAAGTAGGCATATAACTCATCTTTCATCCTTTCTTCATCGAGAGAGAATGGAGGTAGCGCAAAGTGGTAAAAAGAAATATGTCGGTTAAAATGAAATATATACCAGTACTTCCGAAAACCCCTTTTGTAAGAGCAGACACTTCCCATCGGGGTTAGAGACGAACATAAGTCCAGATGAGATTCGGAAGTAACGAGTTACACAAACATAAAATGCTCCCTAAAATCAACCTAATATGTGGCAAAATAGCTAAAACAAGGTACTTAAGGATGAAGTGAAACCAATCCATGATCCCGAGTATCAACCAGTGAAGTACGAGCTAAAAAAAGGTCAATGAAGAGATCTAGAGAAGGTTTCCATGACTTGTACTCGACACAAAGTTGGAACACCCTTATAAAATCCCAAGCTCTGAGATAAAGTTGCGAGGGGGAAGTTTTAGATGGTCAATCATGGCTACCTTAAAATCAGAGAAAGGCATGTCTATCCCTAACTCGGTGAAAAGGAAACTCATACATATGAACCGAGCAACCCTTAAGAGAGTTGCACACCCTCTCATCCGAACCTATTGGTAAAATCTCCCAAGTCAGAGGATTGTCAACTATGATTTTGGTTTCAATCATAACATCGACAATGTTCAAGATAGAGGGAGTCTTAACTATCTCAATGGCCACCCAATGGTATTTGTTAGCATTGTCCGACTTCATTAATCAAAGACCCTTATAGGACAATACATCAACTCCATGATGGTCACTAGGATTAACCTAAGACACGACATCAAGCCACCCTGACACTCCATATGACAAACAATTTCAGAATAAATAGGATTTTGACCAATTACTCACTGATATGTTTGGACAAAATGACCAGCATGCTCCCTCATTTGACGAGCATCCTCTCTTTCTGCCTTGGTCAAGACAATAGGATGCATATGTCTTTTGACAAGGTTCTAACCTATGTTGGACTTTTCCAAAGAATAGAGTCTCTGAAGGTTCCCAAGAATTAAAGAACGTCGTTTGAAAGAGATTCTTCAGATAACCCTTCCATATTTAAATCATCACTGAAAAAGATGACTTCTGATTCAAAACCCCCACTGACAGAGGGGAAGAAATGTGATTCATGCCTCATTAACGTTCTCAAAGTCGAAGAAACACTACCCTCTTAGTCATTATTGACGATAATAGGGTTACTAGTAATCATAATAAAGATATGATAAATACTTGAGTAAAAGATGAGGTGAAAAGAAGGTACCTTCACTAGTGCAGACATGACTTTTTACATTGGGCGAAAATGAGTTTTTACATCAGGTCTGAGTCCAATGTAAAGGCAGACGATGTAATAAATCAAAGACATTTTACATCGGTTTTAGGACTGATGTAAAAAATATGCCAACCACATCGGTTAGTTTTTAAGTCTGATGTGAAAAAAAATTATATAAAAGGTTGCTTTTACATCGGTTGTATCACAAAACCGATGTAAAAGGTGGGGTTTTTAAATCGGTTCTTTCTTAAAATCGATGTAAAAGGTGTGTAAAAAATTTTAAAATATGCGCCAGGTCTGGCTTTTTACATCGGTTGAGTTTTATCCCGATGTAAAAAGTATGCCATATAAACATTTTACATCGGTTTCTTCATTCGCCCGATGTAAAAAGTGAGATTTTACATTGGTTTTTTCTTTGCCCGATGTAAAAACTAATATAGTAATTTTATATAATATGACTATTTTTTAGCAATTCCCTGTAATTTTTTTGGTACGTAACTTTTCCTACATCACACAGATAATAATTATGTCGCTATTTTTCCATAGTTTCCCAACATCACATAGATCACATTTAGGTCGCTATTTTCATATATTTCTCACCAATCTAATTTCATTGCACCAAATATCTAGTATACACATATATATTCTTCAAAATTCTATAATTATAAAGAGGATACTGTTGCACCCCAAAATTTGCCCTCACAATACAAGACTTTGTGTTCTAAGAAGGTTCACAAGGTTCACAAGTTCTCCAACACTTGCATAACCTTTCATGAGGTTCATGAAGTCTACAAGTTACTTCTTGAAGGTTCACAAGGTTCACAAGTTTCTCAATGCTTATATAACCTTTCATGAGGTTCATGAAGTCTACAAGTTACTTCTTGAAGGTTCACAAGGTTCACAAGCTTCTCAACATTTACAAGACCTTTCATGAGGTTCATGAAGTCTACAAGTTACTTCTTGAAGGTTCACAAGGTTCACAAGCTTCTCAACATTTACAAGACCTTTCATGAGGTTCATGAAGTCCATAGGTTGCTTCTTGAAGGTTCACAAGGTTCACAAATTTCACAATGGTTACAAAGCTTTCCTGAGGTTTATGAGGGCTACAAAGCCACTTCATGAGGGTAACAAGGTTCACAAGATTCACAATACCTCCCATGAGTATCACAAGACAGTTTATGAAGATTCACAAGGTTCACAAAGTTCACAATTGGTCAAAAAAGTTGACAATTCCCTCAGACAATGCACCTCCTAAGCAGTGCATCCAAAACTAGGGTTTTAACTTTAATCAGGCTAAATGGACTTCCAATGCCTCAAATGAGTTTCATAACATCTTATATGTGTATAAGAACCTCCATGACAAGTTTCAAGACTTTTCTCAAAAGTTTGCTCAGTCAGATGATCAGATAAGTCAAAATCAGTCAATGCAGTTAAAAAGTCAAACTGAGGTCAACTGTGGTCAAACCAAAGTCAAACTTCATGATTTTTTTTGCCAACATCAAGTATATGAAGTAAAATTCATCATTTGTTCAAGGGTTGATCATGATTCATCAAGGAGATTCCAGATCATCAATAATCAGGAGTTTCTAAATTAGGGTTTCCTCAGTAAAAGTCAACTGAACTTTGACCAGTCATAACTTTCACATACTTCATCACCAAGTCTCCATCCAAAGCTTATTTTGAAGGAAATTGAATTCCCTACAACTTTGATGTTTAAGGTTAAGCCCAAAAATTCATCATTTGAAAGATATGAGCTAAGACATTATAGGTCATTTCAAAAGTCAACAAAAAGTCAACAACTTCAAAAGGGCATAACTTGAGATTGGTAAATGATATGGACCTGAAACCAATGGGGTTGTTTAGAGGACTCTTCAAGCTTTCCAAAAAGTCCAAGAACACCCTCATACCTTTAAAATTGAGGGAGATGTGCCCTTGCAAAGTTGGGCAATGTTGTGATGGTTTATGTTGAAAATAGAGGTTTAGAAGTATTTCTTTCCAAATGGGCTGCCTGATTTATGACCCAATCCATCTCATAATATTGTGCACGACCCAATTGACCAAAATTCAGCATTTTTATTATTTTTTATTTATTTATTATTGATTTAATTCATAAAAATCATTTTAAATAAATATAAAATATGAAAATCTATTTTTGGGTGAAGATATTGCTTCTAGAAATTCATAATTATTGATTGAATTAGAAGGAGAAGGAAATCATGTGAATTATCCCAAAATAGCAAGCACTCATGATCAAATATTTGAATTTTACACTATGATCTTTTTGAATATTTTTTGGATTAAATTTTCACATAACCCATCCATGTTTCTGACCTAAATCAATCACACATATATACTAAGCATAACCCTAGTCCTCAGACACGAAATCCAGCAGCTTCAAGGTAAGTTCAAAAGCACAAAAATTTGTCCAAAAGTGAGAATCGGATTTTGAATTTCAGAGCTTTAGAAGGTAAATTAAGAACATAGACATGTTCTTTGATCATCCATGAAGCGAAATCATCCATCATACGCATCCCATATGCCCCATATTGCTCTACCCGAACTCATCTTTATCTTAAAATCAATTTTTTCGATTCCATTGATATGTGTATTATAAATTGTTTTTGATGGTTGATATGTGTTTATTTTGATCCCTAGAACAATTCTGGACAACTCAATTGAATTTTCGTGACCTAATAAGGATTCGGCCATTGTTAGGGTTTAGCTCTTGAAGTTAGGGCTTGATGATTCAATGAGTTTAAATAAATTCTAAGAACATGGGAGTGTTCCACGAGACCTAAGGATCATAAAGCTGTAATCAATTTGATGAATCGTTACTGTTTGGCAAGAGTTTGATTTTCGCAGGTCAAGAAGCTTGAAGAACTCGCAGGAAATTTCGAAGCTCAGGAGGTTGAAGATGAAGGCCCTGCGCGCCAGTTTTAAAATTCAAATTTTATTAATATATTTTATGATTGTTTTGTTGTTTCATTAACACACACATGCGTGTGTCCTGGTGGTAAGCGCAGCCTATGTATGTTGAAAGGTGCTTGGTTCGATTCCTGGCCAAGTGCATTTGTTTTGTTTTATTTTTTTCAGGGTAAAAGGAGGCTTAATATATTATGATTCAAGGCCATCCAACTAACAGATTGGCTCTTCCAGCCGGGTGGTAACGCGCGCATTCTTGTATACATAAGGTCCTGGGTTCAATCCTCCCCCAGGCCTTTTTGTTCTCTTATTTTTTCTGGAATTTTCAAGATCAAGGCACAAAACAAAATGAAGCCGTTTCCTTATCACCTGCGTCTGGCTGGCCCAGTGGTTCTTGTTGCTGCCTGCAAGTAAGAGGTCTTGGGATCAAATCCCATCAGGTTCCTTTTTCTTTCTTTCTTTTTATTTTATTTTTCTTCTTTTAATTTAATTAGTTTAAAATAATCAAATTTTATTATTATATTATGATATTATGTATATATATATTCTAAATTCAAAATAGTCTCATATTCTCTAAAAAATTTCCAAATTTTCTTTTTTTATTCAAAAATTTATATTATTTATATAATTATAATATGTATATATATTAGTTAATTTTGTATATTATAAGATCCTATTTTTTCAACCCTAAAAACTATTTTCAAAAATAAAACCTAATCCTATTTTTCTAAATATTTTCTATTCTCTAATTGTTAACATAATTATAATGTAAATTTATTTATTCTCATATTGTAAATATAATTGTAAATTATTTTTCTCATATTAAATATAAATATATTTCATGCTATTAGAAATTTAATTTTGCAAATAAAAATAATTGTTTAATCACATTTCTTTTTCTTTTTAATATAATTGTTCATATGAAAATTTATTAATTTCTTATAATTTTGAAAAAAATTTGTTTATGGTTACTACTAACAATATTATTTATTTTTGCTTTACTAACTTTTATTATTATTATTATTCATTAATCCCTTTTATTATTACTAATTGTTCTTACTTATTATTTAATATTATTATCACTAACCCATTTATATTTTAATTATGTTTATTTTCATTATTTTGCTAATATTACTTATTAGTATTTACTAACCCCTTATTTATTTATTGTTAAATTATTATTATTTGCTCATTATTTATTTTTGCTTATTATTATAATTATGTAACTGTTTCCCGGATGTAATTTTGTAATTATTTAATTATTATTGTTATGGTTAGTAATTAGGGAGTGTAAAACATGTTTGTTATTTAAAAATAAATTTAGATAATTTTTTAATATAAGATAATTAAAATAAACATGTCACACACGTAAGTCGATCTTTGATCGCTATCTGCACTTCCTAGGTTACCCCTCTCAGTTGCCTTAAACATGGTCAAGTCCCTCGAATATAGGGGTGTCTTAAGCAAAGTCCCTTCATAAAAATCATCAAATCCCTACAGTTTAAAAGATCAAGTCCCTTCGAGGTTGCCTACGGAATAATGATCTTGTCCCTTCGAATAAATGATGATAGTCCCTACGAATTGCTAAAGACACCCCTCAAAGTTGCTTTCTATGACCATACGATGACCCTACGTGTGTCCCTTTACATCCAAGGTAAAGACTACCTACTCCTTAATAGTAGGGATAGTCTTACCAAGGAAAGGAAAAAGAACAAGAAAGACTTTAAACATTAGGGTAGGTTCCTCTTATGTACTTGCTCACTTCAAAAAATTTTCAAACTTAAACAAGTTTCAAACAAATTTTCAAACAAGTTTCTTACACATCCGTACATGGATTATTATTAAACTATTCTGAAAATTTTTTTTATTCACTACATTTTCAAAAACAATTTAAAGTGAGCTTAAGTACCTAAGAGCCCATGGATAACCATGGATGAAAAGGGTGCTAACACCTTCCCTTTTCATAACCTACCCCCCGAACCCAAAACATTCTCTTAAGGTCTTTCCTGTTCTTTTATAACCTTTCCTTTTGGATAAAATAAAAGTCGGTGGCGACTCTTGCTATCCGCAACATTACTTAAAGTCAGTTCTCCCACCGTGTTACAGAACTGGCGACTCTGCTGGGGATTAAAATTAAAGAGGGGTACCCTTAGGAATTAAGGTCACTTTAAATTGTTTGCCTTGTTTGTTTTATATTACTTGTTGGGATGCTCTTATGTGTGAAAGGTTCTAACCCGGATCTAGTTTACCTTAGGTAAATGGCAATAGACCAAGGAAACTGTACGACGTATATCGATACGGTTGATCTGGTGGCCATAGTTAGTGCGACTTCTTGGTTGGTGCTTATGTTCCTTAAGTCAAGTTGAGGATAATATGAGGCTGCCATATGTTGTCAATGCACTAACTAACTTTTAGAACCCTAGTTAACTCATCTTGGCCTTTAGAAAGTAGTGAGGTAACCGGCTTTGGTGCAGACTGAAGTTGGTTGACACTCGATACTACACTCATTGAGATCTTAAACTTGGAGGGTTTTGGTTGGCAAGTAAGTTGCCTCCTGATCAACCACCCTTGTGAAGGATCAATGATATTGAGATCCCTTAGAACATGGTTACTTTTGTAGGACAGGATGAACCATCTAACTTCAGGGGAGGGTACTTACCTTTGAACCTCATGCAAGCCTTTAAACCTAGGGCAATTGTGTGACTTGTTTGTGTGTGCCACATGTTTGTGATTGAACATAACATCATGACATCATCATGCATCATGAGCATATCATTTTCCCTAACCATTTCAAGGACCAAAGGATTTATCTTTGTTCTTTGTTGCAGGTCATGGCTTCTGCTCGTAGAAACACCATCAGGATCAACTTTGTGGGGATACCTCCCAAGCTTAAAGAGTTGGTTTCTCAAGTGTCTGATCATTCCCGGTTCATCAAGAGACATGGTCACCTACTAGATCTAGTCACTTCAGGGTTCAATGAAGACATGATGAGTGTGCTGTTTCAGTTCTTTGACCCTAAGCACCATTGCTTTACCTTCCCTGACTACCAGCTGGTTCCAACCATGGAGGAGTTCTCTAAGCTTCTGGGTATACCTGTTCTTGATCAAAGACCCTTCACAGGCTTGGAGAAGGAGCCCAAACCAGAGGTTATTGCTGCAGCTCTACATCTGAAGAAGTCTGACATTGTTCTAGAAACGAGAAGTGGAGTCAAAGGTATTCTTGCCAAGGTATTAGTGGATAAAGCTCAAATGTTCTTGAAGGCCATGAGCTATGATGCTTTTGAGGAGATCTTAGCCTTACTGATATATGGCTTAGTATTGTTCCCCAATCCAGATCAGTTCATAGATGTTCATGCCATCAACATTTTCCTGAGTCACAATCCAGTGCCTACATTGCTTGGAGACATACTACATTCTCTTCACACCCGTACTACAAAGGCAAGAGGAACTTTGATGTGCTGCATACCTTTGCTATCTAGGTGGTTTATTTCTCACCTTCCTCGCTCAGTAATGAAGAATGAGCAAGGGTTCAGATGGTCCAAGAGGATCATGTCACTTTCTCACTCAGATATCCATTGGTGCTCCAGATCTATGGAGAATGTCATCATCATTGACCGTTGTGGGGAGTTTCCTAATGTGCCACTTCTAGGCATAAGAGGAGGCATCACCTACAACCCCTCTCTAGCTCTACGACAATTTGGTTACGCTCGGAGCGATGGTCCACATGACATGTTGATTCAGGGCATTGTGTTTGATTACGACAACGATCTTCAGGGTTACCGTCAGAGATTCATACGAGCTTGGGGAAAGGTAAACAGGATTGACAGCAAGACACTGGAGCCTAAGTACACTATTCCTATGGAGGCTTATCTCAGATGGGTACGATCTCGTGCTCAGACACTTATGATGCCATATCCTGCCGTCCTACCAGTTACCATGGAACCTGCTGCTGAAGGAGACACTGCTTATACCATCCTTCACCCAGACATGCCTACTGATATGGAAGACTTGCAGAGGTCATGGATCCAACTGAAGGAGCAAAGGGATACTTTCGAGGCTCATTACAAAGCAAGCCAAGCAAGAATCCTAGAGCTAACAAAGCTACTTCACGAGGAACGAAACCTCAACTCATACCTCAACACAAAGAGGAAACGTCCATGGGAGACTTAAAACCCCATCTTTTGTACTTATTTCACTTTCATTTTTTGTAAGCCTAAAAGGCAAAACAAGTTATTACTAATAAAAAGTTACTTTCTTGTTTGTTTAAGCAAATTTAAATCCTGCGGTCTTTGAAAACATTGCATATGCATTCCCATATCATTTCATTGCATCACAGGTTTATAATTGTGCACAGGTTTCTCATCTTCTCGCTGTTTATTTCAGCAATGGCTCTTGAACAATCAGTTAAGGATCTTCAGGCACAGAATGCACAGTTCCGAGAGCTGATCCTGAACCTAACCAAGGGGCAGGATGAATTGAAGACACTGCTGGCTAAGAAGAAGAGTCCTGAGGACAACAAGGATGGTCAGTTGGAACAATTGCAAGCTGAAATAACAGAAATGAGGATCCAGATGAATGGCCAGGTGGCTCTTATCCAAAGTTTAGCTCAGGGGCAAGAAGAGCTGAGAACCTTTGTCCAAAAACTTCAAAGTGATAGAGTCAGGGATCTAATTGTCAGTCAACCTCCGTCAAAACAAGCTGATTTGGTTGAA
Source organism: Lathyrus aphaca (assembly GCA_963966055.1). Lineage (NCBI taxonomy): Eukaryota > Viridiplantae > Streptophyta > Magnoliopsida > Fabales > Fabaceae > Lathyrus > Lathyrus aphaca. The sequence goes on from OZ014524.1 coordinate 232,385,184, forward strand.
AGGAAGATGAGGATTAAAGAGGGTAAGAGACAGGTTGCCATTGATTATTCTTCAATTGAAGAAGAAAGACCTGGTAAGGTTAATCCACCTCAACACAAGGGATGTAGAAGACAGTTTATCAAGTTCAGCACTCCAATGTCACAAGTTCTGCAATGCTTGTTGGAGATGAAACTAATTTCCTTGAAAAATTCTCCTCAAAATCCTAAAACCTCTTCTCCTCGCTATAATCCCAAGGCAAGATGTGAGTATCACTCCAATAGTCCTGGACATGATACTAACAACTGCTGGATGTTGAAGAATAAGATTCAAGACCTAATTAACGAAGGAATACTCGAGGTTACTCCAAAAGGTCAAGTTGAATTTTACTATCGTCCATCAAACACCGAAGCTGCAAGACAAGTAGCCCAAAGTAACAAAAAAGGAAGAATACCTATGCCTAAGATATGGGGCACCTTGGGGCATCCAAGTGGTAAATTTGATTTCATGGTGAAGTATACTGCTCCTCAAAGTTCACAGATTGCAATTGAGGACATTCAGCCAACTGGATGGGACAACATTTGAATTTTCATTTGTAATTTCTTTTATTTGTTTGAACACTTACTATTATGTTAAACTTTTGTCTTCTTTAATGCATTGCATATGTTTGTCTTGAATTAATTCATTCGTTCCACTATATTTTGAATTATGCTTTTTATTTCTATCTTGTGATATTTAACTCCTGATAAAGCTATAAGCCTGTAGAGGGAGGATGACGAAAACAATACCATAATCTTATGCAGTATGCTTTTGAATAGACTATGCTGACGATGTACAGGCATTGTTTCAATTCCTAAACAGTGTAGATATAAGGAAGTTAATCCCTAGTCAGCCCTTTTGAGCCTATGAAGTAGGAGTTTTTATTCTCGCACAAATTAAAACCCTTATTCATAACATGGGGCAGGGTAGTTACTCAGTTAACTCAAATATGCCATTTATATGTGTTGTACACAATGAATGATGGTTCACTGTAATCATTAAACCTAATAGTCAATATCTAGCAAAAGAACAATTCACTAAGTCAAAACCTATGAAGGAGACTTAGTAAAACATTAAGACATCCCGCTGACTGTAACCTTGAAATAAACAGTTCAGGCAAAAAGAAGGGATAACAAAGTCAAAAGAAAAAAGAGGTCACTATGAATCCTCAACAAAGAAAGATGACTGAATGTTCAAATAAATTTTTGGTTTCTGAACCATCACAAATATCAGTGTTACAATACCAAAACTCTTTAGAACTTCAATGCATAAGTTAACTGAGCATAGGACTGAAGAACATCATGGAGATTGGGTTGGGGACAAATAAAATTTGAGCCTATATCCTTTGTTTCTTAAACCATGAACCAGGCCACGTTATAACCCGTTAAAAGTCCTAACTGAAGCATGGTTAGTTCGAAAGTGTACTGCTACAAAAAGGTATCCTGACTCCTTTAGGGCTTGTTATAAAACTTGAGTTAATATCACAGTTTTCACAAAAAAAAAAAAAAAAGTTTTTCTAAAACAACTTGTTTCAAAACTTCAAGACAGACATAAGCATTGCATTTTTTAATATATTTGTTTGCATATACCTAAGTGTTTGACAAATGGAGAAGCTTACAGGATGAATGTTCAATGAACCAAAGTCCTTCCGATAAAAAAAGTTGCTTCCTGGATCAAAGTCCATGTATACAAAGGGGCATAGTCATGACCTCCCAATCAAGGGGGCAGGCCATGATACTTTCTAACTCATTTGGGGCAATCAGGACAAGATTCAACTATGTTTAAGCAGCCAGAGGCAGATCTCCTCATCTATCCGAAATACCAAGGGCATAGTCACTGTTTCCCAGTCAAGAGGCATACCAAGTTACTGTTCAATTCAGTTGGGGCAATTAGGTCCAGACTCATCTGTGCTTAATATGCCAGGGGCATTTTTCCTCATACAGTTAAATTACCAAAGGTGACATTACAGAGTTCACAATGCCAGGGGCATATGCTTATGGGGCATTCTGCTTGTTTCTCTTGAGATAGCTCATTACAGATACTTCCATTATGAGACAATTCATCCTCAACCAAGGGGCAATGCTTTCTCTTCAAATCTAATACCTGGAGCGTATATGGTCCATTACAGTTTGAAGACACATTCCTCTCATTGTATTACCTTGATATTGGATTCTCAGCTGAAACCATGATGGAAATTAGTTGTCTACGCCAGTAGTATCAGATGATGTCAATATCATGTATTCAGATCCAGCTATGAGGATTTCTGGAAAGGTACTCAGGAAAGTTAAAGAATTTCAGGAGCCATAGATCCAATTGGTTATACACTCTCGAAGTTGAAACGATTCTGTTTTCAAGTTCAGCTTTACTTTTCCCTCTGAATCCAGATTTACTTTTACCCTAAGCGAAACGTCCATTGGTTGTGTTTGAATGTATGTATGCTTTTGAATATGATGGATGTTTACCAGAAATGCATGAAAATGCAGTAATAGTATTTACTAAGGACGAACGGGGGAAGGATTTCAACGAAGCTTCGCCAGTTCATCTCTACAAAACAGCTACAAATCCCTCAGTAGGACGAATCCATCTTCATAAAGTCTTATCTCCCCTGGAATTTATATCCATCTCTTTTATCCTCATACGGATATTCGGGAATTTACGAAGACAGGAAGTTATATTTACCCTACTATCAAACGAAGACGAAGGTTATGTATACCTTATTATCCCCAGCATACGGGAGGTTATCCATACCTTACTATCCCCAGCATACGGGAGGTTATATATACCCTATTATCCCCAGCATACGGGAAGTTATCTATACCCTGTTATCCCCAGCAGACGGAGGGTTATATATTCTTCAACAACAAATCGGGATTTATTTTCCCTGGATAGCAGTTGCTATACAGAGATATCCAGACGTTTCCGGCAGTATCATATCATACATCATTTACATCATACTATAGCATATATATCCATAGACATATAATACATTACCTAAGTGCATCATATCATACATGCATACATAAAGCATAAACTAATGTTATTATTCGAATGCTATCTTGTTTTCAGGTTAATTATCCAACAAACAAACTCATGATCTTTGGGACTGCTTTATTGTCACCTCCGGGTTACTTTATCCTCCTGAAGACGTATCAAATCATTACTTCAAGACTGCTTTAGAGCTATTGATTGCTCTATCCTCCTGAAGACATATCACATTATTATTTCAAGACTGCTTTGGAGTTGTCATTATTGATGGCTCTATCCTCCTGAAATTATTACTTCAAGACTGCTTTAGAGCTATTGATTGCTCTATCCTCCTGAAGACATATCACATTATTATTTCAAGACTGCTTTGGAGTTGTCATTATTGATGGCTCTATCCTCCTGAAATTATTACTTCAAGACTGCTTTAGAGTTATCATTATTGATGGCTCTATCCTCCTGAAATCATTACTTCAAGACTGCTTTAGAGCTATTGATTGCTCTATCCTCCTGAAGACATATCACATTATTATTTCAAGACTGCTTTAGAGCTATTTGATTGCTCTATCCTCCTGAGGTCACATTATTACTTCAAGACTGCTTTAGAGCTATTGATTGCTCTATCCTCCTGAGGTCATATTACTACTTCAAGACTGCTTTAGAGCTATTTGATTGCTCTATCCTCCTGAGGTCACATTATTACTTCAAGACTGCTTTAGAGCTATTGATTGCTCTATCCTCCTGAGGTCATATTATTATTTCAAGACTGCTTTGGAGTTGTCATTATTGATGGCTCTATCCTCCTGAAATCATTACTTCAAGACTGCTTTAGAGCTATTGATTGCTCTATCCTCCTGAGGTCATATTACTACTTCAAGACTGCTTTAGAGCTATTTGATTGCTCTATCCTCCTGAGGTCACATTATTACTTCAAGACTGCTTTAGAGCTATTGATTGCTCTATCCTCCTGAGGTCATATTATTATTTCAAGACTGCTTTGGAGTTGTCATTATTGATGGCTCTATCCTCCTGAAATTATTACTTCAAGACTGCTTTAGAGCTATTTGATTGCTCTATCCTCCTGAGGTCACATTATTACTTCAAGACTGCTTTAGAGCTATTGATTGCTCTATCCTCCTGAGGTCATATTACTACTTCAAGACTGCTTTAGAGCTATTTGATTGCTCTATCCTCCTGAGGTCACATTATTACTTCAAGACTGCTTTAGAGCTATTGATTGCTCTATCCTCCTGAAGCCATCTTATTATTTCAAGACTGCTTTAGAGCTATTGATTGCTCTATCCTCCTGAAATCATTATTTCAAGACTGCTGTAGAGCTATGGATTGCTCTATCCTCCTGGAATCATATTATTTCAAGACTGCTTCAGAGTTGTCATTATTGATGGCTCTATCCTCCTGAAATCATTACTTCAAGACTGCTTTAGAGCTATTGATTGCTCTATCCTCCTGAAGACATATCACATTATTATTTCAAGACTGCTTTAGAGTTGTCATTATTGATTGCTCTATCCTCCTGAAATCATATTATTTCTTCAAGACTGCTTTAGGGTTATCATTATTGATTGCTCTATCCTCATGAAGACATGCTGTTACATCAGTATTACTCCAGACTCCTGACAACTCTCATTATACTGCTGAAGAATTTTCCCCTAGTGGCATCTTTAAGCCCACTCAATCATGTTCAATCAACCATCAATATCACTCTATGCACTGGTGAGTGCAAATTTTTGGGCTTTTGTGTTCAATCCCCTTCAACCTTCCAGGTTACGACTGGCAAATATACCAATCTAACCCCTCAGGTTTCAGAAAATTGAACAGGGGCAGCTGTTGCACCCCAAAATTTGCCCTCACAATACAAGACTTTGTGTTCTAAGAAGGTTCACAAGGTTCACAAGTTCTCCAACACTTGCATAACCTTTCATGAGGTTCATGAAGTCTACAAGTTACTTCTTGAAGGTTCACAAGGTTCACAAGTTTCTCAATGCTTATATAACCTTTCATGAGGTTCATGAAGTCTACAAGTTACTTCTTGAAGGTTCACAAGGTTCACAAGCTTCTCAATATTTACAAGACCTTTCATGAGGTTCATGAAGTCTACAAGTTACTTCTTGAAGGTTCACAAGGTTCACAAGCTTCTCAACATTTACAAGACCTTTCATGAGGTTCATGAAGTCCATAGGTTGCTTCTTGAAGGTTCACAAGGTTCACAAATTTCACAATGGTTACAAAGCTTTCCTGAGGTTTATGAGGGCTACAAAGCCACTTCATGAGGGTAACAAGGTTCACAAGATTCACAATACCTCCCATGAGTATCACAAGACAGTTTATGAAGATTCACAAGGTTCACAAAGTTCACAATTGGTCAAAAAAGTTGACAATTCCCTCAGACAATGCACCTCCTAAGCAGTGCATCCAAAACTAGGGTTTTAACTTTAATCAGGCTAAATGGACTTCCAATGCCTCAAATGAGTTTCATAACATCTTATATGTGTATAAGAACCTCCATGACAAGTTTCAAGACTTTTCTCAAAAGTTTGCTCAGTCAGATGATCAGATAAGTCAAAATCAGTCAATGCAGTTAAAAAGTCAAACTGAGGTCAACTGTGGTCAAACCAAAGTCAAACTTCATGATTTTTTTTGCCAACATCAAGTATATGAAGTAAAATTCATCATTTGATCAAGGGTTGATCATGATTCATCAAGGAGATTCCAGATCATCAATAATCAGGAGTTTCTAAATTAGGGTTTCCTCAGTAAAAGTCAACTGAACTTTGACCAGTCATAACTTTCACATACTTCATCACCAAGTCTCCATCCAAAGCTTATTTTGAAGGAAATTGAATTCCCTACAACTTTGATGTTTAAGGTTAAGCCCAAAAATGCATCATTTGAAAGATATGAGCTAAGACATTATAGGTCATTTCAAAAGTCAACAAAAAGTCAACAACTTCAAAAGGGCATAACTTGAGATTGGTAAATGATATGGACCTGAAACCAATGGGGTTGTTTAGAGGACTCTTCAAGCTTTCCAAAAAGTCCAAGAACACCCTCATACCTTTAAAATTGATGGAGATGTGCCCTTGCAAAGTTGGGCAATGTTGTGATGGTTTATGTTGAAAATAGAGGTTTAGAAGTATTTCTTTCCAAATGGGCTGCCTGATTTATGACCCAATCCATCTCATAATATTGTGCACGACCCAATTGACCAAAATTCAGCATTTTTATTATTTTTTATTTATTTATTATTGATTTAATTCATAAAAATCATTTTAAATAAATATAAAATATGAAAATCTATTTTTGGGTGAAGATATTGCTTCTAGAAATTCATAATTATTGATTGAATTAGAAGGAGAAGGAAATCATGTGAATTATCCCAAAATAGCAAGCACTCATGATCAAATATTTGAATTTTACACTATGATCTTTTTGAATATTTTTTGGATCAAATTTTCACATAACCCATCCATGTTTCTGACCTAAATCAATCACACATATATACTAAGCATAACCCTAGTCCTCAGACACGAAATCCAGCAGCTTCAAGGTAAGTTCAAAAGCACAAAAATTTGTCCAAAAGTGAGAATCGGATTTTGAATTTCAGAGCTTTAGAAGGTAAATTAAGAACATAGACATGTTCTTTGATCATCCATGAAGCGAAATCATCCATCATACGCATCCCATATGCCCCATATTGCTCTACCCGAACTCATCTTTATCTTAAAATCAATTTTTTCGATTCCATTGATATGTGTATTATAAATTGTTTTTGATGGTTGATATGTGTTTATTTTGATCCCTAGAACAATTCTGGACAACTCAATTGAATTTTCGTGACCTAATAAGGATTCGGCCATTGTTAGGGTTTAGCTCTTGAAGTTAGGGCTTGATGATTCAATGAGTTTAAATAAATTCTAAGAACATGGGAGTGTTCCACGAGACCTAAGGATCATAAAGCTGTAATCAATTTGATGAATCGTTACTGTTTGGCAAGAGTTTGATTTTCGCAGGTCAAGAAGCTTGAAGAACTCGCAGGAAAATTTGCACCTGAATTCGCAGGAAATTTCGAAGCTCAGGAGGTTGAAGATGAAGGCCCTGCGCGCCAGTTTTAAAATTCAAATTTTATTAATATATTTTATGATTGTTTTGTTGTTTCATTAACACACACATGCGTGTGTCCTGGTGGTAAGCGCAGCCTATGTATGTTGAAAGGTGCTTGGTTCGATTCCTGGCCAAGTGCATTTGTTTTGTTTTATTTTTTTCAGGGTAAAAGGAGGCTTAATATATTATGATTCAAGGCCATCCAACTAACAGATTGGCTCTTCCAGCCGGGTGGTAACGCGCGCATTCTTGTATACATAAGGTCCTGGGTTCAATCCTCCCCCAGGCCTTTTTGTTCTCTTATTTTTTCTGGAATTTTCAAGATCAAGGCACAAAACAAAATGAAGCCGTTTCCTTATCACCTGCGTCTGGCTGGCCCAGTGGTTCTTGTTGCTGCCTGCAAGTAAGAGGTCTTGGGATCAAATCCCATCAGGTTCCTTTTTCTTTCTTTCTTTTTATTTTATTTTTCTTCTTTTAATTTAATTAGTTTAAAATAATCAAATTTTATTATTATATTATGATATTATGTATATATATATTCTAAATTCAAAATAGTCTCATATTCTCTAAAAAATTTCCAAATTTTCTTTTTTTATTCAAAAATTTATATTATTTATATAATTATAATATGTATATATATTAGTTAATTTTGTATATTATAAGATCCTATTTTTTCAACCCTAAAAACTATTTTCAAAAATAAAACCTAATCCTATTTTTCTAAATATTTTCTATTCTCTAATTGTTAACATAATTATAATGTAAATTTATTTATTCTCATATTGTAAATATAATTGTAAATTATTTTTCTCATATTAAATATAAATATATTTCATGCTATTAGAAATTTAATTTTGCAAATAAAAATAATTGTTTAATCACATTTCTTTTTCTTTTTAATATAATTGTTCATATGAAAATTTATTAATTTCTTATAATTTTGAAAAAAATTTGTTTATGGTTACTACTAACAATATTATTTATTTTTGCTTTACTAACTTTTATTATTATTATTATTCATTAATCCCTTTTATTATTACTAATTGTTCTTACTTATTATTTAATATTATTATCACTAACCCATTTATATTTTAATTATGTTTATTTTCATTATTTTGCTAATATTACTTATTAGTATTTACTAACCCCTTATTTATTTATTGTTAAATTATTATTATTTGCTCATTATTTATTTTTGCTTATTATTATAATTATGTAACTGTTTCCCGGATGTAATTTTGTAATTATTTAATTATTATTGTTATGGTTAGTAATTAGGGAGTGTAAAACATGTTTGTTATTCAAAAATAAATTTAGATAATTTTTTAATATAAGATAATTAAAATAAACATGTCACACACGTAAGTCGATCTTTGATCGCTATCTGCACTTCCTAGGTTACCCCTCTCAGTTGCCTTAAACATGGTCAAGTCCCTCGAATATAGGGGTGTCTTAAGCAAAGTCCCTTCATAAAAATCATCAAATCCCTACAGTTTAAAAGATCAAGTCCCTTCGAGGTTGCCTACGGAATAATGATCTTGTCCCTTCGAATAAATGATGATAGTCCCTACGAATTGCTAAAGACACCCCTCAAAGTTGCTTTCTATGACCATACGATGACCCTACGTGTGTCCCTTTACATCCAAGGTAAAGACTACCTACTCCTTAATAGTAGGGATAGTCTTACCAAGGAAAGGAAAAAGAACAAGAAAGACTTTAAACATTAGGGTAGGTTCCTCTTATGTACTTGCTCACTTCAAAATTTTTTCAAACTTAAACAAGTTTCAAACAAATTTTCAAACAAGTTTCTTACACATCCGTACATGGATTATTATTAAACTATTCTGAAATTTTTTTTTATTCACTACATTTTCAAAAACAATTTAAAGTGAGCTTAAGTACCTAAGAGCCCATGGATAACCATGGATGAAAAGGGTGCTAACACCTTCCCTTTTCATAACCTACCCCCCGAACCCAAAACATTCTCTTAAGGTCTTTCCTGTTCTTTTATAACCTTTCCTTTTGGATAAAATAAAAGTCGGTGGCGACTCTTGCTATCCGCAACATTACTTAAAGTCAGTTCTCCCACCGTGTTACAGATACACACAAAAGTACTAATATAGGATACATACAAATGTACTAAATTATAAGGAGGTTTACACGATGAACTACTACAACAACAACAACAACAAAAAATACACAAATTCAACCATTCATAAGTCATTTCCCCCCACTTGAATACCAACTTACAATCCACAAGAATATGAGTTGTAACTTCGGTAGAAAACACCAAAATCAAATTTTCTGACAATAAATAATAACACCAATTAACCAACAAACAATACCAAAGTCAATAGGATCAAATCAGACAATTCTATATATCTTACCAGATAAAGCTTAAATTTTATATAAATCAAAGAAACATGTTACCCAACAGAGTCGCAAATCATACAAATCATCTTCTGGTAATTCTGTTAGGTCATTAAATACCTACAACACATAAATAACAATATAGAGTTATTTTTGAAAATTCACATTAAGTTGCAAAATGCAAAGTAAATAACAAAGTAAAGTTATTTTTATTACGTCATCCAATTATCGGTTATCTTTGCAGAGACAATATCCAACATATTTTTCATCACATAGTACCCACAATCATTAGAGTTATTTTATTTCCTTGTCTACAAATGAATATATGACATTATTAGTGAACTTATATGATAAAATTAAATTTATAATTATAATTTACACCACTTACTTTGGGTCGAAGCCATGTAGGCTTTCTTCTAATACCATGTGCCGCTTGATGAACCCCTAAAGCACTAATTTAGAAGGAAAAAAATCCATATAAAGCCACATAAAATATGGAATTACTTTTGTAACAAATTATGTATATAGGATGTAGTGAACATAAAAGATAAACTTATTGTGTAACAAGTTTCGTCATGGTTTGATTAAGTTCCCGATGAAGTGAACAAAAGACGACCACTGTATTGTCTTTTGGACAAATGACTATTAATTACCAATGATTTCTGTACGTGCGTGTTGAAGTACAAAAGTCAGAATTTCATGTTACCAAAATTGAAATATCTATGTAACCAAAGTTATAAAATAGAATTTCATACAAATTTACCCATGAATAAATGGTAGCAAGTGACACACTTTCTCTTCGTGATCACGTAACTTGTCTTGTATGTATTTTCTAACTCTTGCTTTAGTTTTTGCCACATTATCAACATACGAACACACAGCAGGGTCCAATATCCCATATACTTCTGATTATGATGTATCAATACACATACGATGAATATACCTTAATAATTATAACATAACCATTAAAATCAAAGTGACGAGAGTTATAACATATTAAAAGATATTGATAGTAATAAAAAAGAAAATATACTTATGTGGACCACACTTGCAAAGTAGAAACTTCAAGCCAATGTTGTCCCATCAACAAATCTCTGATACATTTCGCTGACATATAAAAATTTGAGACATTCACACAATGACTTAATTCTAATTCAAAGTAGTCCATGTGTGCGTCACCCTTTTTTAGAACCATTTTTACTAATCTTTCAACACTGTCTTCCTCTTCCATTTTGCTTAGTTTTACAACTGAACAACTTCCTTTTCTGCTTCCATCCACAATTTTCCCTTGTTCAATGCATTTAATATTTGTTGTGCTTTGGGAGATACCCATAGACTTAAGTGTCTCCATGAAAGATTGTTGTATTGCCTTACGCTCTTCAACCCACTGTTGCGCTAAATCAACTCTAATTTTTGCTTCCAATTGAGATGACAACTATGAAAATTGTTTTGTTACATCGATATCTTGTCGTTGATGTGATCTTCCAAAGAAAGTGCTATTTTTATGGTGTTTTCCAACACCACGAACACGGACGTCATGCTCAGATGTTCCAATGGTTGTTGTTAAGATATTGTGATGTCCATCCGGAACAAATGCACCCTTTTCAACTTCTTCAACTAGAGAATCCTACAAATGCACCAAAACTTTGTCAATAGTTTTTATCAAACACAATTATAATGATACTTGAATAATTTTCGTAATTTTACTTATAATTTTCTCTGCAATAACTTGTATAGCTTGTGATGTGTATTCTCCCCCTTTCTTTTGTCGTGCTTTCTTCCATAACTCATGGCGTGAAGGTAGAGATGGGCTACTCGTATCATCTAATGTAGAATCATCTCTCGATGATCTCTTTTCATTTATCATTTTTTCCTCAAGCAAGTGATACCCTCCACGAGATAATACATGTGGGTATGCATTCTTAGCCACATTTTCTGCACCCTTTTGACTTTTTTCCTATTATAAACTCAAAAAGTTATTAATCATACTAAACATAATAAAAATGTTATTAAGTACACTAAACATAATAAAAAGTTATAAAAATGTTATAACTCATACTAAACTTAAATTCAGACGTATCTCGAGACTTCGGAAATTCTTTCCATACTTCTTCTTTAATATAAGGATATCTGATATATGCAGGAGCGAGACCATCTTTGGGCTTTCTAATATATTCACTCGTGAGTTGTGTCTTAAAACCTCTACATCATTCTCCATCATATTTACGCTTCATGCATAACCTAGGAGATAGGTTGTAAATCATCAGGAGAACAGGCCAAGAAGAATGATTAATACTTAGATTACCAAACAAATTCATTCCATCAGTAGAAAGTCTAAGTCTAAGGTTTCTCGACTCTTTGCCAAAATTTGGAAACAAAGAATCTATTTTCTTCCACTGCAAAGAATCAACTACATGACGAATTTGTCTATCACATTTTCTTTCTTCAGCATGCCATCTAAGATTCTTTGCGTCATTTGCATTAGAAAAGAGTCTCTAGAACCTTGGAATTATTGGTAGGTACCATACCAATTTCGGGGGAGGACCCTTTTTGACAACCTCATCATCACTAAAATCACCATCTTTCTTTTTGTAGCTTGACGCCTTGCACTTCGGACAATGATTATAGTTTACATACTCTTTTCTGTATAATAGGCAATCATTAGGGCATGCATGTATCTTTTAATACTCCAAACCCATTGGACACAATATCTTTTTCGCCTCGTAATAACGATTTGGCATTAAGTTACCTTCTTGAAGCATCTGTGTCAACAATTCAAGCAATTCGGTAAAACTTTTGTCAATCCACTCATTATTTGCCTTCAAATTAAACAATTTTAACACGGCTGACAAACGTGTAAAATTAGTGCATCCCGGGTACAAAGGTTTATCCTTGTCACTGCATAAATTATCATACGCATGTGCCTTCTTAAACGAATCTTGTCCAATATCACGCATCATGTCTTCCAGACGATCATCATCCACTTCTACACCAACATTATCTTTTTGGGACACATTTGACTTTTCTACTACCTCACCGTGCCATATCCATTGTGTATAACTTTGACAAATCCCATGACAAATTAGATGATCCATGATTGCCTTCTTATTAAGTTTTGGTTCGCGATTTGCACAACGAACACATGGACAAAGAAAAAGCACATCAACACTTTTTTCACCATTACTTTTAGGAGGAGGAAGATTTTTTTTAGCATTGCTTTCAGCAAACTGTAGAAATTCCTTCACTCCATGTTCGTACTCAACACTTAATCGATTAGCTCTCATCCAACTACGATTCATACCTATGTTCCGAAATTAATGCATACAAATCAGTTAAATCATTGAGACGCCTACAATAGTCGCTCTCTTTGACATTAGAAAGAATGCAAAAGTCTCTACGTGCAAACACGTGACATGCATAAAGAAGAAGTGAGAAGTTATTAAAAATTAAAAAGAACCTGCAATATCGTGTGGCCGGTCGGATGACTCACGAGTGACGATGCAGAAGTTCTCGTCGATACACAAATTCTACGATAAGCAATAGCATCACAACATGTATAAAATAAACATGGCTAAAAAAATATAAAACTATATATATATATATATATATATATATATATATATATATATATATATTGAAATTAAAGAAAGAAAAATTAAAATGTTTGGGGTATCTGGTACTTTTGTCATATAAATTTGACACTCAATAAAATAATAAGGTCGTCATCAATATCATTCACAATCACTTTACCGTTTCAAATTAAGATTGAACTTAAACTTAAAAGGAAATGGTGTATGTGGGGAGCTTAAAAGCTAAGCTTAATTAAAGCATTGATTAATCTACTTTTGTATTTTTTTATATTATCAATAAATAATATTAAACTATTTCTTAAGTTCATCTCGCTTCATAAAGAATGCGCTTGGTAGAAGTTAAATAAGTTTAACTTATGACAATAAGCAGTAGTATATGTGCTTGAAGAAGCTTCTAAAAATGTTATGATGTGTCCATAAACTCTTTTCTTAAGGATAAATCATCAGACAGTTTATAAAGAGTATAATGAGAAGAAAAAATTAATTAACATCCATAGATTTCCTATCTAACCAATCCTCATAAAACTTTCAAGGTATAGTTAGACCACAACGGGTTACCAAAAGTCTACAATCAAAATTCATATACTTTGCATGACTCGCGTTTAAAAATCCCTACCCAATTAAACAAACCCCAAACAAAGAAAAACAAATTATAGCCAAAAGGTACCAAACAAAGAAAAACAAATTATAACAGTACCGACATTACCGGCAATCTCATTGTTCAAAAGGTACCAAACAAAGAAAAACAATTTATAACAGTAACAAGGTAGTAACATGATTACAGTAACAACAAGGTAGTAACATGATTATAGTAACAACAAGGTAGTAACAACAAGGTAATCTCATTGTTTTAAGTAATTAACATTATTCAGGTACCTTATTGTCGTGCACCGTCACGGAGGTCGTGAACCGTCAAGGTTGTCGTGCGTTGTCAAGGTGTCGTCGACGGAGATGTCGTCGGCGGAGGTGTCGTCGTGTGTCGTTTGGTTAGCGTGTCGTCGGCGTCGTGTGTCATCGGCGGAGGTTGGAAGAAGCAGAGTTGGAAGAAGTTTGGAAGAAGACAGCAAATGCGGTTTATGTTTTTGTGTTTAAGGTTTTACTTATTTTTGGATTGGATTTCACATCGGTGGAAGGGTTGACCCATTCAAAACCGATGTAATTGCCCATTATATATATTTTAAACAATGAATAAATATTTAAAACATTTTTTTAAACGTTTACTAAATCGGTTATTTATTCAACCGATGTAATAGGTACCTCAATAAATTTGAAAAAAAAAATTATATAGTTTTTTAAATCGGTTATTTAATAAACCGATGTAATAGGTACCTGAATAAATTTTTGATTTTTTTTATATAGTTTTTAAATCGGTTATTTAATAAACCGATGTAAACTGTCACCGCGTTATTTTTTACATCAGTTATAATAAATGCCTGATGTAAAATCATTTAACCAAATGTCTTATTTTTAGTAGTGCTTGAAATATGAGAGCGAAAGCGCTAAAGCAAGGAACATGGCTAAAAAGTTGAAGCTTTAATGCTTTAAAATTATGAGTGTCTAACGACATGTACTCTAGAAGAGAAATGCTCTCAAATAAGAAGAAAGAACTCAAAGAGACAAGGGAGAAACTCAGTCTACTAGATGAATAAAATTTTCTCCACAATCCCTCTCCATCTTTATATAGAGAAAGACAATCAAACAGATCAAATTGAAATTAAGCATGAAAAGAGTAAATCAATGGTCAGAATTCATTTGGAGAAGACAATCGTACTCAAGTGTACTCAAGTACATGGAAGTTGCATCCCATCACCTCATACCCTTTTAGGTCACACACCAAAGAAAAATGATGGAACGTTTTAATAATGAGATTGCATTTAATGTTCACATCTTTATCACGCTTCGGCAAAACCAAAGCGGCGTATACCTACCGACACCTAGAAAAACATCCTCAAAGGTCGACCAGGACTACTGAAAGACTCCTTTGTCATCATACATACCTGACGAGTCTTGGGGGCAGCTGTTACGTGTCATCCAAAGATCTGAGACCGATTGTTCTATGTCGGTTGAAGGCCCGAGACCGACTGCTCCGCGCTAACAAAAGGATCAATAACTCAAGGCTCATTATCAAATTTGCCCTGTCAGACCCAAGGTATAAATACATTCCTAAAAGATTTTCAAGTACACAATCTCTAATATCCACTTTCACTACCACTATCTTGAACCCTAAAGTGACTTGGGAGTTTGAGTGATAAACATGCAGATACTCCATAAGTTCACTGTATTGGTGATAACAAACACCAGTTAACGGTATTTCACCAAGGTCGATACATCTGGTTCAAGAAGCATTGGGACTACAACCTTCGATTGACGGTGTCATATCAATGTAGTGCATCGAAAGCTTCACCTCGCCATAGTTTATGTAATCCTCATCGTTTATGGTTCCGCAACATATTCATTCCCACTCAACAGGTCTTACTACCTTGGACCACACACTCCCAACATGTACTGATAGAGAAAACAAGAGTCAAGGTTATGAAAAAAATAATAAATAAAATCTTGAAATAATGCAAATTCGTTTTAAAAAAATAATATTGTAACAAAGTAACTAACAAAGTTAGACTCTGATAGCAAAGCTTTAAAATCTTTATAATTATTGTAAAGATGAAAATGATAATAATGAAAATTATGGTTTCAATAATCAGAGTTGTTAAAATAAATGCGTAAATAAAAACGAAATTATTATACAACATGATTTTATTTCAAAATACTTACAAGAGACTGCAAGTACAAGAGATTACAATAGGTTCTTAAACTTCAGGGTTTTTCACTTCAGAGGTTCAAGTTCGAATACCCTTCATGACAACCTTCATTCTCTTATATCGAGAATGATACAAGAGGGACTTGAAATAAAATTAAAAATACCCTAACGTTTTATACATGACCGACAAAACCAAAAAAAAAAAACAAAGATAATGCAATAAGGTGATCCATATAACGTATAATAATACCACAAAAACAAAGATAATGTAATAAGATGATCCACATGATCTATCATAATACCATAACAAATCTTATTTCTAAAACTAATTCAAACTTATCATGTGACATAAACTTATAGTTAAAAATATTGGTCTCACATAAGTTATAAAATTGACACATAAAAGAATGCATGGAAATACTTATCAGTTTTATCTAGTTTATGAATAAGGAGAGAAGTTACTATGTGTATTTTATACTTTCCTTGACTCATTCAAAACGTCCCTTAAATAGGAGTAAAACTCTAGTATACACTTTCTCTCAAACTGAAAAAAACAAAAACAATTCTTTTCTTCCACACATTTCCCTCTAATCAAACGTATGATACAAACCATATCTATAACTGCAAGTTGTTTCTTGTCATTAAACCAAAGCAAAGTAAAAACATCAAGACAAATGAACTAGACACTATTTTAGCTGTTAATCAATAAAGCAGCTACATATAAAACTGTTCATTTTCTTTCCATCACAAAATTTCCATATCTCACATAATACATATAATATATGACATATACCTTCTTCAAAAAAATTTATTCTTTTATATTTTCCTTCTATCTTTGTTAATAAATCCACAACACAATAATATTATCAAGTCACAACAAGACCTGCCAAATGAATTAGGCAATTATCTTATTAATGATTTGATATCTTGTCCCTTTCAACAATTGCCAACCCTATTTAACCTTTACCATCCAAAGGGTCAACTCTTCATATATATATATATATATATATATATATATATATATATATATATATATATATATATATATATATATATATATATATATATATAAACATGCGTCATTAATTTATAGAGTCTGATTGGTTTGGCGTTTCAGCCACCAAACGTACGTCTAGCTCTATTGTAGATATGATTCAAAAGCTACTACATAAACATGAAAATTTAACGTGAATTTTGAGTTGAGTTAACGTGAAAAAATTGACGTCAAACCAAACATAATATAATGGTTAAGAAAAAGCTTGTAGTGTTATAATTGTGATGAACAAATAGCAATCAACATGAGTAAATATTATTGCATAGTACAATGCAAGTAGATCCAATTCCAACTCCATGTAGGTAGAATAAAGATATTAATAAAAGGAACATTATGGGTCATTGTGTCTATAAGGAGCATATCAAAGAATGGGCAAAAATTAAAATGAAAAATATGTAACAAAAAAATGTCCATATGAGGAATAGGTGGCACGTGTATGGACTGTCTTATTTGTCTTGTGTTGTTAAACATAATAACAAGCAATTACTAAACACTTTGGATGATAAATCCAAGTAAGGGATTTGAGATTTTTTGTTGTTGTTATGAATTGAGAGATGCACAAGAATCCTAAGTTGGATTTTGTCGGTCACAAAGCTTCTCTGTAAATTGTCCATAAAGGGGGCCTGGCTACATTATGTAATCTTGTTCTACTTTTTTGCTTTTTTCTTCTTTGTACTTAGGTGAGATGTTTTAGGTAATCTAGACAATTTGGTTTAGACTATGGATGGTCTAATGTAGTAGGAAGTTTTTTCTTTATGGCACATGTAATAAGATGGCTAGATAGGTTTAGCTGATCCATGTTGATACATTGAGATCTAAAGCTATATGTTTGATTTTAGTTGCAATTGCTATCAACCACATGTTTATATTTAAGTGAAGTTTAAAGTAAGAGTCTTAGTAGCTTCATTGATGAACTTACACATATTAATATTATGGGTTAGTAACTATTTTCATCTCTGTTATATAGTGTTATATAGGTGGTGTTTGAAAAATCTCTCAACAAAAAAACTTATAAAAAAATCCTAATATTTCAAAAAAAATTCATATAAGATATTTGTTACGCCACACCACCCAAAATACTTATGTGGCATCAATATTTAATTTTTTTTCTTAAATCAGACTTGTTACATGGGTTATTCACTACGCGGAGTGACCAAAATATTCCTAAGTGAAAAAAACTTAATCTCTTTGAAAAGTTGGACATTTCATCGTTCTCACAACCATACACTAAACATCTCATTCTTTACTCAACACTATGTCGTAAATAGTTTTTCGCAGTACAAAAAAGACAGCGCTTTTATTAAAAAGTGGTGATATAGGTCTTTGAAAAATTCGTTCAAAAAAGCGCTCTCTAAATGGTCACCTTAGATAACGCTTTTAGAAAGCGCTTTCTAAGATGATCATTTAGAGAACGCTTTTCCTTAAAGCGCTTTCTAAGGTGATGCTTTAGAAAGCACTTTATTTTAATTTATTTTTCCAAAGACCTATAGCAGCGTTTTTTAATAAAAGCGTTGTCTTTGTTGTTTGACACAATTATACCGACAAATATCAAGAATAACAAAAAATGGCAAAATGGGGGGTCGATTCCACGTCATTTATGTAAGGAAAAGAATTTTAAATTATATTAATATATCAAATTATATTTAATATATTTAAATTATATTTTAATTTATTTTAAATTATATTTAAAATTATCAAATAACATATTTAAAAATATATATTTTAAACACAAAAATTTTAATTTATTTTAATTATATTTAATATAAATATAAATTATATTAATATATAATTTAAAATATATTAATTTAAAATATTTTATAAATTATATTAATATATCAAATTATATTTAATATATTTAAATTATATTAAATTATATTTTATTTTATTTTAAATTATACTTAAAATTATTCAAATAATATATTTAAATATATATGTTTTAAATACAAACATTTTAATTTATTTAAATTATATTTAATATATATAAATTATATTAATATATAATTTAAAATATATTTGAAATTATATTAATATATCAAATTATATTTAATATATTTTAATTTATTTTAAACTATATTTAATATTATTTAAATATATATGTTTTAAATACAAACATTTTAATTTATCTAAATTATCTAAATTATATTTAATATATACAAATTATATTAATATATAATTTAAAATATATTAATTTTAAATATATTTTAAATTATATTAATATAATTTTACAAAAAATGTTTAATATTATTTTAAATTTATTTTAAATTATATTTAATATTATTGAATCAAAGAATGTTTATCCCTTTTTATTTTAGATACATCTTTTTTGTACAAAAATACCTACAAGTTATATGGATAATTTTAAAAAATTGACGCATATAAGTGGTGAATTCATTACTATTAACTTGAAATACATCTATAATTAATAGTCTTAATAAAGTTGTATAATAACTGAATAAGAGGCTTTGATGTTTTTGATTTGTGAAATAAAGTTATGGATTTTGAATGATTTATCTGGTTTATAATTTTGAATGGTTGTTTGTATTTTTGTTAACTTGGTATAATTTTGTCTTGGATATGTAATTGTTATGATATCTAATATTGTTCTTAGAAAATAATTAGATAATTCTTATTGTGGTTGTTGTATAGTAATTAAGAAAAATTATCTAATCTTGTTCTTAGAAAATAACTAGATAATTCTTATTGTTGTTGTTGTGTACTAATAACGTGTATGAAATGTATGAAAATAATTAGATAATTCTTATTGTGGTTATTATGGTTGTTGTATAGTAATAATGTGTAAAATGTAAATGTATGGAATGTATGAACTATGAAGAGTGATGTAACTATATATGATAGTGTATTGTGTTACTATGAACATACTAGTGTATGCGTCCACACGAGTTTCTAACTTATTGAATTTTCTATATATAGGGGTTATTTGTGATCAAAGTGTGAAAGTTAGATCATTTCGCTACAGATAAATATTTTTTATTTTTATTTTTGTTTAGTTTAATTAGTGTAACTATGGAGAAGAAATGGATGTCTTCAAATCGATTGTCGGAAGAGTACGAGAATGAGGTATCGGAATTCGTTAAGTTTGCTGTTGCGCACGCCAAAGACCCCAGTCGAATGAAATGTCATTGTTTTGGTTGTTGTTTTGTGGGTAAGGTTGACGCAACACAGTTGGAATCTCATTTAAAAAGGCATGGAATTGATCGAAGTTATACATGTTGGGATTTGCATGGTGAGAAAAGTAACGGGAATGTTGAATCGGGGGATAATACGACCTATGCTTCAAACGACAATGGCATAGATACATACGATTATGATAGAGTCGAAGAGATTGTAGAAGAACTTAAAGATGATCTTAAGGATTGTCCTGAAATGTTTGAGAGGTTGGTAAGCGATGCAGAGAAACCATTGTATAATGGTTGCACTAAATTCACAAGATTATCTGCGGTATTAAAGTTGTACAACTTAAAGGCGGGCAATGGATGGTCGGATAAAAGTTTCACAGAGTTATTGACCCTTATGAAAGATATGCTTCCAGAGGATAATGTTCTTCCCAATCGAACATATGAGGCCAAAAAGATGTTGTGCTCTATTGGCATGAACTATGATAAGATACATTCTTGTCCAAACGATTGTGTCTTGTTTCGAAATGAGTATGCATTGTTAAATGAGTGTCCTAAATGCGGTGTTTCTCGATATAAGAAGAAGTTGTCTCTAGCAAAAGTCTTATAGTATTTTCCTATAATTCTGAGATTCAGACGCATGTTTTGTAGTGAAATTGATTCAAGACACTTGACTTGGCATAAAGATGAAAGAATTATTGATGGAAAGTTTCGACATCCGGCAGATTCACCACAGTGGATGAAAATTGATAATGATTATCCTGAATTTGGAAAAGAAGCAAGAAACATTTGCTTGGCATTATCTACTGATGGAATGAACCCACACGATCTTCAAAGTATCTCACATAGCACTTGGCCTGTGATTTTAATGATTTATAACCTACCTTCATGGCTATGTATGAAGCGTAAGTACATGATGTTATCTATGTTAATTTTTGGGCCTAAACAACTGGGGAATGACATAGACGTATACTTAGACACCCTTAATCGAAGATTTAAAGTTTTTGTGGGAAAACGATGTGGAGGTTTATGATGGGAATCAAAGAAAGTTTCAACTTGAGGGCGATGTTGTTTAGCAAAATTAAAGATTTTCCAGCATATGGAAATATATCAGGGTACAACATAAAAGGTCAATGTGTGTGTCCTATTTGTGAAGATAACACAGATTGGACGTGATTGGAGTTTGGTCAGAAGAATGTCTTTCTCGATCATCATAGATTCTTAAATTGGAAACATCACTACCGTGGTTGGAGAAACGCCTTCAATGGAGACACAGAACAAGGTAGAGCTCCACCTATATTGACATATGATCAAATTTTTGAAAAGGTGAAAAATGTGAGTACTCAGTTTGGCAAACCTTTTGCACATACACTTGTCAAGAAAGGGTGGAAGAAGAGGTCAATTTTTTTGAACTGCCATATTGAAAGTCGTTGTATGTAAGACATTTTCTCGATGTTATGCATATTGAAAAAAATGTGTTTGACAATGTTATTGGTATGTTACTCAATATACAAGGAAAGTCTAAGGATGACCTTAAAGCAAGAAAGGACTTTACAGCGATGGGGATAGGAACTGAATTAGGACCCTTGAAGAAAGGAAAACGAATATATCTACCACCTGTTGCATATACTCTATCTAGAAAGGAGAAAAAAGTATTGTGTAAGTTTCTAAGTGAAGTTAAAGTTCCAGAAAGATACTCTTCAGATATTAGAGACTTGTGTCTATGAAATACCTCAAGTTAAAAAGTTTAAAGATGCATGACTGTCATGTTATAATGGAACATTTTCCACCAATAGGTATACGTTTTATTCTGCCTAAAAAAGTAAGAAGCGCAATAACTAAATTGTGTTTTTTCTTCAAGTCAATTTGTAGTAAGGTGATCGATCCCGCGATCTTACCAACATTGCAAAACGAAATAGTTATTAGTTTGTGTGATCTTGAAATGTATTTTCCTCCCTCCTTTTTTGACATAATGGTTCATCTAGTTGTTCATCTGGTGAAAGAGACACAATTGTGTGGACCAGTTTATATAATATGGATGTACCCTACTGAACGTTATATGAAAATATTAAAAGGGTATGTGAAAAACCGAAGTCAACCAGAGGGTTGTATTGCTGAACGATACATTGTTGAAGAAGCGATTGAGTTTTGTACTGAATATTTGTCCAATATACAATCAATTGGACTCCCCAAATATAATATTGTGGAAAAAAAAGCAGGAAAAAAGCTAATTGGAAATGAAGTTGTGACAATATTAAGAGTCGAACGGGATCAAGTGCATTTGTATGTTATGTACAATGAGAATGAGGTTGAGCCATATGTTGATATGCACAAGGATGTTCTCCGAGGTTTAAATCCGAATAGAAATGTGAATTGGATAGTACAAGAGCACAATCGAATTTTCATACCTTGGTTTAAGAATTATATTTTCGAAAAGTATTATTCAGATCCCGCTTCAATAACAGAAAGATTGAGATGTTTAGCATATGGTCCAAGTTTGGTTGTGTTTTCTTATAGCGCATACGCAATTAATGGATACACATTTTATACCAAAGAACAAGATGATAAAAGTACTATGCAAAATAGTGGTGTAACCGTGTTAGCTGAAGCAATGCACATTTCAAGTGTGAAAGACTTAAACCCCAAATTTGCAAATTTGTCATATTTTGGGGTTATCGAGCGCATTTGGGTGTTTGATTATGAGAAGTTTCAGATTTTTATATTTCGTTGCAAGTGGGTTGAAAACAATAATGGTGTACGAATGGATAAGTCGGGATTTTTGCAAGTGGATCTTAATAGGGTGAGGTACAAAGATGAGCCTTTTATTCTAGCCTCTCAAGCTAAACAAGTGTTTTATGTCAATGATCCGACAAGAACAAAATGGTCTATAGTGCTTTTATCTAACAAAGTAATTGATGAAAACATTGGAGATCAAGTTGATATTGATGTTGATATTGAATTATTTACTAGAAATGATCAAGATGAAAGTATTATAGCGAATGCATCATATACTAGAAATGATCATAATAAGGGTATTTGGATCAATCCAACCGTCCGTGTTGTTAAGAGACACGTATAACATATTCCAACCAAGAAAAGAAATGGACGTTCCTAAAAAAAGGTATTAATGGCTAGTAATGGATTATAGGTTATGAATTTTAGATTTGTCATTTAATTTTTGGATTTTAGATTTGTCATTTAATTTTTGTTTTTTCTTTCTTACAGGTATAATGGCTAGTAATGAGGAAGACATGCACGAGACACACGAAACACATGATACAAATGAAGCTCAGAATAAAGCTTCGAAGGTAGAAAGTGAAATAAAACGTGGAATAACAGTTATGAGGTTAATTCACCGTGCTAGAGACAAAAGGGTGAAATTTGATATACATTGGAGTGATGAGAACAATCTAATTGAGCATAATGATTCAATGTTGATTTCATACATTAGTTCACTTGTCCGCCAACACATTCCAATTATCAGTGATGATTGGAGGAATCCAGTGTTGGAAGCTGGTAAAGATAAGATATGGATTGAGATACAGATACTTAATTACCAAACATGATTGATGTGTTATTAGATTTCTTTTGACTTATACTAACACACTTATACTAACACACTTTATGTTAATATGTGTATGTTTTTTTTGTAGATGTCCTTTAATATTGATGAAAGTCGGCAGAAGTATTGTCTCCAATTGGCCGGAAAGAGACATAGGGGATTTCAAGCCTTATTATCAAACAAATATCTGAGGAATGATAAAATAAGTTTTGTTGAAGCAGAACTTCCACAATTGTATGCGAATTTGATCTCACTGGAAGAATGGGACGTTTTTGTAGCCAAATCGAAAACCGAAAAATTCAATGTAAACTTGTTTATCTTTTCATGTCTATTAATTGTATTATATACTTTTTTATCTTTGCATTAGTTTGTTATGATATGAATTAAACTTCTGTATCCAGGATTTAAGTGCCATTAATCACCAAAGAGCATCAAAACCTGCATATCCATATAGAAAAGGGCGAAAAGGATATGCACGCTTACAACAACAAATGGTAATTATATATAAATGACATAATCTTATTAATTGTCTCAATATGTTATACTTGACGGTCTTATTATTTGTCTCAATGTGTAGTTGGAAGAGGAGAAAAGTGAAGAAAAATCTCTTCCGGAACATGTTTTGTGGAAGTTTGCTCGTGTGGGCAAGAGTGGAGTTTCTAGTGAAGACGTTCAACATGTTTATGAGAAATGTGTAAGTATAACATTATGTCTTTAAAATATAATTAATTTTTAATCCCCACTAATAATTTACGATTTGTCAATGAATTTCAGGAGAGTCTATCTAAATCCTTAACCACCGGTGAGGATCAGGATTGCAGGAGCATTCTTAGTCGAGTACTAAATGTTCCTGAGTATTTCGACCGGGTGAGGGTTAAAGGATTTGGTGTGACTCCATCTTCCTTGTATAAGCAACCAAAAATAAAAAATCCTAGCAATCAAGAATTGATGCAATCATTGAAGGAACTTAAAGCGCAAGTTTGTGAATTGCAAAAGGATAAAAAGAGATATGAGGCAGAAAAACGCGGTTCCGGGTTGAAAGATACTAGTGACAAATCTAGATCAATTGTGAAAATAAAATTCCTGAGGTAATTAGCACATATTTATTTTAATTAAATTAACACATTTATTTTAATTGACCTTTATACACATTAACAATTATGCATTCACTATTGCTTCAGGGCATTTCCTCTTGTCGGTTGTATTTGTCGTTTCCGACTTATCGCATGGTTGGAAAGGGAAAAGTGTATAACAAAGCGGGAGAGTTACTTTACCATAATTCGCTCCCTCGTGGATGTCTGAAAGTGTCAGTTGATATTGCTATAGATAGGGGTGCGGTACTACCTATACCTGACACGGTTTCAGAGATAACATTATTGGGAGATGCAATAGGCTCGTTTGTTGCATGACCGTCAGACCTCATTTTCATAGATGATGAGGTATGGTTAAAACCATTATGAATCTCTTAGTATTCAAATTTCAATTGTGAACCATTATGAAAATCATTCTGAACCTTACATACATTTTTTACTATATGGTAATTTTAGACTCCTACAAAACCCGCATCTAAAGGCATTTTGCCGGAAAAAGAGTTTGTTGCATCACAACAAAGAGAGTTACATTTAAAGTGTTATTTTATGATCCGAATTCAAAAGTATCATGATTTTCTATTTTACCTAACTTATATGATTGTTAGGTTCCTGCTCAAGCTTCACAATAGGTCGAGAGCAAGAAAAAGGTTCCTGCAAGAACCATGCCGAAAAAAAGAGCTTATACAAATCGCTTTTAGATGTGTCTTGAGATACTTGTGTCACTATCAGATGTGATGCAAGGTTTTATTCTTCAAATAGACATGGACGATGGTGTTTTTGGCTTTCCTAATTCTGAGATAATCGGAAAATAGGACATGGAGCAGATTTTCAAGCATCAAACATTAGGCATCGTTGTTATACATGCCTACATCTAGAACTTCGATCAATCTATTATTTATTTAGTTGAACAATTTATTTACACATTTCAATAAAAATAGTCTAATGTTTATTATATATGTTTTTATTTAAGGTTCTTGTATGACAAAATCATGCACGAGACACAATTGTCAAACCGATTCCGTTTCTTTGCTTTCACCCGTGTCAATGCAATGACAATTGATTTGAATGCAACTTCAGTAAGAGACCACTTACTTGAGAGATATATGGCGGCTAAAACAGAAACATTGTGTTTTTTACCGTATAATACTGGACACAAGTAAGATTTTCATTCTAATTTCATTTTAATCTTTGTATCTTTTGTGTAGAAATTATTCATCAAAACTTTTGTTATATTTACAGTGGACACTGGTTGTTGGTTGCCATAAATCCTACAAAAGAAGTGGTCTATTATATGAATTCATTGGAGCATGATTGGTTAACATATCCGAGTATGAAGGATGTCGTTGATACGTAAGTGAGATTGTTCGAAATATTCGTGTGTATTTGTATATTTAATTATTTATGTGAGATTGTTCTAAATTTACGTTTTTCTTTTATAGATATATACTAGTGTACCAAGCACAAAGAGATGTTCGAGTAGCACGGGCTAAAGCAAACATTATTTCATGGATTCAAGTGCAGGTAGATTAATTTAATTTTCACAATGTTGCTTATTAGTGATGCTACTTAATAATACAAAACAACTATATATTAATTCTTATTTGTTTGTCTATGTGTAGCGTCCTCAACAAAAAAAAATGGCATAGACTGCGCGTCCTACGTTTGGAGGTTCATGAGAGAAATCCTTCAATTATATCGATTAGAGATTTCTATTCAGGTATGCATGGATTTATAACTTATGATTTATTTTAATATTTATCGGATATGTCATAATGCATATTATGGAGGAATTGTGTTTTAAGGTATATGATCTATAAAAGTATTTTAATGTATATGATCTATAATATGGAGGAATTATGTTTATCGGATATGTCATAATGCATATTATGGAGGAATTGTGTTTTATGTCATAATGCATATTTATCGTATACTATGCATATTATCGGATACTAACTAATGCATATTTTATTTTGTTATGTAGTACTTTGAAGAATTCACGTGTCCTCATTACACGGTCTCAAAAGTTGGTGAAATTATGGAGGAATTGTGTGAATATATTATAGAAAAAAGAATATCTTAATGTATATATAAGATTATGTAAATGAAATAATGGAATAATTTATTGTAAATGACTTTTGGTATACGTAAATGAAATGATTTATATTGTGATTTCCAGTGATAAATACCGAGAATGTTGAAATGGTTTATACTGGTTTGGAGTGGATTGAAATGAAATAGTTTGTATTGTGGTATGTAAATGACTTGTGGTATGTAAATGAAATGGCTTATATTGGTTTGAAAAATGGTTTGGAATGGTTCATAAAAATATGAATTATACAGGTTTTTGCATAAAAAAATATACAGATTTCTGCATAAAAAAATGGATAAAATGGGATTTTAAAAAAAAATCATTAAAATTATATGTAAAGCAAAGACAACGCTTTTAAGAAAAAACGCTCTCTAAAGTCCACAAAAAAAATGTTTTCTCCAAAAAGCACTCTCTAAAGTTATAGAAAAAATAAAACTAAAATTATAGGTATACTTTAAAGGACACTTTTGAAAAGCGTTGTCTAAAGAGAGACCAAAGAAAGCGCTTTTTGGATAAAAGCTCTCTCTAAAGTAATGTAATAAAAAATTAATAAAATTTTATATATATGCATTAGACAGCGCTTTAAGGAAAAAGAGCTTTTAAAGGCCTACTATAGAAAGCATTTTTCCTTTAAAAGCGCTTTCTAAAATAGGCCTTTAAAAGCGTTTTTTTCCTTTAAAAAAAATGTTGTCTTTTCCTACGACAGCGCTTTTAAGCGCTCTTATAGGTCAAAAAATCGCTCTCTAAGTCCTTTTTTGCAATAATGCAAAAAACTGCAAGAAAAATTCAACAAGGAACCTTCAATAACCATAACCTACACATCCACAAACTTGTTAAGATTCACAAAAAGAAAATCAATTCATCAATCTTCTCCAACTTCAATCACACACTCAAACCTTCATGAAATCGACTCACCAACAACAACTTCAACAACTAATATGAAGCCACACACAACGATAGTATCCGCACAAACAATTCACTCCACAACAACACAAAATCGCGCAGAACCGAGAGAGCAAAGAAAATGACGAAAAAGAAGAAAGAAGAAGTAGACAAAGATAGGTCGAGAAAAAGAACCAGATCCACGATTTTGAAGAAGAAGAAGAAGAATGGTGACCATGATGCAAAAGCGAGGAAGATGAGATTCAGTTGCCAGCGCGATTGATTACCAAGAAGAGAGAGCAGCTACAGAGTTGGCGTTCTCATCGTGATGGAGAGGTGAAAGAGAGACAAACTGCATAGGAGATTGTTGTTTTTCCGGCGCAATTCCACTTAAGAGAGAGAGAGAGAGAGAGGAAAGAACCTTAATTGTTAGGGGTATTTTGGCCACTCCACTTAGTGAATAACCTGTATGGTAAGTCTGATTTAAAAAAAAATAAAAATTGATGCCACATAAATATTTTGGGTGATGTGGCGTGACAAAAGTCTTATATGAATTTTTTTTGAAATAATAGAGTATTTTTTGCAATTATTTTTTATAGGGAGTTTTTCAAATACCGCTTATATGACAAGGGTGGAAATAACTATTAACCATTATATTATTTATTGTTTGATGTAAAATTCTTAATACACTCTTATATTTAGGATTGAATATAAAAAACATAAAAATAAATTATATATGATTTGATAACGAAAATCCAATGACAACTAAAACACTATATTTTAAACATATTTCTAATACCATCTTATGATTTATAGTCATTATATGTGAATTATATGCAAGTCCCTATATAATTGGCTCTTATATATAAGTCCAATTATATACTCTAAAAGATGAAAAGTTGAACATTCTTAGTTGATCACTAATTTAGATGAATAAGAAAACGACTAGCATAAGTTTCAATTCAATTAGGTAGGTGATAGGACTTTTCAATATATAGATAAGTTTGGCATGCTGAAATTATTCAAGACTTGAAAGCGAATCACATCTACCTTGAAATTTGAAATAATTGTATAATCTACTACTACTATCATCATCATCATCCATGCAATATGCTAATCAATAAATTTGGATATAATTACATTAATCATGTCACATGTACCCACTAATTTCATGGATGAATGCACTTTGGACATAATGACTACAAAATTAAATATGCATGCATTTGTTTTGGACCCTTTTAAAGTGTCCACTCAAATTTAAACTTAATCTTCCATATTATTAGTCTTAATTGTTAAATCATCTTTGTTTAGTTAATGTTTAGTCAAATTTATCACCCAAAACTTTGACAAGAACTAATCAATTAATTTTTCTCAACCTTATACCTATGTCTCTTACCATTATATGACATGTTAATGATAGAGATATATATACTACTACTAATGTAGTTTTGACAATTCATACCAAATACTGAAATCTTATAAGTGCCAAGATAATCAGCCAAAATTTCCTAACACAAACAAATGAAAGGTTTGATTCTAACTCAATCACTGTGGTAATTCATTTTTAAAAATTTCCCCATCTGTTGTGGATAGATTTTACAATATGGTTTCATCAAAAGCACTTTTGAAAGGGATTGAAAGATGTATTAGAAGGAGAGTTTGTGCAACTTGATTTCCTTCTATCAAGAATCTTGCATTTGCGCCATCGACATCTTAATATCTTAATAAGTATGAATAAACGAGATATCATAGATTTAACGAAATTAATAAATACACATTTTAATATAAATAAAGAGTCGTCCCAAATATTTGGAGATCTATGTAAGTTAGTCGTAGTTTAATTATAACAGAAATAATAGAGTCGCTCCAATTAAACCAACTCAGTTAATAGCTATACAGGAGCATCAATGCATAGACACAAGTTTGAACACGCGACGCGATATCCAATTTGTTTTACTTTTGAAATGGTGAATTTCAACCACTAAACTATTTAATAAGAAAATAGAGACTCTATTTTACGACCAACTAGCCCTAACAAATATTTTATAAGATCATACTTAAAGTTGAAACTGTATACAATAATCTGTCTTTCATATTCTCAAAATTGCGTTATCATTAATACTATAACCAAATTAGTTAATGAGCAAATCTCTTGTATAGAGTTAGGCTAGACTTTATGGTATGGAGAGCATGGAGCATGTGAATGGCTTAATTGTAAAGAACACAAATGTTAGAGAGTCATAAATCAAAATAAGAAACATCAGATCATAGCATGTGAACATGTTTCAAATTAATGTCCCAAAATTAAGGCTATTCATACTGCAAACACATGTAATGATAACCTAGAGTCAATACAACCACATGATATTTTTAAAAACAAGTTTCAACTCAACCATAAAATCATAGTAAGGTTAGGGACATGTTACAAAGTTGTTCATATATAGGTCTCACCACTATACATCCATTGTACTTTAATGTATACAAATTATATGATCCCTTTGTCAGTTCTCTCAATGGTGGGATCCAGTGTCCCCTCCAAACAGACATGATATGGTTTTAGGGTTTGGATAGTTTCTAGTTTCTATTACTTTCTTTTTAGCTTCTACCTGCAGTTTCTGAACTATATAGAGAATATATAAATTATTTTACTATATTACTATTCTTTCTTTAATGTTTTCCTCTTATTGTTTGTGAATCGTATCACTTGTCACGTCTCAGCTATATTTAGGCGAAAGATCTCTAGATGACAAATTCCTTAAAATGACCTGGTGTCCACGGACATTCTTATGAATGTCTCTGCTGGTGGTGACACTGATGTTGAGTATGATAGGAGATGACATGTCTCTCCCATTCGTAACTCACCTCTTTTTTTTTTTTTTGATAAGCAATTTTATTAAATCGGAGAAGGAGAAAGTCTCCAAGGCAAAATTACAAATAAAAAAAAGTGGCAAACCGCCACGAAAAGCCCACACTAGGGAGATTAAACAAAGTCAAGAGGGAATATAAACCACTCGTAAAGACTACAATTCCTACCGTTCGGTCTATCTAAAGCCAACAAATTCCAAGAATACACCTTAATATCGAAAACTATGTCTTCAACGGAATAAGACTCTTCATTGAACAAATATTATTCCTAGCTTTCCAAATAACAAACTATTAACCAAATCGAACTCACCTTATTCGCTTTACAACGACCAATAAGGTTTGACCTCCAAGTTTTTGCATGGTCACAACACTCATTCTCGACAATCCTTCCTATATCAACCCAATCGGCAATATTGTTCCAAATCGCTTTCGAAAAATGACACGAAAAGAATAGATGATTAGCATCCTCAAAAAAATGGAAACAAAACAAACAAACCTTATCTTGGTCATTTGCAATGATGTTTCTAGCCCCCAAATTAGATCTCGTCGGTAACTTATCAAGAGTCAACCTGCAAGAGAAAATTTGGATTTTCAACGGAACACTCGTTTTCCAAATACAATCCAAGAGTTGAAGTTTATTATCATCCAGTACAGAATTATATTCTAAAGAGTTTAAAATAGAATACAAGGACTGAACCGAAAAACCTTTAGCCGCGTCACTGCTCCACTGCCAATCATCATTAGTTCCAACAGAAATAATCTGAGCATTAAGAATGTCACACATTACCTGATATTCTATTGCCAAAACAGAATTTCCGTCACCTCCTCCTTGTTCTTTGCATGGTCTGGTTCCACCTGCACACACCGCACCATACTTTAGTAGTATAAGACGTGGGAGTAGAAATTCAGAACAATTGAGAAAAATGTCATTGTACTTATTTTGCCGTTTTGTCAATGTGTAAATAATAGTTATTTTAAAATATATGGGGTGGTGAAGGGAAATATCGTTGGATTGGAGTCTTGGTGCCATAACTAATGTTTTTTGTTGTTGTTAGGTTCCTATAATGCTCCGGTCTAGTTATTGCACATTGTATCAAAATTCGGAGAAGGATTTGACTGAGCTTGGAGAGTGTCCTTATGATCAAGGAGGATATTTCATTATTAATGGCAGTGAAAAGGTTCTCATTGCTCAGGAGAAGATGAGCACCAATCATGTCTACGTCTTCAAGAAGAGGCAACCTAATAAGTATGCTTACGTGGGTGAAGTTCGGTCCATGGCAGAATCACAGAACAGACCACCTAGCACTATGTTTGTGCGCATGCTCTCTCGAGCTAGTTCCAAAGGGGTAAATGAAAACCTTATATATTTTGTTATTTTTGGTGTAGTTTGTGATGTGTGGCGAGTCAGGTTCTGCAGATGTTTTGATGTCTTGTGCAGTTTCTAACTTTATGCATTTTTATTTCTACCAGGGTTCTTCTGGGCAGTATATATGTGCTACTCTTCCATACATTCGAACTGAAATTCCTATCATTATTGTGTTTCGGGCATTGGGATTTGTCGCTGATAAGGATATACTCGAACATATATGCTATGACTTCGCAGATACTCAAATGATGGAGTTGCTCCGTCCTTCCCTAGAAGAAGCATTTGTAATACAAAATCAACAGGTGGGTTTTGCCACTGTTATATTACTTGCTTACAGTCAAAATAGTGATTGGTTGTCTAAGATTTTATATTTGTTTCGAGTGAGTTTGTACACCTCAATTGTGTTCAGAAGGATGGAATAGCCTATTTTTCCTGTACTGCATAATAAAATTTAGGTAGAGTTTGGATTAGTTTATAGTTTATGAGAG
Source organism: Lathyrus aphaca (assembly GCA_963966055.1). Lineage (NCBI taxonomy): Eukaryota > Viridiplantae > Streptophyta > Magnoliopsida > Fabales > Fabaceae > Lathyrus > Lathyrus aphaca. Next base: position 232,417,552 of record OZ014524.1, read on the forward strand.
TATTTCAATATAAGAAAAACATTTAATTTCTTATCCATATAACAAATCTTATAAGTTTATAGGGGTCTGTATGGAAATTAAACGAGAGAGCTTTTGAAAAAACAAATGAGGTACGAAACTCAATTTAACGGTATTAGAGAAGCTATTTGCTTGCATACTCATGGTTATCACACCATTATTTGAAGCTTATTGTTTCTACAAGTACTTTGCAAAAGTTTATCAAGACTGGCTCTTAATTAAGTCTCCAGTTCAGATGTTCTAATTAAATTCTTTACTTCTTTTCCATTGCTAATATTTCCTTATCTTACTACATTGCTTTTCCACATCGTGTCATATGTTTTTCCAGTTGCATTTTTCTCTCCCTATAAGTTTAGATGATTAAAAACTATTCTATTCAGGTAAATATAACATTGTTTGATAAATAATTTTCTTAATATTTCATGTGTTTTGTATGGGGAGATTTTATTTCACTTAAATATTAATTTCACTCCAGGTTGCACTTGACTACATTGGAAAAAGAGGAGCAACAGTAGGTGTAACCAAGGAATAGAGAATTAAGTGAGTTGAGTTGTATTTCTGTAGAATAAAATGATTTATTTGCTCCCATCATGAAGTAACTGTTATCCTAATCTTCAGGTATGCTAAGGACATCCTTCAGAAAGAGATGCTTCCACATGTTGGTGTTGGAGAGTATTGCGAGACAAAAAAAGCGTATTATTTTGGGTAAGTTCGTAACATGTATCTTGTTACTTTAATTTTTTAGTATTTATTGAGCTTATTACTTTAGTTTTTAGTATTTACTATGCTCATCATTGCTCATTAGATATATCATTCATCGGCTACTTCTGTGTGCACTTAGGTGGAGGGCCGAAGATGACAGGGATCATTACGGAAACAAGAGGCAGGACCAGGTCCTTTACTTGGTGGACTTTTTAGAATGGTTTGTTTCTCAAGTAATTGATATTGTTGTATTTAATTAGGCTTGTTATTTGTTTTGTTTTTAATTACATGTTGCTATAATCTGTAATGCAGCTGTTCAGAAAGTTAACTAGAGATGTCAGGGGTTATGTACAGAAGGTTTGTTCTACTTTTAAAGTACATGTTTTATTTATTTTTCACTGCCTATACCCTTCTAACTCATGAATGGTGCAGTGTGTTGATAATGGGAAGGAGGTTAACCTGCAATTTGCTATCAAAGCAAAAACCATCACAAGTGGACTTAAGTACTCACTTGCTACTGGTAATTGGGGGCAAGCAAATGCTGCAGGTACTAGAGCCGGAGTGTCGCAGGTATGATTGTGCGCTATTTTGATGCTTCAACAGTCGTGCTCATTCTCTTCTAAAGAGGAAATGAAACATTAAAAACTTAACTTTTTGTCTTTATGTTTCAGGTGCTAAATCGTTTAACTTATGCGTCCACTTTATCACACCTGCGAAGATTGAATTCTCCCATAGGACGTGAAGGTATTTGCTTTGCTTATGCTGTTCAAGTCTGAAGATGGTGGATGGCATGATCTTGTGTCCAAGGGATTTATAGAATATATTGACACGGAAGAGGAAGAGACTACTATGATTTCCATGATCATTAATGTCAGTTCTATAATTCTAAATTTGCGGAAGTATATACTCTTCAATAATACATAAATGCAAATCATGAATATGTAAATCAATATGAATATATGTTACAGGATCTTGTTCAAGCAAGGCTTAATCCAAAAGAAGCATATTCTGATACTTACACTCACTGTGAAATCCATCCATGGCTAATTTTGGGTGTATGTGCTTCCATCATTCCATTTCCTGATCACAACCAGGTAAATATGGTATGGTATTTTGCTGTATGCTCATTTTGATTAATACACACTATTAATATCTTATCTTTGGTGGTGCAATCAGTCCCCTCGTAACACGTATCAGTCTGCAATGGGAATTTATGTTACCAACTACCAGTTTCGAATGGTATTGTTCATTTGTTTATATGATTAAAAGTGTCTAGTGGGCTATACTTGATGCTGGATTCCACTTGATGCTTTTGCTTCATTGCTTAGGATACCTTGGCCTATGTATTGTACTATCCTCAAAAGCCATTGGTCACTACGAGAGCCATGGAGCATCTTCATTTTCGTCAACTACCTGCCGGAATTGTAAGTTTTGACCTCCTTTATTTAAATCATTGTTATTCTGTTGATAATGACATGCTCTAAAATATTCTCTTTTGTTGCCTTAGAAGGCCATTGCGGCCATTTCATGTTATTCTGGTTATAATCAAGAAGATTCTGTCATCATGAACCAATCATCAATAGACCGATGGCAACGTCGTCGTCTAAGGCTTTCTCTAGGTTAACATCTTGATTACACTCTCTCCTTACAAAACCATCACAACTCTCCTCTCATCTCAAACCCAGACCTCAATCTGCAACTCTTCCACGCGTCTCTCTCTCTTCACGGTCAGAATCCCCTTTCTCTTTAACCTAAAACCCTTCATTTTTCAATAACCTAAATTAAATTTACATTTTTGAAGGTATAAGGACATTGAAGAGATAAAAAGCTCTCGAAGGAGAAGAAAAAAAAGAAGGTGACAACTAGAATTTTGGGGAAAGGAGAAGAGAAAAAGAGGTTTTGAACATAAAGATAAAACCACATAAATAATAATTAAAAATTATTAGGTTGTGTGAATGATATGAAGACGGTGTTGATTGATTTTTGAAAAGCGAAGGGAATTGAAACTTAGTATGAATTGTATTTTTCTAAGCTTAGATATTAATCTATCATATAAAAAAAGTATATGTTGTTTAAAAGTCTTAATTATCCTCTAATCCAAATTATGATCCATTTGGCTAATTTCTCCCTTCAACCAATTGACATTTGGCATTTTAATTTAAAATTCATTCCTAATTCCACTAATTATTTATTAAACATAAAATAATTCATAAATAGAATAATATTTGGTTTGTAGTTACATGAACGTGCAGACTCCCACTCTTACAAAACTCTTAAAACCTTCTCTTCAACCACCGCCTCCATCACAAATTGCAAAAAAAAATTCTACAAAAACATAAAACCGTCTCTTTCCACAAACCATCCCTCCCAATACAAATTTTCCCCTAATTGAAGAACCTTTTTTATGGAAGTTATAGTATTGAAGTATTGAAATTTTCTCATTCCAACTGTTTTGCTTTCTTCTTCATCGCTAACATTGTTCGTCGCTCATGGAAATCGTAAATTATCTATCTCGATCTATACCTCATTTTAATTCTTGACGATCTATACCTTATTTTGTTATTCACCAATTATTTAGTAGGCGGATTCTCTAGTAAGAAGGTAACCCTAGAACTGTCTTTGATTTCTGAAATTATGAAACTCTCTTTGATTTATGAAATTACGACACTCTCTTTGATTTCAGATTTTAGCTTTTAATGTATAATCTAGATCCAATTAGAATAATTTGTTTTAATCAACTTATCTTTATCTACCATTCCATATCTGCTTTTATATCTTACTTGGTTTGATGTTGCTTACTCTTAATATGATTCTCATATTTTGGTTACAAGGGACAATTTGAAAGTTGAGTTGGAGAAATTGGCGAAGGAACAAATAGATATGCAGAAAGATATATCAAGTATCCAATCATGACTCTTACAGTTTTCTCAGTTTCATTTTTATTTATTGCTCTGCGTACAACAATTGAGTTGGGAATGTTTCAGTATTAACTTCTTTTGGCTTTCTCTTGATGTTCAACTTGCTAGAGGAAATCCAATTACTTTGGCTCCTGCTGTTTTGGCTAGCATATATAAAGATTTAAGTTTGTTTAAGAAAACAGTTGTTGGGTTGAAAAAATATCATGTTGGTGGTGTAACATTTCCCTTAAAGTTTACTCTGGAATCACTTTTTTACTTGGTTCAAATTTGGGTTTGGGAGAGGTTCACAAACTTACAGACACAACCATAAACCATGATGAACAACCATAGAGGCCCTTTATTGTTTAGGTGGCGTAAGGTTAAGTATCTGAAAATTGACAATGTAAGAAAGTTGTGCAGCGGAAGAGAACCGCAAGTTCAAGAAAACATAGAACTCATGTAGGAAAAGCCAACAAAAGTTAACACATTACATGATATGTGTTGGCACATAATATATAATATGTGTTGAGACATTTCTATCTCCAATGGCTAGCTCTAACTTCCTCAATTAGATAAAGATTTTCAATTGGATAGTTTTTTAACACTGTTGACAATTACATGTTTGAAGTCTAGGCTTGATATGATTTCTGTGATTTTGTCTTTTATGTCACCGATACAGGAAGGCTCAAAGCACAAATGGATTCATATGTAGTTGGGCAGTGAGATATATTGTTCAAAATTTTATAGTATGATATGAATCATAACACCACTTGAAATTGTAACAAGAATAATTTTTATGTGGTGTGTTCTATCTAATGCAAATCAGAACTTACCCTTACTTTCATTCTCACAGAACTTACCTTTATAGTTGTTATTTAACACCCATGATTTTAATATAACAAACACACATGTTCACGGTATTTTGTTTCACCTATTCTGTCTTTCAGGTTAATCTTGATCCATATGGTTTATCTTCTGCGTTTCTCGACTCAGCAGTTCCAATTTGTTATTGATGGAGGTATACTAAAGTGTACTGCAGTAGCTACTGTTACAGCCTATAAAACTTAGGGTCCATGTTTGACTCAGCAGTTCCAATTTGTTGTTGTTGTTGTATTATATATTATGTTGTTTTTATATGACATTGTTCAACGGTCTTCCATGAATCTTCAGCAGCATTGTTCTATTGAAACATTGTTATTTGGTATATAAAAGTATAACACACATGTCAAAGAACAAATTAGTAGAGGATTAGATTTCAATGACTAACTATAACAAAACTTGAACCAGGTGATCAAATAATTTTATTTATATTGATGATGCAGCTTTGGTGACTAACATACCTAACTAATGATCCTTTATACTTATTTATGGTTTATTCGCTTACATGGTCGGCCGATGTTTCTTCCTTTCATAATATGGTTGCTCATGAGACATTATGTTTAAAGAGGAACATGTTAGCGAGGCTCAATCATGGATAGCCTGAGTATGCAAAATTGATGTTTTCCACTCAACAACAAACCAGTCATTACAAGCTGATTTGCGAGAGCGCAATGAATAATATAATCAACTATGGATGGGTTTTCAGAGACACGTTGATGATAGAACGAGAGGAATATAAACGGGCCAATGATGGAGATGCGGTTCAAGGTACATATTTGCTAATAAGATTTTTTCAAAGTGATGATGTTTTTGACTGTTTGCAGTCGAATAGTTCGTTAACAACGATAGCGCTGCTTGGCCGTTTGCTAATCCTGTAATGATTTGTACTCTTGTTTCTAATATTGGATTTCCACTGAATCCGAACAATTAGGGCTTCAGATAGAGTGGAATGTGACTTCATAATGTCGCTGACTAATGCTGCAGTCGTCGGTCTTTCTTAGTACGCAGTTTCTTGCATCACAAAGGCTCAGTTTCTAGGCTCCCATGGCGATGCTGGTTCTGGATTTTGTGGTTATTCGTTTTGCATCAGGTCACATGATGGGAAAAGTGACGTTATTATTGAACGGAGGAAGTTGAAGTCTGTTGATAAGAATAATAATAACCGAATTGTTGAAAATCCACATGTGAAATCCAATTTTGAAAGTTTCTTGCTATCAGGTGATAGAAAATTGCTTTGTTTGTTGTTTAAAATTCGTGTGTGTTCGTATTTTTTTTCTTTCATTTATACATTATCATTGTTATTATCGTCGCCATTTCTCAAAATGACAAGATATCTACTATAGGATCCAAATGAGTTTGTTGTAGTGATGAACAATTTAAGAAAGTAGAAGAGATTGTATTGAATCACACTGTGTTAATGTTGGATACTTTGGATACTCATTCAGTTTTGGATTTGAAGTGTTGGTGTTAGAAGAGCAACTATCTTGTATGGAATTGGATGTTGGACGAGTAAAAAATTAAAGCTAACTAGAAAGTAAACTTATTGTTGTAGTGATGACAGTATGTAGATGGAGGAATGGTTATATTAGAAATAAGTTATATATTATTGGAGGAAAAATTGACATTTGTTTGGAGAGGGCCAATAGATTAGAAGCAGATGAGGATGGCGTGGAGGATAGTCTAATATGGTTTGTTAACTCCATATGTTTCAGGGGTAATTTTGTACTGCAACTTTGGCCCATTGAATATGGTTGGATAACTCCATATGTTTTATACTGTTAACTAAGTCTTAACATTTCCACTCTATGTGTTTTTGTTTTCCATGTTATGAAGGAGTTGGTATTTAAGATGATTCATCAGCGATGATGAGTGTTTATCATTTCAAGTTCACAAATAGACTGATAATTTTTTGTTGTCTTTTTTATATTACATTGCCCATATTGATTTCATTTTATTTGCCTTGAGATTTATGCTAGACCACTTCGTTCATTTTGCAGCTTTTTGTATATGGTGTGATGATAGTAATAATTATTAATATGGTATTTCAGGTGTAGTTGAATTGGTGAAGTTAGATGGACCATACGTGATTATTTTCCTCAAGGCTAGGTTTTGGCACAAGTGTTCAACCGTTCTCACCAGACTGCCTAATTGTCTCAAACAGAGAATCAATTATTGTCACTACCCAATTTGATTCATCGTTTATCTAGCATGAGGATTAGAGGTAAACTTAGGAGTATCAATTATGTCGCATGTATCAACACTAGATTTTACTTGATTATTTCTACTGACAATGATATATTTTGTCTGTATAAATTATAAATCTTGCTTTGAGATACATTCCAATTGAGTCATTATCATGTACGATTCAAAGACCGCGGCCTGTGTATAAATTAAGTTTGGATTTTCCATTTTTTCTGATTGATTATAAACCAAGTATATCATTTTTTCAGGTGGTATTTTTATATGGCATATACTTATTCGTATTCACTATCATATTAAAATTGAGATAAATTTTAATTATAACACCCATTTGTATTATGAATAGGCTATTGGACACTACTACAATCAGATACAATCTTTGAACCTTGGATGGTGCGATGAGGTTAGTGATTTTGGAGTAATAAGTTTAGCATATGGTTGTCCTGATCTAAGAACAATCGACTTGTGTGGCTGTCTCAAGAACATCAGTTTTATTATATTAAGGACCAAGAATCAGAGGTCGTATTAAGTTTTGTTATGATATCGCACATACATGACACTAATGGTGAGGGAAATTTTAATTTTGGCTTTGATTGCAGATGATATTGTGATTTCTTTGACAAACAGTGAGAGAAACAAACTTTCAGGGTTCAAATGATCCATCTATATTTCCTTTTACATCCTTGAACGATTTTACTGATGTTAAATATCTCATAATATTACCATTATGATTATATGTTCCATTTGATGCTTTTATGAATTGTTGCTGACATAACTTATTGTCTTGAATCCACAGGCTTTGGAGGGTTATGGTGCGGTCCATGAGCCAATTTTTTTGTGAGTGCAACTGTTGCTTCTTAACAATATGCTATGATGAAAGAGGTAAGTATTTAGCTACATGTACAATGTGAAGGCTTACAAATGATTGCTTAAAGTTTGAATCGATTCCCAAAACAAATTAAATAGCAAGCGATATCAATGTGTCAAAATCAATTTTATGTGTATTGCACTAGGATTATGTTGATGAATTTCTGTAAGAATGATTTGAAGTATTGGTTAAAAAAACTGATATCAATGTAACTAAACCTCTGCAGGTGTATCACATATTTTGATTTTCTCTTAATTTCCAATAATAGTTCTATTAATACAACTATCACCTCATCCCTCCTTTCTTTCAATTGCTTCAAATATGTCTTCAATTCTTGCACCAAATCGTCTTGATCACTGGTCCATTTCTGCATTCATATATAGAGGTTATAACAGTGTAGTGGAATTTGAGTAAAATTCTATTTTCCATGATCTATTATTGACTACACTAATTTAACGTGCACGATTTATTGTGATATATGCTTACTCTTGCTAATTTGTGGAGACTTTGCTTTGCACTGTGAGACAAATGGAGAAATTGAAAACTATGAATCAAATGATTCTAATTTGGGCTACTTGAATTCTTGGAGTGCATGTGATCTAATTGAACCTGATAGAAATCACATTGTGGGGTGGTTTAATGGCTTACATTTTTGTAAGCAAAAAATCTCAATTACTTTTTTATGGAAATTAGAAAAGCAATGATGTCAAATACTTAAGTGTTTTTCAAGGTTTTGTTGCATCTTATTAGGGGATTGGTTTGATTAATATTCATATTCATATGAATCAATTAAAGTGGTGGAAACTAAAAATAAATAAACCTTGGATTTACACCTAGGTTTCCTAGAGGTAGCACATATGAGATGCTTGGTATGTCATGACATGTTATTGGATGATTCCTTACTATATAATTAATTTAAAATGGGTGATCAATTAGTAAAATACTTACAACTCATTTAGAATAATAATGAGATATCAGAGGATACAATGGAAGACAAAATATTTTATTAAAGGGATCTTCATATTCTAATAATGTGGTGGTTCAATGTGCCAAGCCCATGAAGCTTTTTGGATTGAGAATGTTGTTAATTTAAAATAGTTATATTATTATTCATGATTTTCCTATTTTTATTTTAACTCCAACAAATTATGAATACCAGTTTGTTTGTATCATATTAAGACATGTTCTATTTATACTTTGTAGCACTTAAGAAACATCTATTTTATGCACATGTTTTTATATCATAAACTTAGGGAAGCCAAAATTTGTACATGTTATTCGTCACAGTCACATTACTCATGTCCATCATCATAACCAAGAAAAAATTGCTCATTGAGGTATATGTTATGAATAGAGTTGGCTAGACTATACCAATCATGTTGTCATCATTCTTCCTAATCTTTGTTATGCTCAAATTATAAATGTGTTATCCTTAACCTTTTTCTCTTTTGTTTTAGATGTACATGTATCAATGGTTGATAAGAGAATGATTTCAATTGCTCACGTGAGGCAGAAGAGAGACTTTTATATTTTAAGACTTTCATGGACCCTCCTATGATTCCTGATATCAAAGTTATATAAACGTTTTAATACGTTGGATCGACATTATATTTGTGAAAAAAATAATTAGTTTATTTTAAAATCTCAATTATATGTTGTGAGTGCTAAATATTGGTTCCACTCTCATGAAGTTAAATACATTATATATCATGGTTCCAACATTTCTCTATCTGGAGTTTCTACCTCTTTGTTGCAACAACTTCTCATAATTAATTTTTTCATGTATGTAAATTTCTACAAAGATGATATTATTTATAAAGGCCTATCATCACAAACACAATTTCAAAGTGGTTTAAAATGTCGGGTTAATGAAGAAGTCTTATCACCATTTGAAAGAAATAAAAATAACATAAGAATACAAACAAATTAGCTTTTGAATCAGAACTATGTTGTGATAAATATTGTAAAATTGAAAATTTAAGGAATGAAATGTATAAATATATTATTTTTTGTGCTAATTGAGTAGAAGTTGCTATAATTATTTTTAGTTCTAAATGCTAAATAAAATATAAAATACAGTGAAAGGTAATGTTGGAAATGTTCTGACAATACTATTTCTTAATATATATGTTTTATATGGAGAGGGAGAGGGAGAGGGGGTGAGAGAAAGAATTGTAATTAGAAAGAATTATTAATCATATTAAAAAAAAAACTAATGTGCGTTACATATCAATACTCAGAAAAACACACGAGAGTACTGATATCCCGCGAAATAGATATTTTTAATAATACTTATATAAAATATCTATTATTAATAATATTTATTTATATAATTAAAATAATATTTACAAATCCTAAGATATTATTTGATATCTATAAAACAAAATCATTCCATAAAAATTTTAGTTTTAAATACCAACCAATATCTAGGGTTATTGGTTCTATCTTTTCTTTTTAAATAAAAATTATATTGTTTTTATATTTACTAATTTTTATTAATTCTATTTAAAAAAACAAATGCGTGTAATACATCAGTATCCGGACGAACACACGGTTACTAATATAAATAGCACATATTAAAAAGAATTTGGATAAAATAATATTGTTTTTATTTCAAAAATATTTTTTTCTTTCAAAAATAAGAAATTATTTTCGTAAAACAATTTTATTTTTTAATTATATTTTGAAAATAATCGTGTGAACACATCAATATCTATGCTATAGCACTGATATTCCACTATTATACAAATATTTTTAAAATTAATTTATAAATATTTAAATTTATCAAATATTAAATATTTTTTAGTTTTAAAAAGTTATATTTTTATAACAAATGCGCGTCACGGCGTGCGAACACGTATCATACTAGTTTAATATAAAGAGGGGAAATGATTTAATCAAGTGGTACAGTCGAAAAATAATGATGAGAAGAATCTCCTCTCTGCTACTACTGAAACAACCTTCTCCTTCCACACAATCCACTTCTCCTTCTACCTTCACCCGCACAACCACAATGCCACACCACCACCACTTTCCCTTTCATTCTTCCACTCCTTCAAAACCCTATCTCTCCCTCCCCCAGAACTCGTCGAACCTTTCTGCGACCTCTCCGACATTGTTTCCTCTAAACAAAACCTCCAACCCTCTCATGGTTCACACAAATCTTCAACCTCCTCGACAATTCACCATCCATGGAATCAAATCTCCATTCCTTCTGCCGCCAATTTCTCATCACCCTCTCCCCCTCCTTCGTCGCCCACACTCTCCGTTCCCTCAACAACCACCACACTGCCCTCCGTTTCTTCACCTGGGCTTCCAACCAACACAACTATTCACATTCCCTTGATTGCTACGTTTCACTAATCAACCTCCTACTCTCTCCCTCAACCACCACCACATCAACCGCCGCAGAAGCATTCAATGTTTTTGCAGAACTTCAACGCAACCGCCTCCCGCTTACATCCCCATCCGCCAATTCCCTCATCAAAAGCTTCGGTAACGCCGGCTTGGTGAATGAGCTTCTCTTGGTTTGGCGGGGAATGAACGAACAAAACATCCAGCCGTGTCTTTTCACTTACAATTCGCTTCTTAACGGACTCGTTGGTTCGTCTTTTATTGAATCAGCCGAGCGCGTTTTCGCCGCGATGAAAGAAGGAAGAATAAAGCCTGATGTTGTAACCTACAATACTTTGATCAAAGGGTATTGTAAGATTGGGAAAACACGCAAGGCGAGTGAGATGGTTCGCGAAATGGAGGTAATTAACTTGGAACCTGATGTTGTTAGTTATATGACTATTATGCAGGCTTGTTATGCGGAAGGTGATGTTGATTGTTGTTTGAGTCTTTACCATGAGATGGAGGATAAGGGATTTGAAGTTCCTTCTCATTGTTATAGTTTGGTGATATGTGGACTTTGTAAGACGGGGAGGGTTTTAGAAGCTTATGCTTTGTTTGAGAATATGATTCGAAATGGTTGTAAGGGTAATAAGGCTGTTTACACTGCTTTGATTGATTGTTACGGGAAGAGTGGAAACTCTGATGGGGCTTTAAGGTTGTTTGAGAGGATGAAAATGGATGGGATTGAACCTGATGAGGTTACTTATGGTGCTATTGTTAATGGATTGTTTAAGAGTGGGAGAGTGGAGGAAGCTTTGGGTTATTTTCGGTTTTGTAATGAGAATGGTGTTGTTGTCAATGCTGTTTTTTATTCTAGTTTGATTGATGGACTTGGAAAGGCAGGGAGGGTCGGTGAAGCTGAGAAGGTGTTTGATGAAATGGGTGAGAAGGGTTGTCTTCCGGATTCATATTGCTACAATGCACTCATTGATGGATTGTGTAAGTGTGGAAGGATAGATGATGCTCTAGCGCTGTTTAAGAGGATGGAGTGTGATGGTTGTGAGCATAATGTGTATACGTTTACTATACTTATCAGTGAGCTTTTTAGGGTGCATAGGAATGAAGACGCGGTCAAGATGTGGGATTTGATGATTGACAAAGGGATAACGCCAAACGTTGCTTGTTTTAGGGCTCTTTCGATTGGATTGTGTCTTTCGGGGAAAGTTGTGCGGGCTTGTAAAGTGCTGGATGAGCTTGCACCTATGGGGGTTGTTCTTGAAACGGCTTATGAAGATATGATTGGAGCGCTGTGTAAAGCATGTCGTGTGAAGGAGGCTTGTAAGTTGGCTGATGGAATTGTGGATAGGGGTAGAGAAATACCTGGGAAGATTAGAACTTTGATGATTCATTCCTTAAGGAAAGCTGGGAATGCTGATTTGGCTATCAAGTTGATGCATAGCAGGATTGGTATTGGGTACGAACGAATGAGGAGCGTTAAAAAGAGAGTCAAGTTTCAAACCCTTGTTGACAAGTGAGATATTTCAGGTAGATATCAGTATCACGTGGCATTTGGAAACTGGTAATGACTGATTTTATTTAAGAAAGTGTTTTTAATGCTTCTGATACAAAAAATTCTATATGCAAAAATAATGTCTGTATTGTTGAATATCAATTTTTTTTTCTTTCATGATTTGTAACGGTGTTGTTATTAATTTGATTTTGGATTTGTTTGCAGTTAATTTACAAGATAAGTTTTGGTCAGATTTACTTGATGTTTCTAAGAGGATCATTAAAAAAGGACATGATGGTGAAGAGACCCATGAGACTCAGGATTTCACTAAAGTTTTCATTGGCAAGGTGCTCCTTACTCATTTTAATTATATAGTATTCTACGGGTTAAAATAGGGTGTTTGGAAGAGTTAATAATTATAACCAATTATTACATTACATATAATAGTAATTAAGTATTAATGTTTGGGTTTATTTATTAAACTACATGACGTGTCCTATAAGAAGTTAATTTCAGTATATTCAGATTTGAATGACAAGCTTAAACTTCTACTAGGGCCCTTTTGTTAGTTTTAGTTTATTTTAGTGATAAGCTCTCTCACTAGATGCCTTTTTGTTGTTTTGAAATCACTCTTACTTACATCATTCTAATAATCAATGGATAGAGTTGTTGGGATCTTATTCCTTAAATTGGACTAGTAACATTTTAATTAGAACAAATGGACTTGCAAAAGTCATGAATGCATGTGTTAGAATTTCAGAATAATTGAGAACAATGTCTGTCGGTGTTGACTGAAAACACGGGTTGACGGAAAACACGGGTCAGCTTGCCAATAAAATTATTTTGCGCTTAGCTAGGTGATGTGGAGCTTTTTGCTATATCAAGCATTTTCATTTAATGAATATACACGGATATCTACTTATCAGTATAATTATATTGCATTATTTTGTAGTTTTGTGAATTTATAAATAAGATTTTACGTTAGAATTTCAGAACAATTGAGAAAAATGTCATTGTACTTATTTTGCCGTTTTGTCAATGTGTAAATAATAGTTATTTTAAAATATATGGGGTGGTGAAGGGAAATATCGTTGGATTGGACTCTTGGTGCCATAACTAATATTTTTTGTTGTTGTTAGGTTCCTATAATGCTCCGGTCTAGTTATTGCACATTGTATCAAAATTCGGAGAAGGATTTGACTGAGCTTGGAGAGTGTCCTTATGATCAAGGAGGATATTTCATTATTAATGGCAGTGAAAAGGTTCTCATTGCTCAGGAGAAGATGAGCACCAATCATGTCTACGTCTTCAAGAAGAGGCAACCTAATAAGTATGCTTACGTGGGTGAAGTTCGGTCCATGGCAGAATCACAGAACAGACCACCTAGCACTATGTTTGTGCGCATGCTCTCTCGAGCTAGTTCCAAAGGGGTAAATGAAAACCTTATATATTTTGTTATTTTTGGTGTAGTTTGTGATGTGTGGCGAGTCAGGTTCTGCAGATGTTTTGATGTCTTGTGCAGTTTCTAAGTTTATGCATTTTTATTTCTACCAGGGTTCTTCTGGGCAGTATATACGTGCTACTCTTCCATACATTCGAACTGAAATTCCTATCATTATTGTGTTTCGGGCATTGGGATTTGTCGCTGATAAGGATATACTCGAACATATATGCTATGACTTCGCGGATACTCAAATGATGGAGTTGCTCCGTCCTTCCCTAGAAGAAGCATTTGTAATACAAAATCAACAGGTGGGTTTTGCCACTGTTATATTACTTGCTTACAGTCAAAATAGTGATTGGTTGTCTAAGATTTTATATTTGTTTCGAGTGAGTTTGTACACCTCAATTGTGTTCAGAAGGATGGAATAGCCTATTTGTTTCGGGGAAAGTTGCGAGGGCTTGTAAAGTGCTGGATGAGCTTGCATCTATAGGGGTTGTTCTTGAAACGGCTTATGAAGATATGATTGGAGCACTGTGTAGAGCAGGTCGTGTGAAGGAGGCTTGTAAGTTGGCTGATGGAATTGTGGATAGGGGTAGAGAAATACCTGGGAAGATTAGAACTTTGATGATTCATTCCTTAAGGAAAGCTGGGAATGCTGATTTGGCTATCAAGTTGATGCATAGCAGGATTGGTATTGGGTATGAACGAATGAGGAGCGCTGAAAAGAGAGTCAAGAAACTAACCAAAATTTTGATGAGGAGATTTTGGATCCTCGGGAGAGGAGGGTTATGAATTGGCACTTTGCTCATTTGGAGTATGGTTGTGCTGCTTTGCTTAAAGAAGTTTCTCTTCCCTATTGGAATCAAGACGACGTGTATGGAGGATTTGGGGGACCTCATTGTATGATCAAAGGAGGTTATAACACTGTTGTTGAGTCTCTTGGAGAAGGTCTTGCTATTCACATGAACCACACTGTCACAAATGTGTCATATGGTATCAAAGAACCTGGCGAGAATAATAAAGTCAAAGTTTCTACATTGAATGGCAATTAGTTTTTTGGAGATGCTGTCCTCATTACTGTCCCACTTGGCTGTTTGAAAGCTGAAACTATACAGTTCTCCCCCTCTTTTCCAGAATGGAAATGTTCTTCCATTTAGCGTCTTGGCTTTGGAGTTCTCAATAAAGTGGTTTTAGAATTTCCTACTGTGTTTTGGGATGATGCGGTGGACTAATTTGGAGCAACGACTGAGGATAAAAGCAAAAGAGGTCACTGCTTTATGTTCTGTAATATCAAGAAAACTGTTGGGGCTCCTACTTTTATAGCATTAGTGGTTGGTAAGGCAGCCATAGACGGTCAAAGTTTAAGCTCTTCTGATCATGTCAACCATGCATTAAAGGTTCTTCGAAAACTTTTTGGGGAGGCTTTAGTTCCTGATCCAGTTGGATATGTTGTGACTGATTGGGGTAAGGATCCTTATAGCTTTGGTGCTTACTCTTATGTTGTTGTTGGAGCATCAGGAGAAGACTACGATATCTTAGGAAGACCAGTTGATAACTGCTTGTTTTTTGCTGGTGAAGCAACCTGCAAAGAGCACCCTGACACTGTTGGTGGTGCAATGATGAGTGGACTACGGGAGGATGTTTGCATAATTAACATATTGAACACCGGAAATGACAATACTGCGGAGTTAGAGGCATTGGAAGCTGCACAGGGTCAGTTGGACACTGAAAGGAGTGAAGTTAGGGACATAATAAAGAGACTTGATGCAGTCGAGCTTTCTAGCATACTATATAAGAACTCTTTTGAGGGTGCTCAAATCATAACACGAGAAGCTTTATTAAAGGAAATGTTTCTCAATGTGAAAATCAATGCTGGGCGCTTGCATGTGGCCAAACAATTGCCAAGTCTTTCAGTAGGAAACTTGAAGTCCATTGCTGGAAGTAAGGAGGGTCTAACTGTTCTCAACTCCTGGATACTGGTACTATTATACCGCATGCCACTTTATTCCCAAATTATTTTGTATTTTTTGCATTATGTGCTTCATAGTTCATATCTAAATACAGGACTCAATGGGCAAAGATGGCACCCAACTCTTGAGGCATTGTTTGCGTCTTCTTTTGCGCTTGTCGACTGATCTAGGTGTTGTACGCTTATCAGGTAGTTATTTTGTTTATTTCTTAAGTATGAATTTACATTAGTCTATTCATGCAAATGGGTGAATTTATGTGAAGTTTATTTTTGTCATTCTGCTTGATATCATCTAATATTTGGAGGAATAAGTAGTTGGTTAACTGATGGGACCTGGTTTCGGAGATATGAAAATGATTTATCCACTACCATTTTGTAAGATGCACTTATTAGTGTCAGTCCTATATCTTTTCTTATGATTATCAATTCCTATCACTTGATCAGCCAAATGAAACTATGAATTATCAAGTGGAAGATATGTTTAAGCTCATATTGATTATTGTGTCTGTATGGAGTCATGTGGAAATATGATGTAATTCTTTTATTGGGTGCAGGAATGGGGAAAACGGTGAAGGAAAAAGTTTGTGTACATACTAGCCGTGATATTCGAGCTAAAGTTGTCAAGACAAATAACTACTCTAGAATTATCAAAGAGAAAATCTTCAAAAGATTCAGCCTCAGGGAAGCCTCCTCAGCATACATCAAAGTGCCGTCGAGAATAAAGAAGGCTTGCTGAATCCTGTATCCGCTGGAAGCAATTCACCTTCCACCACACACGCCAGGAAATTGCACAGCAAATAAGGAAGACAACAATCAGCATGTGACTGAAGGCATGAAGTCAGTTCTTTGATGCTTGAAACAGAAGCCTCAATTGCTATTATACAAAATACTTATAAAATTGTTAGAAAAATTAAATTAGAATTGGAATGAAGCTAAAATAGTGAACGAACTTATAAATATTTCAAACACTCTCTTGTATGTCTAAGAGTCAGAATACATGAACATCCAGAAAAATTCAGCCTTATATCAAATTTGTGCAAGACCAACGAAAATTCGATTATATAGCGAAGAGTGTTTGAAATTTTTTGAATTCTAAAATAAGGTATTTTTTAACTATCACAAGATTGCGACCATTGATAAAACAATATAAAAAATTACATTGTTTATCTATGTTCATTTCACAACAATACTTAAAAAATTGTTTCTCTTCGAATAAAAATTAATTTTCATTTATATTTTTTCCTATTATTTTAGAAGACACTCAAAATTATTAATTTTAATTTATTATGTGTTACAACAACAACTGAATTGCGTGAGTGTTATCTCGTCATCTTTTAATACACACTTTACACTAATAATTACAAAATTAAGGACAATTATAGTAATAATCTTGTCTGTTTCAAAATCCTTTTGTGGCCATATCATTAAGAGTTGTGAAGAATCCAAATTAAACTATTAAAGTAAACCATATCTTTCAATAACACTAGGATACGCATACTAAATCAAAATACAAAAGCAATGTGTCTTCAATCTATATCATGTAATTAAACAAGTTGGCGATTAAGACTAGCCACATGGAATTATAACTCTACACTATAAATTCTTGTGACAACTGCCAAGAATCAATTAACATATTACTTTATTGATATCAAATTATTAATTTTTAATCAAACTAAATATTTTTTGTAAATAATCTCACAAAAGCTAGTTTAATTAATGTTCTTGTAAATAATGAGTGCAACGTGCCAACAACTAAACAGTTGACAAATTTGTAAACCTAATTAACAAACACTATTTTGAGAACTTATGACATAGAAAAATGTTTGTTTAGACTTAAACTAGAAAAATAATTCCTTCCCTTAGATTATAAGGATTTTGGGCAATTTTTAGTTGTGGGTAGAGAATCCAAGTTTGACTTAAATATGCTTACTTTTCATTTTTTAATATGCGAGTAATAAAAAATAAAAAATAATATGACATTATTTGGTTAAATGATAGTTATTGGATTGAAGTGACTTGTTTACATTGATTATAAACAAAAAGTAGAATATACAAATTATAATTATTCTAAACCATTTTTTATCTACTTATATAAATGTGGTTAGTTTAACTGTCTTTCTCTTTGTATGGTTTTAAATTTGCACATTGATTTTTAAGAAAGTTAAGAAAAAACACAAGAACGTGTTCGCCAATCCATATGGCGAATTGCTTTAAAAAAACCACATGTTCGCCAATCCATATGGCGAATTGCTTTAAAACAACCACATGTTTGTCAATTGGTGTGGCGAATATGCATGTCTTAAGCTAATTGGATTGACGAATTTGTTAACTTGTTACCAATCGTCCATTCAATTGACGAACATACATCCAAAATACGCCACTTTGGTAATTTTTTTTCAAAATCCATGTTATTTTGGTATTTTTTTTTATTAAAATATATTATTCTAAAAAAAATTCTCAATTTGTAACAAAAACATTTATATATTATTATAAGCAAATAAAAAACTATTTCTAAGAAAGTTAAAACTAAATATTTTTAGATAGAATGCTAAATTTTGTGAAAAATAATAATAATATGGAAATCAAATCAATCAATGTCCAATTATTGAAAGCAACACTAGATGAAAATTTAACTAATTATTTCTATTAACAAAAAAAAAAAATACTAGCTAATCATTGTTTCTTAATATTTGATGGGTGTATATGGACATTTAATTAGGGCCAATCTGACCAAACCAAGCAGACCATGATGCGTCGGTTCGGGTTAGCTGGTTTAGCGGTTCAATGAAAAGTGGGTTTAGTTGGGTTTATACGGTCAGTTTAGGGTAGGAAGGCTTTACCATATACCCCCACACCCATATCTTTACCCCCACAATTTTTTCAAAATACCCATTTTAACCTTATTATATTTTATTATTTTATTATTATTTTTTTTTACCATTTGTGTCAGACCGTCAGATTATAGTAAAAATTGGTCCCAAAATAGACGTTCCGGAAGACTTTGTAGATGAGTTCCGGTACGTTAATTAACATACCGGAAGACTTTATGTAAGTCTTCTGGTATTGTGATGTTTGCTCACCGGAAGACTTAATAAAAGTGTTCCGGAACGGAAGACTTTTATTAAGTCTTCCGGTATCAATGAATATGTGTACCGGAAGACTTTATGTAAGTGTCCCGGTATTGTAAGAGTACAATACGGAAGACTTTCATAAAGTCTTCCGGTTTGTAATTTTTTTTAATTCTTTTTTTAAAAAAATATTTTTATTTTGTAGGTGCAGTACCTTTATACGAAAAAGAACCGATATGTGTGAATACATCAGATGTATTTACAACGACAGAGAGATTTGGTACACGAGAAGAGGTGATAAGATGGGTCAAAGACACCGGATTACGAAATAAAGTGACGGTCATCATCACTCGTTCAGATACACAAATAGGCAAGAGAGGAAGAAAGAACAAAATAATATTTGGTTGCGATAAAGGTGGGAAATACAAGGATATTCGTAGTGGAATAGAAAGTGCGACCAAAAAATGCGGATGTCCATTTAAGATCAGGTCAACTCCGACAAAAGATGGATCTGGATGGAAGATTGATGTAAAATGTGGCGTTCATAACCATGATTTACCTGATAGATTAGAAGGTCACTCATTTGTTGGTAGGTTGACAGCGGATCAGAAGCAACATGTTGCTGATTTAACAAAGAGAAAGGTTGCACCTAGAAATATATTGCATTCCTTGTACGAGCGAGATCCAGATTGTGTCACTCGGATCACACAAATATATAAGCAAAAGAGTATGATGGAAAAAGAGATAAGAGGTCCTAGAAGTGAGATACAACATTTGTTTAAGCTTATCGAGGCTGCAGGTTATGTTTATTGGAGTAGAAAAAGAGATGACTCTGAAGTTATTAAAGATATATTTTGGGCACATCTAGATTCAGTTAAGTTGTTGAATATGTTTCCTATTATGTTAGTTATGGATAACACTTATAAGACAAACAAATACAGGCAACCTTTGTTTGAAATTGTTGGCATGACATCAACCGAGTTGACTTTTGCTGTCGCATTTGCGTATATTGAGTCTGAGCAGACTGAGACTTTTTGTTGGGTGTTAGATAAGCTTAAACAATTGTTTGTGAAGAAAGATTTATTTCCACAAGTTATGATGACAGATAGAGATCTTGCTTTGATGAAAGCCATTGAGACTGTGTTTCCACGGACAAATAATTTGCTATGTCAGTTTCACATTAACAAAAATGTTGGTGCAAAAAGGAAACTATTAGTGGCTCCTGATATGCAGGAGTCAATTGGCAAATTATGGACGGATGTTGTATGGGCTAGTGATGAGGTTGAGTATGCTCAACATTTAAAAGAACTTGAGCAAGAGTGTGTTGATTGTCCTAAATTTGTTGAGTACGTGAACGACACATGGTTGACACCACATAGACAAAGGTTTGTTTGCGCATGGATTAATCGAGTCCTACATATGGGTAACACGACGACTAATCGGTATGTTTTGATTTAGATCCCAAAATATACTTTTTGTGAATTTTGTATTTTTCTTACTTAGTTTAAATATGTATTATTATAGGGTTGAGTCTGCTCATTGGAAGTTAAAGCAGATGTTGGGAAATAGTATAGGTGACATGGTCAAATGTTGGGAGGCCATGAATGACAACTTAAAGATACAAATTAGCAACATTCGAGTTTCTTTTCAAAAGAGTGTGTATGAAGTTGCACATGTCTATTCAAGTCCATTTTACACATATTTACGTACTTCAGTGTCGCGAGCTGCATTGAGGCGCGTTGCTGAAGAGTTAACTAGAGTTGATTATATTGGAACTAACAAAGACAAATGTCGATGTACTCTTAGAACAACCTATGGATTACCTTGCGCGTGTGAGTTGGCAGGGTATAGAATTAGTGGTATTCCGATACCAATTGAGGCTGTGCATGTACATTGGAGGAAACTAAGTATGGAAATTAAGTTGGAAGAAGACTTAGATGAGGAATCAGATGTGGGTATGAAATCTGCAATGGATGAGTTATGGAAAAGGTATAGGTCACAAGATGTTGTTGGAAGAAGGGCATTACATAGTAGGGTTTATGAACTTGCATTTCCCACAACGACTTCTTTGTTAGCACCACCTGAAAAAATAAAGACAAAAGGTGGAGTCAAGAAAAAAGACAAAAAACCTGAAGGGTATGATGTTTACAGGGATCCTTCATATCATGAATATGTTGATCAAGCATCATAATCTTCACAACGACAATCTCAACCATCACAAAATTCAAAAAAGAAATCTCAACCATCTCAACCATCACAACCTGTGAAAAAGAAGTTAAAATTAGCACAAACTTCACAATCATCTAAACGATTCATCCTTCAATTTCCTTATCATATTAGGTCATTTATTGATGACGTTGTCAACGTATTGTCAGATGGTAATTGTGGATTTAGAGTGATTGCTTCATTGCGGGGTTATGCTAAAGATGGTTGGCCAATGGTTCGTCGGGACTTAGAATTGGAAATTATACATAATGAAAGATCAGCTTTATATGCCAATTTATTTGCTGATCGGTTAGCTGAAGTGAGAGATTCTTTGAAGATAGAGGGAAGTGGTTCTCAACCAATAAATAAATGGTTGACTCTACCAGATATGGGTTACGTGATTGCGAATCGGTATAACGTGGTACTTGTCTGTCTAGGAGTCGAATGTTTGACTTTCTTCCCTATGACAACTACATTCTCACCGAATGTCTCATTTTATTGCATTGGATTTGTAAACTCAAATCATTGGATTCAGGTAAACATTGTTATAATTTGATATTATTAGTAAATTATTTGAGTAATGTTAAATAATGTATTGTTTAATTTTGAATATAGGTTAACATGAAAGAAGGATTTCCATTGCCACCAGTGACAACAGATTGGAAGAACTTTCGTTATCCAGCAGCAACATCGTGGATGGTAGGATTTGCTGCACGTCTACAACATTGGCAACAACTTACGCCTATATTACAAACACATTATGAATTATAAACTATGTTATTCATTTTTATTCATGAATTATATTATATGTTTTAATTTCACTATGTTATTCATTTTTAATTTCACATTTATGAATTAAATTTTAATTTCAATTTTTTTGTCGAAAAACTATAAATAACATTTAACATAAATATGATCGTACATATAAGTTCAAATGTCAATATATTAAGAAACAAAGTCTAAAAAATAATATGACATAAACATAACTATACATCACTGTGAACGAGCAATACGTAAAGCTGCAAACAGATCAGTAAAATGTGGATCATCCTCTTCAGCTGCATTCTGCTGAAGGTAGCGATGAATCAAGGTAGACACAGAACCCCATGCAGGATCAAATGGTCCCGCATCGTAATCAGGAATAGATGCAACTGGCGGCTCATCATGGGTAGGAGGTACCAATCGAGGATGCGAAACACGATAATACCACTCAAGGTATCCATCCTCTACCTCAAATGGGGTAGTCGCCAGTGCAGCAGAACGAATCACCTGGCCAACGCTATGGGTGTAACTAATCCACTCAATATCAATATCACCAGCCATCCTAGGATCAATAGGTGCAGGTGGAATGTACTGACCGTATCCAAACTGTCGAAGACACCTGTCAGGCATGTATGGAACAATAGTATCTCCCCACCTCAAACAACCCCTAAATAGAGAAATCTCATCAAAACGACGATGAACTCTATGATCCTCGAACGGCCTCCATATGACATCGGTCGGTGTCAGCTCATCCATAATGGGTCGCAACTCATCCACCTTTAACGCCCCCTGTTTGTACGTCCACCTCATCGCTCGCGGGAGACCACAGTTCTGAGCAGGTATCCAATTCTCTCCTTTTTTCCCAAGTGTAGGAAAATACTCATGAATCCAGCACTGTTAAAAAAACAATAACATAATAATTAAATATAACATAATGAACCTAATAAAATTAAAATTAGACTTAAAAGAAAATCAATAAACTGAATTTAAATATATAACTTTAACATAATAAAATTAACATTAGACTAAAAAAATATCAATAAACTGAATTTAAATATATACCTGTAAGAGAGTCGGATAACCACCAAGCTGTTTGCAACTAAACATAGACGCATCTCCAAGAAACCTATACAATGTCACCAATGCAGCTGTTGCCCAACTATAGTTGGACAACTCATTCGGGTCCCTAAATAATGCCAAGTATCGCGCCTCCACGAGTGTAAACAACTTATCCGCAAAGATCGTGCAACCCACTAACACCATCAAATAACATCTGGTCGCAAATGCCCATGATGAAGCTGCTCGATGCTCTACGAATCGATCATATAACCACTCTATCTTGAAGTACGAACCTCTGCACTCACGAACCTGGAATAGTGCCACTCTCGATGACACTCCAAGATACTCAACCGACCACTCAATGGCTAGCTCCTCAATGATGGGTTCTCGTACAACAGTACAACAGTCTCATTTTTTTGCGTCTCCGTTTCAGTACAACATTCTCATTTTTTCGCGTCTCCGTTTCAGTACAACGATCGCGTCTTGGGCTCTCGTTTAAGTACAACGATCCTGTTCCTTTCGAGTCTCCATTTAAGTACAATGGTCTTGTCTTTGAGTCTTGTTTCAGTACAACAGTCTCATTTTTTCGTGTCTCCGTTTCAGTACAACGGTCGCGTCTTGGGCTCTCGTTTAAGTACAACGATCCTGTTCCTTTCGAGTCTCCATTTAAGTACAATGGCCTCGTCTTTGAGTCTTGTTTCAGTACAACAGTCTCATTTTTTCGTGTCTCCGTTTCAGTACAACGGTCGCGTCTCAGGTTATCATTTAAGTACAATGATCCTGTTCCTTTTGGTCTCGTCTCAGTGCGATGATAATGGATCGGTTGATACCATTTCCATGTTAGATCGGTTGATCTTATTTGAGTTATGAATCGGTTGATATCATTTCTCTTCGAGCTGTAAATCGGATGATATTACATTCTCGCTTTCCAGGGTGGATCGGTTGATACCATCTCCGTGTTAGATCGGTTGATCTTATTTGAGTCATGAATCAGTTGATATCATTTCTCTTCGAGCTGTAAATCGGATGATATTACATTCTCGCTTTCCGGGGTGGATCGGTTGATACCATCTCCGTGTTAGATCGGTTGATCTTATTTGAGTCATGAATCGGTTGATATCATTTCTCTTCGAGCTGTAAATCGGATGATATTACATTCTCGCGTTTCATGGTTATGGATCGGTTGATACCATCTCCATGTTAGATCGGTTGATCTTATTTGAGTCATGAATCGGTTGATATCATTTCTCTTCGAGCTGTAAATCGGATGATATTACATTCTCGCTTTCCGGGGTGGATCGGTTGATACCATCTCCGTGTTAGATCGGTTGATCTTATTTGAGTCGCAAATCGGTTGATGTTGCATTAAGTCCTGTTTCGATAACAGGCATCTTCCGTGACTTGGTCCTGCCCAGCAGTCGCGTGTGTTCTCTTTATGGCTTGGTCATGCCCAGTAGTCATATTGATTTGAGTTCCATTCCGCTAATGGTTTCGTTAAGCCCTGTTTTGCCAACAGGCACCCTCGTTGTGGCTTTGATTCGTTCAGTAGTCGCAGTGATTGCATTGATTCTATTCCACCCGGTTCTATCTCCGTTACCTATTCCGAGGTCAAAACCAAAAAATATATAAATAAATAAATGGGCAGATGGCATTTTTGTTGCCCTCAGTGTGCAAATTTTCAGGTTTTATTCGAGTATTCAATCACTCCATACCTTGAACGTCTAAAAGCTGTTGCAATTATTCGTTCAGGAATGCAGATGATTGAATAGGGGCAGCTGTAATACCTCAAAATTTGCCCTCATTCTTTTTTACCTTAACTGGCTTACCGTTTTGCATTTCATCTGCATCTTCCACTAAGTCATTAACAACATAATAGTGCATTTCATTGTTTCCTCAGGCATGAGATCAATGTCCTCTGAAGAACCAGGTTATTCCATTGGTTTGAAATTTCTACTTCACAGGAGTTTGTTTCATGGATTTTGGAATTAGGGTTTCACACCTTATATATATGGTCATCGGATGAATCCAGAGTTTTGGTTAGGTGGTCGTCTATAACATCGTCTTCTTGTACTATGATTATTTGGTTAAGGTTTATTTCCCTAACCATGTGGTCATCGAGAGGGTTTTCTTCATAATGTTTGTTCATCGGTGAATATTATTACTCAAGGGATTTCGTTATTACTAGGAGGTGCCAGTTGTTGAATTACTGGTGTATGGGGGACCAACTGGGGTGTCATACTAGGTATCACTGGTCATCAGGACATGGTCTCAAGAGATTTAAAAATTGCAAAGAGTTGAAGTGATGAGTTTCTTGTGGGGCTTAATTGGGTCGTTCGTTGTCCAATTAGATTGGTTTGTTTCAATTTAAAAGTTAATTCGGGTTTTATGGATTTAAGGATCATAATTATTATCCACCTTTCACCATTTGATTTCAAGGGCCCGCGTTGGGAAGCCCATTACAAATATCCAATGAATCAATTAACCAATTTCCTTTGTCTAATTACCCGCAAGTATTTTTGTTAAGTCGAGTTCTAAACCACTTGCATTGTTCAAGTTATTTTCCTTAAACTCCATATTAGTAAGCCAATTCATTAGGACAATTTGATTCATTTTATACAACTATTCCATTTAAGTCATCATGCCATAATCTTTTTTTTTTGTTGCTAATAAGCCCATATAGTCATTTGTTACCTTTTCTAAATCCCATTTGTTGTCATTTTTCTTAACCCATTCTAAATTTCCTTCCAAATTCAAAGACCATATTTTGATTTAATTCACGGTTTTGATCCAACAAAAATATCACACAAGTTCCTTTTTTCATTCACAAAGGACCCACACTAGGAAAAAACTAACAGAATTCTACAAAAAAACAAGTGAATATATCTTTTAAAAAAATGCAATACATAAGAAAAATGGAGTGCACACTATGGGGGGATCTAAAAAAAATGGAATGGATCAAACCGGAAATTTACACCAAAAGAGGAAAAAGTTAGTTACAAAAAATTCAGTTACAAAAAAAAGGGATTTTTCAGTTACAGATCTTCAACAACAAAAGATCAAAAAAACCTCTCTAATTATCTTCAATCAAAACCATTCTCAGAACTCATCTTCAACTTCAAAAATGATATTCAACCAATTCTGCAGCAACCTCATCAACCATTACTCTCCTCAATCACAATATTCACCTTCTCAATTCTTCAATTCAGAATCTTCAATCTCTAAAACTCAGAAACAAAAAACTCTTGAATCTCTCTAATCTCTAACAATTACACACCAGAAAATTCCAGAAAGAGAAAAACTCTCACCAAGCATATCTCATCAATCTGAATCTTCATCACAAAACTCTCCATCTCTCTTCACCTTGCCTCCCATCTTCAACCTTCTCCACTCGTTTCTTCTTGAATCATCACCTTAACAATCTCTCCTTCATCACCTTTCATCAATCTGAACCAGATAACATATACAACTAACAAAAATACAGTTAGAAAAAACTCCAACAAAAACAAGCAGAAAAAGAGAAAAAAGAGTTACAAAATCTCCAATAAGCTCTTCACAGAAGGCCAAATCTTCGTCATCAACATCAACGGAATCCTCACCTTCAATCAACAGAAGCTCTCTCTTCAAAAACGAAACCACGTCCTTCATCACCATCTTTCATCAATCTCACAGCGAATTCAAGATTCACAGTAACGCTACCTGCAAGTTGAAGATCACACAATAGCAAATCAAATCAACAAGAACTTTGCAACAATTCAGCAGGATTTCAGATTCGTTTCATCAGTCAATAACGACTCAACACTCTTCTTCTGCATCACATCGTCAAACTGAATCAACAACAAGCGGAAATATCAAAGAAAGATGAAGAAGAGGAAGTAATTGCGGATCGGAACTAAAGAGAAATGAATCCGAATCAAACATACCTGAGCGCTGAACTTGATCTTCACCAAAGGATTCACCGTCACCATCACAGATAAGTTGAATCTTCCACCGAATCATGTAAATTCACGCAATGGTATGATGTAGGTTATTGATCGAGCTTCAAATCGTGTCTCTAGGTGATTATTCATCGATGGCCCAGAATCATTTTTGAGTTTCGGTCTCATTTTGTAGTGGATTGAGAAATAGAAGAGATTAGGTTTGGATATGGCAAGGGGGTTTGGATCGAGCGAATTTACGACTTCGACGCTGCCGGTGGTCAAATCCGACACAACGGCGCGCAATAGTGCGAATTACGGATTTGAGGCGAGGATAAGACGACATCGGTCAAAACGCACGCATTCGGAGAAGAATATGGATGGATCATCGCCGATGTGAAGGATGGTGTTATCGGCGGCAGTGAGAACGAAGGAAGTAGGAAGGAGAATCGCGGCAAGTTGAAGAAGATGGCTGGATTTTTAATCGGCGGCGGTTTTGAGGCTCTGAAGAAATAAAATGCGAAATGAGGAAGACTTGATGAAAGTCACGTTATGTTTTATCATCACTTCAGCAATTAGGGTTTTCTCACGAAACCATATGTGATTGGGCCTAATATCCATGGATTTTCTACTCAGACCCTCTTTTTCCTCATCACACCCCTCCTACGATTCTAGTTTATTAAGATGGGCTTGGAGCCATTTTTGTTTACTGCACCATATATTCACTTATTGCACTCCCTGTTTCTATATATTTTTTAGAGATTTTGTTTCTTATTCTTGTAAAAATTGTTAGGTAATTTTCTTGTAATTAATTTTCGTGGATTAACATCTTGATCCATTTCTTGACTATTTTCAACTGGATTTTTTTGTGTCATGATTTTAATTATTTAGAATTAATTTGGATTAAAATTCATACGTTCTTGAGTTTTTGATCGATGTCGGATCGATTTCGATTATGGCAAAACTTCACAAAGCAAAATTGGAGGATAAGCATTTATTTTTCTTATGGGAGGTTATGAGACTTGGCATGAAGTTTTTTTCTTGGATTTCATTTATATGAAGAATCGACATTTCGATCAAGTAAGTGATTTCGAGTTTTTTTGGCCTTTAAGCATCATTTTAGTCGTATGCTGCTTAGGACCATATAACTTAAGATGCATACTGAGCCCTCCCACTTAAGGCATTGGATATATTTGTGGTATATGTTGGTATGTATCGATTTCGGAGCTTAGGGATTAGGTTACGAACCATTAGGATCGATTCCTTTCACTTCCCCTTAAAATCCACTTTTTTGCCCGTTTCGTCGCAATTATTAAAAATAGTTTTAGGTGTGATAAAATTCTGCAAAAATTCATGAGTGATCCTCATCCTCTTAATTAATTTGTTATATTTTTTGTTTCCAGATTTGGGTGGTTTTAATAATTAATTTGGATTTTAGATCATAAGTTGTCCCAAAAAGGAAGGTTTTGGCATAAGGGAACGAAATCAATTTTTCCCCATAGGTGTGAAACCTATTTTTTGTGTATGATTAATCACTGTAATTTGTGACTTTTTGATTCTTATTAGGCATTTTTTTTCATAATTTTTAGTGCCCTTTTTGATCCACTTTGTGGAGTTGTTTTTCGATAACCATGCTTTGTTACCTTGCTAATCAAGGAATTGTTTTGGCACTTTGGTGCATAATTTTGTAGAATCCTTTTAGACCATGTAAGATAATGACTATATTAGTCCAGGGATTTAATTTCATAATTTTTAAATGCTTTTTGCTATTTTTCCATGTCACCTAGATCCTAGATCCTAGGGGATTTTTGGTAGCTTTTAGGAGTTGATTATAGGTAATTTGTATGTCTTTAATTCCAGTCATAGGTCACTTTTTTGAACCATACTCATTTGGTTTGTTCTAGTGTTTCAAAGTGCATACTTATGTAACCTAAACTAGTTTCTCTTCTCCTCTAAATAATAACTTGAATTATGTGGAAATCATCAATGCCTATTCATGAATTCTAATTGCATCTCATACTTTGTATGCTACTGACCCATAATCATTTCATTCATATTCACATGCCTTTCTTCTTTAGTTTGCATCATGTGCGATCTTATGCGATTTTTGTTCGTTTCTCCTCATATCTTCTTCTCATTGCTCCATATGCCTAATCCATTGCATCCATGATTGTACATTCATTCATCCATCTTCATAAGCATACACTACTGACTTTTATACTCATTTCATGTATTAATTCATGTTTTTAAGCCATATGCATTCATACTTCATCCATGAGTCCTAATTTGCATTTATGTGAACTTTTGTGAACTTTTTGTACATAGTTTGATCTTGTGAGGTATCCTAACATACTTAGGGACCTATAGCATGTAGCTACTGACTTTAGAAGTCATGTAACCTTTAGGTACCTTCACCTTTAGACTTAGGTCTTATTTTGAACCCTAGTTCCATTCTAGGACGTTTATGGTACTTAATCGCTTTCATGCTTTGATTTTACTTTCAATATGCATTGTCATGCTAACTTTTGTTTTGTAGGGGTGAAGATTGAGGTAAGCATTTCTTCATTCCTATATCTTATGCATTTTAATTGTCTTTGCTTTAGCACTTTGTGTTTTGTTCATAGGTTCCCTTTTTGTTCTTTAGAACCAACTTAACTTCCTTAGGAAGTAAGTTAGTTTCTAACTCTTTTTTCTTCTTTTCCTTCTCTTTCTTAGGCTTAGAAACCTCATTAACCATAGGACCTCTCTTGTGAATAAATCAATTAACTTAGGATTGAGTCTTAGTCCCTTAGATTTTGTCCTTTTATCAACTTGAGTCATTCTTTCTCATCTCATAAAGAAAATAATAAAACATCTAAGGATAAACCGAACAATCTTGTACGACACGAGACTTTGTTGCGGAGTGTTTATACACGTCCTGTTTCGGGGCGAGGTGTAAATGTTTCCCGCGATGGATAGGTCTTAGTACAAGACCGTTCACAAATAAATTCAAAACACTTTCTCTTAAAAGACCAAAAACAAATAACAAGCGACTATCCTGCGGGAACTTCTTTTCTCATTCTAAACACCCCAAATTTGCCCTCACCCATTCACCATGGCTTGTGATCTTTTCATATGCATAAACTCAATCATAGCACCTCATATCACATTTTTGATTCACTGCATTGGTTCTAAGTCATCTGCATCTAGGGTTTGTGATCTGAACAATCCATGAGCTTCTTGAGCCACTCCAAAGGTCAACAATCACTTCAAAGGGGTCCATGTGGGTTCAAGTATCATATTATATCCTCTCAAAGTCAAGAATGCCAAAAAATCACAAGAACTGAGTTTGGTATGGAAGCAGAGCCAGGCTTGACTGCACAGATGACCTAAAATTAGGGTTTTGGTTTCAGAGGCCATAACTTCAATTTTTTTGGTCATTCTTGTTTATATTGGTCTCTATATGGTATAGGGAGTATGCATATCAATTTTCATGAAGAAATTCCATGGGGAAGTCATCTGATCAAGAGTTGACTTTTCAAGCAAGTCAGTGCAAAATCAGGGCATCTGAGGCCCCCAATGACCCAACCAAAGGGCATTCTTCATCATTTTGATTGTATATGATCTTTATTTGATCATGGAAGATGTTAGAAACTTACAAAATTCAAGAATTTCAAGTTTTTGCAAAGTTGACTTTTTGGGCAAGTTTGACTTTTGATGAAATTGTCATTTTAGGCAACTTTTTCAACCTTTACTTTTTGATTCAAAAAAGCTTCAAATGAAAAAACTTTGGTCATGAAAGTTGTAGAATAGATCTTTCCCTTTTCAAAAAGTACAAGAACATGACCTAATTCATTTTGGATCAAAAGTTATGGCTTGTCAAAGTTGGCAAAAATCACTAAATTTCAAGTCATGCACCAAAGAGGCAAGTTTGCAAATTCACTTCTCAAGGCCAATTAAGTCATCAAATGGGCTTCTAATCCACACAACATGATCACACAACATCTAAATTTCAGAATGCACCCAAGAAATCACATGTGTTATGGCCCATGGATCAAGTTTCCTTCATGAAAACCAAAGGCAAGGCAATTTGCAAAACTCATGATAACATCTCATCCACTTGTTGCCTAGGTTGCTGAACCATCCTAGCCTCTACCTCACATCATGCTACGCAACACCCCCTTGTTGTACTAGGCTAGCAAGTTGCCCATGCACTTCTTACACAAAAGTTGACATTTTGCAAAAGCAACCATACCTATCACAAAAGGACATGTCATGTCATCTGACCAATGGGATTTGTTTATGTTAACCAAATGCAAGCCAAAGCACATAACAAGCAAGCCTGAAACCAGCCAAAACACCACATTCTCATTTTCACTCCATTGAGCAAAAGCTTTCGAAACTCTCAACATAAGCCTCAAACACACAAACCAACTTCACCAATCATCTCACCATGCTTCACTGAACCCAAGCCAACCTTCAAAGCAGCCTAAAACTCAAAGAATCAGAAATACGATTTCCTCACCCCATTGAACAGAACCTCTGCAAGCTCTCAAACTAGCCCAAATAAATTTGTTCTAAGCCTTTCAGAAGCACAAGGGAGGTCACAGGAGTGGTTTTGCACAAGAGAGAGGGTCAGAAAGTACCAGACTGAAAAGCTTCAAATTCAGGTAGCTTCATGAACATTTTTTCCAGAAATGATTTTTTAAGTTCCTAAGTTGTTCTTCATGATTCACTGATCACTCTGATGTTCTTGGTTTTGAAAATGGTTGAGAAATAAGCATTTAATCTTACTCTGAAACTTTTCTGACCTAAAAATATTTGCTTTCGATTCGTGTGATTGATGAAAGATAAATGTGTTTTGTGTTAGGGTTTTGATTCAAGGGGATGTGGGGATGATTTCTGTTCTTTTAGATTTCATTTTAGTGAAGTTTTGAAGGTTTTAGGGATTTTCAGGTGGGGTTCCCACCGGAGAAGACGACCGGAGGTCTTCTCCGGCCACCTGAAAATGATTAGGGTTTAATCCCTGTCATTAATGTAGTTTGAATTTGGACCCTTGATCTGGCTGACTTTAGTTGACTCCCGCGTGAACCAATGGCCCAGATCTTTCATTAAACCCTAATCTTGATTATTTAAATTAATTAATTGGGATTAAATTTGAATTTTGCCAGAAATGATCTGAGCCTTCCATTTACGCGCTAGTCAATTGCGCGTGTTTCATTCAAATCTCAGCCTTTAGATTGTCATACTTTCCATTTAATTTCATTTTTATTTCATTTTTATTCATTTATCTTTCATATTTATTTTTAAATAGTTAGAAAAATCCTAAAAATATTTCCCTATGCATTTTTGTTTCAAATATTTTTCTTAATCAGAAAACATTTTTATTTTTATTTTTTGCATTTTAAAAATATTTTTAAATATTTAAAAGATTATTTTTAATTAATTAATGAGAATTAATTAATTAAAAATGCTTTTAGGTATTTAAAAATCACCAAAAAATTCATGAAACATTTAAAAACATTTAGAAACATTGTCCAACCCTCAAACCAAATTTCTTTTTTGATCTTGATGCATTTTGAGAATTTTTCATGGAATAAAAATCATTTTTAAGCATTATTTTGATCCAAACTTCTAAAAATCATTTCTGCCTAACCATTGAGAGTTGGACTTTGATTCTTTTTGCATTGTGTTTAGCATATCATGTAGTTTGAGAGATTAAATGGTCATGATTTGATTTTTCATTTTCCATTTGTTTGACTTTTTTCTTGTTAAGGAACCCTAAAACCCTAGAAATCTTAGGAAAATCATAACTTGAATTAGGAAAAGAGTTGGAACTTCTCCTTTGGGCAGTGAGTTAGTATAGGTTTAGGGATCCTTTAAGTGCATTTTCAATTTTTTATATTGATGTTTGCTTCTGATTTTGGTTTGTGTTTGATGCTTTGATCATAAACCCTAATTTGGGCTTCCATATGCATCCATCTTGCATTTGCTTGCATAACATGACTTGCCATAGCATTTTATGCATTCTTTTGATTCATTGAACATATTAAGACATATTGAAAGCATTTTTGATCATTGCATCTTGCATTTGCCATGTTGTATGCCATTTGCACTTCATGACTTTTCATGTATGTTCATGGTTCTTAGCTTGCTCCATTTGCATCCATTTGTTCCTGTGGTCATCCCCATGTGTTGTTCCATGTTTGTAGCATCTCATAGAATCATTGACACCATGTGTATGCTTCTGGTTTTGTTTCTCATCATGCCATTTCATTCCATTTTGCTTTGCATTGCATCTTTCTCACTAACTTTTCAGGTGGTAAGTAACTTTGAGAAGTGAATTTGCCTTCACTTCTCATAACTTCTCTTCATCTCTTTTATGCATCCTTGCTGCATTTTACTTTGTGTTTGAGATTGAGCTTGCTCATTCTTCTCCATCTTACTTTCTTTCCTCAAGTGACTTGACTTCTTAAATGAAGCAAGTTACTTTGCTTCTCCTGATCCTTTCATCTGCTTCCTGGTGGTTCCATTGAAGACTTCTCTTGTAAGCCTCACAAACCTTAGGAACAACCAAGCATGACAATGATTAGGGTTTTGATTAGTCCCCCACTTAGCTTTCTACCATTGTGTCTCTTTTGAGTCTTCTCTTCTCATCTCATAATCAGGGACTAAACCCTAAAGGCTTTAAGGCTTTGTGATTAAGCTTGTGCCTGCATCCTTCTATTAGGATGGAGTGTATAACTTTAATCCTAAGTGTTAAACCCTTAATGTGTTTAAATCTCTTAATCAATTCATCTAATAATCATCAAGACATCAAGCTTGTAACTTGGGCCTTGCATTAGGGTTCTAATTCTTCCTTAATTGGTTAAGAAGGACTAACCCTAGTGTTAATGGACAAGTCCCCCTCAAGTTGTCTTACAAACCATAAAAAATCATTTCTTCATCTTATCATTAACTAAAATCCATCTAATAAAGGCTTTGTTTTGTCATGAAGTTAATCCCTAATCATGGATTAAGTTGAGGAGCTTTCCTCAGCTTAAACACTCTCATCTATTATCCTTCTATTAGGATGGTGTAATGAGTCTGTTTAATCCCTGATTATGGCTTAATCTCATTACTTAACACTAAACAAAAACACCAAAAACATCTAAATAATCACAAGTAGGTTAATGATCTTAATCCTGCATCAAAGGTGATTAAGTGTGAGAAGCTGACTTCACACTTAAGGTATTCTCATTACCCCTAATCAGAGGGAAGATGTGATGAGTTTACTAAATCCACTGGTTTAGGCTTAAGCTCATTAACTTATGACAAACTTTCAAAGGCAATAAAAGATTGAAAACATAAAAACAAACAATAATTGTCTCCTCCGGGATTCTTTTCTCATCTCATTCACTCATAAACGAGAACTTGCTTCTTCCGTCTAATGCAAGACAGTTTGCACCTGAGCCAGATAGGTCATACACTTGAGCATAGACAAGCAAGCAGTTCACAAGTCAATTCATCTTTCAGTCTCTTTGGGTCGAACTACGGTGTTCTGACTTCCTCATTGCACGAGAGGATACGTAGGCATAACTTAACAGTTATCGAACAAAAGTCTCTGTATATTCCCACTCCTTCCTGCTTTATTCTCTTAGCCTTATCATCATGAGCATTTCACTCTTATCCTTGCACTGACACTGTATATATCAAACTTCACACTTCTTTTACACTGACACCTGTACATTTTGTTTTCCGGCTCTTTATGCACAGATTGCACTGACATTACCCCTTTGAAACACAAATCTTTCAAGCGTGGATCCCGTCGAGTACGACGGACAATCTGGGTGCTAATACCTTCCCAGGTTGTAACCAACCCCCTTTCTCAGTCTCTCTGGTTCGCAACCGTCTTATCCATCTCTTTCTAGGTCTATGCAGCATTGCCTTTCCTCCGGATAAAAATGCCTAGCTGGCGACTCTTTTCATTCCCTGTGAGTTCACTCCTGTGTGTTCTCACATCCCTCCTTCGCCGACCGTTCGCGTCTGTACCCTTATTTGGGCCATTCCCATTTATCGGGAGCGACACTCATCTCATTCACTCACAACGCGAACTCGCGGCGACTTGTCACACATGGAAGACGGTAAACGCACTCGTACCAGACGAGCCTGCAACACCTGAGCATAGACATACGCAGTTCCAGCTGTAAAAAACACAAACAAATAGTTCCCGCCTTAGTTAGGCGAACTACGTCGACTCTGATCCTCATTATCCCGATGAGGTACGTAGGCAGCGGGGTAGGGCCCGTTCGAGCACATTCTTTATTTTCCCTACATTTCCCTCTTTCGTTTCATTCTCTTTTCTTATTCCTTTCTCATTTCAGTTTCTTTTTCATTCCATTTCCAGTTAGCGGTTCATTTGTTCAGCAGCATATTATTTCTCACCCTTTGAAACAAAACAAGCAAGTGTGGATCCCGTCGGGTACGGCGGACGATCTGGGGTGCTAATACCTTCCCAGGTGGTAACCGACTCCCGAACTCAGATCTTTGGTTCGCAAGGCCTTGTCCTTTCCTTATTCCTTAGGTTTGTGCAACATTACCTTTTCCATTCCTTTGGGATAAAAATGTCTGGCTGGCGACTCTAACTTTTCCGCGCCACTTTCGTGTTTGTACTAGGATGAAAATCCTGGGAGCGACAGCTGGCGACTCTGCTGGGGACTTAACCTGATTCTTCTGGTTTCCCTTGTAGAGTCAATCTTAGCGCCTGTTTGGTCTTGTTTCTTTGGGTGTTTATATGTTTGTTGTTGTGTGCTTTAGTTCGGCTTTGCTGTTTTCATTTACAACTTTTATTTACAGCTTTACGTTACCGCATTTATTTACTGCTTTCAGTATTTATTTTCCATGCATCATATTATACTGGACTGTCTGGCTGTGCTGGTTTTCATTTTTTCTGCGGGATGGGAGTTACTGTGAGATAAGCCAACTACCCGGCTTGAGTGCACTATAGGATTAGCGTGGACATGTTGTACTCGCATGGTTACATGATGAGTGGCGATGTGTTCCACACCCAGGTTGCGACCGTCTTGGAACTGTCTTGTGTGGGGGTTCTTCCCCACTTCGGGATACAACCTTGATGGTTATGTGCAGCTGGGGACCGATCATTGAGAACCTTAGTGGAAACAACCCTCTCCAGTGATGACAGTGGCAGACCACATTTGTTGGCAAACCCACTCGCATCCGAGGGTCCACTGGGAACTCGCATAGGATGGCCTGGTTCTCTCATAGGAATCCAGTCAAGGAAAACTGTTTGTATGACGATAGTATTATACCCTTCGGGATGAATGTACTATTGTTTCTCTATTCAGTGCTTAAAGCTGAGGACTTATGAGGGATGCTTGTTTCCTTGGATTCAGCTGAGGCCTCCCTGAGTAGTACATAATGCCAAACCGATTCCCTGATTTGGTCATGAGCCATTTCTCAGAAATGGTGAACGTATTATTGCTATTCGGCTTTAAGAGTCCGTGATGTTGACCCAAGTAGCACACCCGTGAGATTGGGAGGGGTTTACAGGTTTGCAGGAACCCTAAACTTCAACATACCCACTTTGCCAGTGTTGTTCAGTGTTCTATGGTTCTTTGATTCTGAGATCCGGGATTTCTATTCAGAGAAATTGTTACTGTGATTACCATTGTGACCTTGATAGTGGGACTGTTATTATGACTCTCCTCAGAAACTTGGCTCGTGGTTCAACTTCAACACCATCAGTGAATATTCTATTATGTGATCCAGTTCTACAGTTATTGGGTTCTCAGTTATGGGGTTCTATACATAGATGGTGCTACTATTATGGTTCTATTCAGGCACTTGACTCATTACTCAACACCGGCACCAACATCATACCATTGATCACACGCCTTTTGCATACATGACATCATAGCATTTCTGCACACATGTTCAGTTATTTCCGAGGATCACATATCTCAATCATGTTGTTGGAATTTTCTGTGTCAAAACATGAATCAAAGCAGATAGATTCCTCAGAAATAATTGAACATGGCATTTGCATACATCCTTGCATTCTTGACAGGTGCTCAGAGACAGATTCTTTTCCTGACTTGATTTCTCATCAGAATGGTCAACTTGAATCACAGTCATCAAGGTATATATTTGAAGCAACTCCGGGCGGAGGTAATCGAAGGAAGACCCAGCTGAGGCCATTTG
Source organism: Lathyrus aphaca (assembly GCA_963966055.1). Lineage (NCBI taxonomy): Eukaryota > Viridiplantae > Streptophyta > Magnoliopsida > Fabales > Fabaceae > Lathyrus > Lathyrus aphaca. The sequence continues at coordinate 232,454,561 of OZ014524.1, forward strand.
GGGCAGAGGTATAAGCTTTATTTCAGAATCAGAAACTGTTGAAAAAGGATGTCAACCAGATGAAGACTCAAATAAGCCGGTTATGGAAATCCTGAATGTGGTGTCAAGGAAATGAAGCTATTTTCATCCCTATTGAGGGGAACTACGCTGCTCTGATTCTCCATTGGTCAATGGAGATACGTAGGTAGGAGATCGTGCAAGATCTTTCCGAGCAACCTTATCTATTAACTTTATCAACCTCTTCCCTCCAGATGTCGTTGTCAGCATCCAACCTCAGCTTCCCAAGAGAGTCCTAGGTCCAGAGAATACGGGTAAAGGCCAAAACAACTTGAGAAGAAGTTTGATCATATTCTGATGTCGTACGTGCAACAAGTTTCCTCATTCACGCAAATTCGGAGTGGTTGAGCTAATTGCATCAGGATCATCTCCGACAAAGCTTCCTTTGGGGTTTCAATGCCAAGTATGATTACCATTCTGGGGCACCTGGCCTTTTAATTGAATATTGCAAGTCTTTCAGAGGCAAAAGTGAAGACGAGGTCCCGAATTTGATCGACTCAAAGGTCATCGTGCCAGAAAGTCTGCTCACATATTGAAGTCTCCTCATCAAATGGGTCTCCCAATTTGCAAAGGCGTCTTCAGAAGCAATAAGTCCAGACGGAGTCAAGTCTCCTCAATGACGACAATGTTCAGCTTCTTTACTGCGTTTCCATTTATAGTTTATATTGTTTGTTTAAATATTTGTATGCATGCATGAAACTTATTTGTTTTTGAATGATAACCATAATAAAATGCACATGTTTTTCTTGAAGTAATCCATTCGTATTCACTCATGATTTTATGTATGTGCATTGCAACACCAACTGTTGTGCTTAAACATTATCAGGGAGGATGACGAAATGAAAATGCAAAAACTCTAATTGTGTGCTTTTGAGAAAGACCTTGTTGAAAATGTACAGGCATTGTTTCAAATCCTAAACACCGGAGATACAAGGGAGATAGACCCTCGCCAACCCATTTGAGCCTTGAAGTAGGAGTTTCTTTTCGCATGGAAAAAACCCTTGCATTTAACCCAGGGGCAGGGTAGGCTTCAGTTAGTTTGACCGAGCATTCAAATTTCAAAAAGGTGCAAATATGAGGATCCATTACCTTTAGTTGTACCAAATCAAGGGGTCTAATGACCAAAAACCACAATGGTTATCCCAATCAGTAGGTCCAAAGACCAGAAACCACAAGGTTATCCCTCATCAACTGAAAAGTGAGACAGTCACAACCCTTTCAAAGCCATCAAGACAAACAGTGTCACACGATTTGTTAAAAAAAAAGAATTGAAAAAAAATGAATAAGAAAGCCCGCTAAGTCGAAACTTGAAAACAAGCGACTTAGGCAAAAATTAGGGCATCCCGCTGGACTTCACAATCAAAGATTCACAAGAATCAGTCCAGGCAAAAGTTAGGGATAAGAAAAAAATGCAAAAGCAAAAGACTAAAAGGATTACACAAGAAAGATCCGTGAACAAGAACAAAGTCGTGTGATACAGACACAAAAGACGAAGGGGTGACTGACTCCAAACAACAATCTGATTGGTGCTTAAACTGTTAGAGTAATTGGTTCCTTAATCATCACAAAACCCTTTTTGAGAGGTGAGCGCTTGTGAAAGCTAGCTGAACATAGGAATGGAGAACATCACGAAGACGGGTGGGTACAAATAAACTTCGAGCCTATATCTTTTGTTTCTATAACCGTGAACCAGGCCACGATACAACCCTCAAAAGTCCTAACTGAAATAGGGTTATTTCGAGAGCGTACTACCACAAGATCGCGTTCCTGACTCCTACGTGTTGTGCTAAAAGTTCTTTGTTGGTGTTGCATGTGCATGCTTTCTATTATTCAAAAAAATTAATGTCGTATCTTAACCAGTGATCCGTTCACAAAGGTTTGCGACATCTTTTTCAATAAAACTTCAAGATTAACATGTTTGTTGCATTAGAATTTTCATTCTTAGAATAAACATTTTCTGCTTGCATACATTTGTTTGGCATCATAGAAATTCACATACGAATCTCAGTCCAGAAGCTTAATCTTGCCAAGTTGAGAAGTCTGAAACTTCCAAAGGTCAATCTATCGAGGTGTACTTTTCAAGAAACTCCATTGAGTGGGGACTTTCTCTATAGTCGTGGTAAGAGCCAACTAATCTGGGGCAATCACGTCGAGAAATCTCTTCAGAATTCAGCCGAACTGGGGCAACCAATTCGAGATCAAATCTCTCAAAGAGCCATCAGTCAGAGGCATTCATTCAAATTTCAGCCAAACTGGGGCAATTACTTCGAGATTCAATCTCTCAAAGAACAGTTGATCTGGGTGTTTTCTTCAAAGCACAGTCATTCAAAGGTGATCACTTCAAGACTTGTACCGGGGCAGGCCATCCCAAAAGCATGAGAAGTACTCTCTCCCGAAGACGATAAGTCAGAAGCACCTATCCATGGTTCAAAAATACTGGGACACATTATCTCACAATGATATGAGTTTTTTCATGAATACTCGCGAGGCAATTTCTTTCATAGACCATGCAGTCTGGGATAGTTATTTCGAGATCCGACGAATCTCTCCAAGAGTTTGAAGACACTGAGGCATTTCATATGCCATGTTTTCTGTAAAATCCTCTTGAGACATTTACTTCTGATGGACCTTAATCGGAGGCGAGTCGAAAATTGCAAAGAACCATTGTTCACTCATGATTAGTCGGCAACCTATCAACCCAGGGCTAGGGGCAAAGCCAGTGTTAGCACAGTACTGCAAGAGTTGTTTCATCTGCGGACTTCATCGATCAAGGTTCCTTAGCAAGTCTCATGGAAAGTTACTTCTTGAGAAGAAGGGTATCATCGTCTCTCATCACCAGCATGAGACGCCTTACATCTCTCATTCCCAACATGAGAGGATTTATCTCTTATCCCCAGTAAGTGGCAGCTTGAGCTTTTATCTTCAGCAGGAAGCTTTATCATTGACATCACCCATCATCCTCAGCCAAGTGAAAATTGAAACTTCTCCTAACAAGGTAACATAAGGTGGGTGTCATCCGCAAGCGGAAGTTTCCTTCATACAGGGGCAATTGTCAGCAATATAAGGAGTGTCTTGCCTCCCCAGCAATCGCTTCCTCAGCAGTATCATGCCTTTGGTCCCCAGCCAAGCCAGGAGGTCTTCACTTCCCTACCAGAGTTCAAGAAGAGTCCTTCTCCAGCAGGGTATTGGCCCTCCAATCTCAAAGTCCAATTTATTTTTGGCAGTGGCGGATGCCCGGAGCCGGTGTATCATTGACAACCTTCCCCGCGGAGTTGTCTTCTCCTCACAAGGATCAATCATATCAATGCAGTGATCATCAGTTCCTCCCCAGTCAAGCCATCTGGGATATATGTTATCTCCTCATCGGGAGACCCCTTTTGCATTTGCATTTGCATCTAGTAATCATCATTACATTTGCATCCTCCAAAGCGTAGCATTTCCATCGTCATGGAGCATTACGCCATAAATCCAAACATATGCATACCAGCATGGGCCAGTTTTGAGGTATATTACATAAGACCCGTTACATCTCCAATCAGATTGAAGTATTCCCCACAGAATGCAACTCCGTTTCCCAGGGTGGTTACTTCTACCGAGTCTCGTTGTTATCCCCAGTTGAGTCTTGTTTCAGTACAACAGTCTCATTTTTTTCGCGCCTCCGTTTAAGTACAATGGTCGCGTCTTGGGTTCTCGTTTAAGTACAACGATCCTGTTCCTTTCGAGTCTCCATTTAAGTACAATGGTCTCGTCTTTGAGTCTTGTTTTAGTACAACAATCTCATTTTTTCGCGTCTCCGTTTCAGTACAACGATCGCGTCTTGGGCTCTCGTTTAAGTACAACGATCCTGTTCCTTTCGAGTCTCCATTTAAGTACAATGTTCTTGTCTTTGAGTCTTGTTTCAGTACAACAGTCTCATTTTTTCGCGTCTCCGTTTCAGTACAACGGTCGCGTCTTGGGCTCTCGTTTAAGTACAACGATCCTGTTCCTTTCGAGTCTCCATTTAAGTACAATGGTCTCGTCTTTGAGTCTTGTTTCAGTACAACAGTCTCATTTTTTCGCGTCTCCGTTTCAGTACAACGGTCGCGTCTCAGGTTATCATTTAAGTACAATGATCCTGTTCCTTTTGGTCTCGTCTCAGTGCGATGATAATGGATCGGTTGATACCATTTCCATGTTAGATCGGTTGATCATATTTGAGTTATGAATCGGTTGATATCATTTCTCTTCAAGCTGTAAATCGGATGATATTACATTCTCGCTTTCCGGGGTGGATCGGTTGATACCATCTCTGTGTTAGATCGGTTGATCTTATTTGAGTCATGAATCGGTTGATATCATTTCTCTTCGAGCTGTAAATCGGATGATATTACATTCTCGCTTTCCGGGGTGGATCGGTTGATACCATCTCCGTGTTAGATCGGTTGATCTTATTTGAGTCATGAATCGGTTGATATCATTTCTCTTCGAGCTGTAAATCGGATGATATTACATTCTCGCGTTTCATGGTTATGGATCGGTTGATACCATCTCCATGTTAGATCGGTTGATCTTATTTGAGTCATGAATCGGTTGATATCATTTCTCTTCAAGCTGTAAATCGGATGATATTACATTCTCGCTTTCCGGGGTGGACCGGTTGATACCATCTCCGTGTTAGATCGGTTGATCTTATTTGAGTCGCAAATCGGTTGATATCATTTCTCTTCGAGCTGTAAATCGGATGATATTACATTCTCACGTTTCATGGTTATGGATCGGTTGATACCATCTCTATGTTAGATCGGTTGATCTTATTTGAGTCATGAATCGATTGATATCATTTCTCTTCGAGCTGTAAATCGGATGATATTACATTCTCGCTTTCCGGGGTGGATCGGTTGATACTATCTCCGTGTTAGATCGATTGATCTTATTTGAGTCGCAAATCGGTTGATGTTGCATTAAGTCCTGTTTCGATAACAGGCATCTTCCGTGACTTGGTCCTGCCCAGCAGTCGCGTGTGTTCCCTTTATGGCTTGGTCATGCCCAGTAGTCATATTGATTTGAGTTCCATTCCGCTAATGGTTTCGTTAAGCCCTGTTTCGCCAACAGGCACCCTCGTTGTAGCTTTGATTCGTTCAGTAGTCGCAGTGATTGCATTGATTCTATTCCACCCGGTTCTATCTCCGTTATCTATCCCGAGGTCAAAACCAAAAAATATATAAATAAATAAATGGGCAGATGGCATTTCTGTTGCCCTCAGTGTGCAAATTTTCAGGTTTTATTCGAGTATTCAATCACTCCATACCTTGAACGTCTAAAAGCTGTTGCAATTATTCGTACAGGTATGCAGATGATTGAATAAGTGCAGCTGTAATACCTCAAAATTTGCCCTCATTCTTTTTTACCTTAACTGGCTTACCGCTTTGCATTTCATCTGCATCTTCCACTAAGTCATTAACAACATAATAGTGCATTTCATTGTTTCCTCAGGCATGAGATCAATGTCCTCTGAAGAACCAGGTTATTCCATTGGTTTGAAATTTCTACTTCACAGGAGTTTGTTTCATGGATTTTGGAATTAGGGTTTCACACCCTATATATATGGTCATCGGATGAATCCAGAGTTTTGGTTAGGTGGTCGTCTATAACATCGTCTTCTTGTACTATGATTATTTGGTTAAGGTTTATTTCCCTAACCATGTGGTCATCGAGAGGGTTTTCTTCATAATGTTTGTTCATCGGTGAATATTATTACTCAAGGGATTTCGTTATTACTAGGAGGCGCCAGTTGTTGAATTACTGGTGTATGGGGGACCAGATGGGGTGTCATACTAGGTATCACTGGTCATCAGGACATGGTCTCAAGAGATTTAAAAATTGCAAAGAGTTGAAGTGATGAGTTTCTTGTGGGGCTTAATTGGGTCGTTCGTTGTCCAATTAGATTGGTTTGTTTCAATTTGCAAGTTAATTCGGATTTTATGGATTTTAGGATCATAATTATTATCCACCTTTCACCATTTGATTTCAAGGGCCCGCATTGGGAAGTCCATTACAAATATCCAATGAATCGATTAACCAATTTCCTTTGTCTAATTACCCGCAAGTATTTTTGTTAAGTCGAGTTCTAAACCACTTGCATTGTTCAAGTTATTTTCCTTAAACTCCATATTAGTAAGCCAATTCATTAGGACAATTTGATTCATTTTATACAACTATTCCATTTAAGTCATCATGCCATAATCTTTTTTTTTGTTGCTAATAAGCCCATATAGTCATTTGTTACCTTTTCTAAAGCCCATTTGTTGTCATTTTTCTTAACCCATTCTAAATTTCCTTCCAAATTCAAAGACCATATTTTGATTTAATTCACGGTTTTGATCCAACAAAAATATCACACAAGTTCCTTTTTTTATTCACAAAGGACCCACACTAGGAAAAAACTAACAGAATTCTACAAAAAAACAAGTGAATATATCTTTTAAAAAAATGCAATACATAAGAAAAATGGAGTGCACACTATGGGGGGATCTAACAAAAAAATGGAATGGATCAAACCGGAAATTTACACCAAAAGAGGAAAAAGTTAGTTACAAAACTGAAAATTCAGTTACAAAAAAAAAGGGATTTTTCAGTTACAGATCTTCAAGAACAAAAGATCAAAAAAACCTCTCTAATTATCTTCAATCAAAACCATTCTCAGAACTCATCTTCAACTTCAAAAATGATATTCAACCAATTCTGCAGCAACCTCATCAACCATTACTCTCCTCAATCACAATATTCACCTTCTCAATTCTTCAATTCAGAATCTTCAATCTCTAAAACTCAGAAACAAAAAACTCTTGAATCTCTCCAATCTCTAACAACTACACACCAGAAAATTCCAGAAAGAGAAAAACTCTCACCAAGCATATCTCATCAATCTGAATCTTCATCACAAAACTCTCCATCTCTCTTCACCTTGCCTCCCATCTTCAACCTTCTCCACTCGTTTCTTCTTGAATCATCACCTTAACAATCTCTCCTTCATCACCTTTCATCAATCTGAACCAGATAACATATACAACTAACAAAAATACAGTTAGAAAAAACTCCAACAAAAACAAGCAGAAAAAGAGAAAAAAGAGTTACAAAATCTCCAATAAGCTCTTCACAGAAGGCCAAATCTTCGTCATCAACATCAACGGAATCCTCACCTTCAATGAACAGAAGCTCTCTCTTCAAAAACGAAACCACGTCCTTCATCACCATCTTTCATCAATCTCACAACGAATTCAAGATTCACAGTAACGCTACCTACAAGTTGAAGATCACACAATAGCAAATCAAATCAACAAGAACTTTGCAACAATTCAGCAGGATTTCAGATTCGTTTCATCAGTCAATAACGACTCAACACTCTTCTTCTGCATCACATCGTCAAACTGAATCAACAACAAGCGGAAATATCAAAGAAAGACGAAGAAGAGGAAGTAATTGCGGATCGGAACTAAAGAGAAATGAATCCGAATCAAACATACCTGAGCACTGAACTTGATCTTCACCAAAGGATTCACCGTCACCATCACAGATCAGTTGAATCTTCCACCGAATCATGTAAATTCACGCACTGGTATGATGTAGGTTATTGATCAAGCTTCAAATCGTGTCTCTAGGTGATTATTCATCGATGGCTCAGAATCATTTTTGATTTTCGGTCTCATTTTGTAGTGGATTGAGAAATAGAAGAGATTAGGTTTGGATATGGCAAGGGGGTTTGGATCGAGCGAATTTACGACTTCGACGCTGCCGGTGGTCAAATCCGACACAACGGCGCGCAATAGTGCGAATTAAGGATTTGAGGCGAGGATAAGACGACATCGGTCAAAACGCACGCATTCGGAGAAGAATATGGACGGATCATCGCCGATGTGAAGGATGGTGTTATCGGCGGCGGTGAGAACGAAGGAAGTAGGAAGGAGAATCGCGGCAAGTTGAAGAAGATGGCTGGATTTTTAATCGGCGGCGGTTTTGAGGCTCTGAAGAAAGAAAATGCGAAATGAGGAAGACTTGATGAAAGTCACGTTATGTTTTATCATCACTTCAACAATTAGGGTTTTCTCACGAAACCATATGTGATTGGGCCTAATATCCATGGATTTTCTACTCAGACCCTCTTTTTCCTCACCACACCCCTCCTACGATTCTGGTTTATTAAAATGGGCTTGGAGCCATTTTTGTTTACTGCACCATATATTCACTTATTGCACTCCCTGTTTCTATATATTTTTTAGAGATTTTGTTTCTTATTCTTGTAAAAATTGTTAGGTAATTTTCTTGTAATTAATTTTCGTGGATTAACATCTTGATCCATTTCTTGACTATTTTCAACTGGATTTTTTTGTGTCATGATTTTAATTATTTATAATTAATTTGGATTAAAATTCATAAGTTCTTGAGTTTTTGATCGATGTCGGATCGATTTCGATTATGGCAAAACTTCACAAAGCAACATTGGAGGATAAGCATTTATTTTGCTTATGGGAGGTTATGAGACTTGGCATGAAGTTTTTTTCTTGGATTTCTTTTATATGAAGAATCGGCATTTCGATCAAGTAAGTGATTTCGAGTTTTTTTGGCCTTTAAGCATCATTTTAGTCGTATGCGGCTTAGGACCATATAACTTAAGATGCATACTGAGCCCTCCCACCTGAGGCATTGGATATATTTGTGGTATATGTTGGTATGTATCGATTTCGGAGCTTAGGGATTAGGTTACGAACCATTAGGATCGATTCCTTTCACTTCCCCTTAAAATCCACTTTTTTGCCCGTTTCGTCGCAATTATTATAAATAGTTTTAGGTGTGATAAAATTCTGCAAAAATTCATGAGTGATCCTCATCCTCTTAATTAATTTGTCATATTTTTTGTTTCCATATTTGGGTGGTTTTAATAATTAATTTGGATTTTAGATCATAAGCTGTCCCAAAAAGGAAGGTTTTGGCATAAGGGACCGAAATCAATTTTTCCCCATAGGTGTGAAACCTATTTTTTGTGTATGATTAATCACTGTAATTTTTGACATTTTTATGCTTATTAGGCATTTTTTTTCATAATTTTTAGTGCCCTTTTTGATCCACTTTGTGGAGTTGTTTTTCGATAACCATGCTTTGTTACCTTGCTAATCAAGGAATTGTTTTGGCACTTTGGTGCATAATTTTGTAGAATCCTTTTATAACATGTAAGATAATGACTATATTAGTCCAGGGATTTAATTTCATAATTTTTAAATGCTTTTTGCTATTTTTCCATGTCACCTAGATCCTAGGTTGATTCATGTGTTTATGTGTCGCATAACTTAAATGTTAAGAAGGCATTCATGCCATTTTCTTGAGGGGATTTTTGGTAGCTTTTAGGAGTTGATTATAGGTCATTTTTATGTCTTTAATTCCAGTCATAGGTCACTTTTTTGAACCATACTCATTTGGTTTGTTCTAGTGTTTCAAAGTGCATACTTATGTAACCTAAACTAGTTTCTCTTCTCCTCTAAATAATAACTTGAATTATGTGGAAATCATCAATGCCTATTCATGCATTCTAATTGAATCTCATACTTTGTATGCTACTGAACCATAATCACTTCATTCATATTCACATGTCATTCTTCTTTAGTTTGCATCATGTGCGATCTTATGCGATTTTTGTTCGTTTCTCCTCATATCTTCTTCTCATTGCTCCATATGCCTAATCCATTGAATCCATGATTGTACATTCATTCATCCATCTTCATAAGCATACACTACTGACTTTTATACTCATTTCATGTATTAATTCATGTTTGTAAGCCATATGTATTCATACTTCATCCATGAGTCCTAATTTGCATTTATGTGAACTTTTGTGAACTTTTTGTACATAGTTTGATCTTGTGAGGTATCCTAACATACTTAGGGACCTATAGCATGTAGCTACTGACTTTAGAAGTCATGTAACCTTTAGGTACCTTCACCTTTAGACTTAGGTCTTATTTTGAACCCTAGTTCCATTCTAGGACGTTTATGGTACTTAATCGCTTTCATGCTTTGATTTTACTTTCAATATGCATTGTCATGCTAACTTTTGTTTTGTAGGGGGGAAAATTGAGGTAAGAATTTCTTCATTCCTATCTCTTATGCATTTTAATTGTCTTTGCTTTAGCACTTTGTGTTTTTTTCATAGGTTCCCTTTTTGTTCTTTAGAACCAACTTAACTTCCTTAGGAAGTAAGTTAGTTTCTAACTCTTTTTTCTTCTTTTCCTTCTCTTTCTTAGGCTTAGAAACCTCATTAACCATAGGACCTCTCTTGTGAATAAATCAATTAACTTAGGATTGAGTCTTAGTCCCTTAGATTTTGTCCTTTTATCAACTTGAGTCATTCTTTCTCATCTCATAAAGAAAATAATAAAACATCTAAGGATAAACCGAACAATCTTGTACGACACGAGACTTTGTTGCGGAGTGTTTATACGCGTCCTGTTTCGGGGCGAGGTGTAAATGTTTCCCGCGATGGATAGGTCTTAGTACAAGACCGTTCACAAATAAATTCAAAACACTTTCTCTTAAAAGACCAAAAACAAATAACAAGCGACTATCCTGCGGGAACTTCTTTTCTTATCTCATTCACTCACAACGCGAACTCGCGGCGACTTGTCACACATGCAAGACGGTAAACGCACTCGTACCAGACGAGCTTGCAACACCTGAGCATAGACATACGCATTTCCAGCTGTAAAAAACACAAATAAATAGTTCCCGCCTTAGTTTGGCGAACTACGTCGACTCTGATCCTCATTATCCCGATGAGGTACGTAGGCAGCGGGGTAGGGCCCGTTCGAGCACATTCTTTATTTTCCCTACATTTCCCTCTTTCTTTTCATTCTCTTTTCTTATTCCTTTCTCATTTCAGTTCCTTTTTCATTCCATTTCCAGTTAGCGGTTCATTTGTTCAGCAGCATATTATTTCTCACCCTTTGAAACAAAACAAGCAAGCGTGGATCCCGTCGGGTACGGCGGACGATCTGGGGTGCTAATACCTTCCCAGGTCGTAACCGACTCCCGAACTCAGATCTTTGGTTCGCAAGGCCTTGTCCTTTCCTTATTCCTTAGGCTTGTGCAACATTACCTTTCCCATTCCTTTGGGATAAAAATGTCTGGCTGGCGACTCTAACTTTTCCGCGCCACTTTCGCGTTTGTACTAGGATGAAAATCCCGGGAGCGACAACAGGTATTGGCCCATAAAAATCCACACTCGATCGGTCTTTTGATGTGTTAATTGAATTGATGAGAGAACAAGGATATGACCCAATACCAATCTATACAGCCCAACCCAAACTTTATTCATTATGTCTCACACTCACACGAAGTGCATCAATTAGGGTTTCATTTCATTTATTTCAGTTCATCTCAGTATCTCTCTCTTGTTATGTTGTGCTAGGGTTTTCAGCATTCACGCATGAACACGAACCCACTGCCAACCAAAATAATCATCATCATTCACCTTCCGACGAACATCAACCATCATCACGTTAGTTACTCTCTTTTCCTTATTTATCTGTCATTATCTCTCTCTGTTAGGGTTTCATATTGTTTTTGTGTGATGGATGTTTGAAAACATTTTGCTGAACTGTGATGGATGTTTGAACTGTGATGAATGTTTGAACTATGATATATTCAAGAACACAAGTCTTTGAGTTAGTTTCTCTCCCTCTGTCTCTTTCGTTTCCCTCTCTTATGCATGTGTTATTGTGTGTTATATGTGTGTTATGTTTGATTTAGGTTCTATGTGTATATGTGTTCTATTTGTGTTATAAGATGTTGCTATGTTTTAGTCAACTTTGTAATATTCTGATAATCTGATTTTACCTAGATCATCTGCTATGTATATATGGATGCTTTTGTTTTACATATATCTTCGAGCACACACATTTTTTAGTTACTCTATCCCTCTGTCTCATTCGTTTTTGTATCTTATGTATGTGATGTTGTGATGGATGTTTAAAATGTGATTGAACTTTGTTATTTCAATTGATGTTTATTTATGTGCTATGTTTGATTTAAGTTACATGGTTTAATGTGTTATTATATTAATGTGATATATGTATGCTTCTAATTGTTCTATGATATGTTTGGGTTAATGTGTTATAATTTTTTTCTAATGTTTAATGTGTTATCATATTAGTGTGATATATGATTTTGTTGTTTTCTAATTCATTTCAATTATATTTATTTTATTGGAAGATGGAACATGGAGAAGGAAGCTCGCATGGAGCAGGAGGACATATCTTCGTTGGTGTTGGAGAGGTTAGCTTGCAAGGAGTGAGTCAAGGTATGCTATCAAGCAACTTGTATAACATTTGTTTCTATGTATTCTTGTTAATTCTTGTTGTGATCATTGCCTGATTCTTGTTAATTCTTGTTGTGATAAGTTGGAGGATAAGTTGAGTGTATTATCAATGATGAATTTATGAGTTCGATGATAAGTTGCATTTTTTGGTAAATGAATCTTAAATGTGTATACTACTGTTAAAACTTTCTCAAATATCTACATTCAAACTAACTACAATTATTGAGTCAAGAAAAACTAGCTACCATAGCTGGTTTTGATAAATGAATCTTAAATGTGAATATTGCAGTTAAAATTTTCTCAAACTTTCTCAAATGTGTATACTATTATATATTGTTGTTACAAACTTAGAAGTGTACATTGTTGTTACAAACTTAAACGTGTATACTGCTGTTACAAACTTTGACAAATGTGAATCTTAAAAGTGTATATTGTTGTTATGAATTTGAATTTATAGGTTTTTTGGTTATGTTACTTGGTTTTAATCATACTATTTTTTATTTATAAATTTGTTTGCAGGTGTAAATTTTTTTTTTTAATATTTTGGAGTCACTTAATAACTCAACAACGTATTTTGGAGTCACTTAAAGTGTGGACTTAACAACATATAATGCAGATCTATGAATGAAGTTTAGGATGTTGTTTTAGTTGATCATATACAGGTCAGTTTATACTTCTGTTCAGTTTTTATAAATTTGTATTACTTTTGTTTTCAATGAATACTTTCTAATTAGGTTCTTTAAATTTTGAATACTTACTAATTACGTTCTGTCAAATTTTTATTGCTTTTATTTTCAATAAATTTTGTATCACTTGAAGTGTGGAGTCACTTAATTTCTTTTGTTTTCAGTTTAGGTTCAGAAAATTACTGTGATGTTTTGTGAAAACAATTGTTGTGATTATTTTTACCTCTAATAAGTATGTCATTTTTTCTGCTGTGTAGGTTCCTGTCTTCAGAGCCCAATTAAGGAGATATCAGAGTCATCACTTCTGGTGCATTTTATTGATATCAGGTTATCTATTAGTAAAAGTTATTGGAATCACTTTATTTGTAGAGAAAGGAAATTTAAAAGAAATAGACAACAATTTGTTGATTTACAACATATCTCATCAATTACTCCCTCCGTCCCAAAATAATTGTCACATTTGAGGGAAAAAATTCTCCCAAAATACTTGTCATTTTAGATTACCAATACATTTTTATATTTAATCTTTCAATTGTATCCTCTAATAAATACTCTTAATTAATTGTTTTCTCACTTAACATTAATGCTAATTTGAATACACCAATAGTTAATTAGGATAATTTAAATGTGACAAATAATATGGGACGGAGGGAGTATAAATTATTATTTTGAATTGCAGTCACTAAGATTTTGTGGACAAAGTTTATGGACAAATTAGTTTTACCAGAACTAGATGTATCATCAATACCAAGATTGTTGGTCTAGAACAAGGTATTATGAGAATGTTTTTTTGGGGGGTTTTGTCACATAACTATTGTAGTTTGTCTTTCAAGTTTATAATGAATTCATTTTTGTATGGCACTGCAGAATGTATAGAATTAGAATCGTGGCACTGCAGAATCATCACGACAAAATTTTTTGTTTATTTGTAATATATTTAGATGTTTGGGCACTGCTGAATACTTTCGGTGTTGATCGGTAAAATATTTAGGTGTTAATGTGTAAAATATTTAGGTGCTAGCATTGCAAGGGTAAAATACTTGAATACTTGGATGTTATAGCACTGCAAAATGCTTTTATATGTTTGTATGCCACAATGTGTGGATGCTTGATTTTAAATTGATATTAAGTTATAAGATGTTAATCAAAGTTTTATGATAATTAATTAGAAATTAATCATTCAAACCGATCCATTCTAACTGATAACCCGTTTAAACCTAAACCGATCAAACCGATTTAAAATTCGGTCGAAATTGGACCTTGAAATAACATCCATGGTTTGACATTTTAGGCCCGAACCCAACCCAAACCGACCGTTGTCCAGCCCTACATTTAATACATACTATTGTAGAAAAATCACAACATTCTTGCCATTATAAAATTGAAGATTATAATTTTAATTTTTTCCGGACAATAGCTTTATAAAGAAGCGTTTAATAATTATGCAATAATAATATAAAAAAAGGTTTAATAATACTTTTGGTCCTTACTTTTTGACCGACTAACGAAATTGGTCCTTATATTTTAAAAAAATGAACAAAAGAGTCCATATAATATCATGTTGGAAGAAAATTTAGTACTACCACCCATTTTCCTCTCCAAAAACGCTAATGTGTAAAAAATTTATGTGATGTAGCAAAAACGCTGATTGCATGACACTTCCATGTTATTAAAAGAATAATAAATAATTTAATATAATTGGTTTATTATTTGAGAAATTGAAAATAAAAATAAAAACAAAGATCTCCAATCTCTCATTGTTCTTCATCACCATCCCCAACTTCTCAGTGTTCTTCATCACCATCCAAAAAAACCCCTAAATTCCCACTTGTCTTATTTGCTTCCATTTTACCCAAAGATGTCAAATTCGTATTCCATTTCTAGCAGCATTTGTGCATCACGAACAAGACATGTTTCTTTTGTGACCTTGATTCATCATTCAACACTTCATGGATAAAGGATAATCTTGGGCGGATGTTTAATGGTTGTGGGTTATATAAGGTAATATATAGATTATATAGTACGATGAAGGTTTAATGGCTGTGGAAAAACACTGAATTTGGGTGTATGTTATTTAGCTGCAGGGACGAAAGGGGTGTAACTTCTTCAATTGGTACGATGAAGAAATGTCGGTGCGTGCAAAGGAGGTGATTTTGTCATTAACGAAGAGAATTGATGAAGTTAAGAATAAGGATAATTTGAAGCTCAAACAATATGAGGAATTGAAAAGGAAGATAAAGTTTTGGCAAGGATTGACTGTCTTAGCTGCAGTGGTCATTTTGGGCTTGAGTTCTATTATTATGTTGAAAGCTTGAATGTTTTTAGAAGTTGAATTTTAATGCACTATATAGGTGAAGACTTACTGTTAAGTAGATGTCTAATGTTTATGTTATGGGATTATGTTTAGGTGAATACTAAGTTATGGGATTATGTTTAATGTAATTTTGAATTTATGATATAAATGAAATTGAATTGTTAAACTAAATGGTCTATGATTTTTACTGTGTTATGTTGAACTAGTCATTTTGAACTAAAATGAATCCTAAAATTGTCATGTTGAACTAGTCACAAAAACAATTGATATGAGATATTAATGTTGATTAAACAAAATAGGCATAATTGTCATTATCAAATAGGCATCAAGCCTAAGTCATTACATCAAAATATGCATCAACCCTAAGTAATTACATCCATAACAATAAGTCATTACATAAAGGCTAAGTCATTACATCAAAATATGCATAAAACATAAGTCATAACATCAAAATAAGCATCAAGCCTAAGTGAAGTATACTTTTGATATGGTTGTGGAACTTGTGATCCCTAACTTCAATAATGGCCATGTTGAAAGCCTCACACATATTGTTGACCTGCAAATAACTTTGAGTGTATATGCTAAAAGTTGATCTTGTCCATTGCTCAAGCTGGACCTTAGCCATTTCATTGTAGGCATTAGAATTCACGTCTTTCAATTTCCGCATTGCATTGTGCCAATTTGGTACAATAGTAGCTCTTGCTGCTTTCCAAAACAACTCCTTCATAGCAGCTCCTGGGAGCCTTTTCTTCCAATTCCCATATAGGTTTTTAACACACAACCTATGCCCCACAATCTCACCTAGTCCTTTAATCACCTCCACAAGTCCCTACATATACAAGACAAATAAATAACTACAAAATTGCATAACTACAGAAATGCTTAATTACAGATATGCATAATTACAGAAATATATACCTTTTGTTGGTCATATATAAATGAATATTGTCTAGGGATAACATTCCACCTATGGAATGCCTCATCAGGCAATCCACTAGGTTTGATATGTGGAGTGTGCCTAATCAATGAAAGGAACTTCTTTGCAAGCCAAATAGTTCTAGCTTGTTTCTTCCCAGCAGACCTAACATATTCATAGTCTTTTTGCAAACTTGTAACTTGCCAATACTGACTTCCACTCCTTTTAGCTACTAACATATTATATGTAAAATTTGTTTGACATTTCACAACCACCCTAACGACATCATTTTCTTGAACCATAAATTTTTCCTTGTCTCCATTGCATGATCCCTTACAATATCCATAACAAGTTTCTTGCAAGTAAACTACATTCTCATCTCAAACCTAACAGGATCACCACTCTCAGCCAGTTTGAATGTAGGAAATTTTCTCTTATGAACAATTTCATCATCACTTTCAACTGGAGTGTGTAAATCACTTTCATCATGGTCAGACTCTTCATAGACAGCTTATATGTAATTCATGGTCCCACCCTCTTTGTTTTTGTTAGCAAATGTCTCAATTGGGATTTCATGTGTCCAATAATATTCTTCTTCATCAAAAACTATATCATACTCACTTTCATCATCACTTTTAGCTTCAGTTGCAACATAGTCTTCATCTTTACTTTCACTTCCAACCTCCCCCATAATATTTCATTCTCAGCCTCCCCTACACCTTTTTTCTCACCACTACCCTCTTTCATAACTACTTCTTCACTTCTGACATCTTCTTTCTCACCACTACCTGAAGGAAAATTGCGATCTAAACGCAGCGGAAAACAAAAATTTTCCTTTAGTGATCCTTACGAATGAGCATGGTCAGTGATAGAATCGTTACCTCTTTGTGGCGATTCAGATCTTTGATGCAGCGATCACAAGCGTTGATGAAGTGCAACGCCTCTACTCAGTCCACACGAACAGCTTCCGGTCACAGTGCTAGCTGCTTACGAACGGAATTATTTGAGTGAGAATCAAAAACGAAATTGCATCAAGTAAAAGCTTCATCACAAGGGTTCCTTTTATAGACTCTCTTGTGGGCTGCGGGCTAAAAGCCCAATTCACATGATCCATAATAATATTATATATTATTATAATAACTATTATTATAATAAATATATTTATTTTATTATTATTTTATAACCATTATAAAATAACAATAATTATTATTATATTATCCGAATTTCTATTTTTTACTTAAGTGCACCGTACCTTACGGTGTTCCTTTGATTTCTCTATCTCTCATCAAACTGTCCTTATGTGTGTGACCCTGTAGGATTTCGTAACGTTGGTAATTAAATTATATATTTAACATAATAAATAGTGAGCGGTATCTAGCAACACATCACTGCTACCCAAGTCACGAAAATGTCATGTGATCTGACAAAACCTTTTTTTCGTGATAATATATGTTTGTACAATTACCCTTTTGCCCCTATGTCTATATTGAACACAAGGCATACACTGTGTCATCCTTGTCCAGTTCAATATTGGGCCCTTAGACATTTCTCCTGTTATGCAGGATTGGCAAATTCCATCTAGGACACTCATGTCCCTCAGCATGCTTCGTGGAGTGCCCATCAACTGTCTTTATGATCATCCAGTTACGGATAATGTTTGATCAGCAATAAAGCACCCGACTCTACATATAGGGTCCATAGTGGTTTCAGGTCGAAGGGTGGTAATACACCATTATCACCATGAGAATAACTTATGACACTTTGCATAACATACTATGTAGTATTCTCATAGCGGGTCAATCCGGTATAAATATTACTCCTAATATTTATACCTATGTCAAGACTTGATAACTCTTTATCCATGATCCATGAGATGTGATCATCAGTCTATCTTCATAATAGTCTCAATGCTTTAATGTTATCCCACTTTGCAATAAAGCTTGACTACGGATATTTTACGAATAATGTCTTTATGTTTAATGGGATCTCATGATTAAGTCACACTTAACATTTCATTAAACAGACTAACTATTCTAGGGACTTTATTATTCTGAAAGACAAACATAATAAAGAAATGCCTTTTATTATTAAACGAATAATCCGATACAAGTACCAAAAAGTATTGGCCTCTAGGGCTTACACCAACAATCTCCCACTAGCACTAGAGCCAATTAGGCATACCCTTAATACCCATAGATCTAGTATGACCATCATGCTTCTGTTGTGCAAGAGGCTTTGTTAATGGGTCAGCGATATTGTCAAGTGTAGGTACTCTGCATATCTTCACATCTCCCCGATCGATTATCTCTCGAATGAGGTGATAACGCCTAAGTATGTGTTTGGATCGTTGGTGAGATCTAGGCTCCTTAGCTTGTGCGATAGCACCATTGTTATCACAATATAAACCAATGGGATCCACAATGCTAGGGACTATGCCAAGTTCACTAATGAACTTCTTGATCCAAACAGCTTCCTTTGCTGCATTTGAGGCAGCTATATACTCGGCCTCAGTTGTAGAATCAGCAACTGTTTCCTTCTTTGAACTTTTCCAGCTCACAGCGCCACCATTGAGACAGAACACATAACCAGATTGTGATCTAAAATCATCCTTATCTGTCTGGAAGCTAGCATTAGTGTAACCAATTACATCAAGCTCTTCCTGACCTCCATATATCAAGAATGAATCCTTAGTCCTTCTCAAGTACTTAAGGATATTCTTGACAGCTACCCAGTGAGCATCACCGGGATCAGATTGGTACCTACTCGTTTCACTTAATGCATACGAGACATCTGGTCGAGTACATAACATGGCATACATGATAGATCCTATTGCAGATGCATATGGAATCTTATTCATGCGATCCCTTTCTTCCTTAGTTGAAGGGGATTGTGTTTTTGATAAACACAGACCATGTTGCATAGGTATGAATCCTTTCTTGGAATCATGCATATTAAAGCGTCTCAACACTTTATCTATGTATGTACTCTGACTTAGGCCAAGCAGTTTTTGTGATCTATCTCTATAGATCCTAATTCCTAAGATATAGGCTGCTTCACCTAGGTCTTTCATAGAAAAACAATTCCCTAACCAAGTCTTCACTTGTTGCAAGGTAGGGACATCGTTTCCAATGAGTAATATGTCATCTACATATAATACCAGAAACACGATCATGCTCCCACTAACCTTCTTGTAGACACAAGGTTCATCTTCATTTTTGATGAATCCATATTGTTTTACGGTTTCATCAAAACGAAGATTCCAGCTTCTGGAAGCTTGCTTCAATCCATAGATTGATCGCTGTAACTTGCATATCTTTTGAGCATCTTGTGGTATGTCAAATCCTTCAGGTTGTGTCATGTACACATCCTCAAGAAGATTCCCATTAAGGAAAGCAGTTTTGACATCCATCTGCCATATTTCATAATCATGATATGCAGCGATGGCAAGTAAAATCCGAACAGATTTAAGCATTGCAACTGGTGAAAAGGTTTCATCATAGTCAACCCCATGAATTTGTTTATAGCCTTTTGCAACCAGTCTTGCTTTATAGGTATGTACCTTACCATCCATGTCAGTCTTCTTCTTGAAGACCCACTTGCATCCTATAGGGTTAACTCCTATAGGAGGTTCTACCAAGGTCCAAACCTGGTTTGTGTACATGGAATCCATTTCAGATTTCATGGCTTCTAGCCACTTCTCAGACTCAGGACCAGTTATGGCCTCTTTGTAGGTCACAGGCTCATCTTGATCCATGAGTAATACATCACCCTGATCACTTATGAGATATCCATATCTCTCAGGTTGGTGACGTGTCATGCTTGACCTACGCTGGTCTTGTTCTACTTGAGCAGGTTGCTCTTCCACAACTACTTGTGTTTCCTGCTCTAGTTCCTCCATAGGTGTTTCAATGTTTTGTGATTCTTGAATTTCTTCAAGCTCTATTTTCCTCCCACTGTTTCCTTTGGAAATAAAATCCCTTTCCAGAAAGACTCCAGTTCGAGCGACAAACACTTTGCCCTCAGAAGGATTGTAGAAGTAATATCCTCTTGTTTCTTTAGGATATCCCACAAATAAGCATTTGTCAGATTTGGGCTCAAGCTTGGTTGAAATTTGTCGTTTGACGTAAACTTCGCAACCCCAAATCTTCATGTAAGACATATGTGGTTTCTTACCACTCCATATCTCATATGGTGTCTTATCAACCTTTTTGGATGGAACACGGTTAAGTGTGTAAGCTGCTGTTAATAATGCATGTCCCCAAAAGGAGTTTGGAAGATCGGCGTGACTCATCATAGATCGGACCATGTCTAACAAGGTTCGATTTCTTCTCTCAGATACACCATTCCATTGTGGTGTTCCAGGAGGAGTAAGTTGGGATAGAATCCCATACTCTTTTAGATGGTCATCAAATTCTAGGCTTAAATATTCACCGCCTCGATCTGATCGAAGAACTTTAATATTCTTCCCTAGTTGGTTTTGTACTTCATTCTTGAATTCCTTGAACTTTTCAAAGGACTCATATTTGTGTTTCATTAAATACACATATCCGTATCTACTGAAGTCATCAGTGAAAGTGATGAAGTACTGAAAACCTCCTCTAGCTGGTATGTTCAGTGGTCCACATACATCAGTATGTATGAGTGCCAAAAGATCATTAGCCCTTTCACCTTTTCCTGTGAATGGGGACTTTGTCATCTTTCCAATTAAACAAGATCTGCATGTCTCATATGATTCATAATCAAAAGAGTCCAAGAGTCCATCTTTATGGAGTTTGGAAATGCGTTTCTCATTTATGTGGCCTAATCGACAGTGCCAAAGGTAAGTTGGATTCAACTCATTAGGTTTCAACCTTTTAGTATTAATGTTATAAATTGGCATTTCAAGATCAAGGACATATAGTCCATTATTCATTTTTGCAGTAGCATAGAATATATCATTCAAATAAATGGAGCAACAATTGTTCTTTATTATGAATGAAAAACCAAACTTGTCCAAACAAGAAACGGAAATAATATTCCTGCTAATTGCAGGTACATAATAACAGTTCTCTAACTGAATTATTAAACCACTAGGTAAAGTTAAAACATAAGTTCCTACAGCTAAAGCAGCAACCTTTGCTCTATTGCCAACTCGTAGGTCAACTTCACCTTTTGCCAAATCTCTACTCCTTTTTAGCCCCTGCACATTAGTACAAATGTGAGAACCGCATCCAGTATCTAATACCCATGATGCAGAAGTAGATAAATTAATTTCAATAACAAAAATACCTGAATTTGAAGTCTCTACTCCATTTTTCTTATCTTCCAGGTACTTTGGGCAATTTCTCTTCCAATGTCCGGTCTTACCGCAATGGAAGCAAGTGCCCTCCTTTGCTATTCCTCCACTAGGCTTCAAAACAGGAGGAGTGGGTTTGGGTTTGGCAACTTCCTTGCCTTTCCCTCTACCACCCTGTTTGATGGGCCTCTTGTTCTGTTTCTTTCCATTACTGACCATCAGAATGGATTTCCCTTTTGTCTTCATATTCTGCTCAGCAGTTCTCAACATGCCTAGCAGTTCTGGAAGACTTTTGTCCAAGTCATTCATATTGAAATTCAGGACAAACTGACTGAAGCTCTCTGGCAACGATTGCAAGATCAGATCAATCGCAAGTTCTTTTCCAAGGGGAAACCCTAATCTGTCAAGGTTCTCCACATACCCAATCATCTTGAGTACATGTGGACTTACAGGGGCTCCCTCAGCTAACTTGCTGTTAAAAAGGGACTTTGAAACCTGAAACCTCTCATTTCTTGCTTGCTCTTGATAAAGCATTTTCAGATGTCCGATCATATCGAACGCAGACATGTTCTCGTGTTGCTTTTGCAACTCAGAGTTCATGGTAGCAAGCATGAGGCAAGCGGTTTCATTGGCATCATCGAAATGCTTCTTATAAGCATCTCTTTCTGCCTTTGGTGCAGAACTAGGAGGTTCCTCCTCAGGAACTGGTGTCTCCAAGACATACAGCTTCTTATCGTGCTTGAGGACAATCCTCAGATTACGGTGCCAATCCAGGAAATTTGTCCCAGACAATTTTTCCTTATCTAGGATGGATCGCAAAATATTGTTCGATGTGTTTGTTGTCATGGTAATCTACAAGAGAAATATGAAAATATAAGTATCATTAAAACAACATATTTAATTAGGCCTTTAATCAAATATGCTCCCACTATTTTATTCAAAACAAATGACCCTCATCATTTGATTCGGAAAATCCCGTTGGAAGACTTTCTAGTGGGTCGAGATCCATGTTTCACTTTGTTTTAAGTCAGCGTTAGGCTGATTACACAAAACTAAGTTATTTAGGTAGGAACTCCTTCCAATTGTATCTCATACAACTCTCGAATATTTTCAATTGGGTGAATAACTCCTTATTCTGATCCATCACATGAATCATTCCCAATTCTTGCTTCTAAACATGTATAATCTTATTATAATTTGTTTAGTTAAGTTTGACCCATTGTTTTAGCAATTGGATATTACAATTATCCCATCACACCTTACTAATATAGAACATGCACCTCGCGTAGGCGAAACCTACAATGCTCGATACTAGTCTTGATGAGTGCTAAAAATTGGAAAGCATAAACTTAATATTTAATTTTGAGGGAATTTGTTATTAGTTTGATCTCACCGGCTTAACATGCAAAACGTCTCTCACATGCATCAACATACAATTACATGCATCAACATACATATAAAAAGATACAATTATGGCCCCTAACGCAATTGTTCTCTCAAGCCAATGAGAGAACCTAAGCTAACCTAATAACGATCTAAGCTTCTCCAAGCATGATCTCCAAGGTTATCCTCCTTTAATATTGAATACTTCCTTTTTCTTCATAACATAATATTACATTACATATAAGAAAACTCGTTTTACATACGAGGGAGTGAGATGAGAAAAGAAGTTACATAAAGAGATTGAGAGAGAGGCACGACTCGCAGGCCGTATTTAAAAATCCCAAAACAATAATAAAGGATAAACTAAGGCCATAACTGATCACCACAAATAAATAATAATAAACACACTTTTATTATTAGTTTAAAATTCCGATAATTAAATAAACTAAATTAAATTTCGGCTGATTGATCACACTTTGCAGACTTAGTCGGGGGTTCCTGCACAACTTTTGTGCATTTACAACCCCAACCGGAAAAGTCTGCGGCAATACAACACTTGTACTGCCATTAATCCTAATGCAACAATTTCATGCCGTCAAACACAACTCGATTGATAACTCAATATGATAGATCAACATGTCATTGCTTCACCATACTAACGTCGGATTCCGAAGCGAATGAAAATGATGATCTTTCAAAAGAATTACAATCCTTATGTGATTGAATGGATGAAATCAAAACAGTATATCCCATATACCATCTTTGCATCAGAATTTCTTATATCTTATATAAAAGTGATCGATCTAATTGTGTAACCTATGGATGATCAATGTATCGCACAACTTCACCATACTAATGTCGGTTTCTGAAGCATAATCAACATCAATCATCCAAATCGTACACAACAGATGCCAAATTTAATTAATCGTTTATTGTTAAATTCGTTCTGTGTTTTAATCGAATCAAATACAGAAAAAAAAACGGAAATTTAACAGCTATCAGATCCATGGTTTCGTAAGTGGCTCTGATACCACTGAAGGAAAATTGCGATCTAAACGCAGCGGAAAACAAAAATTTTCCTTTAGTGATCCTTACGAATGAGCATGGTCAGTGATAGAATCGTTACCTCTTTGTGGCGATTCAGATCTTTGATGCAGCGATCACAAGCGTTGATGAAGTGCAACGCCTCTACTCAGTCCACACGAACAGCTTCCGGTCACAGTGCTAGCTGCTTACGAACGGAATTATTTGAGTGAGAATCAAAAACGAAATTGCATCAAGTAAAAGCTTCATCACAAGGGTTCCTTTTATAGACTCTCTTGTGGGCTGCGGGCTAAAAGCCCAATTCACATGATCCATAATAATATTATATATTATTATAATAACTATTATTATAATAAATATATTTATTTTATTATTATTTTATAACCATTATAAAATAACAATAATTATTATTATATTATCCGAATTTCTATTTTTTACTTAAGTGCACCGTACCTTACGGTGTTCCTTTGATTTCTCTATCTCTCATCAAACTGTCCTTATGTGTGTGACCCTGTAGGATTTCGTAACGTTGGTAATTAAATTATATATTTAACATAATAAACAGTGAGCGGTATCTAGCAACACATCACTGCTACCCAAGTCACGAAAATGTCATGTGATCTGACAAAACCTTTTTTTCGTGATAATATATGTTTGTACAATTACCCTTTTGCCCCTATGTCTATATTGAACACAAGGCATACACTGTGTCATCCTTGTCCAGTTCAATATTGGGCCCTTAGACATTTCTCCTGTTATGCAGGATTGGCAAATTCCATCTAGGACACTCATGTCCCTCAGCATGCTTCGTGGAGTGCCCATCAACTGTCTTTATGATCATCCAGTTACGGATAATGTTTGATCAGCAATAAAGCACCCGACTCTACATATAGGGTCCATAGTGGTTTCAGGTCGAAGGGTGGTAATACACCATTATCACCATGAGAATAACTTATGACACTTTGCATAACATACTATGTAGTATTCTCATAGCGGGTCAATCCGGTATAAATATTACTCCTAATATTTATACCTATGTCAAGACTTGATAACTCTTTATCCATGATCCATGAGATGTGATCATCAGTCTATCTTCATAATAGTCTCAATGCTTTAATGTTATCCCACTTTGCAATAAAGCTTGACTACGGATATTTTAAGAATAATGTCTTTATGTTTAATGGGATCTCATGATTAAGTCACACTTAACATTTCATTAAACAGACTAACTATTCTAGGGACTTTATTATTCTGAAAGACAAACATAATAAAGAAATGCCTTTTATTATTAAACGAATAATCCGATACAAGTACCAAAAAGTATTGGCCTCTAGGGCTTACACCAACACTACCCTCATCTACAACAACTTATTCACTTATAACATATTCTTTCTCACCACTACCCTTCTTCATTACAACTTCTTCACTTCTAACACCTTCTTTCTCTCCACTACCCTTCTCCATAACAACTTCAACATCAGAATTGGCTCCATCTTCCACTACATCACCAAATTCAACTACATTTGTAATATCAACTTCGTGTTCAACAAATAACTCCACTAATTTGTATCATTTAGCATCTGATACAAGCTCCAACATGTCAACATCATTACTCAGAGGCTTGAGTCCAAACTAAAACGATAACTTTGGATCCTGATACCACAAACTCTTAAACTTCATATATCCTACACTAAGTACCCGACTCTTAATATCCTTATAGTTCACCCAATCAGCATATATAGTTTCTTCCATCTCATAAACTATACCCTCTACATACACTTTAACATGAAATGATACAAACCTACCCTTATGTTTAATACGGAACCTCAACTTATGTTCATCATTTGGCCTAAGCATATCACAACAACAACAAAACCCTAAGAGATGAGAACTCTACACAATATAATACAAATCGAGCAAAAAAACCCTAATTTATAAGACCATATACATACCTGAAGCAATATTTTGATTTCTCTTTCTCTGGCATGGACGAAGGATGATGAATATGGACGCAAGAAGATGAAGCTCAGTCTGACGAACGAACGAAGAAGATGAAGAAAAACACAAAATGAATTTTGTATGACTTTAGAAATATTCTTAAATAAATATGAAATTAAATTTCCACATATGCATAGCCACACAAGTCACTTATTTCCATATCACTTAAAATATTGACACATCAACTTTTTTGCAGGGGAAATGAGGGGTAGGATTAAATTTTCTACCAAAATTATAATTAATGGATTGTTTAGCTTATTTTTAAAATACAATGAATGTAATACCCCGTAAATTTAATTAACACTCTGTATAACATTATTTAAGAATAATTGGGTTCCGGTGTGCTCTGAGAGTTTTTAACTTAAATAATTATAGCAACCGACGAAATCGAATTAAATAGTTAATATTATCTGACTCAGAGATTTTGTTAATTAAGTGACCCAGAGACATTTTTGGATACCCTCTATTTGGATCCATTAGGTTATAAGATATGTTATATCAGTATAACACATATGTTGTTTCATTTGTTACAAAAATAGAAACAAGGAGAGAAGAAGAGGAGGAGAAAAAAGGGAAAAGAGGAAAACTTGAAGAACAAAAAGAATCTTTGAACCCCGAGCTTCAACATCCATTCCTCATCTCACAATCTTCCTCATATTCATCTCTAGAGGTGAGTCTAGTTATAAGCTTTGTTTAAGAGTTTTCTAAAGTTATGAGTTTAGGTTGGATTTCGGTAAAAATCGAGAAATCGAAGTTTCCAATGGTTGAAAATGTCGATAATTGATCGTATGTGGTTACTATGTGTGTATGATCCTCTGTTGCTTTTGGTTTTGAAATGTGTTGGAGTTTTGAGAGGTTTGGAAAATGATAACAATATGAAAACCTAGGCATTTTTGCCTTTGTGTGTCAAGTAATCGATTACACTATGGGTAGTAACCAGTTACCTTTGAAAAATTAGAGATTTTTGAAAGTTTTACACGGGTAATCGGTTATCCTCTGGGTAGTAATAGATTACCAAAATGTGCATCTAACTCTCATTTATCCCTTGTCTGTTAAGTAACCGATTATCCTCCTGGTGGTAACCGGTTACCACTGTTGTGTTTTTGAAAAATACTTTAAAAATTTATAACTTTTTACTCGGGTGTCCGATTTATGCATATTTTATATCGATTCGAAACTGGAAAGATGTTTTATCTATTGTAATGGAAATATTTAATTTTTTCTATGAATTTAATTATTTAATCGGTTTATTTGTATTATATGCTTTATGGAAAATTGTTATAAAGGGATAGAGACTAGGGTGAGTGAGGAAACCTTGTACACTACCTAGTGGAGACTTAGTTGTAAGACTAAGTGGTTATTAAATTTAGACGGCGATGCCAAAATTTTGGTATGAAACATATACCTTAGTCGTGTAAAGGTCTAGTGGTGATAATACACTATATGGAACATGTGTGAACCCGTTTGGGTGTGTTACTTGTGGAAAAGGTTAACAGGCCTTAGGAATGTCGTACGCATTCCTTTTTTGAGTGAAATCACATAATCGGAACCATTTTTCCCTGAGATTTTATTTCATAAGTCAAGGGCTCCTCTGGAATGTACGCATGGTTACTTGGAAGGTTTGATTCTCGCGTGTAGTATGAATGGAACCTACGGGTAGAGACTTGAGATGGTTAACAAGCCATGTGAAGTGACGATTCAAGGTTAACAGACCTAGGATCCAAATCCATTTCGTAAGCCAAGTAAGTTACAAGGATCCATGACTTGGGCCGACTCTTAGACGTAGGAGAGGACGGGAATAAGGGATGCCTTGTGGTTGGCGGATTAGTGATACTTCTGAGTTGTTTAACTCAAGACATGTTTCCATATGAGTGTGAGGGTTGTGAACTCATGGTCTTATCCCTTTTGACTTGAGTAGGATTTTGGTTTAGAACCGTGGTAAGCCGAGAGAACCCATAAGATATGGACTCACTGAGATTTGTTATCTCACTCCTCATTGTTGATTATTGTTTCAGGTACTACAGGTTCTGAGAAGGGTAAGGATAAGGTCATTTGACTTATCCTTACTAGTTGACATTTTGTGCATGGCATGGCTTCCGCTGATGGAGTTGTTTTGAGATCATTGTTGATCTAGTTATTAGCTTTTATTTTTGAACATCTTATATGCATTATGCCACAGTTTTAGATTTTTGATTTAGGCATTTAATGGATGTAATGTGTTGACTAAGAACATATTTGTATTTCAATATCCAAACTTGGATTCATGTATAATATATATGTTTTGATGTATGTTGTTATATATGGGTGTTATAGTTGGTATCAGAGCATGTCGTATCCTCGACCTAACCGTGAAATACTTTGAGTGTATCTTTCCACTTCATATGTGTCACCCTTGGTCTTATATATTATAATTATAGTATTGAGTCTGGTCAACTTAATCTTATCTGAATGACGTTCAGGAATGTGGCAGACGGATGCAAAAGCAATCATGGTGGACGTGGTAGATCCCAACCTGGAATTGATTCTCCTGGTGGCGCCGATGGTGTTTCATGGCCCCAATTCATGCAGCAGATGCAACAACAGTTGAATCAGTCTATGGAGCTGATGATGCAGAATCTGAACAGGGGTGCTAACACTCCAGTGGATGTGGCTGAGAATGTGGGTGGAACATTTCGAGACTTCATTTGTATGAACCCTCTGGATTTTCTTGGTAGTTTAGATCCAGTTAAAGCTCATGAGTGGATAGCTGGTATGGAGCGCATCTTCATGATCGTTCCTTGTAGTGAAAAGAACAAGGTAGCATTTGCTTCCCACATGCTGAAGGGTTCGGCCATGAGGTGGTGGAAAAGTGCATCAGCCTTGATGACTATCCAGGACATCCCTAAAGAGTGGGATCAGTTTAAGGGTACTTTCATGGAGAAATACTTTCCAAGTTCCTTGAGGACTCAGAAGGAGTTTGAATTCCAACAATTGAGGAAGGGTAGTATAACTCTGTCCAGTTATGCTGAAAAGTTTGAAAACATGGTTGCTTACTCTAGGCAGGCTAGGTATGCTCTGGATGAGAAATGGAAGGTGGGTCAGTTTATCTTTGGTTTGAGAGCTGATATCTCTCACAGTGTATCACAAAGGGAGTTTGTTACATATTCTGAATTGCTGAAGCAGTGCTATATGGCCGAGGGTAGTTTGAAGAGAGTTCAGGATGAAGGGGATTCTAATAAGATGAACCAGAATGACCATGGAAGATCAAGCCAACAGTTTAGGCCCCTGCCACAATCATTCAAGGAAAACAAGTACAGAGTTCTAGATCTAATTCACCTCCTGCTTATCGCACTTGTGGTAAAGTTCATCAGGGGAGGTGTAGCTTGGATGGAATGAGGTGTTATCAGTGTCAGAAAGTAGGACACATGGCTAGAGATTATCCACAGGGGAGAAACCAAGTGCAAGTAAAGAGAACTAGTAGAGTCTACACACTGGATGCTAGGAAAACTAAAGGTGATAATTCCTTGATTATTGGTACGTGTTTAGTTATGGACATCCTTGCTTTGTGTTGTTTGATTGTGGAGCAACAGACTCTTTTGTGTCTATGTGTTGCATGAAGCGACTTAGGTTGCAAGTGATTACATTATCTCCTCCTATGGTGGTCACTATCGCCATGGATGAAATGGTAGAGACACCTTTGATGTGTGAAAATTGTGTTTTATCTGTGAATGATAGAGTTTTTCAGATTGAACGTATCTGTTTACCGCTTAAGAAAGTGTATTATGTTTTGGGAATGGATTAGCTCTCTGCTAATTCAGTGTTTATCGGGTGCAAAGAAAAGTTAATCATCATTCCATCTGTCAAAGCTCCTCCGAAGGATGTTCTAACCACAGTTCTAGAAGGTATGGTTGGAATGATAAACTTCTTGTTTGAGAAGGAGAAATCTATTCTGTTAGTTTTAACTGAGGAACTTGGTAGTGTTCAGCAAATGATGAATATCCCAATTGTCTGTGAATTTCCGGAAGTTTTTGCCAAGGACGTTACTTCTCTTCCTCCGGAAAGAGAGCTAGAGTTCTCAATTGATCTGGAACCGGGAACGACTCCCATATCCAATTCCCCTTACCGGATGGCACCGTTGGAGTTAAAAGAATTAAATAATCAATAAGAAGAATTGATGGCTAAACATTTTTTTAGACCTAGTGTATCACCGTGGGGAGCTCCAGTATTACTTGTAAAGAAGAAGGATTGTGGGATGCATTTGTGCATCGACTATCATCAGTTGAACAAGGTAACCATAAAGAAAAAAATATGCCTTGCCAAGGATAGACGACCTGTTTGATCAATTGAAAAGAGCCTGTGTATTCTCAAAGATTGATTTACGATTGGGTTATCATCAGATTCGGGTAAAGAGCACAGATGTACCAAAGACCCCATTTAGGACCCGTTATGGTCATTATGAATTCTTAGTAATGCCTTTCGGCGTGACTAATGCTTCAGCTGTTTTCATGGACTATATGAATAATATTTTTCAAGCTTACTTTGATCAATTTGTTGTAATCTTTATAGACGACATCCTTATTTATTCTCGTACTTCTCAAGGGCACGAAGAGCATCTAAGAGTTGTTTTGTCAGTGTTGCAAGAGAAATAACTTTTTGCTAATTTAAGCAAGTGTGAGTTCTGGATGTCAGAAATGAGATTTCTTGGTCACGTTGTATCTCAAGGGGGTGTGGCAGTAGACTCGTCGAAAGTGGAAGCAGTGATTAATTGGGAGAGACTGAAGAAAACTTTAGAAGTTAGGAGTTTTCTGGGTTTGGCTGGTTACTATAGAAGGTTTATTAAGGGATTTTCTCAGTTGGCACTACCGATGACGAAACTTACCCAAAAGGAATTTACTTACGAATGGGATTCCGGCTGCGAACAAAGTTTTATTAGCTTGAAAGAAAGTTTGGCAAATGCTCTTGTTTTAATTATTCCCGATCCCAACAAGTCGTACCAAATATTATGTGATGCATCGAAAATAGGATTATGAGGTGTATTAATGCAAGATGGTTAAGTAGTGGCTTATGCTTCTCGAGAATTCAAAGTTCATGAGAAGAATTATAGAACTCATGATTTGGAGTTAGCTACAGTACTTTTTACCTTGAAAGTGTGGAGACACTATTTGTATGGTGTACGTTTTGAAATGTCCAGCGATCACAAAAGTTTGAAATATTTATTCGACCAAAAATAATTGAAAATGAGACAAAAAAGGAGGGCATAATACTTGAAGGATTATGATTTAGAACTAAAATACCACCCAGGGAAGGCAAATAAAGTGGCGGATTCCTTTAGCCGAAAAGTGATCCATAGTGCGGAGTTGGTGATACTAGAGTATACCTTATTAGAAAGATTTAGAGACCTTAGCCTTCGGTTTGTTTGGACTCCTGATGGTTTGACTATGGGAAATTTGAATTTTAATTCTACCTTAAGGGATGAGATTCAACAAGGACAAATGTTGGATGAGAAGTTGCAGGAAGTATTAATTCAACCAGGTTTCTTACGGGAAGCGGATGGCATCATTATTTTTAGTAAAAGAGTTTGTATTCTGAATGATGTGGTACTAAAAAGGAAAATTTTAGATGAAGCTCACAAGGGTAATTTTACATAGATCCTGGTTCTTCGAAGATGTATCAAGACTTGAAGAGAGAATATTGGTGGTCTGGAATGAAAAGAGACTGCGGTATATGTGTCAGAATGTACGGTTTGTCAAGAAGTGAAAATCGAACATCAGAGACCGGGCGGTCTGTTGTAACCTCTGGATATTCCAATTTGGAAATGGGATAGCATTTATATGGATTTCGCAGTTAGGTTTCCCAGTACGCAAGGCGGATATGATTCTATTTGGGTGATAGTGGACCGACTAACGAAATTCGCGCATTTCCTAACCGTGAAGACTACTTATAAGGCAAGTCATCTTGCAAGGTTATTAATTTATGAAATTGTAAGACTTCAGGGTATTCCTTAAAACATCGTTTTGGATAGAAATCTGAAGTTTACTTCAATATTCTGGAGAGCTTTCTGTTGCACCCCAAAATTTGCCCTCCCCTAGTCAAGGCATTGTGTACCAAGGTGTCCCAAGAGGTTCACAAGGTTCACAAGGCATCCCACAAGGTTCACAAGGAATCCCAAGAGGTTCAAAAATTATCCCAAGAGGTTCACAAGGTTCACAAGATTCACAATTAGTCAGAAAGCTTGGAAGTTCCCTCAGACAAAGCCTCATCCTAAGCAATGCACCCTAAACTAGGGTTTTGGATTTCATCAGGCTAAATGGACTTTCAAGGCCTCAAGGGAGCTTCATAACATCCTACATGTCTTCAAGAATCCCTATGTCAAGTTTTAAGGCTTTCCCAAAAGGTTTGCTCAGTCAGGTGATCAGATATGCAAAAATCGGTCAAAGTGGTGAAAAAGTCAAACTGATGTCAACTGTGGTCAAACCAAAGTCAAACTTCATGATTTTTTCCAACATCAATTTTATTAATTAAAATTCATCATTTGAACAAGGGTTGATCATGATTCATCAAAAAGATTTCAGATCATCAAGAATCATGAGTTTCTAAATTAGGGTTTTCACAGGAAAAGTCAACTGAACTTTGACCAGCCATAACTTTCACATGCTTCATCAAAAAATTCCCATCCAAAGCTCATTTTTAAGGAAATTGAATTATCTACAACTTTTTATCTCACAAGCCAAGCCTAAAAATGCTTCATTTAGAAGGTATGAGCTAAAACATTATAGGTCATTTTAAAAGTCAACAAAAAGTCAACATCTTCCAAAGGGCATAATTTGAAAATGGTAAAGGATATGGACATGAGACCAAAGAGGTTAGTTATAGGACTCTCTAAGCTTTCCAAAATATCCAAGAATACCTTCATAGCTTTAAATTTTAGGGAGATGTGTCTTGTCAAAGTTGGGAAATATTTGGGAGGTATATGAAGCAAATGGGACCTTAAAACCAATTTTTGCCAAATGGGCCTACCAAATTGCCACCCAATCTTCACAATAATGTCAAGCACGACCCATTGATTATTTTTTTATATTTTTATATTTATATTTTATTATTTTAGATTTTATCAAATAAAATTCAATTTTAATGAAAATAAAATATAAAAATCAAATATTTGAATTCAATCTTTGCTTTGGGATCAAATATTTGGCTTTTAAGGTGATTGGAACTTTACAAATTCGTGCTAAGACCAAGTTAGTATGAAGATATTTGATTTTTTGACATTTTTGAATGAAATATTTCTTCATAAACAAGCAATCAATATCCATGATCCAAAGCCCATTCTTTTTAACCTAATTGCATGACTATAAGTTCAAAAAGATACTGCAAGCACAAAGGAGAAAAAATATGAACCTAGAGAAGGTTTTGACATTCAAAAAAATCAAGAACTTTTAAAAATCGCATTTTTAGTTTAGGTTTGTTTTTAAGCAATTTGAAGGTTGCTAATGAATCTTTGATACTTCTTAATCGTATCCTCATCATTAGAACCATCAAATTCATGTCTCATGATGCTAACCGAATTGTTCTTTCTTTTACTTTTGATTTTTTTCGATTTCATATGAATGTGTGGTATTAACCATAACTAACCATTGATTTGTGATCCTTGCATGATGAAGATCGTTTCTGGACAATTTTTTTGAAGGTTTCTAGCCGGAGACGTAATTTGCCATTGTTAGGTTTTCGAGATCAATTTTAGGGACTCTCGATTTATGATGTTTAAAAGCTCTTGAAGGGTTTGGTTGAGTTGTACACACTGTGGGCAATCGATTGGACTCATTATCGTGGATTAATTTTACGTGTTCATCATGTTTGAAATGTTGCAGGTTTATAGCTACGCGTGAAAACCGTAGCTAAATGCTTCCCAAAAACCGTAGCTGAAACTAATGTACGGAGGTTGAAGAAAGGCGTTGGCACGGTCAAGATTTTTTGAATTTTTGAATATGGCTTATATTATTCTTGGTTCCTACAAATATCACAGGCGCATGGCTTGTCCTAGTGGTTGGGTGTGCATCGTTTGAGGTACAAGGGCC
Source organism: Lathyrus aphaca (assembly GCA_963966055.1). NCBI lineage: Eukaryota > Viridiplantae > Streptophyta > Magnoliopsida > Fabales > Fabaceae > Lathyrus > Lathyrus aphaca. The sequence continues at coordinate 232,488,631 of OZ014524.1, forward strand.
TGGGTTCGATTCCCAGGTCCCTTTATTTTGTAATTTTTGCTTTTTATTTTTATTTTTTCTTAGTTTCTATATTTTAATTAATTCTTTAAATAAGTAAATAATTAAAATTAACCAATAATTTATCATTCTCAAAAAATAAGAAAATAAAGGATAATCTCACTAACATTTATATATATATATATATATATATATATATATATATATATATATATATATATATATATATATATATATATATATATATATATATATATATATATATATATATATATATATATATATATATGTAAGGATACTTTTTATTATTAATAGTTTCTCCTTATAATTTAATCAATTTGAAAATTAACCAAATGAATTCATATTTTCTCAAAAAAAATTTACTTTTCTTAAAATCTAAATTATTATTTTTCACTCATTGTTCTTTTAATTAATATACAGTTTTGTTTTTTTTTCATGTAAATTAATTTATAACCTTATCTCCTAAATTACCTTATAATAATAATAATAGTATTTTGTACATCATTAATTTTTCTATTTTTGTGAATTAATTTATAAATTAATTAATTAGGTTAGAATTTTCTTAATAAACTCTATTTTCTAAAATCAACCCTAATTTTTGTTTTTAAAAAAAATCTAATTTCCTTTCTAACCCTAATAATTGTATTCTTATTTATTTATTTAGAATGATTCTCTTTATGTTATTCATTTGTCTATTATTTAGAAAATTGTATAGGCTTAATATCTTTGTAATTTACTTTTCTGTCCGATTATTTTTGTAATTGTCCCAAAGCCTTGTAATAGCGTAGATTTACTTTCTCGTCCTTTTATTTATATTATTTAATTGTTTGGTTAGTAAATAGGGAGTGAGAATTAATTGTAAATAAAATAAATTTAGAAAATTAATTAAATAAGATAAATAATTAAAACACCCACACACGTAAGTCGATCTAAGATCGTCGTCTTCACCTCCTAGGGTATCCTTCTCTGTTGCCTTATTCAAATGGTCAAGTAGGGTGTCTTAAGAAAATCTTCATAAGCAAAAATATCATCTTGTCCCCCCCTCCAGTTAAAAGATCAGGTCCCTACGATGTTGCCTAAGAAATGATCTTGTCCCTTCGAAATTAAAAGATGATTGTCCCTCCAACTGGCTAAAGACACCTTACAGTTGCCTACATACAGTGACCCTACACATGTCCCTTATTAAACATACAAGGTAATGACTACCTACTCCTTAATAGTAGGGATAGTCTTACCCTTTGAAAGAACATAAAAGAATAAGAAAGACTTAATCTAGGGTAGGTATCTCGTAGTTACTAGCTCATACTTTCAAAATTACTTTCACACCTCACATTTTCTAAAATATTTTCAAACTAGGCTTTGTATACACCCATATGAGGGTCATTACAAAGTACTTAAAGAAAATTTCTAATCACACATTACATTATACAAAAATAATTAAAGTGAGTTAAGTAACTAAGAGCCCATGGATAACCATGGATATAAAGGGTGTTAATACCTTCCCTTTATATAACCTACCCTCTGAACCCAAGTCTTTTAAAATAGGTCTTTCCTATTCTTTTATGCCCTTTCCTTATGGATAAAATAAAAGTCGGTGGCGACTCTTGCTATCCGTAACATGATTGAAAGTCAGTTCTCCCCACCGTGTTACAGAACTGGCGACTCTGTTGGGGACTTACTTAGTAAAAGAGGGGTACCCTTAGGAATTAGATCACTTTAAATTGTTTGCTTTGTTTGCTTTATATTACTTGTTGGGCTTTTGTGTGAAAGATCCTAACCTGGATCTAGTGTACCCTAGGTTAATGGCAATAGACCAAGGAAACTGTACGGCGTATACCGATATGGTTGATCTGGTAGTCATAGTTAGTGTGACTTCTTGGTTGGTGCTTATGTTCCTTAAGTAAGTTGAGGATAATATGAGGCTGCCATATGTTGTCAATACACTAACTGACTTTTAGAACCCTAGTCACCCCATCTTGGCCTTTAGAAAGTAGTGAGATAGTCGGCTTTGGTGAAGACTGAAGTTGGTTGATACTCGATGCTACACTCATTGAGATCCTAAACTTGGAGGGTTTTGGTTGGCAAGTAAGTTGCCTACTGAACAACCACCCTTGGGAAGGATCAGTGATATTGAGATCCCTTAGAACCTGGTTACTTTTGTAGGACAGGATGAACCAACTAAACTTCAGGGGAAGGTACTTACCTTTAAACCTCATGCAAGCCTCTAAACCTAGGGATATGGTGTGACTTGCTTGTGTGTACCACATATTTGTGATTGAGCATAACATCATACCATCATGATATCATAAGCATAGCATTTTCACTAACCATTTCAAGGACCAAAGGATTTATCTTTGTTCTTTGTTGCAAGTCATGGCTCCTACTCGTCGGAATACTATCCGGATCAACTTTGTAGGGATACCTCCTAAGCTTAAGGAATTAGTCTCTCAAGTTTCTGAAAGATCCCAGTTCATCAAGAAGCATGGTCATCTACTTGACTTGGTTACTTCAGAATTTGATGAAGACATGATGAGTTTATTGTTTACTAATAAAAGTTTCATTTCTGCTTGTTTAAACAAATTTAAATCATGCGGTCCTTGAAAACATTGCATATGCATCTACATACCATATCATTGCATCACAGGTTTCTTATGAACATGTATCTTATCTTCTCGCTGTTTATTTCAGTAGAAATGGCTCTCGAACAAACTGTTAAGGATCTTCAGGCTCAGAATGCACAATTTCAAGAAATGATCCTGAACTTGTCCAAGGGACAAGATTAGCTGAAGGCACTTCTGACTAAGAAGAAGAGGAAGACTAGAAAATCAGTGGGCTTTATCAACCTGGGTAGAAGATTCAGAGGACCTGTCAAGACAAAAGAAGAGGTTAAGAATTTTGAGTCTGAAAATTCTGAGAGAGAAGGAGGTAGTCTCCATAATACTGTGGAAGATTCTGATTATGAGGAGAACTATTATCATGATCCTGCTAGTGAGGAGAAGTATAAGATATTGGTAGACAGAATGAACGCTATGGAACTACAAAAATCTTCTGGGCTTGATTTTGAAGATTTGAGTTTAGTTTATGGAGTGGTTATACCTATTGGCTTCAAGGTTCCTGCTTTTGTGGTGTATGATGGTGTTTCATGTCCTAAGTTGCACTTGAGATCCTATGTCCGGAGGATTCAACCACATACTGCTGACAAGAAACCGTGGATTCATTTCTTCTAAGAGAGTTTATCTGGAGCTCAATTGGAATGGTATTATCAACTTGAAAGTGTTAATATTCATGATTGGAATGATCTTGCTGAGGCCTTCTATAGGCAATACCAATATAATGCTGATTTAGCACCAACTCGCATGCAGCTCCAAAGCATGTCTATGGGTGCTAAGGAGAGTTTCAAAGAGTATGCCTAGAAATGGAGAGACCTGGCTGGCAGAGTTCAACCTCCTCTGACTGACAGGGAGCTGGTGGATATGTTTATGAGTATGCTGAATGGTCCTTTTTATAGTCACCTCATTGGAAGCTCATCATCTGGTTTCACTGAGCTGATAATGACTGGAGAATGTGTGGAAAGTGGGATAAGAAGTGGTAAGATACAAGTGGGTTCCTCTTCATCAAGCACTGCTAAGAAGCCCCCTAGTGGAAAGAAGGATTCTAATGTTGTGTATGGTCAACATAGTCGTAACAGGAGTCACCAATCTGTAGGAGCAATTCACATCTCCAATCCTGCCCCTACAGCACCAGATCAACAACAGAACAATCAACAGAAGCCTAGAAGACAATTCACCAAGATCAACATGTCACTGGCCCAAGCCTTGCAACACATGTTGAAAGGGGAGCTAATTACTTTAAGGGATCCTCCTCAGAATCCTAATACATCCTCTCCTCGGTACAATCCTAATGCAAGATGTGCATATCATTCTAATAGTCCAGGACATGACACCAACAACTGCTGGGTGTTGAAAAACAAGATTCAAGACATGATCGAAGCTGGGGAAATTGAATTTGACCCTCCTGGGACCCCAAATGTGATCACTGTTCCTATGCCCAATCATGAGAAGACTGTTAATGTTGTTGATGATGTTTCCTATGTTTCCTCAGTAGCAGATTTGACTACACCATTATCCATCATCAAAAAGAAGCTGGTGCAGGTTGGGTTCTTTCCAGGTTGCAAGGAAGACTGTTTTTACTGTGCTTATAAACCTGATAGCTGCTGGAAGTTGAAGGATGGTATTCAACGCCTCATGGACAATTACACTATCTTGTTTGAGAAGACTCCTTCTGTGGAAAGTATATGTGAACATCTGACTCAAAACACGAAACTTGAAGATGTAGCTATGGTTGATAAAGTACCAGTGAAGATTACCTCCAAAGGTCCTTTCAGGATCACCTCTAAAGGTCCTGTCAGGATTACATCCAAAGGACCAGTGAAGATTACTGCTGAAGGCCATGTGAAGACTGTTGCTGAAGCTAGAGTGGCTCCTATGATCATTACCTTTCCTGGCCCTGTTCCTTATACTTATGATAAAGTTATACCTTGGAATTATAATTCTGATGTGTATATCCATGGTATCAAGCAAGAGCCTCTGGTTGACCCTCCAATTGCCAACCACAATCTTGATGTTGACAATATTGCTGGATCTAATAAGATCACCAGAAGTGGAAGAATCTTCTCCCCTCAGGACACCTCTAAAAGTACAGTTACTCCACCTCATACCTCTAATTTTTGGCCAAGTGCTGATGCCCGGGGCAAAGGTCCTATGATTGAACCTGTGCAAGCCGAGGCACCAACTGTTGAAAATCTTTCTAAATAGATGGAAGAAGTACTGAAGATCATTAGCAAGAGTGATTATGATATTGTTGACCAGTTGGGGCATACTCCCTCCAAAATCTCCATGTTATCTTTGTTGTTGTGTTCTGAGGCCCATGTTAAAGCCTTAATCAAGTTCTTAAAGGCTGCTCATGTGCCAAATGAAATTTTTGTGGATCACTTTGAGAATTGTGTTGCACATCTGACTAGTGATAATGGCCTGGGCTTTTCTGATGCTGATCTGACTCCTGCCAAGAGAAACCATAACAGAGCTCTGCATATCTCCATTGAATGTAGGGGCACTACTTTGTCTCATGTATTGGTGGACAATGGTTCTTCATTAAATGTGCTCCCTAAAGAGGTTCTTGACAAGCTTAGTCTTGAAGATGTTGTGTTAAGGCCAAGTAATGTGGTGGTAAGGGCCTTTGATGGTTCAAGAAGAATGGTACATGGAGAATTAGACCTCCCAATCAAAGTAGGCTCTCAAGTCTTCAACTCTACTTTCTATGTGATGGATATTCGTCCTGCGTATTCTTGTTTGCTTGGGCGCCCCTGGATCCATGGGGCAGGTGTTGTGACTTCCACCTTGGATCAGAAGTTGAAATATCCGGTGAAAAACAAAATTTTCACTGTCTATGGTGAAGAAGAGTACATGGTTAGCCATGTGAATACTTTCAAATATGTAGAAATGGAGGGTGAATTGGTTGAAACTCCGTGTCAAACATTTGATGTTGTTCCTTGCTCAGCTCTTGTTCCTCAGTCTGTCCCTGCTTCTGAAAGAGCTCCTGTGGTTACTAGAATACCTCATGCAATGGCCTTCCTCAAAGATACTAAGGCTGTGGTTGAAAAAGGTGGTTGTGCTATTTGGGGTCATCTTCCCAACATCCCTTACAAGTCTGACAAGTTTGGTTTGGGTTTCACAGCAGAATCTCAAAAGGTTGTTCGTCATGCTCGTGTTGTTCGTATCACTAATAAAGGGGTTATAAGAGATAAAATCAATGTTGTGGGTGACCATGATGAAGACTACTACCTGGATGATTGAATCTTTCCTACCATGGGTGATGGGCTCAACAATTGGAAGACTGAAGACGTTATTCATATCTCCTTTAGTCAGGAGTAAATACTATTACTGTGTTTTGTTTTAAGTTTGTAATTTCGAACAATAAAACCTTTTAAGCCATGTGTCTTACCCGGGTGTCGCTCCCGACAAATGAAACAGGGTCAAATAAGGGTACAGACGCGAACGGTCGGCGAAGGGAACAGTGAGAACACACAGCCGTGAACTCACTGGAGATGAATAGAGTCGCCAGCTAGGCATTTTTATCCCGGAGGAAAGGCAATGCTGCATGGGCCTAGGAAAAGATGGATAAGACGGTTTGCGAACCAGAGAGACTGAGAAAGGGGGTTGGTTACAACCTGGGAAGGTATTAGCACCCAGATTGTCCGCCGTACTCGACGGGATCCACGCTTAAAAGATTTGTGTTTAAAAGGGGTAGTGTCAGTGCAATCTGTGTGTAAAAATAGCTGGAAAAGAATGTACAGGTGTCAGTGTAAAGTGTATAAGTGATGTGGAGTATGAAAGTGTCAGTGTAAGAAATGAATGGAATGCTCAAGATCCTGAGGCTTAAAATAATAAGGCTAGAAAGAGGGGGAATATACAGAGACTTTTGTTCGATAACCGTTAAGTTATGCCTACGTATCCTCTCGTGCAATGAGGAAGTCAGAACACCGTAGTTCGACCCAAAGAGACTGAAAGATGAATTGACTGATGATGAACTGCTTGCTTGTCTATGCTCAAGTGTATGACCTGTCTGGCTCAGGTGCAAACTGTCTTGCATTAGACGGAAGAAGCAAGTTCTCGTTTGTGAGTGAGTGAGATGAGAAAAGAATCCCGAAGGAGACGATTATTGCTTGTTTTTGTGTTTTCAGTCTTTTATTGCTCTTTGAAGTTTGTCATAAGAAAATGAGCTTAAGCCTAAACCAACGGGTTAGTAAACTCATCACATCATCCCTCTGATTAGGGGTAATGAGAATACCTTAAGTGTGAAGTCAGATTCTCACACTTAATCACCATGGTGTAGGATTAAGATCATTAACCTGCTTGTGATTATTTAGATGTTTTTGGTATTTTTGTTTAGTGTTGAGTAATGAGGTTAAGCCATAATCAAGGATTAAACAGACTCATTACACCATCCTAATAGAAGGATAATAGGTGAGAATGTTTAAGCTGAGGAAAGCTCCTCAACTTAATCCATGATTAGGGATTAAACTCATGACAAAACAAGCCTTTGATTAAGTGGATTTTACTTAATGATATGATGATGAAGTGAATTTTATGATTTGTAAGACAACTTGAGGGGGACTTGTCCATTAACACTAGGGTTAGTCCTTCTTAACCATTTAAGGAAGAATTAGAACCCTGATGCAAGGCCCAAGTTACAAGTGTGATGTCTTAATGATTATTATGTGAATTGATTAAGAGATTTAAACACATTAAGGGTTTAACACTTAGGATTAAATTTATACACTCCATCCTAATAGAAGGATGCAGGCATAAGCTTAATCACAAAGCCTTAAAGCCTTTAGGGTTTAGTCCCTGATTATGAGATGAGAAGAGAAGACTCAAAGAGACACAAAGGTAAAACTATGAGGGGAGACTAATCAAGACCCTAATTCATTGTCATGCTTGGTTGTTCCTAAGGTTTGTGAGGTTTTCAGGAACAATCTTCAAAGGAGCCACCAGGAAGCAGATGAACAAGATCAAGAGAAGCAAAGCAACTTGCTTCATTCAAGAAGTCAAGTCACTTGAAGAAAGAAAGTGGGAGGAGAAAGAATGAGCAAGCTCAAACTCAAACACATATAGAAATGCAGCAATGGATGCAAGAGAGATGAGAAGAAAAGTTATGAGAAGTGAAGGCAAATTCACTTCTCAAGTTACTTACCACCTGAAATGTTAGGAAGAAATGCAATGCAATGCTAGATGGGATGAAATGGTATGAAGCAAAACAAAACCAGAAGCATGTTGATGATGATAATGATGCTATGAGATGATATAAACATGAGGCAGCACATGGGAATGTTCATACAAGATCATGGATGCAGATGATGCAAGTTAAGGAGCATGAATGAACATGAAAAGTTATGAAGCACACAAGGTAAATGACATGGCAAATATGTGATGCAATGATCAAACATACTTCCTACATGTCTTAAGATGTCAAATGGAACACAAGCATGTATAAAATGCAAAGACAAGTCATGTTATGCAAGAGGATGCAAGAGGTATGCAAATGAAAGTTCAAATTAGGGTTTATGGACAATGCATCAAACAAAACCCAAAACAGAAGCAAACCCTAAGATAGAAAATGGAAAATGCCACCCAAAGAAACCCTAAACCTATACTAAACCAAGGTCCAAAGGGGAGGTCTCAACTCTTAACCAATCTCAAGTTATGAATTTTCTAAGTTATTAGGGTTTTTTAGGGTTCTTAACAAAAGAAATGCCAAACAATTGGAAAATGCAAGATCAAATCATGGCCATTTTATCCTAGAAACTACATGCTAAACATAAAACAATGCAAGAAGAACCAATGTCCAACTCTTCCTAGATAGGCAGAAATGAATTTTTGAACCCATGATCAAAATAATGCATAAAAAATGATTTAATTCAATGAAAAATTCTTAAAATGCATCAAGATCAAAAAAGAAATTTTGTTTGAAGGTTGGACAATGTTTCTAAATACCTTAGAACATCTCATGAATTTTTTTGTAATTTTTAAATACCTAAAAGTATTTTTAATTAATTAATTCCCATTAATCAATTAAAAATAATCTTTTAAATACTTAAAAATACTTTTTTAATGATAAAAAATAAAATAAAAATATTTTTGTGTCATAAAAATTAATAAAACTCTAAGGAAAAAGTTTCATAATTTTTAGGAATTTTTTACTATTTTAAAATAAATATGCAAATAAAAGGAAAAGAAAATAAATTAAAATTAAATAAAAGGAGAAGTAATCAGGATGGAGGGCCAGGATTGGGTCTGGATTCAAATTGGTTGACTGGCGCGTGAATGGAGGGTCTGGATTCAATCTGGCCAAATTAATTTAATTACGAATTAATTAAAACTAATTAAGTGGATTAGGGCATAATGACATGATCTGGACCATTCACTAGCGCGCGGGAAGCAGCATCCAAGGGTCCAAGTTTAAAGTTCACTAATTAATGACGCTTAGCCCTAATCACCTTCAGGCTGCCGGAGAAGACTTCCGGTCGTCTTCTCCGGCGAGCAACTCCCCTGAAAACTTCCCAACTCACTCAAATCGTATCAAAAATGAAAACTAAGAAATGGGAAATGTTCCTTACACACTCACGAATCAAACCCCTCTCTCAAAACAAATTTCTTTTCCCTAACTAAGCTGAATTGAAGAAGATAAAAACTAGGGCACGCAAGTTTCAGAGAGAAATTAAATGCTCATTTCAAAGCCATTTTCGAAACCAATGACATCAGGATGATCAGTGAAGCACATAGAATAAGTTTATAACATGAAAAATGATTTCTGGAAAAATATTTTTCAAGCTACCTGAGATTCGAAGCTTTCAACTTGATGACTTTCTGGCCACCTCCTTCAGTGCAAACCACTCCACTTGGTCCCCAGATGATGTTTGAATGCTCAAGAAGAGTTTATGATGGCTGGATAATGAGTTTGACCAGTTTCTGCTTCAGCTCAGTTGGAAATGGCTATGGTGAAATAGGCAGCTTCAGGCCATTGTGAGGGGTGGTTTTGACTCCTTGTGGTATGCTTGACTTGTTGGTGAAGAAAGATGAGGTGTTTGATGGCTGGATGAAGGGATTCGATGAGTTCTGGTTTGGAAGGTGAGGAATGGTGAAGCTCAGGTCAGGCTTGTTTCAGGCTTGAGCTTTGGTGGTTTTAGGTCTATGAAGTATGGTGAGTTGAATGGTGAAGATGGTTTTTGTGTTTGCAAGCTGTGTAGGCAGATTCGAAGCAACTTGCAAGATGAGGTGATTTTGTGAATGTCATCAATGAAGTGTTTTCAGCCTTGCTAGATGTATGGAATGGCTTGCCCTTTGTCCACATAACTCTCTCTCATTGGTCAGATGATTGGACATGTGCTTTATTGATTGGTAAGTCACCTTTTGCAAAAAGTCAAATAATGTGTAAGAGAAGTATGGCTCATGATCTAGGCAAGTACATGGGCTGGTTCTGGTGCAGCAAGGTGAGGTGAGAGGCTAGCAAAGTGTAGTAACCAATGCAGCAAGTTGTAGGAAGTGATCATGAAGATTTTGCAAGTTGTAACTTTTTGGTTCACATGTGAAAAGTCTTGTTACATGAACCATAACCATGGGCATTCTTGGTTCAAATCTGAATTTTATGACTTAGAGAATGTTTGCATACTGGTTTGGAATGAATTAGAGGTTGCAATTGGCCTTGGTCCATGATTTTGCAAAATTCTCACTTAGGGCATGCCTTGAAAATCAATGATTTTAGCCAACTTTGTCACACCATAACTTTTGATCCAAAAAGAGTTTGATCATGTTCTTGTACTTTTTGAAAAGGGAAAGATGAGATCTACAACTTTCATGACCAAAGTTTTTTCATTTGAAGCATTTTTGGATCAAGAATCAAGGCTTGAAAAATGACCTAAAATGATGCATTCTTGAAAAGTCAACTATGCCCAAAAAGTCAACATTTGCAAAAACCCTAAATTCTTGATTTTTGTGAACTTCAACCTTCTTCCATGACCAAATAAAGATCATATACACTCAAAATGATGAAGATCACCCATTGGTTAGGTCATTGGGGGCCTCAGATGCCCTGATTTTACACTGACTTGTCTGAAAAGTCAACCCTTGATCAGATGACTTCCCCATGGAATTTGTTCATGAAAATTGATATGCATACTCCCTATACCATATAGAGACCAATGGAAACAAGAATGACCAAAAAATTTGGGGTTATGGCCTCTGAAACCAAAACCCTAATTTTAGGTCAACTGTGCAGTCAATCCTGGCTCTGCATCCACTCAAACCCTAGTTCTTGTGATTCTTTTGCATTTTTGACTTTGAGAGGGTGTACTATGATGCTTGAACACATATGGATCCCTTTGAAGTGATTGGTTGCCTTTGGAGTGGCTCAAGAAGCCCTGAGATTGCTCAGATCACAAACCCTAGGTGCAGATGACTTATAAACCATGCAGTGAATCAAAAATGAGATGTGAGATGATATGATTGTGCTTATGCATATGAGAATGATCACAAGCCATGGTGAAATGGGTGAGGGCAAATTTGGGGTGTTTACAGCTGCCCCTATTCAAACATGAGTTAGCTGTGCAGGATGTAAGCGACGGCTTATCAGGCAAACAAGATAACTTGTGGTTGAATACCAAAGACAGTCCAAAATTTGCACTCACAGAATGAAGAAGAAAAGGGATATAGATTGTAAAAGGAAAATAAAGTATATTGTAAAGTGTGGGCGACGGAGGACGACCGTCGAGCAGAGGACGACTGCTGGGTAAATAGCAATGACGGGGACGACCGACATGCTGGGGATAAAAGGTAAAGCCAAGACGGGGACGGCCGACTAGCTGGGAAAAATAAAATCTTGATGGGGACGGCCATCAAGATAAAGCTGTAAAATTTGCTGGGGGATTGATGAAACATGACGGGGACGGCCATCAAGTTCACAAAGGTAAAGTAACCAACGATGGGGACGGCCATCGGGCTAAAAAGGAAAAGGGACCACGACGGGGACGGCCATCGGGTTAAAGAATAAATGAAATAAACAGATGATGGGGTACGGCCATCAAAAGTGAAGGACGGTCACTTAGCAGGGGACGGCTGCTCTGTTGGGGAGATAAAAGAAATATAATGGGGACGGCCATCAAAGGTGGAGGACGACCACCTGGCAGGGTACGGCTGCCGAAAATATCGCGAATGCCGGATAAAAGGTCAACGATGGGGACGGCCATCGGACGAGCATGATGGAGGACGACCATCAAGAAGTGGAGGACGACCACTCAGCAGGGGACGGCTGCTCTCAAGGTTTAACATGACATAAGACGAATGTCAGATAACCAAAATCAACAATGGGGACGGCCATTGGATAAAGTGATGAAGGACGATCATCAAAAGGGTGGAGGACGACCACCTAGCAGGGGACGGCTGCTAAAAATCAACGATGGGGACGGCCATCGGATGAGCATGATGGGGGACGACCATCAAGAAGTGGAGGACGACCACTCAGCAGGGGACGGCTGCTCTCGGGGTATCATAACACAGGACGAGTGTTAGATAAAGGAAAAAAGCTTACTTGGCGATCTACTGGGGGTATAGTAAACACGGACGAGCGTTTACAACCAAGAAAGGAAAGTATAAGTGTTTGGTATTATGTATAGATTAATGATGCGGACGAGCATCCTTAAGACTATGATACGGACGAGTATCATGTAGAAACAAACTGACACATGTTCAGAGATGATGATACGGACGAGTACCATCTGGTTAACAAAGAACACGGACGAATGTTGCATCTGAAGGGACTCTTCTGGGGAATAGTAGACACAGACGAGTATCTATATTCAAGAAGACACAAGTGTTTGACACAGTGTATGGATTAAAGATGCGGACGAGCATCCTTAAGACTTATGACACGGACGAGCATCATGTAGAAACAAACATTAGACGCAATGTTCTGAGATGATGATACGGACGAGTACCAACTGGTTAACAAAGAACAAGGACTATTGTTGAATCTGTGGGGTTATGAGTGGTGTATACAAGATACGGACGAGTATCTGTATAAGTGTATCGTGAGTAGTGAGTATATATAGATGAGTATTTTAACTGCTGGAGAGAATGACACGGACGGGTGCCAAGAGAGAAAAGTGTAATATGAACAAGTATCTGCTATACAAAGTCTAGGCGACTGCGCCGGGGATATGACACGGACGGGTGTCAGGAGAGTGTATACATAGGTATGTGTGGGTGCAAAGGGGACGTCTTTGGCTTTCTGCTGGTAATATGACACGGACGGGTGTCATGAAGTATCCGTGATACGGGTAATCTTGTTATAAAGAGTGTTCCAGCGATTTTACTGGGGAGTGATGATACGGACGGGTATCAAAGGGTGTATATGGTGGTATTTGTGAATATGAGGCAACTGTTTTTGCTGGGACTCTGGTGAGGATTTCTGTACAATGATGATGAACGGTTATTATTCACAAGCGTTAATCCAGAACATGGCTTATGATTATGCTATGCGTTTGATTTTTTTGCCGTAATGCTCCGTATTAGACGGAATGCTACGCTCTGAGGGGATAGTATGATGCGAATGCTATGATTATGCAAAAATATCAAACCGGGATTCGGATCCCGTTGCCGTGAAGATCTCTGGTTGATCTGTATGAAGCAGACATCCCAGCTGGGGATAAGATCACTGGTAGATCTGATGAGATGATATCTGCCTGAGGATGTGGGTCATTGATAGACCTAAATGAGAGACCCAGCTGGGGTTTGCAGAAGCCTTCTTCACTCTGTTGTGATCTCCATGCATTGCTCTTCTGGATAGAGGCTGGAACGTTATGGGGAGATGGTTCCCTGACTTTGTACTCGGCTGAGGGCGAGACGGCAACTCGGCTGGGGATAGAGCATTTCGGATGCTGAGATCTTTTGTTGATTTGCCAGCTTGATGAGATGTAGCTTGCATGCCCCAAGTTGCGTCCTGTATACCTGCGATCCTGCAAAGATAAGGAAACGCAAAAAAGGTCCCGAGGTATCCTTTACTGGATTCCGTCATAGGAGTTAAGCATTTTCGAGAGTAAGTATATTCCCTGTAAGCATGTGTTTTATTATTATTATTTTTGGGAGAAAAACATCTGTACTTATGCAATTGATTTTTTAGAGACATCAGACATCCTTTGCAAATAAAAATATACAAAACGAAACATGACTGAAAAAATCTGATTTTATTAATTCATGTGCCCTGAATTGGCAAGATATAGTCAAAGAAACATGTCTCCTGAAATGAGGAGATTGTTACAAATTGAGAAACAAAGTGCTGGCAGTGTTGACGACACTTTGAGGAGCTTCCTCTGCTGCTATGACCCGTATGACTTTTGACTTTCTTCTCGTCTTGCTTTCTGAAGAAGACTGGTTCTGATTGAGGCTTGATCCTTTGGAGTTTTAACCAAGTTGTAAGTGATACAAACGAATTCAGAGTGCAGTTGTTCGCTTATTTCCTTATTTTGCATGGATCGCCCTTTCGGGTTTTCGATCCATCGGGATACCCATTTTTGCCTGAGTTGTCCAATGCGGCTTTTCAACTCAGCGGGTGTACATTTTTCTCTTATTTCCCTTATTTTTGCCCGAGTCTTTTATTCTGTTTTTAACTCGCCGGGATGCCCTATTTTTGCCTGGACTTACATTCTGTTTTTATGTCCAGCGGGTCATTTTATGCGAAGTATTTTTTAACTGCATCTGAATTCACAGGGGACGGGAAATCTTCACCATCCATGGTGCTAAGCATCAGCGCTCCACCAGAGAAAACTTTCTTTACCACGAATGGTCCTTCATAGTTTGGAGTCCATTTGCCCCTGTGGTCTGTATGAGGAGGGAGGATTCTTTTCAGCACAAGATCTCCCACTTGGTACTCTCGGTGCCTGACTTTCTGATCGAAGGCTTTCTTCATTCTCTTCTGATACAATTGTCCATGACAGATTGCAGCCAATCTCTTCTCTTCAATCAGACTCAGTTGCTCGTATCGGGACCTAACCCATTCTGCTTCACTCAGTTTGACATCCATCAAGACTCGCAAGGAGGGCAATTCAACTTCAACTGGTAGGACTGCTTCCATACCATACACAAGCTGGTACGGTGTTGCCCCAGTGGATGTTCTGATTGACGTGCGGTACCCATGCAAGGCGAACGGTAGCATTTCATGCCAGTCTTTGTAGGTGACTACCATCTTCTGCACAATCTTCTTGATATTCTTATTTGCCGCCTCAACAGCGCCATTCATCTTTGGCCTGTAAGGAGAAGAATTGTGATGTTGAATCTTGAAGTCCCGGCACAGCTCTGCCATCATTTTGTTATTTAAGTTAGAACCATTATCAGTAATGATTCGCTCGGGCACTCCATATCGACAGATGATATCTCTTTTCAGAAATCGGGCTACCACTTGCCTTGTAACATTTGCATATGAGGCTGCTTCAACCCACTTAGTGAAATAGTCAATGGCGACCAGGATGAATCTGTGACCATTTGAAGCAGTCGGCTCAATCTTGCCAATCATATCAATGCCCCACATGGCAAAGGGCCATGGTGAAGACATAATGTTCAAAGGGTTGGGAGGCACATGCACTTTATCTGCGTAGATCTGGCATTTGTGGCATTTCCTGGCATAGGCACAACAGTCTGCATCCATTGTGATCCAATAATAGCCTGATCTTAACAACTTCTTAGCCATTGCATGTCCTCCAGCATGGGTACCAAAAGAGCCTTCATGCACTTCATGCATCAACAAGTCTGCTTCTGTTCTATCAACGCATCTGAGGAGTACCATATCAAAGTTTCTTTTGTACAGGGAACCATCAGTGTTCAGAAAGAAACTTCCAGCAAGCCTTCTCAAGGTCTTCTTATCATTGGAAGATGCCCCAGGTGGGTATGTTTGATCCTCCAAGAAGCACTTAATGTCATGGAACCAAGGCTTATCATCTTTGACTACATCTGCTGCAAATACATATGCTGGCCTGTCGAGTCTGGACACTGAAATCTGAGGTACAAAGTTAGCAGCTTGAACTTTGATCATGGACGAAATGGTAGCAAGAGCATCTGCAAACTGATTCTCGTCCCGAGGGATATACTCAAGCTTGACTGTTGTGAAGAATGTCAATAACCTTCTTGTATAATCCCTGTAAGGTATCAGATGATCCTGGTGTGTATACCATTTCCCATTGGTCTGATTGACTACCAAAGCTGAATCTCCGAATACGGTCAATGTCTTGATCCTGAGGTCAATGGCTTCCTCAAGACCCATAATGCAAGCTTCGTATTCAGCTTCGTTGTTAGTGCAGTTGAAAGTGAGTTTTGCCGAGAAAGGCATGTGAACTCCCTTTGGTGAAATGAGGACTGCACCAACACCACGGCCATTCATGTTAACAGCCCCATCGAACATCATAATCCATTCTTCCTCCGGGTCAGGCCCTTCAGTGTGAATAGGCTCTTCATGATCTTTTGATTTAATGAACATGATGTCTTCATCAGGGAAGTCAAACCTCATAGGCTGGTAATCATCGATGGGTTGCTCAGCAAGATATTCAGACAATATACTGCCTTTGATGGCTTTCTGAGATGTGTATTGCATGTCATACTCTGTAAGGATCATTTGCCATCTTGCAACCCGTCCGGTAAGCGCTGGCTTCTCAAAAATGTACTTGACTGGGTCCATCTTCGAGATTAATAAAGTAGTGTGGGTCAACATATACTGTCTCAGTCGGCGAGCAGCCCACGCTAAAGCACATCAAGTTTTCTCGAGCAGTGAATAACGTTGTTCACAGTCGGTAAACTTTTTGCTTAGGTAGTATATTGCATACTCTTTTCGACCAGACTCGTCATGTTGGCCCAGCACACACCCCATTGATTCTTCTAATACTGTCAAGTACATTATCAGAGGTCTTCCTTCAACTGGCGGCATGAGGATTGGAGGTTCTTGCAGATATTCCTTGATCTTGTCAAAAGCCTTCTGGCAATCTTCGTTCCATCTGACCGTTTGTTCTTTTCTTAACAGCTTGAACAAGGGTTCACAGGTTGCTGTAAGGTGAGATATGAACCTTGAAATGTAGTTCAATCGACCTAAGAACCCTCGAACTTCTTTCTCAGTTTTCGGTGCAGGCATCTCTTGAATAGCTTTGACTTTATCAGGGTCCACTTCAATCCCTTTCTCGCTTACAATAAAGCCCAGCAGCTTACCAGACCGCACCCCGAATGTGCATTTGTTGGGGTTCAACTTCAGCTGGTACTTCCTCAGACGCTTGAACAACTTGAGCAGATTCACCAGATGATCTTCTTCAGTAAGGGACTTGGCAATCATGTCATCCACATAACACTCTATTTCTTTATGGATCATATCGTGGAATAATGTTACCATAGCCCGTTGATACGTTGCACCAGCATTCTTGAGCCCAAATGGCATTACCTTGTAGCAGAACGTGCCCCAGGGTGTGATGAAAGTTGTCTTCTCCATGTCTTCAGGTGACATTTTGATCTGATTGTATCCTGAAAATCCGTCCATGAAGGAGAATACCGAGAACTGAGCCGTATTATCTACCAATACGTCAATGTGAGGTAATGGAAAATCATCTTTCGGGCTGGCTCTGTTCAGATCCCGGTAATCAACACACATTCTTACTTTGCCGTCCTTCTTAGGCACAGGTACTATATTAGCAACCCACGGCGGGTAGCTAGTTACAGCAAGGAACCCGGCGTCCCATTGCTTTTGTACCTCTTCCTTGATTTTCATAGCCATGTCTGGACGAGTACGGCGCAGCTTCTGTTTGACTGGAGGGAATTCTTCTCTCAAAGGCAGCTTGTGCACCACAATGTCGGTATCCAACCCTGGCATGTCTTGATACGACCAAGCAAACACATCCACATACTCTTGAAGTAGATCAACCAGTTGCTTCTTCACTGAGTCTTGCAGGCAGGCCCCGATTTTAACCTCTTTCACGTCTTCCTCCGTACCAAGATTAATCACTTCAACCTCCTCCTGGTGAGGGGTAATAACCTTTTCCTCTTGTCTTAACAACCTGGCTAGCTCTTCAGGAAGCTCATATTCTTCTTCAACCCCTTCATCAGCTTGATTGATCGGATTGTCAAAGTCATACGATGTCATAGCCGTGCTGTTGTCGGTGCTGTCAGGAAGGCACTCTCTGCAAGGGTTAAGTTGTTCGTTTTAGTGATCTGATTTTAATCTTATTTAGAAAAGTGAAATGAAGTTGTCATTTTGAAAACACTGCCATTTATTTTTGTACAAAAAAGAAAAATGGAAAAACAGTGAACGAAAAGAAAAAAGACGCGTTTGCAAAAAGATGTCTGATATTTCATTAATTGATCTTGTTTGCACAAAAAGTACAGATGGCCCGATTACAAAATGAGTCTTGTCATCTTGGGCAAGATGCAAGACTTTGATGCATGCTTATAAAAATACAGGAAATAATAATTACTCTGATCGAGTAACTCTTATAATTTCCTGGGAAGACCAGTTCGAGACACTGCTCCCCGGGATCTTTGGACGAATCCAATTCTCCAGATTGCGCTCCTCTTCCAGCTCGTCTTCCAGACAGTTGATAGCATCGGGGGTAAGCATCCCTCCACTGACAAAACCAGGCTCTTCAGCAGCCTTTGCTTGATGTTGAGTTGGTCTGTAACCCAACCCAAACTTGTCTTCTTTTTTCTCCACCGATAGCAGTTTGCCCCAGCCCTGGGCAGTTCCTTCCTCAACAACCTTCCGGGCTTGTTGGTATGATGACATTGGAGTACCAGATACAGCAGATGCCTCATTCACATTCAAAGCTTCAAACCCCTGACTCATTGTTTCATGGATCTCCCCATCCATTTCAATGTACTTATAGGTTGCCAGGTGGCTGACAAAAATGTCCTCCTCTCCACAGATTGTGACAACTTGGCCTTCCCACTCAAATTTTAACTTTTGGTGAAGGGTAGACGTTATTGCGCCGGCGGCGTGAATCCAGGGTCTACCCAACAAACAGCTGTAGGCGGGCTAAATGTCCATCACATAAAAGATAGTTTTAAAGGTCTGTGGGCCAATTGTCACAGGTAGATCAATCTCTCCCAGAACCGATCTCTTAGAACCATCAAAGGCTCTTACCACCAGGTTGCTGGGTCTCAATGCCAAACCATCATATTCTAACTTCACCAGAGCCTTCTTTGGTAAGACATTAAGGGACGACCCTGTGTCTACCAGCACATGAGAAAGGACAGCTCCTTTGCATTCCATGGTTATGTGCAAGGCTTTGTTGTGGTTGCGGCCGTCCGCTGTCAAGTCAGTATTGGTGAACCCTAGCCCATTGCTAGCAGTAACATTTCCAACCACGGTTTCCAACTGGTTGACAGTAATCTCTTCAGGCACGTAAGCTGCGTGCAAGACCTTGAGTAGTGCATTCCGATGGGCTTCGGAGCACATAAGCAGTGAGAGGATAGAGATTTTGGATGGCGTCTGGTGAAGTTGATCCACAATTTTGTAGTCACTCTTTTTGATGATTCTCATAAACTCATCAACTTCTTGATCGAACGGTGTTTTCAGGGTTTCTTTGGCAGCTTGATCTTCCTGCACCGGGCTCTTTCCCTTTGCCTTGGCAGCAGCTTCTGCTTCGGCAGTAGGTCTTTGAATTGGTGGAGCGAAGAGACGTCCGCTTCGGGTGAAGCCTCCGCCTCCCCCCACATTATCTACTTGTGGTGCAGGTGTTGATGTTTCAAGAGTGATTCTTTTTCCTTCGCAATACACGTCAGAGCCATAGTGCCAAGGGATGGCCCTGTTGCTCTCATATGGTACTGGTCCAGGCACCGTGACAGTGACTGGACTGATTGCTGCTGTTGAAGGGACTGTAATCGTTTGTGGATCATAAAAGATTGTAACTGGTGCTCTGATGGGAGCAGCACCTTCTGAATGGTAGGCAGAGTTGTTCTCAGGATCATAAAATATGGTGACAGTAGAGACGTCTTCATGATTTGTTGCTGGAGTTGTAGGAGACATTGTCGGAAGAAATGATGTTGTCGTTGTAGGAGTCTCGAAGTGGAGTGAAGCTGAAGTTGTAGCAGGAAGATTTGTTGTAAACTGATCAGTTGAGATGATGGATGACGTACTTGTTGATGAAACTGAAGAATTGTCAGGAACAATAGTTGTTGCAGTTGTAGGAGGTTCTGAAACCGTTGCTGACGATATTGCTGGATTTGTTGGAAATGATGTGGTGATCTGAAGTTGGCCACTCCGAATAAGGCCATCTATGCCATTCCTCAAATTATCGCACCCATTTACCGAGATATTGCAGTAAGCACAGCCTAACTCACACCCCGGGAACATTTGACATTCCAAGAGCTGAGCTTTGATTTCTACCAATGGTGTCCTGATCTGTCCCACACTGGTTATTAAATAAGACGGCTTGTCTTCTTCAATAGCGTTAATCCGGGGACCACCATGGTTTGGCATCGGGTTTTTATTGACATTGGGTGGTGGTGCGAAATTCAGAGCCTTTGAGTCTACCAGGTCTTGTACCTTCATATGCAGAGCCCTGCATTTTTCTGTGCTGTGGCCAGGTGCGTTTGAATGAAAGGCACACCTAGCATTGGAGTCATAATTCCTTGGTAGACTGTTGGGATCCGGAGGTGCCAACGTTCTTAGCTCAACCAGGTTGAGTTTCAGAAGTTGTGGCAGCAAAGTAGCATATGGCATTGGGATCGGATCGATCACTCTGTTAGCTTGAGATGGCCTCTGTTGGAATGGCCTTTGTTGACTGTTGTTGTTGGTGTTGCTGTTGTTGTAATTTCTCGGAGGATACTGATTTTGCTGGTGGTACTGAGGTTGCGGCTGATAGTTTTGCTGAGGAGGTTGATAGACGGGTTGAGGATGTGCTGGAGCAGGAATGGTGACTGCTGCTATGGACCTCTGAGCATATTGGGGCCTACCCCTGTTTGAATGGATGGCATTGGTCTCGCCAGTTCTTCTCGGGCCTGCAAAAGGCTTTCTTGTACTACTGGACGAGCTTGCACCGTTGTCTGAGATCTTTCCCATTTTTAACAAGCTTTCAATTCTCTCCCCGGCTATGACAACATCTGCAAAGCTAGTGGAAGAGAAAGCTGCCAACCTGTCAATATATGTTCCCTGAAGGGTGTTCATGAACATATCCGCCATTTCCCGTTCAGACATAGGTGGTTGAACAGCAGCAGCCAGTTGCCTCCATCTCTGGGCGTATTCTCGAAAACTCTCCCTTGAAGACTGTGACATTCCCATTAGAAGGGTCCTGTTGGGTGCCATGTCTAGATTATACTGATACTGTCTGATGAAGGCCTCTGCCAGGTCCTTCCAGCACCTAATAGTTGCCCTTGTCAAGTGAGAGTACCATTCTCTCGACGCTCCAGTCAAGCTATCTTCAAAATAGAACATCCACAATTTCTCATCCATTGTATAGGCCTTCAGCCTTCCCAGAAATGATTGTAGATGAGTCCGGGGGCATGAAGTCCCATTATACTTTTCGAAACAAGGAGGCTTGAACTTATGGGGGATCCTGACCCAGTCTACCAAACCCATGTCCATAACGTCGAAGCCCAAAGAGTTTTGAGATTCTAAGGACCTCAACTTCTCAGCTATTTCATCCAATCTTCTATCATAAGCCTCTTCCCCAGCACCCATTACTGTGAACTGGTCTTCTTGAGGGTCTTCCTGTAGTATCCTCCCTGCTGTGGCAGTCCCTTGTATATTGACAGGGATGTTGGCCTCTGGATGGAGATGGGGTCCAAAAACTGGGGGATTGACATGAGGTTGGACCCTCTCGTTGTTACTTGTGCCAGCAGTTCCCACATGGGGTTCCTCTTGATTCCTCCCTTCTACCAAAGCTCTGAGCCTCTCCTGGCTTTGAGCTAAGTTGTTCATTACTTCCATGAACTGTGTTATCTGAGTTCTCATCTCCAACCTTTCGTTGGCCATCTGGTTTCTGACCTCCGTAAGGTCCTGCTGCATCTGGTCCATCTGGATGCCCGGAAGATTGTTTCTAGTTGGGTACCTGTGTGGCCTGTTGAGGGGAAATACCCGGCGGCGAGCAATAATTCCTGAGATTCACAACAGAGGTTAGTAACAACAAAACAAAAACCTACAAAACAAACAAAAGGGTTAGTATGCAATGCAGTTATGCTTATTTGCTCTCAAGGTATCCGGTTTGGCCTTCAGTTTTGACCCTTCCAGACCCTTGAAGATGCTGCTGTTGAAGTTGCTTTCGAAGTAAACTAACATGAATATATTACATAAGGTGAAATAATACAATTTGTTCGTTTTACAACACAAGCCCACTAAGGGGTCAAAATACAGTACAAAAATAAAAGTACATGGAAAGAAAGCAACAACAAACAAATGGTCAAACACCAAGACCAAACTCATCCTCACGAACTTCCTTGAGAAGTGCTTCGGTCACAGGATCAGCCGGACGCTCCGTGAGATTCCTGATGAGGAGATTCCGGATCGTAACAGCTGCTGTTAGCTTTTTGTGCTGAGTTTGGTCCTTGGACCTCTTCACCCCTGCTTTGATCTTCAATTCTAATATTTCCCTCTGGGCTGCTGCCAGGGCTTCTTGCTGTTCTTTTGCACTAGCTTCCAGTTGCTCCATCTTGTCTTGAACTCTCTTGTCTTCCAGGGTACGAGCCTCGGTGATCCTGACCCACCGGGCTTGACTCTCCTTCAAGTACAAGTCTGTCCTCGCTCTCTGGAACTGGGCTTCTTTGCAAGCATTCTTCAGAATTTGTTCACCAGCCTTAGACTTTTTGATATAATCCCCAGACTTTTCAATCTTAGTCAAATGCTCCACTCTCAACTTCTCCAATCTCTCAATCTCCCTCATACCTTCACTCCTCTCCCGGAGGGTCTTCTGCAAAGCCTGGGTTAGCTTCTCATTTCTTTCCTTCAAGCTCTCAAACTCCTCCAAACTGATGGTGGCAGGGGGTGGTGCTGAAGATGACTCAGGCATGTCTTCTATGGTAAAGGGCATTCCAGAGAATTGGGCCCTGGCACGGGACCACTCATAATATTGTGCTGATGCCACATTATTACACTTCCCCAGAATGGTGACTCCCTTGGTTTGAACATTATCCCAGGCCCAGGCAGCCTGCCTAACAACAGCCAAACTAATCTTGTTCTCACAATAAAGAGTCTCAACCAAGTCCTGTGCCCTAGGAGTGTGGACCAGTGCATAGCCCAGTTGCCTTCTGAACAGCAGAGGATTGTAATTGATACTACCCTTAACTCCTATCAAAGGCACATTGGGAAAATGTCCACAGCTGGTGATGATATCCCTGCCCTTGGTGCTCTGAGTGCACCATCTGATATCTGCTGAAGTTAGAACAGTGAGTCTTTTAGCCCAGTTGCTCTGCTGATGAGGGTTTAAAAATGCATCTGTCCTGGGTAGGTGCCTGAGAAGCCAAGTGTGAAACAATGGAGCACAAAACCTCACTAACCTTCCCCTCTGCTTCTCATTCCTCTGATGCACTGAATAGTAAAGGTCCCCCAATAAAGTTGGCACTGGGTTCTTTAGGATGAACAGATGGATTGCATTCTTGCTAATGAATCGAGGCTCATCCGCAAACAATACAATCCCATATATACTCAAGGCCAGTAAGGCACAAACAGCTTTCCACTCTCCTAGAGAAGCTTTCAGGATAGCTTGAGAGGTTAAGAAGTCCAGATGAAAACCAGGGATCCCAGCTTTAGAGGTCATATGCTGCTCAACCAAAACAGGTTCCAGATGCAAAGCCTTTGCTACCTCTCCATTAGCAGGAAAGACCATCTCAGGGTTGAAAGGAATTTCTCTCCTGATAGGCATACCAACTAATGAGGAGTACTCTTCCAATAAGGGGCCCAACTGAAAGTTTTGAAAAGTAAAACATCTCAGTGGAGGATCATAAAACTGAATGCAGGTGTGGATGAGGCTCCTCTGTGAAGGGTCCAGATCCATAACCATGTCCAGTATATCTCCATAACTCTCCCTGAACAAGGGTATGTGATCTGGAGTGATCAGGGTTTGGATCCTCCTGATGTCTGATAAGTCTGGCTGGAAGAAGTGATAGGTGATGTTGCTTTTCTTTGGAGCCATGATGACAAATGTTGATGAAGATACTGAAGAGAAGGGCCACTGATTGGCTGGAATAGATAGCTGGTAGCAAGTGCTGATGAAGGCAGGTCAAAACTGAAGATGGGGTCAAAACCAAAACCAGATGAAAATGGATACCCTGAAACACAAATAAGCAAATGTTAATATGATGCAATGAGTATGTATGCAAATGAAATGCAAGGGTTTGTGACTGAGCTGGATCTGATCAAAACTCTGATATAGGTCCAAATGTGTTCAAGAATTCCAGATGGAGGTCTATAAATCCGGTAACCAGGGTGGGGGACTCAAATAAAGAGTCACATGTCCAGGGTTTTAGAATCACAAGAACTGTCCAACATGGAGTATTCTTAATCAAAACAAAGTAACAGGGTATTCTGAGGTCAAGGTACCTGCAAACCTGTAAACAGCCCAACCCCCTCACAGGTGGTGTTCTAAAACAAGGATCCTTAGACTTGGATCAGTTATGAGAAGTGTAAACACTTCTAACCCGGAGGTACAGTGTTTACAATAACCATAAAAGTTCCTCCTCTAATTCACCTCAGTTTCTGAAGGTCAATACTAAAGGTCATCCAGACTTAGCAGGCTTCCCAGATAGCCCTAGCATTGCAGGAAATCTGCAACACAGAGTTCTCAAAAAGAAACCCATATCTGAACCGTGTTTCATATTCCCGCACCAGACCGAAATGGAATGGGAAAGAATATGATTCACTCTAGCCTAGGTGTCGCTCAGGTCCCAGGTATAGGACCTTAACTCTCAATAGAACCCCACCCACCAAAGCAAACAACAGATCCAGCCAGCAACATGACAGTATGATATATACAAATGCACTAAAGAAAAGCAGTAAAGCAAACTGTACATAAAATCAAGATAAATACAAATATACAAACATAAATAAGCACATAACACCCCAGTAAACACAAATCAAACAAGCGCTAGGAGGAACCCACAAAAAGAACCAGAAGCCCTGGTTGCAATATAAGAGTCCCCAGCAGAGTCGCCAAGCTGTCGCTCCCGACAAATGAAAACAGGGTCAAATAAGGGTACAGACGCGAACGGTCGGCGAAGGGAACAGTGAGAACACACAGCCGTGAACTCACTGGAGATGAATAGAGTCGCCAGCTAGGCATTTTTATCCCGGAGGAAAGGCAATGCTGCATGGGCCTAGGAAAAGATGGATAAGACGGTTTGCGAACCAGAGAGACTGAGAAAGGGGGTTGGTTACAACCTGGGAAGGTATTAGCACCCAGATTGTCCGCCGTACTCGACGGGATCCACGCTTAAAAGATTTGTGTTTAAAAGGGGTAGTGTCAGTGCAATCTGTGTGTAAAAATAGCTGGAAAAGAATGTACAGGTGTCAGTGTAAAGTGTATAAGTGATGTGGAGTATGAAAGTGTCAGTGTAAGAAATGAATGGAATGCTCAAGATCCTGAGGCTTAAAAGAATAAGGCTAGAAAGAGGGGGAATATACAGAGACTTTTGTTCGATAACCGTTAAGTTATGCCTACGTATCCTCTCGTGCAATGAGGAAGTCAGAACACCGTAGTTCGACCCAAAGAGACTGAAAGATGAATTGACTGATGATGAACTGCTTGCTTGTCTATGCTCAAGTGTATGACCTGTCTGGCTCAGGTGCAAACTGTCTTGCATTAGACGGAAGAAGCAAGTTCTCGTTTGTGAGTGAGTGAGATGAGAAAAGAATCCCGAAGGAGACGATTATTGCTTGTTTTTGTGTTTTCAGTCTTTTATTGCTCTTTGAAGTTTGTCATAAGAAAATGAGCTTAAGCCTAAACCAACGGGTTAGTAAACTCATCACATCATCCCTCTGATTAGGGGTAATGAGAATACCTTAAGTGTGAAGTCAGATTCTCACACTTAATCACCATGGTGTAGGATTAAGATCATTAACCTGCTTGTGATTATTTAGATGTTTTTGGTATTTTTGTTTAGTGTTGAGTAATGAGGTTAAGCCATAATCAAGGATTAAACAGACTCATTACACCATCCTAATAGAAGGATAATAGGTGAGAATGTTTAAGCTGAGGAAAGCTCCTCAACTTAATCCATGATTAGGGATTAAACTCATGACAAAACAAGCCTTTGATTAAGTGGATTTTACTTAATGATATGATGATGAAGTGAATTTTATGATTTGTAAGACAACTTGAGGGGGACTTGTCCATTAACACTAGGGTTAGTCCTTCTTAACCATTTAAGGAAGAATTAGAACCCTGATGCAAGGCCCAAGTTACAAGTGTGATGTCTTGATGATTATTATGTGAATTGATTAAGAGATTTAAACACATTAAGGGTTTAACACTTAGGATTAAAGTTATACACTCCATCCTAATAGAAGGATGCAGGCATAAGCTTAATCACAAAGCCTTAAAGCCTTTAGGGTTTAGTCCCTGATTATGAGATGAGAAGAGAAGACTCAAAGAGACACAAAGGTAAAACTATGAGGGGAGACTAATCAAGACCCTAATTCATTGTCATGCTTGGTTGTTCCTAAGGTTTGTGAGGTTTTCAGGAACAATCTTCAAAGGAGCCACCAGGAAGCAGATGAACAAGATCAAGAGAAGCAAAGCAACTTGCTTCATTCAAGAAGTCAAGTCACTTGAAGAAAGAAAGTGGGAGGAGAAAGAATGAGCAAGCTCAAACTCAAACACATATAGAAATGCAGCAATGGATGCAAGAGAGATGAGAAGAAAAGTTATGAGAAGTGAAGGCAAATTCACTTCTCAAGTTACTTACCACCTGAAATGTTAGGAAGAAATGCAATGCAATGCTAGATGGGATGAAATGGTATGAAGCAAAACAAAACCAGAAGCATGTTGATGATGATAATGATGCTATGAGATGATATAAACATGAGGCAGCACATGGGAATGTTCATACAAGATCATGGATGCAGATGATGCAAGTTAAGGAGCATGAATGAACATGAAAAGTTATGAAGCACACAAGGTAAATGACATGGCAAATATGTGATGCAATGATCAAACATGCTTCCTACATGTCTTAAGATGTCAAATGGAACACAAGCATGCATAAAATGCAAAGACAAGTCATGTTATGCAAGAGGATGCAAGAGGTATGCAAATGAAAGTTCAAATTAGGGTTTATGGACAATGCGTCAAACAAAACCCAAAACAGAAGCAAACCCTAAGATAAAAAATGGAAAATGCCACCCAAAGAAACCCTAAACCTATACTAAACCAAGGTCCAAAGGGGAGGTCTCAACTCTTAACCAATCTCAAGTTATGAATTTTCTAAGTTATTAGGGTTTTTTAGGGTTCTTAACAAAAGAAATGCCAAACAATTGGAAAATGCAAGATCAAATCATGGCCATTTTATCCTAGAAACTACATGCTAAACATAAAACAATGCAAGAAGAACCAATGTCCAACTCTTCCTAGATAGGCAGAAATGAATTTTTGAACCCATGATCAAAATAATGCATAAAAAATGATTTAATTCAATGAAAAATTCTTAAAATGCATCAAGATCAAAAAAGAAATTTGGTTTGAAGGTTGGACAATGTTTCTAAATACCTTAGAACATCTCATGAATTTTTTTGTAATTTTTAAATACCTAAAAGTATTTTTAATTAATTAATTCCCATTAATCAATTAAAAATAATCTTTTAAATACTTAAAAATACTTTTTTAATGATAAAAAATAAAATAAAAATATTTTTGTGTCATAAAAATTAATAAAACTCTAAGGAAAAAGTTTCATAATTTTTAGGAATTTTTTACTATTTTAAAATAAATATGCAAATAAAAGGAAAAGAAAATAAATTAAAATTAAATAAAAGGAGAAGTAATCAGGATGGAGGGCCAGGATTGGGTCTGGATTCAAATTGGTTGACTGGCGCGTGAATGGAGGGTCTGGATTCAATCTGGCCAAATTAATTTAATTACGAATTAATTAAAACTAATTAAGTGGATTAGGGCATAATGACATGATCTGGACCATTCACTAGCGCGCGGGAAGCAGCATCCAAGGGTCCAAGTTTAAAGTTCACTAATTAATGACGCTTAGCCCTAATCACCTTCAGGCTGCCGGAGAAGACTTCCGGTCGTCTTCTCCGGCGAGCAACTCCCCTGAAAACTTCCCAACTCACTCAAATCGTATCAAAAATGAAAACTAAGAAATGGGAAATGTTCCTTACACACTCACGAATCAAACCCCTCTCTCAAAACAAATTTCTTTTCCCTAACTAAGTTGAATTGAAGAAGATAAAAACTAGGGCACGCAAGTTTCAGAGAGAAATTAAATGCTCATTTCAAAGCCATTTTCGAAACCAATGACATCAGGATGATCAGTGAAGCACATAGAACAAGTTTATAACATGAAAAATGATTTCTGGAAAAATATTTTTCAAGCTACCTGAGATTCGAAGCTTTCAACTTGATGACTTTCTGGCCACCTCCTTCAGTGCAAACCACTCCACTTGGTCCCCAGATGATGTTTGAATGCTCAAGAAGAGTTTATGATGGCTGGATAATGAGTTTGACCAGTTTCTGCTTCAGCTCAGTTGGAAATGGCTATGGTGAAATAGGCAGCTTCAGGCCATTGTGAGGGGTGGTTTTGACTCCTTGTGGTATGCTTGACTTGTTGGTGAAGAAAGATGAGGTGTTTGATGGCTGGATGAAGGGATTCGATGAGTTCTGGTTTGGAAGGTGAGGAATGGTGAAGCTCAGGTCAGGCTTGTTTCAGGCTTGAGCTTTGGTGGTTTTAGGTCTATGAAGTATGGTGAGTTGAATGGTGAAGATGGTTTTTGTGTTTGCAAGCTGTGTAGGCAGATTCGAAGCAACTTGCAAGATGAGGTGATTTTGTGAATGTCATCAATGAAGTGTTTTCAGCCTTGCTAGATGTATGGAATGGCTTGCCCTTTGTCCACATAACTCTCTCTCATTGGTCAGATGATTGGACATGTGCTTTATTGATTGGTAAGTCACCTTTTGCAAAAAGTCAAATAATGTGTAAGAGAAGTATGGCTCATGATCTAGGCAAGTACATGGGCTGGTTCTGGTGCAGCAAGGTGAGGTGAGAGGCTAGCAAAGTGTAGTAACCAATGCAGCAAGTTGTAGGAAGTGATCATGAAGATTTTGCAAGTTGTAACTTTTTGGTTCACATGTGAAAAGTCTTGTTACATGAACCATAACCATGGGCATTCTTGGTTCAAATCTGAATTTTATGACTTAGAGAATGTTTTCATACTGGTTTGGAATGAATTAGAGGTTGCAATTGGCCTTGGTCCATGATTTTGCAAAATTCTCACTTAGGGCATGCCTTGAAAATCAATGATTTTAGCCAACTTTGTCACACCATAACTTTTGATCCAAAAAGAGTTTGATCATGTTCTTGTACTTTTTGAAAAGGGAAAGATGAGATCTACAACTTTCATGACCAAAGTTTTTTCATTTGAAGCATTTTTGGATCAAGAATCAAGGCTTGAAAAATGACCTAAAATGATGCATTCTTGAAAAGTCAACTATGCCCAAAAAGTCAACATTTGCAAAAACCCTAAATTCTTGATTTTTGTGAACTTCAACCTTCTTCCATGACCAAATAAAGATCATATACACTCAAAATGATGAAGATCACCCATTGGTTAGGTCATTGGGGGCCTCAGATGCCCTGATTTTACACTGACTTGTCTGAAAAGTCAACCCTTGATCAGATGACTTCCCCATGGAATTTGTTCATGAAAATTGATATGAATACTCCCTATACCATATAGAGACCAATGGAAACAAGAATGACCAAAAAATTTGGGGTTATGGCCTCTGAAACCAAAACCCTAATTTTAGGTCAACTGTGCAGTCAATCCTGGCTCTGCATCCACTCAAACCCTAGTTCTTGTGATTCTTTTGCATTTTTGACTTTGAGAGGGTGTACTATGATGCTTGAACACATATGGATCCCTTTGAAGTGATTGGTTGCCTTTGGAGTGGCTCAAGAAGCCCTGAGATTGCTCAGATTACAAACCCTAGGTGCAGATGACTTATAAACCATGCAGTGAATCAAAAATGAGATGTGAGATGATATGATTGTGCTTATGCATATGAGAATGATCACAAGCCATGGTGAAATGGGTGAGGGAAAATTTGGGGTGTTTACACCGGGGCACAATGGTATGCTTGTTTCGGGATGTCATTTCATTTGCATACTTCATTCAATAAAACCAATGGACGTTTCATTTTCGTAAATATTGCGCTCCTTGTCTTTCTTTTATTATTATTTCTATTTTATCAGCTATGTGTTCTTACACATACCCACATCACTAAAATGCAGATCTTCATCCACTCTGGATCCTGTTGATAACAGTTCCACTATTGCCAATTATAATTTCGAGAATCCGATCTATCAAGCTGAAGATAGGAAGAAGGAAGATTGTGAGGTACCTGTAGAGCTTGCTAGGTTGTTGCAACAAGAAGAAAAAGCTATACAGCCACATGAAGAGCCAATCGAAGTTGTGAATCTAGGAACTAAGGAAAACATGAAAGAGGTCAAGATATGGGCTGAATTAGAAGATGGTGTTAAGAACAGACTAATCCAGATGTTACGTGACTATGTGGAGATCTTTGCTTGGTCATATGAAGATATGCCAGGGTTGGATACTGATATTGTGGTTCACCGTCTGCCAGTAAAGGAAGACTGTCATCCAAAGAAGCAAAAGGTTCGTCACATGCATCCTGAATTGTCAGAAAAGATTAAAGCAGAGGTGATGAAACAATTTGATGCAGGGTTCTTAGCTGTGACTTCTTATCCTCAATGGGTTGCAAACGTGGTACCGGTACCTAAGAAGGATGGTAAGGTATGCATGTGTGTGGATTACAGGGATTTGAATAAGGCCAGTCCTAAAGATGACTTTCCACTTCCACATATTGATGTTTTGATAGACAACACTGCTCAGCATAAGTTATTCTCTTTCATGGATGGTTTCTCTGGTTATAATCAGATTAAGATGCCACCAGAAGATATGGAGAAGACTACATCTGTTACACAATGGGGCACTTTTTGTTATAAGGTGATGCCATTTGGTTTGAAGAACGCTGGGGCAACATATCAGCGTGCTATGGTGGCTTTGTTTCATGATATGATTCACCATGAGATAGAGGTATATGTGGATGATATGATAGCCAGGTCCCAAAATGAGGAACAACACCTTGATCATCTGTGCAAGTTGTTTGAGAGGTTGAAGAAGTATAAACTGAGATTGAATCCAATCAAGTGTACTTTTAGAGTTAGGTCTGGTAAACTCCTGGGTTTCATTGTCAGTGGAAAGGGTATTGAAGTGGATCCTGCAAAAGTAAAAGCCATACAAGAGATGCATGTTCCCCGTAATGAGAAGGAAGTCAGAGGTTTCTTAGGACGACTGAATTACATTGCAAGATTTATTTTTCGGCTAACTGCTACCTGTGAGCCAATCTTCAAGTTGTTGAAGAAAGATCAGGTAATGGAATGGAATGACGAGTGCCAGGTAGCCTTTGATGAAATCAAGAGATACCTCCAAGAACCTCCAATTTTGATGCCACCAGTTGATGGAAGACCCTTGATTATGTACTTAACAGTATTAGAAAACTCAATGGGGTGTGTGTTGGGGCAACATGACGAGTCTGGTCGAAAAGAGCAGGCAATATACTACCTTAGCAAAAAGTTTACCGACTGTGAAATAAGATACTCACTGCTCGAGAAAACTTGATACGTTTTGGCATGGGCTGCTCGCCGACTAAGACAATATATGTTGACTCATACTACCTTGTTGATTTCAAAGATGGATCCAATCAAGTACATATTCGAGAAACCTGCTCTCTCCGGACGAATAGCGAGATGGCAAATGATTTTAACAGAATATGATATACACTACACCACTCAGAAATCAATTAAGGGCAGTGTGGTAGCTGATCATTTAGCTCATCAAGCAGTGGATGATTATTAGTCAATGAATTTTGAGTTCCCGGATGAAGATATTATGATTGTTAATAAAGAACCTAGACAATATGACAGACCTGAACAGGGATCCCGATGGACTATTGGTTTTGATGGAGCTTCTAATGCGCTTGGTAATGGTGTTGGTGTTGTGATCATTTCCCCTGAAGGTTGTCATACCCCAATTACTGCTAGACTTTGTTTCTATTGTACCAATAACATGGCTGAATATGAAGCATGTATCATGGGTATCAAAGCTGCCATTGAGATAAAGATTCAGTTTTTGGACGTATATGGAGATTCAGCCCTGGTAGTCAGTTAGATTAAAGGATATTGGGATACCAAGCACCCAAATCTCATTCCTTACAGAGGGCATGTGTTGTCTTTCATCCCATATTTTGAAGAGATTACCTTTGGACATATCCCACGAGAAAAGAATCAGTTAGCATACGCTTTAGCCACCATGGCATCTATGTTTGAGATTAGTTGGGATGATGAAGCTCCCAGAATCACTATTGATAGATTTGAGAAGCCTGCATATTGTAATGAGATTGATACTGAAAGAGTAGAGGGAAAGCCTTGGTTCTATGAGGTGAAGAGGTATCTTGAAGCTCAGGAGTTCCCTGAAGGGGCATCTGTCAATGATAAGAAGTTTTTGAGGAGGTTTTCTGATAAGTTCTTCTTGAGTAATGGAATTTTGTACAAGCGCAATCATGATTCGACTTTGCTTCATTGTGTAGATAAAAAGGAAGCAACCGAGATTATGGAAGACATGCATGATGGGATCTTTGGCACTCATTCTAGTGGTCATGCCATGGCAACGAAGATATTGAGAGCAGGTTACTATTGGTCTACCATGGAAGCTGACTGCTATCAACATTCCAAAACATGTCACAAGTGTCAGATTTATGTTGATAAGGTGCATGTACCTCTAGTTCCATTGAATGTGTTGACTGCTCCTTGGCCTTTTGCCATGTGGGGCATTGATATGATTGGTGAGATCAAGCCTGTTGCTTCTAATGGACATCGCTTCATTCTTATTGCCATTGACTACTTTACAAAGTGGGTGGAGGCATCCTCATTTGCATCTGTTACTAAGAATGTTGTGGCTCGATTCATTAAGAATAATCTCATATGTAGGTATGGCATCCCTGAAAGGATTATCACAGATAATGGCTCTAATCTGAATAACACTATGATTACTGACCTATGCACGCATTTCAAGATTAAGCATCATAATTCTTCTCTGTATCGTCCAAAGATGAATGGTGCAGTAGAAGCTGCCAATAAGAACATCAATAAGATTCTACAGAAGATGACTGTTACCGATAAGGATTGGCATGAGATGTTACCATTTGCTCTTCATGGTTATCGTACTACAATACGTACTTCAACAGGGGCAACCCCATTCTCCTTAGTCTATGGTATGGAAGCAGTTCTACCCATTGAGGTTCAGATCCCTTCCTTGAGAATCATGAAGGATGCAGGCTTGGATGAAGATGAATGGATTCAGACTCGACTTGACCAAATAAATTTGATTGATGAAAAAAGGCTGGAAGCTGTTTGTCACAGTCAGATGTACCAGAAACGGATGATCAAATCTTTTAATAAGAAGGTTAAGCAAAAGGTATATCAGACTGGAGACTTGGTAATCAAGCGTATCGTATTACCACGGGGTGATCCTAGGGGCAAGTGGACTCCTACATATGAAGGACCATTTGTAGTCAAAAAGGTATTTTCAGGAGGTGCCATGATGCTTACTACTATGGATGGTGAATTTTCCCACAGCCCGTAAACGCAGACATAGTTAAAAAATACTACGCATAAAAAGAGACCCGCTAGGTTGACTGGCCTAGGCAAAAATAAGGGCATCCCGGCGAACCAAAAGGGTTTGGGAAAAAATTAGGGATATATATATAAAAGATTGTACACCCGGTGTCGCTCCCAAAAGATGAGACCGGGCTCAAATATGGTACAGACGCGAACGGTCGGCGAAAAGAGGGTGCGAGAACACACAGGAGTGAACTCACATGGAATGAAAAGAGTCGCCAGCTAGGCATTTTTATCCCGGAGGAAAGGTAATGCTGCATAGACCTAGAAAAGATGGATAAGACGGTTGCGAACCAGAGAGACTGAGAAAGGGGGTTGGTTACAACCTGGGAAGGTATTAGCACCCAGATTGTCCGTCGTACTCGACGGGATCCACGCTTAAAAGATTTGTGTTTTAAAGGGGTAGTGTCAGTGCAATTTTGTGTATAAAGAGCTGGAAAAGGATGTACAGGTGTCAGTGTAAGAACAAGAATAGGATGCTCAAGATCATGAGGCTTAAAAGAATGAAACTGAAAGGAGGGGGAATATACAGAGACTTTTGTTCGATAACTGTTAAGTTATGCCTACGTATCCTCTCGTGCAATGAGGAAGTCAGAACACCGTAGTTCGACCCAAAGAGACTGAAAAATGAATTGACTTGTGAACTTCTTGCTTGTCTATGCTCAAGTGTATGACCTGTCTGGCTCAGGTGTAAACTGTCTTGCATTAGACGGAAGAAGCAAGTTCTCGGTTATGAGTGAGTGTGATGAGAAAAGAATCCCGAAGGAGACAATTATTGTTTGTTTTTGAGTTTTCAATCTTTTATTGCCTTTTGAAAGTTTGTCATAAGTTAATGAGCTTAAGCCTAAACCAGTGGGTTAGTAAACTCATCACATCTTCCCTCTGATTAGGGGTAATGAGAATACCTTAAGTGTGAAGTCAGCTTCTCACACTTAATCACCTTTGATGTAGGATTAAGATCATTAACCTACTTGTGATTATTTAGATGTTTTTTTTTGTTTTTGTTTAGTGTTAAGTAATGAGATTAAGCCATAATCAGGGATTAAACAGACTCATTACACCATCCTAATAGAAGGATAATAGATGAGAATGTTTAAGCTGAGGAAAGCTCCTCAACTTAATCCATGATTAGGGATTAAACTCATGACAAAACAAAGCCTTTATTAAGTGGATTTTAACTAATGGTAAGATGATGAAGTGATTTTTAGGGTTTGTAAGACAACTTGAGGGGGACTTGTCCATTAACACTAGGGTTAGTCCTTCTTAACCAATTAAGGAAGAATTAGAACCCTAACGCAAGGCCCAAGTTACAAGTTTGATGTCTTGATGATTATTAAGTGGATTGATTAGAGGATTTAAACACGTTAAGGGTTTAACACTTAGGATTAAAGTTATACACTCCATCCTAATAGAAAGATGCAGGCATAAGCTTAATCACAAAGCCTTAAAACCTTTAGGGTTTAATCCCTGATTATGAGGTGAGAAGAGAAGACTCAAAGAGACACAAAGGTAAAACTAAGTGGGGAGACTAATCAAATCCCTAATCATTGTCATACTTGGTTGTTCCTAAGGTTTGTGAGGTTAACAAGAAAAATCTTCAATGGAACCACCAGGAAGCAGATGAAAGGATCAGGAGAAGCAAAGTAACTTGCTTCATTTAAGAAGACAAGTCACTTGAAGAAAGAAAGTAAGAAGAAGAAGAAAGAGCAAGCTCAATCTCAAACACAAAGTAAAATGCAGCAATGATGCATAAGAGGGATGAAAAGAAATTGTGAGAAGTGAAGGCAAATTCACTTCTCAAAACAACTTACCACCTGAAAAGTTAGTGAAGGAAATGCAATGCAATGCAAAATGAGATGAAATGGCATGATGCAAACCAAAACCAGAAGCATATATGAGATGATAATGATGCTATGAAATGATGCAAACATGAATCAAGACATGGGGATGATCACATGAACAAATGGATGCAAATGGAGCAAGTTTAGAACTATGAACACACATGGAAAGTTATGAGATGCAAATGACATACAACATGGCAAATACATGATGCAATGATCAAACATGCTTTCAACATATCTTAAGATGTCTAATGAATCAAATGAATGCATAAAATGTCATGGAAAGTCATGTTATGCAAGCAAATGCAAGATGTATGCAAAAGGAAGCCCAAATTAGGGTTTATGATCAATGCATCAAACAAAAACCAAAATCAGAAGCAAACATCAAGATAAAAAATTGAAAATGCATTCAAAGGAACCCTAAACCTACACAAACTCACTGCCCAAAGGAGGGATTCTAACTCTTAACCTAATGTAAGTTATGAATTTTCTAAGTTTCCTAGGGTTTTAGGGTACCTTAACAAGAAAAATGCCAAACAAATTGAAAATGAAAGATCAAATCATGCCAATTTAATCTCACAAACTACATGTTATGCAAAACACAATGCAAAAAGAATCAAAGTCCAACTCCCAATGGATAGGCAGAAATGATTTTTTGAAGTTTGGATCAAAATAATGCTTTGAAATTGAATTAATTCCATGAAAAATTGTAAAAATGCATCAAGATCAAAAAAGAAATTTGGTTTGAGGGTTGGACAATGTTTCTAAATGATTATGAAGGTTTCATGAATTTTTTGGTGATTTTTAAATACCTAAAAGTATTTTTAATTAATTAATTTTCATTAATTAATTAAAAATAAACTTTTAAATGTTTTAAAAATATTTTTTAATGCAAAAAATAAAAATAAAAATGTTTTTGGTTTCTGAAATTAAATAAAAGTTTATACAAAAAATTTCAGAATTTTTAAAATCGTTTTGCTATTTTTAATAAATATGGGAAAACAAATGAAATAAAATGAAAAATAAAAATGAATTAAACTGAAAATGGGAAAAGTCAACACATCCAAGGGCCATGGTTTGAATTCACACGCGCGGGAAGAGACTTGGCGCCACATCCAAGGGCTGAGATTCAAATTCGCTAATTAAATGATTAAGCCCTAATCCTGCCCTAATCACTCTCAGGCGACCGGAACACTGTTCCGGTCGTCTTCTCCGGCTATCTCATCCCTCAATCTCTCTCAATATGCCATGAAATCATGCCAAACTCTCCAGAATCAATCATTAATCATCACTAAACCTAAACCCCACCCTAAAATCCATTCATTTCCACTGAAACATGAGGCACGAATCAAAACGGAAAACAACACAAAAATTTCAGAGATCAAATACATCCTACACACGCAACCATTTTCAATGATTCAAAGCTTAAAATGATCAGCACATCACATAGAATCAGTTTGTAACTCAAAACACAAGTTCTGGAAAAATGTTTTTGGATGATACCTGAGATGGAGCTTTCGATTCCAGAGCTTCCAAGCTGTTTCTTTGGCTCAAATCTACTCCACTGATCCTCCTAAGAAGCTTGCAGGGTTTGTTTGAAGTTTGCAATGGCTGGTTTGAGAGTTTGCTTGAGTTCTGTTCAATGGCAGGTGGTGATCGTGTTTTTGATTCAATGGCTTTCAGGCTGTTTTGAAGGTTGGTTTGTGTTCAGTGAAGCATGGTGAGATTGTTGGTGAAGTTTGTTTGTGTGTTTGTGGCTTGTGTGATGATTTTCGAAGGCTCTTGCAAATGAAAGTGAAAATGAGAATGCTGAGTTGTGGTGTGTTTCAGGCTTGTGTTGTAGTTGCTTTGGCTTGCTTTTTGCTTGTATAAACAATTGGGACTGGTCAGAAGATGTGATGTGTGCTTTATTGATTGGTATGGGTCCTTTTGCCAAAATGTCAAAGTTGGTGTAAGAGAAGTATGGGCTACTTTCTAGCCAAGTACAAAGAGTGTGTCCTGCGCAGCATGATGTGGGGAAAGGCCTAGGATGGTTCAGCAAGCTAGCAAGCAAGTGGATGGTAAACTATGATGAGTTTTGCAACTTGCCTTACTTTTGATCTTTGTGAAATATCTTGATCCATAGGCCACAAAAGTGAGAAGTTTCTTGGCCCATTCTGATTTTTAGGTCTTGCATGATCATGTTGTGAAGTTTAGGAATGCATTTGATGCCTTAATTTGCCTTGAGAAGTGAGTTTGCAACTTGGCCTCCTTGGTGCATAACTTGAAATTTAGTGATTTTTGCCAACTTTGACAAGCCATAACTTTTGATCCAAAATGAATTAGGTCACGTTCTTGTACTTTTTGAAAAGGGAATGATCCATTCTACAACTTTCATGACCAAAGTTTTTTCATTTGAAGCTTTTTTTGAATCAAAAAGTAAAGGTTGAAAAAGTTGCCTAAAATGACAATTTCATTAAAGTCAAACTTGCCCAAAAAGTCAACTTTGCAAAAGACTTGAAATTCTTGAATTTTGTGAACTTCCAACATCTTCCATGATCAAATAAAGATCATATACAATCAAAATGATGAAGAACACCCTTTGGTTGGGTCATTGGGGGCCTCAGATGCCCTGATTTTGCACTGACTTGCTTGAAAAGTCAACTCTTGATCAGATGAATTCCCCATGGAATTTCTTCATGAAAATTGATATACATACTCCCTATACCATATAGAGACCAATAGAAACAAGAATGACCAAAAAATTTGGAGTTATGGCCTCTGAAACCAAAACCCTAATTCTAGGTCAACTGTGCAGTCAAGCCTGGCTCTGCTTCCATACCATCCTCAGTTCTTGTGATTCTTTGACATTATTGACTTTGAGAGGATATAATATGATACTTGAACACACATGGACCTCTTTGAAGTGATTGATGACCTTTGGAGTGGCTCAAGAAGTCCTTGGATAGCTCAGATCACAAACCCTAGATGCAGATGACTTAGAATCAATGCAGTGAATCAAAAATGTGGTATGAGATGCTATGGTTGAGATTATGTATATGAGGATATCACAAGCCATGGTGTGAATGGGTGAGGGCAAATTTGGGGTGTTTACAGCTGCCCCTATTCAAACATGAGTTAGCTGTGCAGGATGTAAGCGACGGCTTAACAGACAAACAAGATAACTTGTGGTTGAATACCAAAGACAATCCAAAATTTGCACTCACAGAATGAAGAAGAAAAGGGATATAGATTGTAAAATAAAATAAAGTATATTGTAAAGTGTGGGCGACGGAGGACGACCGTCGAGCAGAGGACGACTGCTGGGTAAAGAGTCATGACGGGGACGGCCGACATGCTGAAAAAAGTGCGGAAAATAAGGCAATGACGGGGACGGCCGACATGCTAGGGATAAAAAGAATTATGATGGGGACGGCCATCAAGTAAAGCTGTAAAATTCTCTGGAGATTAATGAAAAATGATGGGGACGGCCATCAAGTTCATAAAGTAACCGACGATGGGGACGACCATCGGGCTAAATTGATGAAGGACGATCATCAGGAAAAGGAAAAGGGACCACGACGGGGACGGCCATCGGGTTAAAGAATAAATGAAATAAACAGATGATGAGGGACGGTCATCAAAGGTGAAGGACGATCACCTAGCAGGGGATGGCTGCTCTGTTGGGTATAAGATGAGGGACGGTCATCTAAGGTGAAGGACGATCTCCTGGCAGGGTACGGCTGCCGAAACTATCGCGACATAGGACGAATGCCGGATAAAAGGTCAACGATGGGGACGGCCATCGGACGAGCATGATGAAGGACGATCATCAAGAGGTGGAGGACGACCACCTAGCAGGGCACGGCTGCTCTCAGGGTTTATCATGACACAGGACGAATGTCAGATAAGCAAAGTCATCAATGGGGACGGCCATTGGATAAAATGATGAAGGACGATCATCAAAAGGTGGAGGACAACCACCTAGCAGGGGACGGCTGCTAAATATCACGACATAGGACGAATGTCTGACAGAAGATCAACGATGGGGACGGCCATCGGACGAGCATGACGGAAGACGACCATCAAGAGGTGGAGGACGACCACCTAGCAGGGGACGGCTGCTCTCAGGGTTTATCATGACATAGGACGAATGTCAGATAAAAAAAGAAATTTGCTTTGTTGGTGATCTACTGGGGAATAGTAAACACGGACGAGTGTTTACATCCAAGAAATAAAAGGTATAAGTGTTTAGATGTTTGTGTATAGATTAAAGATGCGGACGAGCATCCTTAAGACTATGATACGGACGAGTATCGGGTAGAAACAAAAATTGACACGCGTTCAGAGATGATGATACGGACGAGTATCAACTGGTTAACAGAGAACACGGACGAGTGTTGAATCTGAGGGGACTCTTCTGGGGAATAGTAGACACAGA
Source organism: Lathyrus aphaca (assembly GCA_963966055.1). Lineage (NCBI taxonomy): Eukaryota > Viridiplantae > Streptophyta > Magnoliopsida > Fabales > Fabaceae > Lathyrus > Lathyrus aphaca. The sequence continues at coordinate 232,528,398 of OZ014524.1, forward strand.
CGAGTGTCTATATTCAAGAAAGCAAGAGTGTTTGACACAGTGTATGGATTAAAGATGCGGACGAGCATCCTTATGACTATGATACGGACGAGTATCAGGTAGAAACAAACGCTTGACGCATGTTCTGAGATGATGGTACGGACGAGTACCAACTGGTTAACAAAGAACACGGACGAGTGTCGAATCTGTGGGGATATAAATGCTATATACAAGATACGGACGAGTATCTGTATAAGCATGATTGGTGTATATTTAAGTGTTTAATCTGCTGGAGAGAGTGACACAGACGAGTGTCAAGAAAAGTATAGTATACACAAGTGTCTGATATACAAAGTGTTTATGTTGCTGTGCCAGGGAAAGTGACATGGACGGATGTCAAGGAAATGTATATATAAGTATCTGTGAGTGCAAAGGGGACACTTTGGCTTTCTGCCGGGGATATGACACGGACGAGTGCCACAAGGAGTATATACTGGTGTTTGTGAATGTAAGGCAACTGCTTTAGCTTTAGCTCTCTGCTGGGGAATCTGGGGGAAGCATTTTGTATATTGTTGATGGATTGTCGATATTCTCAAGTGTTTGATTCAGAACATGGCTTATGATTATGCAATATGTTGGATTTTTGCCGTAATGCTCCGTATTAGACGGAATGCTACGCTTTGTGGGTGAATATGATGCGAATGCTATGATTATGCCAAGATACCGATCCAGGATTCGGATCCCGATGCTACGAAGATCTCTGGTTGATCTGCTTGAAATGGACATCCCAGCTGGGGATGAGATCATTGGTACATTTGATGAGATGATATCCGCTTGGGGGGATAGGTCGCTGATAGACCCATCCTGATAATGAGGGACCCAGCTGGGGTTTGTAGAAGCTTTCTTCACTCTGTTGTGATTCCTTCAAGCGTTGCTCTTCTGGATAGAGGCTGAAGCTCTGTGGGGAGATGGTTCCCTGACTTTTGTACTTGGCTGAGGTGGAAGAATGATTGGCACCTTGGTTGGGAGAAGTAACAAGTGGTAACTCAGCTGGGGAGAAAACACTTTGAGTGAGTGTTGATTTGCCAATTTGCTGGGATGAAGCTTACATGCCCCATGTTGCGCTTCGGATACCTGCGATCCTGCAAAGATAGGGAAACGCACAAGTAATCCCGAGATATCTTTTACTGGATCCCGTTATGAGAGTTCAGACACTCCCGGGAGTAAATATATTCCCTGCAAGCATGTATTTATCATTTTTGAAGATAATCATATGTATTCATGCAATCAGTTTTTCTTAAGACATCAGACATTTTTGCAAATAAAATGTACAAGACGAAAACATGACTGAAAATCTGATTTTATTAATTCATGTGCCCTGAATTGGCGAGATACAGTCAAAGAAACAAATCCCCTGAAATGAGGAGATTGTTACAAATTGAGAAACAAAATACTGGCAATGTTGTCGACACTTCAAGGGGCTTCCCTTCTGCTATGACTCGTATGACATTTGACGTTCTTCTCGTCTTGCTTTCTGAAGGAGGCTGATTCTGACAGAAGCTTGATCCTTTCGAGGCCTACCAAGTTGTAGGTGATACAGACGAATTCAGAATGCAGTCGTTCGCTTATTCCCTTATTTTGCATGGATCGCCCTTTCGGGTTTTCAATCCATCGGGATACCCATTTTTGCCTGAGTTGTCCAATGCGGCTTTTCAACTCAGCGGGTGTACATTTTTTGTTTATTTTCCCTTACTTTTGCACGAGTCTTTTATTCTGTTTTTGACTCGCCGGGATGCCCTATTTTTGCCTGGACTTACATTCTGTTTTTGTGTCCAGCGGGTCATTTTTATGCGAAGTATTTTTTAACTGCATCTGAATTCACAGGGGACGGGAAGTCTTCACCATCCATAGTGCTGAGCATCAGTGCTCCACCGGAGAAAACTTTCTTTACTACAAATGGTCCTTCATAATTCGGAGTCCACTTGCCCCTGTGGTCTGTATGAGGAGGGAGGATTCTTTTCAGCACAAGATCTCCTACTTGGTACTCTCGGTGCCTGACTTTCTGATCGAAGGCTTTCTTCATTCTTTTCTGATATAACTGCCCATGACAGATTGCAGCCAATCTTTTCTCTTCAATCAGACTCAGTTGTTCGTATCGGGACCGGACCCATTCAGCTTCGTTCAGCTTAACATCCATCAATACCCGTAGGGAGGGTAATTCAACTTCAACAGGTAGGACTGCTTCCATACCATACACAAGCTGATACGGTGTTGCCCCAGTGGATGTTCTGATTGACGTGCGGTACCCATGCAAGGCAAACGGTAGCATTTCATGCCAGTCTTTGTAGGTGATTACCATCTTCTGCACAATCTTCTTGATATTCTTATTAGCTGCCTCGACAGCGCCATTCATCTTTGGCCTGTAAGGAGAAGAATTGTGGTGTTGGATCTTGAAGTCCCGGCACAGCTCTGCCATCATTTTGTTGTTCAAGTTTGAACCATTATCAGTAATGATTCGCTCGGGAACTCCATATCGACAGATGATATCCCTCTTCAGAAATCTGGCTACCACTTGCCTGGTAACATTTGCATAGGAAGCTGCTTCGACCCACTTGGTGAAATAGTCAATGGCAACCAGGATGAATCTGTGGCCATTCGAAGCAGTTGGCTCAATCTTGCCAATCATGTCAATACCCCACATAGCAAAGGGCCAGGGTGAAGACATCACATTCAAAGGATTGGGAGGCACATGCACCTTATCCGCATAAATCTGGCATTTATGGCATTTTCTGGCGTAGGCACAACAGTCGGCATCCATTGTGATCCAGTAATAGCCTGATCTTAGCAACTTCTTAGCCATGGCATGCCCTCCCGCATGGGTACCAAAGGATCCTTCGTGCACTTCATGCATCAACAAGTCTGCTTCTGTTCTATCAACGCATCTGAGGAGTACCATATCAAAGTTTCTCTTGTACAGGGAACCATCAGTATTCAAGAAGAAACTTCCAGCAAGTCTTCTCAAAGTCTTCTTATCATTGGAAGATGCCCCAGGTGGGTATGTTTGATCCTCCAAGAAGCACTTAATGTCATGGAACCAAGGCTTATCATCCTTGACAACATCTGCTGCGAACACATATGCTGGTCTGTCAAGTCTGGACACTGAAATCTGAGGTACAAAGTTGGCAGTCTGAACTTTGATCATGGATGAAATGGTAGCTAGGGCATCTGCAAACTGATTCTCGTCTCGAGGGATATACTCGAGCTTGACTGTTGTAAAGAAAGTCAATAACCTCCTTGTATAATCCCTGTAAGGTATCAGATGATCCTGGTGGGTGTACCACTTGCCGTTAGTTTGATTGATTACCAGAGCTGAATCTCCGAACACGGTCAATGTCTTGATCCTGAGGTCAATGGCTTCCTCGAGACCCATAATGCAAGCTTCGTATTCAGCTTCGTTGTTAGTGCAGTTGAAAGTGAGTTTTGCCGAGAAAGGCATGTGAACTCCATTAGGTGTAATGAGTACTGCACCAACGCCACGACCATTCATATTAACAGCCCCATCAAACATCATAGTCCATTCTTCTTCCGGGTCAGGCCCTTCAGTGTGAACAGGCTATTCATGATCTTTTGCTTTTATGAACATGATGTCTTCATCAGGGAAGTCAAATCTCATAGGCTGGTAATCATCAATAGGTTGCTCAGCAAGATATTCAGACAATACACTGCCCTTGATGGCTTTCTGAGATGTGTATTGAATATCATATTCTGTGAGGATCATTTGCCATCTTGCAACCCGTCCGGTAAGCGCTGGCTTCTCGAATATGTACTTAACTGGGTCCATTTTTGAGATCAATAAAGTGGTATGGGTCAACATATACTGTCTCAGTCGGCGAGCAGCCCACGCTAAAGCACAGCAAGTTTTCTCGAGCAGTGAATAACGTTGTTCACAGTCGGTAAACTTTTTGCTTAGGTAGTATATTGCATACTCTTTTCGACAAGACTCATCATGCTGGCCCAACACACACCCCATCGACTCTTCTAATACTGTCAAGTACATGATCAGAGGTCTTCCTTCAACTGGAGGCATCAGGATTGAAGGTTCTTGTAAGTACTCCTTGATTTTGTCAAAAGCCCTATGGCAGTCTTCGTTCCACCTGACCGTTTGTTCTTTTCTTAGCAGTTTGAACAAGGGTTCGCAGGTTGCTGTAAGGTGAGATATGAACCTTGAGATGTAGTTCAATCGACCTAAGAACCCTCGAACTTCTTTTTCTGACTTTGGTGCAGGCATTTCTTGAATGGCTTTGACTTTATCAGGGTCCACTTCAATCCCTTTTTCACTTACAATAAAGCCCAGTAGCTTACCGGATCGCACCCCGAATGTGCACTTGTTGGGGTTCAGCTTCAATTGGTACTTCCTCAGACGCTTGAATAGCTTTAGCAGATTTACCAGGTGGTCTTCTTCAGTGAGGGACTTGGCAATCATGTCATCCACATAGCATTCGATTTCTTTATGGATCATATCGTGGAATAATGTTACCATAGCCCGTTGATACGTTGCACCAACATTCTTCAGTCCGAATGGCATCACCTTGTAACAGAACGTGCCCCAGGGTGTGATGAAGGTTGTCTTCTCCATGTCTTCAGGTGACATTTTAATCTGGTTGTATCCTGAAAATCCGTCCATGAAGGAGAATACCGAGAACTGAGCCGTATTATCAACCAATACATCAATGTGAGGTAAGGGGAAGTCATCTTTCGGGCTGGCTCTGTTCAGATCCCGGTAGTCAACACACATTCTCACCTTGCCATCTTTCTTAGGCATAGGTACTATATTAGCAACCCACGGCGGATAGCTAGTCACAGCAAGGAACCCGGCGTCCCACTGCTTTTGTACCTCTTCTTTGATCTTCATTGCCATGTCTGGGCGAGTGCGGCGCAATTTCTGTTTAACCGGTGGGCAGTCTTCTTTTAAAGGCAGCTTATGCATAACAATGTCGGTGTCCAACCCTGGCATGTCCTGATAAGACCAAGCAAACACATCCACATATTCTTGAAGCAGGTCAATCAGTTGTCTCTTCACTGAGTCTTGTAAGCAGGCCCCGATTTTAACTTCTTTCACGTCTTTATCTGTACCAAGATTAATCGTTTCGACCTCCTCCTGATGAGGAGTGATAACCTTTTCCTCTTGCCTCAACAATCTGGCTAGCTCTTCAGGAAGCTCGTAATCTTCTTCAACCCCTTCATCAGCTTGATTGATTGGATTGTCAGAGTCATACGAAGTCATAGCCGTGCTGTTGTCGGTGCAGTCTGGAAGGCACTTTCTGCAAGGGTTCAGTTTGTTCATTTTAGTGATTGATTTTAATCTTGTTTAGAAAAGTGAAACAAAGTGGTCATTTTGAAAACATTGCCATTTATTTTTTGTACAAAAAGAAAAATGGAAAAACAGTGAGCGGAAAAGAAAAAGAGACTCATTTGCAAAAGATGTCTGATATTTCATTGATTAATCTTGTTGCACAAAAATTACAGATGGCCCGATTACAAAATGAGTCTTGTCATCTTGGGCAAGATGCAAGACTTGATGCATGCTTAAAATATACAGGAAATAATAATTACTCTGCAGGAGTAACTCTTATAATTTCCTGGGAAGACCAGTTTGAGATACTGCTCCCCGGGATCTTTGGACGGATCCAACTTTCCAGGTTGCGGTCGCTTTCATCCTCGTCTTCCAAATTGTTGACAGCATCAGGGGTGAGCATCCCCCCACTAACAAAGTTGGGCTCCTTAGCAGCCTCTGCTTGATCTTGTTGAGTTGGTTTGTAACCCAACCCAAATCTATCCTCTTTCTTCTCCACAGGTAACAGCTTGCCCCAGCCTTGGGCAGTCCCTTCTTCAACAACCTTCCGGGCTTGTTGATAAGATGTCATTGAGGTTCCAGGCACAGCAGATGTTTCATTTATGTTCAATGCCTCAAACCCTTGACTCATCGTTTCATGGATCTCCCCATCCATCTCGATGTATTTGTAGGTAGCCAGATGGCTAACAAAAATATCTTCCTCTCCACAAATAGTAACGACTTGGCCCTCCCACTCGAATTTTAACTTCTGGTGAAGGGTAGATGTAACTGCGCCAGCGGCATGAATCCATGGTCTACCCAACAAACAGCTGTAGGCAGGCTGAATGTCCATCATGTAGAAGGTCGTTTTGAAAGTTTGTGGGCCAATCGTTATAGGCAACTCAATTTCTCCCAGAACTGATCTCTTAGAACCGTCGAAGGCTCTCACTACCAAGTTACTGGGGCGCAATGCCAATCCTTCATACTCCAGCTTCACAATGGCTTTTTTAGGTAAGACATTGAGGGATGACCCTGTGTCTACCAGTACATGGGAAAGAACTGCACCCTTACACTCCATGGTAATGTGCAAAGCCTTGTTATGATTGCGGCCTTCCGTAGTCAAATCAGTGTTGGTAAACCCTAGTCTATTACTAGCATTAACATTTCCAACCACAGCTTCCAACTGATTGACGGTGATCTCTTCTGGCACATAAGCTGCGTGCAAGACTTTTAGTAGCGCGTTGCGATGAGCCTCGGAGCACATTAACAATGATAAAATGGAGATCTTGGAAGGTGTCTGGTGAAGCTGGTCCACTATCTTGTAATCACTTTTCTTGATGATTCTCATGAATTCATCAACCTCTTGATCGAAAGGGGCTTTCAAAGCTTCCTTAGCAGCTTGCTCTTCTTGCACCATGCTCTTCCCTTTTGCCTTGGCAGCAGCTTCTGCTTCGACACTGGGTCTTGGAATTTGCGGGGCAAAGAGACGTCCGCTTCAAGTGAAGCCTCCGCCTCCCCCCACATTGTCTATTTGTGGTGAAGAAGTTGATGATTCCAAAGTGATTTTCTGTCCTTCGCAGTATAGATCGGAGCCGTAATGCCAAGGGATGGCACTACTGCTTTCATAAGGTACTGGCCCGGGCACTATGATAGTGACTGGACTGATTGCAGCTGCAGAAGGGACCATGATAGTATGTGGATCATAGTATATTGTAACCGGTGCTCTGACAGGAGTGGCATTTTGTGAGTTGTAGGCAGAATCATTTTCAAGATCATAATAAATTGTAACGGTTGAGACATCTTCATTGTTTGCTGTTGATGTTGTAGGAGACATTATTGAATGGATGGGTGTTGCTGTTGTAGGAGATTCTGAATGAAGGGGTGCTGAAGTTGTAGAAGGGATGTTTGCTGATATTCGGTCCGTTGAAGTAACAGATGAAGCATTTGTTGATGAAACTGAAAAGTTGTTTGGAACAATGGTTGTTGCAGTTGTAGAAGACTCGGGAACTGTTGTTAAGGAGATTGTTGGATTGGTAGGTATTGATGTTGTGATTTGAAGCAGGCCACTCTGGATGAGACCATCTATGCCATCTCTCAAGTTATCACAACCATTCACTGAAATGTTGCAATAAGCACATCCTAGCTCACATCCAGGGAACATTTGACATTCAAGGAGTTGAGCCTTAATCTCCACCAAAGGTGTCCGAATCTGACCCACACTGGTTATTAAGTAAGACGGCTTGTCTTCCTCAATAGCATTGATTCTGGGGCCACCATGGTTTGGCATAGGGTTCTTGTTAACATTTGGTGGTGGTGCAAAGTTTAGAGCCTTAGAATCTACCAAGTCCTGTACCTTCATGTGCAAAGCTCTGCACTTCTCTGTACTATGGCCGGGTGCATTTGAATGAAAAGCACATCTGGCACTGGCGTCATAATTTCTGGGTAAACTGGCAGGATCTGGAGGTGCCAACGTCCTTAGCTCAACCAGGTTGAGTTTTAGGAGTTGTGGCAATAATGTGGCATAAGGCATAGGGATCGGATCGATCACCCTATTGGCCTGAGACGGTCTCTGTTGAAATGGTCTTTGCTGATTGTTGTTGCTGGTGTTGTTGTAGTTTCTCTGAGGAGGATACTGAGTTTGTTGCTGATAATTTTGTTGCTGTGGTTGATAAGCTGGTTGTGGATGAATTGGAGCGGGAATGGTGACTGCTGCCATAGACCTATGAACATATTGGGGCCTGCCCCTACTGGCATGGATAGCATTGGTCTCACCAGTTCTTCTTGGGCCCACAAAAGGCTTCCTTGTGTTGCTGGATGAGCTGGCACCGTTGTCAGAAATTTTGCCCATCTTCAATAAGCTCTCAATTCTTTCTCCAGCTATAACGACATCTGCAAAGCTGGTAGAAGAAAAGGAAGCTAGCCTATCAATGTATGTCCCTTGGAGGGTGTTCATAAACATATCAGCCATCTCCCTTTCTGACATGGGTGGCTGGACAGCAGCAGCTAGCTGTCTCCACCTCTGGGCGTACTCCCGGAAGCTTTCTCTGGATGATTGTGACATTCCCATCAGGAGGGTCCTGTTGGGTGCCATATCCAAATTATACTGGTATTGTCTAATGAAGGCCTCTGCCAGGTCTTTCCAGCATCTGATGGTCGCTCTAGTCAAATGAGAGTACCATTCCCTTGAAGCTCCCGTTAAGCTATCCTCAAAATAAAACATCCATAGCTTTTCATCCATGGTGTATGCCTTCAACCTCCCCAGAAAGGATTGCAAGTGGGTCCGTGGGCAGGAAGTCCTGTTGTACTTCTCAAAGCACGGTGGTTTAAATTTGTGGAGAATCCTGACCCCGTCCACTAAGCCCATGTCCATAACATCAAAACCCAAGGAGTTTTGAGACTCCAAGGACCTTAATTTTTCAGCAATTTCATCCAGCCTTCTGTCATAGGCCTCATCCCCAACTCCCATCACTGTGAACTGATCTTCCTGGGGGTCTTCTTGGAGCACTCTGCCTGTAGTAGCATTCCCTTGTACATTAGCAGGGATGTTGATCTTTGGATGAAGGTGGGGTCCAAATACAGGTGGGTTGATATGAGGCTGCACCCTCTCATTGTTGCTTGTCCCACCAGTCCCTAGATGGGGATCTTCCTGAGTCTGCCTCTCTACCAAGGCTCTTAATCTCTCTTGGCTCTGTGCCAATCCATTCATCACCTCCATAAATTGTGTCATCGATTCCTCATTTCCAATCTCTCATTGGCCATTTGGTTCCTGACCTCTGTAAGGTCCTGTTGTACCTGGTCCATCTGTATACCCGGAAGGTTGTTGCGGGTGGGATATTTGTGTGGACGGTTGAGTGGGAACACCCGACGTCGAGCAATAGTTCCTGAGATCACAACAGAGTTAGTAACAAAAACAAAACAAACCTACAAAACAAACAGAGGTTAGCATGCAATGCAGTATGCTTATTTGTTTCCAAGGTATCCGGCTTGGCACTTGGTTTTGACCTTTCCAGACCCTTGGGGGAGATGCTTGTGATGTTGTTTGAAAGAAACTCAGATCGAATGAACTGATACATATATTACAAAAAGGTAAATGATACATAGTTTGTTTCTTACAATACTTGCCCTCTGAGGGGTCAAAATACAACACAAAAAGGAAAAGTACAATAAAAATGAAAGCAACAACAAGCAAAAGTCAGACACCAAGACCAAACTCATCCTCCTGAACTTCCTTGAGAAGTGATTCAGTCACAGGGTCAGATGGACGCTCTGTGAGGTTCCTGATGAGGAGATTCCTGGTAGTAACAGCTGCAGTTAGCTTCTTGTGTTGACTCTGGTCCTTTGACCTCTTCACACCAGCTCTAATCTTCAACTCTGAGATCTCTCTCTGGGCTGCTAGCAGGGCTTCCTGTTGCTCCTTTGCACTAGCCTCCAACTGCTCAATCTTGTCCTGAGTCCTTTTATCTTCCAGAGTACGAGCTTCGGTGATCCTGACCCACCTAGCTTGACTCTCTTTCAGATACAAATCAGTCATGGCCTTCTGGAACTGAGCCTCCTTGCAGGCATTCTTCAAAATCTGCTCTCCAGCCCTGGACTTCTTGATATAGTCTTCTGCCTTCTCAATCCTGGCTAGATGCTCCACCTTTAGCTTTTCTAACCTTTCAATGTCCAAGCGACCATCACTCCTCTCCCAGAGGGTCTTCTGTAGAGCCTGAGTCAACTTCTCATTTCTCTCTTTTAGTTTCTCAAACTCCTCTAAACTGACAGTGACAGGAAGTGGTGCTGAGGATGGTCCAGGTATATCTTCCATGGTGAAGGGCATCCCAGAAAATTGAGCCCTGGCATGGGACCACTCATAGTACTGTGCTGAGGCCACATTGTTGCATCTTCCCAGAATGGTTACCCCTTTAGTCTGGACATTGTCCCAAGCCCAGGAGGCTTGCCTGACAATAGCCAGATTAGGCTTAATCTCACAGTAAAGGGTCTCAGCCAAGTCTTGTGCCTTAGGAGTGTGGACCAATGCATAGCCCAGTTGTCTTTTGAATAGCAGAGGGTTATAGTTGATGCAACCCTTTACTCCTATCAGGGGTACATTGGGGAACTGCCCACAACTGGTAATGATGTCCCTGCCTTTTGTGCTTTGAGTGCACCACCTGATATCAGCTGAAGTTAAAGCAGTGAGTCTTCTAGCCCAATTCCTCTGCTGGTGAGGATTCAAGAATGCATCAGTCTTGGGCAAGTGTTTGAGTAGCCAGGTATGGAACAGGGGAGCACAGCATCTCACCAATCTTCCTCTCTGCTTTTCATTCCTTTGGTGGACAGAGTAGTAGAAATCTCCCAGTAAAGTGGGCACTGGGTTCCTCAGGATAAAAAGATGGATTGCATTATTGCTAACAAACTTAGGCTCATCTGCAAATAAAATGACCCCATATATGCTAAGGGCCAATAAAGCACAGACTGCCTTCCACTCTCCCAAGGAGGCCTTCAGGATGGCCTGAGAAGTCAAGAAATCCAAGTGTAGACCAGAGATTCCAGCCTTGGTAGTCATATTCTGCCCAATCAGAACTGGTTCCAGATGTAATGCCTTTGCTATCTCTTCATTACTAGGAAAAGCCATCTCAGGGTTGAAGGGGACACCACCCCTGACAGGTATACCAACCAATGATGAGTACTCTTCTAATAAAGGTCCCAACTGAAAATCCTGAAAAGTGAAACACCTCAGAGGGGGATCATAGAACTGCAGGCAAGTATGAATCAGGCTCCTCTGTGAAGGGTCCAAATCCATAACCACATCAAGTATGCCTCCATAATGTTCTCTGAATAGTGGTATATGGTCTGGAGTAATCAGGGTCTGAATCTTCCTGATGTTAGCCAACTCAGGTTCAAAGAAATGGTAGGAGATATTACTCTTCTTGGGTGCCATGTTGTTGAAGAAGAGCTGAGACAGATGCTGAGAATAACACTGAAAATGGGCCACTGACAGGCTGGTGCAGGTAACTGAAGCAGGTAGCTGATAGCTGAAATAGATACTGATGAGGATAGGCCTATGCTGATGATGGGGTCAAAACCAAGCCAAAAATAAAGTATGGATACCCTGAAAAACAAATAAGCAAATGTTAAAATGATGCAATGATGATGTATGCAAATGATATGCAAGGGTTTGTGACTGAGCTGGATCTGATCAAGTGCTCTGATATAAGTCCATGTATGCTTAAGAAATCCAGATGGAGGTTCATAAGTCCAGTAACCAAGGTGGGGGGACTCAAATAAAGAGTCACATGTCCAGGGTTAAAATCACAAGAACTGTTCCAACATGGAGTACTCTTAATCAAAACAAAGTAACAGGGTATGCTGAGGTCAAGGGTACCTGCAAACCTGTAAACAGCCCAACCCCCTCACAGGTAGTGTTCTAAAACAAGGATCCTCAGACTTGGATCAGTTATGAGAAGTGTAAACACTTCTAACCCGGAGGTACAGTGTTTACAATAACCATAAAAGATCCTCCTCTAATTCACCTCAGTTTCTGAAGGTCAATACTAAAGGTCATCCAGACTTAGCAGGCTTCCCAGATAGCCCTAGCACTACAGGAAATCTGCAGCACTGAGTTCTCAAGAAGAAACCCATATCTGAACCGTGTTTCATATTCCCGCACCAGACCGAAATGGAATGGGAAAGAACATGAACCACTCTAGCCTAGGTGTCACTCAGGTCCCAGGTATAGGACCTCAACTCTCAATAGAACACCCACCCACCAAAGCAACAAAACAGATCCAGCCAGCACAGTATGACAGTATGATATATGTAAAGCTATAAAGAAAGCAGTAAAACAACTGTACATAAAGCAATAAACAAAATAAATATACAAACACAAATAGCACATAACACCCCAGTAAACACAAATCAAACAAGCGCTAGGTGGAACCCACAAAAAGAACCAGAAGCCCTGGTTACAGTATAAGGGTCCCCAGCAGAGTCGCCAAGCTGTCGCTCCCAAAAGATGAGACCGGGCTCAAATATGGTACAGACGCGAACGGTCGGCGAAAAAAGGGTGCGAGAACACACAGGAGTGAACTCACAGGGAATGAAAAGAGTCGCCATCAAGGCATTTTTATCCCGGAGGAAAGGTAATGCTGCATAGACCTAGAAAAGATGGATAAGACGGTTGCGAACCAGAGAGACTGAGAAAGGGGGTTGGTTACAACCTGGGAAGGTATTAGCACCCAGATTGTCCGTCGTACTCGACGGGATCCACGCTTAAAAGATTTGTGTTTTAAAGGGGTAGTGTCAGTGCAATTTTGTGTATAAAGAGCTGGAAAAGGATGTACAGGTGTCAGTGTAAGAACAAGAATAGGATGCTCAAGATCATGAGGCTTAAAAGAATGAAACTGAAAGGAGGGGGAATATACAGAGACTTTTGTTCGATAACTGTTAAGTTATGCCTACGTATCCTCTCGTGCAATGAGGAAGTCAGAACACCGTAGTTCGACCCAAAGAGACTGAAAAATGAATTGACTTGTGAACTGCTTGCTTGTCTATGCTTAAGTGTATGACCTGTCTGGCTCAGGTGCAAACTGTCTTGCATTAGACGGAAGAAGCAAGTTCTCGGTTATGAGTGAGTGTGATGAGAAAAGAATCCCGAAGGAGACGATTATTGTTTGTTTTTGAGTTTTCAGTCTTTTATTGCCTTTTGAAAGTTTGTCATAAGTTAATGAGCTTAAGCCTAAACCAGTGGGTTAGTAAACTCATCACATCTTCCCTCTGATTAGGGGTAATGAGAATACCTTAAGTGTGAAGTCAGCTTCTCACACTTAATCACCTTTGATGTAGGATTAAGATCATTAACCTACTTGTGATTATTTAGATGTTTTTTGTTGTTTTTGTTTAGTGTTAAGTAATGAGATTAAGCCATAATCAGGGATTAAACAGACTCATTACACCATCCTAATAGAAGGATAATAGATGATAATGTTTAAGCTGAGGAAAGCTCCTCAACTTAATCCATGATTAGGGATTAAACTCATGACAAAACAAAGCCTTTATTAAGTGGATTTTAACTAATGGTAAGATGATGAAGTGATTTTTAGGGTTTGTAAGACAACTTGAGGGGGACTTGTCCATTAACACTAGGGTTAGTCCTTCTTAACCAATTAAGGAAGAATTAGAACCCTAATGCAAGGCCCAAGTTACAAGTTTGATGTCTTGATGATTATTAAGTGGATTGATTAGAGGATTTAAACACATTAAGGGTTTAACACTTAGGATTAAAGTTATACACTCCATCCTAATAGAAGGATGCAGGCATAAGCTTAATCACAAAGCCTTAAAACCTTTAGGGTTTAATCCCTGATTATGAGGTGAGAAGAGAAGACTCAAAGAGACACAAAGGTAAAACTAAGTGGGGAGACTAATCAAAGCCCTAATCATTGTCATACTTGGTTGTTCCTAAGGTTTGTGAGGTTAACAAGAAAAATCATCAATGGAACCACCAGGAAGTAGATGAAAGGATCAGGAGAAGCAAAGTAACTTGCTTCATTTAAGAAGACAAGTCACTTGAAGAAAGAAAGTAAGAAGAAGAAGAAAGAGCAAGCTCAATCTCAAACACAAAGTAAAATGCAGCAATGATGCATAAGAGGGATGAAAAGAAATTGTGAGAAGTGAAGGCAAATTCACTTCTCAAAACAACTTACCACCTGAAAAGTTAGTGAAGGAAATGCAATGCAATGCAAAATGAGATGAAATGGCATGATGCAAACCAAAACCAGAAGCATATATGAGATGATAATGATGCTATGAAATGATGCAAACATGAATCAAGACATGGGGATGATCACATGAACAAATGGATGCAAATGGAGCAAGTTTAGAACTATGAACACACATGGAAAGTTATGAGATGCAAATGACATACAACATGGCAAATACATGATGCAATGATCAAACATGCTTTCAACATATCTTAAGATGTCTAATGAATCAAATGAATGCATAAAATGTCATGGAAAGTCATGTTATGCAAGCAAATGCAAGATGTATGCAAAAGGAAGCCCAAATTAGGGTTTATGATCAATGCATCAAACAAAAACCAAAATCAGAAGCAAACATCAAGATAAAAAATTGAAAATGCATTCAAAGGAACCCTAAACCTACACAAACTCACTGCCCAAAGGAGGGATTCTAACTCTTAACCTAATGTAAGTTATGAATTTTCTAAGTTTCCTAGGGTTTTAGGGTACCTTAACAAGAAAAATGCCAAACAAATTGAAAATGAAAGATCAAATCATGCCAATTTAATCTCACAAACTACATGTTATGCAAAACACAATGCAAAAAGAATCAAAGTCCAACTCCCAATGGATAGGCAGAAATGATTTTTTGAAGTTTGGATCAAAATAATGCTTTGAAATTGAATTAATTCCATGAAAAATTGTAAAAATGCATCAAGATCAAAAAAGAAATTTGGTTTGAGGGTTGGACAATGTTTCTAAATGATTATGAAGGTTTCATGAATTTTTTGGTGATTTTTAAATACCTAAAAGTATTTTTAATTAATTAATTTTCATTAATTAATTAAAAATAAACTTTTAAATGTTTTAAAAATATTTTTTAATGCAAAAAATAAAAATAAAAATGTTTTTGGTTTCTGAAATTAAATAAAAGTTTATACAAAAAATTTCAGAATTTTTAAAATCGTTTTGCTATTTTTAATAAATATGGGAAAACAAATGAAATAAAATGAAAAATAAAAATGAATTAAACTGAAAATGGGAAAAGTCAACACATCCAAGGGCCATGGTTTGAATTCACACGCGCGGGAAGAGACTTGGCGCCACATCCAAGGGCTGAGATTCAAATTCGCTAATTAAATGATTAAGCCCTAATCCTGCCCTAATCACTCTCAGGCGACCGGAACACTGTTCCGGTCGTCTTCTCCGGCTATCTCATCCCTCAATCTCTCTCAATATGCCATGAAATCATGCCAAACTCTCCAGAATCAATCATTAATCATCACTAAACCTAAACCCCACCCTAAAATCCATTCATTTCCACTGAAACATGAGGCACGAATCAAAACGGAAAACAACACAAAAATTTCAGAGATCAAATACATCCTACACACGCAACCATTTTCAATGATTCAAAGCTTAAAATGATCAGCACATCACATAGAATCAGTTTGTAACTCAAAACACAAGTTCTGGAAAAATGTTTTTGGATGATACCTGAGATGGAGCTTTCGATTCCAGAGCTTCCAAGCTGTTTCTTTGGCTCAAATCTACTCCACTGATCCTCCTAAGAAGCTTGCAGGGTTTGTTTGAAGTTTGCAATGGCTGGTTTGAGAGTTTGCTTGAGTTCTGTTCAATGGCAGGTGGTGATCGTGTTTTTGATTCAATGGCTTTCAGGCTGTTTTGAAGGTTGGTTTGTGTTCAGTGAAGCATGGTGAGATTGTTGGTGAAGTTTGTTTGTGTGTTTGTGGCTTGTGTGATGATTTTCGAAGGCTCTTGCAAATGAAAGTGAAAATGAGAATGCTGAGTTGTGGTGTGTTTCAGGCTTGTGTTGTAGTTGCTTTGGCTTGCTTTTTGCTTGTATAAACAATTGGGACTGGTCAGAAGATGTGATGTGTGCTTTATTGATTGGTATGGGTCCTTTTGCCAAAATGTCAAAGTTGGTGTAAGAGAAGTATGGGCTACTTTCTAGCCAAGTACAAAGAGTGTGTCCTGCGCAGCATGATGTGGGGAAAGGCCTAGGATGGTTCAGCAAGCTAGCAAGCAAGTGGATGGTAAACTATGATGAGTTTTGCAACTTGCCTTACTTTTGATCTTTGTGAAATATCTTGATCCATAGGCCACAAAAGTGAGAAGTTTCTTGGCCCATTCTGATTTTTAGGTCTTGCATGATCATGTTGTGAAGTTTAGGAATGCATTTGATGCCTTAATTTGCCTTGAGAAGTGAGTTTGCAACTTGGCCTCCTTGGTGCATAACTTGAAATTTAGTGATTTTTGCCAACTTTGACAAGCCATAACTTTTGATCCAAAATGAATTAGGTCACGTTCTTGTACTTTTTGAAAAGGGAATGATCCATTCTACAACTTTCATGACCAAAGTTTTTTCATTTGAAGCTTTTTTTGAATCAAAAAGTAAAGGTTGAAAAAGTTGCCTAAAATGACAATTTCATTAAAGTCAAACTTGCCCAAAAAGTCAACTTTGCAAAAGACTTGAAATTCTTGAATTTTGTGAACTTCCAACATCTTCCATGATCAAATAAAGATCATATACAATCAAAATGATGAATAACACCCTTTGGTTGGGTCATTGGGGGCCTCAGATGCCCTGATTTTGCACTGACTTGCTTGAAAAGTCAACTCTTGATCAGATGACTTCCCCATGGAATTTCTTCATGAAAATTGATATACATACTCCCTATACCATATAGAGACCAATAGAAACAAGAATGACCAAAAAATTTGGAGTTATGGCCTCTGAAACCAAAACCCTAATTCTAGGTCAACTGTGCAGTCAAGCTTGGCTTTGCTTCCATACCATCCTCAGTTCTTGTGATTCTTTGACATTATTGACTTTGAGAGGATATAATATGATACTTGAACACACATGGACCCCTTTTAAGTGATTGATGACCTTTGGAGTGGCTCAAGAAGTCCTTGGATAGCTCAGATCACAAACCCTAGATGCAGATGACTTAGAATCAATGCAGTGAATCAAAAATGTGGTATGAGATGCTATGGTTGAGATTATGTATATGAGGATATCACAAGCCATGGTGTGAATGGGTGAGGGCAAATTTGTGGTGTTTACACCCGGCAAGTCGAAAATCCGAAAGGGAGGCTTGGGCAAAAAAGGGTATCCCGGTGGATTGAAAACCTGAAAAAGGCAATCCAGGCAAAAGTTAGGGATTAAAGCGTATGACTATGTCTCGTTAGATCACTCATGTAACCTCAACCAGTTGTGCTACCTGAATCAAGTTCAAACAGATAAAGATCAATCCAATCATTTCTATCTCGACAGCAAAGAATGAGATACTTGAAGATAATGGCAATAATAGAATTGGAACTCAATAGGATTATTTTCACATAGCTGCTTTTCTTTGTTTTTGTAAAACTTTTATGGCAAATTCCTCTTACTAGGATTTCTATCTCCTTGTACAAACTTACCTGTTTATAGGCCATTTTCTAAATAAATAAAGTCTCGTTTTTTGAATTCAAGTTTGCTTTTCCCTTGTTTATTTAAGCGAAAACGTCCATTGGTTATATTTGAATGTGTGTATGCTTTTGAATATGATTGATGTTTACCAGAAATGCATAAAATGCAGTAATAGTATTTACTTAGTGTAATACCTCAAAATTTGCCCTCATTCTTTTTGCCTTAACTGGCTTACCGCTTTGCATTTTCATCTGCATTTCCCATTAGGTCATAGCATCATAATCATGCATTTCATGGCTCCTAAGGCGTGTGATCAAGGCCCTTTGAAATTAGGGTTTCGTACCTTATCCGTACCTATCAGGGTTTGAAATGAGGGAAGTTATTCACTGGTGCATCTAGCCTATTATCGAGGTGTTCAATCATATTTTCTTTGAATGAGAGTGGCGTCTCCTCTTAGCGTCTCAAGTTCTATCCCTTGTCATTGAATATCTCAACAAGAATTGGGAGTTCTAGTTCATGGTTCGATTCGAAGGTAACTTCACCAATGGAGGTTCATTGTATCAGAGATTAGTTTGAATCCTTTTGTTTATGGAATAATAATTCGAGATTGTGTGAATTTTAGTATGTCATTGAAGTTCCTTAAGGTGGATTGTGTTGAAGGATTCGATGCAGACTAAAGGAGAATGCACGACTATGGTTTATTTTGAAGGCATCATGTAAGTTTGAATTCAAGTTCACCCGAAGGTTCTACATATACCTTTCGAATATGAGTCGTAAACTATTTTCCACATCCATTTTCCGCTCCAATCTATTTCACACTAAACCATTTTTAGTTCGTTTTACCGTCCAATTCGTCCTTCGTTTTTCCATAGTCGTATCCTATTTTTACTAACCAAATTCATTCGCTTATTCATGTCAAACCATAACCATTTTCTTTCTCCAATTTTAATTATTCATGAAAGGCCCATTACCATAATCAAGTTTCTATTCAGATATATATATGATTCATTCAAGAATGTTCATTTAAAAATCCAATTAATCCATTATCCCAAAAACCCATTGGTCGCTTATTTTGTTTCTCATTTGTCTGATTGTCATTAACCCCAAAATCCCCTTGGAGTTAGTCCATCTTAATTAAAAGTCATGTGTAAATTTTCATTACTATTAAAATCAATATTATTTTCAAACCATTTCTACTGACTTTAATTTCATC
Source organism: Lathyrus aphaca (assembly GCA_963966055.1). NCBI lineage: Eukaryota > Viridiplantae > Streptophyta > Magnoliopsida > Fabales > Fabaceae > Lathyrus > Lathyrus aphaca. The sequence goes on from OZ014524.1 coordinate 232,547,075, forward strand.
CCCATTCAATCTCAATGGATGAATTTGGCGGAAAACTCATAATAAAAAAGGATCAGTTACAGGAAAATGAAAAAAGGAGATTCAATTGCAATCAATTAATAATTTAAGAGAAAAAACTCAGAATCAGTGAAAAAGAATTCAATTACAAAGTTGCAGAAAAAATCAATTAAGATTACACCATAATTCAGTTACAGTGAGAAAGATTACACCCGGAAAAAAACTCAAGATCAGTTAAAGGAACCTCCAACAAATTCTAATACAAAAATAACCAAAATAAGCAGGATCAAGTTTGAGACTACTAGCTGAGTGTTTATGACATTGAGGAATCAATGGATCAGCCATTATGGCATGACTTTTTTCCAAACATGGATTTTCGGTCTTCTGATTAACTACATGTTTTCCTTCTTCAGCTTCATAGTAACACTTCTCCAGTTGAACGCTAGACATTTGTGCAGCCGCCATTATCCGATAGTTATGGCTGCTCTGCATAATCGAATGATTTTGCGTAGAAATGCGAGGTCAAGGCCAATTGCGGCGGAGGACAGAATCCTCAAGGCATAAAAGTTTCAAGTTTAATACCATAACCTGCATTAGACACCATTTTAACAGAACCAAAAAAATCAGTTCCACAATCTCAATTTCAAAGTTCCAAGGATAAGCTGCAAACTATAACAACCGAATTCTAACCGAATTTTACCTGAGAAGGTTCCAGAACCATCTTTGATTCACCCTCTATAAATCAGATCATTCTCCATATCTTGCGGCTGTTTTCTCAATTCATTCATAACTTCTTCTTCTTTCACACTCTCCATTTATTCAGTTCTTCTGAACATTCTTCTTCCCCAACCTCCATCACAATCATCAATACCTTCATCAATCTCAGAAACGACGTCAATCATTTCCGCACACCTTCAATCTTCTCTAACCGAAACCTTATCTTCATTTTTTTCACCTTCTTCAATTGACAACATCACTGCAAAACGGGAAAACTCGCAGAATTTCAGAAAACCAGAAGGAAACAAAGAGGGAGAAGATGGAATCAAACCTCACCTGAGATGTTTATTTCACCATAATCAAGAACCTTCGGTTCACCTTCCTCCATCTTCATCCTAAATAATTCGTCACCGTAGCAAATCTGCATCAATCGAAAAACCGCGAATAAAGAGAATCAAATTTGAAACAAGGTGGATCGAATAGAGAGAAAGAGTGAAGTGCATACCTGAGTCAGAGCCATCGCTTATCGACCACCGCAAATTCGTTCAGCTTCAGCTATTCGTTCCGAACCTTTAGCATCACTCACCAATCACCATCATTCTCTGCACTGACTCAGAATTGTATCATCATCTTCATAGCAGGTTTTTCACTTTAAGAAAACCTGCAGGTCGAAGCAAGAATCAACACAGCGGCAACAATCTTCGCAACAATCAATAGAGAAGAGAATAAACAAGAAAATCGCATCGAGAGTTCAAGAACCTACCTCGCGGATTCGATTCGCTTAAGATTTCTGCTCTACATCATCAACTCCTTATGCATTTGAGATTGTTCGGTTTTGAACAGGACACGACGAAGAAGACTTTGGGCGGCGTGTTTTTTGTCCGGCGGCGGAAGAACATAGAAGAAGTCGGAAAGAAAACCGGGACGGTGGATCCATGGTGGAGTCGTGTTTGCTTCCTGTGAAGTCCCTCGATCTGAGACCGAGATGTTGATGGAGGCCGATGGTTCTTTCCATTGAAAGAGAGCGAGGGCGGTGATGAGGGGTATCGTGGTGTCCGGAAGAAAGGTCGCGGAGGAGGACGTATGGCAACACCGTTGTTCTTGTGCTGATTAGAGGCTTTCTGAAATGATGAAGGTGATGAAGCCGAAACAGGGTGGTATGATGTGAAGCAATGGCGTGGTGGATCGTTTTTTTAAGCGAGTAAAGGGAGGGATTTAAGAAGATGGTACGACTGATGGTAGGATGTGACGGCACCGTGAAAGGGCGATGGCGGAGACGGTAGGGTTTCATGAAGAAGATGATGTTCCTCTTCCAATTTTGTACTGCTGAATATTTTAGGTCAAAAGCCCAATCCAAAACTCCAAGGACTGCTTTTGCCAACCACACCATCATGTTCATCCACATCCCCCCATTTCGGATGTTAGGTTTGGGTCCTCAGGCCCATTGCGAATTCTATTTGCACCTTTGATTATGCTTATCACACCCCCTGCACCAGACTGGGAGGAAATTGGGCCAAGAATCCATAAAATTCATATCCAAACCCTACAATTTCAGATTCACACCTCCTTCTGTGCTGGTATAAGGCTTTGGGCCTTGGGGCCATTATTTGCACCTGCTGGATTTCTAATTCACCCTATGTTATTTATTTTTCTTAGAAATGTCTAATTAATTTTCTTATTAAAATTTTTGTTAATTAACCATTGTTAAATATATTTTTGTGGATTATCTTAATCCATTTTCTTGGTAATTTTTAATTAAGATTTTCTTTGATAATTTTAGTTATTATTGGTGAATTAATTATGGAGGGATTAAAATGTCCATAAGCTTGTTTTTTTATCGATATGGATCGATTTCGATTATGGCCAAGCTTCATAAAGTGATTATGGATGATGAGCATTTATTTTGCTCATAGGAGGCTACAAGACCTTGCTTGAGGTTTTTTTCCGGATTTCTTTTGCGTGAAGAATCGGTGCTTCTATCAAGTAAGTGATTTCGAGCTTTTTCGGCTTTTAAGCATCATTCTAGTCATATGCGGCTTAGGACCATATAATTTAAGGTGCATACTGAGCCCTCCCACCTGAGGCATTGGATTTATTTGTGATATATATTGATATGTGTCGATTTCGGAGCTTAGGGATTAGGTTACGAACCATTTGGATCGCTTCCTTTCACTTCCCCTTAAAATCCGCTTTTTTGCCCGTTTCGTCGCAATTATTAAAAATAGTTTTAGGTGAGATAAAATTCTGGAAAAATTCATGAGTGATCCTCATCCTCTTAATTATTTTGTCATATTTTTTTTCATATTTGGGAGGTTTTAATAATTAATTTGGATTTTAGTTCATGAGTTGTCCCAAAAGGGAGTGTTTTGGCATAAGGGACCGAAATCGATTTTTCCCCATAGGTGTGAAACCTATTTTTTGTGTGTGGTTATTCACTGTAATTTGTGACATCTTGATGCTAATTAGGCATTTCTTTCATAATTTTTAGTTCCTTTTTTGATCCACTTTGTGGAGTTGTTTTTCGATGATCGTGATTTGTTACCTTGCTAGTCAAGGGATTGTTTTGGCACTTTGGTGCATAATTTTGTAGAATCCTTTTGGACCATGTGAGATAATGACTTTATTATTCCAGGGATTTAATTTCATAATTTTTAAAGGCTTTTTGCTATTTTTCCATGTCACCTAGATCCTAGGCTGATTCATGTGTTTATGTGTCGCATAACCTAAGTGTTAAGAAGGCATTCATGCCATTTTCTTGAGGGGATTTGTGGTATCTTTTAGGAGTTTATTATAGGTCATTTTTATGTCTTTAATTCCAGTAATAGACCACTTTTTGAACCATACTCATTTGGTTTGTTTTAGTGTTTCAAAGTGCATACTTATGTGAATTAACTTTAACATAAACTAGCTTCTCTTCTCCTCTAATTGTTAACTTGAATTATGTGGAAATCATTAATGCCTATTCATGCATTCTAATTGCATATCATACCTTGTATGCTACTGACCCATAATCATTTCATTCATATTCACATGCCATTCTTCCTTAACTTTCATCATGTGCGATCTTATGCGATTTTTGTTCGTTTCTTCTCATATCTTCTTCTCATTGCTCCATATGCCTAATCCATTGAATCCATGATTGTATATTCACTCATCCATATTCATAAGCATTCACTACTGACTTTGATGTTCATTTCATGTATTAATTCATGCTTGTAAGCCATATGCATTCATACTTCATCCATAAACCCTAATTTGCATTCATGTGAACTTAGGTGAACTTTTTGTACATAGTTTGACATAGTTTGATCTTGTGAGGTATCCTAGCATACTTAGGGACCTATAGCATGTAGCTACTGACTTTAGAAGTCATGTAACCTTTAGGTACATTCACCTTTAGACTTAGGTCTTATTTTGAACCCTAGTTCCATTCTAGGATGTTTATGGTACTTAATCGCTTTCATGCTTCGATTTTACTTTCAATATGCATTGTCATGCTAATCTTGTTTTGTAGGGGGGAATATTGAGGTAAGCATTACTTCATTCCTATCTCTTATGCATCTTAATTGTGTTTGCCTTAGCACCTTGTGCTTTGCTTTTAGGCTTTCCCTTTCTTTAGAGACAACTTAACTTCCTTAGGAAGTAAGTTAGTTTCTAAGCTCTCTTTTCTTCTTTTCCTTTTCTTCCTTAGGATTAGAATACCTTACTAACCATAGGACCTCTCTTGTAAATAACAAATAAAATTAGGGTTGTGTCTTAGTCCCCTTAGTTTGTCCTTTTTGCAACTTGAGTCATTCTTTCTCATCTTATAAAGAAAAATAATAAAACACATAATGAAAACCGAACAATCTTGCACGACACGAGACTTTGTTGCGGAGTGTTTATACGCGTCCTGTTTCGGGGTGAGGTGTAAATACTTCCCGTGATGGATAGGTCTTAGTACAAGACCGTTCACAAACAAATTCAAAACATTTCTCTTAAAAGACAAAAAAAACAAACAACAAGCGACTATCCTGCGGGAACTTCTCTTCTCATCTCATTCACTCACAACGCGAACTCGCGGCGACTTGTCACACATGCAAGACGGTAAACGCACTCGTACCAGACGAGCCTGCAACACCTGAGCATAGACATACGCAGTTCCAGCGTAAAAACACAAACAAATAGTTCCCGCCTTAGTTAGGCGAACTACGTCGACTCTGATCCTCATTATCCCGATGAGGTACGTAGGCAGCGGGGTAGGGCCCGTTCGAGCACATTCTTTATTTTCCCTACATTTCCCCTCTTTCCTTTCATTCTCTTTTTTCCAGTTTCTTTTCTCATTTCCATTTCCAATTTCCAGTCAGCGGTTTTATTCAGCAGCAGTTATTCTTCTCACCCTTTGAAACAAAACAAGCAAGCGTGGATCCCGTCGGGTACGACGGACGATCTGGGGTGCTAATACCTTCCCAGGTCGTAACCGACTCCCGAACTCAGATCTTTGGTTCGCAGGACCTTGTCCTTTCCTTCTTCCTCAGGTTTGTGCAACATTACCCTTCCCATTCATTCGGGATAAAAATGTCTGGCTGGCGACTCTACCTTTTCCGCGCCACTTTCGCGTTTGTACTAGGATGAAAATCCCGGGAGCGACAGCAGGCGACTCTGCTGGGGACTAACCTGATTCTTCCGGTTTCCCTTGTAGAGTCAATCCTAGCGCCTGTTTGGTTTTGATTCTTTGGGTGTTTGTTTGATGTTATGTGCTTCAGTTTAGCTTTATTGTTTTTATTTACAGTTTTTACTTTACAGCTTTACTTTATCGCATTTATTTATCGCTTTCAGTATTTTATTTTCCATGCATCATATTATACTGGACTGTCTGGCTGTGCTGGTTTTCATTTTTTCTGTGGGATGGGAGTTACTGTGAGATGAGCTCGTAACCGGGGCTCGAGTGCACCCTAGGACTTAGAGTGGTTCCACTTTGGCTTCATGGCATCTTGCTATGTTGGTAGTAGTGAGTTCCACACCTTGACTTGCGACCTTCTCGGGAATGTATTGATACCGGAATCTTTCTGGGTTGATGCGTTACCTTGATAGTTATATGCAGTCAGGGGACCGATCATTGAGAACCTTTGTGGAAACATCCCTCTCCAGTGATGACAGTGGCAGACCACATTTGTTGGCAAACCCACTCGCATCCGAGGGCCCACTGGGAACTCGCATAGGATGGCCTGGTTCTCTCATAGGAATTCAGTTAAAGCAAACTGTTCGCATGACGATAGTATTGTACCCTTCGGGATGAATGTGCTATTGTTTCTCGATTCAGTGCTTGAAGTTGGGGACTTATGAGGGATGCTTGTTTCCTTGGACTCAGCTGAGGCCTCCCTGAGTAGTACATAATGCCAAACCGATTCCCTGATTGGTCATGAGCCATTTCTCGGAAATGGTGAACGTATTATTGCTATTCGGCTTTGAGAGTCCGTGATGTTGACCCGAGTAGCACACCCGTGAGATTGGAAGGGGTTTACAGGTTTGCACGAACCCTAGACTTCAACATACCCGCTTTGCCAGTGTTGTTTTATGATATTATCTGGTGCTATATGGTTCTTCGATTCAGAGATCCGGGATTTCTATTCAGAGAGATTGTTACTGTGATTACCATGGTGACCCTGATATTGTGACTGTTATTATGACTTTCCACAGACACTTGGCTCGTTGTTCAGCTTCAATACCATCAGTGATTGTTATATTATATGATCCAGTTCTACAATTATTGGGTTCTCAGTTATGGGGTTCTATACAGAGATGATGTCGCTATTGTGATTCTATACAGACAGTTGGTTCACTGTTCAACACCAACATCGGACCATTGATCACATGCCTGTTGCATACATGACATCATAGCATTTCTACACACATGTTCAGTTATTTCCGAGGATCACATATATGAATCAAGCTGCTGGATTTTTCTGTGTCAAAACTTGAATCAAAGCAGATAGATTCCTCAGAAATAACTGAACATGGCATTTGCATACATCCTTGCATTCTTGACAGGTGTTCAGAGACAGATTCTTTTCCTGACTTGACTTCTCATCAGAATGGACAACTTGAATCACAATCATCAAGGTATATATTTGAAGCAACTCCGGGCGGAGGTAACCTAAAGGAAGACCCAGCTGAAGCCATTCAGGACAGAGGTGTAAACCTTATTTCAGAACCAGAAACTGTTGAAAGAGGAAGTCAACCAGATGAAGACTCAGATGAGCTTGGTTATGAAATTCTGAACGAAGCTATTTTCATCCCTATTGAGGGGAACTACGCTGCTCTGATTCTCCATTGGTCAATGGAGATACGTAGGCAGGAGATCGTGCAAGATCTTTCCGAGCAACTTTATTTATCAACTTCATTTATCAACCTCTTCCCTCCAGACGTCATTTGTCGGCATCCAATTTCAGCTTCCCAAGAGAGTCCAACGGGCAGAGCATAAGGGTAAAGGCCAAAACCACTTGAGAAGAAGTTTGATCATATTCTGATGACGTACGTGCAATAAGTTTCCTTATTTACTCAAATTCGAGCTAGTTGAGCTAGACGCATCAGGATCATCTCTGACAAAGCTTCCTTTGGGGTTTCAATTCCAAGTATAATTACCATTCTGGGGCACCTGGCCTTTTAATTGAAGATTGCAAGTCTTTCAGAGGTAAAGGTGAAGACAAGGTCCCGAATTTGATTGACTCAAAGGTCATCATGCCAGAAAGTATGCTCACATATTGAAGTCTCCTCATCAAATGGGTCTCCCAATTTGCAAAGGCATCTTCAGAAGCAATAAGTCCATACGGAGTCAAGTCTCCTCAATGACGGCAATGTTCAGCTTCTTTACTGCATTTTCATTTGTAGTTTATATTGTTTGTTTAAACATTTGTATGCATGCATGAAACTTATTTGTTTTTGAATGATAATCATAATAAAATGCACATGTTTCTCTTGAAGTAATCCATTCGTATTCACTCATGATTTTGTGTATGTGCATTGCAATACCAACTGTTGTGATTAAACTCTATCAGGTAGGACAACGAAATGAAAACGCAAAAATCTCTAACTGTGTGCTTTTGAGAAAGACCCTGTTGACGATGTACAGGCATTGTTTCAAGTCCTAAACACCGGAGATATAAGGGAGATAGACCCTCGCCAACCCATTTGAGCCTTGAAGTAGGAGTTTATTTTCGCATGAAAAAACCCTTGCATTTAACCCAGGGGCAGGGTAGGTGTCAGCTAGCTGGACCGATCGTTCAAATTTCGAAAAGGAGTGCAAATCTGAGGATCCATTACCTTTCGTTGTACCAAATCAAGAGGTCCAATGACCAGGAACCACAATGGTTATCCCAATCAAGAGGTCCAAAGACCGGAGACCACAATGGTTATCCCTCAACAACCAAGAAGTGGGACAGTCACGACCCTTTCAAAGCAATCAAGACAAACAGTGTCACATGATTTGTTCAAAAAAAAGAAGAATTAAAAAAAATGAATGAGAAAGCCCGCTAAGTCGAAACTTGAAAACAAGCGACTTAGGCAAAAATTAGGGCATCCCGCTGGACTTCACAATCAAAGATTCACAAGAATCAGTCCAGGCAAAAGTTAGGGATAATCAAATAATGCAAAAGCGAAAGACGAAAAGGACTACACCAGGAAGATCCTTGAACAAGTATAAAGTCGTGTGACACAGACACCAAAGAGGGGTGACTGACTTCAAACAACTACTTGATTGGTGCTTAAACCGTTAGTGTAATTGGTTCCTCAACCATCACAAGACCCTTTTTGAGAGGTGAGCGCTTGTGAAAGCTAGCTGAACATAGGAATGGAGAACATCACGAAGATGGGTGGGCACAAATAAATTTCGAGCCTATATCCTTTGCTTCTATAACCGTGAACCAGGCCGCGATACAATCCTCAAAAGTCCTAACTGAAACAGGGTTATTTTTGAGAGCGTACTACCACGAGACCGCGTTCCTGACTCCTATAAATGGTGTTGAGAGATCTTTGTTGTTTTTGCATGTGCATGCTTTCTATTATTCAAAAAATTTAATGTCGTATCTTAACCAGTGGTTTGCTCACGAAGGTTTGCGACATCTTTTTCAGTAAAACTTCAAGATTGACATGTGTGTTGCATTAGAATTTTCATTCTTAGAATAAACATTTTCTGCTTGCATATATTTGTTGGGCATCATAAAAATTCACACATGAAACTTCAGTCCAGAAGCTTAATCTTGCCAAGTTGAGAAGTCTGAAACTTCCGAAGGACAATCTGTCGAGGTGCACTTTTCAAAAAAACTCCATTGAGTAGGGACTTTCCCAACAGTCGTAGTAAGAGCCAATTAATTTAGGGCAATCATGTCGAGAAATCTCTTCAAAATTCAGCCAAGCTGGGGCAATCACTTCGAGATTCAAATCTCTCAAAGAGCCATCAGGCGGAAGCATTATTCAAATTTCAGCCAAACTGGGGCAATCAATTCGAGATCCAATCTCTCGAAGAATAGTTGATCTGGGTGTTTTCTTCAAAGCAGTCATTCAGAGGTGATCACTTCAAGACTTGTACTGGGGCAGGCCACCCCAAGAGCACTGGAAGTTACTTTCTCTTGAAGACGGTTAATCAGAAGCACCTATCCAAAGTTCAAAATACGGGGGCAGAATATCTCACAGTGATATGAGGTTTTTCATGAATCCTTGCGAGGCAAATTCTTGCACAGACCATGCAGTATGGGGCAGTTATTTCGAGATCCAACGAATCTCTCCAAGAGTTTGAAGACACTGAGGCATCTCGTATGTCAGTTTTCTGTAAAAATCCTCTTGAGACATTATCTTTTTACAAATCCTAGTAGAAGGCGAGTTGAAGATTGCAAAGAACCATTGCTCACTCATGATTAGTTGGCAACCTATCAACCCAGGGCTAGGGGCAAAGCCATTGTCGGCACAATACTTCAAGAGATGTTTCGTCGGCGGACTTCATTGATCAGAATTCCTTAGCAAGTCTCATTAGACAATTCCTTCTCCATTAGTGCGGAAAATGGAAGGTTGCTTCTTGAGCAGAAGGGTATCATCATCTCTCATTCCCAACATGAGAGGATTTATCTCTTATCCCCAGCAAGTGGCAACTTGAGCTCTTATCTTCAGCGGGAAGCTTTATCATTGACATTATCTTTCATCCCCAGTAAAGTGGAAGCTGAAATTTCTCCCAGCAAGGTAGCAGAAGGTGGGTGTCATCCCCAATCAAAAGTTTCCCTTCAGACAGGGGCAATTCTCAGCAATATAAGGAGTGTTTTGCCTCCCCAGCGGTTGCTTCCTCAATAATATCATTCCTTTGGTTCTCAGCCAAGCCAGGGGGTCCTCACTTCCCCATCAGAGTTCAAGAAGAGTTCATCTCCAACAGGGTCTTGGCACTCCGATCTCAAAGTCCAATTTATTTTTGGTAGTGGCGGCTGTTCAGAGTCGGTGAATCATTGACAACCTTCCCCGCAGAGTTGTTTCCTCCTCATCAAGATAAACCAGATCAATGCAGTGATCATCGTTTCTCCCTAGTCGAGCCATCTGGGGATACCTGCAGTCTCCTTATCAGGAGACCATCTTTGCATTTGCATACTCATAATCATCATTACATTTGCATCCTCCAAAGCGTAGCATTTCCATCATTATGGAGCATTACGCCATAAATTCAAACATATGCATGCCAGCATGGGCCAGTTTTGAGGTATATTACGTACGAACTATAATATCTTCTCAACCTGAAGTACTCCGCACAGAGGATACCAATATCATGTTCCAGACATCCTTGTCTTTTCAATTCAATGTTTGTCACTTATTTCGTGTCTTGTTTGGTACAACAGTCGCGTCGCAGGTTCCCGTTTTGTACAACGGTCCTGTTTGCTTGGGCTCTCGTTTATGTACAACGATCTCGTTCCATCTTGTCCTATTTTCTTTGTTTCTGGTTACCGCCTGCGGCCGGTATACCTTTACGTCTCCATTCGAGGATGGTTTCGTGTTAGATCCGAGGATCTTTTGGATTGTCATTCGAGGATGGCATTTCTTTTCTTCAAGTCCTTCTGCGGTTGGTCTTGTTGTGTGGCTATTATTCGAGGATAGTAGTTCACTTTTCGAGCTTATTGATCGAGGTCAGTTTGTCTCTTTTGCAAAGTCTGTCTGAGGTCAGCTTTGTGTTTGGTTATCAGTCGAGACTGGTATACCTTTGCGTCTCCATTCGAGGATGGTTTCGTGTTAGATCCGAGGATCTTTTGATTTGTCATTCGAGGATGGCATTTCTTTTCTTCAAGTCCTTCTGCGGTTGGTCTTGTTGTGTGGCTATTATTCGAGGATAGTAGTTCACTTTTTGAGCTTATTGATCGAGGTCAGTTTGTCTCTTTTGCAAAGTCTGTCTGAGGTCAGCTTTGTGTTTGGTTATCAGTCGAGACTGGTATACCTTTGCGTCTCCATTCGAGGATGGTTTCGTGTTAGATCCGAGTATCTTTTGATTTGTCATTCGAGGATGGAATTTCTTTTCTTCAAGTCCCTCCAAGGTTGGTCTTGTTGTTGTGGATATTATTCGAGGATAGTAGTTCCCTTTTTGAGCTTATTGATCGAGGTCAGTTTGTCTCTTTTGCAAAGTCTGTCTGAGGTCAGCTTTGTGTTTGGTTATCAGTCGAGGCTGGTACACCTTTGCGTCTCCATTCGAGGATGGTTTCGTGTTAGATCCGAGGATCTTTTGATTTGTCATTCTAGGATGGCATTTCTTTTCTTCAAGTCCTTCCGAGGTTGGTCTTGTTGTTGTGGCTATTATTCGAGGATAGTAGTTCACTTTTTGAGCTTATTGATCAAGGTCAGTTTGTCTCTTTTGCAAAGTCTGTCTGAGGTCAGCTTTGTGTTTGGTTATCAGTCGAGGCTGGTACACCTTTACGTCTCCATTCGAGGATGGTTTCGTGTTAGATCCGAGGATCTTTTGATTTGTCATTCGAGGATGGCATTTCTTTTCTTCAAGTCCTTCCGAGGTTGGTCTTGTTGTTGTGGCTATTATTCGAGGATAATAGTTCACTTTTTTGAGCTTATTGATCGAGGTCAGTTTGTCTCTTTTGCAAAGTCTGTCTGAGGTCAGCTTTGTGTTTGGTTATCAGTCGAGGCTGATATACCATTTCGTCTCCATCCGAGGATGGTTTCGTGTTAGATCCGAGGATCTTTTGAATTGTCATTTGAGGATGGAATTTCTTTTCTTCAAGTCCTTCTGCGGTTGGTCTTGTTTTTGTTTTGTGTGGCTATTATTCGAGGATAGTAGTTCACTTTGTGAGCTTATTGATTGAGGTCAGTTTGTCTCTTTTGCAAAGTCTGTTTGAGGTCAGTCTTTGGTGATTGATGGTTATCGCCTGCGGCCGATATACTATCGTGTTTCTATTCGAGGATGGTTTTTAGTACTGGATCTGAGGATCCCGTGTGAGTTGTCATTCGAGGATGGCATTCTTCCCAGCATATTTTCACCTGGTTCTATTTTCGCTACCTATTCAGAGGTCAAAACCAAAAAAAATATATAAATAAATAAATGGGCAGATGGCATTTCCATTACCCTCAGTGCGCAAATTTTCAGGTTTTATTCGAGTATTCAATCACTCCATACCTTGAACGTCTAAAAGCTGTTGCAATTATTCGTTCAGGTATGCAGATGATTGAATAGGGGCAGCTGTAATACCTCAAAATTTGCCCTCATTCTTTTTGCCTTAACTGGCTTACCGCTTTGCATTTTCATCTGCATTCCCCATTAGGTCATAGCATCATAATCATGCATTTCATGGCTCCTAAGGCGTGTGATCAAGGACCTTTGAAATTAGGGTTTCGTACCTTATCCGTACCTATCAGGGTTTGAAATGAGGGAAGTTATTCACTGGTGCATCTAGCCTATTATCGAGGTGTTCAATCATATTTTCTTTGAATGAGAGTGGCGTCTCCTCTTAGCGTCTCAAGTTCTATCCCTTGTCATTGAATATCTCAACAAGAATTGGGAGTTCTAGTTCATGGTTCGATTCGAAGGGAACTTCACCAATGGAGGTTCATTGTATCAGAGATTAGTTTGAATCCTTTTGTTTATGGAATAATAATTCGAGATTGTGTGAATTTTAGTATGTCATTGAAGTTCCTAAAGGTGGATTGTGTTGAAGGATTCGATGCAGACTAAAGGAGAATGCACGACTATGGTTTATTTTGAAGGCATCATGTAAGTTTGAATTCAAGTTCACCCGAAGGTTCTACATATCCCTTTCGAATATGAGTCGTAAACTATTTTCCACATCCATTTTCCGCTCCAATCTATTTCACACTAAACCATTTTTAGTTCGTTTTACCGTCCAATTCGTCCTTCGTTTTTCCATAGTCGTATCCTATTTTTACTAACCAAATTCATTCGCTTATTCATGTCAAACCATAACCATTTTCTTTCTCCAATTTTAATTATTCATGAAAGGCCCATTACCATAATCAAGTTTCTATTCAGATATATATATATAATTCATTCAAGAATGTTCATTTAAAAATCCAATTAATCCATTATCCCAAAAAGCCATTGGTCGCTTATTTTGTTTCTCATTTGTCTGATTGCCATTAACCCCAAAATCCCCTTGGAGTTAGTCCATCTTAATTAAAAGTCATGTGTAAATTTTCATTACTATTAAAATCAATATTATTTTCGAACCATTTCTACTGACTTTAATTTCATCCCCATTCAATCTCAATGGATGAATTTGGCGGAAAACTCATAATAAAAAAGGATCAGTTACAGGAAAATGAAAAAAGGAGATTCAATTGCAATCAATTAATAATTTAAGAGAAAAAACTCAGAATCAGTGAAAAAGAATTCAGTTACAAAGTTGCCGAAAAAATCAATTAAGATTACACCAGAATTCAGTTACAGTGAGAAAGATTACACCCGGAAAAAAAACTCAAGATCAGTTAAAGGAACCTCCAACAAATTCTAATACAAAAATAACCAAAATAAGCAGGATCAAGTTTGAGACTACTAGCTGAGTGTTTATGACATTGAGGAATCAATGGATCAGCCATTATGGCATGACTTTTTTCCAAACATGGATTTTCGGTCTTCTGATTAACTACATGTTTTCCTTCTTCAGCTTCATAGTAACACTTTTCCAGTTGAACGCTAGACATTTGTGCAGCCGCCATTATCCGATAGTTATGGCTGCTCTGCATAATCGAATGATTTTGCATAGAAATGAGAGGTCAAGGCCAATTGCGGCGGAGGACAGAATCCTCAAGGCATAAAAGTTTCAAGTTTAATACCATAACCTGCATTAGACACCATTTTAACAGAACCAAAAAAATCAGTTCCACAATCTCAATTTCAAAGTTCCAAGGATAAGCTGCAAACTATAACAACCGAATTTTACCTGAGAAGGTTCCAGAACCATCTTTGATTCACCCTCTATAAATCAGATCATTCTCCATATCTTGCGGCTGTTTTCTCAATTCATTCATAACTTCTTCTTCTTCCACACTCTCCATTTATTCAGTTCTTCTGAACATTCTTCTTCCCCAACCTACATCACAATCATCAATACCTTCATCAATCTCAGAAACGACGTCAATCATTTCCGCACACCTTCAATCTTCTCTAACCGAAACCTTATCTTCATTTTTTTCACCTTCTTCAATTGACAACATCACTGCAAAACGGGAAAACTCGTAGAATTTCAGAAAACCAGAAGGAAACAAAGAGGGAGAAGATGGAATCAAACCTCACCTGAGATGTTTATTTCACCATAATCAAGAACCTTCGGTTCACCTTCCTCCATCTTCATCCTAAATAATTCGTCACCGTAGCAAATCTGCATCAATCGAAAACCGCGAATAAAGAGAATCAAATTTGAAACAAGGTGGATCGAATAGAGAGAAAGAGTGAAGTGCATACCTGAGTCAGAGCCATCGCTTATCGACCACCGCAAATTCGTTCAGCTTCAGCTATTCGTTCCGAACCTTTAGCATCACTCACCAATCACCATCATTCTCTGCACTGACTCAGAATTGTATCATCATCTTCATAGCAGGTTTTTCACTTTAAGAAAACCTGCAGGTCGAAGCAAGAATCAACACAGCGGCAACAATCTTCGCAACAATCAATAGAGAAGAGAATAAACAAGAAAATCGCATCGAGAGTTCAAGAACATACCTCGCGGATTCGATTCGCTTAAGATTTTTGCTCTACATCATCAACTCCTTATGCATTTGAGATTGTTCGGTTTTGAACAGGACACGACGAAGAAGACTTTGGGCGGCGTGTTTTTTGTCCGGCGGCGGAAGAACATAGAAGAAGTCGGAAAGAAAACCGGGATGGTGGATCCATGGTGGAGTCGTGTTTGCTTCCTGTGAAGTCCCTCGATCTGAGACCAAGATGTTGATGGAGGCCGATGGTTCTTTCCATTGAAAGAGAGCGAGGGCGGTGATGAGGGGTATCGTGGTGTCCGGAAGAAAGGTCGCGGAGGAGGACGTATGGCAACACCGTTGTTCTTGTGCTGATTAGAGGCTTTCTGAAATGATGAAGGTGATGAAGCCGAAACAGGGTGGTAAGATGTGAAGCAATGGCGTGGTGGATCTTTTTTTTAGGCGAGTAAAGGGAGGGATTTAAGAAGATGGTACGACTGATGGTAGGATGTGACGGCGCCGTGAAAGGGCGATGGCGGAGACGGTAGGGTTTCATGAAGAAGATGATGTTCCTCTTCCAATTTTGTACTGCTGAATATTTTAGGTCAAAAGCCCAATCCAAAACTCCAAGGACTGATTTTGCCAACCACACCATCATGTTCATCCACATCCCCCCATTTCGGATGTTAGGTTTGGGTCCTCAGGCCCATTGCGAATTCTATTTGCACCTTTGATTATGCTTATCACACCCCCTGCACCAGACTGGGAGGAAATTGGGCCAAGAATCCATAAAATTCATATCCAAACCCTACAATTTCAGATTCGCACCTCCTTCTGTGCTGGTATAAGGCTTTGGGCCTTGGGGCCATTATTTGCACCTGCTGGATTTCTAATTCACCCTATGTTATTTATTTTTCTTAGAAATGTCTAATTAATTTTCTTATTAAAATTTTTGTTAATTAACCATTGTTAAATATATTTTTGTGGATTATCTTAATCCATTTTCTTGGTAATTTTTAATTAAGATTTTCTTTGATAATTTTAGTTATTATTGGTGAATTAATTATGGAGGGATTAAAATGTCCATAAGCTTGTTTTTTTATCGATATGGATCGATTTCGATTATGGCCAAGCTTCATAAAGTGATTATGGATGATGAGCATTTATTTTGCTCATAGGAGGCTACAAGACCTTGCTTGAGGTTTTTTTCCGGATTTCTTTTGCGTGAAGAATCGGTGCTTCTATCAAGTAAGTGATTTCGAGCTTTTTCGGCTTTTAAGCATCATTCTAGTCATATGCGGCTTAGGACCATATAATTTAAGGTGCATACTGAGCCCTCCCACCTGAGGCATTGGATTTATTTGTGATATATATTGATATGTGTCGATTTCGGAGCTTAGGGATTAGGTTACGAACCATTTGGATCGCTTCCTTTCACTTCCCCTTAAAATCCGCTTTTTTGCCCGTTTCGTCGCAATTATTAAAAATAGTTTTAGGTGAGATAAAATTCTGGAAAAATTCATGAGTGATCCTCATCCTCTTAATTATTTTGTCATATTTTTTTTTCAGATTTGGGAGGTTTTAATAATTAATTTGGATTTTAGTTCATGAGTTGTCCCAAAAGGGAGTGTTTTGGCATAAGGGACCGAAATCGATTTTTCCCCATAGGTGTGAAACCTATTTTTTGTGTGTGGTTATTCACTGTAATTTGTGACATCTTGATGCTAATTAGGCATTTCTTTCATAATTTTTAGTTCCTTTTTTGATCCACTTTGTGGAGTTGTTTTTCGATGATCGTGATTTGTTACCTTGCTAGTCAAGGGATTGTTTTGGCACTTTGGTGCATAATTTTGTAGAATCCTTTTGGACCATGTGAGATAATGACTTTATTATTCCAGGGATTTAATTTCATAATTTTTAAAGGCTTTTTGCTATTTTTCCATGTCACCTAGATCCTAGGCTGATTCATGTGTTTATGTGTCGCATAACCTAAGTGTTAAGAAGGCATTCATGCCATTTTCTTGAGGGGATTTGTGGTATCTTTTAGGAGTTTATTATAGGTCATTTTTATGTCTTTAATTCCAGTAATAGACCACTTTTTGAACCATACTCATTTGGTTTGTTTTAGTGTTTCAAAGTGCATACTTATGTGAATTAACTTTAACATAAACTAGCTTCTCTTCTCCTCTAATTGTTAACTTGAATTATGTGGAAATCATTAATGCCTATTCATGCATTCTAATTGCATATCATACCTTGTATTCTACTGACCCATAATCATTTCATTCATATTCACATGCCATTCTTCCTTAACTTTCATCATGTGCGATCTTATGCGATTTTTGTTCGTTTCTTCTCATATCTTCTTCTCATTGCTCCATATGCCTAATCCATTGAATCCATGATTGTATATTCACTCATCCATATTTATAAGCATTCACTACTGACTTTGATGTTCATTTCATGTATTAATTCATGCTTGTAAGCCATATGCATTCATACTTCATCCATAAACCCTAATTTGCATTCATGTGAACTTAGGTGAACTTTTTGTACATAGTTTGACATAGTTTGATCTTGTGAGGTATCCTAGCATACTTAGGGACCTATAGCATGTAGATACTGACTTTAGAAGTCATGTAACCTTTAGGTACATTCACCTTTAGACTTAGGTCTTATTTTGAACCCTAGTTCCATTCTAGGATGTTTATGGTACTTAATCGCTGTCATGCTTCGATTTTACTTTCAATATGCATTGTCATGCTAATATTTGTTTTGTAGGGGGGAAGATTGAGGTAAGCATTACTTCATTCCTATCTCTTATGCATCTTAATTGTGTTTGCCTTAGCACCTTGTGCTTTGCTTTTAGGTTTTCCCTTTCTTTAGAGACAACTTAACTTCCTTAGGAAGTAAGTTAGTTTCTAAGCTCTCTTTTCTTCTTTTCCTTTTCTTCCTTAGGATTAGAATACCTCACTAACCATAGGACCTCTCTTGTAAATAACAAATAAAATTAGGGTTGTGTCTTAGTCCCCTTAGTTTGTCCTTTTTGCAACTTGAGTCATTCTTTCTCATCTTATAAAGAAAAATAATAAAACACATAATGAAAACTGAACAATCTTGCACGACACGAGACTTTGTTGCGGAGTGTTTATACGCGTCCTATTTCGGGGCGAGGTGTAAATACTTCCCGTGATGGATAGGTCTTAGTACAAGACCGTTCACAAACAAATTCAAAACATTTCTCTTAAAAGACAAAAACAACAAACAACAAGCGACTATCCTGCGGGAACTTCTCTTCTCATCTCATTCACTCACAACGTGAACTCGCGGCGACTTGTCACACATGCAAGACGGTAAACGCACTCGTACCATACGAGCCTGCAACACCTGAGCATAGACATACGCAGTTCCAGCATAAAAACACAAACAAATAGTTCCCGCCTTAGTTAGGCGAACTACGTCGACTCTGATCCTCATTATCCCGATGAGGTACGTAGGCAGCGGGGTAGAGCCCGTTCGAGCACATTCTTTATTTTCCCTACATTTCCCCTCTTTCCTTTCATTCTCTTTTTTCCAGTTTCTTTTCTCATTTCCATTTCCAATTTCCAGTCAGCGGTTTTATTCAGCAGCAGTTATTCTTCTCACCCTTTGAAACAAAACAAGCAAGCGTGGATCCCGTCGGGTACGACGGACGATCTGGGTTGCTGATACCTTCCCAGGTCGTAACCGACTCCCGAACTCAGATCTTTGGTTCGCAGGACCTTGTCCTTTCCTTCTTCCTCAGGTTTGTGCAACATTACCCTTCCCATTCATTCGGGATAAAAATGTCTGGCTGGCGACTCTACCTTTTCCGCGCCACTTTCGCGTTTGTACTAGGATGAAAATCCCGGGAGCGACACTTAGGATGAACGAGGGTAGGAATTCAACGAAGCTTCGCCGGTTCATACCCACAGGGTAATCTTTACGGATATCCATACTGAACTCTTCAAGTAATATCTTATACTTCCCACTCGACGAAGTCTTCAAGCAATTTCATATCCTCCGAAGAATTAAGTCTCCCGGATCTATGTCCATCTCTTTTATCCTCAGTCAGGATATTCAGGAACTTATTCCTTCAATAAAAAGCACGACGAACGAAGACGGGAGGTTTTGAGTACCATATTATTAAACAAGACGGGAATGAAGTCTTCATGTTCCTCAACAACGAACTGGGATTTAGTTTCCCCAGCCAGAAGTTGTTATACAGAGATACCCAGACACTTTAGGCTACATGATTCATACATACATCATTTACATTATATCATGGCATACGCATCCATAACCCATATGACATTCTTACTTAAGAGCATCATGTCATACATGCATGCATTAAATAATCTTGCATAAACTAACCTTTTCTTTGCAGGATAGTTGCAGGCAGATAAGCACTATCAAACAATTCAGAGATAATCGCTACGAAGATTCGTTTCTGAGGATCAATACAAGTTGTCCTTGAGATGGCACATAAATGGTCTATACGAAGACCTTGTGTTCAGTCCAGGATATTACCGGAAGCAATTCAGGAGTACTCGCCACGAAGATTTAATCCTGATGCTCAAGTTGTCCTTGGAAGGGTACGTAAATGATCTATACGAATATTTATTGCTTAATCCAGGATATTTCCAGAGGAGATAATCGTTACGAAAATTTATTTCTGATGGTCAACTATCTTTGGGATAGTGCGTAAATGATCTATACGAAGATCTAGCACTTAATCCAAGAGATTCTTTCAGAAGAAGTTCAGGGATAATCGCCACGAAGATTTAATCTTGATAGTCTTTTTGTCCTTGGGAAGGTATGTAAATGGTCTATACGAAGATCTATTACCTAATCCAGGATATTTCCAGAAGAGATAATCGCTACGAAGATTTATTTCTAATGGTCTATGTAACAATTTATCTGTGGGATGGTACATAAATGATCGATACGAAGATCTTATACTTAGCCCAAGATATAACCAAAAGCAATTCAGAAAAGATCGCCACGAAGATTTGATTTTGATGCTTAAATTAAAGTATGCTCCTAAAGATGGTTCAGATCCAATCTATACGAAGATTTAAGTATTGACACCTAATGAAGGATATTCTTTTCCCCCAGAGATAATGCAGAGACGATCTATACGAAGATCTAGTGCTGACATTCAACTCAAACCATGTTACAGGAATGATTCAGAGACGACCTATACGAAGACCTAGTACTGATATCCAGTGACAACATAAAGATACTATCACCTTCTGATATTATGGATGGCATCTATAAGTCCATCTCCAGTTCCTCTGAGTGGCATCTTTAAGCCCATTTCAGCATATACAACCAATCAGCAATGTTACTTCACGCACCGGCGAGTGCTAATTTTTGGGCTTTTATGTTCAATCCCCTTCAACCTTCCAAGTCACGAATCGCACACATGCCGATCTAACTCCTCAGGTTTCAGAAAATTGAATAGGGGCAGCTGTTGCACCCCAAAATTTGCCCTACCCTAGTCAAGGCATTGTGTACCAAGGTGTCCCAAGAGGTTCACAAGGTTCACAAGGCATCCCAAAAGGTTCACAAGGCATCCCAATAGGTTCACAAAGTATCCTAAGAGGTTCACAAGGTTCACAATTAGTCAGAAAGCTTGGAAGTTCCCTCAGACAAAGCCTCCTCCTAAGCAATGCACCCTAAACTAGGGTTTTGGATTTCATCAGGCTAAATGGACGTTCAAGGCCTCAAGTGAGCTTCATAACATCCTACATGTCTTCAAGAATCCCTATGTCAAGTTTCAAGGCTTTCCCAAAAGGTTTGCTCAGTCAGGTGATCAGATATGCAAAAATCAGTCAAAGTGGTGAAAAGGTCAAACTGAGGTCAACTGTGGTCAAACCAAAGTCAAACTTCATGATTTTTTGCCAACATCAATTTTATGAAGTAAAATTCATCATTTGATCAAGGATTCATCATGATTCATCAAAAAGATTTCAAATCATCAAGAATCGGGAGTTTCTAAATTAGGGTTTTCACAAGAAAAGTCAACTGAACTTTGACCAACCATAACTTTCACATGCTTCATCAAAAATTTCCCATACAAAGCTCATTTTTAAGGAAATTTAATTCTCTACAACTTTGTGTCTCACAAGCCAAGCCTAAAAATGCTTCATTTAGAAGGTATGAGCTAAAACATTATAGGTCATTTTAAAAGTCAACAAAGAGTCAACATCTTCCAAAGGGCATAATTTGAAAATGGTAAAGGATATGGACATGATACCGAAGATTTTGGTTAGAGGACTCTCTAAGCTTTCCAAAATGTCCAAGAAAACCTTCATATCTTTAAAATTGAGGGAGATGTGCCTTGTCAAAGTTGGGAAATTTTTGGGAGGTATATGAAGCAAATGGGACCTTAAAACCAATTTTTGCCAAATGGGCCTACCAAATTGCCACCCAATCTTCACAATGATGTCAAGCACGACCCATTGATTATTTTTTTAGATTTTTATATTTTATATTTTATTATTTTGGATTTTATCTAATAAAATTCAATTTTAATGAAAATAAAATATAAAAATCAAATATTTGAATCCAATCTTTGCTTTGGGATCAAATATTTGGCTTTTAAGGTGATTGGAACTTTACAAATTCGTGCTAAGACCAAGTTAGTAAGAAGATATTTGATTTTTTGACATTTTTGAATGAAAGATTTCTTCATAAACAAGCAATCAATATTCATGATTCAAAGCCCATTCTTTTTAACCTAATTGCATGACTATAAGTTCAAAAAGATACTGCAAGCACAAAGGAAAAAAATCTGAACCTAGAGAAGGTTTTGACATTCAAAAAAATCAAGAACTTTTAAAAATCGCATTTTCAGTTTAGGTTTGTTTTTAAGCAATTTGAAGGTTGCTAATGAATCTTTGATACTTCTTAATCGTATCCTCATCATTAGAACCATCAAATTCATGTCTCATGATGCTAACCGAATTGTTATTTCTTTTACTTTTGATTTTTTTCGATTTCATATGAATGTGTGGTATTAACCATAACTAACCATTGATTTGTGATCCTTGCATGATGAAGATCGTTTCTGGACAATTTTTTTGAAGGTTTCTAGCCGGAGACGTAATTTGCCATTGTTAGAGTTTCGAGATCAATTTTAGGGGCTCTCGATTTAGGACGTTTAAAAGCTCTTGAAGGGTTTGGTTGAGTTGTACACACTATGGGCAATCGATTGGACTCATTATCGTGGATTAATTTTACGTGTTCATCATGTTTGAAATGTTGCAGGTTTATAGCTACGCGTGAAAACCGTAGCTGAAACTAATGTCCGGAGGTTGAAGAAAGGCGTTGGCGCGGTCAGGATTTTTTGAATTTTTGAATATGGCTTATATTATTCTTGGTTCCTACGGATATCACAGGCGCATGGCTTGTCCTAGTGGTTGGGTGTGCATCGTTTGAGGTACAAGGGTCTGGGTTCGATTCCCATGTCCCTTTATTTTGTAATTTTTGCTTTTTATTTTTTCTTAGTTTCTATATTTTAATTAATTCTTTAAATAAGTAAATAATTAAAATTAACCAATAATTTATCATTCTCAAAAAATAAGAAAATAAAGGATAATCTCACTAACATTTTTTTATATATATGTAAGGATATTTTTTATTATTAATAGTTTCTCCTTATAATTTAATTAATTTGAAAATTAACCAAATAAATTCATATTTTCTCAAAAAAAAATTACTTTTCTTAAAATCTAAATTATTATTTTTCACTCATTGTTCTTTTAATTAATACACAGTTTTGTTTTTTTTTTCATGTAAATTAATTTATAACCTTATCTCCTAAATTACCTTATAATAATAATAATAATAATAATAATAATAATAATAATAATAATAATAATTGTATTTTGTACATCATTAATTTTTCTATTTTTGTGAATTAATTTTTAAATTAATTAATTAGGTTAGAATTTTCTTAATAAACTCTATTTTCTAAAATCAACCCTAATTTTTGTTTAAAAAAAAAACTAATTTCCTTTCTAACCCTAATAATTGTATTCTTATTTATTTATTTAGAATGATTCTCTTTATGTTATTCATTTGTCTATTATTTAGAAAATTGTATAGGCTTAATATCTTTGTAATTTACTTTTCTGTCCGATTATTTTTGTAATTGTCCCAAAGCCTTGTAATAGTGTAGATTTACTTTCTCGTCCTTTTATTTATATTATTTAATTGTTTGGTTAGTAAATAGGGAGTGAGAATTAATTGTAAATAAAATAAATTTAGAAAATTAATTAAATAAGATCAATAATTAAAACACTCACACACGTAAGTCGATCTAAGATCGTCATCTTCACCTCCTAGGGTATCCTTCTCTGTTGCCTTATTCAAATGGTCAAGTAGGGTGTCTTAAGCAAATCTTCATAAGCAAAAATATCATCTTGTCCCTCCCTCCAGTTAAAAGATCAGGTCCCTACGATGTTGCCTACGGTGTTTCCTAAGAAATTATCTTGTCCCTTCGAAATTAAAAGATGATTGTCCCTCCCAGGTGGCTAAAGACACCTTACAATTGCCTACATACAGTGACCCTACACATGTCCCTTATTAAACATCCAAGGTAATGACTACCTACTCCTTAATAGTAGGGATAGTCTTACCCTTTGAAAGAACATAAAAGAATAAGAAAGACTTAATCTAGGGTAGGTATCTCATAGTTACTTGCTCACACTTTCAAAATTACTTTCACACCTCACATTTTCTAAAATATTTTCAAACTAGGCTTTGTATACACCCATACGAGGGTCATTACAAAGTACTTAAAGAAAATTTTTAATCACACATTACATTTTACAAAAACAATTAAAGTGAGCTAAGTAACTAAGAGCCCATGGATAACCATGGATATAAAGGGCGCTAATACCTTTCCTTTATATAACCTACCCCCCGAACCCAAGTCTTTTAAAATAGGTTTTTCCTGTTCTTTTATGCCTTTTCCTTATGGATAAAATAAAAGTCGGTGGCGACTCTTGCTATCCGCAACATGATTGAAAGTCAGTTCTCCCACCGTGTTACACTTTCCAACAAGCCATGGGTACTAAGTTGAATTTGAGTATGTCTAACCATCCTCAGACAGACGGTCAGACGGAACGTACGATTCAAACCATAGAAGATATGTTAAGGGCTAGTGTGTTGGAGAGTAGAGGAAATTGGAAGGAACTCTTGCCATTAATTGAGTTCTCTTACAATAACAGTTACCATGCGAGCATCGACATGGCTCCTTACGAGGCTTTATACGAAAGAAAGTGTAGGACGCCTTTGTGTTGGGCGAAAATTGGTAAAGATAGAATTTTGGGACCCAAAATTATTCAAGAGACTACTGAAAAGATTAAGATGATTAGTGAGAAAGTTAAGCAAGCTCAGGATCGTCAGAAGAGTTATGAGGATAACCGAATGAGACCTTTAGAATTTGAAGAAGGTGATCTTGTGTTTTTGAAAGTTACCCCGAGATTGATATTGAAAGGACCGTTTAAGTCACGGAAGTTGAGTTCGAGATATGTGGGACCGTATCAGATCTTAGAAAGGATTGGTGAGGTAGCTTACAGGATAGCCCTACCACCCTCTCTATCAGAGATGCATGATGTCTTTCACGTGTCCCAACTTCAGAAGTTTGTTCCCGATCTTATTCAATCGATACTTCCAGCCTCTATTGAAATAGAAACAGATTTGACTTTTGAACCACAACCGAGTTGTATTGCGAAATAGAAACAAATTTCTATTTAAGGAGGGGAAATGTAATACCCCGTAAATTTAACGAACACACTGTATAACATTAATTAAAATTAATTGGGTTTCAGTGTGCTCTAAGAGTTTTTAACTTAAATAATTAAAGCAACCGACAGACTCGAATTAAATAGTTAATATTATCTAACTCGGAGACTTTGTTAATTAAGTGACCCAGAGATATTTTTGGATACCATCTATTTGGACCCATTAGGTTATAAGATATGTTATATCAGTATAACATATATGTTGTTTCATTTGTTACAAAAATAGAAGCAAAGAGAGAAGAAGAGGAGAAAAGGGGGAAAAGAGGAAAACTTGAAGAAGAAGAAGAAGAAGAAGAAGAAGAATCTTTTAACCCCAAGCTTCAACATCCATTCTTCATCTCAAAATCTTCCTCATCTTCATCTCTATAGGTGAGTCTTGTTAGAAACTTTTGTTTAAGATTTTTCTAGAGTTATGAGTTTAGGTTGGATTTCGGTAAAAATCGAGAAATTGAACTTTCCAACGGTTGAAAATATCGGTAATTGATTGTATGTGATTATTATGTGTGTAAGATCCTCTGTTGCTTTTGGTTTTGAAATGTGTTGGAGTTTGAGAGGTTTGGAAAATGATAACAGTATGAAAACCTGGGCATTTTTGCCTCTGTGCGTCAAGTAACCGGTTACCCTCTGGGTAGTAACCGGTTACCTTTGAAAAATTAGAGATTTCTGAAAGTTGTACACTGGTAATCGGTTACCCTCTGTCCGATTTATGCATATTTTATATCGATTCGAAGCTGGAATGATGTTTTATCTATTAGAATGGAAAATAATTAACTTTGTCTATGAATTTAATTATTTAATCGGTTTATTTGAATTATGTGCTTTATGGAAAATTGTTATAAAGGCACATAGACTAGGGTGAGTGAGGAAACCATGTACACTACCTAGTGGAGACTTTGTTGTGAGACTAAGTGTTTATTAAATCTAGATGGCGATGCCGAACTTTTGGTATGCAATATATACCTTAGTCGTGTAAGGGTGTAACACGATGGGAGAACTGACTTTTAGTCATGTTGCGGATAGCAAGAGTCGCCACCGACTTTTATTTTATCCAAATGGAAAGGACATAAAAGAACAGGAAAGACCTATTTTAAAAGACTTGAGTTCGGGGGGTAGATTATATAAAGGGAAGGTGTTAGCACCCTTTATATCCATGGTTATCCATGGGCTCTTAGTTACTTAGCTCACTTAAATTGTTTTTGAAAAGTGTAGTGTGTGATTAGAAATGTTCTAAGTACTTTGTAATGATCCTCGTATGGATGTATACAAAGCCTTGTTTGAAAATGTTTTGAAAGTGAGGTGTAAAAAGTATTTTGAAATGTGAGCAAGCAACTAAGAGGTGCCTACCCTAGATTAAGTCTTTCATGTTCTCGTATGTACTTTCATTGATAAGACTATCCTTATTATTAAGGAATATGTAGTCATTACCTTGGATATGTTAAGGGACAAGCGTAGGGTCATCGTATGGTCATAGAAGGCAACTTAAGGGATGTCTTTAGCAATTCGTAGGGACTATCATCATTTATTCGAAGGGACAAGATCATTATTCCGTAGGCAACCTCGAAGGGACTTGATCTTTTAAACTGTAGGGACTATGATGATTTTATAAGTGAATGGACTTTGCTTAAGACACCCCTATATTCGAGGGACTTGACCATATTATTTTAAGGCAACCAAGAGGAATACCCTAGGAAGTGAAGACGACGATCTTAGATCGACTTACGTGTGTGAGTGATTATGTTCAAGTATTTAATCTTTTTAATTAATTCTCTAAATTTAAATTAATTACAATTAGTTTTGCACTCCCTAAATTACTATCCACGCAATTAAATAATGATTAAAAAAACGAAAAATAGATCTACGCTATTACAAAGCTTTGGGACAGTTACAAAAATTATAAATTTTATTAACAAAATAAATGAGGTTATTAAATTAATTGATTAATTAGTTAATTTAATTAATAAGATAATTAGTTAATAATAATAATATAATAATTAAATTAGAAAATAAACAGGCTTTAAAAAAAATGGGGGAGGCTTGGATTTGTACCAAGGACCTCCCTATTACCTGAATGAGGCTTAACCACTGGGCTGCGCAAATTTGGTGATAGTTGTATGAACAACATGTTATAAATAATAAAACTGGAAAAAAGATTGGATTGGCAAAAAATTTGGTTTGCAGCCAGATTCAAACTCAGGTCATCCTCTCATCAAAACCATGCCTTTGCCATCAAGCCACATGGGGCGCGTCTAATAAACAAATGGCTTCTTATAATTATATTTTAAACCTGCGTAAAATAAATGGATTAAAAAGAAAACGCCTCAGGCAGGTATTGAACCCTTGCCCTTAACATCATACACGCGTGCCTTCACCATCTGAGCCAAGTTGCGTTTGTGTTTATTAATTCATTCAACAATATTATAAAAAAACAATGCAACTCAAATAAGAATTTTCGCGCCACACTTCTTCTTCTACCTCCAGTCGTCTGCTTAGGCTATAGTTACGGTTTTCCGTCACTATAACTTATAGTGACATATTTTTTTCGTCACTAAAACCCTGCACAAGTCAAACATCTAAAATACAATGAATCAATCAATTTTAATGGTTCAAATTAACTAATATGAGGTCCCTGAACACAAATATCATATTAATTTTAACATAAATTGATCCAATCATGTGCCCCCAAAAGAAATCTTCAAGAACCCTAATTTATGGTTCTACCCTCATTCGGCCATGAAACTTCCAATTAAATACCCAGAAACGATCCTTTTAATGTCATAAACAAGAAAACACAATCAAAATTGGTTAGTAATGCATAAAAGATCAAAATCGAAAATCTCAAATTTTATGAAAAGTATGAATTCGGTTTCATCAATTCATGATGATTTTGATTATAATGATTATGGAAAAATACTCAGTGATGATCAGGGAACCCATAGCAACCTTCAAATTGCTTTGAAACAATCCCAAATGCCAAAACCGAATCTAGTCTTTTGTTGGAAATTTTGAGTTTTCAAGGTGCCTCTAAGCTTCAGATTTTTCGTCCCTTGTGCTTGCAGTATGTTTGTGTATATGTAAGGAACAAAATTAGGTCAAGTTATGGGCTTTTAGTTCATGGATTTTGGTTACTTGGAGTTGAAGAAATCATAGCACCATAAATATAAATCATTTTCATAATTAATCAGCGAGTAACTGAACTCTAGAGTCCAGCACTCCACGGGTTCTTGAATGCAATCACTCCTGGGCTAGCCCCATGCGTTGTGGTTCATTCTCCCTCTCGTTTAAAGCACCTTAACAAAGGTCAAATATTTTTTTCACTAAACGAACATTGTTTAAATCTTTCTATCTCGAAAACAAACTAGCGCTTCAACCTCCACCGGGAGTAAAAGCCAACGCTTAACAGATTAGAAAGCGTTTTCAAACAATCGTTCAATAAAAAACACAAACCGTAGTTGCACGAACTACGAAGCTCTGACTTTCCCATTGCACAAGGGAATATTTAGGTACGGGGATTTTAATCCTTCGCGAGCACAACAATAAAAAACTAACCATTTCTCTGTAACAATAATAATGATTCCTTAAAACAATCTTTAATCATTAAAAGAAGCCAATAATATAAGTTAACATTTAAGCGCAAATTAGACTAAGAGGTTCTCGTTGAGTACAACGGACGTGAGGGGTGCTTAACACCTTCCCTTTACGTAACTGACTCCCGAACTTAGTTTAGTGGTTTCATTGACCATTTCTTGTCCTTATTTATGTTGTGTCTATATCTCTTTTTTCTTTAGTTAGAATAAATAGAATTAGATGGCGAGTCTGTTGTTATTTTAGGATCATATTTTTCGAGATACGACACATAACATATATTAATTAAATTATAAATTCTATTAATCAAATTTTCATACACTATTAACCAAAATTGTTTTAAAGATAAAGAGAGAAAAAGTTATAGAAAAATTAAATATGGATGTTTGTTGTATGTGTAAGCAATGAATTCAATATAAAAGTAAAAAAAAATTGTGTCAAGATAACATTTTTCTTTATATTTTGGTGAAGGATTTTTTTTTTACAAACTTGAGAAAATACCGAATTCTAAGATTAAATTTGATTTATATGCTAAAACAATTTTGCTATAGAATTTGTTTATCCAAATAAAGAAAAAAATCATTCCAGCCAATACAATGAATTAGTCTCACACATATACAATGTGAAAAAAAAGAAAAATCCCAGAAGATTTCAAACCCAGATTTCTGCATATCAGCAATACCTTAGAGCTACAAATACTTATGGAACATTAATTTATTTTTTCAAATTTGAAAAATAGGACAAATGTTCAGTGGAACAAAAACTGATAAAAAAAGTGTTTGATAATAATCCTAACTAACTTAAGGAAACTAGTGGAAGGAGAATGGTGTTTTGAAACAAGTTAGGTTTTGTTATACTTTTTCTAAGACTCAAATTGCTTGCCTTCAAAGGTTTGTCCAAAGGTCCAATTCTTAGGAGCTACATTGTAAGATGTAATGGTTACACCATCACTACTAGTGACCTCAAATGAAAGAGGTTGGTTTTGTAGCAATGCATTTACATGCCAATTTTGACCCCAATTCCTACCCATAGAAATCCAACCAGTTTTTGAACCCTTTACTTTTACACCAACAATGTCACCTCTGCCAGCCACATTACTTATCAGCACTGAATTGAATATACCAGAACCAGTTATTGTAAATCGCATTGTCCCTTCCCTTCTGCACTTTATCCTGTTCCAGATCATAGATTAATAGTTAGTTACTATCTAACTAACTATTATTATCAATCACAAGTTAGATTTATCAGACTATTATTAACTAGTAATTTTGCAAGTTACCATGTATTGTTCTTTCAATAATTGAAAGTTCTATCATTGCAGTTTTCCATGCTTTATTTTTCAAAGCTTCATTATGGTTAATAGGCTCAGCATCATTTTCGTAGGACACATATTCAACACATATGCAGCAGTTGTAACTGCTTCTCCCCATGAAATTTCAATATTTTTTCCTATCCAAAACAAGTTATGCTTCCCATTGTTCGGTGTTGCTACCGATTCATAGGGTACATCTAGCACATCCTTTATTTCAATTTTAATTTTAACTTCAATATGGATCAATTTGTATTTGTGTTCTTGAATGTGTTTTAGTAATTTCGGCAATGGATCTCTAGAATGAAGTATATTGTCGTTTGGGGTGTTGCCAAAAACAAATGTGATTTGTGTTTTTTTAAATGCTTTCGAAGATGCCTCTCTAACATCTAAAAGTATTTTAAATTTTTCACTGGGGTATGTTACCGATTCATAGGGTACATCTAGCCCATCCCTTTATTTTAATGTTTATTATCATAGATATTGTTCTCTTACGCCGTAAATGCTAACTATTTTTTTCCTTTACTTCGCTCTAAGAAGTTGTGAATATGTTTTGCAGTAGTTATTTATCATTACAAGCTTTGTATTATTAGATTAATAGAGCAATAAACATAAGTATTCATAATACAATATTAGAATCAAATTTGTGAAGTCTACTTTAAAAAATGAAAAAACATTATATGAGCTATAGTGATTCGTATGACGTATTATTTTCCTTCCAAAATTAATAAATAAATCTAAAAAATACTAATTTAGAATAGTAAGTAATTTATAATTTATTGAGTTTTCATATAAATTATAAAAAATAGAAAAATAATTTAAAAATCTAATGAAAAATATATAAATTATTGGAAAATGTGTTTAACTATTAGGTATGTGTTTTAGTTAAGAGTGATAAACGAGATTTTTTTTACCACAATGCAATATTTTTGTAGTAAAAATACCACAATGAAATCTCAAATTGTCACATTTTCTTCAAAGATTCCTCCATGGAATTGACAAACTGGTGTTGACTCAAAAGTGTTTCAATGATTCATCCATAGGAAGAACCATCTCATGCATTTCCTTTTTTTTATAATTTAAATATTTTAATTAATATAATATAGTGAAAATAATTAAAATAATTTTAAAAATTATTTAATTAATATTTTAATAAAATAAAATATTTTAACTAATTTATTAATCATACAAGAAAAAAATATAATAATAAACTAATTTATTAATAATACAAAAAAAATTAATAATACACTAATTTATTAATTGTTGAAATTGACCAAATATACATATTAAATGCACTATTTTTTGTGTGGTGGTTGATAAAAATGTGAGCCAATATAACATGTGGTAGTCTTTTTTGTGCGATGCCCCTTGCCTATCGGTGATGCTGGAGGGGTATTGTCGGATGACAAATATTCATCTTGGTTCGGAAGGCCTTCCCCCATATCTTGTTCTATGTCGTCAACATTGAATTCTGAAAGTTCCACACGATATTCTTCAGTAAGATCATAGTCAGACTGCTTGTGACGTAGGTATGTATGTTACTGGCGGTTCCATAGATAAGCGATAGACATCTTGAGACGTATTGATGTTGAGAGTATGAGGAGAGATCAAAGTCTGATTGAGTAAATGATAGGTTGAATATTTTTTGTTGAGATTGGTAGAAGGCAAAGTCATAATTATATTGAGACGAGGATGAGTTCATGGTATGTTGTTGAGACTGGAAGTATGAATACTCAATGTTAGGTCGAGGAATTAGAGAGTAATGAAAGGGTGGTCGAAGTGTGGTTTGTTCTTGATATTATTGGTGGTAGTAGTTTGCTTGAAGGATTGGTTGGCGAGGAGTTGGTTGTTGGGATGAGGTGGCAAAGATGGTGTGTTGTTGTGTGGTTCGGGAGTGATGGTATGTTTGTTGGGGGAATGAGTTTGTTTGTTGTGGTTGTGAGGGAAAATATGTTGAAGAGGAGGCAAATTGACGGGAGTAGACTTAAAATTGTGGTTGTGAGGGAAAGATTAATGGAATATTTCTAAACCAAGTAATATATTCCTCGTTACCCATGAGTTGATCTCCTCTTAAACGGATCTCATTCAAAATCAAATGTCTTATATTATTCCACTTCTCGTTCTCTTGTTGGTTTACAGTGCTCCAATGCACACGTCATGTGGATTGCATTTCCTTTTTCTGATGTTCCTTCAGACATCTTGGTTGAGATGAGATTTCTTGAGGAAACTCAAACATTAATTTGACTCGATCCGGTTGATGCATCTCAACTATATGAAAACATATTATCGATGTCGTCACACTCCACACACGCCTATCAGCTCGAACAATATTTTGATAAGCAGGGTATGAACTTCATTTAAACTATTACACGAAATAGAATAGTTAGAGTGCAAACAGTAATGGAATAAATTAAATAGTTATAGTGTGGTTACATGACTTACATCCTTCGGAGTCATGTGATCAAATGTATCTCGATATCCATGTAGATAAAAATGGAGAGTATTGTTGTACTCCATACCTCTTTGTGCAAACTTTGAATTTTCAAAATATTGAAACATCATAAATTAAAAGTATATGCTTATAAAATATTGTAATTATAAAATAAATTAACCTGAGGGCATATAGATAAGTCGGCTCTTCGTTGCCATTAGGATCAATCATGGGTATATTCCAATATGCCAAAATATTCAGAAAGATTACACATCCTCCAATACTCATTACTCGTTTCTCTGACTCTCTTCACATATTTCTATATATCGTAGCCAAACAAGCAGAACTCCAACTATATGTGTTGCATGTTTGTAAATCCATACAAAAGGTATCCAACAAGAATGCATCAATTTTTTAGACTTGTTTGGAAATAAAAATAAAGAAATGAAAAACAAATTATATATTTTAACATGTAGGATGTTCTCCGCTTCGGTTGGTGCATCCCGAATTTTAAGATGATATAAAATCTGGTGTAGCCCTGTTATTTTTACAAATTTCTTAACTATATGTTCACTAGAAGGTTCCACGATCAAATGCTTCATATACACATCTTCTCCTAATTAAGTAGGATCATTAATAGTTGGATCATCTATACGGAGACCAAACAACATACGCACATCTTCCAAAGTGACGGTACATTCACCGATAGATGGTCAGCTATTAATGGTCATACTCAATCTGGGGAAGATGTATATATGGATCATTTGGGTATGGAACTGTCTAGTACACATATAGTTAAGAAGTTTGTAAAAATAAAATTGCTACACGAGATTTTAAACAATCTTAAAAGTCGGGATGCACCAACCGAAGCAAGGAACATCCCGAATGCTAAAATATATATTTTGCTTTTCATTTCTTCATTTTTATTTCCAAACAAGTCTCAAAACTTGAATCAATCTTATTGGATATCTTTTGTGGGGGATTTACAAGCATGCAACACATATAGTTGGGGTTCTGCTTGTTTAGTTATGATGTATAAAAATATGTGCAGGGCGTTAGAGAAACGAGTAAATAGTATTGGAGAATGTGTACTCCTTCTGAATGTTTTGACGTATTGAAATATACCCATGATTGCTTCTAATAACAACGAAGAGTTGACTTATCTGTATGTCCTCAGGTAAATTTATTTTATAATTGCACTATTTTATACGCATATACTTTTAATTTATGATGTTTCAATATTTTGAAAATGCAAGGTTTGCACAAAGAGGTATGAAGTACGACAATACTCCCCGTTTTTATCTACGTGGATATCAAGATGCATTTGATCACATGACTCTAAAGGATGTAAGTCATGAAACCGCATTTTAACTATTTAATTTATTCTATGATTGTTTGCACTCTAACTATTCTATTTTATGTAACAGTTTAAATGAAGGTAATACCCTGCTTATCCAAATATTGTATGTGCTGATAGAAGTTGTGGAGTGCAACGACATTGATTATATATT
Source organism: Lathyrus aphaca (assembly GCA_963966055.1). NCBI lineage: Eukaryota > Viridiplantae > Streptophyta > Magnoliopsida > Fabales > Fabaceae > Lathyrus > Lathyrus aphaca. The sequence goes on from OZ014524.1 coordinate 232,580,612, forward strand.
TTCATATTGCCGAGATAAATCAATCAGATCGGGTCAAATTAATGTTTGAGTTTCCTCAAGAAATATCATCTCAACCAAGATGTCTGAAGGAACATCACAAAAAGAAAATGCAATCCACATGGCATGTGTTCATTGGAGCACTGTAAACTAACAAGAGAACAAAGAGTGGAATAATATAAGACATTTGATTTTGAATGGGAACCGTTTAAGAGGAGATCAACTCATACATATCGAGGAATATATTACTTGGTTTAGAAATATTCCATTAATTTTTTCCTCACAACCACAATTTTTAGTCGACCCCGTCAATTTTCCTCTTCTTCAACGAACTTTCTCTCACAACCACAACAAACAAACTCATTCCCCAACAAACATACCATCACACCCGAACCACACAACAACACTTCATTTTTGCCACCTCATCCCAACAACCTACTCCTCGCCAACCAATCCTTCAAGCAAACTACTACCACCAACAATATCAAGAACAAACCACACTTCGACCACCCTTGAAATACTCTCCAATTCCTCGACCTAACTTTGAGTATTCATACTACTAGTCTCAACAACATACCATCAACTCATCCTCATCTCAACCTAACTATGGCTTTGCCTCATACCAATCTCAACAACAAATATCCAACCTATCATTTACTCAACCAGACTTCGATCACTCCTCACACACTCAATCTCAACATCAATACTCTCAAGATGTCTATCGTCAATCTATGAAAGCGCCAGTAACATACATACATGCATCACAAGTAGTCCCCAACTATGATCTAACTGAAGAACATCTTATGGAACTTCCGGACTTCAATGTTGACGACATAGAACAAAATATGGGGAAGGTCCACCGAACCAAGATGAATATTTGTCATCCGACAGTACTCAAGCATCACTGATGGATAAGGGGCATCACACAAAAAATGTACCACATAATATATTGGCTCACATTTTTATCAACCACCACCCAAAAAAAAATTGTGCACCTAATATGTATTTTGTCAATTTCAACAATTAATAAATTAGTGTATTATTATATTTGTTTCTTGTATTATTAATAAATTAGTGTATTATTATATTTTTTATTTGTATTATTAATAAATTAGTTAAAATATTTTATTTTATTAAAATATTAATTAAATAATTTTTAAAATGATTTTAATTATTTTTTAACATTAAATATTTATTTTAACTATATTATATTAATTAAAACATTTAAATAAAAAAGAAAGAAAAAAATGCATGGGATCGTCCATCCCATGGACGAACCATTGAAACACTTTTGGGTCAGCACCGGTTCGTCTATCCCATGGACGAACCTTTGAAGAAAAGGTGGCAATCTGAGATTTCATTTTCAGATTGTGACATTGTGGTATTTTTACTTCAAAAATGTGGCATTGTAATAAAAAAAATCGATAAACAGACCTGATTTGTTGGGCAATACCATTTTATCTGAACTTTAGCACGAGGGGATCGAAAGTTTACATACACATTCTCTACTGTATTTGTCTCGTTCTGCTCCATTTTTCATTTTTAAGGTTTTATTGACAATAACATTAATATAAATTTTAAAATGTGTGGTGTACATGGCCTAATGGGCCTGTCGTCACTTTTAGTATGGGATTGGCTAAAATTTTAGAGAATTTCACCCCAAAATTAAACCTGACATCCTCTCAATGTTTCATAGTATCAAAATTGTCATTGAGAAAATTTGAAATAAATGAAAAATATTTACATTACCGGATATTTCGAAATTTTCAGTTCAGTGCCACCAATTTCGATGGTAGTGTAAAAAAATCTTTTTTTTTTAAATATCGAAATTTCTAGTTAAAAAAAAAAGAAATTTCCGGTATTTTTTTCTGAAAATTTTGAAATTTATAGTAAAAAAATAAAACTTTCCTAAATTTCTGATATTTATCATGAAATTCCTAATATACCTCAATAAATTTCATAATTTTCAAAAGATTTTAAAAAACGAAAATAGAATTTCACCAGGAGTCTAGGTATAGGTGAGAGAGAGAGACCGTTAATTATCTTCATATTTTAGAGCCACATTCTTTATTATATCATGTCTGTCATTTAAATAAAATTTAGTTTTTTTTTAAATGCCACCTACTTAATTTTAGTAGTTTACCACAATTGACCAAATGCTTAAGTTCACTAATAACCTTGCTACCTTTCACCGAAAACCAAATTTCTCATATTTTTAGAGAAAAGAAATTGTTCTAGAGGATGTATTGCTTCTTGATATATTCTGGTTGAATAATAATTTTGTCTTATTATTTTAATTTTAATTATAATAAATGTGGTATGTCTACTTTATGTTATTTTTTAATCATGTTATGTCTACTTTATTTTATTTTTTGTAACTTTACAATTGAGCAACAACTATTATATTTTTTGTAACTTTACAATCGCAGCAACAACTATTAGTTATACGAGTATTTGCTCATTCTGCCACAAAATTGAAATGTAATACCAAAATATCATAAGTCCAATAAAAGTCCTAAAATACCACAAGATTTGGATTTTAGGGGATCTTTTTCTTTAGTACCTCCTTCTTCTAATATGGTGGATGTTCTCACGGAATAAAGGGTCCATCATCTTAATTGAAACTTTCTTTTTTTTGTTTTTTATAAAATCTGAATTTTTTAATTGATCTTTTATTTTAATTATATAATATAATAAAATAATATAGTATTTAAAAAATATTTTTTTAAACTTTTTTTCTATTTTAAGTATAATAAAAACAATACAATTTAATTAAAAAATAATAATAATATCAATAATATAATAAATTAAATTACAATAAGTTGAAAAATTATACAAATTATTGATTTTCTTCTTTGTCATCTACGTCTGGGAAACAACTACTGGTTTCACATCTTGTTGGTCGATGAATTCGTCGTTGTCGAACAAAATCTTGTGTAGGAGCAGGTGTATTATTAGAGGTTTAGATAATGGATGTTTGGTTGAGAAAATTTTCAAATGGTTTGAAATTTTCAAAAAAATTCGGTGGTGGAAATTCTTTTGAAGTTTGTGTGAATTGGGTGGGGCTTGGCGTCGATGGTTCAACGGTCGCGATGTAATAGTCTGATACATCGAGGGATGATGAAAGTTGGTTTGTTTGGGTGTAATCAAAGTTCGGTGGTGGAATTGGTGTGTTGTGTCGTGGTGGGCGGAAGCATGTTTGTTGTTGGGTTTGATATATGTAGTGTGTTTGTTGTTGGGGGATTTTGCATGTGTATTGGTAAGGTTGTTGCTACAATGATTGTTGTGGTTGGTATTTAGTGGATGTGTGTATTGGGTACGATTGTATTGGTGAGTTTGTTGTGGTGGATTTGGGAAATTTTGATGTCTGTTCCGTCGATGGGGATCATTCTATAATGGTTTTGTTCCAAATAAGCTGATCGTCATTCAGTGGTTGTGGTAATCCCAGATATGACCGCCATATGAACTGATAAAATTTAATGAGAATTATTAGTTTAATGCATAAATTTATAGTAATATATTAAAAAATATTAACGATAGTAATATTACATTTTCCAGTAACATGTGATCAGTATTAGAACGATAACCAATAAGATAATGTCTTAGATTATGAGAGCAATTTTTCTTCCTTCTTTCGTTTGTACACCATCTGTTATAATATCAAAAAATATATGAATTAAGTTACTATAAATTAAAAAGTAAGTAACAAATAAATTAAAAAAATTAAAAAAAAAATAATACTTAGATTGATGCATATGAGTATGTTAATGTGAATTGACTCATTGATGCTAAAAAAAAGGTATATGCGTGAACCCCAAATTTAGAGTAGAAGAACACAACCCCTCATTCTATTAACACCAACTTCAACTGCTTTTCACATTTCCCTGAATAAAAATGTCAACATAGCTGATCTCCAACTATATGTACCACAGTAGTCTAAATTTTCAATAAATGATAGCCACATATTGTGCACTTCTTTTGCTCATTTGTCGGGGAATAATGTTAGTGTAATACATAAAATTATATAAGTTCGCGCATAATAAATTAGTAGTTCGTTTGAGGAATATTCATCAACGACATTTTCTCTTGCCTTTAACCAACTCAAGCTTACTCTTCTACTTTTTATTTTTTTCTTGCGGTGGTTGTTGACCCAAAAATGATGTCCATGCGGATATCTCTATTTCTGTGGGCCCTACGATGGCTCTATCATTCACGCGGAGACCCAACAACATACTAACATTATTATGCATTCTCCGTGGGAAAGTGAAAAGTATGTGTTTCAGGTCTCCGTAGAGCATAGGTAAAACTAGCATCCATAATTATATCTTTCAAGTTTGAAATATTTGCAAAATCTATCGTTTCCAAGAGAGGTAATGTCACATGTGGGGCCTCAAGTAAGTTGTGGTTTCTAGCTCTAAATTTTCTTTCGGGTTGTTTCTAAAAGACAATAGAAAACCTAAGATGAAAAAAATAGTGCTAAACAAATTATACATTATTAGTAACAAGACTATAAAATAGTGTTAAATAAATAATATCTTGTATGATATTCATTGTACCCTATGTTTTTCGCTCAACCACAAAAATGGAGTTTCAACCATTTTAACCAAACTTTAAAACAAAATATTAACTAATAATTTGAAAATTTTGAGAGGTTATAGAAAAGAAGTTAAGATTGTGTGAGAAAAATGATTAGTGAGGTGTTGCAATTTATACAATTATGGTTAAAAGTATGGTTGAGAAATATGGTTAAAAGTTATGGATAGAAATAATGTTGGAATTAATTGATAATTTTTATCATAATATCTAACCATTCTATCCATAATAACCTCTATCATAATATCTAACCATAATTTCTAACCATATTTTTCAATCAACTTCTATCCATCAATTAACTTCAACATTATTTCTATCCATAAATTCTAATCATATAATCATAACTTCTAACCATAACTTTATAAATAGCAACACCTCTCTAATCGTTTTTCTCCTACAATCTTAATTTCTTTTCTACAACATCTCAAAATTTTCAAATTATTAGTTAGTAGTTGGTTTTAAAGTTCTGTTAAAAATGATTGAAACTCCATTTTTGTGGTTAGACGAAAAACATAAGGGTACAATGCATAACACTAGGGTCTTAGTAAGTATTATTTATTTAGCATTATTTTATAGTCTTGTTACTAATATTGTATAATTTGTTTAACATTATTTTTTTCATCTTACTTATGTTTTCCATTTTTGTGTCTTTTAGGAACAACCCGAAAGAAAATTTAGAGTTAGAAACCACATGCCTCACCTGTGACATTACCTCTCTTGGAAATTTCAAAATTGAAAGATATAACTATGGATGTTAGTTTTACCTATGTTCTACATGAAAGGTGGAGACCTGAAACACATATTTTTCACTTTCCCATGGGAAATGCACAATAACGTTAAAAGACGTTAGTATGTTGTTGGATCTCCGCGTGAATGATAGAGTCATCTTAGGGCCCACAGAAATAGAGGTATCCACATGAATATCATTTTTGGGTCATTCTAAGAGAAAATATCGTTGATGAAAATTTCTCAAACAAATGGCTAATTTATTAAGCCAGAACTTATATAATTTTATGTATTGTACAAACATTATTCCCCGACAAAGGAGCAAAAGAAGTGCACAGTATATGGCTACCATTTATTGAAAATTTAGACGACTGTGATACATATAGTTGGGGATCAGACATTTTTATTCAGGGAAATGTGTAAAGCAGTTGAAGTTGGTGTTGATGGAATGGGGTTGTGTTCTTCTACTCCAAGTTTGGGAGTTCACGCATATGTCTTTTTAGCATCAATTAGTAAATTCACATTAACATACTCATATGCATCAATGCAAGTATTGTTTTTAATTTTTTGAATTTATTTGTTACTTACTTTTTAATTTATAGTAACTTAATACATATTTTTATATTATAAGAGATAGTGTAAGGAAGAATATAGTAACTTAATACATATTTTTATATTATAACAGATAGTGTGTAAGGAAGAAAAATTGCATAGGTAATCGAAGACATTATCTTATTGGTTATTGTTCTAACATTAATTACATGTTACTGGAAAATATAATATTACCACCGTTATCATTTTTTAATATATTACTATAAATTTATGCATTGAACTAATAATTTTCATTTAAATTTTATCAGTTCATATGGAGGTCATATCTTGGATTACCACAAATGACGATGACCTCATTTGGAACGCTATTACACTTATCTTGTGTTTGTGAATTGTTGAAATGCATCAGTTAGGGTCAAATTGCAATTTGAGTATTATCAAGAAATACCCGACTCACCAAGGTGCCTCAACGAAGAGCACAAGATGCACATGCAAACGTCTTGGAATTACAACTACTGGGTTTTGTATCATGTCGAACGATATCTTTTGGTGAATAAAGAACGATTGTGTTTAATCGGGGTGCCGTTTAAGTGAAAAATGAAGCTGAGTCAAGAATATTTATATTGGTTTCATAGGATATCATATCAATACATATCAATAGAACAATTCTTGAAAGACACCCGTCAACGGAACCCGACATCAAATTTTCTCAATCCACCACAACAAACTCACCAATACCATTATACCCAATACACACAACCAAACACATTCACCCAATATCCACCACAACAATCATTGTACCAACAACCTTAGCAATACACATATCAAACCCCCCACAACAGACACACTACACATATCAAATCCAACAACAAATTTGTTTCCGCCCACCACGAGACCACACACCAATTCAACCACCGAACTTTGATTACACCCAAACAAACAAATATTCATCATCCCTCGATGTGTTCGATTATTACATCGCGACCGTTGAACCATCGACGTCAAACCTCACCCAATTCACACAAACCTCAAACGAATTTCCACCACCGGAATTTTTTGAAAATTTCAAACCACTTGAAAATTTTCCCAACCAAACACCCCTTATTCAAACCTCTGACAATCGACCTGCTCATACACAAAATATTGTTCTACAACGACAAATTCGACGACTAACAAGATGTGGAACCGGTAACTGTTTACCAAATGTAGATGACAAAGAAGAAAATCAATAATTTGTATAGTTTTCAATCTATTGTAATTTAATTTATTATATTAATGATATTATTTTTTTAATTAAATTGTATTTTTTTTCATTATATTTAAAATAAATAAAATTTAAGAAAAAAATTTAATATAATATATTATTTTATTATATTATATAATTAAAATAAATAAAATCAATTAAAAAAATTCATATTTTATAAAAAACGGAAGAAAAAAAAAAACTTCAACCAAGATGACATATCCCTTCTTCCTTTTGGCCCATCCGTCGTCTTGGAATGAGAAGGTATTAAAAAAAAAAACCACAAAAGTACAAAATTTGTGATATTTTGAATTTTTTTTTGGGCTTGTGTCATTTTGGGTATTACATTTCAGTTTTGTGACAGAATGAGCAAAATGAGTCCAGCACGGGATTGGATTCTCTCCAATTTTTTCTCTCATTATCTCTCTCATGGGTAATTCTAATCCATTTGATTAATCCAACCGTTAGAAAATAAGAAAGAGAAAAAAATATCATTTAAAGAAAAGAAAAAAAATATTTCAATTATAATTTTCTTTTATATTTTTCTTTTAAAGGTACGTTGTTCTTTCTATTATAATATTCTAAACCAAATCAATATTTTTGTACATTTTTATTTGATAATAATTAAATTATTTATATTTATATTTAATCAATCCATTAAATTAATATTTAATATTTAATAAATAATGACAATCAAAATAAGAATTATTTATTATAAATATCATAGTAAAAATATGTGAATCAAAATATATAAATTTAATATTTAATAATATTAAAAACATAGAAAAAATTAATAAATCAATTATAACTTACTATATTTCATTGTTTAAACATTAAAGTGTACATATAATATATGAAAAAATTATTTATAAGTAATTTAATTAGTTAACTTAATTATTTTTTATATTAATATATTATAAAAATTATATATAGAATGCATGTTTGTGTTAAAGAATAAAATTAATGTTTATTTTTTATATTGTCAACATTAAAATGAATAAAATTTATAATATGTCAATTATTATTTTTTTTAATTTTAAAATTTTAAAGTTGTTTTATTTGAAAAAAAGTCATTAATGAAATTGTTGAAACATACAATTTATACAATGAATTTGTTTGTTTATTAGTCATAAATCATGATTAATTAGTTAATTTCACATTATATATTTTCTAGTTAAAATGAAAATAATTATAATAAATTTATTATAACGTATTATAAAAATATACATGAAACAAATGTTGTGGTTAAAGAATTAATAAAAATAATTTTTAATAACATTGCATTAAAATGAGAGACCATAATTTCTTTTAATTGTATTGAAATTAGATTTTATTTTTTTATGAAACTTTTAATTTTTGTTACAATGGAAATGATTATGTTGATCTTCTTTAATTAATTTTGAAATGTTGGTAGGCATAATCTGAGTTGATTGTTCCAACAATAATACGGAGAGGAAGTATCACAAAAATTAAACGATAAAACAAAAATAGATAGTGATGTTAAATGTACTTAATTTTTCTTTAAATATTGGATTAGTAAAGAAAAAATTAAAATTTATATATCTCTCTCTCTTCTTTAAATGTCAAGTGATATTCATTTGATTTCATTCATTCATTAGCATGATTCACGAATAAAAATTAAAAGAGAGGAAGATTAAGAATAGAGTAAAAATACCTGCGATACTCCACGGGCATGTTACCCCCTTTCCAAATCGCAATCTTCTCGAAAGCTTCAACCGGAATCACGAAATGCTGCTTAGGAGGGTTACAATGTCCACCTTCGCTCTCCGCATCAAAACCATAGTTCGGAGCACAGAAATTGGTAGCAGTAACAACAATAGAACTTCCGGAGACGCACCACCGCTGGTCGAACGGAACATCCTCCTCAAAACAGCGAAGCTCAAAACATGCGCCACAGATCTGGCCGTGCACAAAGAGAGTTTCACTGAGAGAAGCTGTGGTGGTGCCGTAACCGTCTCTGAGAGGGTCGTTGTAGCCGCATGCGCCGGCCACTGCGTCTCTGGTGTCATCCAAGGAGGAGAAGTAAGTGGCGTGCGCGGATAGCCATTCGGCGGCGGGAGATGAGATTGGTATGTTAGGAGATTCGGAGAATGGTGCGGCGGGAGGTGATGGAGAAGAGTAATGAGAGGTAGCTGGTGAAGTATATAGAATAGTTAGTTGAAGGGTAATAATGTAAATAGATATTAGTAGTGACATTTGCTTTGGCGTTTTAGTTTTGGAGAATGATGAAGAACGAGTGGATGTGTGAGAATTGCAAAAATCCTTAATGGTGCATCCTCATCTTCACACACACATTGCATTTTTCAAAACTTCTTACAACTATTTAATACCTGAGTTTTTAAGTGCTGACACTTCTGTAGTTCTGTCACTATTTTTATTTACTGCATTTTATTTATTACTAGTACCATCTTTATTACTACTAGGGTATTGTTTTAATTTTTTAAAATTAAGTTTGCTGTTTAGCTTCACGAGGGAACTTTCGATGCCGAATATTTCGCTGAGTCTGGTCCCATTCAAAGGACGATAACGATTGGACCGCTTATATTGAATGCCCCTGCCTTCTGAACTGTTTTAGTTGCTGCTGACAGCTAACCTAGCAGCAATGTGTTTGGTGTTTATTTAATTTAGTTTGAGTTTTTATTTTTCTTCTTACAGAGCAAAACGGACCGTAACATGGCCGACCTCATTTGTAACATCGTCTATATGGTTAAACATGACAACTTCATGGAAAATCCTAGCTTTTGTAATATAAACCATGATAAGACATAAAAAGAAATTTTAGTTTTTAGTTCATATCAATAAAAAATTAATAACTTTCTTAATTTTTAATTTATAGTTTTTTTTCTAGTTTTTAGTTTTATTTTCAAAAGCTATTTAAAGTAGTTTTGAGTTTATAACTTTTAATTTATGATTTTTTATTTATTTATATTTTTATTATTTTATTAAAAACTCAATTTTATCTTTTATTGTAATATCATTAAAATTAAAATAATTGTGTTTTAGTTTAGGAAATAAATAAGATTAGTCATTATTTTTACGGAATAAATTAATAATGCAATGTATTTTGATTCATTATTTTAAAATGAATTTTTTTATTACTTTTAAAATTATTTTTATTACTTTTAAATTATTATTTTAATTATTTATTACTTGAGTTTTTATTATTAATATATTTTCTTATAAATATGATAATGAATTATTTAAGACATATCATAGATTTTAAGAGAGAAAAAAGAGATAAAAATATACACTTTATTGAAATATAAGATCAAATAGAAATATTATTATTTTAGATATTTAAATTTCATTACAAAATTTATATATAAGTATTAATATATTTTTGTGTTATATTTAATTTTATAGTGTTGTACCTCGAAAAATACGATCTTCGCGATAGGACGCGGAAAGAAACAACAGAGTGGCCACCTAATTCTATTTATTCTACGAGAGAAAATTGAGATATAGATAGAACCTAAATAAGGATAAGAAATGGTCAACGAAACCAAATTCTAAGTTCGGGAGTCAGTTACGTAGAGGAAGGTATTAGCACCCCTCACGTTCGTTGTACTCAACGGGAACCTCTTAGTCTAACTATGCGATTAAAAAGTTTATTTATGTCAATTGTCTTCTAAATGGTTTGTTAAGATGTTTGTTTTAAGGGAAAAGAGTATTTTAATAGTTATTATTATGGAGAAAAGGTTAATTTTTATTAGTGTGATTTATGACGGAGAAATGATTAAATTTTTTATTATTGTGCTCGCGAAGGATTAAAATCTTTGTGCATACGTATTTCCTTGTGCAATGGGAAAGTCAGAGCTTCATAGTATTTTTTATGAACAATTGTTTGAAACGTTTTCTAACTGCTAAGCGTTGGCTTATCTGCTTGCGGTGGAGGCTGAAGCGCTGGCTTGTTTGCAAGATAGAAAGATTCAAACAATGTTTGTTTAAAGAAAAGTGTTTGACATTTTTTAAGGTGTTTTAAACGAAAGGGCGAATGGACCACAACGCGTGGGGCTAGCCCATGAGTGATTTCATTCAAGAACCCGAAGAATGCTAGATTCCTGAGTTCAGTTCTTCATTAATTAATTAAGAAAGTGATTTTTGTATTTGTTTGTAGGTTTTAAGTTGTATTTGAAAGAAAGAGACAAGCCATCATCTCTGAGGGAGATATCTCGCCTATTCCACCACAAACAGTTAAGGGGGGAAATAGAAAATGGAAGAAGCTTCAAACTTGGATATATGATCAACAAGTGATTGCCACATTCTTCCTTGAGAAAAATTGCTTGAGAAAGTTGATTTTTGTGTTTGTGGGAATATGAGAAATGGTTTTTCCTATGGAGATGAACCATGTCTCATCTTCGAAGGTTGTTGAATTGTTTTAAGTGTTTTGAGTATTTTGAGTACGAAAGAGCGAATGAACCACGTCGCGTGGGGCTAGCCCAAGAGTGTTTCTCTCAAGAACTCGTGGAGTGCTAGACTCTAGAGTTCAGTTCTTTCGTAAATTTAATTTGTGTGAGTTAAGTATTTTAGAAACGAGAGGGCGAATAAACCACAACGCGTGGGGCTAGTCCAAGAATGATTTATTCAAGAATTATGTTGAGTGTTAGACTCCAGAATTCAGTTCATCCATTATTTGATTTGTGAATTAAGACGTTTTGAATGCGAAAGGGCGAATGAGTTACAACCCAAGGGCTAGCCTCAAGAGTAATTCACTCAAGAACTCGTGGAGTGCTAGACTCCAGGGTTCAGTTCTTTCGCATTTAATTTTATAAAATTAGGTATTTTGTTTTAGATGTTTTAGGGTTTGTAAAAATTTTAGAAACTAAGGAGTAAATGAAACACAACCTGAGGGCTAGCCTCAAGAGTGGTTCATTAAAGAACCCGAGGAATGCTAGATTCCTGAGTTCAGTTCCTCGTTAATTAGTTGTGACGCGTAAAATCGTGCAGATGGCGATCATAAGGATGACCGACTTACGTGTGTGCGAAATGTAGGCGTATGAATTGTTTACTTGGCGTTGGACCAAAAAAATTTATTTGCTTTGAAATGATTTTGTCTCAAAGTGGGTTCATATTCGTTTTTTTTTACTTTAACAATTTTACAGTCGTAATGCGGGAATTAAATTCAAAATCAAACAAGTTATACATCATCATCATATGATTAGATAATAAGCATAAAATATCGTAAACAACGATAATCGAACATATACTACATAAACTTTAGAAAAACAAATATTAAAACATATAACTTATTTTTTGAATTCCTCTCTAAAAGTTAAAAAAAATTCAAAGTGATATTTACTTCACTATATTTTTCTAAAAAAAAACAATATTTATTTGAATTATTTATTATGTTATAAAAGAAAAAAAAAACAAAGATAAATAAATAAAATAAAAACAAAGGACAAAGTGAAATAAAAGCTGCGACTCTAGCCCATGGTCATCTTTCTGCTACTTTAAACCAAATGGGCCATATGGGACCCGGTTTGACCCGATGGGCCCAACATTGACACACAAAAATCTTGTAAAAAAGGAAACCCTAGCCGATATTGGGAAGGCTCTGTCAAAATTAAACTTGCCTTATAATAATGGATAACTACCAAATGAGTTTTGGAAAGAGTTAATTATTCTAATACTAAAACTAATTAAAATCAACATCAAATAAGAATAAAAAAAAAATCCTTAAAACATGTTACCTCTCAATTCTCCTTTCGTACAGACCGACAGTCACGACGGCAAAACCTTCTTCTTCTTGCTCACGATTTCACACTCCCACCGTAAAAAGCTTCATCTCAGCCTCCATCCCGAAACGTCTCGGCTCCGATCTCCCCTGCGGCTCTCGTTTTCTCATTTTCGCGATTTCATGGTGGTAAGGGTTTGTTTCGGTTTCTGGGTATGTGTTTGGTTAGTTGTGCGGCGGTGGTTGCAAGCGTTTGCGGATCGGTTCGTTTAAGTTCGCTCGGTGTAGGCACATAATTTCGACACCATGAGTTTAAGATGTAAAATCATTTTTTGCTAAGGAAATAGTCACCAGATAAAGGAAAAAGAAATAAAGATGTTCAGAAGTTTTTCGACAAGACCAGATGCTCAAGTACTTCGACAGGAATACAAAGAATGTTCCAGCAAACAAAGTTTGAAGATCTTTTATTATAGTTCAACATTTGACAAAATTTGAAGAATTGGTATGCTTTTCGACACTTCGACAGAAGATAGGTTGGAAGAGGTTTTCGACAAAAGCATTATCTTGTAAGGTTTGAAGAGTTTTTGTCCTCTTCGACAATTCGACAAAACGAAGAGATGCAACGTTTCGTCACAAAGAGGAAGAATTCAAATTTAAAAATTACAACATTTGGCAGTTAGACGCGTGGAAGCTTCAGGAAAAGAAGAATACATGCAGATTGACAAGTGTCAATTAGTTAGGAGTTTTCCGTTGTAGGCAGTTATTTTATTTGTATATAAATAGGGTAGTTGTTGTAGAATTATGTGTGTGAAAAACTTGTACAATAATCCTGTAAAATACTCTAAGTACCCAGTGTGAGAGAAATGAGTTTGATAACTGGAGAAATGTATGTGTTGAACACCAATTTCATTTAAGTTATTTAAAATTACTAAGTCTTGTTTCGTCAAATTATTTTACTTTCAGTCTCTTTACTTTCCTGCAAAATTTATAGTCTTTTCGCCATTTTTCTTTACTTTTTGTTCAACCTTTAGTTATTTTACTTTTACACTCAAACGTTCAAGATTTTTATATCATTAACAAAACAAACCACAAACAATTATCAACACTAAGAGTAATTCGACAACAAATTGCACATGTGTCCTAGGACTTGTTTGGTTGGTCCTGCAAGTAACCCAGTCCTGTAAAAGATTGGTTAACAAGAGATTGAACTATAAAGATGAGACAACATTCTATTTTTTAAATTGAAGTAAAATCCAAAATAAAAACGAAAATACATTAAAATAAAACTAGAATGCATTATTATGAGAAAAAACGAACCAAAATACAAAGATGACTTATTATCAATACCGCAATAAAAATGCGTTAGATGAGTGACAGTTGAAAAAACATGATCAAAGTTTAGGGTATGACAGTTGCCCCTATTTAATCATCTTGAACCTGAATGTATGAATAAAAATGTTGAATATTTCACCCAACATATTGCACCTCGCCAAACATGAGTTTGTGCTTGTTCCCGACATTGCCTGATTATACCGACATACTCCCTCTTAAGTCATCACTCCGCTCTGGAGTTTCGACTTGGGGGGCTCCTATTCTGGAATGGGCCTATAATACAGTGTCGGGCAGAAGCCCAATTCGTCTGGCAGAGTCCCAAACCGTCAGGCACGACCTACGACTCAATAATCCAGACGTGGGGAGACAACATCTCCCCCACGTATGCCACGTCACCCAACTGTCCTCCATTATCTCCTGAAATATAGGGGTGGTTATACCAAGGGCAAGACCACGTGCTAGGTCTTACTTGCTCATACGCATTCCTTAGCAGTTCTTCGTTGGGCCTAGCGGACCCATCCCAAGTAAGGACCTTGGCCCAACGCTGGGGGCACACTATAGATACATTCTTTCACTAGAGGGTCAAATATTATGAAACTATTATTCTTTTCTACCTCTTATGTACTCGCAATTTCACTTTGGCATTGGAGTGCCTTGAAGGTACACCCCCTCCAGTCCAACACCATAATTGATGCTCAAAATCTGGAAGGTTCCTCCTGATCAGGTCAGATCAGATTCATATAGCTCTCTTGAATCACATGAACTCTTCCTGCAACGATGAGTAAAAAGGATTCATAGAGTAACGATGAGTAAAAAGGATTCATAGATCTCTCTTGAAGCAAATGAACAGAGAATTGAGGAAATGAATGTTGATAAGGCAAAGGCAGAGATCGCTTTGTAAGCCTGTTTCAATGAGAGAGACGAGAATGTGAAGGGAAAGTAGCCCATGGAGAAAGGTAGAGGAAAATTTCAAAATTTTGGTGGAGGATAATCCCAAAGTTCTTAAAATTCAACATTCCAAAGGGGTGAAAATAATGGCAATAAGGTTGTTGCATCAAACAACTCTAGCGGTGTCAATGTTAGAGGTAGATGAGGAAGAATTATGGTTGACAATAGCAATGTACAATGATATAATGTCAAAATCTTGGACATTTTGTAACAGAGGCCAATACTAACAAGAAAGAACCTCAAGAAGATGAAGTTAGAGTTACAAGACAAGAGTTTGATAATGAGAACACACTCTTGGTCATGATCACAAAAAGAGAATGCAATAACAGTAGGTTGTAAAACAGTAACAATAACATCTTGAAAAACACTACATAACCATAGTGTAACCAGTTGCACTTTTATGTCAACTGTTACATGCTGAAGAAAACATAATGATGACTTTAAAAGAAGCAGTATAGCGCAACGATCAATGGTATTTAGACTCCGAGTGTTCAACGCATATGACAGGGAGGAAGGATTGGTTTTTTATATAATTAATCATTCCATGAAGAACAAAGTAAAGTTCACAGATGATACCACTCTAGCGGCGGAAGGGATCAGTGATGTATTGATCAAGAGAATGGATGATGGACATTCTTTAATTAGGGATGTATTGTATATCCCCATAGTCAAGTTTAATCTTCTAAGTATTGGCCAATTACTTGAGAAGCATTACAAGATTCATATGGAGAACAAGATGTTACACGTTATGGACGCAAACTTAGTTTTGGTCCTAAAAGCTCCTATGGCTCCCAATATAACTTTAAAAAATAAGTCGAAGGTTATTGAGCATAGTTTTATTGCTATTGCAGCTAGTAGAGAATAGTGGTTATGGAATTATAGGGTTCAAAATCTCAACTTTAGAGATCGCAATGCCTTGCAAAGGAACAAGATGGTTACCGGGATTCCATTGTTCAACATATCGGCTGTAATTTGTGAAAAATGTGTGCAAGCGAAGCAACATAAGGGAAAATTCAGCAAGGATGCAGGTTTTAGAACCAAGTGTCACCTTGAAGTGGTGTATCCGGATGTGTGTGGACTAATGCAAGTTGATTCTATTGGTGGAAATAGATATTTTGTCACATTCATTGATGGTCTTAGTAGAAAAATATAGACGTACCTAATCAAGAGAAAGGATGAGGTATTTAAGAAGCTCAAGTCTGGGGTTGAAAGGCAAAATGGTCACAAACTCAAAGTTCTGAAGATGGATGGTGGATGCAAATATGTCTCAAATAACTTTGGGAGGTTTTGTGATCAATATGGCATAATAAATATAGTAGTATCACCTTATACACTGCATCAAAGTGGTAATTCTGAAAGGAATAATCGATCGTTCATGAATATGGTTAGAAACACGTTGAAAGGGAAGAACTTGTTGAAATAGTTATGGGGAGAAATGATGTCCATAACTCCATATTTGTTGAATATATGTCCAACAAAGAATGTTGAAAAGATTACACCTGAGGAAGCATGGTATGGATTTAAATTAAATCTGAGTCACTTGAGAGTTTTCAGTTTGGTAGCATATCAACACGTATCGGGACAACTTAGAAAGAAGCTGGATGATATGGGAGAATTGATTATTCTTGTAGAGTATCAATCTATTGGTGGTTACAAGATATTTGATGCAATACAAAGAAATATTGTGATCAGCAGAAATATCATTTTCGAAGAAATTAAAGAGGTGGAGTATAATGCAACTGGTTGTCATAATATGTCAACTGATTACACTAGTGAAAAGTTCGTTCCTACAGTGCTGAAAGGTACAAAACAACCCGCGTTGAAGCTCGGGTGGAAGAAAATGTTAGAATATAATCAAGGAAAGGAATTTTTCTTATAAGACTCCAAAATTGTGAGTTGTTCCAAGATAAAGAGATCGATTACGATGGTGATTTTGACCATTTGCCACTTATGGTCAAATCTGAACAGCTTAAAATGGAAGAGGCCTTGAATGATCCAAATGGATTTGTCCAATGAATGATGAGTTGTAATTGATCGAGAAAAACAATACTTGAGAGCTAGTTGATTGGTGTAAAATGGGTGTATAAAGTGAAGGTAAATCCCAATGGTGAAATAATCAAGCACAATGCTCGATTAGTTGCAAAGGATTTTTTGCAAAGAAAATGCATAGATTTTGAAGAGGTATTTACATCGTGGCTAGAATTTAAACCATATGATTGGTTATTGGGATATCAAATAACAACAATTATTCCATTATCAAATGGACGACAAATCTGCATTTTTGAAAGGACCGCTTGAACAAAAGGTTTATGTAGAACAACCCCTTTGGTTTTTCTGTGAAAAGGCCAACAGTCAAAGTTCTAAATATTGAAGAAAGTGTTGTACGGTTTGAAACAAGCTCCAAGAGCTTGTAACAAGATGACAAATGGTTTCTTAAAAGATATTGGTTCCAAGAACTGTGTATCTGAACTTGGTGTGTATGTGAAGAAGGGTTCAAATGAAGGGTGGATAATCATTTGTCTTTACGTGGACGATTTCTTGATTATATAAGCAACAATGAAGGTTTCATTTCTAAGTTCAAGGGTGATCTTATGAAGGAGTTTGTGATGATCGACCTAGGACTCATGACATAGTTCTTTGGTATTGAAATTTACAAGTCCAAAAAGGGGTTGCTCATGCACCAAAGAAAGCATGTGATTGAGATTTTCAAATAAAAGGCTTGTATGTTCCTTTAGAACCAATTCATGTTTTTTGGAAGAAATTACACATTTAAGAGCATGCTCACGGTCATGAGGATAATGGCACAAAGAAGGATTTAGAGGCAGAATGTGAAGAGTTTAAGACATATTTCAATTATTTGGATATTGTATGATAGATGGTGTCGAAGAAAAAAGTTCGGGAACTAACACATCCAACCACAACTTCTATGTGTCCACCACTGGTGAAGTACAAGCCAAAAAAAGGAGTTAAGAAGAGCAAAAGGGATGAAGAGAGTGATGTGCATCGTGATCCCTCGCAGTGGGAGTATGACGAGGGTTTGCAGGGGAGTCAGACTACAAAGATATCATGCACAAATCCAACAGGAAGTCAGCCTTCTACTATGTCGGGTCTAAGTTAACCTTCAAGAATGTGGGGTCAAAGTCGACCGTCCAATGTATCTTTTAGACATATTTACTTGTCTTAGTTTACGGGTTTCTTGCATCCATATATTGATGACATTATTGATGTGGGTGACGATGGGAATTGTGGTTTTCGGGCTATTGCAACTTTACTCTAATGGGGTGAAGAGTAATGGTCGTTGGTTCGGACACAATTGGATACTCAAATTCATCAACACCCAAAATTATTTTCCAAATTGTTCTATGACACTGTTGCTAAAGTTAGGGACTCCTTAATAGTAGAACACTTGGGTGTGTAGGGTAGAGAAAAATGGATGTTGATTCCTTATATGGGTTACCATATTGCGAGTATGTATAGTTTTGTTTTGTCTCCTTGTCACAGACACTGAGCATTACCTTTTTCTCTCTTACCATAGCTCCACCTATGTATACGAGCAGACATAAAATCATTGATGTTGGTTTTTTCAACGACAATCATTGGGTTCAGGTAAAATTAAAACCTGATAGCTCATTGCCTCCTATCATTGACCGTTGGAGAGAGAATTGTACTGAAGAAGGCAAAGCATGAGAATCAACATATGCATGACAAATAAGCATTGAGAGGAAGAACTTAGGAAACCATCTTAATTTTCTATGTAATCTTGTGGATATTATGTATTTATTCTATGTGAAACCAATTATGCAGGGTGATGTGGCCAAAGTATTGAAAATTATGTGGTTTTTGAAGTTTTTGACACATACAGAAAATTTAAATATCCGAAATATTTCCCCAATTTACGTAAATATTATATATCCAACATAACACATATCGAAAATTTCAAAATTTCTGATAATTAATATCAGAAATGTTAAAATTTCTGGTATGTGTGTCAAATGCAACTTCCGCCACGATAATTTTAGCGAAATTTCAGATATATTCATTAAATTTCCAATATCCATCAAAAAATTTCATATTTTTCAAAATTTTGAAAAGGACGATTATGAAATTTTGCTATAAATGAAAAAATGTCCGGTATAGGTGGGGTGGCGGGTTAATTTCTCAAATAGGTGGTGTATTAGAAATACAATCCATCAATTAAGTCAAGTGCCTAACCCGAGATGAATAGCACGTGAAAGTGTTGTACTTGTATGCTCCACCTTAACCTTCAAATAATAGCAATAATAACGAAACAAGATGCGAATAATATGAAAATAAAGATATCCAACTCCCACTTTCTGTTGCAATAACCATTTATCTATTTGGATAGTTGATTAGAGAAAAACATATGTCACACCTATTTTGATACTATGAACCACCCTTCTAATCTAATGAATCTTTGTACCAAACTACGTTCTTTAAAACAATATGTTAAAGAGTGTTTTCATGCGCTGGTTAAGAATTTGAATATAAAAAAATTTAAATTGAAAAGTTGAGTAGTATTTAACATTTTTGTCATTTTTAATACAAAATTTATATAATTTTTGCTTTATTACCTTATGTAGGGGTGACAAAATGGATAAATTAAATGAATTTAGATTAGATTGTTAATAGATAGATCAAAATAATTCATTAATCCAATAACAATTCACTAAATTTTCTTCAAAAAATTCAATCTAATTCATCCATTAAAGGATATAATCCCTCAAATCCATCCATTAAGACATTTCTAATGAATAGATATCATACATCCATTAAAATAACTTAAATATTTTATTTTATTTTAAACTTCTGTTAATTTTACAAAAACAATTTCTTATGAATTTTCTTAAATAATTTTCTTAGTTATAAATATCTCTCTCTCTTATGGCTAATGAACTAATGTCTTGATTAATTTTACTTGATTAGCTTTCTAATTATAACCAACTAACTTCTCCATTAAATAATTCTATTCAAAGAAAAACAAAATTTAATATGTGTCAATTAAGCCATTTTATCAGAAAGGTCTTGACATATCTTTAAATTTTGTATGACTTGCTATAATATAATGAAGCGATAAGAAGACAAGTTCATATAAGTATGAGAATCATAAATTTTTTCATGGGGTAAACAAACCTCTCTGAATATTAAATTAATTATATATAAGTACTAGGAACTGTAGTGTAGTTTCTAAACAAACCTCACATTTTGTTACATTAAGATACATGAGAGAAAAAACTATGTGTAAATATTATTAGAAACAAAAATGTCAAGAAAATTGTTAATTTTAGATTTTTCATGTTTCTTTAATAAGTAATAAATTAAAATCCATTGAATTTATAAAATAAAATGGATGGATTGAATCCATCCATATAGTTTGATGGATGGATTTGACCAATCTATTAAGTTTATTTTTTATTTAATGAATAGATTGGATGAATAAATTATTAGATGGATTAGATGAATATTCTTTTAATGGAAGTTTATTTTTTGTTTAATGAATAGATTGGATGAATAAATTATTAGATGGATTAGATGAATATTCTTTTAATGGATTTTATCGTCATCCATCCCTAATCTTATGTTGATAGAAATGCAATGGTATAAAGAGTGAGTTTGACATGACACAAATAAAAACCTACCTAGATAAGATAACAATATTCGACCATCTAAAACAAAAGAGATAGCAAACCTATATCCTCACCTTATACCTAATACCTAACAAGTAGGTACTAATGAAACCACAATTATCAAATATTCTTTACCATAACTTATAGATATGAATTTTAATAATTTGTTCTAAGAGGAATAATTATCCAATATTGCTTTACTATTGAAGACATCTTATTCGTTTAAAAATTATTCAATATATCTTAGGTTGCTAATTTTTTTAAATCTTATATTCAATTTTACAACCGATTAATCTAAAATGATTAATTCTACCAGCCACTAACAGATCTATTACTCTCAGATTATTATTATGCTTGCTTGTTATAAGTATAAAAGAAAACAGAGGACAAGCAATAAATTTCTCATTTTTTAATTCTAAACGCCTTAAACATAGTTTTAAACTTACACATTTAAATGACAAAATATTTAAAATTGATTATCTTTTGTATATTAGAATTATGATTGATTTATGATATGATAAACTCGTGATATGGTGGTACGGATCTCCGATATAATAATGCTAATGTGGATCTGCAAGATTAACATTCTAACACCTAAGTCAGTTATAAAATTTAAAATGAGTGAAGTGTAAGTCTGAGATGAGAGTATGTGTCTTATTGAAAGTGTTATTCATTATGTCATATTTGATTTAGATTAGATTTAGATTTGATTTTAGATCTAGATTTGATTTAGTCCCAAAATAGATATTTTGGATTTTTATAGTTTTTGGGCTTTTGGCTTGGGGTGCAAGCAAACTTAATTCTATAAAAAAGGAGTATCCCTCTTGTAATCAAATCATCACAACACATTGTAATTCACAGTTCTGCAGGTTGCAGAGTGAATCAATAGAAGAAATTCCACAGGGTAACAACATTCTTCTCCAAATTCTCTTAGAACCCTAATTTCTTTTCTTTCTCTATTTTCTTCTTTTCTTTGTTAATTGTTCCGCAAGAACCTTTCTTGTTCATAAACAAATGGTCAAAATTATTATAGGTTTTGAGTTAATTCCAATATCTGGTATCAGTGCTCCGGTTTGAACGATCTGTGGGAAGCAAACGTGATGGCGATGAATCATCCGAATTGACACTTTCCAGCAAACCTTCCAATTTTCAAGAAAGATAATTATGAGAATTGGTTCAAGCAAATTAAAGTTGTTTTCTGTTATTAAGATTTACGGGATCTTGTGAAGGAAGGAGTAACAACGTTTGCAGAGAACGCAATGGATAAGAAAAGGTTGCGCACAAAGAATTGAAGAAGAAAGATTATAAATCTCTCTTTATAATTCATCAATGTGTTGATCCAAATAACTTTGAAAAAGTTAGTGATGTTGAATCTACAAAAGAAGCATGAGAGATTCTTGAAAAGTATTTTGGAGGTGAAGAGAAGGTGAAAGAAGTGAGGTTACAAACTCACAAAAGGGCTTATGAATTGCTTCAGATGGAAGACAATGAAAGCATTATAGATTTATTCACAAGAGTTACAAAACTTGTGAATCAAATCAAAGTATGTGGAGAAGAGTTGACGACGAAAGCAGTTGTCTCAAAGATTTTGAGATTGTTGGCTTCAAAGTTCGACCACGTGGTAGTATCCATAGAAGAGTCGAAAGATTTGTCAAATGTGACTAAAGAAGAGCTTCAAGGGACACTTGAATCTCATGAACAAAGAATGGTTGAAAGAGCAGCAGGCAAGTCAAAGAGTGATGTGGCTCTGCAGGCTCAATCAACAAGAGATAAAAAGACAAAGGAAATGTGTTCGATAACAAAGTCAGAGGAGGCTACAACAATTCAACTAGTCAAAGTCAGCAAGGAGGCTAGTCGAATAAAAGAAAACCTTGGAACCAAGACAACCAAAGAGGTGGTGTTACAGGTAGAGGAAGAGGTGGTGGTCGAAAGCCAGACAAAAGTCATATTCAGTGTTTCAACTGTCAGAAGTATGGTCACTATTTTAGTGGTTGTCCAAAAAAGCAAAAGAATCAAGATTCTGATGCTAAGTTGGCAAAGCATGAAGAAGAAGAAATGTTGTTGATGGTCACAACAAGAGATGAAGAGAGATTCCAGGACCAATGGTACTTGGATTCAGGATGCTCATCACACATGACTGATAGGAAAAATTGGTTTGTCAACATGAAGCCCTCAATGAAGAATACAATGAAATTCGCAAATGACAATACTCTAGCAGTTGAAGGTATTAGTGATGTTCTGATTAAGAGGAAGAATGGCAAGAGGTCAGTAATTTCCAACATTTTGTACATACCAGGCATGAAAAGCAATTTTCTTAGTATATGGCAGTTGGTCGAAAATAACTATAAGGTGTCAGTCGAAGACAAGGTGATAAGAGTCGTCGACGCGGGTGGTAGGTTGATCTTGAAGGCTCCAATGTCTCAGAAGAGAACCTTCAAGATCGAACTAAATGTGAAGGAGCATAAATGCCTTGCAAGTGCAGCCAACAAAGATGAATGGTTATGGCACTATAGAATTGGTCATCTCAATTTCAAAGACATCAGAGATTTGAAGAGAAGTAATATGGTTTCAGGATTTCCAGAAATAGACATTCCAAACAAAATGTGTGACCAGTCGAAACAACACAAGAATAGTTTCAACAAGGATGCAAGAAGCAGGTTGAAGGCAATTATTGAAGTCATATACTCTAATGTATGTGGTCATATCCAGGTGGATTTGATTGGAGTTAATAGATACTTTGTCAGTTTCATAGATGATTTCAGTCGAAAATTGTGGACTTACCTGGTCAAGAAGAAAAGTGAAGTGATCGAGGTATTTTCCAAGTTTAAAATCTATGGTCGAAAGAAAAAGTGATCGAAAGCTCAAGATTTTGAGGACTGGTGGTGGTGGAGAATATGTGCCAAAAGATTTTGATGCATTATGTGTGAAAGAAGGGATTATGCATGAGGTGGTGTCACCCTACACTCCACAGCAGAATGGAATTGCAGAAAGGAAGAATTGAACCATGATGAACATGCTAAGAAGTATGTTGAATGACAAGCATTTACCCAAAGAACTATGGGGAGAAACTCTGTTGACTGCAACGTATATTTTGAACAGGTGTCTGACGAAGAAGCTAGAAGGAGTTACGCCAAAAGAGTGTTGGTCTGGTGTCAAGCCTAGCTTGAGTCATCTGAAGGTATTTGGATCTATAGCATATAGGCATGTGCCAGATCAGTTGAGAAGGAAGCTTGATGATAAGTCTAGTCAAATGATTATGATAGGATATCATTCGACTAGAGGTTACAAGTTGTTCGACCCAATAAACAAGCAGGTTGTGATCAACATGGACGTGATCATGGATGAGCTTAAATAATGGAATTGGCCTGAGAATGTCAAGAAAATTTAAATTAAAATCTTATGTGAAGAACCAACTAGTGAAGTCGAAAGAGATGTTCGACGAGAAGATGTTAGAGGTGAAACATGCCCAAGCAGACCTTAAATAATAAGACACATGCCTGCAAGGTTGCAAGAATGTGTGATTACATCAAATGATGTGGTTGATGAAGAAGGTGAGCTGGTACATTATGTTTTTTATGCAGATGTCGAACCTGTCAATGCAGCTGAGACATTGAAAGATTGAAAGTGGGTGAAAGCAATGAATGAGGAGATGAAGTCAATCGAAGTCAAAATCACTTAGTCACTTGTCAAATTGCCTCAAGTAAATAAGGCAATCAATGTGAAGTGGGTATACAAAGTGAAGTTGAATCCCATAGGGGAAGTGACTTGACACAAGGCGAGGCTTGTGGCAAAAGGATTTCTTCAGAAGGAAGGAATCGACTTTGATGAAGTATTTACACCTGTTACTAGGATAGAAACAATCATATTGGTTGTTGATCTAGAAAATATGAACAATTGGCACACATGTCAGATGGACGTAAAGCGTGCATTCCTAAATGGCCCCTTAAACAAAGAATTTTATGTGGCATAACCAGTTGGGTTTGTGAAACAAGGCGAAGAAAGAAACGTGTACAAGATGCATAAAACCATGTATGGACTTAAGCAAGCTCCAAGAGGTTGGAATAAGAAAATATATGGTTTTCTAAGGGATAAGGAATTTGTGAAGTGCACAACTGAGCATGGAGTATATGTAAGAAGAAGCAATGACAAATTGCTTATACTATGTCTCTATGTCGATGACATGTTGATAACAGGAAGTTGCAAGAAGAAGATCGAGAATTTCAAACATGACCTGAGCGAGGAGTTTGAAATGTCAGACTTGGTAAATCTCTCATATTTCCTTGGCATCGAATTCTAAAAGAGTGGTAGAGGTATGATGATGCACTAAAGAAGATATGCAGGCGAAATACTGATGAGATTTGAGATGAAATATTGCAACCCAACTTCGACTCCAGCTGAGCCTAGATTGAAACCGTCGAAAAATTCAGTTTTAGATGTGTAACACCCCAAAATTTGCCCTCATAATTATTATATTCACCTGCATCAACGTTCATAATCATGTATTTTCTTTGAGTTCCTAAGGCATGGGAGTGATTGAATCCATCTTCAAATGGAGCAGTTATTCTAGGAGTGCACCCAAAAAATGTGTGATTTAAATTAAGCATGGAAAATTTATGGTTTTGGTTTCATAGGGACCCAAAGCCAAGAAATGTTCTTTTAGTCAACTCTAGTGTCGATCATTTAAAAGTTGGAGATTTTGGATTGAGTAATCTTATCACTGTCCAGAGTTCTCATGATGTATACAAGATGACTGGTGAAACTGGGAGCTATCGCTATATGATTCCAAGAAGTTTTCAAACGTCGGAGGTATAAGAAGGAGGTTAACGTGTACTTCTGTGCAATGGTTTTGTATGAGATGCTAGAGGGTGAACTACATTTTGCAAATTATGAACCTTATGGTGGAGCAAAATAAGTATTTGAATGGCACGTGTCTATCTTAATTTTTATTATTTTGGCGAAGGATTATATCCCTGAGTTGCAGGAGTTAACATAGAAATGTTGGGCTGTTAATGTGAATCAAAGACCTCATTTCATAGAGATCCTTAAGCAGTTTGAAAAATTAAGGAAATCTATTCATCATGGGCATTTATTTGCGGTATAAGTAGTTAAGAGCATTTTTATGTTCAGAAATTCAGATTTGCCATTACATTTGCTATCAAATTTATGGATTTATAAAGTAATTGGAAAACCTACAAAAAAACCATTACATATTCCACTTCTACTTCCTCATTAGAAATTAAAGCCCATGTTACATCCAAAAGTTTAGAGAAAAAAATTTAAGAATAAAAAACTAATATCATAACAGAAGAGCTCGGAAAAAATATTCAGAAAAGATTCAGAAAATTCCTTCAATTAGCGTGACAGAAACAGCAGAAATTCTTAACAAAAAAAACTTTAGCAGAAGTTACAGGAAAGGGGAGAATATTTTTATCCGAAGTTCATACAAATTGCAAACTGATAAAAAACTCAGGATCTTTTCACAAATTGACAGACTGAGAACCATCCAAACTTCATCAATAATTTGCATCGATGTTCTCCGTAAAAGAGGGGCTGAATCTTCAACATTCTTCACCACATCGATTCAACAAAAACCTTCATCAGTCACCCGCAAAAACCAGCAATAGCTACGTCACTATAGGTCCGTAAATATCGCCTCATCAATCTACACACTTCATCAACTATGCAGACATTCATCTATCAACAAAAAAAGAGAAGCCCCTCCTAAAACTTCAATGACCGTAACTGAATCCGCAACCTCACATCACTAATCTTTAACTATCAACCTTTGGTGTTATTGACAACATCAGTTCATCCCTCTCAATCTGCAATCCTGCAAACCAATCAAACACAACAACCACAAACTGAATTCAGCAAGGATAGAGCAAACTCAGTTTCCACATAATAAGAAGAATTAGAATGAGCTTGTAAAAGAGGGCTACAAATTCAGAACAAAAAAATTAAAAAGAAGGAAAATCAGCAAAAAAAAACTCAGGAAGAGTTCAATACAGGATAAAAGCAGTTACACAATCAGTTACAAATGCTAACTGAATCAACAAACTCTTAACAAATTTTTTGTCTAGAAACTTCACCTGAGTTTCTTCACATAATCCTCTCCAATCTTCTATAAAGAGCCATCTCCATTGCAATTGAAGCTCTGTTTTTTTTTTGGAGATTCGGATTCTTTATTCACTTCCTCATTCTTCTTCTTCTCCTCATTTTGCTTCACTTCTTCAACTCCATTCATTCACCTTCATCCTCCAACTTCATCTTCTCTCAGTTTGCTGAATTATTCAACCATCTTTCTTTCTTCTTGAATCTCTTCTTCAAATCCTAAAATTTCTTCTCTCCACCATTCCTCTTCCTTAATTGTTTTCTCTGCAAACCTCAAACAATGGCATCGATTATCATCCGCATCAACCGACAAAGAGTGAAAAAACGAACCAGCAAGCGAATCGCAACAAGAATGTGACGCATACCTGACCCAAATCCAGAAGTGAAGTTCTTTTTTTCAATCCGTGTCAGCATCGACACCATCTCCCGATGATCAATCATCCTAGCAACTCCTTCAATCTGCCGCACTAACATCTGAGATCACAACGATACAACTTCACGCTATCTGGACTTTATCTTCGATCTGTTTCATCAAGAACATACCAAACCTCCAACCTGCACATTCAAGAACCGCAATATCAGGATTCAACCACGTCGGAAGTTGCAACAAGAAGAAGCATTTGCATAGCGAGAAGGAAAGTGGAAATACGTGGACGTCGAGTTCAATAGTCACCAAGGGTCGAACGACGTCGTTTCCGTCTTCGCCGGTAAGCTTGCTCTTCTCTAACATGCATCTGATTTAGTGGAATGTCCCATTTCTCTTGCTGAATCATGGCCGCGGCGACCCCATTTTGTGACCTTACTCCATCGTTGTTCGGATGGATCCTCCGTTTTTAGGGTTTGGTTTCGTTAGGTTTCAATTCGTTAGTGCTTAAAGGTTGTAAGAAATGAAAGAAAGATTTGTGGAGAGGTTGAAGAAATAGGTTAAGGTTTGATGAAGATGTGTCGTTCGGAGAGATAGAGGAAGACTATGGTTTATCAAGAGAAAAGAAGAAGGGAGGTCAGGGAAGAGAGGTTAGGGTAGCGCGGCGGTCCCGACGGCGAAATTAGGGTTTTGTTTTTGGGGAAGAAGAAGTTGTTGAAAGGGATTTGTGTTTAGAGAAGGTGAGGTGCAGAGAGAGAGAGAACACGTGAGTGAGGGAGCAAGATGCTGCTTGGGTTAGTGTTTTTGTGTTTAGGGTTTCTGTTTTATAAAATATGGTTTATGAGATTAATTGGGTAATTAATCATTATAAATATTCATTAAATCATAATAAAAGTTCATAAACCTCATCTAATGTCATTAAAAGATTGTAAATTCTGATTTTAAAATCCTAAAAAATCTTCTCCACTTCCACCGCCCTCTTAATGTCAAGGAAATTGGGCTTCAGATCCATTAAATTATTATTCACACCGATTTTTCCCTATCTGCACCCCCTTCCTGCGGGTTGTCAATATGTGTGGGCCTAGCTCTTCCCATCTGCACCCCCATTCTGGGCCCAATTTCATTATAACTTAGAAACATTTATATTCTCCCCCCCCCCCTTCTTTAGCCCCTTTTCTATTTAATTTCTATATTATATAGTTTCAAAATTAATTCATGAAAAATATAAAAATGCAAAAGAAAAATCCCCAAAAATTATATTAGCTTTTTAATGCAATTTAGAAATTTTCCCTATTTTTACTTTCTAAATTTTGTCATTTTTCTATTTAATTTCGAGTTTTTAATTTAATTGACTTATATTGAATTTCCACTTGAACACATAAATTTGTGAAATTTATTTCTACCACTTCCCATAACATTTTTTACCCATTCTTTTTACTATGGTTAAAGGACAAATAGAAGTACCTAGAATATTTTTGGTGAATTTTTTAGGACATTTTTTCTACTATTTTGATAGTGTAATTTGTGTAAATTTGTGATTAAACCTTACATAGAATTAGGTGGTCATTTACCATAGTTAGAATTAGAAATTTTAAGAGATTTTTTAACATAGTGTTATAATCAGGTTTAAGACCTTAGGAATTTAATTTCACATTTTTTCCATGACTTTTAATATTTTTGGCATTTTAATTCATTTCATCATATTATGCATATTCATGATTCATGTCATTCACTAACTATTTGTTTTTTGTGCAAGGTATGTTTTCAAGGATTGGCTTATGGACTTGGATATTTTTGTGCCTCAATTATGTTTGTATGCTTTGTGATGTAATAGTGTAATACTTGTATGCTTGTGTAGTTTTTATAACTAGGTTAGAAAAGATAAAATGAATCGATAGAAAACCAAATCTCAAAAAATGAAATAAATAAAAGATATTCGATCCAACGTCGAGTATATTTTCAAATAAACAAATAAAGTTGTATGTGACATTAGGGTTCCTCGACTACCATCGTTCCATTCCATTCAACCAAAAGCAAGCCTTGTATGTTTCACACCATAAGTCGTGCGTCTTAGCACCACGCAATCGACCCACCCGATCCATTGTTTCATCTCATTTACATTTCATACCGTGTATACCCACCATAACTTAGGAGGACCATATTGTTCATTATTGCCTTTTATATTATCATGTATAGTTCTAATATCTTTTAGGTAGATTCAATATTTCAAACCTCATTAACCATAGGTCATCCATAAATTCAACTAACTTAGGGTAAGTCTAGTTTCCCTTAGAATTTTTCCTTTGACAACTTGAGTCTCTCTTCTCATCTTAAAAGAAAATCAAAAACACTTAATAAAGGAAAAGGTGTACAATGCGCCACGAACCTTAAGCTATACGGGAAATGATTAGTGGAGGTCTCCTTCACTCTTTTAGGATGCTTTACAAACGTTCCATTGGGGGCGATCTTGGAAAGTATTCGCTCCTGTGTCATAGTCTTTAGTGTTGTACATTCAATAAACACAAATTCAAAACATTTCTTATAAAAGACAACAAACCAAGAAGTCACGTCTTCTTTCTCATCTCATACTATTTGCGGACGAATGTGACTTGTCTCGACAGTTCAAACAGCGATACGGTAAACACCCTCGAGTCAGAGCCGGTAACACCTGAGCTAGAGCTATGGCAATGTCATCCTAAAAACCACAAACGAGTGTAAGCCTTAGTTAGACGAACTACGGCATCTCTGATCCTCATTTATCCCGATGAGGTACGTAGGCAGTGGGGTATGGCCCATTCGAGCACAATCTTTATTTTCCCTACATTTTTCCCTTTTATTCCCATTTGTCAATCCCATTTCTTTTCTCATTTCCATTCCATTTCCAGATAGCCATTTTTTCAGTCAAGCAACATATTAATTCTCACCCTTTGAAAACAGACTTTTAACCGTGGATCCCGTCGGGTACGGCGGACGGATTGGGGTGCTAATACCTTCTCAATTCGTAACCGACTCCCGTATCCAGATCTTTGGTTCGCAAGGCCTCGTCCTTTTCCTCCTTCCTCAGGTTTGTGCAACATTACCTTTCCCATTCCTTTGGGATAAAAATGTCTGGCTGGCGACTCTACCTTTTCCGCGCCACTTTCGCGTTTGTACTAGGATGAAAATCCCGGGAGCGACAAGATGATTTTGACCCAACCCAATACAGAAGACTTATTGGATCACTTTGATACCTTTGTCACACAAGGTCTGACTTAGCACACATTGTTGGTATGGTGAGTAGATTCATGCAGAAGCCAAAGGTATCTCACCTAGCAGTGACAAAGATGATAGTGAGGTATCTGAAAGGAACTCTCGACTATAGCATTTTGTTTCCTACAACTGATGAAGGAAAATAATATAAGTTAGTAGGATACTGTAACACGGTGGGAGAACTGACTTTAGTTAAATGTTGCGGATAGCAAGAGTCGTCGCCGACTTTTATTTTATCCAAAAGGAAAGGACATAAAAGAACAAGAAAGACCTTCAAAAGATTTTGAGTTCGGGGGGTAGGTTATACAAAGGGAAGGTGTTAGCACCCTTTATATCCATGGTTATCCATGAGCTCTTAGTTACTTAGCTCACTTTTAATTGTTTTGAGAAAGGTGTAGTGTGTGTTTAAAAATTTTCTAAGTACTTTATGATGATCCTACGAATGGATGTATATAAAGACTTTGTTTTGAAAATTTGTTTGAAATGTGAAATGTAATGAAGTATTTTGAAGAAAAGTGATCAAGTACTTAAGAGGAACCTACCCTATGCTAAATCTTTATTGTTCTTATATGTTCTTTCAATGGTAAGACTATCCCTATTATTAAGGAATAGGTAGTCATTACCTTGGATGTGTAAGGGACATGTGAAGGGACATCTGAATTTAGGCAACTGTAAGGTGTCTTTAGCAATTTGTAGGGACTTATCATCTTTTGTTCGAAGGGACAAGATCATTTACCGTAGGCAACATCGAAGGGACTTGATCTTATAATTTTAAAGGGACTTGATGATATTAATGAAGGGACTTTGCTTTAAGACACCTTACTTGACCTTATAATTAGGCAACATGAGGAGTAACCTTAGAAAGTGTGAGATGGCGATCAAAGATCGACTTACGTGTGTGGGTGTTCATATTTCATATATTTATCTTATTAAATTAGTTATTCTAAATTAATCTTAAATCACAAATATGTTATCACTCCCTATAGTTACTAACCATGACAATAAAATATTTATCAATAATAAAATAAAGACAAAAAATAAAACTACGACTATTACAAAGCTTTCGCAATTACATAATAGAAATAATTAATAATAAATATATAATAAATAAACTATAATTAAAATGGTTAGTAATAATGAAATAATAATAATAAAAGGGTTAGCAAAAATATAAAGAAAAATAACAATCCAAGAGAAAATATTATTTTTTAAGTTAAATAAATGATTTAGAAAAATTTTAGAAGAAAATTATAACAATTATAATAATAAACAAATAATAATTACTTATAATAAAAATGATTAAGTATTTAATTAAGTTAAATAATAAAGTTAATAAAAATTAGGGTTAATAAAATTAGGGTTTAGGGAAAAAAATTAAGGTTTATGAAAAAAAATTAAAGTTTATAATAAAAATGTAAGTTTTAAAAATAAAATAAAAAAAGGATTATGTTTTATCTTTTAGAAATTAGTTTACTAATAATAATAAGGAAATTCAAAGAAAATACATAATTTGATGAAAAAGAGAAAAATAAAGTTAGAGATACCCAAAATATTGGGGATTTGCCCTTTTTGCTTCATTGAGTTCTTTGCCACTGGGACACTCATGTTTCTTCATCAAAATGCTCCAAACCTCAGTTCCTTGCCACTAGGTTGTGGGTCTGCATATGAATAAGTGTAACAAATACCTATTATATAATAAAAATGAAAAAAAACATGTTAGTAAAACAAAATTTTCCAAGGTTGAGTTTTACAAAAGAAAATATATAAACAGTTTATATTAAAATAGCCTAATAATTAAATAAATCTAAGAAAAATGAATTATGAGAATTAAGGAAAAGATTTGTTAAAAAAAGTTAATTAAAAATAATAGGTTAACCATGTTTAAAAGATAAATTAAGGAAAAGAAAGAAAATGATGAAGAATCCATTCTTTGCCAAAATGTTATGTCCAGGATTTGAACCCAAGCCCTTTTAATTCCAACCTCTAGAGAACCTTTACCATTGGGTCATGCGTGCCTGTGTTACTAAACATGGAAAACATACATTATATGATAAGGCGGATAAAAAATAACATAAAAACGAGTGAAAATAGAAAAATATTTACTTTAGAGAAAATTTTTGAGGTTAATCATGGTTAAAAGGATAAATCAATTAGAAAATGTGTTAATTAGAGAAGTTAAAGGAAAATATGAACGAAAAGCAGGTTTTTGCCCAAAATGTTGTGAGTGGGAATTGAACTCACGCCCTTGACCTTCCAGTTTCCAATCTTAGCCACTAGGCTATACGCAGTCCCCATGAATAAACCTCTTGACCTCTGAAATTTCCTGCGAAATTTGTAAAAACCTCAAATTTGAGCTTGAAACCCTAACTATGGTAGGATTCGGTTTTGGTCATGAAGCTTCGAATAATCAACCCAGAAAGCTTCTATAACATGAGACAAACAACGTTAGATAAACAAAATTGATTAAAATATCAAGAATAATTGGAATTAAAAAAACTAAAGAAAGCTTCAAAATTTCAATTCAGTTCATGCATTTTTGTATGAACTTGATAATGATGATGATGGGGATAACTTTTTTTCTGAATTTCTTGAAATTTGGTTCTTGCTCTTGGAGGCTAATTTCTTTTCCTTTGTGTTTGTATGAGTTCTCTATATGTAGTAGAACAAAATTAGGTTAAAAAACCACATCATATTTTGGACTTTTGGATAGTTAGAGATTGAAAAAGATATGCCTTTAAAATATTGAAAATTTGGATATATCATTGCTATTTTTGTATGATCTGAATTTGTATAGTTTCAATCACTTCTAAATAACCATTAAGACCTTCTAGAACCAAAATCAAATCAAATATTCACACTTTTATATTTTATTTTAATTTAAAATTATTTTTAATGTAAAAAATCATAATGAATAAAATAAAATGAATAAAAATATAAATAAATAATTTTTAATTCGCGCATGATGTCATGGAAGTGTTTGGATCATAAAAAAGCAAGCTCATTTGGTGAATTTTGGTTTTAAGACCCCATTTGCTTCATAAACCTCTCAAAAATTCCCCAACTTTGCAAGAGCACAAATCCCTCAATTTTAATGATATGAAGGTGTTCTTGGACATTTTGGAAAGCTTGAAGAGTCCTCTAACCAACCTCTTTGGTCTCATGTCTATATCTTTTACCATTCTCAAGTTATGCTCTTTGGAAGTTGTTGACTTTTTGTTGACTTTTAAAAGGACCTATAATGTCTTAGCTCATACCTTCCAAATGAAGCATTTTTGGGCTTGGCTTGTGAGACACAAAGTTTTATAGAATTCAATTTCCTTCAAAATGAGCTTTGGATGGAAAAATTTTGATGAAGCATGTGAAAGTTATGGCTGGTCAAAGTTCAGTTGACTTTTCCTTTGAAAATCCTAATTTAGAAACTCCTGATTCTTGATGATCTAAAATCTCCTTGATGAATCATGATCAACCCTTGATCAAATGATGAATTTTACCTCATATACTTGATGTTGGCAAAAAATCATGAAGTTTGACTTTGGTTTGACCACAGTTGACCTCAGTTTGACTTTTTAACTACTTTGACTGATTTTAACCTATCTGATCATCTGACTGAGCAAATCTTTTGGGAAAGTCTTGAAACTTGACATGGGGATTCTTGAACATATATAAGATGCTATGAAGCTCACTTGAAGTCTTGGAAGTCCACTTAGCCTAATGAAAGTCAAAACCCTAGTTTAAGATGCATTGCTTAGGAGAATGCATTGTCTGAGGGAATTGTCAAACTTTCTGACTAATTGTGAATCTTGTGAACCTTGTGAACCTCATGAGATGTCTTGTGAACCTTGTGAACCTTGTGAGCCTCTTAGTACACAATGTCTTGTCTTGTGGAGGGCAAATTTTGGGGTGCAACAGATACACTAATTCAAGTTGGTGTAGTGATGTTGAGGATCGAAAATTCACAATTGGATATGTGTTTATGTTAGGAGGTACACCAGTTGCTTGGAATTCAAGAAAGGAACCAACAATGGTGTTGTCATCATGCAAAGTAGAGTACATAGATGTTTCTCTTTGTACATGTCAAGCAACATGGATAGTGAATCTAGTCGAAGAGATTACAATGAAGAATCATGGAGTAATTACCATGAAGATCGACAACATGTCAGCTATCAATCTGGAAAAGAATCCGATAGCGCATGGTCGAGGCAAACACATCGAAATGAGGTTCTATTATCTTCGAGAGTGGGTAGTAGAATGGAAGATGAACTTGGAACACTGCAGAACTGAGAATCAGATTGCAGATATTATGACGAAGGGAATGCAGGTCGAAGTATTCAGAAGACTAAGAGCTATGATAAATGTACATAGTCTAGACACAATGAATTAAGTGGTGTGTTGAAAGTGTAATTCATTATGTCATATTTGATTTAGATTAGATTAATATTTGGTTTTAGATCTAGATTTGATTTAGTCCCAAAATAGATATTTTGGGCTTATATAGTTTTTGGGCTTTTGATTTGGGGTGCAAGCGAACCTAATTCTATAAATAGGGAGTATCCCTCTTGTAATCAAATCATCACAACACATTGTAATTCACTGTTCTACAGGTTGCAGAGTGAATCAATAGAAGAAATCTCATAGTTTTTGGGTAACAACATTCTTCTCCAAATTCTCTTAGAATCCTAATTTCTTTTCTTTGTTAATTGTTCCGCAAGAACTTTTCTTGTTCATAAAGAAAGAGTCAGAATTCTCATAGGTTTTGAGTTAATTCCAAAATGTCTTGTGTATGACATATGCCTTATATTTGGTGAACAATTTATTGGGCTTTGTGTTATTGAACTTATACTTGGATCGTATCCATATTGGATCTTAGTTGATCCAGAACAATTGTCCCCAAGATTTATTAGGTGGTTTTATCGATCAGGAAGTCTTTCGAAATTAAGACCATTATATCATCATTATAGTTGATCATTAGAAGAACACGAAGCAGTTGTAAAAGTAGTGGGGAATAAGCACATTAAATGCACTTCTTATCATTGAGACATTTCGTCGATTTTCAGACATGTGGCCTTAGTCTCACATGTTAGGGTGTGGTGTTCATCTCTAAGGCATTCGATGCACTAAAGTTTGCTTGTATTTCCAAGAAAATATAGTTGTTGATTTCAACTTTACATCTTTAATGGTATTTAAAAAACTGTGAAAGAGGTGGAAGATAAGGGTATTTTTTGGCATGTAAATGGTTTTTAGGTCGATTAGAGGTGAACTCACATACTTCTTTTGATTGGTTTAAAAACTTTGTTATTTGCTTTAATCAATAGTAAATCAAGTGTTTGTCTTAATTATGAAATATGCATTGGTTTGCAGTTATGTATTTTTATTTTATTTTATTTATTTTAAATTTTGATCTAATGATAATAATTATAACGGTATAAGTTCTAACTTAAATTCTACGAGATTACTCCTTAGTAGGGATTGAAATAGGCTAGGTTTTATAAGTCCTGAGTCTGGTCTACGATAAACTTAAAAGGTCTGAGTCTGACATATGACATATTATAGACTCACTTTTTTGGCCTGACCTGACTTTTAAAAGTCTTGTCTAACCTGAAAGCTTATTTACAAACCTTTTTCTCATTAAGGTTCTCAATTATTCCATATTACTTAAGAATCTTTATAAGTTGGTTTATATATGCATATATAAGCCGATCTATTTAACATTTGTTCTAATATATATATATATATGAAAATATAGGTCAGTCTATAAGGTTTTATAGGTTTTTTTTAATAGCCTAAGTCTGACATATTTAATTAAATAGGTTTTTAAAAAAATCTAAGTCTAATTTTTTTAATTAAAAAAGTCTGGTTTGGTCTGACTTTAAGTAAACTATGTTATAGACCCCTTTAGATCGATCTAATCTATTTTCATCCTATTTTCCTCATATGCTTGTGCGTTTTATCCAAGTTGCTTTATTTATTTCTAAGTTGTTTTCTTTATTTATTTATTTGTTTGTTGTTTTCTTTTTCATCTGTCTATTTAGTAGTTCTTTATACACTTTGGTGTTTTTAGACTATTTTCAGTTACATGGTTATTTATAACCTCTTCATTAATATATTATTTTATTATAAAAAAAAAACACTATTCGAGTGACCATAGATTCATAACACGACATGATGACCCTTTCTATTTACATGTTAAAAACTTTAACGAAGAGAATAACATACCTACTATAAAGAAAAATAATACTGTAATTGCATGAATCTAAATAAAATTTAAAAATAAAACTTTATCTACTTAATAATTTAATGTTTAGTCTAATCTTTGGAAATTGGAGATTCGGATGAAAGATTTGGTTGACGCCTTTTTTGGGATATATTACCAATTAAAGAAAATCTTATCCAAAGATGTATTAATATAATTCTCTGTCTGTTTTGTTCTTTCCATTATGAGAAATCCTTGCATGTGTTTTGGAGTTGTTTGATGATTAAGATAATTTGGATGAAGATTAAAGAGTGGATTGATTTTAGATAATACGAGGGATTTAGTGGATTAGTGTAAAGTTAGTTTTGATAGATGTTTTCGTTTTTTTTAAATATGAAGGAGCAAAGAAAGGGAAAACTGATATTTTTTGGTTGGCTACTCTGTGGAATATTTAGACAGTTACGAACGTGATCATCTCTGAGAGTCATATTTGGAATGTATTTGACATTGTTTGAAATATTAAAATCACGGTTTGGAAGTGGTCTTTGTTAGAAGATATTATTAAATTCAATTGTAATTTCTATGATTTTTGTAAAAATCATTTGTTTTTTATTTTATAGGGTCAATTGGATAATAATCTTTCTTTTTATCCGGATAGCCATCATTCTTTAGTAGAATCTCTTACTTACAAAAAAAGACAAAATAATACTTTTAGTCTTTTAAGTTATTTTATGTTACCACTTAGATCCTTTAAGATTTTTTTTTATCAGTTGAGTTCTTAACGTTTTAAAAAACTTGCACCGCGACCATTTTTGGAATTTTCATTAAAAGATAAATATATGGCAAAAATAAAGCTTATGTGACATTTATGTGACATTTTATTTGATTATTTATTTATTTATTCCACGTGAATTTTAATTTTTATATCCGACCAGTTAAGCATAACATTTACTACATGGTCGGATATAAAAAATTAAAATTCACGTAGAATTAATAAATAAATAAATAAAAAATAAAATGTCACATAAGCTTCATTTTTGTCACATATGTATATTTTTAATAAAAATTAAAAAAGAAAGAAAGTATAATACAAGCTTTTTAAGACATTAAGGATTGAAATGTTCAAAAAAATTCTTAAAAGATTTAAATGGTAATGTAAAATAATTTAAAGGATCCGGTGGTATTTTGCCCCCAAAAGAAATTAGTGATCAAGAGTTCTACCACCAATTTATTCGGGCGTTCTACCACCAATTTATTCGGGCGCATACATACAAATTACAAACTCTGTCCAAAAACAACACCATCGATCTCTTCACCAGACTCATAACAAATTAACCACTCCAACTCTCGCGCGCTAATCTCCACAAATTCTAGTACCTTCCTTCAATGGCCACCGCTACGCTTACCTCCGCCAACGCCGATAAACTCTCCAGCCTTCAATCCGCCACCACTGCATTGTCCCAAATTAGGTCCTCACTCTTCATTATTTTCCTTTCTCGCTTAAATCCAACCATTCTCGTCATCACAAATCGGAATTTCTTACTGTTAATATTTTCATATATTTTGAATCTGTGTCACATGCAGCGAAAACGAGAAGATCGGATTCATCAACCTCGTCGCTCGTTATCTCAGGTGCGAATCGTATTTTTTGTTATCACTTTTCATGATCTTCATTCTTCAATCGAATATGTTCACTCTTGTAACTATGCTAAGATGTTCAGTGATTTTATTCTTCTGTTTTGGTTTGAATGTTTTTTTCTGAATGCATTGAATCATTGATCGCAGTGGAGAAGCACAGCATGTGGAATGGAGTAAGATCCAGACACCTACTGATGAAATAGTTGTACCTCATGACAGTTTGGCACCAACTCCTGAGGGTAATCTTTGTGTTCTGGTTGTTTGATTTAGCCGATTTGATGGTATAATTGTATAATAGATTGATATGTTTACGACATGAATTGAAATTGATTCAGGTTCTTCAGAGGTAAAGAACCTCTTGGACAAGCTTGTGGTTTTGAAGCTTAATGGAGGATTGGGGACAACTATGGGCTGCACAGGTCCAAAGTATGCTGAATATGATAATACTTTATGTTATTTTTTTCATTTTTACTCTAGATGATTAAGTTTTTCTTCTTTATTTCTTGCTTGATGTTGATGAGATAGATCGATTTTCTGATTTTCTAACTTTGAATTGGACATAATGTTCCTATATTTTTGATCCATTTCATGAAGAAAAAAAAAAACTGTCCTTGTGATTTTTTCTTCAGCTAGACAATTTAAGTTTATTACAAGAAACGGGAAAAAATAAACTGATGTCCTTACAAATTGGACCTTATAATCCTCTTATTAGTGTTGTCACTTCTCATAAAGGGTTATAGATACTTATAGGCATAGGTGTTCATGGAAGTTTGTTTTGTACAAATCGGTTTGCCGTCTTTTATTGCAGGGAAAAATTGCAAAATATTTGTCTGCACAACTTTAATCAAATTTTTAACAGAAAATGTATTCAATGACCTGGATTTGGAAATATAAGTTTTTTTCTAGATCATGATCTTAACTCAGTTTTTTTAACTATCAGCATGCAAGCTTTAATTTGTTCATAAATGAAATGAACTGCAGATCTGTTATCGAAGTTCGTGATGGGTTGACATTTCTTGATTTAATTGTCATCCAAATTGAGGTAATTTTCAGATCATTCTGCTTGGCTTTCTTTCTATTTCTAGATGTATTTTCTACTGATAACATAAATTGTTTTAGAATCTGAATTCCAAATATGGAAGCAATGTTCCATTGCTTTTGATGAACTCATTCAACACTCATGATGACACTCAAAAGGTATGTGAGCTTTACCTTCGACCCCCATCCTACGGTAGAATCATAGGCTGTATTTTTATGTCTAACAATTTGACTGTTTGTAGATTGTTGAAAAATATACAAACTCGAATGTTGAGATTCATACCTTTAACCAGGTTTGTACCTCTGATTTATTGGACTACTATATTATGAATTTTCTGGACATTGTGTTTTAACATCGTAATTGAATTTTTCTTGCACGGACAAAAATTTACAGAGCCAATATCCTCGATTAGTTGTTGATGACTTCTTGCCACTTCCGTCCAAAGGGCAGACTGGAAAAGACGGCTGGTACAACTTCATTTGCATTTTTTCTCTGCAATATAGATGCATGGACACACTAGTTTTATTAGAATTTTTCATCTTTGTTATTTCAATTATATAAAAATGTATATACTCAATCTATTCCATGTAAACTTTTAATCCAATAGTCGCACAATTCACCATTTATAAATAAAAGTTATTGAAAGGTGTGAGAATGATATATGTATTACGGTGAACAGAATATGATTAGAAAGAGTTCGGAGGATTAAAGACCCTCCTTCCTTACATAATAAAAAATGAAAAGAGACAAAGGGAACAAGAAAACATCAATGAAGTAAAGCTACCCATTATGTTAACATTAATCAAAGAAAACACTTGTAAGAAAACCATGGGCTTTGCACTAAATATAAGCCAACACTTAATGTTGTCCAAAAGGAGATGCTGAAGAGAACTTGTTTTCCTCATAGATGCAAGAGTTATGCGCTAATCATATGCACCAAAGAGTTGCACAGATTTCATATTGGCTCATGAACTCGACTGCTTTTTCCTTCACCAAAAACTAGTGAGCTAGAGTAAAAAGTATACTATCATATTATGGTTGCGTTGGAAGTGGTTCCCCTGCTTTGTTGCAGCTGTTTAACCTAGGAATTGATAGGTTTTAATTGATGGGGTTGATAATAACTATAATCTTGAGCATGTATCTGCCGATAGATTTACGAATAATTCTTCATGCACAGGTACCCTCCTGGCCATGGAGATGTCTTCCCATCCCTAATCAACAGTGGAAAACTTGATGCACTATTATCACAGGTTGAAGCCATAACCTAATTATTTCTAGTTGGACCTTGTCTTTTATTTTTTTTATAATTAATACATCACTATCTTTTCTTTTTTACTCTCTTACAGGGTAAGGAGTATGTGTTCGTTGCTAATTCAGATAACTTGGGTGCTCTAGTTGATTTGAGTATCCTTACTTATGTTTTCTTTTCAATTACTTTTTGGTTGCATTGCTTGTTTGTTATTTATACATGAAAAGGGTATCTCTAGTACAGCAGTATCCTTGACTGGTTAATCAAGAAATCTTAAATCATTTGATCCAGAACAAGAATGAATACTGTATGGAGGTAATTAAAGATGGTTGTTATCAAGAAACTTCCATTTAGATTTAGACCTACATAATATTGATTTTTTTTCTTGGTGCTTTTAATGCAGGTGACTCCCAAGACATTGGCTGATGTGAAGGGTGGCACTCTTATTTCTTATGAAGGAAGGGTTCAGGCACGTATCTGTTGCGCAATTCATTTCT
Organism: Lathyrus aphaca; assembly: GCA_963966055.1. Taxonomy (NCBI): domain Eukaryota; kingdom Viridiplantae; phylum Streptophyta; class Magnoliopsida; order Fabales; family Fabaceae; genus Lathyrus; species Lathyrus aphaca. Next base: position 232,621,683 of record OZ014524.1, read on the forward strand.
TTTCAACCAAAATTTATTTGATTAAGTCAGTAATCTGATTGTAGCAAATGTCTGAAGTCCCTCTATTTTTAACTTAGCTCCCTCCATATTTTTCTTAACCTTTAAATAAAATTAAGAAAGGTATGGTCAATTAGAATCTTAAGGTATTGATGCTAAGTGACATTATCTTTGATTATTTAATGCAGCTCCTGGAAATTGCCCAAGTCCCAGATGAACATGTAAGCCACTAACTCTGTCTTGTATTCTTTCTTAGATCATCTCCCTTTCCCAAGTGTAGGCACTAGGTAATTGTTTTTGTAAATTATAAATTATAAGAATCTTTGTTAACTATGCGGGTTTTTATGACTAAGAAGGAAATGACTCACATGCTTTTAAATAGCTATATTTTGTTGGCTTTCAAGGACCTTTAAGTTGAATTGGTGCTAATGAGTTGCCAAATACTTGTTTGGCTGGAAAGCTCATGGCTAGGTAAAACCAGTTTTTAATAATAAAACAGGAAAGGAAAGAGACTATAATTGCCGTCATTTTGAATAAAAATAACACTATTTTTTTATGGAAAATTTGAAGGTCGAAAATGATATATTCAACATAAGGAACTTTGGAGAGTTATGAAGCATCATTTATTCACTAAATCCTTTTACATTATCAGCTTTTGTTTTCATAATAGCTCCTATGTTGAGAAAACAAAAAGCCTATTGAATTGTACGAGACATGGCCACATCTTATGAACTATAATCATGAATTGTCAATGTTCTATTTTAAAATTTTATCCAGCATTGACATTGGTAGCACAACGTTCAGAAGTTTTACCTGATGATGACTCCTTAATTAGGATTTAGAGTGGGAACTGGGAAGTGAGTGGTGTGATGTTCAAACACACATTTGCAGTTTTTATTTGGTTTATCTGTTACCATAAGAAGTAATAAAGTGGATGAGGCTTATATTATCCTAATTTTGCTAACAAAATCTATACTACCCCTCCCCTCTCCTTTTCCAATCAATTTACCTTCCTCAAATTGATGCTCAATTGATAACAGTGTGCAACAGTTTTTTGATCCTGATATTCTCACATTTGATCATAATTTATGGTAGCTGTAACATTCTTGTAAATTATAATGGCAAGTTATTGGCAAATATGTTGGAGAATTTTTTAGCTTGATCATTCAATGTCTGTTTTCTTGCAGGTCAGTGAATTTAAGTCGATAGAGAAGTTCAAAATTTTCAATACAAATAACTTGTAAGTTTTGTTGGTTTGCTCCCTGATTATTATATTCACATTTGGCGTGCTGACTATTGACAACATATGATTTACAGATGGGTGAACTTAAAAGCAATTAAAAGGCTTGTTGAAGCTGATGCTCTGAAGATGGAGATTATTCCCAATCCTAAGGTTAATATTGGTCATTTTCAATAGACAGACAATAGCTCATCTTTTCCTTTTGTTTTATTTTCTTTTACAGGGTTGCCATATTGTTGGTTAGTAGCCGGACTCTTAAGATCTAAATTGCTGACAAAATTTGTGGATTTAGGAAGTTGATGGAGTAAAAGTTCTTCAGCTGGAAACAGCAGCTGGTGCAGCTATTAAGGTACTGAATGTTTATTGAGATGTTAATGTTATTAACATGTTTATAATGTTGAAACTTTTGTCCTAGTGCTCTTAATATCATATCTTGTAACAGTTCTTTGATAAGGCTATTGGAATTAATGTTCCTCGATCCCGCTTCCTTCCAGTGAAGGCAACTTCAGATTTGCTTCTTGTTCAGGTTAAAAGATTTTCTGATTGAAGTAATGAGAACTTGTTTGTCAAATTATTTAAATATTTTATTTAACGCAATTAGTTTTACTATTTTGCAGTCAGACCTTTACACTTTACAAGATGGATTTGTTGTTAGGAACCAAGCTAGGGCAAATCCTGAAAACCCTTCTATTGAATTAGGGCCGGAATATAAGAAGGTATGTTTCTGCTTAATTTATGTTAGATTGTGAATATAATATTGATTTTCCTTCTCTCCTTCACAGGTTAGCAGCTTCTTGGGAAGGTTCAAGTCAATCCCCAGTATTGTTGAGCTTGACAGTCTAAAAGTGGCAGGCGATGTATGGTTTGGAGCTGGTGTTACCCTGAAGGTAACAGAAATGCTTCTTGTTGCTGTTTTAAATTCAATTACTAGTAGTCATAAATTCTCTCTTTTGAATGTTACCTTCCACAGTCATAAATCATAAGCAGTAAATAAGATGATCTACAATTGAATGAAAACTGAGCTTCAACTCTATTGAATGGATCAAAGAGTATATATACAATGGAAGGAGAGGTATAACCGCATGTCAATAAACGCTATAAGTTATAACAAACCTATTCTACCACTAACAGCTAGTAATCACTAAATGGAAAAAACTAAAACAGAAAATAATTTGGTCTAATAGTAAATGCAGGAAACATTAATACTTCCTCTTCTAAAGGCTCCTCGTGCACACTGAGCTAATAGCACAATTGATATTGTTAGGTCTAGTCTTAAGAATCAGCTAAGGTGTGGTGAGGTTTGATCCTTCCTTAGGAACAGTGTTACCAAACAAACAATAATCAAAGTGAAAGTTTCATTGGTATTACATTAGGAGTAGAGTTGTTTTTCTAATGGTATAAATCAAATTGAGACGTTCTTCAAAAAAAAAATCTTTATGCTTGTTCCAGAAACTTTCTAACTTTTGACTTATTGCAACTAAACTAATAATCAACATGTTTGGATTTCTGTTTGGGACCTTGCCAATTGGAAACCAAAAACCTATAAGAATTTCAGCAACAAATCATACAATTATCCTGTTGATTTTAAAACTGACCCAGTACAATTTTGTTGAGGTTCCTGTTTTGCATTCTCTCTGCAAGTAGTTTTAGTTTTTCCTACCTACGTCCTTTTATGCCATTGAGAATTTGAATAAATCTGATTGTGTTATCTTAATGGCATCTTAACAGGGAAAAGTAAGTATCCTTGCAAAACCTGGCGTAAAGTTGGAAATACCTGACGGGACTGTGCTTGCAAACAAGGTATTTGATCATTCACATGGTCCTTATTTGCCCGCATAATCTGTAAGTTATCATTCCATGTAGTCCTAAAGCTTGAACTGTCATGAGCAGGAAATTAATGGCCCAGAGGATCTGTGAGGAACCTGATAGTCTACTTTTGTAAGTTGTGTATTTTTGCAAGTTCAAAGGGAATTAAATAAAACGGCGGTTCTTTTTTGTTGAGATGTCTGAATTCAGAGCTTTGCCTGATAATCTGTAATTTTGTTTTGAGCATTTGAGAAAGACTCAAGGAGGATCTTGTTTTTATCCTCTAATCTTATTAAGCGTTTAAGCCCTTTTGCATTATGATACGCGATCACTCCTCTTTTTATTTTGGACGTTAACCCGCCAAGGTTTCAAAATGAGTGATTTCAATTTTCAACGTAGTTTTATTAATTGCGGTTGTTAGCTGTCACATTCTTTTTCTTGTTTTTGGATTATTTTGTTTGATTTTTTTCTTTCTAAAAACAATATGACATTAAAAAAGTAGAAGGGGTGTTCAATCTCATACAAAAAGAATTACATATGAGGAAATTTCCTACCTACCCCGACACTAAATGTACGACATCTTACAAAACTCGTAAAATTAGAGTTGGAATAGTTAATTTCTCTTATGCACACCCATTTCCACGCTAACAACTGAATATTTCAATTAATGTCGTTCAGGTTACATAAATTGTTATTGAAAATAATATCATTTCTAACCTTCCAAATATTTCATGCAATTGTCATCCTAACAGAGCTTCTCTTTAACTTTTTAACTTTTTTCCACCTGAAATCCTATTACCTTGCCATTCTAAAAAGTGTTGTGAGATACGTCCTGTAAATGATACACAACAACCCAACCATTGTCCCATTATACTCCATATCCTCGAAGAAAGATGACAAGAAAAAATTAAATGTTTCAGACCCTCTAACGTTACGTTTGGTTGCACAACAGACACACTTCCTCTCTTACTCAAATTGACAAAGACCTCTTGAAAATAATTGACCCCGTGTGGCTACTCTGTTAAGAAGCAGTTTCCAACCAAATGTCTTATACCTAGCAGGAAGAGGCAATTTCCCGATCTGTCCGAACACTCTGCTTGACTCAGAATCCAACCACTGCAAATAAGAGTCTCCATGCATCAGTAAAGAACCATCTCTGGCTGTGTAACTCTCCGTTGACCCAGTTGACCACGTTAACACATCTTTCTTATTCTGAACAGAGTTTAAATTAGACAACAAAGTCTATAAGTTGTAGATATCAGGTTCCATTCCCCATTGATCCTCGCTAGATATTCCAAAGTACCCTCATTTCCAACCTTCGACAGTCCACCAACCCATGTATACTATGAATTCTTCATTGCTTCTACTGATCTCAAACATAATTAGATACATATCAATAAGACAAGAGTCTCCACACCAACGATCCGTCTCAAGGAGTGAATTTGATCGAATCCGCAAAACACAACCCTTTTATTGTGGTCAATTTTCCTACCTTACATAATTATTTCCACCAATTTGATGCTGATTTATTCCTAGAATAACTCTTTCTACACCAATAGATTTTCCACCCCACCATAGCAAGCCTTCAAAACCTTCTTCCACAATGTCATTACCTCTCCAAGAATTCTCCATTTCCACTTGGTTAAGAAAGACAAGTTAAATTCTTTGATATTTTTGATTCCTAGGTCTCCTTGCTTTTTAGTTCTACAAATTGTGTCCCACTTTACCTAGTGAATTTTACGTTTCACAGTCAACTCTCCCCACAGAAAACATTGCCTTATCTTATATATGTGTCTCCAAACTTGAACCAGTGCTTTATATAACGAAAATAAGAAGATTGGTAGGCTGCTTAAGATAGAATTGATCATGCAAAAGAAAGGTAATTGTCTCTCCAAAGAGCTAATTTATTATCAAACTTGTCAATCAGTTTAGACCAAATTTTGATTTGTCTAGGATTTGAACCAATTGGTATCCCTAAGAAATTAAAGTTGGATTCTTCAACCTTGCAGGCTAGAAAGTTTGAAGTTGTAGCCAGAAAATGAGTGCTAACATTTATACTAATCAAGCAACTCTTTAAGAAGTTAATGCTTAAACCTGAAATGAGTTTAAATCCTTGAAGAATTGCTTTGATATGTTAGAACAAGATATGTTTTTGACTTAATTCTCTTTAGTTTTGATGATAACAAAGTATTAAAAAAACAAAGATTTATTTGATTTGTGTTTTATTTATTGCAGGTTCTACATCATTGTACATAAATAATTGGAATATGTTCTACATGAACACACTTGAGAGTTGCTTCATTACTAGCTTCTGGTGGCAGAATCTGAAGAACAATTACTAGTGTGGTTGAACGTAGACTCTGAACTGAAGGCCTCAGCATTCGGATGAGTGGTTACACTTGGTTATTATATATTAGCTTCTGATACCATTCAGAGTTGGTGGTAAAGTTTTGGTTGTTCGTATTACTGTAAAACATGTTGTATTGTCTTTGAAATTTTGGTTATGCAGATACTCGAAGATGTCCTAACAAGATGTTAGAACACTTGATCTCTTCCTAGTAGGACACGAGATAGAACAACGAATATAGTAACCGTACAGAAAGTAAAGAACACACAAAAAATATTTACCCAGTTCAGTTTCACAAATCTACTCTGGGGGATACCAATCCAGGACCTTCACTATTATGTAGTATCAGATTAAGTCAAACTCCACCGTTTGTAACTTTACCTAAAACTATATAATCCTAGTCTTCTACCTAAGACACTTCCTAAGTATGAGACCTTTCCCAATTCCATGTCAATCACAACAGTGACAGAATACAATTGCAACTCAAATCACAGTCCTCGGACAATATTCACTCGCAATACTAGAGAGGCTCACAAGGCATAAACCTTAAAATATCACAAAACTCAATATTTGTTCGATACATAAATTAGGTTAAATCCACCCTATTTATAACCCTAAAACAAAACTGTATTTGGGCTTCAAAATAGCAGCAAATCTGCTCCGCAGAATATGAAGAATATTCTCCTAGAGAATACTTTCTTTAATCTAAATTTTCCTAAAGTGTCTCCATATCTTTAGAAACTTCTTGCGCAACTTCAGTTCCTATAGGAATCTGATTCCTTAATCTGAGCGCCACCTAGGATAATCACACAACAACTTGAAAATTGATTTAAATACAAATATTTAAAGCATAATTAAAATAGTAACAAACAAAGATGTTGAATCCTCCTGATATGACATCTTGTCTGACATCTTGATCTTCAAGAACTTCAGCAAGATAAGACACCTTGTCCAACATCTTCAATCAGTTTGTTTTACCAAAATCAATGGCAACTCACAGGAGCATTCAATCTCCCCCTTTGGCGGATTTTGGCTAAAACAAACACATAGGCTAATTATATCATATAGCAAGATAGGTAAGGACAACTACAAGCTTTCTTCAATCATTACTCCAGCATCCCATACTACTAGAATTCTTCAATCAGAATATATGCAGGAGAACAATAAAAAACCCAATCTCTAGATCAATAAGAGGTGGGAACAATTCCCCCTCAACACATGCTCATATGCAATGGTTAGTAATAGTTAGCAAGTTAATATATTACTCCCCATTTTTAGCGAGAATATGACAAAGGTAGTTTTACTAACCAAACAACTATGCATTAGGGAAAATTAGCCAAAAGCAAATCTGTAGCAGAACACATCCAACCACAAAGAGCAGAAAAGACACTAAAAGAAGCAAATTTTTGTTTCTCAGCAACAACTTGCTTCTTAGCTGGAGACATGATTTCCTGAACATTTTGTTTGACATCATACTCTGATTCACTTGAGAGTGCTTCCTTACTTTTCTTAGTAATAGAAGCCACAACTTTGCTCCATCCTTTTGCAGGTCCAACACAAATATTTTTCTTGGGTGCCTTAAAAGACTTGCTTGAAGACTCAACATGAGGACATAATTAAAATAGTAACAAAAAACGATGTTGAATCCTCCTGATATGACATCTTGCCTGACATATTGATCTTCAAGAACTTCAGCAAGATATGACACCTTGACCAACATCTTCAATTAGTTTGTTTTACCAAAATCAATGTCAACTCACAGGAGCTTTCAGTATTATCAACATGTTAGCTAAAGTCAACTTTGTGCAAGACTCAAGAAAAACTGAATTGTTCTACGAATGACTACTCTCAACGACTCTATTAGTACATATCCTCTTGAAGACTCAAAGGTTAAACGTGTTACTCACTGGATTCAGAATTTGTTGAGTATCCATCTTCAACGACTCTTGTATTATAAAGGAAAAACAAAATCACTTGGTCAAGTTATCTTCTCAATGACTAGTTTCTACAGATTGCTATAAATATGATGAAGATTCAAAGCTTAGATTTTCAAAAAGGTTTCTAGACGTGAAGGATTAGCAAGATCAAGCAATTATCAACTTATTGTATTATGCAAAATTTATGTAGGTAGTTGTAATTGTCAAAGCCTTAAGATTTTTTACCATTGTATATCTTATAAATCTTAAGAGTTTTAGGTCTTTGTTATGGTGATTTCCTATACCTCTGATACTTGTATCATGTACACATTGTTCTCTATTCTAATGGGCCTTCAATAGTTTAGAATAAGTCTTTTGCTATGTGTTTGAGCAGAAGTCTAGTCTCATTAGGATTCAAGAAACAAGTCTTGAGTCAAAATATTTAAGCCACATAAGTCTAATTGCTTAATTGCTTGAGTTGTGAAAGTCTTATCCAGCTATTTTGATTGAGCAAGAAGTCTTGGGTCATGCCTGAGCAGGTTAAGTCTCAGTCTGGATGACCAGTGGATGAGGAGCCTCTGTCAGAGGATGAGCAGTTAGCCATGGATAGGTAGTTTATGCAAGGGAAGTCTTGGACATGTGCTCTAAGCAAAGGGAAGTCTCAGCCATAAGACCTTGAAGCATGGGGCTTGGATCAAAAGGCTTGAGTAAAGGATAATTTCTTAGACATGTGCTCTAAGCAAGGGAAGTCTTAGATTGTGGGTCTGAGCAATTACAAAAGACTTGTGCATAAGCACAAGCGATTGTAATATGAGTGATAATAATGAAAAGCTCTTGTGAATCAAGGGAACTGGACTACTTTCAATTAAGGGAGGAACCAGGATAAATCTTTTGTATCTTCTGTTGATTATTTACTTTACTTTTGTTTTGTATCTGTTTCTAAATGAACTAAACAAAATCTAAACATCAATTATGATTCTGAAACTCTGATCAGAAGTAAATTTAAAGAAAAGTGAAACACAATTCAACCCCCTCATTCTTGTGTACTTTTCACACCTTCAATTGGTAGGTTTGTGCTTAACACTTAACAGTGATGTAGATAATGATCCAATAAGAAAAATATATCTCTTCTTCAAGAAGGAATCAGATGCCGCATGAAAAATATTACAAGGTTTTTCCTACCATATCCAAAGGGTGATTCCACTGGATTTAAATGATGGGAAAGTTAAAAGTATTTTTAAATCATTGGTTTTGATAAAGGGTTGGTGAAGGTCTATAGAATATCCTTACAAAAAGTATTACTATAGAAGTTAATGATGATTGAGAGGGCCAGTTTTGAAAATCTCTTTCATCAACTCAGAAGAAACTTATTGAATATCTTCTAAAGATTGTTGCATTCTTGTAGGTGATCCATCTCACTTCTAAGAATATCAACATCATTTATATATTTTATGTTGGGACTATCTTTGATTTCTTGTGATCAGTTTTTGGAAGCTTGAACAGTTACACTTCATCTAGTCTCTTCAAGAAAATTCTGAGAGGATACTTCTTTACTCAAATCTGAAGTGACAGTTTTTCAAGTAGTTTACTGCATGGATTTACTGTGATCTGAAGGTTTGTCTTGAAGTTTTCAAAGAAAGGAAATGAAGCAAGATGATGAAAGTTTATTCAACAAATCATACTTTCTATAAAGCTTAAGTTTCTTGGAAGGTCTAATGATAAGGAACTTATGTCTCTTATCAGAAGAACTTTCTCACTGGCTGAATGGATTGTGTTAGAACAAGATTTGTTCTTGACTTAATTCTCTTTAGTTTTGATGATAACAAAGTATTAAAAGAACAATGGTCTATTTGATGTGTGTTTTATTTATTGCAGGTTCTACATCATTATACATAAATAATTAGAATATATTCTACATGAACACACTTGAGAGTTGCTTCATTGCTAGCTTCTGGTGGCAAATCTGAAGAAAAATTACTAGTGTGGTTGAACGTAGACTCTAAACTAAAGGCCTCAACATTCAGATGAGTGGTTACACTTGGTTACTATATATTAGCTTCTAGTACCATTCAGAGTTGGTGGTAAAGCTTTTGTTGTTCTTACTACTGTAAAACATGTTGTATTGTCTTATCAGCATGTCAGTTAGAGTCTACTTTGTGTAAGACTTGAGAAAAGCTTAACGGTTCTAAGGGCGACTGCTCTCAATGACTCTTTTAGTACAGATCCTCTTGAAAGCTCAAAGGTTAAACATGTTGCCCACTGGATTCATAATTTGTTGAGTATCAATCATCAACGGATCTTATACTATAGAGGAAAAGTAAAGTCATTTGGTCAAGTTATCTTCTCAATGACTAGTTTCTGCATATTACTATATATATGCGGAAGATTCAAAACTTGGATTTTCAACAAGGTTTCTAGATGTGAATGAGTAACAAGATCGAGCAATTATAAACTCATTGTAATATGCTGAAATTTTGTAGGTAGTTGTAATTGTAAAAGCCTTAAGATTTCTTACCATTGTATATCTTAGAAATCTTAAGAGCTTTAGGTATTCGTTATGGGTATTTCCAGTACCTTTGATACTTGTATCATGTACACCTTGTTCTTTATTTTGTTGAGCATTCAGTAGTTTAGATTAAGTCTCTTGCTATGTCCTTGAGCAGAAGTCATGTCTCATTGGGATTTAAGCAACAACTCTTAAGCCAAGATGCTTAAGCCACGCAAGTCTCATTGCTTAAGTGTTTGAGTTGTGAAAATCTTATTCAGCTAGTCTGATTGAGCAAGAAGTCTCGGGTGTGGCTTTAGCAGGTTTAGTCTTAGTCTGGATGACCAGTGGTGCATGAAGCTCGGCCAGAGGATGAGCAGTTAGCCATGGACAGGTAGTCTATGTAAGGGACGTCTTAGACATGTGCTCTAAGTAAATGGAAGTCTCATCCATAAGATCTTAAAGTAAGAGGCTTGGATCAGAAGGCATGAGCAAAGGGTAAGTCTTAGACATGTGATTTAAGCAAGGGAAGTCTCATACCATGAGTTTGAGCAATTGTAAAATACTTTTGCAAAAGAACAAGTGATTGTAATCTAAGTGATTATAATGAAAAGCTCTTGTGAATCAAAAGGACTGGACTACTCTTAATTAAGGGAGGAACCAAGATAAAATATTTTGTGTCTTCTGTTGATTATTTACTTTACTTATATTTTGTATCCGCTACCAAATCAACTAAATAGAATTTGAATATCAGTTCTAATTCTGACTCTTATCAGAAGTTAATTTAAATAAAAGCAAAACACAATTCAACCCCCCTTCTTGTGCACTTTTCACACTTTCATGATACTTCAAAGGTTCTGCCACCCACCTCCTCCAATTAAAATATTGTTGTGGGCATATTAAATGATCCCCACTAACACTTCATCCTTCGCCTTAAAACCATTGTAAAATCCCTTTTCAACTGCTTTACTTACCAAAGATGATAAACCCTCAACAACAATAACGAAAAGAAAAGTTGAAAGCGAATCGCCTGGCGTAAACCTCTTTCAACTACAAAATACTTTGTTAGACTTCCGTTAACCAAGATATATAAGTGAAAATTAAATATAAAATCTTCCATCTATCTCAACGATCGACAACCAAAGCCCGTTTTATTTATCATGAAACGAAGGAAATTCCAATTCACACAATCGTGCGCATTCTTAAAGTCCACCTTGAACATAACATGTTCTAAATTATCTTTAGTTTCTAAATCAACTATCACGTTCGCAATCACCATCACATCCAATAATTGTCTTCCCAGTACGAAAGTTGATTGACAATGCGAAATTAGTCCATCTAAAACTTTTTTCAATCTAGTTGCAAGAAGTTTTACTATAATTTTTTGTAGAGACTACCCACGAGGAAAATAAGTTTATACTCTTCAAGATTCACCGGATGTTTAACCTTGGGAATTTGGGTAATAAAAGTTGAGCAAATAACCTTAGGTAGAGATGCTCTACTGTAAAAATCGTTCAAAAACTTGATAATGTCGCCTTTTAGAATCTCCCAACAACCTTTGATAAACATGAAATTAAATATGTCAGGCTCCAAACTTTTTGAACCATCATAACTCCAGACAACTTCTTTAATATTGTCATCTAAGAAGATCCTCCAAGAAATTTGAATATTCCTCTGAAAAAATATTTAAAACTAAAATCATCCAAGACAAGTATGCTATCTTCTGCTTCCTTGTATTTATTTTTGAAAAACGGCCACACTACTTCTTTGACTCCATGAACATCTTCAGCCAACCCAGTATCAGTTTCCACAACGCCTATGTATTTTCTTCTAGATCTCCCCTTGACCATATTGTGAAAATACCTTGAATTAACGTCTCAGTCCATATACCACTTCAATCTAGACTTTTATAACAACATGTTAACCTTGATGTACATATTGTGCCACATAGTTTTGCAAGCGGCTGATCAACTTTCCACCAAATCCTTCACATCCTCATCACCACGAACTACTAAAAGGTCATCTAACTCATTAATATTGTTCATTTCCTCTTCAACTTTCATTTCACGTTGTCGCAACACAAAAAACAATCGGCGAAAAATGGACAGAAGAGACATCACCGAACATTATTTATCTCAGCCGAGAAAGGAAACGATCGAAGAAAACCTAGGGAAAAGGAATAACGAGTTCATCGCAACCAAGTCGGGGTTCGGGAGTCGGCTACGCGAAGGGAATATATTCACACTCCTTCACTTCCATCGTATTCGATGGGATCCGCGCTTGTTGTTCTACTCAAATGGTGTGAGTTCTGATGCTTCATCTGTTAGCTGGAAGTAATGAACGAGAAACAGACATGAATGAGGAGGAAAATAAGGAAGTTGACTCGAGAGGATATCGCATCCCAACCTATATATCTTATCGGGAATGAAAGTCGGAGTTAACACAATTCTAACCAGAATAGGGAAGTTTGGGAAGTGTTCTCGCCAAGACATCGTGTCTCGTCCCTACGTATCTCCATTAACCAATGAAGAATTATAGCACTGTAGTTCGGCTCACTACGGGTTATGCTTGATTATTTTTTTAAGTTGACAATGTCAATATTCGTGTCCCAACAGTTAGGTGTTGTCATTCGCTGAACCGAGTCTTACACGTATACCTGTTTATGGTATAATAGACTTGACATGTCGTGTCGTCTGCAACAGAGTGAGACGAGAAGCTAAAAGACAAATGATTTTGTTTATTGTCTTTTATGAGAAGGGTTTTCACTGATTATGTTTATTGTATGTATAGTTGTCGCTCCCGAAGATTTGCATCCAGGTACAAGCGCGAACGGTCGGCGAAGGGAACAGTGAGAACACACAGCCGTGAACTCACTGGAGATGAATAGAGTCGCCAGCTAGGCATTTTTATCCCGGAGGAAAGGCAATGCTGCATAGACCTAGAAAGATACGGATAATACGGTTTGCGAACCAGAGAGACTGAGAAAGGGGGTTGGTTACAACCTGGGAAGGTATTAGCACCCAGATTGTCCGTCGTACTCGACGGGATCCACGCTTAAAAGATTTGTGTTTTAAAGGGGTAGTGTCAGTGCAATCTGTGTATAAAATAAATGGAAAAGAATGTACAGGTGTCAGTGTATAGTGTATAAGTGATATGAAGTATGAAAGTGTCAGTGTGAGGAAGGAGTGAAATGCTCAAGATCATGAGGCTAAAGAATAAAGCTAGAAAGAGGGGGAATATACAGAGACTTTTGTTCGATAACTGTTAAGTTATGCCTACGTATCCTCTCGTGCAATGAGGAAGTCAGAACACCGTAGTTCGACCCAAAGAGACTGAAAGGTGAATTGACTTGTGAACTGCTTGCTTGTCTATGCTCAAGTGTATGACCTGTCTGGCTCAGGTGCTTACTGTCTTGCATTAGACGGAAGAAGCAAGTTCTCGATTATGAGTGAGTGTGATGAGAAAAGAATCCCGGAGGAGACGATTATTGTTTGTTTTTGAGTTTTCAGTCTTTTATTGCTTTTGGATTTGTCATAAGTTAATGAGCTTAAGCCTAAACCAATGGATTTAGTAAACTCATCACATCCTCCCTCTGATTAGGGGTAATGAGAATACCTTAAGTGTGAAGTCAGGTTCTCACACTTAATCACCTTTGGTGTAGGATTAAGATCATTAACCTACTTGTGATTATTTAGATGTTTTTGTGATTTTTGTTTAGTGTTAAGTAATGAGGTTAAGCCATAATCATGGATTAAACAGACCCATTACACCATCCTAAAAGAAGGATGATAGATGATAATGTTTAAGTTGAGGAAAGCTCCTCAACTTAATCCATGATTAGGGATTAAACCCATGACAAAACAAGCCTTTATTAAGTGGATTTTATTTGATGGTATGATGATGAAGTGATTTTTATGATTTGTAAGACAACTTGAGGGGGACTTGTCCATTAACACTAGGGTTAGTCCTTCTTAACCACTTAAGGAAGAATTAGAACCCTAATGCAAGGCCCAAGTTACAAGTGTGATGTCTTGATGATTATTAAGTGAATTGATTAAGGGATTTAAACACATTAAGGGTTTAACACTTAGGATTAAAGTTATACACTCCATCCTAAGAGAAGGATGCAGGCATAAGCTTAATCACAAAGCCTTAAAGCCTTTAGGGTTTAGTCCCTGATTATGAGGTGAGAAGATAAGACTCAAAAGAGACACAAAGGTAAAACTAAGTGGGGGACTAATCAAAACCCTAATCATTGTCATACATGGTAGTTCCTAAGGTTTGTGAGGTTTGCAAGAGAAGTCTTCAATGGAACCACCAGGAAGCAGATGAAAAGATCAGGAGAAGCAAAGTAACTTGCTTCACTTAAGAAGTCAAGTCACTTGAAGAAAGAAAGTAAGAAGAAAAAGAATGAGCAAGCTCAAACCCAAACACATATAAGAATGCAGCAATGGATGCAAGAGAGATGAAAAGAAAAGTTATGAGAAGTGAAGGCAAATTCACTTCTCAAGTTCACTTACCACCTGAAATGTTAGAAAGAAATGCAATGCAATGCTAAATGAAATGAAATGGTATGATGCTAAGCAAAACCAGAAGCATGTTGATGATGATTATGATGCTATGAGATGCTGCAAACATGAGGCAAGGCATGGAGATGCTCATACAAGATCATGAATGCAAATGATGCAAGCTAAGGAGCATGAACAAGCATGGAAAGTTATGAAGCATACAAGACAAATGACATGGCAAATATGTGATGCAATGATCAAACATGCTTCCTACATGTCTTAAGATGTCAAGTGAAACACAAGAATGCACAAAATGCAAAGACAAGTCATGTTATGCAAAGAAATGCAAGAAGGATGCAAAAGAAAGCCCAAATTAGGGTTCATGAATCAAACATCAAACAAAAATCCAAAACAGAAACAAAACCCTAAGATAAAAATGGAAAATGGCACCCAAAGAAACCCTAAACCTATAATAAACCACTGCCCAAAGGGGAGCTCTCAACTCTCAACCAAATTCAAGATATGATTTTTACAAGTTATTAGGGTTTTTTAGAGTTCTTAACAAAAGAAATGCCAAACAAATAAAAAATGCAAGATCAAATCATGGCCATTTTACCCTAGAAACTACATGCCAAACACAAAACAATGCAAGAGGAATCAATGTCTCAACCTTCTTCAATAGGCAGAAATGAATTTTTGAATCCATGATCAAAATAATGCATAAAAAATGATTTAATTCAATGAAAAATTCTTAAAATGCATCAAGATCAAAAGAGAAATTTGGTTTGAAGGTTGGACAATGTTTCTAAATGTCTTAGAACATTTCATGAATTTTTTTTGTAATTTTTAAATACCTAAAAGTATTTTTAATTAATTAATTCCCATTAATCAATTAAAAATAATCTTTTAAATATTTAAAAATACCTTTTTAATGATGAAAAATAAAATAAAAATATTTTTGGGTCTTAAAAATTAATAAAACTTTAAAGAAAAAGTTTCATAATTTTTAAGACATTTTTGCTATTTTTAAATAATTATGCAAATTAAATGAAAGAAAATGAAATAAAAATTAAATAAAATGAAAGTATGCAGCATGGAAGGCCAGGATTCAATCTGGAAATGAGAGGGTTGACTGCGCGCCAGATCCAATGGGCCACATTCAAACTGGGCTAAACTTAATTAATTAAATAAATTAAACCTAATTAAGTTAATGACAAGATCTGGGCCATTGGATGCGCGCGGGAAAAGACCTGGTCAACTCATCCAACGCCTGAAATTCAAACTGGGAGCCCTAACCCTAATCACACATTAATGACTTTCAGGTCACCGGAGACGAGCTCCGGTCGTCTTCTCCGGTGACCTTCTCCCCTGAAAACTTCCAAATCCTTCCCTAGGTCACTAAAATGAAATCTAAAACCATGGAAATGTTCCTCAACCTCTCACGAATCAAACCCCTCTCTTAAAACAAATTTATTCTTCCTAAACAAACTGAATCGAAGAAAATGAGTTCTAGGGCACGCAGGTTTCAGAGACAAATTAAACTCTCAAATCAAAGCCATTTTCAAAACCAAAGACATATTTATGATCAGGACAACACAAAGAACAAGTTTGTAACAAGAAAAATGATTTCTGGAAAAATAATTTTCAAGCTACCTGAGATTTGAAGCTTTCAGTTTGAAGACTTTCTGGCCACTTCCTTCAGTGCAAACTACTCCACTTGGTCCCCAGAAGATGTTTGAATGCTCAAAAGGAGTTTAAGTTGGCTAGTTGATGAGTTTCGATAGCTTCTGCTCAAGCTCAGTCAAAAATGGCAATGGAGCTTTAGGCAGTTTCAGGTCATGGTGATGGGTTCTATGTGATCCTGAGGGTGAATGGAGAAGCTTTACAAAGTTTGTTTGACTGTTTGTGAGCTAGGATGAGAGTTTCGAATGAAACTGCAAGCTGGTGTCAAAATGGTGCAGTGATGTTGTAGCTTGTTTAAGGCTTGGTTCTTGGTTGCTTTGGGCTCAATGAGACATGGTGAGATGATTGGTAAAGATGGTTTGGATGTATGTGAGCTGGGCAGAGAGTTTCGAAGGCAAAAGCTAAAATGGAGTGTTCTTGTGTTTGTGTGTGTATGAGATGTTTCAGCCTTGCCTTCTCATATCTTTGGCTTGCCAAGGGATATTGTATTATAATCCTATAGGTCAGATGATGTGACCTGGCCTATAGTGATTGGTAAGTTTACTTTTGCAAAATGTCCATTTCTTTGTAAGAGAAAGCATGGCTTGATCTAGGCTTGGTACAAGGCATGGGCTATGCGCAGCAAAATGAGGGGAAAGAGTCAGCTTGGTTCAGCACCCAATGTGACAAGTTGGTGAAGTGTTATGAGTGCTTTTGCAAGTTGTTGCTTTATGGACTTTCATGATAAAAATGCCTTGTTACATGAACTAAACACATGTGATCTTGGTTCAAATTTGATTTTTAGGACTTAGAGAATGCTTATGTGCTGGTTTGATACCAATTAGAAGTTGCAATTTGACTTAGCACATGATTTTGCAATTTTCACACTTAGGGCAT
Source organism: Lathyrus aphaca (assembly GCA_963966055.1). Lineage (NCBI taxonomy): Eukaryota > Viridiplantae > Streptophyta > Magnoliopsida > Fabales > Fabaceae > Lathyrus > Lathyrus aphaca. The sequence continues at coordinate 232,638,541 of OZ014524.1, forward strand.
GCCTTGAAAATCAATGATTTTTGCCAACTTTGCATTGCCATAACTTTTGATCCAAGAAGAGTTTGATCATGTTCTTGTACTTTTTGAAAAGGGAAAGATGAGATCTACAACTTTCATGACCAAAGTTTTTCCATTTGAAGCATTTTTGGATCATGAATCATGGCTTGAAAAATGACCTAAAATGATGCATTCTTGAAAAGTCAACTATGCTCCAAAAGTCAACATTTGCAAAAACCCTAAATTCTTGATTTCTATGAACTTCAACCTTCTTCCATGATCAAACAAAGATCATATACACTCAAAATGATGAAGATCACCCATTGGTTGGGTCATTGGGGGCCTCAGATGCCCTGATTTTACACTGACTTGTCTGAAAAGTCAACCTTTGATCAGATGACTTCCCCATGGAATTTCTTCATGAAAATTGATATGCATACTCCCTATAACATATAGAGATCAATGGAAACAAGAATGACCAAAAAATTTGGAGTTATGGCCTCTGAAACCAAAACCCTAATTTTCAGTCAACTGTGCAGTCTAAACTGGCTCTGCATCCACTCAAACCCTAGTTCTTGTGATTCCTCTGCAATTTTGACCTTGAGGAGATGGAATATGATATAAGAACACACATGGACCTCTTTGAGTTGATTGGTGGCCTTTGGAATGGCCCAAGATGCTTTGGGGATTGCTCAGATCACAAACCCCAGGTGCAGATGCCTTAGAAACTATGCAGTGAACAAAAATGAGGTATGAGATGATATGATTGTGTTTATGCATATGAGATGATCACAAGCCATGGTGTGAATGGGTGAGGGCAAATTTGGGGTGTTTACAATAGTGCTAAAGACTATGACAAAGGAACGAGTAATTCACACATCTCCTCGAGATGGGACGCACACAAAGCATCTCTCTAATGTACTTAAGGCTCGTGGCACACCATACACACTTTAATGATTATGTGTTTTTGCTTTTTGATTTGAAGAGGAGAAGAGAAAGACTCAAATTTGAAAAGAAAAACTAAGGGGAGATTAATTGTATCCTAATGTTATCATGCAAAGTTGTTCCTATAGTTAGGTTTGAAGGGAATTATATAACCTAAGTTAGCATGTAAGAGACTATCCTAATCTCTACCTTAATCCAAACTTAATCAATACTAAGTTGGAATAGGTACCTAACATCTATTTTACTTCAAACTTAATCAGGAATTAAGTTGAAATAAGTGTTTCCTAAGAGAGCAAGCAAAAGATAAATGAAATAAAAGATGTGATGAAATGGAATTGTAAATGTAAACACCAAGTTGAAGTCACTTACCTCACACACAAGCTCAACCAATTGATGGTTGAAAGTTTATGCAAACAAGTGCAACTAGTGAATAGTTGAAAAATGCAATTAAAAAATGAATATTTGTGCACTTGTAAAGTTCCTAAAAGTATCCTAAAAAATGACCTCTAAAAGTGATGTCAATCAGCATACAACATGGGATATAACATGGCCCTAAATGAACATGCAAAAGCAATCCAAACAAAAGAATAAACTAAAAAACAACATCTATAATAGCGTCTTCGTCCACCTATAATCATAATATTCAGCTAGCATATAAAACAACCTATAATAACTACCAAACAACAAGACAACAGATGTAACAGGTACAAAACAGAACAAGGCAGCAACAATTCAAGCTTAGAACAACTGTAAAAAGCAGGGTAGAAAAGCATACTTTTGCAAACATCATGTTATAATGTTTATGCTTGTGCATCACATGTCAATTATGCACCAAAATGCACTATAACCAAGCAACTAATGGACATGGATGAGTGTTATGGGTAATACATGAGCAAAGTATCGAGAATATGTGCCACTAAATTTGGATTAAATATACAAATGATATGTCAAAGTTCACATGATTATGCATCATCATTTAACTAATGCATATGATATTCCAAGGATCAAGCATATACATGCATCAAATATGATCAATTAATGGACATGTGAGTGTGAGAAAGTTTCAACAAGTTTGGCACAAATAAACTTCCAATTAATGCAACATGGACATTCACCAAAGAAATATGCATTTAAAGCAAATGTGAATTTATGGATGCAAACATACAAACACGGTAGTGTAACATGATTCAAACATGCAACTATCAACACCAATGTGCAAACACATAAGCAAACATGTATAAAAAATGCACACAATTAATCATGGACATGCAACATCAATAAGTGAACAAAGTGGTTATTTCAACATTTTGATTAATGTGTGTGAGTGTGTGAACATGTGACAAGAATGAAGATTGTGGAATATTGGAACAAACCCTAGTACGAATAACATGTCATCGAAGTCTGCTCACATGTTATTGTTTAATTGAACCTTGTGTTATGGATCCAATTATTTAAGTTAACTTGTCATCTAAGTTAGCTTGTAATGGGTAATTGTTAAAAAACCATTAGGTTAGTGTGTTAGTTTTCTTATAAATAGCATACTAGTCTCTCATATTTTGTATAAGGGAAAATAGGAAGATAAAACCCTAATTCAAAAGTGAGAGAGGTTATTTGTTATTCTTGTATACTTGTAATCTTGTTTCAAGAGAAAGGAAAGAATAACAGTTTATAACCAATCCTTTTATCCATGGTTACCCTAAACCCTAACCCTTGTGGGTTTCTTGACTGATCAAGGAACCAATTATACTTTGTTTCTAAGGTATCTGATTCACAAAAAATTGGTACGGTGAGCGTGGAAAAGATGCCTTCAACAAAGTATGAGATTGAAAAGTTCATCAGAGTGAACGACTTCGGTCTGTGGCGCTTGAAGATGAAAGTCCTACTTGTTCTGCAGGGTTGCTTGGAAGCGTTGAAGGGAGAGACGGCCATGAATGTTGCGTTAACGACAGCTGAAAAGACGACCATGATTGAGAAATCACGCATCGTAATATTATTGAGCCTTAGTGATAAGGTTCTTCGACATGTATCAAAGGAGATGACGACGTTAGGGTTATGGTTGAAACTTGAAGGTTTGTACATAACCAAATCGTTGGTGAATCGACTCTACCTGAAGCAAACCTTGTATTCATTCAAAATGAGTGAAGACAAAGTGTTGGTTGAGCAGTTGTGTAACACGGTGGGAGAACTGACTTGGTCGTTTTTGTTTACAAAAACTATGTTGCAGATAGCAAGAGTCGCCACCGACTTTTATTTTATCCAATAAAGAAAGGCATAAAATAACAGGAAAGACCTTTGAAAAATATTTGAGTTCGGGGGTTAAGTTATACAAAGGGAAGGTGTTAGCACCCGTTGTATCCATGGTTATCCATGGGCTCTTAACTGCTTAGCTCACTTTACTTTGTTTGAAAAATAATGTAGTGTGTGATTAGAAAATATTTTCATAAAGACTTTAACTTTGTAATGATTCTCGTACGAATGTATATAAAGTGTTTAGTTTGAAAGTATTTGAAAAGGTTAGGTGTAAAGAGTATTTTGAAAATTCGTGAGCAAGCACTTAAGGACTACTTACCCTAAATTGTAAGGTCTTTCTTGTTATTTTGTTTCTTTAGGGACAAAATTGTTCTTACTATTAGTTAGTAAGTAGTCTTGTCCTAGGATTTGAAGGGACAGGCGTAGGGTCATCGTATGGTCATAGAAGGCAACATGTAAGGGTATCTTAGCAATTCGAAGGGACTATCATCATTTTTCGTAGGGTCATCGAGGGACGAGATCATTTATTCGTAGGCAACTCGAAGGGTCATCGAGGGACTATGATCTTTTATTCGAATGGACTTGATGATTTGTTTAGGCAACTTTGCTAAGACACTCCTACGTTTGAGGGACTTGACCATTTTGTAAGGCAACAAGAGGAGAACCCCTAGGGGTGAGTGTGTGAGAAGTGTGTTAATTACAGTTATTTTAGTCTTAGAAATTAGGGTTATCTAAATCCATTTTTATTCGCATACAAGTCTTTTCACACCCTATTATTACTAACCACACAGTTTAATATTTTTTTGCGAAATTTAAATGCAAAATAGAAAATCCTAAACTATTACATCATGGGGAGGGGGATACATAATTTAAATCGGGGAGTGCGGAAAATAAAAGTGTGGAAAATTAAATATTACAATATAAATAATAAACATATACACTTGTTCTAATAAATGACGAAAAATAAAATCGGGGACGGATCTTGACGAAGAAAAGAAGAAATACTAAGAACTTGATTAAAATCGATTAATTGAATTTTTTTATTAAAAAAAGTTTTTTTATGATTTTTTGAAGTTTAAATCATTAATTAATTTAATTATGAAGAAAATATTTTTTATGTGTATTTTATTTACAAAATAAAAAGAGACTTGATTAATTTATTTTGATATTTTTTTTATTCATACAAAAAAAAGTTAATTTGATTAAAATAAAAAGAGAACTAAATTAAAGTTTATTTACAAAATCACTTTATTTTATTATATAGAAAAATACATATATTACATATTATACTTTTTATGAAAATAATTAATAGGTAAAAAAAATAGAAACTGGTTTTTGTTTGGTTGATTTTTTAAAGGGGTTTTAAAATTTAATTAAAATTGATAAAAAAATAAAATAAAAATAAATACAAAAATAGAAAAAAAAATATAAAGAAGGAAGAAAAACCAAAAAAAGAAAAATGACGCCCTGGTGATACGCTTTCCACCTTTCCACTGGGCCACCAGCCTTTGTTGTAAATTCGTCTGAAACGAAAAGACAAAAAATATTAAAACAAAGTGAATATGAAATAACGCGCGAAATTTAAAATAACCCAATAGATTCACGTCACGCATCATCGTCTCCCTCTTGTCACCGTTTCTACCCAGAAAATTAGCTACAAAATAGCTACCGTTTTGCTTGGGTTTAGCTACGATTTCTTTTGTATAAAAAAAAACTTGCAAATCAAAAGAACGCAGTGAATCACGAAACAATAAGCCTATTCTCCCTAAATCGACCCTCCTGGTCATGATTATGGGGTTATTTCGTCTTGAAAATGCTTATATTTTGAGTTTCGAAATTTGTAAGATTTCGATCCCTAGTAATGGCAAGTCACCGTTTATGCACTGAAACTCAAAGAAGAATGATCAATAAACTTCTAAACGTGATTATTAACATAAACACAATCATAAAACAGATTAAAACCTCGTGCAATATATGCTTTGAACTAAAGAAGATTTTGTACAAACGACAAGGGATGGAAGTAGAGGAACAAATTAGTCTTTTTGATCAAAAATTGCGTCCTTGATGCATGTGGGGATGTTGTATACTTATAGAGGAACAAATTAGGTCAAGAATTTTGGGCTTGGGTGAAGAAAATTAAGTTGCTTTGGAATGAAGTTTTCTCATTTCTATTTTGGTAAAATATTTGATATTAGGACTTTCTCCTTTGGTGTGCACGGATTTGGGATCCATATTATGATCATAAACATCAAAATCTCATCCCAAAATAGTCCTAAGATCAAATATTTGATTTTTCAATATTTATTCTAATTAAAATTGAATTTAAATAAATTAAATCCAATAAAATATAAAATAAACATAAAAAATCAGAATGTATGACTTATGGGTCGTGGATTATCTCATGATTAAGTTTGGGTTAAAAAATATGGGCCCATTTGGAAAAAACTTAAGTTTTGATCATTATTTGCCTTATACACCTCCTCAAATTTGCCCAACTTCAACAATGCATAACTCTCTCAATTTTTATTCCATGTATGTGCTCTTGGACTTTTTAGAAATCTTAGAGTGTCCTATAACCACTCATTTTGGTCCCATGTCCATTTGATCTTCCATGTTCAACTTATGAGCTTTTGAAAAAAGTTGATTTTTGTTGACTTTTTAAAGGACTTGTAATGTCTTGGCTCATATCCCTCAAATGAAGCATTTATGGCCTTGGCTTGTGAGACACAAAGTTGTAGGGAATTGAATTTTCTTCAAAATGAGCTATGGATGGGAAATTTTTTATGAAGCATGTGAAAGTTATGGCTGGTCAAAGTACAGTTGACTTTTCCTGCAAAAACCCTAATTTAGTAACTTCTGATTCTTGATGAATTCGAGGTTTCCTTGATGAATCACGATCAACCCTTGATCAAATGATGAATCTTACTTCATAATCTTGATGTTGACCAAAAATCTTGAAGTTTGACTGTATGTTGACCACAGTTGACTTTTTGACCAAGTTAACTAATTTTTGACTATCTGAGCATCTGACTTACCAAACTTGTAGGGCAAGCCTTGAAACTTGACATGAGGATCCTTTGAAGTATATGGAATATCATGAAGTCCACCTAAGTATTTGGAAGTCCAATTTACCTTGGGAAACTCAAAACCCTAATTTAAGATCCATTGCTTAGGAGGAGGCTTTGTGTGATGAAACTTTGAATCTCTTTGAGCAATTGAGAATCTTGTGACTATTAGGAGACCTCTTGAGACATATTGTCTTGAAGATGTGAGGGAAAATTTTGGGGTACAATAAGTTGGATATGTTAAAAAAAGCTAATTCTTGATCTTGAAAATATTAATGTGAAGATCGATGATGAAGATCAAGCGATGTTGTTGTTATGCGTTTTGCCCAGAACACATGCTCACTTCAAAGAAACCTTCTTGTATGGAAGAGAGTCTTTGACCTTTGAAGATGTTCAATCTGCCTTGTACTCTAAGGACTTGAACAAATGAAATGAGCATAAACCTTCGACGGTTGGTGAAGGTTTGGTCGTTAAGGCTAAATTCTTCCGAAAGGATGGTAAGTTCAACAAGAAGAAGGGTAAAAGTCAGCAGAAGTCTTATAGTGGTGAAGTATTTGGTGTTTGATGTTATCATTTTAAGAAGGAGGGTCACTTTTGAAAGGTGTGCCCTGAACGCCTGAAAGATCATGAAGGTAAGGATAATGGCAACGCAACCATTGTTCAAGATGATTTCGACTCATCTGATGTTCTTGTGGTTTCAAGCGGCGACTCAAGATAAAAGTGGATTATGAATTCAGGCTGCATTTGGCACATGACTTTAAACAAAGATTTGTTTGAGGAATTATACGATCAAGATGGTGGATCAGTGCTATTGGGAAACAACAAAACTTGCAAAATTGCAGGTATTGGATATGTGAGATTCAACCTTCTTGATGAGTCAATAAGGTTATTGATTGAAGTTAGGTATGTACTTGACTTGAAGAGAAATTTGATTTCTCTTGGTGAATTCGACAAGAAGGGATGTGTTTTTCAAGGAGAGAAAAGTATTCTAAGAGTCATGAAGGGGTCGAAGGAAGTCTTGAGAGGCGTGAAGAAACAAGGATTGTATACCCTTAAGGTTGAAGTTGTAAATGGTTCGACAAATGCTGTATCCATGAAACTGTTGTCAAAGACAAAATTATGACACATGAGATTGGACCATGTCAGCGAGAGAGACCTGGTCGAACTGGGGAAACAGAAATTTCTAGGTGGTGACAAAGTCTAGAAGTTTGAGTTTTGTGAACCTTATGTATTTGGTAAATCCTATAGGGTGAAGTTTAACAAAGGTAAACAAAGAACACATGGATCCCTTGATTACATCCATGTTGACCTTTGGGGGCCTGCAAGTAATCCTTCACATTCAGGTGCAAGGTATTTTATATCCATAGTTGATGATTATTCTAGAAATTTATGGGTATTCATTCAGAATACGAAGTATGAAACTTTTGAGAATTTCAAGAGTTGGAAGGTTCTGGTAGAAACTCAAACTAGCAGAAAGGTCAAGAGGTTGAGAACTGATAATGGCCTTGAATAGTGTAACTAAGCTTTCGACAGTTACTGTGTCGAGTCTGGGATTGCAAGGCATAAGATTGTAGCAGGTACTCCTCAGCAAAATGGTCTAGCTGAGAGATTCAATCGAACAATCCTCGAAAGGGTTATATGCGTGTTAGTTAGTATTGGATTGAAGAAGGTGTTTTGGGCTGAGCTTGTTCCGATAGCAACATATCTGATAAACAAATGTCCTTCGACTGTGTTAGATATGAAGACACATGAAGAAGTTTGGTCAGGACATCCACCAGATCTCGACAAACTAAGAGTATTTGGTTGCGTAGCCTATGCTCACATTAGGCAAGACAAGGTCGAACCTAAAACTCTGAATGCATGTTCATAGGATACCCTAAAGGAGTCAAAGCTTATAGACTATGGTGCCTAGAGCCAGGTCATAGGAGGTATATCACCAGTCGAGATGTAGTTTTCAATGAAGCTAAGATGGCTTTCAAGAAAACCGATGATGTTGACGAAGAGCTGGAATAGGGAGAAATTCCTATTGAGGAGGAGCATAGTGATGTTGAATTGTATGACCCAGATGAAGTCGAAGAAGAAGCAGAAATTATTGTCGAAGATGAGAAGACTGATAATGACTACCTGCTGACAAGAGACGGATCGAAAAGAGTCATCAAGCCACCTCAAAGACTTGATTATGCAGATCTTATAACTTATGCCTTAATCTATGCAAGTGAGGTTCTAGGCTGAAATAATCTCCTCGACAGTGGAATAGGAGATTCGACAAGTTCATGGCATGCGTCAGTTTCATCAGAAGTCAGTTTTGAACTGGTAATTCATTTGTTATTTTGTTTTTATGTGGATGATATTCTAATAGCAAACAACAATGTCGAAGATGTAATGAGGGTGAAGGTTGAACTTAATAAGGAGTTCGATACGAAGGATCTAGGAAATGCATCCAGGATTCTTGGGATTGACATCCAGAGAGATAAAAAACAATCTATATTATTCTTATCTCAAGAGGCATACCTGAAGAAGATTCTCGATAAGTTTGGTATGTCGAATTCAAAGCCTGTTGTGTCTTTGATAAACCCTCAATTCAAGCTGAGTATATATCAGTGCCCCAGTACTGATGTCAAAAGAACTTATATGGATAACATTCTATATGTTAATATAGTAGGCTTTTTTATGTATGTTATAGTTTGTACTAGACCTGACATAGCATATGCAGTAAATCTTGTAAGCAGGTACATGTCGAATCCTGGAAAGGCTCACTGACAAGCATTGAAGTGGATTCTAAGGTACATAAATGGGTCTCTGAACAGAGTCCTAATTTATGGAGGAGTCTTTGGTGAAGATAGTAAAGCAGAAATCGAAGGATATGTTGACTCTGATTATGCAGGTTGTATGGATTCCAGAAAATCTCTTTCTGGATATGTTTTCACTATGTTTGGCACAACAATTAGTTGGAAAGCAACACTTTAGAAGGTCGTTGTCTTATTAACCACTGAAGCGGAATATCTCGCCCTAACTGAAGTTGTAAAGGAATCATTGTGGCTTGAAGGTTTTACAAAGTAGTTGTAACTTCAAGGTCGAGGTATCACTGTTAAATGTGATAGTCAAAGTACAATACACATGTCGAAGAACTCAGTCTATCATGAGCGAACCAATCACATGATGTGAGGTTGCATTTCGTCAAAGGGGTAATCAAGCATGGAGAAGTCCAAGTGATGAAGGTTTCAACATATCATAATGTTGTTGATAATGATCACCAAGACGTTGCCCAGTTGCAATTGTTTCCACTGTATGTAGTTGATAAAGCTGCATGAAGAAAGCTAGTTTGTTTCTTGTTGGTATAAGGTGTGTTCCAAGGTGGAGATTTGTGGAATATTAAAACACACCCTAGTACGAATAGCATGTTGTCGAAGTCCGCTCACATGTTATTATTTAATTGGGCCTTGTGTTATGGATCAAATTGTTTAAGTTAGCTTGTACCCTAAGTTAGCCTGTAATGGGTAATTCTTAAAAAGCTCATTAGGTTAGTGTGTTGGTTTTCTTATAAATAGCATACTAGTCTCTCATATTTTGTATAAGGGAAAATAGGAAGATAAATCCTTAATTCAAAAGTGTGAGAGGTTATTTGTTATTCTTGTATACTTGTAATATTTTTTAAAGAGAAAGGAAAGAATAACAGTTTATCACCAATCCTTTTATATATGGTTACCCTAAACCCTAACCCTTGTGGGTTTCTTGACTGATTAAGGAACCAATTATACTTTGTTTCTATGGTATACGATTCACAACAAAGATGATATGAAATAGTACCTTGATCAAACATTAGCAAGCAAATAATCAAGTTCCAATGTGTATGCAACGTGTACAATGCACCTTGAATGTCTATTGTCAATTATGCCAAGTTTCACAAAACCACAAAGTCACGTGTCTAGAATCTGATGCAAGCTGCAAAATAGAGTGAAAACACACAAGAAAATTCCCTAAATTTATATTATATCAATCTCTAATGATTAGAAGTGGAACGAGGATCAAACACATAAGAAAAATCCTTAAAAACACAATTTAACCCTAGTGTAATCGGTTACTTCACCGTGTAACCAGTTACCTCACCATAAAAAACAACACGCAACAAGGTTGAAGTAACCGGTTACCTCACCATGTAATTGGTTACCTTAGCAAGAAAAAACAACACAAATCAGGATTGAAGTAACTTGTTACCTTGCCATGTAAACAGTTACCTCAGAAAAAACAACAACAAAATTTCTTAAAAGCACTTATAAGACCAGCTTTTTCCAAAATTACATCAAATCACACCAATTAAACACCATATGAAATGCATTAATCATCAAGATCCTAAATCACACTAATTAACTTAAACAAAGCATCCAATAACATAAAAAGGCAATGGATTTTCAATGTAAAAATGCAAAATAAGTTAAAATAGGAAATGGATTTTGGTTATGACCAAACTACAAAGCTGGGATTTGCTCTGGTAATTATTGTAAAGTGAATTTGAAGCTCAATTAACAAGAAACCCAGAGATCCAATTCTCCTCTCACAAGTAAACGCAAAATAAATGTGATGTGATGAAATCCCCGATAATAGATTCCAAGAATCACTCCCAAGAGCTTAATCAAAATAAAAACAGTGGAAAATTCCCATAATTACCCAAGAATTGATGAATTGATGGAGGTTTAGTTCCAAATTTAACAAGTTTCAATGCAAAACTTGATGAACTTTAATGGTGGAACTTTGAGTGGGGGTTTTAGAAAATGGGAGAGAATTGAGAGAAGATTATGAGAATTGAGAGTGAAAAATGAGAAAATGAGATAGAATGTGGTACAATGTGGTGAGGCTTGGAGTGAAATGGTTAAATACTCCTTAGGTTTGAAATGAAAACTAGGCTTGGAGTGTGTGTTATAATTAGCTTATGATAGTGATTAGGAGTTAGTTTTGGAAAGAGGTTTTGGGAATTAGTTTGGAATATGGTTCTACATCCTTCCCTTAATCCAAATTAGAATTCTGGAAGATGGTTCTAGATCCTTCATTTAAATCAAATTAGAATGAAATGAAGTGAAAAAATCCCCACTTTAAAATTTGATTTTTTTTTAGAAAATTTGGACAGGTTAATCGGTTAACCACCTGGTGTTAATCGATTAACACCTTAAAAATTTAAATTTTGCGCCTTTTAGAGGGAAACTTAAAAAATCCGCTGATGCCATATATTTTGAACCTGGTTTTGCTTATGAAACTCAATGGTTGATATTGCCATTAAATGACACCTAAAATAAGACATGAGTTTTTTTTTCTGGTACTCAAAATGTCTCGCGGTGGTGAAAATTGCCTCGTACAGAATTATTGGACATAATAAATGTCAGAGCCTCTGATATTTGTTACTGAGCAAAGTTGGACATAAATTCATCTGAACCATAAATATCACAATGATCACATGACTTGGGAAAACCAATGATGCATGTATGATGTTTATGATCTAAATGCCTATGAATGAAGCATAAGACATTTGTTAATGGTAATAAATATAAGGGAAATTCTTAGGGTGTTACAGCTGCACTTATTCAATCATTATGATCATGAATGGATGATAGCAGCGACTTTAAGATGTTCAAGGTGAAGAGAGATTGAATACTGAAATAAACCAGAAAATGTATGCTCTATGGGAGGTATAAAAGGTATAACAATGTAAACCCTATTTTCAGAAAGATACCAACTGAAGGTTTCCTTTACGGATAATGGATCATCAACCTAAGTTGGATTAAGCGATGCCGACTGAAGGCGGATAAACAAGCAAGGGAAAAGAGGCCACCCGAAGGTGGACTCAAAAGGTAAAGATACAAGACCAAACTGATGGTGGACTCGAAAAGAAAGACCGAAGGCAGACTATCGAACAAGGATACAAGAACGGCCGAAGGAGGAATCGAAAAGAAAGACCGGCCGAAGGTGGACTTACTAGGGATAACAAAGAAGATGAGACTAAGTCGTAGGTGGACTCAAAAAAAAGAACGAACGAAGGCTGGCTAACGATAAAAGGAGACGAGGTCAGGTCGAAGGTGGACTCGAAAAGGAAGACCGGCCGAAGGCAGACTTATAAACAAGGGTACAAGGCCAAGTCGAAGGTGGAATCGAAAAGGAAGACCGGTTGAAGGAGGACTTACAAACAAGGGTACGAAGCCAAGCCGAAGGTGGACTCGAAAAGGTAAGATTGGCCAAAGGCGGACTTACAATCAAGGATATGAAGCCAAACCGAAGGTGGACTCAAAAAGTAAAGACCGACCAAATACGGACTTACAACAAGGGATACGAGGCCAAGACCGACCAAAGGAGGACTTACAACCAAGGATACGAGGCCAAGCTGAAGGTGGACTCGAAAAGGAAGATCGATCGAAGGCGGACTTAAAAACAAGGATACGAAGCCAAGCCAAAGGTGGACTCTAAAAGGTAAGACCAGCCAAAGGCGGACTTACAATCAAGGATACGAGGCTAAGCCGAAGGTGGACTCGAAAAGATAAGACCGACCAAAGGAGGACTTACAAATTAGGATACGAGGCCAAGCCGAAGGTGGACTCGAAAAGGAAGATCGACCGAAGGCGGACTTACAACCAAGGATACAAGGCCAAGCCGAAGGTAGACTAGAAAATGTTAGACTGGTCAAAGACTGTTTCATTCTGCTTTGGTTTTTCAGAACCAAGCTTATCATTAAATCTGACATAAATAGATTCTATGACAATACGTGTTTCTGTGTTGTATACTTTGTATCCCTTAGAACGTTCAGAGTATCCTAACATATAACACTTTTGTGCCTTAGAGTCAAATTTATTCAGAGTATCATTAGTATTCAGAATAAAACATATGCACCCAAATGGATGAAAATATGAAATGTTGGGCTTTTTGTTCTTCCACAATTCATAAGGAGTCTTTTCAAGAATAGGTCTTATAGAGATTCTATTCTGAATATAGCATGCTGTATTTACTGCTTCTGCCCAAAAATGTTTAGCCATGTTAGTCTCATTGATCATGGTTCTGGCCATCTCTTGCAATGTTCTATTCTTACGTTCTACAACCCCATTTTGTTGAGGAGTTCTAGGACAATAAAAATCATGAGAGATGCCATTTTCATTAAAAAATTATTCTAATTGTTTGTTTTCAAATTCTCCACCATGATCACTTCTGACTTTAATAATTTTAAATTCTTTTTCATTTTGAACTTGTTTGCAGAAGTTAGAAAATACAGCAATTGACTCATCCTTGTGTCTAAGAAACTTTACCCATGTCCATCTGCTGAAATCATCTACGATCACCAATCCATACTTCTTACCACTGACAGAAGCAGTTTTCACTGGTCCAAACAAGTCAATGTGCAGAAGTTCTAGTGGTCTAGAGGAAGATACAACATTTTTAGATTTAAAGGCAGGTTTTGAAAATTTCCCTTTCTGACATGCTTCACACAGAGCTTCTGAGTTGAACTTCAAGTTTGGAAGTCCTCTGACCAGATTGAGTTTGTTAAGTTGAGATAATCTTCTCATATTAACATGTCCCAATCTTCTGTGCCAGACCCATTGCTCAGTTTCCACAGACATTAGACATTTTACATTCTGATTTTTTAATTCTGAAAGTTTTATTTTATAAATGTTGTTCTTTCTCTTTCCACTGAAGAGGATTGTTCCATCTTTCTGACTAACAGCTTTACAGAACTTTTGATTAAAGATTATGTCATAGCCATTATCACTTAATTGACTTATGGATAATAGATTATGCATTAATCCTTCTACTAATAGAACATTAGAGATAGAGGGAAGATTTCCATTACCAATAGTTCCAGAGCCAATTATTTTTCCTTTTTGGTTACCTCCAAAACCTACATGGCCTCCATCTTTTAATTCAAGACTTTGGAACATATGCTTTCTTCCCGTCATGTGTCATGAGCATCCAGAGTCCAGGTACCATGATTGGTGTTTCAGTTTTGCTGTTAAAGACATCTGCAACATACACAATTTTATCCTTGGGTACCCATATTCTTCTGGGTCCTTGTTTGTTAGTTTTTACAAACTTCTGATTCATTTTAGGTTTCAAATCAGAACTTGTGGAACAAGATGACTCACTAGTGTATATTAGGTCATGGTTATGACCATAGGTAAAATGAGAACTTAGAGGAGTGTTAGTTTTTATTACAATGTCATCAATCTTTTTAAACTTCAGCGTTTCTTTAGTTTTCACATAGCCTATGCTTCTTCTATCATTTCTGCTAACTCCATAGATCATAGATGCAATTTTGCTTCTATCTATGCTTTTAGCTAGGAATTTTTGAAAACCATAGTCATATTGTTTTATGATACTATCAGAATTGATTAGATCTTCTAAGTCAGATTCCTTCTGAGCTTTATGTTTTTCAAAAGAGTTTTTGCATTCAAAAATATTTTCTTTCAACTCAGAGTTTTCTGTTTTTAGTTTTCTAACTTCTTCTAATTCAGATACCAGACTTTGTTTCATGTCTTTGTATTTGAATTGAAGCTTCTGATATTTTTCAAGAATTTCTGAGAGGCTAGCTTCTAATTGAGATCTAGAAAATTTAGAGAATACCTCTTCTGAATCTGAGTCTGATTCTGATTCTGATGAGTGATCATCTTCTGGTATATTTGCCATTAGTGCAATGTTAGCTTGTTCATCTTCAGAATCTGACTCTGCTTCAGATGATTCACAATCATCCCATGTTGCCATGAGACTCTTTCTCTTTTCTCTGTTGAATTTGTTTCTGGGTTTCTCTTTCTGGAGTTTTGGACATTCACTCTTGTAGTGTCTTGGTTCTTTGCATTCATAACACACGACTTCTTTGCTTCTGGGTTTCTTGTAACCAGATGTTACTTCAGAGTGATTGCTTGTTCTTCTGGTATTTCTGAACTTCTTATGACGATGCTTCCAGAGTTGTTGGACTCTTCTGGATAGAAGAGATAATTCATCTTCTTCTGATGAGCATCTAGAACTTTCTTCTTCTTCTGCCTGTAAAGCTTTAGAAACATATTTGTTAGATTTAAGAGCTACAGACTTACCTTTCTTATGGGGTTCAGCTTCTTCTAGTTCTATCTCATGACTTCTCAAGGAGCTGATCAGTTCTTCTCAAGATATTTCATTCAGATTTTTAGATAGCTTTAGAGCAGTGACCATGGGCCTCCAAGCCTTTGGCAAGCTTCTGATGATTTTCTTTACATGATCTGCTATTGAGTAGCCTTTGTCCAGAAATTTCAATCCAGCTACCAGAATTTGGAACCTTAAGAACATTTTTTCAATTGTCTCATCTTCTTCCATTTTGAAAGCTTCATACTTCTGGATGAGGGCCAGAGCTTTAGTTTCCTTGACTTGAGTGTTTCCTTCATGTGTCATCCTCAGGGAATCAAACATGTTTTTGGCTGAATCTCTGTTTGTAATTTTCTCATATTCTGTATATGAGATAGCACTCAGAAGTATGGTTCTAGATTTGTGATGATTTCTGAATTCCTTCTTCTGTTGAGCTGTCATATTTTTTCTTTCAATCTTCTGACCATCTGCTTCAACAGGATGAGTGTATCCATCTGTCACCATGTCCCAAAGATCTCCATCCAGAGCTAGAAAGAAACTTTCCAGAACATCCTTCCAGTAGTCAAAATTGTCACCATTGAACACTGAAGGTTTTGCGTTGATCTTGTAATTTTGGTAGTCATTGTTGTTATTGCCAGCGTCTGCCATGTGTTTTAACTTCTGGATCTTTTACTGACACGGTTAAGTGTATTTCTCAGAACCTAGCGCTCTGATGCCAATTGAAGGTGCGTAAAACACAAGGAAGGGGGTTGAAATTGGGTTTTCTTTAACAATTAAAATTAACTTCTAATGACAAGTTGATTTATCCTGGTTCGTTTGAACTCAAACTACGTCCAGTCCACCCGCCAAGGTGATTTTGCCTCTATCATTGAGATCTTAATCCACTATTCAATAAATGAATACACACACTGACCTACAATCAATGTCCTCTTGAGTCTTCTGACTGAAACTAGTCACTCAAGGGATTTTACTTAACTATTACAATAATAATAATATAGTAACTATATTGCTTCTAATAAAGCTATGATCACTAAGTGAAAGTTACAAGAGTTTAGCACAAATTTGAATAAATCTTTTTCTCGTGAGTGTTATTTTCCAAATCTTCAATTTGATTCCTTTAAATAGTTCTTGAATATTGTAGCCGTTGGATACATCTTGAGCTAATTTAGGATATTAGTAAATACCATAAATTCCTTCCATAACAAGAGATACTTGTCTTTACCATTAATTAATATATTCTTTAATCAATGCCTTCATTATGAAGATCATCATCTTCTAGATGTAAATCAGAGATAATAAAGTCTTGATGCGCAGCTATTAAACCATGTTATTAAATGATGGATTCTTCAATAAGTGTATCTTCTATATATGGCTCAATGTATCTTCTAATAAAGCACGTCTCCTTTAAATAACTTCCTCTTCTACACATATAATAAAGAGAGTCATTAGAACTTCTATTCTTGCATAATAATATTTGTTATCATCAAAACTCTTAGAGGTTTAGAACCATAATTGTTCTAACACTTACTAGGGATAACAAAGAAGATGAGACTAAGTCGTAGGTGGACTCAGAAAAAAGAACGAACGAAGGCTGGCTAACAATAAAAGGAGACGAGGTCAGGTCGAAGGTGGACTCGAAAAGGAAGACCGGCCGAAGGCAGACTTATAAACAAGGGTACAAGGCCAAGTCGAAGGTGGAATCGAAAAGGAAGACCGGCTGAAGGAGGACTTACAAACAAGGGTACGAAGCCAAGCCGAAGGTGGACTCGAAAAGGTAAGATTGGCCAAAGGCGGACTTACAATCAAGGATATGAGGCCAAACCGAAGGTGGACTCAAAAATTAAAGACCGGCCAAATACGGACTTACAACAAGGGATACGAGGCCAAGACCGACCAAAGGAGGACTTACAACCAAGGATACGAGGCCAAGCTGAAGGTGGACTCGAAAAGGAAGATCGACCGAAGGCGGACTTAAAAACAAGGATACGAAGCCAAGCCAAAGGTGGACTCTAAAAGGTAAGACAAGCCAAAGGAGGACTTACAATCAAGGATATGAGGCCAAGCCGAAGGCGGACTCGAAAAGATAAGACCGACCAAAGGAGGACTTACAAATTAGGATACGAGGCCAAGCCGAAGGTGGACTCGAAAAGGAAGATCGACCGAAGGCGGACTTACAACCAAGGATACAAGGCCAAGCTGAAGGTAGACTAGAAAATGTTAGACTGGTCAAAGGCGGACTTACAACCAAGGATACGAGGCCAAGCCGAAGGTGGACTCGAAAAGGTAACATCGGTCAAAGGCGGACTTACAACACAGGATACAAGGCTAAGCCGAAGGTGGACTCGAAAAAGAAGATCGGCCGAAGGAGGACTTACAACCAAGGATACAAGACCAATCCGAAGGTGGACTCAAAAAGGAAGATCGACCGAAGGCGAACTTACAACTAAGGATATGAGGCCAAGCCGAAGGTGGACTCGAAAAGGTAAGACCGGCCAAAGGCGGACTTACACCCAAGGATACGAGGCCAAGCCGAAGGTGGACTCTAAAAGGTAAGACCGGTCAAAGGCGGACTTACAACCAAGGATACGAGGCCAAATCGAAGTTGGACTCGAAAAAGAAGATCGGCTGAAGGTGGACTTACAACCCAGGATACGAGACCAAGCCAAAGGTGGGATCAAAAAGGAAGACCAGTTGATGTAGAACTTATAACCAAGGATATGAGGCCAAGCCGAAGGTGGACTCAAAAAGGAAGATCAGCCGAAGGCGGACTTACAAACAAGGTTACAAGGCCATAAAGGATGACTCCACTAGGGATAACAGATATCCAAGGGTAAGAATAACATATCTATGACCCTTGGGTTTGTTTGAAATAATGTTGGGGGAACTAACTAGGTATTTTATTTGTGAATATATCAGTTTGATTGAAGAAATATAGTTGTAGGCTTTCACGCAAGATACTAAAACTAGCTTATACTTCGTGTGCATATGTTTGAATTTTTTCATGGCGCAATGCTCCATATCAAATGGAAATGCTACACATTTAGGTGATGCAGTATAATGATGATTACTATATGCAAATGCAAATAAAATCTCCTATTGAGGAAAGAAGCACACAACCCTGATGGGGAAAGTGATTATTGATCTGATCTTCTGAATCCTTGTGGGAAATAACACCTCTACTGGGGAGAAGGTGAATAACACAGCGACTCTAAAGTCATCATCGTACTTCTTTATCCAGTTTTTTCGATATCAATTTTTATCCAATTTACTTTATTCAAATTTTTTAGTTTATTTCAGTCATATCCAATTTTATTCAATATATACCAACTAATATCATTAAGCCCACAAACACAAAAATCTCTATTACCAAAAGAAGTTATTATATTCAAGACCCTCATCATTATTATTCATATCTATGTATTAACCATTAAAAAACAAAATTCAATATAATAGAGATAAAAGATCCCACGCTAGACCAATTCATTCTCGCCAGCTCATACATCACACCCACCACAATTCAACCCCACTTTTAATCCCCCACGCCTTTTATTTTCACATTAATACCATTTTCCTGCTTACATGACCCCACTATTAATTCATCATACACAAAAATTGCCACAAATTAAATACAACTACCACAACAACATGAAAAAACTGGACCCCACGTAGCCAGTTCCACCCTCCGTACAACATGACCTGAATGCAATAATCCAAATGCAAGGCCTTTCACAATTGATTCCATAATCCTTCTACATCGCACAATACTCTTCAATGCAATACCACACTGCAAAAACATCATGCACATGCCTTCAAAGATTTCATACACGTTGCAGCTTTCTTACGTGGTCCCCACCTCCATCATGTGCTAACAAAAATACCTTCAGCAACACAACATGCATCGCACATAAAATGAACGTCCACACCCATAACAACAAGAGCAAAACGATTACGAAACGCATCCAAAAACACATTAAAACGGCAAAATTTTCCTCTTCTCAATTTCAGTGATAAATATCCCTTTTACCCTAATCCAATTCCTCTATAAAACCAATTTCGTTCCTTATTCAATGCAAGCTTGAAAAACACCAAAAACTCTACACAAATACACATACCAAGCTTCAAATCCTTCCTCACAAACCAAATCCCCATTATTCAGTAAAGTCAATTAAAACCCCTCTCTGAATCCTTCACAAACCACCACACACCATCCTCCTTCAAAAATCCAAACGCATAACCCTCTCATAACATAAACAAGCGATAAATTGCAAGATGAAGTGGGTGAGAAACCAACACAGAAAACCAAAATCGAAACCCAAAAAGAAAATTAGAGCCACTGAGATGAGAGATCTAAGATGAACCTGAAACAAAATCGAAAAAACTCAGAACCAAAGTCAAACAGAATACAAGCAAGAGAGGGTTGAGAAACCGAGAAATCAAATCGCAGAAAAGGAACCGAGCGGAGGCGTTTTTATGAACCGTGAGATTGAGTCGAAAAAACAAAACGAAACGAGCTAAGAGAGAAGTGCGGTGGCGGCGAGATTGAGAAGAGGAACTCATCTTGCATTTTTTCCCTCTTTTTGATATCTTGAACATACTAGGTTACTGATATTTTGTTTTTTTATTTTGTTTATATGGATTTGGACCCTTTCAAAGCCCATATGTCGCTTTTCTAAACACACATGCCATACTCACACACGACCCTCTTCTTTTCCTTTATTTTGATTTTCAAACCATTTTTATTAAAAAAAATAGAAATTTTTTTTCTTTATTTCTTTTTCTATGTAAATCGGGTTGGGGTCATAAGGCCCACGAACTCTTGCTAATCACACCAGATTCAATGTTTCACCCTCTTTGCTTGTTTTTTTTATATTATTTCTTCATATTTATTTTAGAAGTTTTTATTGCTTTTAAATTTATCTTATTATTTCCACTTTATTGTTGTTGGGGCCGATAATATAACAAACGGTCAAATATGTTTTATTTCATTAAATCGGTCAAGTTTGATCAATATGAGGCCAAATTAGTTTAATTATTTTATTTATTGTTTCATTTTCATTTTATGGTTGATGAACATCTAGATCTTGAGATTCGTCGCAAGCCGACTTGGAATCTCGATTAAATGATGAGACCATTTTATTTCTCTTTTGGAAATTCAAATTAGTTTAGTTATTTTATTTATCATTTTATTTTCATTTTATGGTCGATGAACATCTAGATCTTGAGATTCGTCGCAAGCCGACTTGAAATCATGATTAAATGATGAGACCATTTTATTTCCCTTTTGGAAATTTAATTTAGTTTATTTTAGCGCACTTTATTTTATTTTTAGCATTTGGTTGATGGAAGTCTAAAATTCGAGATTATCGTAAATTTTGGTTAAGACGAGACCATTAATCGGTTGCCTTTTGCATTGTGAAATCGAAATTAAAATTCAATTTAATTTTCAAAATCCACACTGATGCATAAATCGACGCTCGACTTCTCATAGAACGATTCTAAAATTGAATCGGTTCTAAGATAGTTAAAGAGCCAAATTTCAACGCTTTCAATTTAATCTCAGGTCCAACACCTTCGAATAGTTTAGGATACTTCACACACGCTTCCTCTTGGGGCCATACAATGAACCCTTTTATTTTGTGCAATCCCGTGTAATTTATTTTGTACCCTCTCCCGATTCCATTGTACGTCATTTACTTTTCCACATTTGTGATTTCGTTCGCTAGGAGCACCCTTAGACTAGGCTCGATCTCATACTTTGTTCGTGAACCCTTGGTCCAATGCCAAGCGGAATCCTAACCTTACGAGTTGAGCACATTGTGCCTCGCTAACAAACCAGACAGATAAACCTCCATTTGTATTCACCCGTAAGTCGAGCGCATTGTGCCTCGCCATCATTCTTCAAATGACCAAGACATCTCTTTAGGCCCAAACCCTTGATCCAACATCAAGCGGTCTTAAGAAATAAAACACTATAATAAAACGAGAAGAATTGTACGCCACGAGCCTTAAGTGATAGAAAGAAGGATAATCGGAATCTCGTTACTCTCTCCGATTATTTCAACGCAAGACGTTTGGCTTGTTGGGAAAAATAGTCACCTCTATCCATAGTCTTTAGTGCAATTAGACTCTTAAATACTTTTTTGAAAGAAAGGTAATAAAATGAACAACTAATCACCCATAATAGGCCAAACTACGAAGCTCTGAGTTTCCCATTACACGAGGGAATACGTAGGCACGAGGATCTCAATCCTTACCGAGCACCTTAGGATCAATCAACCTCTAGTTTGACAAGTAACTTATTAGGTATAGACATCCCTTAGTGTGTTACAACTTAGATGGTTCTCATCGAGTACGATAGATGTAGGGAGTGTTAATCCTTCCCCTTGCATAACCGAGTTCCGAACCCAAGCAATGGTTGCGATGACCTTTGTTTAATCCCTTCTTAGTGGTTTTTTCTATATTTACCCTTCCCCTATTCGAGAATAAAAAAATTAGGTGGCGACTCTCATGTCAACCCAGTCGCGACCGTGTTCACGAGGATTGTATTTTTCGAGGTACGACAGTTGGAGATTCTGTTGGGGATTGGTTCACCCTTATGCAAGTCGAGCCCAGTCTAGGTTGTTCCATGCTTGTTTGGATGTTTTCCTATGTGTTACTTGTTTATCTCTTTCTTTATCGCTTTCTATATATATATATATATATATATATATATATATATATATATATATATATATATATCATTGTGGCTCTTTGCTACTATGGTATTGGAACGATACTTTGATTGTAAAATAAACTTGAGGGAAATGCTATATTCTCGAGCTTACAAGTACAAACATAAGTTAGGAGAGGTTACGTAGTATGGGATCTCGAGAAACTTGCTCTTGTGGGTTGTCGATATGAAAACCTCACTTGGAGTAGATTCTAATGAAAATGCTAACGACTGTCAAGCTATTGGCGTGTGCGATCAATGTTTTCATTAGGATCGTCGACTCCAAGGACCTTTAGAACCTTAAAACCTTTTAGCCGAAACAAATATTGATGGTCGCGTAGTATGGGCTCCCGAGAAATTAGCTCTCGTGGGTTGTCGATATGAAGATCTCACTGAGAATATACTTTCTTGATTAAGTTGATTGACTATTAAAAGTTGATATGCGCATCAAATAGTTGAGAAAATTCCATAACTCTGAGATCTTTGTTTTAAACCCTGTGTCGATGGTCGCATAGTATGGGCTCCCGAGAAATTTGCTCTCGTGGATTTTCGATACGAAAACCTCGCTTGGAGTAGATTCTAATGAGAATGCTGTCGACCGTCAAGCTATTGGCGTGTGCGATCAATGTTTTCATTAGGATCGTCGACTCCAAGGACCTTTATAACCTTAAAACGTTTTGGTCGAAACAAATATTGATGGTCGCGTAGTATGGACTTCCGAGAAATTTTCTCTCGTGGGTTGTCGATACAAAGATCTTACTCGGAATAGACTTTCTCGATGGATTTGATTGACTGTCAAAAGTTGACATTTGCATCAAACAGTTGAAAAAAGTCCATAACTCTGAGACGTTTGTTTTAAACCCCATGTCGATGGTCGCGTACTATTGGCTCTCGAGAAGTTTGCTCTTGTGGGTTGTTGATATGAAGATCTCACCCAAAATAGACTCATATGAGGGAGTCAATCAACCATCATGTTGATGGCTTGTGTGATGAACAACCATATGGATTCATAACTTTGGGGTCCCTAAAACTTTAGAGCTTACCCAGTGAGACCCTTGTGAGGAGAGCAATAAGAGTATCTTCCATTCGTACCTCAGACTCATTAAATCTCATGAATAAAGATTATGGATTAGCTCGACATTTTGGTCTTGTGATCCTGGATCTTGCATTTCATTTGAATACCATTTCATATGGATTGCACATTATTTTCCAAAAACCAAACAAAAACTCATTCGTCCTTCATTCATAACCCGCAGTTGATTTCTCGACACTTGTATCAGACCTAAAGAAGCTTTGACCCCAACGCTCAATGAGGTTTCCACGCCAATGCACCAGGACATTCAATCGAATAATGCAAACAGCTCAGGGATAAGGTGTCGGATCTGATTGATTCCAAGTTAATCTCATTTACACCTCAAGGCATTAATATCAACATTAATCTTTCACTTGGTCATGTGGGTTCATAAGCTCATGTTATAGAAGAAGTTGATGAGATTACATGCAAATATGGTTCTCAAATTGATCTTGAAGAGAAATTCTGAAAAAGGTTTCCCAGCAGAAAATCAAGCCCAGTTCCTCAACACTGACAGTCTTTAGCTCATATCATTACTTTGCATTTGTAGTTTATTTTCTGTTAAATGCTACTTGCTTTTAGACAATGTTTTTAATAAATGGTAATATTAATGTAATGAACATGCGTGTTTTTAACGAATCCATTCGTATTCACTCACTTTTCTCACTTATTGCAAAACTAAAAAAATGCACTTCACCTCATTTATCACATTGTTATTTAGCAAATATTTGAGGGAGGATGACAAAAACGAAATACCCATAATTAGTGATAACATGCTTTCGGAAAGAACCTTGTTGATGATGGACACACATTTTTAAAATCCCTAAACACTGGAGAGATAAGGCGTTAATCCCTAGACAACCACTTCGAGCCTAGAAATAAGAGTTTTCTTTCGGATATTCAAAACCCTTACGCTTAACCCGGGGCAGGGTAGTGTTCAATTAACCTGACTACACATCCAAACTGCAAGGTGAAACATTCCAATATAGAGATTCATCCATGACCAATGACTTGGCAGTCACAACATTCAACAAAATAAATAAAAAAGAAGAAAATCAAATAAAACCGCTAAGTTGAGCACCCAAAGGGAGACTTAGTCAAAAAAAGAAGAATCATAGCAAATCCCGGTGGACCAAGCACTTCAAAAAGCAGTCCATACGAATCCAGATAAAGAAGCCAAAAACAAAGCAAGAAGAGGAACTTAAATCCTCATCAAAGACAAAACAAGGATCACACCAAAATGAAAGGGCCACCGAAATCCAAGGAGAACAAATAAAGATGACTGCCATTGCAAGCTAACTTTGAGTATTCATCTTCACTCTTACAATGCCAAAATGAAGGCATGTGTAGAGTTAACTAAACGTAGAATTGGAGAACATCACGAAGAGGGGTGGGTATAAATCAAACTTTAAGCCTATATCCTTTGTTTCAATAACCATGAACCAGCCCACGATATAACCCTCGAAAGACCTAATTGAGGCAACGTTATTCTGAAAGCATATCTTAGCAAGGTTGCGTAAATTGACTCCTAAAAGATTTGGTAATCTTCTCCTTTTTGTATCACAAATCACCACCTGAATCAACACTACATTTGAATAGTTGATCCATTTGTCACATACTATCACATCATTCAATACATGATTTTTTCAAAACTCGCATGAATATTGCATTGAAATTACCATTTCTGAACATATAAATTCTAATTTCAAGCCAGTATTTGACATCAAAGAAATTCCAACAAGGAAAAGTCAAAGAGGAGCTTGAGCACTCAGTGGTGTTGACTCGAATCAAGATTACTCCTAATCAGGGGCATGACTTTTAATGACTGTGTTGACTCGAAAGTTGGTTGGTAAAAAATAATATCCCCAAGCATCAGTTGTCCAGACAAGAAGACTATCTCAATTATGCCTATCTGGGGAAAATCATTATGATCAGCTAATTTGGGACAAGTCTTTCCAAAAGCTCAGACATGGGAAGCTCCCCATGAGATCCAGATACTAGGGAAATTTGTATTATGCCATGTCATGATACAATCATTCCTAAGGCTTCCATTCGAAGAATATTCCTTCAAAGTCCCTACAGGCTAGGGCAAGACAATGTCAAAAATCACAATCAACATGTATTGATTATGTCGCTATGCTCATTTATAAGACACATTAGTCATATAAGTTCTCTCAGCAACATATAACTGCAGCAATGGATCAGACTTGGGCCACTAAAAATGGTTGCATCCATCCTCCGACTAGAGCATCATCAGATACCAAGTGTCGAGAATTCAAAACCCTCCACCATGCCCAAAAGTCCAATTTTATTGGAAACCACAAAAAAGCCTAAAGTCCAATTCTATTGGTTCCCTCATGAATCCCAAAAATCCACTATGGTGGCAGCCACAAAAAAAATCGAAAAGTCCACTATGATGGCAGCCACAAAAAAAAATCGAAAAGTCCACCCGTGATGTGGCACCCTCAAAATTCCAAGCGTGTTTTGGCACCTTTCAAAAGTCCACCATGTTGGCACCTTCGTAAACTTAATTACCTACTTGCATTTACACATGCATCATGTGCATATATAACATAATCCATTCCATCAACTATTTGGTGACGATATCATAGCCTTTTTCTTGTCCATCAGCTCTCTAATGATGACAATATTTTCCATCAGCCCTCTGATGATGATATTATGTATCAAGTCTAATCCACCAACCCTTTGGTGATGATATACCTGAAAATTTTATTTTTCGTCAACCCTTTGACGATGTCACTCCCTAGTGAAGTCATTTCTATCAACCTTTTGAT
This sequence comes from Lathyrus aphaca, assembly GCA_963966055.1. Classification (NCBI taxonomy): domain Eukaryota; kingdom Viridiplantae; phylum Streptophyta; class Magnoliopsida; order Fabales; family Fabaceae; genus Lathyrus; species Lathyrus aphaca. The sequence continues at coordinate 232,664,458 of OZ014524.1, forward strand.
GATGTTACCTAAAGGTCTTTCCACCAACCCTTTGGTGATGAGATGCCCAATTTATTATTTTCCGTCAACCCTTTGACGATGCCACTCTCTAGTGAAGTCGTTTCCATCAACCATTCGATGATGTTACCTAAAGTTTTCTTTCCACCAACCCTTTGGTGACGACATGCCTAAATTATTCTTTTTTGTCAACCCTTTTAACGATGTCACTCCCTAGTGAAGTCATTTCCATCAACCCTTTGATGATGTTACCTAAGATTTTCTTTTCGTCAACCATTTAATGATGTCACTCCATAGCAAATCCGCCAACTCTTTGGTGATGATATGCCTAAATTATTCTTTTCCATACCCAGCCCTCGAGTTGATACCGTCCCTTTTTTTTCTCGACCCTCGAGTTGATGCGCAATAATTCCTTGCACCATTTATTCAAAACCACTAAAAAACCTAAAGCCCACCCGTGATGTGGCATCTTTTCAAAATTTCAACCTTGTTTTGGCACCCCTCAAAAGTCCACCCTGTAAACACCCCAAATTTGCCCTCACCCATTCACACCATGGCTTGTGATATTTTCATATGCATAAATTCAATCATAGCATCTCATACCACATTTTTGATTCACTGCATTGCTTCTAAGTCATCTGCATCCAGGGTTTGTGATCTGAGCAATCCAAGAGCTATTTGAGCCACTCCAAAGGTCATCAATCACTTCAAAGGGGTCCATGTATGTTCAAGCATCATATTATATCCTCTCAAAGCCAAAGAAGTCAAAGAATCACAAGAACTGAAAAAGGCATGGAAGCAGAGCCAGGTTTAGCTGCACAGATGACCTAGAATTAGGGTTTTGGTTTCAGAGGCCATAACTCCAAATTTTTTGGTCATTCTTGTTTCTATTGGTCTCTATATGATATGAGGATCATGCATATCAATTTTCATGAAGAAATTCAATGGGGAAGGCATCTGATCAAGAGTTGACTTCTTGAGCAAGTCAGGGCAAAATCAGGGAATCTGAGGTCCCCAATGACCCAACCAAAGGGTGTTCATCATCATTTTGATTGTGTATGATCTTTATTTGATCATAGAAGATGTTGGAAGTTCACAAAATTGAAGAATTTCAAGCCATTTGCAAAGTTGCCTTTTTGGGAAAATGACTTGTAATGTAAACTTGACATTTTGGGAAAGTTTTTCAACCTCCTCAAATTGATTCAAAAAAGCCTCAAATGAGAAAACTTTGGTCATGAAAGTTGTAGAATGGATCATTCCCTTTTCAAAAAGTATAAGAACTCATTCTAATTCATTTTGGATCAAAAGTTATGGCTTGTCAAAGTTGGGAAAAATCACATAATTTCAAGTTTTGCACCAAAGAGGCAAAGTTGCAAAACCACTTGCCAAGGAAAAATGTAACTTCAAATGGACTTCTAATATTTTCACAAACATAAACCAATGCCTAAAAATCAGAATGCACCAAAGATTTTCCCATTTTCATGACTTATGCTTCAAGTAATCACAAAAGGGCCAAAGGATCACAAAGTTGCAAAACTTCTCATAAGCCTTAATCCACTTGCTGCATTGCCTCTAATCCATTTCCATGGTTCTCCCTGATCTCAGCTGAGCCAAGCCATGCCCCTATCACAGCCTCCCACTTGCCCATACCTCAAGTACACTTAGACTTGACTTTATGCAAAATGGCCCATACCAATCCCACAGTGCCACACCAACTCCTCTGACCCATCCAAGTGTGATAAGTGGACCAAAAGAGACTCAACACAACAGACACACAAGCCTGAAACATCTCTCAAGCCAGCTCTCAAAAACCTCCCTTTATGCATTTTGCTTCGAATCTTACAACACAGCCTTAAAACATCAAAACAAACTTCACCAAATCACTCACCATGATCCTCTGATCATTTCCCAACCATTGTTTTGGCCTGAAACCTCCATAATCAAAAACACGATTTCAACACTCCATTGACATGAGCTTCTGCAAACTCTCTCTGGAGGCCATATAAACTCCAGCTAAGTGTCACAAACTTCTGGGGAGGATCATTGGAGCCTGTTTGGACCAAAGAAGCAGCCAGAAAGTCCCTATTTCGAAAGCTCCAGTTCAGGTGAGCTCAAGAACTTTTTTTCCAGAACTTTAATTTCTTGTTATAAAATGATTCTATGAGTTGCACTGATCATCTGGATGTGTTTGGTTTTGAAAATGGTCAAGAAACAAGCATGTATTGGTTGTCTGAAAGTTTGCCCGTGAAAATGTTTTTGCTTGTTTCTCTTGATTCACGAAAAATAAATGTTGTTTGTTGTAGGGTTTATGTTTAGTGATGTTCATAGATTGATTCTGGAGAGTTTTGTGAGGTTTTGATGCGTTTTGAGTGAGATTGAGAAATTGACTGGCCGGAGAAGATGACCGGAACACTGTTCCGGTCATCTGAAAGTCATTAGGGTTTCTGATTAGGGCTTAATCATAATTAAGCAAGTTTGAATTTGAGCCGTTCGTTCACGCGCGCAGTCAATTCCCGCTTCCCTGAATTTAAACCCCAGCCATTGGATCATTTGACTTTCTCATTTTTCATTTAATTTCATTTTTATTTTATTTGTTTCATATTTAATTTCCACGAATTATTTAAAATAGCAAAATGCATTTAAAAATTCTGAAAATTTTTATCAAATCTTTTATTAATTTTTCAGAACCCAAAAATATTTTTATTTTTATTTTTTTTCATTAAAAATTATTTTTAAATCATTTAATTGTTTATTTTTAATTAGTTAATGAAAATTAATTAATTAAAAATGCATTTAGGTATTTAAAAATCACCAAAAAATTCACATTGCATTTAGAAACATTTAGAAACATTATCAAACCCTCAAACCAAATTTCTTTTTGTTCTTGATGCCTTTTGATCATTTTCATTGGAATTAATTTCATTTTAAGGCAATATTTTGGTTCAATCTTTGAAAAATCCTTTCTGCCTAACCATTGAGAGTTTGATGATGGTTCTTATTGCATTGCATTCTTCATGGCATGTAGTTTATAGGATAAATTTGGTTTGATTTGATCTTTCATTTTCAATTTGTTTGGTATTTTTCTTGATGAGGTACCCCAAAACCCTAGTAATCTTAGGAAATTCATAACTTTCACTAGGTTAAGAGTTGGATCCCCTCCTTTGGGCAGTGAGCTTGTATAGGTTTAGGGTATATTTGATTGCATTTTCAATTTTTTGTCATGTCATTTGCTTCTGGTTTTGAGTTTTTGCTTTGCATGTTGTATGTAACCCTAATTTATGCTTTCCTTTGCATCCATCTTTCATTTGCTTGCATCCATTGACTTGCCATGGCATTTTGTGCATCAACATGATTCATAATACACTTAGGGCATATTAGAATCATGTTTGATCATTGCATCTTTCATTTTCCATGTTATATGCCCATTGCATTTCATAACTTTTCATGTACATTCATGGTTCAAAACATCCTTCATCTGCATCCATTGCCTTGTATGATCATTATCATGTCTTGCCTCATGTTTGTATCACCTCTTAGCATCATTAACATCATGTATTTGCTTTTGACTTTGGTTTTCATCATGACATTTCATCTCATTTGCATTGCATTTCATTTCCTTTGGCTAACTTTTCAGGTGGTAAGTTGTTTTGAGAAGTGAATTTGCCTTCACTTCTCACAATCTCTTCTCATCCCTCTTGCATATTTGCTGCATTTTGTATGTGTATTAGAGTGAGCTTGCTCATTCATGTTCATCTCTTACTTTCTTCCTTCAAGCAACTTGTCTTCTTAAGTGAAGCAAGTTGTTTTGCTTCTCTTTGCTTCTTGCTCCTTTCACCTGCTTCCTTCCTGGTGGTTTCTCTGAAGATCTTCTTGAAAACCTCATTAACCCTAGGAATAACCAAGCATGATCATAATTAGGGTTTGATTAGTCCCCCATTTAGCTTTTACCTTTGTGTATCCTTGAGTCTTCTCTTCTCATCTCATAATCAGGGACTAAACCCTAAAGGCTTTAAGGCTTTGTGATTAAGCTTATGCCTGCATCCTTCTATTAGGATGGAGTGTATAACTTTAATCCTAAGTGTTAAACCCTTAAGGTGTTTAAATCCTTTAATCAATTCACCTAATAATCACTAAGACATCAAGCTTGTAACTTGGGCCTTGCATTAGGGTTCTAATTCTTCCTTAATTGGTTAAGAAGGACTAACCCTAGTGTTAATGGACAAGTCCCCCTCGAGTTGTCTTACAAACCCTAAAATCCACTTCTTAACCTTATCATTAACTAAAATCCATTTAATAAAGGCTTTGTTTTGTCATGAGGTTAATCCCTAATCATGGATTAAGTTGAGGAGTCTTTCTCAGCTTAAATGTTCTCATCTATTATCCTTCTATTAGGATGGTGTAATGAGTCCATTAAATCCTTGATTATGGCTTAAACTCATTACTTAACACTAAACAAAAACAACAAAAACATCTAAATAATCACAAGTAGGTTAATGATCTTAATCCTACATCATGGTGACTAAGTGTGAGGTGTTTACTTCACACTTAAGGTATTCTCATTACCCCTAATCAGAGGGAGGATGTGATGAGTTTACTAACCCATTGGTTTAGGCTTAAGCTCATTAACTTATGACAAATCCAAAAGCCATAAAAGACTGAAAACACAAAAAACAAACAATAATCGTCTCCTCCGGGATTCTCTTCTCATCATATTCACTCACAAATGAGAACTTGCTTCTTCCGTCTAATGCAAGACAGTTTGCACCTGAGCCAGACAGGTCATACACTTGAGCATAGACAAGTAAGCAGTTCACAAGTCAATTTATCTTTCAGTCTCTTTGAGTCGAACTACGGCGTTCTGACTTCCTCATTGCACGAGAGGATACGTAGGCATAACTTAACGGTTATCGAACAAAAGTCTTTGTACATCCCCCTCCTTCCAGCATTATTCTTTAAGCCTCAAAATCTTGAGCATTTCATTCTTGTTCTAGCACTGACACTTCACATATTTCACTTCACTTTCTTTTTACACTGACACTTGTATTCTTTCCAGCTTTGATACACAGATTGCACTGACACTCCCCCTTTAAAACACAAATCTTTTTAAGCGTGGATCCCGTCGAGTACGGCGGACAATCTGGGTACTAATACCTTCCTAGGTTGTAACCAACCCCCTTTCTCAGTCTCTCTGGTTCGCGACCGTCTTATCCATATCTTTTCAGGTCTATGCAGCATTACCTTTCCTTCGGGATAAAAATGCCTAGTTGGCGACTCTTTTCTTTTCTTCTGAGTTCACCCCTGTGTGTTCTCTTTCCTCTTTCGCCGACCGTTCGCGTCTGTACCCCTTCTGACCTCGGTGTCTTTTGGTGGGAGCGACACACCCGTGGAGTGATATCTTTCCAGAGTCCGATATTCTTGGCAACTACCAAAAAACCTATTCCCAGCACATCTAATCATTTGTATTGTCACATGCATGACATGCATCATGCATAACACTCTTGCCCGAAAACAAGAATGTCATCAAACATAATCATATCAATCATCAACATAAATACAAAACATTTGCATCAAAGTTCCTAACAATCACATTCTCATATGAATCACTAGGCATCATGTAATGCATGACATTCATATCAAACATGGCATAACAAGATCCAGGATCCAAGATATGCATCCTGGTCGATCCTCTCTCAAAGTCAACAGTATTCCTCTGAAAATAACCAATACCCCGCACGTGCTCGCGAAATTTACATTCCCCTAACAAGTCATTCTTCAACTTTATGGTTGATAATGATACCCTCAACATCTTCACCGTTGTTGCTCCCCAAGCAGAGGTTATCCTAAAAAGTATCTTGTGAGCTTTTCCTCTGCAGACCGTGGCCATCATATTTCCTCTGGAAAGAATTCTTGTTGACTGATTTTCCCCAACATATCATTCGCTCTTGAGATATGGCTTTGGTATCCCCGAAGAACCTTAATTGATAAGGGATTTCTTCACTTGACCCAAATAATCTCATATTGGCTAAAACATTGTCCCCGAAGAGCCTTAATTCATAAGGTACTGCTTTGCGTGATTCGAAAAGATGCATTCTATAAATTGAGATATCTCTTTGTTAGTTCAAAGAATCTTAGACATTTTTTCAAACTGTCATCCCATCCTCATCTATTATTATTGCATCACATTCTTTTTCTTGTCGGACAAATTTTAGGGTCTTCTTATATCTAATTGACTTTTACCCTAAAAATGAACGTCATGCAACAATCACTTTCTCGGGTTCAAGACAATTAGATAGGGGCAACTGTCATACCCCAAATTTGTCCTACCTATACACCATTTATTTCTGTTATTCAAAAATCAAAAAAAAAAAGTGTTATTTCTTCTTGTTGTCTGAACACAGGTTGTGCGAGTGGTTTTCAAGATTGCCAGGTCAAATGTGAAGTGATGGCTGAAATTCAGTATTTTGTGTGTGGAAATCATCAGGAGGCAATTTATGTTTAATCAGAACTTTGTGTATTTCACACTTTTCATTCACCATTCTTTTATTACCTTTTACAATCCATGTTTTTATTCCACATCCGATTTTTAACCATATCCATCATTTTTAGCCATTTATAAATTCATCCATATTCACATTTTCGATTATGAATTCTAAAGTCATCGTCGTTTTTCTTTATCCATTTTTTTCTAGATCAATTTTTAATAATTTACTTTATTCACATTTTTTATTTTATTTCAATTCATATCCATTTTATTCAATTTATACCAATTAATATCATTAAGCCCATTATCACAAAAATCTCTATTACCAACAAAAAAAGGTTATTATATTCAAGACCATTCATCACTATTATTCATATCCCATGTATTAACCATTACAAAACAAAATTCAAAATAATAGAGACAAAAGGTCCCACCCCAGACCAATTCATTCTCGCCGGCTCATACAACACACCCACCACAATTCAACCCCACTTTTAATCCCCCATGAAACACCCTTCTAACCCAATATAATGTACGCGATAAGTACACTTAAAACATTTAAGAGTTCATCGTAAAAATGTGTCACATTCGTCATTAAACATCTTAGTAACAATCCTGCACCGTAATCACGGGTTTTCAAAACCTTTTTAAAATAATAATTTCTTTAGTAACATCCACAACTAAATTTCAATCTTTGCACAACGGAATCATAAATTCAAATATATTATTTATCTCATCAAAACATCAAAATCTTTGCGTCATTATCTACAATCGTCACCAAATAAAATCAATGTATAAGAACTCATAAAATGGTTCTAACTAAACAACATAGTATTCATTTAAACGTATTCCCATCAGATGTTACATATCTCAAAGCAAGATACCCCTAACTACTACTAAAACGATAAATAACAATACTCTGAGGCTACCTCCTCCAACACAAAAATCTGCTCTTGGCTATCTGCAAGTTACCCACAAAAGAGGCAACATTTCCAAGCAGGTAGTGTGAGAAAATTCATTATAGTAATATAAGGACATGAAAAATAAATAGAACAAGTACAACAACATCATAAAATCATTAACAAAATCTTCATAACACCATTACCATTTCATCATTTATATGCAATGTCAACTATAATGAAATGCAAAGAATGCATGTGGTACCAATTTTATCCATGCGATGGACACTGACCATCAACCCTCCACAAGGGAGCACAACATAATCACCAAATCACTTCAATCCGCACAATGAGATTGAAGCTTCAAATAGGCTAAAGCCTCATTATAAAATGATATGAAATGAATTGATGTTAATTCTCCCCAATTCATCAAAAATCAACATGCGCATCATTCAATTCATATTCAACAATAATCATCATAAAATCATGTCTTTCATCATGACAACAAAACAACTTCTTTCATCAACAACATCAAATAATCAATTTATAATCAAATCACTTTTATAAGCATAAAACCAATTCACCCTTTCTAAAAATTCGACACTGAAAATGTCTCACATCACTCATTTTATTTCATCAATAATCAACATGAAAATCATGTTTTATCATCTATACATCAACAACGAACTCCAGTATAAATATCAACACGAAAAGGCATAAACAAATCTTCAAAAACACGTATATACAGTCACCTGACACGGCCGTCCGTGTCCTGTTACATGACCCGTGTCAGAAGGCCTGTGTTCCAACTTCCAAAAGCAAACAAAGCACCTAATATAGTAGTCTGACACGGTCGCCTGTGTCCTGTGACACAACCCGTATCAGGCTTACTATAACCCAAAAATTTTCTTTTCTACACACAGAGGGATGACATGGGCGCCTATGTTGCGTGACACGAAATGTGTCAGGATGCGACAAAACCTATTTTTCTCCCAAATATTTTCCTGCTATGATCTTTCTCTCAAATACCTCAAAATCAATTTTTTCTAAAAACGAAAATGCATTAAATTGATCAAAAAAAACACATACATCAACACATATTAATTCAAATCACTCCAATTCATCATTTCATACACTTCTAACTCATTCTAAATTATCAAACATAACAATTACGTGAACAATCTATGAATACCTAATCTATTCGCAAACCAAGCCCTATAAAACTATAATAAAACATGAAAACTCCCCATACCTTAGAGAATTTCACAACTTAACCTTCGTTATCTAATACTTTCTGACAATTCCTCCTGATCCTAGAGCTTCCCCTTCTCTTCTCTTCCTCAGGGCTCTTATTCACAAAACACGAAAAATAAGAATTTGACCGGTCTTCTCATTCTTTAGACTAAATATCCCTTTCTAGGGATTGCCAAAATTATCCTCACTAATCCATCCCAAATGACCAACATAACCTCCATACTCCCACTTCTATTATTTTAAATAATAAACAATAATTCTAATAATACTACATGATTATTCTTATTATTAATATTATTAAAATAATTTCACCATAATGCATCGTGCCACATAACCACTTATTGTCAAAATCATCATATATCCTCAAATAAGCAACAATTACTCATAATCGAATTTGGGGTGTTATACCCGACACCTTTTATTTTCACATTAATGTCATTTTTCTGCTTACATGACCCCACTATTATTTCATCATACACAAAAATTGCCACAAATTCATTACAGCTACCACAACAACATGAAAAAATTGGACCTCACGTAGCCAATTCCACCCTCCGTACAACATGACCCGAATGCAATAATCCAAATGCAAGGCCTTTCACAATTAATTCCATAACCCCTCTGCATCGCACAATACTCTTCACCGTAATACCACACCCAACAACATTCCGCACATGCTTTTAACGATTTCGTACACGCTTCAACTTTCATACGCGGCCCCACCTCAATCATGTGCTAAAGAAAATTCCTTCAGCAATACAACACACACCGCATATGAAACAAACGTCCACACCCACAACAATACGAGCAAAACAATTACGAAACGCAACCAAAAACACATCAAAACAACATAATTTTCCTCTTCTCAATTTCAGTGATAAATATCCTTTTTACCCTCATCCAATTCCTCTATAAAACCAATTTTGCTCCTCATTCAAGCAAACTTGAAAAACACCAAAAACTCTGCACAAATACACAAGACCAAGCTTCAAATCCATCCTCACAAACCAATTATCCATTCTTCAATAAACTCAACCAAAACCCCTCTTTGCATCCTTCACAAACCACCACACACCATCCTCCTTCAAAAATCCAAACGTATAACCCTCTCATAACATAAACCATCGAGAAATTGCAAGATAAAATGAGTGAAAAACCAACACATAAAACAAAAATTGGAACCCAGAAAGAAAATCAGAGCCAATGAAATGAGAGATCTAAGACAAACCTGAAACAAAATCGAAAAAACTCAGAACCAAAGTTAAACCAAAAACGAGCAAGAAAGGGGTGAGAAACCAAGAAATCAAATCGCAGAAAAGGGACCGAGCGGAGGCGTTTTTATGAACTGTGAGATTGAGTCGAAAAAGCAAAACGAAACGAGCTGAGAGAGAAGTATGGTGGCTGCGAGATTGAGAAGAGGAACTCATCGTGAGTTTTCTTTCCTCTTTCTGATATCGTGAATATATTGGGATCTGGACCCTTTCAAAGCCCATACGTCGCTTTTCTAAACACACACACCATACTCACACGACGACCCTCTTCTTTTCCTTTATTTTGATTTTCAAACCTTTTTTTATAAAAATAACATAAAAACTTTTTCTTTATTTCTTTTTCTATTTAAATTGGGTTGGGGTCATAAGGCCCACGAACTCTTGCTAATCACACCATATCCAATGCTTCACCCCCATTTGCTTGTTTTTTTTATTTCTTCATATTTATTTTAGAAGTTTTTATTGCTTTTAAATTTATCTTATTATTTTCACTTTATTGTTGTTGGGGTCGATGATATAACAAATGGTCAAATATATTTGATTTTGTTAAATCGGTTAAGTTTGATCAATATGAGGCCAAATTAGTTTAATTATTTTATTTATCATTTTATTTTCATTTTATGGTCGATGAACATCTAGATCTTGAGATTCTTCGCAAGTCAACTTGAAATCTCGATTAAAAGACAAGACCATTTTATTTCCCTTTTGGAAATTCAAATTAGTTTAGTTATTTTATTTATCGTTTTATTTTCATTTTATTATCGATGAACAACTAGATCTTGAGATTCGTCGCAAGCCGACTTGAAATCTCGATTAAATGATGATACCATTTTATTTATCTTTTGGTAGTTTAGTTTAATTTATTTTATCGCAATTTATTTTATTGGTAGCATTTGTTCGATGAAAGTCTAAAAATCGAGGTTATCGCAAATATTGGTTGAGACGAGACCATTAATCGGTTGCCTTTTGCATTGTGAAATTGAAATTAAAATTTAATTTAATTTTCAAAATCCTCACCGATGCCTAAATAGACACTCGACTTCTCATAGAACAATTCTAAAATTGAATCGATTCTAAGATAGTTAAAGAGCCAAATTTCAACGCTTTCAGTTTAATCTCAGGTCCAACGCCTTCGAATAGTTTAGGACACTTCACACATGCTTCCTCTTGGGCCCATACAATGAACCCTTTTATTTTGTACAATCCCGTGTAATTTATTTTTTACCCCTCTCCAATTCCATTGTATGCCATTTAGTTTTCCGCATTTGTGATTTCATTCGCTAGGAGCACCCTTAGAGACAAGGTTTGATCTCATCCTTTGTTTATGAACCCTTGGTCCAACGCCAAGCGGAATCCTAACCTTGCGAGCCGAGCGCATTATGCCTTGCTAAGAAACCAGAAAAATAAACCTTTATTTGTATTCACCCGTAAGTCGAGCGCATTGTGCCTCGCAATCAGCCTTCAAATGACAAAGACATATCTTTAGGCCCAAACCCTTTATCCAACGTCAAACGGTCTTAGGAAATAAAACACTCTAATAAAACAAGAAGAATTGTACACCACGAGCCTTAAGTGGTGAAAGGAGGATAATGAGAATCCTGTTACTCGCTCCGATTTGACCCAAGACGCTTGGCTTGTTAGGCAAAATAGACACCTCTACCCATAGTCTTTAGTGCAATTCGACTCATAAATCCTTTTTTGAAAGAAAGGAAATAAAACGAACAAACAATCACTCGTAGTAGGCCGAACTACGAAGATCCGACTTTCCTATTGCACGGGGGAATACGTGGGCACGAGGATCTCAATCCTTGTCGAGCACCTTAGGATCAATCAACCTCTAATTTAACAAGTAACTCATTAGGCATAAACATCCCTTAGCGCGTGATAACTCAGATGGTTCCCATCGAGTACGATGGATGTATATGGTGTTAATCCTTCCCATTGCATAACCGACTTGCGAACCCAATAAATGGTTGCAATGACCTTTGTTTTATCCTTTCTTAGTGGTTTTATTTATATTTACCCTTTCCCTATGCGGGAATAAACAAAATTAGGTGGCTGCTCTCATGTCAGCCAAACCGTGACCGCATTCGCGAGGATCATACTTTTCAAGGTACGACACTGACTTGTGAGAAAGAGATTGTAACTGTGTGTGGGGGGGGGGGGTAAATTATGTATGATATTTCTTTTTCACTTCTGAAAAAACACAATTTCGGATTCTTAGAGGTGTGAATTATTGTGGAAAGAATAAAGTTCAGAAGCAATAAACAAATCAACATAAAACATTTATCATGGTTTCTCATCTAAATTGAGAGTAGTCCAACCCCTTGCCTCAACAAGAAATTTTCACTATAATCAATACTTATTACAACTTTGCTCAATCAAACCAGAAAGAGATGTCAATTGCTCAATCAATCAGGAAAAAGACTTTCGCTCGAACAACCTAGTAAGAGACTTCTGCTTAATCACACCAGAAAGAGACTTCACTGCTCAAGCACACAGGCAAGAGATTTCATTGCTCAAGAAACATTGCAAAATACTTCCTCTACTTTACATAAACAAATTAGTAGAATTGATTATAACTATACTTTGATATACAATCAACAATATAACAGTTGTAGAACAACCACAAAGGGTTTTAACTCTTAAGATTTCTAAGATATACAAAGATAAGAAATATTAAGAATTTATGCAATGACACTTATAAACAATAACTCAAAGTTATTTTCAAGTTGTTATGATGTAGTATTATGTCCTTCTTTTAAATCCTTAACTTCGTTTTATATATGCAGAGAAAGAGTCGTTGGAAGGGATGAGCATAAAAACTTTCTTCCTGAAGAAACATCTAAGAGAGATGTTGGATGATGTATTTAGTTAGATATATTGTCCAATGAATAATAGCATTGTCTATAACATCTTTCGAAGTACTGGGTAAATACCAAAATATAGAACAAACTGAAGAAATCACATCACCATTCCTCGAGCCTTGCAAAACAAACCCCTAGTTGACTTTCTACATAAGTTTGACATTTGACAAGACATGTTTGTCTAGTAGACAAAGTATGGATCAGAGGTACCTTTAACCTTCAGAGTCTGAGTTGTCACTATAGGCCAAAATACCATGATCGACTTCAGAGGGTGATGAACACGTTCAGAGTCATCAGATTCTGATCTTTCAAAATTTGAGATACTTTGCTTCTCCACAAATGCTTTTAATATGGTCTATTCATAGTTGAATAAAATCTTATGATCATGCACACTTGAACATACGTTAGTATACCTAATTTTTCTTTAAATATTTTGTTATCATCAAAATCCAAGGGATATGAACAATTTTATTCCAACAATCCCACCCCTATTGATGACGACAATTAAAGGTATTTAAGAACAATGGTTGGTCGGTTTAACTATCTTGACAACATCAAAGTCTGAGGTTTGTAACCTCCCCCTGAGTCTCATAGTACACAAGTTGAGTTATGTAAGCTCCCCATAAGCTGTATCAAAGTTAATTAAAATTATATTGATAAAATAATGTTCAAAAAGAAATAATGATCAGGGCTTAGGTAAATAAAAGCATTCAAAAACATTGTTATCCTGATAAATTCTCTCATTAATTTTTTCCCATTCTGTCATCAACGTAAAGATAATGAAAACAAAATAGCAAAGAGAGAAAAGATAATAGGTGAGTTGGTGATAAATAAGTATATGTACCACAATTTTCAAGATATTGAAAGTTAGATTCTGACATCATAGATATCAAGAAATTGGAATCAAGGAGGCACAAGACTCAATGCACACACATCTCAACAACAAGATCACATACATCTAGAGTTTTTTCGGTAAGACACAAGAACGGGCAAGACAAAAACATTCAAGGCTAGCAAGAGAGATTTTGAAAAGGAGATACGAAATATGACAAGGAGGGAGGCAATAAAGGAAAAATAGAAGGATGAGAAGATTACGAAGACTCAAATATCCACATCAATAAATTAAGGCTCATCTAGTGGAATGTCTAAATAAGGCATGATCTCAGAAACAGTTCTAAAACCGCTCAAAGAAAATGAGTAGGATGAGGACTGGAAAGTTTATATGGAGTCACCGGAAAAGATAGGTGATCAAGTCTGAGACTAAATATAATAGTTTTGTCTAAGATAAGTTTTTACTTTTCCTTCTGACCCTTTTAGAACCTTTGCTCCATAAGTCTTGGGTTCTTGTATTTTTAGAACCTTTGACTTAAGATTTTTGGGTTATGGACTCTTCAGAACCTTTGATTTTTTTAGTGTTAGGTTCTAATATTTTCTGGAATTTTGACTTAGAAGTCTTAGAACATACTCCCTCCTGTCTCATATATAAGCAAATTTACAAAAAAAAATTAAGGTCATATATATAAGCAAAAGTCACATATATTTATTATATTAAATGTTATTATTCCAAATATATCTCTACTTTTTCACATTTCAATGTTTTTAACGATTTCCAAAGCAAAAAGTAGGGGTAAAATTAGAAAGAGCATAAGACTTAAATGCATTCAAACATTTTTCTTAAAGGACGGATTTTTTTTGTAAATTTGCTTATATACGAGACCGGAGGGAGTATTTGTTTTGAACCTTTAATTTAATTATTTCAGGTTCTGACTGGTTCACACTTTTGCTTTTATCATAAGCAAGCACAAAATAAGTTTTCAGCATTGTTTAAGCACTTCTTGAAGAGGAAGCGTCTGAGGGTTTTACCAAGAGTTGATCTTTTAGATTAGCACGTTTCTCATTGTAACTCGTGCTTTATCCTTTGCTCTTACTTACTCCATATATCATGGAAGCAGGTTTTATTTTTTCAAGACCAATTATGATAAAGTCTTGAAGATCCATTTCATGCTCACTAAATGGTTTATCAGACTTTTATTTACTTGAGCACTGTGATCTTTTTCTGAAGATTTAATTTTTCCTTGAGAAAATTTTAGTTCTTCTTTCAGAAGATCATATTGCTTTTTCAATATTTTCATTTGTCTTGCCTTATCTTGACAGTGAATCACGAGGTATTGAATTAAAGTGATTAGATCAACATGAGACAAATTAGAAAATACATTATCTTCATCTTCAGACTCTGAATCAGAAGTTGATTTGTACTTTGTGTCAAAGGATGTGAGATACATTAGTGGCAATTTCGTTTCTCCATCTTCTTTATCTGAACCGTCTTCATTATCAAGTTCATACCATGTTTCCACGAGACTCTTCTTGAACTTACTTCTGGAGTCGTCCTTCTAGAAACTTCCTTTCTATGGTTTTTCTTTCTATAGATCCGAACAATTAGCTCTGAAATGACCAGGCTTCTTACAGTTGAAATAAATTTTCTGATCATCAGCTTTATCTTTAGAACTAGATTCTCTGAAGCCACTGTTTCTACCAGAGAATCTTTTGTTCCTTTTTGATAGTTGACGAGACATCCTGATGATAAATGCCATTTCCTCATCATCAAAGTTACCATCAGAAACTTCTTCATCAAAAGCTTATTCAGATTTCCAGACTTTTGATGATCTGATGACTTTACCACCAGATATATTAGCTACCGACTTCAAGGTCAGTGTCTTAGATTTCACCACAAGCTCATCTCCATTTAGTTCCATTTCATGACTTTGGAGATTACTTATTATACTTTCAAGACTCAACGTATACAGGCTTTTAGCCTCCTGAATAGTTGTGACCTTAGGTATGTATCTAGTAGGGAGACTTAAGATTTTCTTAACATGGTCACATGTAATGTAACTTTTGCTCAGAATTTGAAGGCCATATACAAAAACTTGAATCCTAGAAAACATGGTTTTAATGTCTTCATCATCTTTCATCCTAAATAATTCATAATATTGTACAAGAAAATTGGCCTTAGCCTCTTTGACTTGTTTTTTCCCTTCACAAGTGGAACACAAACATTCAAAGATAATTTTAGCAATAAAGTTATCAATGATTTTAGTGTATTCAGAATGAGTTAAAGTCTATATCAAAATACCTATGACTCTATGATGTTTTCTAAATGGTGTGACCATTTTCCTATCCTTTACCATTCCAACACCATCAACATCCATGTCATTGTTGTCTTCAAGGATATCATATAACTCATAATCAAAGTCAATTATATAAGTATACATTTTACTTTTCCACAATTCAGACTGAGTGGGATCACCATTGAATGTAGGTGGTTTAGCCGAGTAATGACTTTTATCAATATTATAGCCATATGGTATACCAGTAGTACGATCGGTTGTTCCAGATGCACTAGAAATGATAGAACAAGTATTTTTCTCAGGTTGTTTTACCGCACCAATGTGAAGTGTTTAGCACAAGATGTGCTTTGATGCCAACTGAAAGTGAGAAAATCACACAAGAACGGGGGTTGAATTATGTATAATATTTTTCATTTATGAAAAACATAGATTCAGATAACAAATGAGTTCAGAATCTGATCAGAGATGTGAATAGCAACATAAAGAATAAAGTTCAGAAGCAGTAAACAAATCAACACACAAAGTTTATCTTGGTTCCTCTCCTAAACTGAGAGTAGTTCAATCCCTTTTCCCCAACAAGAAATTTGTACCATAATCAATAGTAATTATAATTTTGATCAATCAAACCAGAAAAAGAGACTTCAATGCTCGAGCAACCTAGCAAGAGACTTCTTCCCAATCACACTAGTGTAAACAGGCATTTTTCGACGCCATAAGATAAAGCTCAAATTGATGTATTTCGACTAGGGAAGAAAGTTGAAGAACATGATTAGAAGATAATTTTGAAGGATCTAGTTGATGATATTGTTTTCGAAATTTCAACAAAACTAGTTGGTAATATTGTTTTCGACATTTCGACAGATTTGAAGATATGTGTCATTTCGACGCAGAGGAAGACATTCAAAATTCCAAAGTTGATATGTTTGGCAGAAGGACGCATGGAAGTGTTTGGTGAAAAAAGGACATGCCGAAGGCCAGGTGTCATAATTTTAGGAGTTTTCTGTTAATGGCAGTTATGCTATTTGTATATAAATTGGTTAGTTCTTGTCAGAATGTGTGTGTGAAAATTCTTGTACAAAATTCCTATAAATAATACTCGAAGTAACTGTGTATGAGAAAAGAGTTTTTATCTGGAAAATGTACGTGTGCAACACCATTTTATTTTATTTCATCAAAGCTTAATAAAGTTCATGAGTCCTTTACAATTCCTCTACATTTACAAGTTATTTGCTTTTCTTCACCAATTTACTTTATGCCTTGTTTCAATCTATTTAATTTAAGTTTCCCCAGAAAATTCTATTATTTTGTTAGTCAGATTATCCATACATAAAAAGAGACTTAATAAAAGTGAAACCAAAGTTTGTTAAGAGATAGAAAGTTTGTAAGAAAGTACATGTGTCCTAGGATTTGTATGGTTGATCCTGCAAGTAAACCAAATTGTTAAGATTGGGAAACCAGCGGTTGTTCGTCAAAATCAACAACGAACAAATTGGCACACCCGGTGGGACAGGTGTAGATTTATAAAAAACATAATAACTCTTGGTCAAAAAAGTTTCACTTCGTTGTATGATTCTAAGAAGCGGTAAATTAGCCGTAACTGACGTAGAAAGACCTAAAAGAACAAGAAAATGAAGAATGGCGAATGCGCCAAATAATTCAAATGAAAACATTCTAGTGCTTAGCCCTACCCATTCAACAAGGGGAAATACAGAGTCAATCTTTGTGTCAGAGGTTGTGCCTTCGTCAGCGGGGTCTACACCAGTGTTTTCAGTATTTCAAATTGCGCCTAGTTTTTCCACTATGGGACACCAAAGACCCACGGGGACACCTCCTCCTATAGGGAATACTCATAGGCCTTTTGCGACAACTTTTATCATGCCTCCATATAATAGGGAACAACCCTTTGGAATGCCAACTTCGACGATGGCAAATTTGCAAAATGCGACATCATTATATTCTAATTCCATGGTCAACATGTCCTCCCCATTACAAAGGTCAGGATCTGGTGGAAACATAGGTAGAATAAATCAACCCCCACCAGGATTCCAAACTTATACGCCAACAATTACAAATACCTATACGCAGATAATTAGACAACAAAGGGATGAAAGCAATGACGATATGGTCCAAATGTTGACATAACAAATGGGAACAATGTTTAATCCTCTAATACTAAACACCACCCAAACAAATCAATTATTGGCAGAACAAATGACACTCATTGCTGATTTTTTTGGTGTCCCTCAAACTCGACAGAGAGAACAAATAGTTCAAAACCCTAGGGTGGGTGTCAAAGAGGAACCTACAATAAATCAGAGGACTTTAGACATTCCTCAGGCAAACCTTAGAAACCAATAGGAAGTAGTCCAACAGTCCCATGTAGAAGTCCCTGTCCAACAAGAGCCTAGGAGGATATTAGTCCAAAGAGGCCAAGACGCTGATAATATAGTGCAGCGAATTCAGTATAATAACTTGCTAGCCGAAAATAATTTAGTAGCCATGGTCGAAAGGATAATGGCACAAAATGGGGCAAATGTAGGATTGCAAAGGCCTAGTTATATTTCCCCATTATCTGAATATATTCTGCAACAGGAACTACCCCCAAGATGGAAAGTTCATAAGTTCACCAAATTCTCAAGGGATACTAGTGAATCCACCATAAAACATGTAGCTCGTTATCTGATCGAAGTGGGAGAAATAAGCCACAATGAGAATCTAAGAACAAAATATTTTCCAAGTTCTTTAACAAAAAATGTGTTTACTTGGTTTACATCCTTGCCCGCAGGATCAATATATACATGGACTCAATTAGAAAGATTATTCCATGAACAATTCTATATGGGACAAACCAAAATAAGCCTGAAAGAATTAGTGAGTGTCAAGAGGAAGTTCTCTGAACCAATAGATGATTATCTAAATAGGTTCAGGTTGCTAAAGGCAAGATGGTTTACTCAGGTGCCCGAACATAAGTTAGTCGAAATGGCCACAGGGGGCCTAGATTATTCTATAAGAAAGAAACTTGATACTCAGTATTTAAGAGATATGGCACACTCAGTAGATAAGGTGAGGCAAGTCGAAAGATTAAAATCTGGAAAATTTAAAGCAAATAAAAATAAGAAAGAAAGGGTGGCATATATAGGGGTATACCAAGATGATGATAATGACGTAAATGAATCGTTACTTTCGACGAACAAGAAATTGACCTAGCAGGATTAAAACAAGACCCACCATACTCATGTAAAGTATTGGTTCCGTCGAACGGAAAGAACCCAGTTGAGTCCGAAAAGAATGAGAAATTTCCTAAGAGAGCTTATACGTTCAACGTCACAAAATGTGACGAAATCTTTGACTTATTAGTTCAAGATGGTCAAATGATAATACCACCAGGCACTAAAGTGCCTCCTGTGGAACAATAAAAAAAGAGAGGTTTTTGTAAGTACCATAACTTTTTGGGTCATAAAACATCTCAATGTTTCCTTTTCAGGGATCTCGTACAAAATGCTATCCGTGACGGAAGGCCGAAGTTCGGCGACAAGTCAAAGCAACAAATGCAGATTGATTCAAATCCTATGCAGATCGTCAAAACCCATTATGTTGCGCCATCCATCGTTAACATGGTAGGAGTAGAAGAGGTTTCAAATGACAATTTTGAAATGGTGGAAGCTACTGAAGGTTTCGACATTAACGTCAACATGGTAGAGATTGCTGATAATCCTACAGACAACGACAAAGTCACTGAAGATTCCGTCGAAGGAAACATGAAGGCTACTGAAGGCCTCGATACTAAGAAAAACCAAGGGACTGTTGGAAATTCTGCCAACACCGGAAAGGAGGCCATCAAAGGCGCCAGTGTCGAAAAGAAAGCCACTGGGGGCCTCACTATTGAAAACGAGGCTACTGAAGGCCCTAATGCTTACCAAATGGAAAAAAGTGACGCTTTCAAATGCGTCAACATTGAGGTTGGTGAAGATATTACCAAAGTTAAGGCAGAGACTACTGATGGTCTTACGAAACCAGTTACATATGGAATCCTACGCAGGACAATGGAGGACCCCCAGAGGAAATTGAAAGAGTTTGACCTAATGAAAGAAATGGGTGAAACTGAGGAAAAACTTATTGAAAAAATGAACAAACTAAGTATTGTTAATGGGCTGATAGCCAACATCAACATGGTGGAAGCGTCCCAAAAGAACCAACCACAAATGGATGAGGAACGTCGTCGAGAGGAATACCAAAGGTTGGATTATCCCAAAGTAGATGAAAGCTTAATCGAATTCAACCAGAAATGCCAAAAGAAGAAGACTAAAGTCATGTTGTGCCCACGCTGCATCGCCATTTTCGACAAAAAGGCAACAAGTAACCTGGAGGTGATCGAAAATTCTGAGAGAAAAGGAGATTGGGGGACAGTCCCAGTTGTCAGAACAATAAGATATGATCCAATGAGAAGTGACCACCACCAACAGAGGACTGGAGGAAGAAACTATAACTCTTACAAACCAACCAACAAATTTGTTGATGAAAAATGGGTTTAACTAATTAGAGATGCCTAAGGACAGAAGAAATGGGGAAGCTTCAACATTCATAGGTGTCCTTCGGTGGCAGAAACAAGTGAAGTTGACAAACGTAAACCAAGACCATACCCCTTAAAAAATTATAAGGGTAATAACCCCATGTCAAGATCCCAGTGGAGGAGATTCCAGAGACAAAAGAGAGCGGAGAAAGAAGTCATCAAAAAAGGCATGTTTGAGAAGCATGTTGCCAAGAGGAATGAAGTAGAATCTAGCAACAACATCCAAATGGGAAATAAGAAGGAGCCATCTAACAGTAACAATCACAACAGCAAGGTCGAACCAGTCAAGTCCAAGGACAAAGTCCAGGAAGATGATAAAATGACTGATGATTTCCAATCTAACTCAGAAGCATCCTTTGATGTTGTCTGCAATGTGGTGTCGATCCTCCCCAAAGACCATGATTGGGTCATGGAGGTCGAAGACGAAGAGAATGATATGGAGGATGAACAAATGGGACACATGCCTGTTTGTTACTACATAATGAATAATGGTTGCATTGAGGAACAAAATGTTTTCTTCGAAAGGCTAGACGACTCCATGAAAGGACACATGAAGCCTTTGTTTATAAAGGGCAAAGTGGAAAATGTGGGGGTAAATAAAATACTGGTGGATGGTGGAGCTGTAGTGAACCTGATGCCCCACTTTATGCTGAAGAAAATTGGAAAGGATGATTCTGATGCAAAACCTCATAACACGGTGTTGTTAAATTATGAAGGAAAAGTAGGAACCACCATGGGCGTCATCCAAGTGGAGCTGA
Source organism: Lathyrus aphaca (assembly GCA_963966055.1). Classification (NCBI taxonomy): domain Eukaryota; kingdom Viridiplantae; phylum Streptophyta; class Magnoliopsida; order Fabales; family Fabaceae; genus Lathyrus; species Lathyrus aphaca. Next base: position 232,685,683 of record OZ014524.1, read on the forward strand.
CTGTCGGAACCATAACAAGGCCGACAATGTTTATGGTTATCGCTTCAAAGGCGAATTATAATTTGCTTTAGGGAAGATAGTGGATCCATGGCGTGAGGGTCGTACCTTCGTCAATGCATCAACGTATAGCCATCTGGCGAACATATGGCATTGTCGAAAATATTGAGGCCAATCAGAGTTACTTCATGACTGAAGTGAACCATGCGGACCGTCGAAGCTTCGACAAGAATCTGGCTCATATACCTCCCTGCAGCCCAACGGAGTTCGACTTAAAGGCAACTGACAGTGCCTATTATTCAATGTACCTCCATCCAATATATGGTTTTCAATGGGACAAGGAAGTAGTTGACGAATCGAACTTCATATGGGGGACTTCCCATATAGAGCCAACTGGTTGGGGGAGCGAGTTCGACGATAATGACTGAAACATCAACTCTTGAAAGAATTACGGCTTATATAGCCAAAAATAAACTCAAAGCGGCTCTCGAAGCCGAAGTGAAATATACGGCCGTCGAAGCCAACCAAAGCAATTCCAATAAGCAATGTCTTCACAAGGACATTGAAGAAGATTATAATAGTACCCAGATAAGCTGATGGCAACATCAAAAGCTTGACGCTATTTACGATGACGAACCTTTGGGGTTCGAAAAGGATCCAGCATCGACTAATACGAAGATGGTGGCACAAGATCCATTAGAAGAAATAGATCTGGTACTGGAGGCATAAAAAGGCCAACCTATATAAGCGCCAAGATGGACCCACAGTTCAAAGTCGAAATAGTCCAGTTGCTACAAGAATTCAAAGATTATTTCACACGGGATTACGACGAGATGCCTGGTTTAGACAAAAGTTTGGTCGAATTGAAGCTGCCAATAATGGAAGGAAAGAAACCAGTAAATCAGGCTCCAAGACGCTTCACACCGGAAATTCTCTCGAAAATAAAAGAATAGGTCGAAAGACTCCTGAAGTGCAAATTCATCCGCACAGCCAGGTATGTCGATTGGATTGCAAATATAGTTCATGTAATTAAGAAAAATGACAAACTAAGGGTATGTATTGATTTTCGAGATTTAAATTCAGCTACCCCAAAGGATGAATACCCTATGCCAGTAGCAAAAATACTTATAGATTCGGCAGCAGGCCATGAGTACTTAAGCATGTTAGACGGATACTCTGGCTATAATCATATTTTTATTACTGAAAAAGATGTTCCTAAAACGACATTTCGATGTCCTGGAGCAATAGGAACTTACGAATGGGTAGTAATGTCTTTCGGTTTAAAAAATGTTGGAGCAACTTATCAACGCGCTGTGAATTCGATTTTCCACGATTATATTGAAACTTTCATGCAAATCTATATTGACGATAATGATTAAGTCTGTTTCAGGAAAAAAATCATATAGACCATCTTAGACAATCCTTTGAAAGGATGAGGAAGTTTGGTTTAAAGATGAATCCCCTAAAATGTGCTTTTGGTGTGCAGACGGGTGATTTTTTAGGCTTTGTGGTCCACAAGAAGGGGATCGAAATAAATGAAAACAAAGCCAAGGCCATAATGGAGGCGAAATCGCCATCGACAAAAAAGGAGTTGCAGTCTTTTCTAGGGAAAATCAATTTTCTCAAAAGGTTCATCTCCAACCTTAGTGGAAAAACACAGGCTTTCTCGCCTCTACTTCGACTGAAGAATGAAGGCTTTGCATGGGGGCAAGAACAACAAGCTGCTTTCGACAAGATTAAAGAATATTTGTCTAGGCCTCAAATTTTAATGTCTCCTTGTAGAAAAAGAAGTATAATGTTATATATTTCGGCATCAAATAGGACACTAGGAAGTATGTTATGTCAAGAAGATGAAAATGGAGTCGAAATGGTCGTTTATTATCTCAGTAGAGTCTTAAATGATGTCGAAACTAGATATAGTGTTATAGAAAAATTATGTTTATGTGTATATTTTTCTTGTATGAAATTAAAACACTATATAAAGCCAGTTGATGTGTATATTTTTTCTCATTTCGACGTAATAAAATACATGTTATCTAAATCTATCTTACATAGTCGAATTGGAAAGTGGGCTCTGGCATTGACAGAATATTCCTTAAAATATTTGCCTTTAAAAGCCGTTAAGGGACAAGTGGTTGCTGACTTCATAGTTGACCACTCCATAAATGGAAATGGGGTAGAATATGTCAAATTAGAACCATGGAAATTATATCTAACAAAATTCCAACAAAATTCAAGTACAAAGTTGAAGGCTTGTGTTCGAATAACGAAGCAAAATACAAGGCTTTAATTACTGGACTTAAAATCTTGTTGGATTTGGGGGCAACAAGAGTCGAAATAATGGGTGACTCTGAATTGGTAGTAAAACAACTGACTAAAGAATATAAGTGTGTAAAAGAAAATTTAATTATGTACTTTGTGATATCTAATAGACTTCTTAAAAGATTCGACGATGTGGCCACCAGGCATATTCCCAGGATGGAAAATCAAGAGGCAGATGATCTTGCTCAAATTGCATCTGGGTATAAAGTGTCGAAAGAGAATAGGCTATTGAAGTTAGAGGAAGAGTCATATCTACCAAATTGTCTCCATCACATTTGGAAACAATAAAGTTAGGGCATGGTGACGAAAAAAACTTTGAGATATTCAATGTAAATGATTCAAGGGTGGAAGATTGGAGAAACCCATAAAGGATTATCTGCAAGACCCAAATCAGAAAGTTGAAAGAAAGGTAAAGTACAGAGCTTTAAGTTATGTACTTTTTGGAAATGAATTGTTCAAAAAGACTTCAGAGGGAGTCTTGTTGAAATGCTTGGGTGAAGATGAAGCTTACATAGCTTTGTCGAACGTGCACGGTGGAGCTTGTGGCACGCATTAGGCAGAACATAAAATGAAATGGTTATTGTTTCGACAAGGAGTGTATTGGCCAACAATGTTGAAAGACTGTGTCGATTTTGCAAAAGGGTGTCAAGAATGCCAAGTGCATGCAAGCATACCACGTGTTCCTGCAAGTGAGTTACATTCGATTGTAAAGCCTTGGCCATTCAGAGGTTGGGCTTTAGACTTAATTGGCGAAATTCGACCAGCTTCTTCAAAAGGACAGAAGTACATTCTGGTTGGGATAGATTATTTTACTAAGTTGATTGAAGTTATACCACTGGTAAATGTGGTTCAGGAAACAACTATATAATTCATTCGATGACATATAATTGACAGGTTTAGGATTCCAAACACAATAACAATAGATCAAGGATCTGTGTTCACTGGAAAGAAGATGCAAAAGTTTGCAAAGGAAGTAGGATTTAAACTCCTTACTTCGACGCCTTACTACGCTCAGGCGAACGGACAAGTCGAAGCAGCTAATAAGGTTGTGATAAATTTGATCAAAAAACATGTGGGTAAAAAACCTAGAAATTGGCATAAAACTTTAGATGAAATTTTATGGGCTTGTCGAATGTCTCCTAAAGAAGCAACGAATTTTACTCCATCCAGGTTAACTTATGGGCATGATGCAGTCTTACCAGTCGAAATTTACTTGCAGTCGATTCGAGTTCAGAGGCATCACGAAATCCCATCAGACGTGTATTGGAGTATGATGATGGACAAATTGGTCGACTTAGACGAAGAAAGGTTACGTGCGCTAGATTTGGTGAAAATAAAAAAAGAAAGAATCGAAAGGTTTTATAATAAGAAAGTAAAGTTCAAAACTCTTTTTATTGGTGATCTTGTTTGGAAGGCAATTCTTCCTATGGATTGAAAAGATAGAGTAATGGGAAAATGGTTTCCTAAATGGGAGGGACCTTTCTAGGTTTTGAAAATCTTTTTGAATGGCGCATACGAAATTGAAGAAATGGGGAAAGACAAGAGAATTTTGAAGATAAATGGGAAGTATTTGAAAAAGTACAAACCAACATTGCAAGAAGTCAAAATAAACATAGAGTAATTGAACATAGCATAAAATGATGATGTACCTTGCCAAACAGATGGCATTAATATCATTACAAACAAGTTTAAAAAGCTAATAAAAATAAACTATTTCTATTACAACTGAATATTGGCAAAAGATTTATTGAATTCATCAAACTTCTTCTTTTGAATATGAAGTCGACGATCACAGAAGCTTCTATTAGTCTAAAGGGTTTCAATCTCTTGAGTGAGTGTTTTAGCCCTTTTAGCGTGATGAAGACCCACCTTTAGCTCCTCGTCGATCTCATTTTTCTTAGGTTGTTGAAGGACTTCCTTGCGCCCCTACTCCTGGGAAATCTTCTTTTGGAGTGTAACTATCTATCTCTCCCACTTTTGGATATTGTCGTCACATTCGGAAATCTTTTTTGTGTAAGCTTCAAAAAAGTTATTGCAACTCTAAGAATTTGTTGGTCGAAGCGGCCGCAGCATCCCATTAAACAAGTTGAGTTTCAGATTTCTTGAGTTTCAGATTCAAGTCTGCACTCACCAAGTCGATTAAGGTAGTCAGGTCCATCACAAGACTGCTTACTTCAACATGAGATTCTAAGACATTCACTTGCTTCAGGATTTTCTTTAAGTTGAAGCAGGCAGTCGAATTTTCTTCCAAAACTTTAAACAAATCCACATCAAGGATTTTCGTCCTAATCTCAACCATTGTGGCATCAAGAGAGTGCACACCAGAAGTAGCTCCAGAAGTGGTCAAAGTGCTCTGGGAAGAATCTTGAAAATTGTGACAAACACTAAGTACAACTTTTAAATATTCCAAAGGCTTATGCATTTTAAGGCCCTCAATTTCTTTGCGAGAGAGACTAGTCAAACCAGTGGACAACAAACCTCCTTTGGTTGGGTCAGAATGTGGTTGACTACTTTGTCCTTGAATTAACCCGACAACTAATTGTTTTGTCTTGTAATCTTCACCAGCAGTTTCTTTCTTTTTGTTATCCTCATCTTCGACCTCAACTTCAGCATTCAAGTCGTCACTTTTTTTGGCTGCATCTGACTTAGAGGAGGAGGAGAATTATCATTAGAAGATTGGGGGGTGTCAGGAGATTGTTCCTTCTGTACTGCTGACTCTTTTGTCGAATTCTTCGGAGAAGTGTGTGATGGGCTGACAACTTTGTGAACAAGTTTACTCTTGGGCGTTGGCACTTCTTCCTCTAGGGGGTTTCCTTCGACAACAACCTGAAAATGACTCCAAGATTAGAAATCAAAAACATAAATAATAAGAAGTAAATATAGGTGGTCGAAGCAAAGATTTACCTGAGGAATCTCAGTATCAAAACTGGAGTTTCCACTCTCTGCGTCCTTTACTTGAACCTTTACAGGTGGACTATTTGGGGGAGTGGCCTTGGTCTATTTGATTGTAGATTTTTGTGAAGAGGTCTTGGTAACTTACTTCTTTTTTGGAGGTGGACTTTGTTCTGGAGATTCATCACCAGATTCTTCACTGGGAGCTTTTTCTTCTTGTTTTTTCCTTTTGGGGGAAGGTGGTGGTTTTCGACCTACCTGGAATAGAAAATAGAAAGTTGATTAGTTTATGGAAGAAGGGAAAAACTAGTATAGAAATAGAAGGTTATAACTTTGTTACAATTTTCCCGACATTACTTGGTGGATCTTCGTCCATCTTTTCAGATGTACCTTCGACAACAACTTTCTTGGCAAGAATTTTTACGGCTAAGAACAAAGAAGAAAATCAGAGATGAGTACAAGAAGCATATAAAGCAAACTTAGGATGGCAAAATAAAGAAAAATATATTTTGTTAAACATCTTCAAGAATGGGAGTTTCCACGCGAACATGTTCTATTCCAATATGAAGGTGTCCTCTGAAATCGTCCAAAGTGAACTTAGTTGGAACCACTCACTCAACAAGCTTTTTGTAATGTTGTCGAAGAAGTTTCATAGAATCCCCACAAACGAACCAATCTGGAAATGGAGGGCTCAACGCCACACCAAAATCAGCAGAAGGTAAAGGGGGAAACTTTGGTGGATAATGATTGAAAGCCAATTCATATCGTTGTTCTGGACGAACATATGAAGGCAGTTTCAACTTTTCCAGTCTTTCTGTCAACTTATGTTTTAAAGTTATTGTTGCTTCGCTTATGGTCCGACTAAGTTCCTCTGGCCTATAGATGGTTTCAAAATTATTTTGAAATTTTTGTATTTCTTTGACGTGTCTTTCTTTACCTTTATTGGTTATGTCCTGCACAAGAGTAAAAGCATTCGTTAGATGGGTGTTGAAAGCTGTTACGTCGAAGAATTTGGTGATGTAGTAATCCTTCCACCAGACACCAAATTCGTGGGTACAAAGGAAAGATGGTCGAAAGACCATTGGTAAAATTTCAAGAGAATCATCAACATATTTCTTCGACAATTCTTTGCTTTGTTCTTTGGTATGGTAGGAGTTATAGAATATAATGGAACCTTTTTTTGGGAAAAATGGATTTGGGTTTCAGTTGAATGAGTCCAAACTGTCGAGCAACAAGGTTAGGTTGAAAGACAATCAGCGCAACTTTTGTTTTGGTGACGTTATGATGAGAAGTGAGAAGCCTAGGCGTCATAAATGATTCCCAAACGTCGAGGAATTCATCTTCGTCTTTCTGCATCTTGAAAGAAAGTTGTTTAGTGAACCACTCATGTCCAACTGTCCTGCTGGCAAAGGGCGCCATAGAGGAAGTGAAATTGTACCTCTTAGAAAACATCATCACATAGCTGGTAAAAGATTGTCGAAGACTTAGCCCTTCGTCAGTTGGTGTCAGCTGCACTAATCTAGGCTATTTGACAGTCCTGTTCTTTACCTCTTCCTCATCTACATCATTCTTGACAAGAATGGAGGCTTCAAAGGTGGCATTAAACCACAATTGCAAAATCCAAAGTGGTCCTGATATGCTAAGATTTCCTTTATCTGTTACAGTCTTTAAAAAACCCACACTCTCACTCAAATATTCATACAGATTCGCCAGAATCATCTCACTCAGACACAGTCTTGTCCCATTGTGAAGTTGGTTGGCTATAGTAATAAAGCGTTTGGCCACTTGAAGGGACCGAGAATAGAAAACAAATTTCGACAGCCATAAAGTCAGGAAAGCTATATGTTCTTTCTCAGAAACCTCTGCAGTTTTCTTGTCATGGTAATGGGCAATGAAAACAGAGTATGGGGCTTTACTAGTGTCGAAATCTATGGAGTGACCATTCCACAGGGAAGATGAAAGTTGTTGTAAGTGCTATCCTAGAAAAAGAGGGAAGCTAAGAGCATATTAGAACAATAGTTGGGTATTACTTTCGACATTTGTATTAGGTTGAGGATCCATATTTCTTTCCAAAATGGTGCTTTAACTTTTTCAATCTTACCTAACCAAGCTAGATAATCTGAAAGATCTTTCGACTTAGGACAAGTCCTAAATATCCTAGCATTATTTAAATGACCTAGGTTTAATTCTGCATCAATAGTAAAATCTTGGTCCTTAGGTTTTTCTGTAGTTTGTTCATTGGGTTTAGGCTTGACCCCAACACCTATAGGTTTAAGGCGTTGATAAGAAGGAAAGAATTATTTCAGGCTATCTGGATTAATATCTGGGTTAGGGAGAGGGCCTAACATAGAGTGATAAACACCAAAAACAAGAATAGGGATCAATACATGAGATTTATAGATACTTGTTTTTTCTTTCTCATTTGGAGGCTCAGGAATCTATTGTTGATTCCCAATAATGGTTGGTCCATTTAATCTGTGCGCGTATGGAAATGAAGTTGAGCTCTTAGATTTCTTGCTGCTGGAAGGTTTGGATGAAGCCATTGTTGTTGAAGCAAAGCTTTGTTGTAGTTGAAAAAATGGGTTTGTTTGAAGGAGAAGAAGAAGAAAGCGTAAAGAGCTTGAAGAAGCTGATGAATGAGTATTTATAGAGGAATGTACTAAAACGATTGAGTTTTGGTTTTGATCATGGACCACGTGGCAAAATTTTCATGGAGAAAGTAGGTTAGTGGCAGTTGAAACGCCCGTGACTTGCTAGCTTTTAGGGAATGATGAGAGTAGTGTCAGAAACATGGGCTAGAGTTGACATTCTGAAAAAGTGTAATGATGGAGTTTTTTAGGGATTTGGAATATGAAGTCTTGGAAATGATAAAAGTGATGAAGGCAATATGGCATCAAAATGACTCATCGACAACAAATGATCTTTTCTCCTGAAGTAGTCGAAAAATCTTTGATGGAGGGCAATTTGTAAACAAGCATTTTTCGACGCCATAAGATAAAGCTCAAATTGATGTATTTCGACTAGGGAAGAAAGTTGAAGAACATGATTAGAAGACAATTTCGAAGGAACTAGTTAATGGTATTGTTTTCGACATTTCGACATAACTAGTTGGTAATATTGTTTTCGAAATTTCGACAGATTTGAAGAGATGCATCATTTCGACGCAGAGGAACATTCAAAATTCAAAAGTTGTTACGTTTGGCAGAAGGACACGTGGAAGTGTTTAGTGAAAAGAGGACATTTCGAAGGCCAGGTGTCATAATTTTAGTTGTTATCCGTTAGTGGCAGTTATGCTATTTGTATATAAATAGGTTAGTTCTTGTCAGAATGTGTGTGTGAAAATTCTTGTACAAAATTCCTGTAAATAATACTCGAAGTAACTGTGCATGAGAAAAGAGTTTTTATCTGGAAAATGTACGTGTGCAACACCATTTTATTTTATTTCATCAACGTTTAATAAAGTTAAGGAGTCCTTTACAATTCCTTTACATTTACATGTTATTTGCTTTTCTTCACCAATTTACTTTATGCCTTATTTCAATCTATTTCATTTAAGTTTTTGCCAAAAACTTCTATTCTTTTGTTAGTCAGATTATTCATACATAAAAAAAAGACTTAATAAAAGTGAAACCAAAGTTTGTTAAGATATAAAAAGTTTGTAAAAAAGCACATGTGTCATAGGATTTGTATGGTTGATCCTGCAAGTAAACAAATTCGTTAAGATTGGGAAACCAACGGTAGTTCGTCAAAATCAACAACGAACAACTAGAAAGATACTTCACCGCTCAAACACCTAGAGAATAGACTTCACAACTCGAATAAACTTGCAAGAGACTTTATCTACTTTAAACAAACAACATAGTATAAATGGTTATAATTATACTATGATATACAATCAACAGTATAACAATTGTACAACAAACACAAAGGTTCTTAACTCTTAAGATTTCTAAGATATACATAGATAAGAAATCTTAAGAACTCATGCAATAACAATTATAAATAATAGCTCAAAGTTATGATCAAGTTGTTCTAATGTAGTGTTGTGTCCTTCTTTCAAATCTTTAACTTCCTTTTACAAAGGCAGAGAAAGAAGACGTTGGAAGGGATGGGCATAAGAGCTTTCTTCATGAAGAAGCATGCCAAGAGAGACGTTGGATAATGTATTTGGTTATAAACACTGTCAAATGAATAATAACATTGTCCACAACATATTTCTAAGTATCAAGTATCTACCAAAAGGTAGAACAGACCAAAGAGGTCACATTACCATTCCTCGAGCCTTGTAAAATGAAACCACGGTTGAATTTCTCCATAAATCCAGTGTTTGACAAAGGTTTGTCTAGGAGACATAATACAAATCAAATGTACCTTTAGCCTTCAAAGGCTGAGTTGTCACCAAAGGCTGTAATACCATGATCAGATTCTGATCCTTCAAAGGTCGATGAACACGTTTAAAGTCATTAGATATAATCTTTCATAATCTAAGATACTTTGCTTCTCCACATATGCTTTTAACAAGGTATATTTAGAGTTGAATAAAATCTTATCATCATACATACTTAAACATATGTTAGTATACCCAATTGTTCCTTAAGTACTTTGTTATAATCAAAATCCAATGTATATGAACAATTTTGTTCCAACAATGTCTTGAGTTGGTGTAAAATTGTAATGTTAAAGTTTAATAATTTATTTGAGAAGTTCAATTTGAAGTTGTTATTATGTTGATTTCCGTTGCATGTTGTTAAATGTTTTTTTAAAGTTTTGATTGGTTGTCAAAGTGACATCTTAAATAGTCGAGTAATTATTTTTATATAAGTTTCGGGGTTTAGGGTATTACATATGGTCCTAGTTTATGGTGGAGCCAAAGGCGATGATAACAAAGTTGAAGTAGAATGATTTGTTAACTTTGACTATGCAAGATATATAAATACCAAAAAATCTCTTTCTAGATATGTTTTCACTATGTTTGATAATTGGTACCATAATCAGTTGGAAAATGACATTTCAGAAGGTTATAGCTTTATCAACCACTGAAGTTAAGTATATTTCCCTCACTAAAGTTGTAAAAGAAGCATTGTGGCTTTAAGGATTGACCAAAGAACTAAAACTTTAAGGTCAAGTAATTACTGTTGAATGTGATGGTCAATGTGCCATACGTCTGTCAAAGAATTCAACCTATTATAAGATAAGCACATGGATGTTAGGCTAAATTTCATTAGGGAGAAAATTAAAAATTGAAAAGTCAAAGTGACAAGGCTTTCTACTGATCACAATGTTGCTGATATGATCACCAAGTCATTACTAAACAACAAGTTCTTCCATTGTATGCAGTTCATAAAACTGGGTGATGCTAGCTAGTTTGTTCCTTTTATGTTGTGGAGTTTGTTCCAAGGTGGAAGTTTGTAGTATTGGATCAAACTTCAGTCTTCACTGGGGTAGCTTTAGGATCTGACAGGGTTGAATGCGCGTGATGTAGTTGAAGTTTGTTCAAGCATGTAGTAGCCGAAGATAACTTATGTATTATACTATGTAGTAGTTATGTATATTATGTATAAGTTTTATCTTCATACATTAAATACATATGCTAATAGTCTATTTGCTCTATCACTTGTTACGAGAGAAGTTGGTTGTTATTTTTCACTTATAATCATTTAATGCTTATTGAGAAAGTGAATAAAAAATAATCGTCATAACCAACTAAGTTTTTCTTCTTATTCATTCTCTCTCTGGGTGATTTTCTAGTTGATCAATAAACTCCCTTTTTCTCACAGTTTTACTTCATTTTTGACATCGTTTATCTCAACACTTATATTCTATTGTCACAATAGGTGCTTTATTTTTTTTTTTAAAGAATTGAATATCTATTAGGTGACTCTATAATGAGTTTGATATATCAACACAATATTATTATTATTTCATCATTATTAGCATACATATTTCAAAATTTAAACATAAAAATATTAACATCATTATTTGTTCAAACTTTAGAAATACAAACATTTATATATTAATGAGGATTTAAATGATGAATAACTTTTCCAACTAAAGAGATATCACATTTATTTTGAGTTGGTGTTCACACGTGGATTTCGCGCGAATAAGTCGCTGACCTCATGTCTAAAAGGTTTACTTGTGGCACCGGCCAAACGAGTCTCTGGACTGCTCTATCCGATCAAGTATATGGTGGACTTTTATAGTGTCAGATGGTAAGGGGTTTTTTGTGAGTGTTTTGTGTTTATGCAAACGCTTGCGGAATGCTCAAATAAAGGAAAAAGAAACAAAAGTAGGAAAAAAGATAAAGTAAAGGCTGTCAGTTAGGCTATCAATTGTCTTAGGCCTTTCCTTTTGTTGTGATACTTGTATGGTAGTGAAAACACCAAGGTTTAAAACATTTAAAGCAAGCAAGTTTAGAGGTTTACACATCATTCAAATATCAAATCCATCTTGTTTGGAAACATGACAAAATTCAATGTCATTCTCATTAATGTGACATCTTGCACTACCTTGTTGAATGAAGTTTATGTGGTTTATGTTTTCTCTTGGCCATTTTTCTTTTATGGTTAAATAACTTTTTCGATTAGAAACAGTATAATAATTTCTCCATTGAATAAAGTAATGACTTTTGTTTAAGAGTTCTCGCATCTCTATTTACACCGCCCTCCTTGTCGTCTCTTTGGTAACGATTGGAAGACACATATTTTTCCAGAGAAAGTTCCCTCATTCTACAACAAATATCGGTTGTGTGATGGCAACTAAGAACATTACATTTTCAATAAAGTTCCTGCTTTTGCAAGTGCGATGCAATTCATCTTCTCCCAATAACAAGTAATAGTTCGTAGACTCTTTGATCATATAAAACCACTTCTCCTTTATATGAACAATCTTAACATGATTTTGAAAGTTAGATCATACGATATTATATCCGATTTTAACATTAACAAGCAAAACTTCAGTTTATCTCTCTTGTTTTCAGCCTTTAAAAAAGACTTAATTGCATTTAAATGACGCTTCATAACTCTAAATTTTTGAATCTATAAACTCGATTTTTTTTTTAATCTTCAATACCTGAGCTAGATCTCGAATTATAAACCTATCCAACATGAAAGCATTGCTCAACATTCATAAAAAAAATAAAAAAATAAAAACCTACTTGATAGTATTAAAATTTGACAAAATTGAGAGCAAGACGACATTCTAGGGCAATATATTTCGCCCGCGATAGTTTGGCGCAATTTTCCCATTTTTTCATTTATATATTTCCATTTTCGTTCACGCGACCCCAAATCCCAATCCCTCTGCTTCCACTTCCGCAAACCACAGCACATGAACCCTAATTCCCCCCTCTTTCATCTCTCCAACCACTTCTTCTCCCTTTCTCTCATTTCCTTCCATTCCACTCCCCACAACACACCCTATCGCTATCCACGCTTACAAAACCCCTCTCACAAACCATTTCATCCCTCACTCTCTCACCCTAATTAGGGCACAATTTCCCCAAATCGAAACGTTCTTCCTCGTCTCAACAATCTCACGCCGCTTCCAACAAATTTCTCAAATCGCTGTCACGAAACAACCACCGTTTACGTCTGAAGCCTCGCCTCCACTGCTACTCGTTTTCAGGTTTTTTTTCCCTGTTCTTTTTCATCTTCATCTCAAATCGGCCGAAACTATTTATTAGTTTTTTCGATTTTTTGTTTTTATGTTTTCTATTCCGATGTTCTGGAAATTTTGTGTGTATATCACTGTAACGAAGCTTCAAGCGGCGATGCGATGATGTTAAATCTTGAGTCTGAGATTCAGACGTTTTCTCTATGTTACTCCGTGTAACGGGTCTGTGTTGTAGCGGAAAACAGCGTCGTTTTGGTTTTGATGTTTTGCGCAAAACCTTGCAAACCCTAGATTTCGTGCAAGTAATTTATTATGGTTAATTTTATTTATTTTTGTGGTTTATGTTAGTGGAATTTCTAAGTTATTGGCCGAATCAGTTGATAAAATTGTTATAAGATTTTTAGGTTTTCCTATTTTTTTAATGATTCTGGTAGAAAATTTACATTTTCTTTATTTTTACTATGCTTTTTATTCCATCCATTTGGTTATGGACCTTTTTGAGAAATTGGAAGCTGTTGTATTTTTGTGTTGAATTTGTTAAATTATTTTATCATTATGTTTTAGGCAATATGTTTGCTGGTTTGAAACATTTTTGGTTCATGGGTGAATGAATCTAGGTAATGTGTTGAAAAGTCTGTCATCTTCTATCATGAGATGTATTCCGGTTTATCTTTGACTGAAAGACACTATTTGTTAGAACCATCCACCTTATAAAGTGTGCACACAATTTAATTTGCTATCATGATCTCCACATCCAACATTTGAAGAGCTCTTATTCTTGCCTCCTAATTTTCCCCGAGGTGTTGTGAACTGTTACAGTGTGTTGCATGTACTTTTTATTTATGTATGGAAAACTTTCTTGTTTAATTTTGAAGCTTAAATGTCTGGTCAGGAACACAAATATTTTAACAGAAACAATTAATTGCAATTTGCAATTTTACTTGATTGATATGCCAGATATAAATAGCAAATGTTAAGAGACATGTACATGCTTTTTAATCCTTTGCACACTGGAACTTCATCTTTTTATCCTTTACTCATCCAGTATCTGCTCCCCAAGGAGGCTATAATAGAGTTTGCATCTATAATTGTTCTGCTAGTTACTTATCCATGTTTCTTGTCATTTTTTCTTTTATTTCCAGAAATAGTAGATCATGTCAGACCATCGAAATGGAAGTGCACAAGCTTCCAATGGAAAATCTAGTGCACAAGCTGCCAATGGAAAATCTAGTGCTGCTGGTTCGGCCTATGCTATTGATCTGACTACATTTCAAACCAGACTGAAGTCATTTTATAATCATTGGGATGAACACAGAGCAGATATCTGGGGCTCTTCTGATGCAGTTGCTGTTGCATGTCCTCCACCTTCAGAAGATCTACGATACCTGAAATCTACTGCTCTATTCTTGTGGCTCCTTGGATTTGAGTTCCCGGAAACAATAATGGTCTTCACAAAGGCGCAGATCCATGTATTGTGTAGCCAAAAGAAGGCATCTATTATCGAATCTGTTAAAAAATCTGCCAAAGAATCAGTTGGTGTGGAGATTGTATTGCATGTCAAGCCTAAAAATGACGATGGAGCTTCTCTTATGGATGCTATTATCCGTGCCATCCGTGTTCAGTCAAAGTCTGATGGCCATGATTCATCCACTGTTGGACACATAGCTAGAGAGGAACCTGAAGGAAAATTGCTTGAAGCATGGGCTGAAAAATTAAAAAATTCAAAATTTAATCTGAGTGATGTGGCAAATGGGTTTTCTGCCTTGTTTTCTGCAAAAAGTAATGAAGAAATTACATCCGTCAAGAGAGCCGCATACCTCACAACCAGTGTGATGAAGAACTTTGTAGTTTCAAAGCTTGAGAATGTAATTGATGAAGAGAAGAAAATTTTACATTCCACATTGATGGAGGAGACTGAGAAAGTTATACTGGAGCCTTCAAAAGTCAACTGTAAACTGAAGGCAGATAATGTTGACATTTGTTACCCTCCAATTTTTCAGAGTGGGGGGAAGTTTGATCTTAAGCCTAGTGCTGTCAGCAACGACGAAGCACTTTACTACGACTCTGCCAGTGTAATTATATGTGCTGTCGGTGCTCGGTATAAGAGCTACTGCTCAAATATAGCTAGGACCTTCTTGATTGATGCAGACCCTATTCAAAGTAAGGCTTATGAAGTTCTTCTTAAAGCACATGAGGCAACTATTGGTTCTTTAAAGCCTGGAAATAAGTTAAGTGCTGCATATCTAGCTGCAGTTTCTGTTGTGGAAAAGGATGCCCCTGACATGGTTTCCTGTTTGACAAAGTCTGCTGGGACAGGAATTGGCATTGAGTTTCGTGAGTCAGGTTTGAATATTAATGCTAAGAATGACCAGATAGTTAAAGAAGGCATGGTATTCAATGTGTCAATTGGATTTCAGAATTTGCAATGTGAGAACAATAAGTCTAAGAACAAGGTCTTCTCTCTCTTGCTTGCTGACACAGTGATCATCAACAAAGACAAGGCAGATGTTGTGACTTCAATGAGCTCCAAAGCTTTAAAAGATGTGGCTTATTCTTTCAATGAGGATGAGGAAGAAGAAAAGCCCAAATCAAAGGCTGTTCACAGTGGTGCAGAACCCTTGATGTCTAAGACAACACTAAGGTCAGACAATCATGAGATTTCAAAAGAGGAACTTCGTAGACAGCATCAGGCAGAACTTGCTCGTCAGAAAAATGAAGAAACTGCTAGGCGACTTGCTGGTGGTGGTAATGAGGCAGGAGACAACCGTTCTTCTTCCAGGTCTTCTGCAGAACTGGTTGCCTACAAGAACATAAACGACCTTCCCCCTTCCAGAGAGATGATGATTCAGATTGATCAAAAGAGTGAAGCAATTCTCTTGCCAATTAATGGAAGTATGGTTCCTTTTCATGTGGCTTTCATTCGAACTGTTTCCAGCCAGCAGGACACCAATCGCAATTGCTATGTTAGAATTATTTTCAATGTTCCTGGGACCCCTTTCAGTCCTCACGATTCAAACTCAATGAAGTTTCAAGGATCTATATATTTGAAGGAAGCTTCATTCCGCTCCAAGGATTCAAGGCACATAAGTGAGGTTGTGCAATCCATCAAAACACTCAGGCGACAAGTTGTAGCAAGGGAGTCTGAGCGAGCTGAGAGAGCAACTTTGGTTACCCAGGAGAAACTGCAGCTTGCCAACAACAGATTTAAGCCAATAAGATTGCCTGACCTTTGGATTCGCCCTGCTTTTGGTGGGCGTGGAAGGAAGATACCGGGAACTCTTGAGGCTCATGTGAATGGATTTCGATATTCTACCACCAGGTCTGATGAGCGTGTTGATGTGATGTTTGCTAATATTAAACATGCTTTCTTCCAGCCAGCAGAAAATGAAATGATTACCCTCCTGCACTTTCATCTGCACAACCATATTATGGTAGGAAATAAGAAGACCAAGGATGTCCAGTTTTATGTTGAGGTAATGGACATGGTCCAGAATGTTGGAGGTGGGAAGAGATCAGCTTATGATCCTGATGAGCTTGAAGAAGAGCAAAGAGAGAGGGAGAGAAAGAACAAGATTAATGTAGAATTTCAAAGCTTTGTGAATCGGGTAAATGATCTCTGGGGACAACCACAATTCAGTGGCCTTGACTTGGAGTTTGATCAACCTCTTAGAGAACTTGGCTTCCCTGGTGTACCTCACAAGTCTTCAGTATTTATTGTCCCTACCTCAGCCTGCCTTGTTGAACTGATAGAGACTCCTTTCCTTGTGGTCACCCTTGGTGAGATTGAGATTGTGAATCTGGAGAGGGTTGGGCTTGGGCAGAAGAACTTTGATATGACAATTGTATTTAAGGACTTCAAGCGGGATGTCCTCAGGATCGATTCTATCCCTTCTACATCACTTGATGGCATCAAGGAGTGGCTTGACACAACAGACATCAAATATTACGAAAGCAGGCTGAATTTGAACTGGCGTCAGATCCTAAAGACAATCACCGATGATCCTAAAAGCTTCATTGAAGGTGGAGGCTGGGAGTTTCTGAACTTGGAAGCTACTGATTCAGAATCTGAGGGCTCAGAGGAGTCAGACAAAGGTTATGAACCATCTGATATGGAACCTGAATCAGATTCCGAAGAGGAGGCTTCTGAGAGTGAATCACTTGTTGAATCTGAGGAGGATGAAGAGGAAGAGGACTCAGATGATGATTCAGAGGAAGAAAAGGGAAAAACATGGGAAGAACTGGAGAGGGAAGCAAGCAACGCGGATAGGGAGAAAGGGAATGAGTCTGACAGTGAAGAAGACAGAAAAAGAAGGAAGGCTAAAGCATTTGGTAAGTCTCGTGGAAGTCTAAGTGGCAGTATGCCAAAGCGGCCCAAGTTAAGATAGATTATCGTTTTTGTTCTTGGTCATTTTGACGTTTAAGTATGGACATTACTGTGTCGTTAGCTGCTGGTGCATCTTGTGTCTGGACAAGCTGTCTTATGATTGTAACTTAGGTTCTCTATCTCTTAATATAGTTTCAGCCCCTCCAGGAATCCTTGATCCGTGGATCTAATGCCTGTTCTTTAGATGTTTATGTGGTCATTATCACTATTAAGAACTGCTGCTATTTTTATTTCTATCATGTTATTCGATCTCTCTTTTGGCTATGTGTTTTTATTTATATTTTCTTTCCTCCTTTTCCCTGTTGGCTGTGTTATCTCTACTAACAGAACAGTAGAATGATGGGAGATTGTATGGTGGAATATTGTGTTGGATGAATTACTCTAGAGCTCCTTGTTATTTAGTTTTGAAGATTTTAAAAAATTTGTATCATGGGTTCTATTTATAAATGGTTTTAAGCATGTTCTTATCAGTTTGTGTCAAACTTCACTCTAAAATAAGAGTGTACTATGAGTGAGTTATGTCGATTTTGATTTCAAAACTGTGTTGATAGGATTGAGGTTTAGGTATGGAGAAAAGAAAACACAACCGAACTGAATGGTTGTAACAATTCAAAAAATTGAATTGAACCGAATACTGACCAAAGTGAGTATTTTCATAACGGTTCAATTAATCTGTTACACAACAATAAAACCATTAAAGCTAGTTAGATACTTAGATGTATTTGATATGGTATCAAAGCCATTTTATCCTAACTAGTTCTAATAGTTGAGACAAAGTAGTGTTACAAGACTAATTAATATATATATATATATATATATATATATATATATATATATATATACTTTTTCACTTTGGTCTGGACTTTTTTTCTTCCAAACTTATCATTATATAACTTCTTATATTTAGAACTGTTTTATTTATTTAATTATTTTTACTATGTAATTTTATCTATAACAATATATAAAGGCAAAATATTTTTTTGGTATAGCCTATTTTCTTTCCTCTGTTGCCCTTCAAAACTATTTAGAAATTACACACAAAAAATAACTACTCCCCCCATTTTATATTTGAATATTATACCCAACTAAAAACAACTATTTATTTGAAAAAAAAGACTTTAACTTCCTATTAAAATCTAAAATAACTGCCAATTTTTACTTTTATTTGCTTTCATACTTTGTAACTTCCACCGTCTTTTATAAAATTCAAAATTTAAATGAGAAAGTTGGTAAGACATTTACATTTATAGATGAACACACATATAAATAAGTGCAATAGTTTATTACAAATAATCCATATTACATATTTCAAAACCACAATCATCTCATATACCAATAAAAAAAATCACAATCATCTCTCTAACTCTAATACTCAACAATTTCTTTAAGAAAAACCTGCATTATACACACATGGAATACAAAGATATTTCAAAGCCACAATAGTCTCTCTAACTCTAATACTCAACAATTTCTTTAAGAAAAAACTGCACTATACAACATTTGGAATGCAAAGTTAATTTTTATCATTTAAAACTGGAGAAGTAGTGAAATTGAATATGACATCAATGAAGAAAGACAAGGGAATGTCATTACCAATGCAACACAAATGGTAGACCCCTCTCCTATTTCTTCTCTCTTTTCATCTCTTTTCATTCATGTGGAAAATTTGTAAGAAGTTGATTTTTAATTTCCCTATATTTTATGTTCATGTAATTTTGTATTATATCTGTACAGAAATTTTTTTTGTTGCAAAAACAGTAGATCTACTAAGAAAAAATAAAGAAAATGAAGAAATATGAAGAATATTACTCAACTTAACAAAGTTGAATTAACAATCGTCCACTGTTACGAATATCTTAAAACATATATACATGTATTGATTCAATCCAATTCATTATACTCTCAACCATATATGTAGAGGGTTTCTTCATTTTCTCTTAGTAAATCTATTTCTATAGTTCATATTTTCCAATTTTTTTATCATCTTCATCTTCTTATTTAAGTTTTTTGTTCTAACTTCTTAATATATTATGAGATTTTACTTTTTAAAATTATTGTAATTATTTTTAATTATTTAACTCTTTATATTTTTTGTTTTTAATTTGGAAACATGTGGTTTTAGAAGAAGTTGGTGAAACAAAAGTAGGTACTACTGAAAGATCAGTAAAAATACAAAAAATAAATAAAATAGAACAATTATGTAATGATAGATTTAATGTATACATGCAACAACGTTTTTTTTCCCATCCAAATAAATTTAATTTGATTTACATTATAAACTTTCACTTATTTGCAAACATTCACATTGTCTTACTATTAGTTTAAGGGAGGTTTAGGTAACTTCATAAAAAATATGAATAATTTATTCATTTGATATATATCCAATCAAATAATGACGTATGTATCGATAACAATATATAAAGATAAAACATACTTTTAGTTTAACTTTTTTTACTTCCTATTTTACCCTTAATAACTGTTTTTATTTGATTAAATTTTTGTATGGTTAGTGAGTTATTATTTATGGCAGTTCTTAAACATCTCCTACACAGTTTATTAAACTCCTATATAATTTCTAAATCGACAAACCTCATATCCCCATTTTATATTACCCCCAACAAGAAGCAAAAATGAGTGATATAGAAAAAGAATAAAAAATAGTTGAGAAGCAATTGAAATTGGAAGAAAGAAATCAAAAGTAAAAAATGATAATGGTAATTTAATTCTCATATTTTCTTTAATGTTTTGGGTTGATTATCAAATAATAATATTGAAAAGAATTAAATTTTGATGGGGAATTGAATATTTAAATCAAGATTAAAATAAAAAACCAAAATTACAATTTTCTTTTATACAATTTTACACAATTGAACAGTTAGATAATAGAGGTGTGTGGATGCCGAAAAAATTGTGACGAAGACAACCAGATTTTTTTTCCCTTTATTTGCTACTGTTTCCTTTGTTTTTATCTTTTTTTATCGTCTTTAACTTTATAATTTTTCTGTTATACTTTATTTTAGATTTTTTGTTATCCTTTTTATTAATGTTTTTTTTATACAATGTTGGATTGATTTCTTAGTATAAAAATGATGGTGAAGATTATTTTTAAACCATTGAAATAGGAGGTTCATTAATATTAAAATGATACAAAAAGATTTATGTGTAGGAAAGTGAAGGAGAAAATATTATTAGTGTAGTCTATTTTTATTTATTTATTAAGATTTGAAAAATGGAAAAATAAGTTTCTTTTTCGGAAAGTCATGAGCAGATAATTCTATTAAGTGAAATTAAGAGATATATTACACAAATAATATATTTCAAATGATTTTACATCAAATTACTACACATTTTAAACAAAATTTACTACATATCACATGTTTCATCATATAAATAGTTTATGTTTAAATCAAATTTATAAAAATTGACAATGTTAATATTTTCACATATTTTGCTATTTTAATATTGGTCAAATCGATAGGAAAAACGTTATTGCCAAGTACATGTTCCAATGATCTATATTTATATTTACTTGAATATATCAATCTTACTAATTACATAGTACAATTTTTTTAATAATTTCTGAATTAATATCATTAGTCTCATCATATAAAGAATTAATGTTAAAATCAAACTTATACAAGTTGACACTGTTAATATTTTCATGCGGTGCACCTTAAAAAAGCGGACAAACGGGCACTCCCGTGCCCGTTTGAACGCTAGTATATAAATAAAGAGAATACATTGTTTTGGTCTTCAAAAATACCCTTATTTTCCTTTTTCAATAAATAATAACAAAATACAATCCATAAAAGGGTGGTTATGACTAATAACTTCCGTCGGTTTCCACTAGAAAGAAAAGTTAACCTGCATCCTTCAAAAGAACCCTCTCAGTAAAAAAAATTATATATTCTGTAACACCCCAAATTTGCCCTCTCCTTTCTAGCATATCATAATCATATCATAAGCATATCATAAGCATAACACTCACATGTTCTAGCATAAGGTATATGATCAATCATCCACGAACTCACGATTTTTGCAAGTCAAAGTCAAGAGCCAAGTGACCTGGCAGGAAATTCACAAGGCATTTTATACAAGCTCCGTATCATGGTCAAAGCCCTAGGAGGATTGAGAATCAAGATCAGGTTAGAATGGTTGGCGCAAATGTATTCTTGGAGTTTCCCACCAAATGGAGGGAAAATTCAAAATTTTCCTGCGTTAACCGGTTAACGCTTTTGGTTAACCGGTTAACCGCTGCGAATTTTGAATTCGTGCAGCAAGTTCAGCATGTGTGTTTTGGCTCCATTTTCTCATTTTCATATTTTATTTTATTTGAATTATTTTTGAATTATGGAGAAGGATCTAGAGAGTTTACCAAGCCTAATTCCAAAGCTAAATCCTAATCACCTTTCTAAGCTAACTCCACACCAATTTTTTGGACTCCAAACCAATTTTTTGGGCCCCAAACCTAGATGCTATTTATCCCATTTCCCTCCAAACCAAGAAAAAAAAACTCTCTCATAATTCACACTTTTCATTTTTGAATTTTCACCACTCTCTCACCATTCTCTCATTTTCTCTCCCAATTTCCAATCACTCAAAGTTCCTCTTCTTTGAAGATCATCAAATTTTGCCTTGAAGTTTGTTGATCTTGGAACTAGACCTTCATCCATTGCTTTCTTTGCATCCATTTTCTGGTTTTCACTACTGGTTCAGATTTGATTTGGTGGCTAGAAGTGCTTTTGGAACTAAGCTCTTGCATCAAGATCTTTTGCTTGCATTTATTTTGCATTGTGTGTGAAGAATAACACCAGATCTTCAAAGTTCTCCGCGAGATTCATCATTTCCAGCTTGAACAACATTTACCAAAGCAGATCTCAGCTTTGTAGGTTGGTTAAGTTTAGATCTATCTCTGTTTTTGGCTTATTTGCATGCTTGTGTTGTAGATCCATCATGTGCTTGTGCTAATTGCTTGTTTTACTTGTATTGTTTGGTTGATTTGTGATTGGATCTACATGTTAATGTTCATGAACATAATTGTGTTTGATTTTTTCTGCAGGTTTTGATGGTGTTCGCACAGTGTTAACCGGTTAACGCTATAGGTTAACCGGTTAACGCGTCCTTTTTCTGACTTCCTTGCTGAAGTTTTAGGTTGGTTAACCGGTTAACGCTTTTGGTTAACCGGTTAACACTGAAGCAGAAGGGCATTTTTGAGTTGTTTTGAGTTTGTTTGCTTCTCATACTTTTCATAATCATCATGAATCATTGTGTGATCATCTTATATGTTTGTTTAGAGTAGTTTGCTTACTGGTTGGTGTATGTTTTCATTTTCTCGACACGTGGATTCATGTATTTTCAAAGTTTGGCATGATCGGTGACTTTGTTTTCTTGAAACTTTGAACATGTTAATTACATGAATTGTGTTGATATGTTAGCATTTGATTGATTTGTTGAATATGTGCTGGAAATTTTGCTAACATTTGTAGGTGCAATGGTAAGTGAAGCGTGGATGATGTTCACATTTCAATACTTCATCTCTTCTTTTTACTTTGCTTTTTATTTTGTGATTGTTGATGTGCCTTATGCCATCATGTGATTCAACTTCTTCCACTCCCACTTTAGAAACAACTTAGCTTCTTTAGAGAAGTAAGTTGTCTTCTATGTCCGTCTTCTTCTCCTTTCCTTCTTCTTTTCTTTCTTTTCTCTCCTTCTTCTTCATTAGGATAGGTTTCAAGCCACACTAACCTAGGGCCTCTATGCATGAAAACTTTAGGTCTTGTTTAGTTTCTCATTAGATGTTTTACCTTTGTTCCTTTTGGTTTCGTCTCTTCTCATCTTCATACCAAAAACCATAAAAAACACTTAATAAGGATTGAAGTGGTCTCCTGTAGAATAGCCTTATTCCATGGGGCACTTGTAGTTTTCCCATCTTGGGATAATACAAGTTTGTCTAGCATGATGCACAAGTCTGATCATGAAACTATCTTCATGAAGAAAACTTAAAAAAAAAACACTTCTTCACAAAAGCTACAAAAAACACTTAATAAATTCAACGAGTTAGTGAGTTTAGGCCCTAATATTTGGAATCAAGTTTTGGGGATCTTCTCCTTACTTGAGTGTGCTTGTTCTATTATTCCATCTTGGAATGTAGTAGCAAGTACACATTCCATGGAAAAGAGCTTGAGTTCACTTCCTTGTACAACACTCATAATAAACTCATAAAAAACACTGGACAAAGAATAAGCGTCTCCTTCGGGACTTCTTTTCTCATCTCACTCGCTCCTTACGTACGAACTTGCTCCTACTCGTCACTTTGCAATACGGTAACGCACTCGTTGTCCAAGCCTGCAACACCTGAGCATTCACATAGGCAGTTAAAGCCTTAATTCACAAGCAATCTTTTCCACCCCTAGTTAGGGGAACTACGGCGACTCTGATCCTCATGTCCAGTGAGGTACGTAGGCAGCGGGGTAGGGCCCATTCGAGCACACTCTTTTATTTTCCCTTCATTTCCCTCCTTTCTTTTCTTTTCTCCAGTTCCAGTTTCTTTTCTTTTGCAGCAGCTTTCATTTCCGCACTCTTTGAAACAGTTTCTTTGCAAGCGTGAGATCTGGGGTGCTAATACCTTCCCAGGTCGTAACCGACTCCCGAACCCAGATTCTTTGGTTCGCAGGACCTGTGTCCCTCCTTTCTTTTCTTTGGTTTGTGCAACATTACAATTCCTGTTCCTTCGGGATAAAAATGTCTGACTGGCGATTCTAACCTTTTCCGCGCCACTTTCGCGTTTGTACCAGGATGAAAATCCAGGGAGCGACATATTCCATCAAATATGTGACTTCATATAACAGAAATAGACTAAAATGGATACAAGAATACATGTTGTCACCGCAGAAACTTCCATTAGAAAATCACATGGGGAAAAATTCATCTTCTATTTCTTTTTAATTGAAATATTTTTATTATATATATATTTTTTTGCATTCTAAATTGTTATTCTTTTTGTTAATTTGTATTCCCAATGTTTAAAATTATAAGTGAATTGCTTTCAACAATTTATATTTACATAGAGTTGTTTTTTTTTACATAGTGGTGATCTTTACGGAAAATTGAACAAGCGATATAATCATAGACAAAACTTTCATTTATTGCTTATATTTTTCAAAAATAGTGATTATATTTGCTAATGTTTTTCTTAAAATTTTCTCCCGTTTCAAAAATAGTGATTATATTTGCTAATGTTTTATAATATTTTTTCTATGTACTTTTATATTTGCTTCTCCTATATTAGTCTTGCATTTTATTATTATTTGTTATGATTCTTTTTATTGTTATTTTTTTCTTTTTATTTTCAGTGACATATAATCATGAAGATTGGAAGAATATAAAAGTCAAAAAATTGTAAGATATACTATGAGGCAAGGAAAAAAAACTGATTCCATTGTTAATAATATTACTTTTTATTTCTTATGGAAATCTCTCACGAAAAAAATGTATTCTATTGATTGTGATTATGAGTATCATTTTAGACTAAAAAATCAAACATATTCACATAAAACAATTATGAAGTATAATTATATTTAAAAACTAATAAATGCATAAAATTGAAGAAATTGATTTAATCTCCATCAATTTGGATATACCAAAGTAACATCTCATGGAATACGTTAAATATAACTTTTACTAAGAACAAGAAAAAATCAATTGAGATTTTTGACACAATTAATTGAAATTTTCAAGCATGTGTGCAGTAAAAAACGGACAAACATGTTTTTTTTAGCTTATTCTTTAATTAATACTACTTTTAGATTTTTCAATACTTTATCAGAATAAGTATTTCTATCTTTAAAAAAGATTAGTTCTGCATATGATTTCTCACTTACAAGTTTTTTCTACTGCATCTTAATAAAATATTTTTAACCATAAAGTTACTTAAGGTCAGAATAAAACTACTAATAATATTAGACTTTAAGACATTTCTTTTTTATAAGCAAACCTTCATTAACTTCAAAAAGAGATTAAGAAATTCTCTAACCGAAAAGCGAAATACAATCCATCAACTGGATAAACCCAAAAAACTCCAACAAAACAACGAAACATTATAGCCAATTGAGAAGAAATTTAAATCAATCATTAGACTTTAAGACATACATTCATTGTAAGCCTATGTTCTTCATGACCATTTTAAAAAATCTACACACCTCTTACTTGATAGTAACTACACAAAATTGCAGCATGTTACACAACTAAACAAGAGAATAGTTTTGTTTTGTTTTTAAAAGAGAATGTTGATACAATATGATTACTTTCTCTTTAATGTGGTTTACTATTACTGTAATATTTAGCACACAAAAAGTGATGTAAAAAAGTGATACAATATTTATAAAATATGCTATATTTTTTTGTTTATGATGTTCATTACTAGGTCACCTTATTAAAATATGTCAAAGATGAAAAAAAAATATTCATAAGTTACATAGTGTATTGCAACAAAAACAAACACAAAAATACGAGAGAAAAACACATTACAAGTGAGGACTAAGAGAGTAAAATATTAAAATATATTGAACATGCATATTTATTAACTTATTTTTAATTTAAATAATTTAAATAAAGTATTTTTACTTTTAATTATGATATATGTGTCTAAATAATTTACTTTTCATGTCATGTACACAAAATAAGTCTTATAAAATACATAATGACGTGAAGTAGAAACGGACACAAAAATCATAAAATTTTTTAACTTAATAATAATATGAGAGAGAGGGGGGGGGGGGGGGGGGGAGGGAGGGAGAAAGAGATGAGGATGGGGATGGAGAGAGAGAGAAATGGAGATTGGGAGGGAGAGAGAGAGATTTTCGAATATTCTTGGATATTTATTTTGCAAACATTCTATATAGAACTTAATCAAATTTTAATGAGACATGCACCAAAATCTCCTTAAAGACATACACACGTTAGCGCAATAAAAAAAGCTGAATCAAGAATCCAAATCAATAAGGTCGCAGAAATCAATCAAAGTTCTGAATGAAGAAGAAATAGGAAGTTAGGGTTTTGGATCGGAAGCGATGAATCAGAACTCACTCATGTGAGCTCTGATACCATTTTGAGAATCTGAGAGCAGAACGAAATAAAATGTATTATGTATATTGAATTAGTTTTATCATGACGTATACCAAAAACTTCTTAAAATACATATACGTGTTAGCACAATAAAGTTCATATATATAGTTCATTCACTATTTCAATTTTAAATTGTCTGTTTATCGTCTTGATTTTAAGTCTACTTGACGGTTTTTAAATAATATCATTTATTAATGCAACGTATTAAAATAACATCATAAAAAGATATACACACCTTTATTTGGATCTCCGTGTCTAATGCAATATTAGTTTTAACATGACATATACCTCATCATATAAATAGTTATGTTAAAATCAAACTTATAAAAATTGACACTATTAATAAAATTGACCTTTTTTTCATACTTATTATACCCTTAAACCAAATGTTCACCCATTATTATCTATTGGTGACTGTTACTAACAAAACTACTAAGACGATTACTAACAAAAATATTCAATTTGTTTTTAATACGACAATTACCAACAAAAGCAGTCAACTTGTCTTTTCTCATACAAGTTAAGTTTTGTAACACTTTTTTAAAGATATAATATAGAAGGTATTAATTTGTATAGAAGATATAAGTAAATTTACTATAAAGAAGAGAATAAAATGAATTATTTAAATTTATAACAATCAATTATTTTTATTGGCATTTTATTATTAAAAAAATGTTAGTATGTTTAAAGTATAATAAATATTTGAATGTAGATGATCGAAAATTATTGTAAGAGTTCCTTTTTTATATTAGACAATAAAAAAAAATCATGCATAGAGAAAAATATATTAGAGTATTGCAAAAGAATTGGACAATAAATACTGATAAATAAATGTATTGATAGGTAGCATATTGAAACCAGAGGAATTCTTGCATGAAAATATATCTAAATCCATATTCTTACTACACACATCCAATAAATGCAAAAAAAGAGAGAAAATTTAAATTAAATTTATTTTTTAATTGGATTCATTGGGTGGTTATGATTATGGAGGAGAGAGAAAAATTATTTTTATTTTTTAATTAATAAAATAATTGTGATTGGTTGTGTGTATATATGTTTTGTATGTTTGTATCTATCAAATAATTTTTTCATTGATCTATATTTAACAATACTTGAATATAGCAATTTTGCTAATTACATAGTACAATTTTTTTTTTAAATTTCTGAATTAATATCATTAGTCTCATCATATAAATAATTAAGGTTAAAATCAAACTTATAAAAGTTGACTCTGTTAATCTCTTCACGCGGTGCACCTTAAAAAAGCGGACAAACGGACACGAGAGTGCCCGTTTGAACGCTAGTATATATAAAGTCAAAACAAACAGATCCTAAATCTAATTAGTCTAGGTGACATTGTTGTGGTGTAATTGAATCATTTTATTATTTTCAAATAGAACAAAGATAAGAAAAAAATGATGAAAATATATCTGTGTTGAAAACTAAGATAGAATTGAATCTTTGTATAAGGATGTATATGTTGAGTAGTTTGGTTTGGGTTTTAAACTACTACCTAGCAGTGATTTCAAATGCCTTGATAGAACTGATCAATTCGAAGTTTGATGCATCATAAAGATAATTTTATAGACTGTTTGAATCTAAAAGATTCTCGGTGTCTAATTTCACTTCAATTAATGATAGATCTAACGACAGTTTCAACGAGACAAACCTACGACAGTGCCTCAATTCAAAAATGACTTAAACAAAAACAACACGACATCGGTGGGAAGTACTGCTACCCATAACATATGATGATGCAACTACTTCGCCATTTGAGACAACAAGGATAGCGATGGAACTTTAGTTCTTCCTTTTTTTAAGGTCAATAACTAAACATTAGAAGCAGACCTAAGGGATTACGCATGCCTAAAAAATATTATAATGTATTTCCTCTGTCTCAAAATAAAAGTAGTTTAAGGTTGTTACACATCGATTAAGAAAAATAATGATTGAATTAATAAAAGTAAGCTTTTACATAATTATCCATAATTATTATCGATTGTTATACATTGTTATAATTTGAAAAGGTGTAGTAAGCAATATTTATTATGGGCAAAGTGGTAAAAGTTAATTAATGGTACATTGAAAAAGTAAAGAGACTATTATTTTGACACTTTTTTTGTGTGGTTTGCAAGACATTTATTTTGGGACTGAGGGAATATATCAACCATTACACCAATCAACATCAACACTAACACACCATGTTGGAATTCACCCAAGAACTTTAAGCAATTTCGAACCTTTCTTGATGAACAAGATTCAATCAACCGATCAAAATCACTTAATCTTCACTCTTCACTTAAGTGAAACAATTACACCTTGATTGTAAGAAGGTTTTGTGCAACAATTATTAAAAGAAAGAAGAAAAGTTGAGAAAGAAAAGACTAAGGTTCTAACGAAAATTTGGAGAAGGTAACTACCCACAAACTATGGGGATTTTCTTATTCACTTGCTACTGCAAATTCTGTGAATACAATATTATGAGTTATTATTACAACATAAGGGTTACTCCCTATAGATTTAGGTTAGCTTGCTCCCTAAGACAAAATCCAAAAACTATAAAAGTTCAAAATAGTTAACACTTACTAAAATAGGCCTAAGTTGAAATCTTGTGTGAAGCAACCTGCTTCGACACTTCGACACATAAACACAACTTGACACACTAACCATTTCGACACTTCCTTGTTTCAGTCGAGCTACACTGCTTCGACATACGGAATTACAATTCAACACACCATCTAATTCATTGCGTTTAAGCTATTTACATTCATCATAGCTCTTAGTCTTCTAAACACTTCGACATGCACCCCCTTCGTCATGATATCTGCAATCTGATTCTCAGTTCTGCAGTGTTCCAAATTCATCTTCCCTTCTGCTACGTGCTCTCGAAGATAATGTAACCTCATTTCGATATGTTTGCTTCTGTTAGAACTAGTGTTGGGGCTCTTCTGCAAAATATGAATAAGAAGAAGATGAAAACGGTACAATGAAAATTACACAAAATAAATTCCAAAGCATGTATTTACACTAAGCTTTAGGTTCGATTCATCCCCCCCAATTTAAACAAATTGGATGCAAATGGGTAATCCGGCGAATTTCCTTCAGGATACTTTGAAAATCATGAACATGAATTGCATATTCACATTAAACATATCGATCAATGATATTTTATAGAATAAAGTTCCTTCACTTATTCTCGTGCATTAGAAAAATAAAAGAATGAATTAGATATAATTTTTGACACTTGAAATAAATGATTTTCGTATATCTTTTATGCCTAACAAGTATCTCTATTTATAGAAAAACTTGTACCAATTGGTGAGGAGAAATAATGTTTCAATGGTTTCAACATGACCACTCACAAACCATTATATGTCAATAACAACAAACCTTTTAATGAAAAATTGTGTTGGTCTGGTGGTTGCACCTTATGACCATGCACCCAATCATTATAGGGACTTTGGTTTGATTATAGAAACTTGCAGCTTTTGACAATTTATTTTGTTAATTTAACAAATAAATCCAAAAAATACCACTACAACACACAACCATTTATGATTAAAATGATTCATAGAATCAATTTAATCATTATTATTTATCAATTTAATATTTTGGAAATTACTCCAACAATTTTCACCAAATTATTTTATCCAAAATTAATGCATTATTAATTAAAACAAATTACTTGCACCAAGAATAATATTTAAGATGTATTTTATATTCAATGACCTCAAGATCTTCTATGACTACTATCACGTGGTCGAAC
Source organism: Lathyrus aphaca (assembly GCA_963966055.1). Taxonomy (NCBI): domain Eukaryota; kingdom Viridiplantae; phylum Streptophyta; class Magnoliopsida; order Fabales; family Fabaceae; genus Lathyrus; species Lathyrus aphaca. The sequence continues at coordinate 232,715,784 of OZ014524.1, forward strand.
TTTGGAGGCAATGACCTTAAGATCTTTGCAACAAATGATCTTGATGTCAACACTTCTCCACATACATTGATTTGATTCACCATTTTTATAACCCTAGTGAAAAAATTTGTTATGATTTCATTGTCTTCCACTGAAGCAATTCATAAGTCCTGTTGTGAGTTTGTAACCTCACCCCTTTCACCTTCTCTGCGCTTCCAAACTACTTCTCCAGAATTTCCCATGCTCCAATGACAACGAGTAATGAAAAATAGAAAATAATGTATTCTCTATGTTTTGCAATAAAGACTATTCCTACTATGAGTGAAAATAAAGAACGAAACAAAGATCAATTAATGTTTTCAAAATGAAGTGTATGTGGTTATGTAAAAAATGAATATTAGGATTTGAAAAAATGAAATTTGTTTTAAAAGTGTGTCTACTATATACCACATTAATATTGTTTTAAATTCCAAGTAAACTTTTATTTAAACAAAAAGTTTGTGGGTAAAACCCGCCCCACCCTCAATCCGTTTTAAAAGTGGGTTAAGCAGGACAGACCAGCTTAAAACATTGAGCAAAAAACCTCGCCCGATCTAACAAAAATAATGGGTTAAACGGCCGAACCCAACATATCCAATCCATTTTACCACCCTTAGAGATGATAATGTCTTTTATTATGTGTATCCCAAATAAAATATATAAAAATTACTTCCACTATTCTTTTCCTATATGTCGTTCTAAGAAAAATATTTGTATCAAATTCTAAAGTGCTTTAACCATATAAATGGATTTTTTTTTTTCTATTACAGTCTTAATTATTTATTATTATAGTTTTTCATTTGGTTTAATTTTTTGGTTTGATTATTATAATTTCTTTTTTGGAATCTCTTATCTTAAAGATGAATAAATGGGATGTATTAACTATAACTGTAATGTCTTAACGAGACTCAATTGGTTTAATTTATCTTCCTTGTACCATTAATAAATGTTAGCATTTTCCTAATAATAATCATTACATTTTAAAATATCCATAAAATCAATATATAATAAAAAAGGAAGGGAAGAAACAATTAATCATTCTTTACCAAAAAATAAAAATTAATCACACGATCATTAACCATTATGTGATATTTTCTTTAAAATTTGTTATTTATACAAAATATATTTGATTTGAGAATGAGTCTAAGTAAGTACTTTTTCTAATCTCATAGTCAACAAGAGAAAACCAAAATTACTTATTGCGCAAGGAAACGAAAAACTCAAACAGCAACAATCTTTTGTTTTCTCAATTCACCGTTCATTCCTTAACTGCCTTCAATACTTCGATACTCTCTTCAGTCAGGTTTCTTGGAAAGCAAGATTCTTCTAACTTCTTTCAAACTTCCTTCAAACTTCCATTAATCCACGACCCTATTTCTCAGAAACCTTCCTTTTTCATTGGGTGGACCCACACAGAAAAATACACAAGAGTGTGCATTGAAAGCAGTAACTTGCGCGTGAAGAAAAGTAACGACGAAGATCAGAAGAAGAAAAAGAGATTCATGCTCCGTTGATTCAACAAACGTGCTCTATTTTTTTCTGATATTTCAGTAAGTTGTTCTTGTTACTTTTCTTTTCTGATTATGTTCTTATTTCATAATATTATCACTTAGATGATAACTGTTTTTTGTTCTTTCACTTTTTCAAGAAGTACTTATATAGTAGAAAAGATTCTGAAAATTAGTTTTAGATGGTTTAGATGGTTTAGATCAGATGAATCATAGATGAACAATAGTTTTTGTTAGTCGAAGTGAATTAACCAATTCATCTATCTGTTTACAGCTCTTGAAAAATTGGTGAAAACAACATTTGGAATCAATGAACATGGAACAAGAGAATTCTCAAACGATTTCTGGTACTACTTTTACTGATAGCATAGTGGATCTTTCTTGCCACTATCAGTTTGAAAATGGGTCATCTCAGTTTTTGTTTTTAGATTTTGATCACAATGAAAAAAATGGAACTTTCCTTAACCACTCCTTAAGCTTCTCTGTTGAAAGCTTTGTTCAAACACTTGCTTCATGCAATGGCTTGATCCTCTTATCTGGTTATGTCACTGATGAGCCCTGCTACTATGTGGTGAATCCTCTTACAAAAGATTCGATCACGATCCCTCAACCCTGTGTTCAAGAACATGTGATTAGAGTTGGTTTAGCTTCCTATGATTATAACCAATTTAAGATTGTTCTTGTTGAAGCAAACTCTTCCCAATTGTTGAATGGAAATGGACTAGAGTTTCATGTATTTTCTTCTGACACAAGCGAATGGAGTAAGGTGAACCATTTCGTCGATTTAACTTTGCCTCCGTTGCCAGAATTCGAGTTTAAGGAACTATGTACACAACCGCTTTATTCAAATGGTTCAATCCATTGGGAAATAGGTGGAAAATTACTGGTGTATCATGTCGAAGAAAACATCTGTGAACTAATTGAACTGCCGAATTTTTCCAAAGACTGGCCATGGCAATCGACAATGATGTATCGCCGATGTTTATGCGAATCAAGCGGCTGTGTTTTCTATTGCTACACTGATTTAGATGGTTTTCACGTTTGGGAGCTTCTTAAGGAGAATTATGATCTCGGGCCATTCTGTGATTCCGAAAACTTTAGGTGGAAACTAGTCCATACTGTCATGCATGAGAATTTCGCCTCTACGCGTGACGAATTTCGTGACACATTATTCGAATGGGAGCCGCTTACACCGATTGCTTATAACAAACAGGCACATACTATATATTTGCAGATTCCAGGTGCTGTTGTTGGTTATAAATTCGATACAGAAAATTTGAGGTTGATTTGTAGATATTCATATCCAGATATGAACTTCAACTGTTGCACATTTCTATGTTCAACTAGTTTTGTGACTCATAATGTGCCTAGAGAAAAAGACTTGGTGACTGATGGAGAAAGAATGGAGCTGATTTTACCAGTAGAAGATGTTGAGATTTTGTTTGTTTAGATTTAGTTTTGGTTATTCTGTTGTCAATAGAATCCTTTTATGCTACTAGCTATTTTCACATTTTAGTATTTGTTGAACCTTGTTTGGAACTTTATGTCATTAGACATTATCATCCTTTTTTTTTTTGAAATGTTGAAATATTGTCTTGCATTTTATGGCCTCTAATTCACATGTGTGATGCTATAGATGGTGGAGCCTTCCTAGATAAACTAGAAAAAAAAATCAGATTTAAAGGAGTTGTGTCAATCCATTTTTCTTTCCAAAAGTTGATTTACCTACCATTGCCCAATTTATGAGTGACACCAATTCAGCTCCAAAAGAACCACAAAGCTTTATGTCTCTCCACCAAAGAGAATTTTTGGATCTTTTCAATTTCACCAAGCTCCACTTTTGGCGCTTTATAAAATGAAAAGAAAAAGATTGAAAAACTATTTAAAATCGAGTTTTTCATCACAACCCTCCATTCTAAAGAAGTACTCTTTTACTTCCATGAAGCTAACCCTATTGCAAAACTTACTAAGAATGAAATTTCACATAGATCTTCTTTTAGGGTTGGCTTTATCAAAATTCCAAGGAAAGAGAAAGGAATGGTACTGATATCACAAGCCAAGAAAGAAACAACTTTTAAATTGAGACCAATTAAACTTGCTTTTACAAAATTCACACATGAAACTATTTCAAAGCCACTTAAATCTGAAAATAAATTCCCCGTAGTCAAATACTAATTGTTGGGTGATCTCAATCATTGATGTATCATAATAATTTTTTTATGCTTATTGAATGTTAAACCCGTGCCATTTGATTTTGATCATAAAGACTATATCACACTAACTGTGTGAATGCGTCATTCCCTGACGGTAGGGAATCATGGTCTTTTAAATCTATCTTAATGCTCCAAAGGTTCTTCCAACTCCATTCTCCCATATTTACCGTGTTAATTTCAAATTGTACAAGCTCTGAAGTTTTATGTCTCTAATACATTAAGGGAGAGAGCCCCAATACGATTTTGTTGTTTGTCTCTTAAGCTTTTATCCTGTTGACCACTGTCCCGTTTGATTCGAATCACACTTTACGCATGACTGGAATCACACCGTTTTTACATTTTCCTGTCTGACTCTGTCCAAATTGATTAGAATTAGGATTTTTACATGACTCAAATCAGGAATTAGTATGATTCGAATCATAGGTATAACTTGACTCGAATAACAGGAAATTGATTATGTTATTTTTTTAATTTTGATCTTGTTTCACTCTACTTGTTCACTTGACTCAAATAAAAAAATGTTCTTGACTCGAATAAAACAACCATTTTCACCAATTTTTGAGCTTAATATCCAACACATATATATTCTTTTGTCATCTCATTTTTTAACAACTAAAAACATAACAACCACAACTTCCATATTTTAAAAAAATCAAAATCAATTGCAATTTAAATTTCTTTCATCTTCAACCTCTAGTTTGGATTTATATCTTATTTATGAATATTTGTATTTGTTGAGGAATACATATCTTGAAACTAACATTTCTTGAAGAATTTGTAAATATTTTCAGGAGGTTTGCAATGTTGGGATTATTATGGTTGGTGGTGACAAAATACAATGAAAAGAAAGAGGTTCTTCTTTCTAGGTTGACCTTGGTAGAGCTGCGTGGAAGTCTACTGACAAGGTAGGAGTTCATCTCAATCTTCAAACAATTCATCGCTCAAGAAATTGGTGGGATCAAAAGTGATTGCCAAATACGAAGATTTTGAGCAGATTGGTGAAGCTGAAAGATTCAAGAAGCAATAATCAAGTAAAGATTTTGCAGAGAGTTTGACATAAATGTTGTATACAACTTAAGATCTAGATAAGAGATTTAATTTTTCAGCATTATTGTGGATTAATGATTGTATGAACTCATGTAACTTTTGTCAAAAAAAGTGGAAGAACAACATTCAATGGAAAATCATTATAGAATAGAGTAGGCTTCTGTGAGGACGATAAAGTCGAACCACAATACATCCTGGAGTACTCTCTCTCTCTCTCTCTCTCTCTCTCTCTCTCTCTCTCTCACACACACACACACACACACACACACACACACACACTCTCTCTTTCTTTTTGATTTTCAAAGGCTATTACATGTTTAAGTAATAATTTCTTAATGTAGTTTATTGTTAATTTATATTGGTAGCGATTTATTACATAAGTTTAGATTTTGTTAAAATCTGAACCTATTTTTGTTTTAATGTTGATTAAATTATGCAAATTGTGGTGTTAGAATCCCATTGCAATTGATCTTTGTAATAAACCCATCTCGTGTAATTTATGAATTGTCAATTCATCATAGCTTGTAACTCTATGGATATAATCTCTAATCAATCCGAGATAGTTGTTAATTGTGTAAATATATCAATGATTATTTTCCAATTCAAGCATAAAGTCTATATTTTTTCTATAAGACTTCCGCATAAAAAACTGTTTTTTATTTTGAAAATCGGTCAATTTTTTAAAGGGTCTATTGTCCCCCTCTAGACCATTTATATACTCCATATTATCACCCAACAATTGGCTCTGGAGATGATATTTTAATCAGGCCTTAGCAACTCAAAAGTACGGGAATATGGGTGACGACCATCCACAAGGAGCGTATAATAGAGCACCCGTTTTTAAAGGTGAGAATTATACTTATTAGAAATAGAAAATGTATGTATATTTACTACCTATTGACAAACATCTACGGGCAACAGTTACCGACTGTCATTTTATCCCAAAAGGTGACGATGACACTATTAAACGCCCAAAGGATTGGACAAATGATGAAACCAAAAAGGCTTCATATGGTTTGAAAGCGAGGAACATACTTATCTAAACTTTAAGCGTGGAAGTATTCAACTATATTTCACATTATAAGAGCGTAAAATCTATGCGGGACATTCTTCAAACCCTTTACGAAGGAGCCTAAGTCGTCAATTATTTTAAGATCAACATGTTAACAAAGAAGTTCAAACTTTTCCGCATGGAATCCGGAGAATCCATACACACTAGGTTCCTCAATTTAATTAACAAACTAAACAACTTAGGAAAGTTTATTTCTAACAAATATTGTGCTAACAAAATATTAAAGTCAATATGCAGTGAATGTCAGCCAAACATTATAAAAAAAAAAAGAATATAACGATTTTAATACTTTGGACATCACAAAGCTGTTTGGGAAACTTGATGAATATGAAAATGAGATGAAACGAATCGCGATTAGAGAAGTGAATTCGAAAAAGAAAGAGAAAGGTGCAGAAGATAGAAGGTATCTTTGTTTGAAAGTTTTGGTTAAGAAATCAAAGGAAGAAATTGATAATTATGACAAAGAATCTCCTAAAGAAGAGGATATGAGGTTATTTGTTAGACGCTACAATCGATACATGAAAAGAAACAAGCTCAAGCATTCTGATAAAGGTTTAATAAATTTTAAGAAGACTCATCCATTTAAAAGAGAACATAATAAAAAGGATGATGATGATGTCACATGTTATGAGTGTGGAAAATTGGGACATTATAGAACTACCTGTTCAAGTCTCACTATGCATCATAAAAATAAGGATAAGGAATTTTACAAGACGAAAGGCAAAATGGTCAAAGGTTGTAAAACCTATATCGTGTGTGAAAAAGAGGATGAGAGCCCCTCCTTAGATTACTACTAAATATCAGATGACGAATGTGCTAATCTATGTTTAATGGAACGAAAGAAAAGGGAAGACTCATAGGTATATATTTCTAATCCTGAAAATGATCCTTCATATAGAGAACTGTCAAAAGCGTTTGATGATATGTATGCAGATTCTTTAAATGCTTTTAAGAAAATTTATCTCCAAAAGATAATAATTTTAAAATTTAAAAAGGAGATTAATGATCTTAATAGTGCTTTGAATTCCTTAAAAAAGACGCATACATCTCTAGTTGATGAGCATTTTAATGTTTCTGACACTTTGGTTGAAAAGGTAGAAAAAATAGAGTGCGTTACTTGTCCAATTTTAAAATCGGAAATTGAAAATATTAAAGAAAAATTAACACACGCTATTTCACTATCTACTACTAGTTCTACTTCCTCAAGTGATAGAGGTATTGCTTTTAAGAAAAACCTCATGTTACTAGAAGAAATAGAAAATTCATCTAAAGTTGTATGTCATTATTGTGGTGATAAGGGTTCACATTAGGCCTCTTTGTCATATTAGGAATGTCCAAGTTCCTAGTGGTAAAATTACATGGATATCTAAGTGTTCTTTAACTAACCCCAAATGATCCACTAGTTGAGTATCTAAGTTGCCTATTTGAATGTATGTAGGAAAGTCTTGTCTCTGTGTAAAGGTTATGGATCCTAGATAGCAAATGCTCAAGATACATGACGAGATACGCCTCAATGTTTATCATGTTCAATGAAAAAGAAAGTTGTCATGTCACGTATGAGGACAACACAAGTGGTAAAATTTTAGGATAGGTGTTGCGGGAAATCCCTCAACAATCATCATAGAACATGTGTTTTTAGTTAAATGGCTTAAACAAAACTTACTTAGCATTAGTCAATTATACGACCAAGGGTACTTCGTGATTTTTTATTCTTTAAGTTAATTAATTGGTCATAAGGCAATTAAAGACCTTGTGTTTAAGAGTTCTAGGATTGATAACATCTATATGCTTGACTTGGAAAAAGGCGACTATAATTGGGGTTAAAGGAATTGAAGAAGAACATTTTCATGTAAAAGAAGTTAGAAGTATGTAGATGAGATATCATGAAGGGCAATAGGGAAGCTAAAATCAAAATTGTTCATTGAATATAGTATCGTATAATATTCACGGATGTGGTGATTCAATCATGAAGAATATTCTTTAAAAATCTAAAATAACAATCTTTGTCCCAAATCCCCGACTTTAAATTGTTTCACTAATCTAAATTTTTTCTCCATCAACCTAAGTTTATCAAGTAAGTTTTTAGATGAATTAAATATAAATGTCACGATAAAGGGGTTAAACTATAACCCTTCTAAAATTTAGATTTAAGTTAACAACAACAATATTTCTCAAGGAACTCGTGTGTGTGTGTACGCGCGCGTATATGTGTGTGTTTGCGCGTGTGCATGGAACAAAAACAATGCTAAAACTTCATTGTATATGATAATGAGAGGTTTGTAATGAGTTATTACGATTAGCAAATGACTTCTTCTTTTGGTTAAATAAACTCATGTTAACTTAAGCTCACATTATGACTTTCATGAATTAATTTAGCCCAAAGATATATATATATATATATATATATATATATATATATATATATATATATATATATATATATATATATATATATATAATTTCAAAATTGTCGATAAAAACACATATTATCATATATCACATACTTTTAAATTGTCGATAAAAATACAACTAAAAAATTGCATTATTCTCATATTTTTAAATTGTTGATATAAAATCATAAATTTGGTATCGGTAATTTTAAAAATCCGATATAAATATATGTTTTTTTTTTCTTCTTCTTCTAATTATTCCATATTGTGTAAAAAAATTCAATATAAATATATAAATTTAATGAAAAACAACAATTATTTATAAATATATTCGGTATAAACAGTTTTTGGGAAAAAATATATAAAATTATTTTGTGAATGTGAAAATTGTATTTATTTATTTATGAGAGTATTATGGTCAAATCAAGACTTATGTGAGGGTGTCAAAGTCTAAATAACGGGTGTAGTTAGATTCCTTATGCTAAAACATTTTAAATTTGAAGGCTTTATGGGCTTTTAAAACTTTTGTTTTTTGAAGGCATAAAGCAAAGGACTGGGCCGATGTTTTCTTAAAATATTAATTTTTAAATTTAGAAAAACTAAATAGTTTTAGAAATATCTATTATATATAAAAATTTTAAACTTGAATTTGAAGTATTGAAACTTATTTGAGTAAATTAAAATAAGCAAAATCATACCATAAATCTTTTAAGATTATTTTGACTAGTCCTTTAATTTTTTTTAACAACTTGATCTTTTATGTTATCAAACATGTTCATTGTTATCTTTAAAAAAAATTGTTTTAAAAATGAATATGTGACATTAATATGACAAACATGTCGGTAACGATGCTAACATGGAATTTTTCATTGTTGATGTATTATTAATGTAAAAAATTAAAACAAATTCTTTGTGATGAATGATTCATCCTGCAAAAATATCTAGTTTGACACCAATTGATTACAGAAAGAAATAACGCTGCCAACTTCATCAACGTCAATTATAACACCAGTCAGATTCTTCTTCGGAAGCTTGAGAGCACAACAAAGTTTAACGCGATTCACTATCACCTTGATATCATTAACATAACTGCACCTTGCGGTAGAGTTATAGCTTGCAATAAGCTGAGCAAGTAGATCAATGTGAATATCAGAATCAAACTCCACGTGGTTTAGTTTTATTTTTAAATTGTTTTAATCTTTTATAACAAAACACATTAGTAACCAAAAAAATCCATGTCAAGACTGTTACTGACACCTCACTCATGTTAATGTCACATATTCTTTTTTGATTTGGGTTTGGATCGGGAATGCTTTCAATTTGGGGAGTTTTGGAGGGCTTGAGAGGATTGAGGATAAACATTTGAAGTTAGTGGTGCTTCTTCTTTAGGGTTTAGGGTATCCGTTGGGAGGATCGATGTTGGCTAGGTCATGGCGCTGTTGTGAGAGAAGAATACAATTTTAATTTTTTCTGCAACATCACTTAAAGGACCTCCGTGTAATTTTTTAAATTGTTGTAATTTTAGGGTTTAATTTTACTTTTATATTATTTTAATCTTTTACAACAATAACACATCAATAACAGAAAAAATCCATGTCAATATTGTTACTGACACCTCATTCACGTTAATGCCACATATTCATTTTTGAAAGAAAACTTTTAAAAAAGAGTAAGAGTACATACATTTGATAACTTAAAGGATTAATTTGTTAAAAAAATTTAAAGAACTTAACATATTAAATAAATAACTTAAAGGAATTCAATATATATTTTTGTCATTAAAATAACTCTTTTCTCGGAACATACCAAAATATCTAGATGTATATTTTTACTAGAACTCGAATACAATATATAAATCTTGAAACAATTATAATAAGTTATAAATTGAAATGAAATTCGTCAATTAGTGGGAAGAAGAGTATTATATAAATGTTTGCTTGATTTAGCATTTGGAAAACCAAAAATAATTCTAAAGATATAAAATTGACTTTGAAATAATTTTGAAATATTTTATTATTTAAAATTAGACATGAAACAAAGCTGAGCAATTTTTTCAAAAGATGAGAAAACAACAATGTGTTACACGCGGTTATTATTAGTAGAATCAGACATAACACAAATATCTCAAATAATTGACATGAAAAATATAGAGACCACAAAATAAGAAATATCTCTGACTTTTTCATGTAGAGACCACAAAATAAGAAATATCTCTGACTTTTCATGTAGAAACCACAGAATAAGAAATATCTCTGACTCTGAGTATGCATAGAAACGAATATGTTTGTCTGGTTCTAGTTACTACACTCCAAAATAATGTTTGTTAAGAAACATTTTCAACCAAACGTTTTGTGTCTGGCCAGCATGCGTAATTGATCCACAAATGTTCATACATACATGTTATAAACATGATTTGTTGTTATCTACTAAGTTGAAATATTGAGACAAGATCTCATTCTTTTGAAGATGTGACATAAATTTATGTTTCACTATTTTTACATAATCAAAGTTATCTCTAGAATTTCTTCATTTAACCAAACAAAAAGAATTGTAATGGGTTGAAACATAATGAGCAAGTCATCATATTAATAGATGTCATTCTCTATTCCGGTTAAAATATATACTTAGAATTCGAGTCATCCAAAGTGGGTTGCAATCTTTCAATCTTAATTCAAATTATGAATATTATTCCGATGTGGAACAAGATATTAGTGTGATGGTACGAACCTTAGATGCACTGTAGTGGACGTGTATTTGAAATGTTTTCAGTCTAACGTAAGTCAACGAAGTCTGGAATGTGCAATTTTGCAAGAGTGAATGAATGAATACCCGATACACCACAAGATAAAGCTTATAATGATAGACAGTTAAAACCATTCCCGCTTAGTGTTGTTAAAATTAATGCTTTAACTATTGATTCTGAAGACATACTTTAACTACTGATCATAATTTAACTAATTCTATAAAAAACCTCTTATTCTGGAAAACTAAGTATAAGGATAACAACGAATCTGAGCAAGCTTCAAAAAACTTCTACAAGAAGACTCTAGTCAAAATTTATCCAAAGAAGATCACGTGACAATTGTACACTACTTTATGTCAAATCTGGTGATAGTGACGTTGTCAGGATATTCTCTCTCCAACTGTCAGAACTCAACTCTGTTACTCTCAACGTCTTTATGATAGTTGAGTTTTTAGCCCACTCTATTGTCCATCATCTAAATACTTTCAACAGATCTGTACCATGGTTGCTTTCAACGACTATCTGTAACATGGTAGTTTCAATATTCATCGGATCTATTCTTAGTATCTAATTAAAAAAGAAGATTGAAAACATTCATAAGGTTCCGAACGAATTTTTTATAAACTAAAAAGGTTCCTAACCATGAAGGTTCTAAGGAACAATATCTCTGAGCTGAACCTCTACCTCTCAAGAGTTGAGAGAAGCACTGATGTGATAACAGTTCACTGAAATAAGTTGAGAGAAACACACTCCAAAAGATTACATAACCAAAAGGGTTAAGTGTGTGAGAGCAGAGTGAAACATGTTCATATAGATTCTGAAGACAAAATATGTGAATATGTTCATTAGAACAGGAAGGCACAACAAGATGAAAATATGCGCAATGAGAGAAGAAGAATGAGAACTTCATTCTTCCACACTCAGGAGCAATCAACTCAAATCTGCTCCAGAGTGTAAACCTTTGTGTATCTACTTATCCAAGAAACACTTATATGAACACAAGGTTAACATCAAATTGCTATGTTATGAGAATTTGAAGACTCTAGCCATTATGCTCAAAGTAAAGTCTCTTTTTGATGATTGGGCAAAAAGTCTTGAACTTAATGTTTAGGTATTGAAGTCTTATGCTTGCGGGAAAATCATGGAAGTCTTGGTCAATCTGTTTGAGCAGAAATTCTTATGCTCGAGGGTTTAATTAGGAAGTCTTGAACGGGTATTTCAGACAAGGAAGTCTCGATCTGGGTGATTGAGCAGGAAGTCCTAAGTGGGGAGTTTGGGAAAGGAAGTATCATGCCCGCGGGCTTTAGTAGAAGTATATTTTCTTGGGATTGAGCAGGAAGTCTTGAGATGTTGGCTTAAGCAATTGTAACCAGTCTTATTATAGTTAAAAGCACTAATGTTGCAAGGGGACTAGACTATTCTTAGTTGAGAGGAACCATGATATATTGTGTGTATCTTTATTTACTTATGCAATTATATCCCATTGTGCAAATATACTCTGATGTCAGACTCTGATTTGATTTACTTAGGCATTAAAGGCGTGTCAGTCACTTTTGAATGATCAAAGTGAGATGCCTAAAGCTATTATTACAGACCGTGATACCACATTGATGAACGAAATTGCAAAGGTATTCCCTTCTTCTTATGCATTACTTTGCAGGTATCACATGACAAAGAATGTGATAAGTCGGGTTAAACCCATGGTAGGGACGAAACAAGTGGAGATTGAAGATGGAAAATTTATGAAGTCAGGCATGATTGTTGAAAAAAATTATGGATGCATGGAATTGTATAATAAATTATTCCACAAAATAATTATATGCCGGTTCCTTCATTCATTTTCGAAAAGTGTGTGAAAAGTATCCTGCTTTGTTGAAATACATTTGAAGGTTCTTAGGTTGGCTGCATTTGTAGTAAAACATTATGCTGACTCCTGATGTCTTGTAGGATGTCCTTGACATGTTTAAAGAATATCTGTGCAGGTGTATTTGTGATGTCAGATCAGATGTCTTAACATCTGTCTTCCAGTTCTGGGATATCTTTATGCAGAAAGATTTGATTTGATTCTTGCATATTTTCAACAGGTATTTAAATCTGTGATTAGTTCAATAGGATGCGAAAATCAAAGAGGAATTATTTGATTAACAGAAGTTGTACTGTTTAAAATATTTGAAGATCTTTTTGAATCATTAAGTTGTTATTTTTGGAGAAAATCATGGAAGCATATCTTTTCATATATTTGATCTGATCCAAGACCATTCAAAATGTTTCTATTTATAAGATACATAACCTAATTGTAATGTGTGCATAATAGATTATTGTAAAGTATTGTGCTTTTTAGTGTTAGGGTTTGTATTATTTGTGAGCCACTCTTTTATCATTATGATATTAGGTTTGGACTGTTTTTGAGTTGTACTTTGTTAACCATCCATAAGCTTTGAAGTAGTGATGATTATGTTTTCTTGAAGTGTGTCTTCTATTATTTGTACCTTGTGAGATTATCACTATGTGTGATTGAGGGGAAGTGAGAGGTGTCTCTTATATAAGGGTTGTTAGATAGAAGTTTCACTGGGTAGAGATTAAGTGAGGAATATAAACTGAGTGGTTTAACTCTGAATTGATACTACTAATAATGGATTTCCTTCCTGGCTTGGTAGCCCCCAGAGTAGGTGTGATTGCACTGAACTGGGTTAACAATTCCTTGTATTATTGTTCTTTTGTTTTATGTTTTATCAATCTTGTTAATATTCAGATATTAATGTTGTGACATCTCATTCAACATCTCATATATGATACCCTAATTTCAATTGGTATCAGATCTTGATTTCCTGCTTTGTATCTGGGTGAGATCTATGGAAGTTACTTTCTGGTACGATGGACAAGGAGGGAGGATTTGTGAACAGACCACCCATTCTGGATGAAACTAATAATGATTACTGGAAGCCAAGAATGGTTACATTCTTAAAAACTTTGGATAACAAGGCTTGAAAAGCTGTTCTGAAAGGATAGAAACACCCTGTTGTGAAGGACAAAAATGAGAAGGATACAACAAAAATGAAGCCAGAAGAGGATTGGTCTAAAGAAAAAGATGATATTGATCTTGGAAACTCTAAAGTATTGAATGCCATATTCAATGGAATTGACAAAAATATTTTCAGATTGGTTAACACATGTGTTATGGATAAAGATGCTTGGGGCATTCTCCAAACTACTCATGAAGGTACCTCTAAGGTGAAAATGTCCAGACTTCAGTTACTCACTACCAAAAATTGAAAACTTGAGGATAAAAGATAATAAAAGCATTCATGATTTTCATATGAACATCCTTGAGATAGCCAATGCATCTAGTTCCCTAGGAGAAACAATGTCTGAAGAGAAGTTGATAAAGATTCTCAGATCTCTTCCTAAGAGATTTGACATGAAAGTCACAGCCATAGAAGAAACTCATGACATTAGCAATATGAGAATGGATGAACTTATTGGATCTCTTCAAACTTTTGAAATAGGCATGAGTGATAGATCTGAAAAGAAGAATGAAAACATTTCCTTTGCCTCCAACACCGAAGATGGAGTAGAAGAATGTGATATGGATACCGGTGAAGGCCTATCAAATGCTTTAGTGCTTCTTGGGAGGGAATTTAATAAGGCGATGAGAAGGATGATCAAGAAGTTAAGATCAAATGTCAAGAACAACTCATTTGACATCAGTAGGTCAAATGAGTCTGGAAGAAAGACAAGAGCTGAATAGAACTCTCATCAAGGAAAAGGGATTCAATCTCATAGATGTGGAGGATTTGGACACATTAGATCTGAATTCCCTAAACATCTCAAGAAACAGAAAAAGAGCCTTACTGTGGCTTGGTCTGATGAAGATTCTGAAAGTGAAATTAAAGAATCTGCTATGGATTTTACTGCTTTAATTGGCAGATATTACTCTGATTCTAGTGATGATGAAGTTACATATGATGAGGTAGTTGCTTCCTATAGAGAACTGTGCATCAGAAGTGAAAGAGGTGTGCCAACAAGGGGAGAAACAGAAGAAAATCATAACCCAACTGGAGGCTAAAAAGGAAGAGCATCTGGAAACTATCTCCAAGCTGGAGAATGAAGTGACATTATTTAAATCTAAACTTGATCAAATGACCAAGTCTATCAGGATGCTGAATAGTGGATCAAACACTAGATGAGATTCTGCAATTTGGAAAGATGGCTGGAGATGTGACTAGACTAGGTTTTACTATAGGAAAAGAACCTGTCTCAGATCTTGTTAATTCTTAACTAAAACCAAAGATATTGAATCAAATGTCTCAACATCATGGCAGAATGCAGAGAAATTACAAAAGAGGAAAATTCCAGAGATGGATATGTCATTACTGTGGGAAGTTTGGTGACTTAAAGCATTACTATTTTAAACTTTATGGATATCCTAAGCTAGCACCTCAACCTAAATCTAATAAGAACATTCTTAAAGTCAAGAAGAAATGGATTCCCAAGGTTGCTACCAACAATTTGATAGCCGATACCTCTCTCAAAGTTTCAGCTAAAGAAGAATAGTGTGTTGATAGTGGTTGTTCAAGACATATGACAACTGTCAAGAATATGTTGGTGAATATTGTCGCTCCCGACAAATGAGACGGATCAGATGAAGGTACAGACGCGAACGGTCGGCGAAGGGAACAGTGAGAACACACAGCCGTGCACTCACTGGAGAATGAATAGAGTCGCCAGCTAGGCATTTTTATCCCGGAGGAAAGGCAACGCTGCATAAGCCTAGAAAGAGATGGATAAGACGGTTGCGAACCAGAGAGACTGAGAAAGGGGGTTGGTTACAACCTAGGAAGGTATTAGCACCCAGATTGTCCGCCGTACTCGACGGGATCCACGCTTAAAAGATTTGTGTTTTAGAGGGGTAGTGTCAGTGCAATTTGTGTATAAGATAGCTGGAAAAGAATGTACAGGTGTCAGTGTAAGAAGTGTGAAGTGTATAAATGTATGGTGTCAGTGTAAGAACAGGAGTGAAATGCTCAAGATCATGAGGCTAAAAGAATGAAGCTGGAAGGAGGGGGAATATACAGAGACTTTTGTTCGATAACTGTCAAGTTATGCCTACGTATCCTCTCATGCAATGAGGAAGTCAGAACACCGTAGTTCGACCCAAAGAGACTGAAAGGTGAATTGACTGTGAATTGCTTACTTGTCTATGCTCAAGTGTATGATCTGTCTGGCACAGATGCAAACTGTCTTGCATTAGACGGAAGAAGCAAGTTCTCGTTTATGAGTGAATGAGATGAGAAAAGAATCCCGGAGGAGACGATTATTGTTTGTTTTTGAGTTTTCAGTCTTTTATTGCTTTTTGAAGTTTGTCATAAGTTAATGAGCTTAAGCCTAAACCAATGGATTTAGTAAACTCATCACATCTTCCCTCTGATCAGGGGTAGTGAGAATACCTTAAGTGTGAAGTCAGATTCTCACACTTAATCACCTTTGATGCAGGATTAAGATCATTAACCTACTTTGATTATTTAGATGTTTTTGGTGTTTTTGTTTAGTGTTGAGTAATGAGGTTAAGCCATAATCAGGGATTAAACAAACTCATTACACCATCCTAATAGAAGGATAATAGATGAGAATGTTTAAGCTGAGGAAAGCTCCTCAACTTAATCCATGATTAGGGATTAAACTCATGACAAAACAAGCCTTTGATTAAGTGGATTTTAGTTAATGATATGATGATGAAGTGAGTTTTATGATTTGTAAGACAACTTGAGGGGGACTTGTCCATTAACACTAGGGTTAGTCCTTCTTAACCAATTAAGGAAGAATTAGAACCCTAATGCAAGGCCCAAGTTACAAGTGTGATGTCTTGATGATTATTAGATGGATTGATTAAAGGAGTTAAACACATTAAGGGTTTAACACTTAGGATTAAAGTTATACACTCCATCCTAAGAGAAGGATGCAGGCATAAGCTTAATCACAAAGCCTTAAAGCCTTTAGGGTTTAGCTCCTGATTATGAGATGAGAAGAGAAGACTCAAAGAGATGACACAAAGGTAAAATCTAAGAGGGGAGACTAATCAAAACCCTAATTCATTGTCATGCTTGGTTGTTCCTAAGGTTGGTGAGGTTTACAAGAACAATCTTCAAAGGAGCCACCAGGAAGCAGATGAACAAGATCAAGAGAAGCAAAGTGACTTGCTTCATTCAAGAAGTCAAGTCACTTGAAGAAAGAAAGTGGGAGGAACAAGAATGAGCAAGCTCAATCTCAAACACAAATAGAAATGCAGCAATGGATGCAAGAGAGATGAAAAGAAAAGTTATGAGAAGTGAAGGCAAATTCACTTCCCAAGTTTACTTACCACCTGAAATGTTAGCAAGGAATGCAATGCAATGCAAAATGGAATGAAATGGCATGATGCTAAACAAAACCAGAAGCATGTTGATGATGATAATGATTTTATGAGATGCTACAAGCATGAGGCAAGGCATGGAGATGTTCATACAAGATCATGGATGCAAATGAAACAAGCTTAGAAGCATGGATACACATGAAAAGTTAGGAAGCATACAAAGCATACAACATGGCAAATGCAAGATGCAATGATCAAAGATGCTTTCTACATGTCTTATGATGTCAAATGAATCAAATGGAGGCATGGAATGGCATGGCAAGTCATGTTATGCAAGAGAATGCAAGAGGTATGCAAATGAAAGCCCAAATTAGGGTTTATGAATCAAACATCAAACAAAAACCAAAAAAACAGAAGCAAACCCTAAGATAAAAAATGGAAAATGCCACCCAAAGAAACCCTAAACCTATGCTAAGCCAAAGTCCAAAGGGGAGGTCTCAACTCTTAACCAATCTCAAGATATGAATTTTCTAAGTTATTAGGGTTTTTAGGGTTCCTAAACAAAAGAAATGCCAAACAAATTGAAAATGAGGAATCAAATCAAGGCCATTTAATCCTAGAAACTACATGCTAAACACAATGCAATGCAAAAAGAATCAATGTCCAACTCTTCTCAAATAGGCAGAAATGAATTTTTGAACTTATGATCAAAATAATGCACCAAAAATGATTTAATTCAATGAAAAATTCTTAAAATGCATCAAGATCAAAAAAGAAATTTGGTTTGAAGATTGGACAATGTTTCTAAATGTCTTAGAACATTTCATGAATTTTTTTGTAATTTTTAAATACCTAAAAGTATTTTTAATTAATTAATTCCCATTAATCAATTAAAAATAATATTTTAAATATTTAAAAATGCTTTTTTAATGATAAAAAATAAAATAAAAATATTTTTGTGTCATAAAAATTAATAAAACTCAGAGGAAAAAGTTTCATAATTTTTATGCATTTTTTGCTATTTTAAAATAAATATGCAAATAAAAGGAAATAAAATGAATTAAAAAACAAATAAAATGAAAGTCAAAGGAATGGAGGGATGAGATTCACTCTGGATTTGAATCTGTTGACTGCGCGCGTCATCCAAGGGTCCAGGTTGACTCTGATTAAATTATTTAAATTATGTTTAAATTAAGCTAACACGTGGATTAGGGCATAATCAAAGAGATCCAGGCCATTCACTAGCGCGCGGGAAGCAGCATCCAAGGGTCCAAGTTTAAAGTTCACTAATTAATGACAATTAGCCCTAATCACATTCAGGCTGCCGGAGAAGACCTCCGGTCGTCTTCTCCGGCGAGCAACTCCCCTGAAAACTTCCCAACTCACTCAAATCGTATCAAAAATGAAAACTAAGAACTGGGAAATGTTCCTTACACACTCACGAATCAAACCCCTCTCTCAAAACAAATTTATATTTCCTAAATAAGCTGAATCGAAGAGGATAAGAACTAGGGCACGCAAGCTTCAGAAGCAAATTAAATACTCAAATCAAAGCCATTTCCAAAACCAAAAGCACCAGGACACTCAGGGAGGCATAAGGAACAAGTTTATAACATGCAAAGTGATTTCTGGAAAAATAAATTTCAAGCTACCTGAGATTCGAAGCTTTCACTTTGATGACTTTCTGGCCACTTCTCCTTGTGCAATCCACTCCACTTGATCCCCAGATGATGTTTGAATGCTCAAGAAGAGTTTATGTTGGCTGGATAATGAGTTTCGAAAGTTTCTGCTCAAGCTTAGTCAGAAATGGCAATGGAGTTTCAGGCACTTTCAGGTCATCGTGAATGGTTGTTTAAGGTCCAAATGATGTGTGGAGAAGGTCTGTGGTGTTTGTTTTGATGTTTGTGAGCTAGGGAGGGAGATTCGAATGGAACTGCAGCTTGGGGTGAGAAATGGCTATGGGGTGTTCTGGTTGATTCAGGCTTGTGTTCTTGCTGGTTTCTACTCAATGATGTATGGTGAGTTGAATGGTGAAAATGGTTTTAGTGTTTCTTGGCTGGGCAGAGAGATTCGAAGACAAATGCAATGTGGTGTGTTTTTGTGAATGTGTTCAATGAATGAGTTTCAGCCTTGCCTTGTACATGAAATGGCTTGCAATTTTTCCACAAAAACCTCTCTCATTGGTCAGTTGACAAGACATGTCCTTTATTGATTGGTAAGTCACCTTTTGCAAAAAGTCCAATTCTTGTAAGAGAGGGCATGGGCTAAGCTCTAGCTAAGTACAATGGGCATGGGCTGCGCAGCATGATGTGTGTGTGAAGCTAGCTTGGTTCAGCAGCCAATGCATCAAGTTGGTGAGATGTGATCATGAGTTTTGCAACTTGGTGCTTTATGGTTCACATGAAAGAAAGCCTTGTTACATGAACCAAAACATGAGAAACCTTGGTCCAATTCTGACTTTTAAGGCTCATAGAATGTTTGTGTAATGGTTTGAAATGAATTAGAGGTCACAATTGACTTTGGTTCATGATTTTGCAAAATTTCCATTTGAGGCATGCCTTGAAAATCAATGATTTTTGCCAACTTTGTCACACCATAACTTTTGATCCAAGAAGTGTTTGATCATGTTCTTGTACTTTTTGAAAAGGGAAAGATGAGATCTACAACTTTCATGACCAAAGTTTTTCCATTTGAAGCATTTTTGGATCAAGAATCAAGGCTTGAAAAATGACCTAAAATGAAGCATTCTTGAAAAGTCAACTATGCCCAAAAAGTCAACATTTGCAAAAACCCTAAATTCTTGATTTTTGTGAACTTCAACCTTCCTCCATGATCAAATAAAGATCATATACACTCAAAATGATGAAGATCACCCATTGGTTGGGTCATTGGGGGCCTCAGATGCCCTGATTTTGCACTGACTTGTCTGAAAAGTCAACCCTTGATCAGATGACTTCCCCATGGAATTTCTTCATGAAAATTGATATGCATACTCCCTATACCATATAGAGATCAATGGAAACAAGAATGACCAAAAAATTTGGTGTTATGGCCTCTGAAACCAAAACCCTAATTTTCAGTCAACTGTGCAGTCAATCCTGGCTCTGCATCCACTCAAACCCTAGTTCTTGTGATTCCTTTGCATCTTTGACTTTGTGAGGATGTAATATGATGCTTGAACACATGTAGACCCCTTTGAATTGATTGGTTGCCTCTGGAGTGGCTCAAGATGCCCTGAGATTGCTCAGATCACAAACCCTAGGTGCAGATGACTTAGAAACTATGCAGTGAATCAAAAATGAGATGTGAGATGATATGATTGAACTTATGCATATGAGAATGATCACAAGCCATGGTGTGGATGGGTGAGGGCAAATTTGGGGTGTTTACAGCTGCCCCTATTCAAACATGAGTTAGTTGTGCAGGATGTAAGCAACGGCTTAACAGGCAAACAAGGTAACTTGTGGTTGAATATCAAAGACAGTCCAAAATTTGCACTCACAGAAACGAAGAAGAAAAGGGATATAGATTGTAAAGGAAAATAAAGTATATTGTAAAGTGTGGGCGACGGAGGACGACCATCGAGCAGAGGACGACTGCTGGGTAAATAGCAATGACGGGGATGGCCGACATGCTGAGAAAAGTGCGTAAAATAAAGCAATGACGGGGACGGCCGACATGCTGGGGATAAAAGGTAAAGCTAAGACGGGGACGGCCGACTAGCTGGGAAAAATCAAATTATGATGGGGACGGCCATCAAGATAAAGCTGTAAAATTCTCTGGGAATTAATGAAACATGACGGGGACGGCCATCAAGTTCATAAAGCAAAGTAACCACTGACGGGGACGGCCATCGGGTTAAAGAATAAGTGAAATAAACAGATGATGGGGTACGGCCATCAAAGGTGAAGGACGATCACCTAGCAGGGGACGGCTGCCCTGTTGGGAAATAAAGGAGATATGATGGGGACGGCCATCAAAGGTGGAGGACGACCACCTGGCAGGGTACGGCTGCCGAAAATATCAACGATGGGGACGACCATCGGATAGAAAAGGTCAACGATGGGGACGGCCATCGGACGAGCATGATGGAGGACGACTATCAAGAAGTGGAGGACGACCACTCAGCAGGGTACGGCTGCTCTCGAGGTTTCTCATGACATAGGACGAATGCCAGATAGCCAATAATCAACAATGGGGACGGCCATTGGATAAAACGATGAAGGACGACCATCAGGAGGTGGAGGACGACCACCTAGCAGGGGACGGCTGCTAAAATCAACGATGGGGACGGCCATCGGATGAGCATGATGGAGGACGACCATCAAGAAGTGGAGGACGACCACTCAGCAGGGTACGGCTGCTCTCAGGGTTTATCGTGACACAGGACGAGTGTCAGATAAAAAGGAAAATTCGTCTGCGATCTACTGGGGATATAGTAAACACGGACGAGCGTTTACATCCAAGAAACAAAAAGGTATAAGTGTTTGGTATTGTGTATAGATTAAAAATGCGGACGAGCATCCTTAAGACTGTGATACGGACGAGTATCATGTAGAAACAAACTGACACATGTTCAGAGATGATGATACGGACGAGTATCAACTGGTTAACAAAGAACACGGACGAGTGTTGCATCTGAAAGAACCCTTCTAGGGAAAAGTAGACACAGACGAGTATCTATATTCAAGAAGACATAAGTGTTTGACACGGTGTATGGATTAAAGATGCGGACGAGCATCCTTAGGACTATGATACGGACGAGTATCATGTAGAAACAAACACTAGACGCAATGTTCTGAGATGATGGTACGGACGAGTACCAACTGGTTAACAAAGAACAAGGACTACTGCCGAATCTGTGGGGATATAGATGATATATACAAGATACGGACGAGTATCTGTATAAGTGTACCAATGAGTAGTAAGTATATATATAGATGAGTGTTTATCTGCTGGGGAGAGTGACACGGACGAGTGTCAAGAGAGATAGGTATATCATTATCAACAAGTATATGGGCTGTAGAAGTGTAAGCGACTGCGCTGGGGATACGACATGGACGGGTGTCAAGAAAGTGTAGATATACAAGTATAGGTGAGTGCAAAGATGATGTTTTTGGCTTTCTGCCGGTGGTTTGACACGGACGGGTGTCAGGAAGTGTCTGTAATACGGGTGATTTGTTTGTAAAGAGTGCTCAGGCGACTTGTTTGGGGAAGTGATGACACGGACGGGTGTCTAAAAGGAAGTATATACACTGGTGTTTGTGAATGTGAGGCAACTGTTTTTGCTGGGACTCTGGTGGGGATTTCTGTACAATGATGATGAACGGTTGTTATTCACAAATATTAATTCAGAACATGGCTTATGATTATGCTATGCGTTTGATTTTTTTTTTTGCCGTAATGCCCCGTATTAGACGGAATGCTACGCTCTGGGGGGATAATATGATGCGAATGCTATGATTATGCAAAGATAACAAACTGGGGTTCGGATCCCACTGCTGCGAAGATCTCCGGCTGATCTGTTTGAAATGGACCTCCCAGCTGGGGATGAGATCATTGGTAGATCTAATAAGATGATATTTGCTTGGTGATATGGGTCACCGATTGACATATCCTTGTAATAGGACCCAGCTGGTGTTTGTGGAAGCCTTCTGTACTCTGTTGTGACCTCTTCAGGCGTTGCTCTTCTGAGTAGCGGCTGAGGATTCTGTGGGGAGATGATTCCCTGACTTCTGCCTTCTGCTGAGGAAGAATGGTTGGTACTACAGCTGGGGAATGCTGTTGGTAACTCAGCTGGGGAGAGCAACAAGAGGCAGCTCAGCTGGGGAAAGAGCATTTCAGATGCTGAGATTGAGTGTATGTTGATTTGGCAACTTTGCTGGGGAAATGGGCACCTTCCAGTGCCATGTGGAAGATAGACCGAGTTGATAATGATTCACCATCTTGCCGAGACGTGGCTTGCATGACCCAGGCTGCATTCTGGATACCTGCAATCCTGCAAAGATAAGGAGACGCACAAGAGATCCCAAGGTATCCTTTACTGGATTCCGTCATAGGAGTTAAGCACTCTCAAGAGTAAGTATATTCCCTGTGAGCGTGTGTTTTATTATTATTATTTTCGGGAGAAAAAAACATCTGTACTTATGCAATTGATTTTTTAGAGACACCAGACATCCTTTGCAAATAAAAATATACAAAACGAAACATGACTGAAAAAATCTGATTTTATTAATTCAAGTGCCCTGAATTGGCAAGATACAGTCAAAGAAACAAGTCTCCTAAAATAAGGAGATTGTTATAAATTGAGAAACAAAATGCTGGCGGTGTTGACGACGCTTTAAGGAGCTTCCTCTTCTGCTATGACTCGTATGACAATGACGTTCTTCTCGTCTTGCTTTCTGAAGAAGGTTGATTCTGATTAGAGCTTGGTCCTTTGGAGCTTTCCAAGTTGTGAGTGATACAGACGAATTCAGAATGCAGTTGTTCGCTTATTCCCTTATTTTGCATGGATCGCCCTTCCGGGTTTTCAATCCATCGGGATACCCATTTTTGCCTGAGCTGTCCAATGCGGCTTTTCAACTCAGCGGGTGTACATTTTTGTTTATTTTCCCTTATTTTTGCCCGAGTCTTTTATTCTGTTTTTGACTCGCCGGGATGCCCTATTTTTTGCCTGGACTTACATTCTGTTTTTATGTCCAGCGGGTCATTTTATGCGAAGTATTTTTTAACTGCATCTGAATTCACAGGGGACGGGAAATCTTCACCATCCATGGTGCTGAGCATCAGTGCTCCACCGGAGAAAACCTTCTTTACCACAAATGGTCCTTCATAGTTTGGAGTCCACTTGCCCCTGTGGTCTGTATGAGGAGGGAGGATTCTTTTCAGCACAAGATCTCCCACTTGGTACTCTCGGTGCCTGACCTTCTGATCGAAGGCTTTCTTCATTCTCCTCTGATACAGCTGCCCATGACAGATTGCAGCCAATCTCTTCTCTTCAATCAGACTCAGTTGCTCGTATCGGGACCTAACCCATTCTGCTTCACTCAGTTTGACATCCATCAAGACTCGCAAGGAGGGTAATTCAACTTCAACTGGTAGGACTGCTTCCATACCATACACAAGCTGATACGGTGTTGCCCCAGTGGATGTACTGATTGACGTGCGGTACCCATGCAAGGCAAACGGTAGCATTTCATGCCAGTCTTTATAGGTGACTACCATCTTCTGCACAATCTTCTTGATATTCTTATTTGCTGCCTCAACAGCACCATTCATCTTTGGTCTGTAAGGAGAAGAATTGTGGTGTTGGATCTTGAAGTCCCGGCACAATTCAGCCATCATTTTGTTGTTTAAGTTGGAACCATTATCAGTAATGATTCGCCCGGGCACTCCGTATCGACAGATGATATCCCTTTTCAGAAATCTGGCTACCACTTGCCTTGTGACATTTGCATATGAGGCTGCTTCAACCCACTTAGTGAAATAGTCGATGGCGACCAGGATGAATCTGTGGCCGTTTGAAGCAGTTGGCTCAATCTTGCCAATCATGTCAATGCCCCACATAGCAAAGGGCCATGGTGAAGACATGATGTTCAAAGGATTCGGAGGTACATGCACTTTATCTGCGTAGATCTGGCACTTGTGGCATTTTCGGGCGTAGGCACAACAGTCTGCATCCATTGTGATCCAATAATAGCCTGATCTTAACAACTTCTTAGCCATGGCATGCCCTCCTGCATGGGTACCAAAGGATCCTTCGTGCACTTCGTGCATCAACAAATCTGCTTCCGTCTTGTCAACACATCTGAGGAGTACCATATCAAAGTTCCTTTTGTATAAAGATCCATCAGTGTTCAGAAAGAAACTTCCAGCAAGCCTTCTCAAGGTCTTCTTATCATTGGAAGATGCCCCAGGCGGGTATGTTTGATCCTCCAAGAAGCACTTAATGTCATGGAACCAAGGCTTATCGTCTTTGACAACATCTGCTGCAAATACATACGCTGGTCTATCAAGTCTCGACACTGAAATCTGAGGTACAACGTTAGCAGCTTGAACTTTGATCATGGACGAAATGGTAGCCAAGGCATCTGCAAACTGATTCTCGTCCCGAGGGATATACTCAAGCTTGACTGTTGTGAAGAAAGTCAATAACCTCCTTGTATAATCCCTGTAAGGTATCAGATGATCCTGGTGTGTATACCATTTCCCGTTGGTCTGATTGACTACCAAAGCTGAATCTCCGAATACGGTCAATGTTTTGATCCTGAGGTCAATGGCTTCCTCAAGACCCATAATTCAAGCTTCGTATTCAGCTTCGTTGTTAGTGCAGTTGAAAGTGAGTTTTGCCGAGAAAGGCATGTGAACTCCTTTAGGTGTGATAAGTACCGCACCAACACCACGACCATTCATGTTAACAGCCCCATCAAACATCATAGTCCATTCTTTTTCCGGGTCAGGCCCTTCAGTGTGAATGGGCTCTTCATGATCTTTTGATTTAATGAACATGATGTCTTCATCAGGGAAGTCAAACCTCATAGGCTGGTAGTCATCAAGGGGTTGCTCAGCAAGATATTCAGATAGTACACTGCCCTTGATGGCTTTCTGAGAAGTGTACTGTATGTCGTATTCTGTAAGAATCATTTGCCATCTTGCAACCCGTCCGGTAAGCGCTGGCTTCTCAAATATGTACTTGACTGGGTCCATTTTTGAGATTAACAAGGTAGTGTGGGTCAACATATACTGCCTTAGTCGGCGAGCAGCCCACGCTAAAGCACAGCAAGTTTTCTCGAGCAGTGAATAACGCTGTTCACAGTCGGTAAACTTTTTGCTTAGGTAGTATATTGCATACTCTTTTCGACCAGACTCGTCATGCTGGCCCAGCACACACCCCATTGACTCTTCTAATACTGTCAAGTACATGATTAGAGGTCTTCCTTCAACTGGAGGCATAAGGATTGGAGGTTCTTGCAGATATTCCTTGATCTTGTCAAAAGCCTTCTGGCAGTCTTCGTTCCACCTGACCGTCTGTTCTTTTCTTAATAGCTTGAACAAGGGTTCGCAGGTTGCTGTAAGGTGAGATATAAACCTTGAAATGTAGTTCAGTCGACCTAAGAAACCTCGAACTTCTTTCTCCGTCCTCGGTGCAGGCATCTCTTGAATAGCTTTGACTTTATCAGGGTCAACTTCAATCCCTTTCTCACTTACAATAAAACCCAGCAGCTTACCGGATCGCACCCCGAATGTGCACTTGTTGGGGTTCAGCTTTAGTTGATACTTCCTCAGACGTTTGAACAACTTGAACAGATTCACCAGGTGATCTTCTTCAGTAAGGGACTTGGCGATCATGTCATCCACATAACATTCTATTTCCTTATGGATCATATCATGGAATAATGTCACCATAGCCCGTTGGTATGTCGCACCAGCATTCTTCAGTCCGAATGGCATCACTTTGTAACAGAACGTGCCCCAAGGCGTGATGAAGGTTGTCTTCTCCATGTCTTCAGGTGACATCTTAATCTGATTATATCCTGAAAATCCATCCATGAAGGAGAATACCGAGAACTGAGCCGTGTTATCCACCAATACATCAATGTGAGGTAATGGGAAGTCATCTTTCGGGCTGGCTCTGTTCAGATCCCGGTAGTCAACACACATCCTTACTTTTCCATCCTTCTTAGGCACAGGTACTATATTAGCAACCCACGGCGGGTAACTAGTCACAGCAAGGAACCCGGCGTCCCATTGCTTTTGTACCTCTTCCTTAATTTTCATAGCCATGTCTGGGCGAGTACGGCGCAACTTCTGTTTGACTGGTGGGCATTCTTCCCTCAAAGGCAGCTTGTGCACGACAATATCGGTATCCAACCCTGGCATGTCTTGGTACGACCAAGCAAACACATCTACATACTCTTGAAGCAGGTCTATCAGTTGTCTCTTCACTGAGTCTTGCAGGCAGGCCCCGATTCTAACTTCTTTCACGTCTTCATCTGTACCAAGATTGATCACTTCAACCTCCTCCTGGTGAGGGGTAATAACCTTTTCCTCTTGTCTTAACAACCTGGCTAGCTCTTCAGGAAGCTCATATTCTTCATCAACCCCTTCATCAGCTTGATTGATTGGATTGTCAAAGTCATACGATGTCATAGCCGTGCTGTTGTTGGTGCTGTCTGGAAGGCGCTCTCTGCAAGGGTTAAGTTTGTTCATTTTAGTGATTGATTTTAATCTTGCTTTAGAAAAAAGTGAAATGAAGTTATCATTTTGAAAACACCGCCATTTATTTTTGTACAAAAAGAAAAATGGAAAAACAGTGAGCAGAAAAGAAAAAGACTCGTTTGCAAAAAGATGTCTGATATTTCATAAATTTAATCTTGTTTGCACAAAAGTACAGATGGCCCTGATTACAAAATGAGTCTTGTCATCTCGGGCAAGATGCAAGACTTTGATGCATGCTATAAAAATACAGGAAATAATAATTACTCTGCATGAGTAACTCTTATAATTTCCTGGGAAGACCAGTTCGAGACACTGCTCCCCGGGATCTTTGGACGAATCCAATTCTCCAGATTGCGCTCCTCTTCCAGCTCGTCTTCCAGACAGTTGATAGCATCGGGGATAAGCATCCCCCCACTGACAAAACCGGGCTTCTCAGCAGCCTTTGCTTGATGTTGAGTCGGTCTGTAACCCAACCTAAATTTGTCTTTCTTCTCTTCCACAGCTAAAACCTTGCCCCAGCCTAGGGCAGTTCCTTCCTCAACAACCTTCCGGGCTTGTTGGTATGATGACATTGGAGTACCAGATACATCATATGCTTCATTCACATTCAAGGCTTCAAACCCCTGGCTCATTGTTTCATGGATCTCCCCATCCATCTCAATGTACTTATAGGTAGCCAGATGGCTGACAAAAATGTCCTCCTCTCCGCAGATTGTAACAACTTGGCCTTCCCACTCATATTTTAACTTTTGGTGAAGGGTAGACGTTACTGCGCCGGCGGCGTGAATCCAAGGTCTACCCAACAAACAGCTGTAGGCGGGCTGAATGTCCATCACATAAAAGATAGTTTTAAAAGTCTGTGGGCCAATTGTCACGGGCAGCTCAATCTCTCCCAGAACCGATCTTTTAGAACCATCAAAGGCTCTTACCACCAGGTTGCTGGGTCTCAATGCCAGTCCATCATATTCCAACTTCACCAGAGCCTTATTTGGTAAGACATTCAGGGACGAACCTGTGTCTACCAGCACATGAGAAAGGACAGCTCCTTTGCATTCCATGGTTATGTGCAAGGCTTTGTTGTGGTTGCGGCCATCCGCTGTCAGGTCAGTATTGGTGAACCCTAGCCCATTGCTAGCAGTAACATTTCCAACCACGGTCTCCAACTGGTTGACAGTAATCTCTTCAGGCACGTAAGCTGCGTGCAAGACTTTGAGTAGTGCATTCCGATGGGCTTCGGAGCACATAAGCAGTGAGAGGATAGAGATTTTGGATGGCGTCTGGTGAAGTTGATCCACAATTTTGTAATCACTCTTTTTGATGATTCTCATAAACTCATCAACTTCTTGATCGAACGGTGTTTTCAAGGCTTCTTTAACAGCTTGATCTTCCTGTACCGGGCCCTTTCCTTTTGCCTTGGCAGCAGCTTCTGCTTCGGCAGTAGGTCTTTGAATTGGTGGAGCGAAGAGACGTCCGCTTCGGGTGAAGCCTCCGCCTCCCCCCACATTATCTACTTGTGGTGCAGGTGTTGATGTTTCAAGAGTGATTCTTTTTCCTTCGCAGTACACGTCAGAGCCATAGTGCCAAGGGATGGCCCTATTGCTTTCATATGGTACTGGTCCAGGCACCGTGACAGTGACTGGACTGATTGCTGCTGCTGAAGGGACTGTGATAGTTTGCGGATCATAAAAGATTGTAACTGGTGCTCTGGTGGGAGCAGCACCTTCTGAATGGTAGGCAGAGTTATTCTCAGGATCATAAAATATGGTGACAGTAGAGACATCTTCATGATTTGTTGCTGGAATTGTAGGAGATATTGGCGGAAGAATGGATGTTGTCGTTGTAGGAGTCTCGAAGTGGAGTGAAGCTGAAGTTGTAGCAGGAAGATTTGTTGTAAACTGATCAGTTGAGATGATGGATGGCGTACTTGTTGATGAAGCCGAAGAATTGTCAGGAACAATAGTTGCTGCAGTTGTAGGAGGTTCTGAAACCGTTGCTGATGATATTGCTGGATTTGTTGGAAATGATGTGGTGATCTGAAGTTGGCCACTCTGAATGAGGCCATCTATGCCATTCCTCAAATTATCGCACCCATTTACAGAGATATTGCAGTAAGCACACCCCAACTCGCATCCTGGGAACATGTTGCATTCCAAGAGCTGAGCCTTGATTTCCACCAACGGTGTCCTGATCTGTCCCACACTGGTTATTAAATAAGACGGTTTGTCTCCTTCAATAGCGTTAATTCTAGGACCACCGTGGTTCGGCATAGGATTTTTGTTGACATTGGGTGGCGGTGCAAAATTCAGAGCTTTCGAGTCCACCAGGTCTTGTACCTTCATATGCAGGGCTCTGCACTTTTCTGTACTGTGGCCAGGTGCGTTTGAATGAAAAGCACACCTAGCATTGGAGTCATAGTTCCTGGGTAGACTGTTGGGATCCGGAGGTGCCAACGTTCTTAGCTCAACCAGGTTGAGTTTCAGAAGTTGTGGCAGCAAGGTAGCATATGGCATTGGGATCGGGTCGATTACTCTGTTAGCTTGAGATGGCCTCTGTTGGAATGGCCTTTGTTGACTGTTGTTGTTGGTGTTGCTGTTGTTGTAATTTCTTGGAGGATACTGAGGTTGCGGCTGATAGTTTTGTTGAGGAGGTTGATAGACTGGCTGAGGATGAGCTGGAGCAGGGATGGTGACTGCTGCTATTGACCTTTGAACATATTGGGGCCTGCCCCTGCTTGAATGGATGGCATTGGTCTCGCCAGTTCTTCTCGGGCCTGCAAAAGGCTTTCTTGTACTACTGGACGAACTTGCACCGTTGCCTGAGATCTTTCCCATTTTTAACAAGCTTTCAATTCTCTCCCCGGCTATGACAACATCTGCAAAGCTAGTGGAAGAGAAAGCATCCAACCTGTCAATATAAGTTCCCTGAAGGGTATTCATGAACATATCTGCCATTTCCCGTTCAGACATAGGTGGCTGAACAGCAGCAGCCAATTGCCTCCATCTCTGGGCATATTCTCGGAAACTCTCCCTTGAAGACTGTGACATTCCCATCAGGAGGGTCCTGTTGGGTGCCATGTCTAGATTATACTGATACTATCTGATGAAGGCCTCTGCCAGGTCCTTCCAGCATCTAATAGTTGCCCTTGTCAAGTGAGCGTACCATTCTCTCGACGCTCCAGTTAAGCTGTCTTCAAAATAGAACATCCACAATTTCTCATCCATTGTATAGGCCTTCAGCCTTCCCAGAAATGACTGCAAGTGAGTCCGGGGGCATGAAGTCCCATTATACTTTTCGAAACAAGGAGGCTTGAACTTATGGGGGATCCTGACCCCGTCTACCAAACCCATGTCCATGACGTCGAAACCCAAAGAATTTTGAGATTCTAAGGACCTCAACTTCTCAGCCATTTCATCCAATCGTCTATCATAAGTTTCGTCTCCAGCACCCATTACTGTAAATTGGTCCTCCTGAGGATCTTCTTGAAGTACCCTGGCTGCAGTGGCTGTTCCTTGAATGTTTGCAGGAATATTAATTTCAGGATGGAGATGTGGGCCAAATACAGGGGGGTTAACATGCGGTTGCACCCTTTCATTGTTACTTGTGCCAGCAGTCCCCACATGGGGCTCATCTTGATTCCTCCCTTCTACCAAAGCCCTGAGCCTCTCCTGGCTTTGAGCTAAGTTGTTCATCACTTCCATGAACTGTGTTATCTGAGTTCTCATCTCCAGCCTTTCGTTGGCCATCTGGTTTCTGACCTCCGTAAGGTCTTGCTGCATTTGGTCCATCTGGATGCCCGGAAGGTTGTTTCTAGTGGGGTATCTGTGTGGCCTGTTGAGGGGAAATACCCGGCGACGAGCAATAATTCCTGAATATCACAACAGAGGTTAGCAACAACAAAACAAAAACCTACAAAACAAATAAAAGGTTAGCATGCAATGCAGTTATGCTTATTTGCTCTCAAGGTATCCGGTTTGGCCTTCAGTTTTGACCCTTCCAGACCCTTGAAGATGTTGCTGTTGAAGTTGCTTTTTGAAGTGAACTTGGATGGAACAAACCAAAACAAATATATTACAGAAAGGGAGATAATACAACTTGTTCATTTTACAACATAAGCCCTCTAAGGGGTCAAAATACATTACAAAAAGACAAAGTACATGGAAAGCAAACAACAACAAGCAAATGGTCAAACACCCAGTCCAAACTCATCCTCACGAACTTCCTTGAGAAGTGCTTCGGTCACAGGATCAGCCGGACGCTCCGTGAGATTCCTGATGAGAAGGTTTCTTGTTGCAACAGCTGCAGTCAACTTCTTGTTCTGACTTTGATCTTTGGACTTCTTCACTCCAGCTCTGATTTTTAGCTCTGATACTTCCCTTTGGGCTGCTGCCAGGGCTTCTTCCATCTGCTCCATCTTGTCTTGAACTCTCTTGTCTTCTAGAGTACGGGCCTCGGTGATCCGGACCCACCTGGCCTGACTCTCCTTCAAATACAAGTCTGTCCTTGCTCTCTGGAACTGGGCTTCTTTGCAAGCGTTCTTCAAAATTTGTTCACCAGCCTTAGACTTCTTAATATAATCTCCAGACTTCTCAATCTTAGTCAAGTGTTCCACCCTCAACTTCTCCAATCTCTCAACCTCCCTCACACCTTCACTCCTCTCCCGGAGGATCTTCTGCAAGGCTTGGGTTAACTTCTCATTTCTTTCCTTCAAGCTTTCAAACTCCTCCAGACTGATAGTAGCAGGGGGTGGTGCTGAAGATGACTCAGGCATGTCTTCTATGGTGAAGGGCATTCCATAGAATTGGGCCCTAGCATGGGACCACTCATAATATTGGGCTGATGCCACATTATTGCACTTCCCCAGAATGGTGATTCCCCTGGTTTGAACATGATCCCAGGCCCAGGCAGCCTGCCTAACAGTTTCCAGACTAATCTTGTTCTCACAGTAGAGGGTCTCAACCAGGTCCTGTACCCTAGGAGTGTGGACCAGTGCATAGCCCAATTGCCTCCTGAACAGCAGAGGGTTGTAATTGATACTTCCCTTAACTCCTATTAAGGGCACATTGGGAAAATGCCCACAGCTGGTGATTATATCTCTGCCCTTGCTGCTTTGAGTGCACCATCGGATATCTGCTGAAGTTAGGACAGTGAGTCTCCTAGCCCAGTTGCTTTGCTGATGAGGGTTTAGAAACGCATCTGTCCTGGGTAGATGCCTGAGAAGCCAAGCATGGAATAATGGAGCACAACACCTCACTAACTTACCCCTCTGTTTCTCATTCCTCTGATGTACTGAGTAATAGAGATCTCCTAACAAGGTTGGTACCGGGTTCTTCAGGATGAACAAATGGATTGCATTCTTGCTAACGAATCGAGGCTCATCTGCAAACAACACAATTCCATATACACTTAAGGCCAACAAAGCACAAACAGCTTTCCATTCTCCTAGAGAAGCTTTCAGACCAGCTTGAGAAATTAGGAAGTCCAGATGAAAACCAGGGATCCCAGCTTTAGAGGTCATATGTTGCTCAATCAAGACAGGCTCCAGATGCAAAGCCTTTGCTACCTCTCCATTGCTTGGGAAAGCCATCTCGGGATTGAAAGGGATTTCTCTCCTGATAGGTATACCAACCAAAGATGAGTATTCTTCTAATAGTGGGCCCAACTGAAAGTCTTGAAAGGTGAAACATCTCAATGGGGGGTCATAAAACTGAATACAGGTATGGATCAGGCTTCTCTGTGAAGGGTCCAGATCCATAACAAAGTCAAGTATATCCCCATAATGCTCCCTGAACAAAGGTATGTGATCTGGAGTGATCAGGGTCTGGATCCTCCTGATGTCTGATAAGTCTGGTTGGAAGAAATGATAGGTGAT
This sequence comes from Lathyrus aphaca, assembly GCA_963966055.1. NCBI lineage: Eukaryota > Viridiplantae > Streptophyta > Magnoliopsida > Fabales > Fabaceae > Lathyrus > Lathyrus aphaca. The sequence continues at coordinate 232,749,211 of OZ014524.1, forward strand.
GTTGCTTTTCTTTGGGGCCATAAGTGCTGAGACTGAGTAGAATAAGTGCTGATGAAGATGCTGAGGAGTGGGCCACTGGCTGGCTAGTGCAAGTAACTGGAGTATATGGCTGACAAGCTGAAGCAAGTGCTGGTGGAGACAGGTCAAAACTGCAGATGGGGTCAAAACCAAAACCAGATGAAGGTGGATACCCTGAAACACAAATAAGCAAATGTTAATATGATGCAATGATTGTGTATGCAAATGATATGCAAGGGTTTGTGACTGAGTTGGATCTGATTAACTGCCTTGGTATAAGTCCATGTGTGTTCAAGAAATCCAGATGGAGGTCTATAAATCCAGTAACCAAGGTGGGGGGACTCAAATAAAGAGCCACAAGTCCAGGGTTTAGAATCACAAAAACTGTCCAACATGGAGTATTCTTAACAAAATCAAAGTAACAAGGTACTCTGAGGTCAAGGTACCTGCAAACCTGTAAACAGCCCAACCCCCTCACAGGTGGTGATCTAGAACAAGGATCCTCAGACTTGGATCAGCTATGAGAAGTGTAAACACTTCTAACCCGGAGGTACAGTGTTTACAATAACCATAACAATTCCTCCTCTAATTCACCTCAGTTTCTGAAGGTCAATACTAAAAGGTCATCCAGACTTAGCAGGCTTCCCAGATAGCCCTAGCATTGCAGGAAATCCGCAACACAGAGTTCTCAAGAAGAAACCCATATCTGAACCGTGTTTCATATTCCCGCACCAGACCGAAATGGAATGGGAAAGAATATGATTCACTCTAGCCTAGGTGTCACTCAGGTCCCAGGTATAGGACCTTAACTCTCAATGAAACACCCACCCACCAAGGCAAACAACAGATCCAGCCAGCAACAATGACAGTATGATATAAATGCAATAAAGAAAGCAGTAAAGTATCTGTACATAAAGCAATAAACAAAAATAAATACAAGCACAAACAAGCACATAACACCCCAGTAAACACAAAATCGAACAAGCGCTAGGAGGAACCCACAAAAAGAACCAGAAGCCCTGGTTGCAGTATAAGGATCCCCAGCAGAGTCGCCAAGCTGTCGCTCCCGACAAATGAGACGGATCAGATGAAGGTACAGACGCGAACGGTCGGCGAAGGGAACAGTGAGAACACACAGCCGTGCACTCACTGGAGAATGAATAGAGTCGCCAGCTAGGCATTTTTATCCCGGAGGAAAGGCAACGCTGCATAAGCCTAGAAAGAGATGGATAAGACGGTTGCGAACCAGAGAGACTGAGAAAGGGGGTTGGTTACAACCTAGGAAGGTATTAGCACCCAGATTGTCCGCCGTACTCGACGGGATCCACGCTTAAAAGATTTGTGTTTTAGAGGGGTAGTGTCAGTGCAATTTGTGTATAAGATAGCTGGAAAAGAATGTACAGGTGTCAGTGTAAGAAGTGTGAAGTGTATAAATGTATGGTGTCAGTGTAAGAACAGGAGTGAAATGCTCAAGATCATGAGGCTAAAAGAATGAAGCTGGAAGGAGGGGGAATATACAGAGACTTTTGTTCGATAACTGTCAAGTTATGCCTACGTATCCTCTCATGCAATGAGGAAGTCAGAACACCGTAGTTCGACCCAAAGAGACTGAAAGGTGAATTGACTGTGAATTGCTTACTTGTCTATGCTCAAGTGTATGATCTGTCTGGCACAGATGCAAACTGTCTTGCATTAGACGGAAGAAGCAAGTTCTCGTTTATGAGTGAATGAGATGAGAAAAGAATCCCGGAGGAGACGATTATTGTTTGTTTTTGAGTTTTCAGTCTTTTATTGCTTTTTGAAGTTTGTCATAAGTTAATGAGCTTAAGCCTAAACCAATGGATTTAGTAAACTCATCACATCTTCCCTCTGATCAGGGGTAGTGAGAATACCTTAAGTGTGAAGTCAGATTCTCACACTTAATCACCTTTGATGCAGGATTAAGATCATTAACCTACTTTGATTATTTAGATGTTTTTGGTGTTTTTGTTTAGTGTTGAGTAATGAGGTTAAGCCATAATCAGGGATTAAACAAACTCATTACACCATCCTAATAGAAGGATAATAGATGAGAATGTTTAAGCTGAGGAAAGCTCCTCAACTTAATCCATGATTAGGGATTAAACTCATGACAAAACAAGCCTTTGATTAAGTGGATTTTAGTTAATGATATGATGATGAAGTGAGTTTTATGATTTGTAAGACAACTTGAGGGGGACTTGTCCATTAACACTAGGGTTAGTCCTTCTTAACCAATTAAGGAAGAATTAGAACCCTAATGCAAGGCCCAAGTTACAAGTGTGATGTCTTGATGATTATTAGATGGATTGATTAAAGGAGTTAAACACATTAAGGGTTTAACACTTAGGATTAAAGTTATACACTCCATCCTAAGAGAAGGATGCAGGCATAAGCTTAATCACAAAGCCTTAAAGCCTTTAGGGTTTAGCTCCTGATTATGAGATGAGAAGAGAAGACTCAAAGAGATGACACAAAGGTAAAATCTAAGAGGGGAGACTAATCAAAACCCTAATTCATTGTCATGCTTGGTTGTTCCTAAGGTTGGTGAGGTTTACAAGAACAATCTTCAAAGGAGCCACCAGGAAGCAGATGAACAAGATCAAGAGAAGCAAAGTGACTTGCTTCATTCAAGAAGTCAAGTCACTTGAAGAAAGAAAGTGGGAGGAACAAGAATGATCAAGCTCAATCTCAAACACAAATAGAAATGCAGCAATGGATGCAAGAGAGATGAAAAGAAAAGTTATGAGAAGTGAAGGCAAATTCACTTCCCAAGTTTACTTACCACCTGAAATGTTAGCAAGGAATGCAATGCAATGCAAAATGGAATGAAATGGCATGATGCTAAACAAAACCAGAAGCATGTTGATGATGATAATGATGTTATGAGATGCTACAAGCATGAGGCAAGGCATGGAGATGTTCATACAAGATCATGGATGCAAATGAAACAAGCTTAGAAGCATGGATACACATGAAAAGTTAGGAAGCATACAAAGCATACAACATGGCAAATGCAAGATGCAATGATCAAAGATGCTTTCTACATGTCTTATGATGTAAAATGAATCAAATGGAGGCATGGAATGGCATGGCAAGTCATGTTATGCAAGAGAATGCAAGAGGTATGCAAATGAAAGCCCAAATTAGGGTTTATGAATCAAACATCAAACAAAAACCAAAAAAACAGAAGCAAACCCTAAGATAAAAAATGGAAAATGCCACCCAAAGAAACCCTAAACCTATGCTAAGCCAAAGTCCAAAGGGGAGGTCTCAACTCTTAACCAATCTCAAGATATGAATTTTCTAAGTTATTAGGGTTTTTAGGGTTCCTAAACAAAAGAAATGCCAAACAAATTGAAAATGAGGAATCAAATCAAGGCCATTTAATCCTAGAAACTACATGCTAAACACAATGCAATGCAAAAAGAATCAATGTCCAACTCTTCTCAAATAGGCAGAAATGAATTTTTGAACTTATGATCAAAATAATGCACCAAAAATGATTTAATTCAATGAAAAATTCTTAAAATGCATCAAGATCAAAAAAGAAATTTGGTTTGAAGATTGGACAATGTTTCTAAATGTCTTAGAACATTTCATGAATTTTTTTGTAATTTTTAAATACCTAAAAGTATTTTTAATTAATTAATTCCCATTAATCAATTAAAAATAATCTTTTAAATATTTAAAAATGCTTTTTTAATGATAAAAAATAAAATAAAAATATTTTTGTGTCATAAAAATTAATAAAACTCAGAGGAAAAAGTTTCATAATTTTTATGCATTTTTTGCTATTTTAAAATAAATATGCAAATAAAAGGAAATAAAATGAATTAAAAAACAAATAAAATGAAAGTCAAAGGAATGGAGGGATGAGATTCACTCTGGATTTGAATCTGTTGACTGCGCGCGTCATCCAAAGGTCCAGGTTAACTCTGATTAAATTATTTAAATTATGTTTAAATTAAGCTAACACGTGGATTAGGGCATAATCAAAGAGATCCAGGCCATTCACTAGCGCGCGGGAAGCAGCATCCAAGGGTCCAAGTTTAAAGTTCACTAATTAATGACAATTAGCCCTAATCACATTCAGGCTGCCGGAGAAGACCTCCGGTCGTCTTCTCCGGCGAGCAACTCCCCTGAAAACTTCCCAACTCACTCAAATCGTATCAAAAATGAAAACTAAGAACTGGGAAATGTTCCTTACACACTCACGAATCAAACCCCTCTCTCAAAACAAATTTATATTTCCTAAATAAGCTGAATCGAAGAGGATAAGAACTAGGGCACGCAAGCTTCAGAAGCAAATTAAATACTCAAATCAAAGCCATTTCCAAAACCAAAAGCACCAGGACACTCAGGGAGGCATAAGGAACAAGTTTATAACATGCAAAGTGATTTCTGGAAAAATAAATTTCAAGCTACCTGAGATTCGAAGCTTTCACTTTGATGACTTTCTGGCCACTTCTCCTTGTGCAATCCACTCCACTTGATCCCCAGATGATGTTTGAATGCTCAAGAAGAGTTTATGTTGGCTGGATAATGAGTTTCGAAAGTTTCTGCTCAAGCTTAGTCAGAAATGGCAATGGAGTTTCAGGCACTTTCAGGTCATCGTGAATGGTTGTTTAAGGTCCAAATGATGTGTGGAGAAGGTCTGTGGTGTTTGTTTTGATGTTTGTGAGCTAGGGAGGGAGATTCGAATGGAACTGCAGCTTGGGGTGAGAAATGGCTATGGGGTGTTCTGGTTGATTCAGGCTTGTGTTCTTGCTGGTTTCTACTCAATGATGTATGGTGAGTTGAATGGTGAAAATGGTTTTAGTGTTTCTTGGCTGGGCAGAGAGATTCGAAGACAAATGCAATGTGGTGTGTTTTTGTGAATGTGTTCAATGAATGAGTTTCAGCCTTGCCTTGTACATGAAATGGCTTGCAATTTTTCCACAAAAACCTCTCTCATTGGTCAGTTGACAAGACATGTCCTTTATTGATTGGTAAGTCACCTTTTGCAAAAAGTCCAATTCTTGTAAGAGAGGGCATGGGCTAAGCTCTAGCTAAGTACAATGGGCATGGGCTGCGCAGCATGATGTGTGTGTGAAGCTAGCTTGGTTCAGCAGCCAATGCATCAAGTTGGTGAGATGTGATCATGAGTTTTGCAACTTGGTGCTTTATGGTTCACATGAAAGAAAGCCTTGTTACATGAACCAAAACATGAGAAACCTTGGTCCAATTCTGACTTTTAAGGCTCATAGAATGTTTGTGTAATGGTTTGAAATGAATTAGAGGTCACAATTGACTTTGGTTCATGATTTTGCAAAATTTCCATTTGAGGCATGCCTTGAAAATCAATGATTTTTGCCAACTTTGTCACACCATAACTTTTGATCCAAGAAGTGTTTGATCATGTTCTTGTACTTTTTGAAAAGGGAAAGATGAGATCTACAACTTTCATGACCAAAGTTTTTCCATTTGAAGCATTTTTGGATCAAGAATCAAGGCTTGAAAAATGACCTAAAATGAAGCATTCTTGAAAAGTCAACTATGCCCAAAAAGTCAACATTTGCAAAAACCCTAAATTCTTGATTTTTGTGAACTTCAACCTTCCTCCATGATCAAATAAAGATCATATACACTCAAAATGATGAAGATCACCCATTGGTTGGGTCATTGGGGGCCTCAGATGCCCTGATTTTGCACTGACTTGTCTGAAAAGTCAACCCTTGATCAGATGACTTCCCCATGGAATTTCTTCATGAAAATTGATATGCATACTCCCTATACCATATAGAGATCAATGGAAACAAGAATGACCAAAAAATTTGGTGTTATGGCCTCTGAAACCAAAACCCTAATTTTCAGTCAACTGTGCAGTCAATCCTGGCTCTACATCCACTCAAACCCTAGTTCTTGTGATTCCTTTGCATCTTTGACTTTGTGAGGATGTAATATGATGCTTGAACACATGTAGACCCCTTTGAATTGATTGGTTGCCTCTGGAGTGGCTCAAGATGCCCTGAGATTGCTCAGATCACAAACCCTAGGTGCAGATGACTTAGAAACTATGCAGTGAATCAAAAATGAGATGTGAGATGATATGATTGAACTTATGCATATGAGAATGATCACAAGCCATGGTGTGGATGGGTGAGGGCAAATTTGGGGTGTTTACAAATATGAAACTCCATGTTACTAGTTATGTAACTTTTGGTGATGTAGCCAAAGGTGAAATCAAGGGGTTGGAAATCTGGACTGCTCAGGAGTCCCAAAGCTTCATGATGTGTTATTTGTTAAGGGGTTAACTATAAATCTAATTAGCATCAGTCAACTGTGTGATCAAGTCTTCAAAGTAAATTTCTCTAAATCTGAATGTCTTGTTACAGATGAGAAGAGTGAATTGATCATGATGGGAGTCAAATCTAAGGACAATTGCTATTTATGGGTTCCTTAAAATTCAAGTTATTCCTCCACATGTTTGATTTCCAAAGAAGATGAGGTTAAACTGTGGCATCAGAAACTTGGACACTTGCATCTAAAAGGAATGAAGAGAATCATATCTATGGAAGCTGTCATATGAATTCCAAAGCTCATAATTGAAGAAGGAAGAGTATGTGAAGAATGTCAAGTTGGAAAGCAGACTAAGATGTCACATCAGAAGATCCAACATCTTACTACTTCAAAAGTTTTAGAACTTCTTGGCGGAAAGAAATATGCCTATGTTGTTGTAGATGACTATTCTAGATACACCTGGATAAATTTCATCAGAGAGAAATCAGAAGCTTTTAATGTTTTTAAAGATCTTTGTCAAAGGCTTCAAAGAAAAAATGAAAGAAATGTTATTAGAATCAGACATGATAATTGGAAGGAATTTGAGAACAATAAATTTGCTGAATTTTGTTCCTCTGAAGGAATTTGTCATGAATTCTCCTCTCCCATTACACCTCAGCAAAATGGAATTGTAGAACGCAAAAATAGGACTCTACAGGAATCTGCTAGAGCCATGATACATGCAAAACAATAACCATATCACTTTTGGGTTGAAGCTATGAACCCTGCCTGCTACATTCATAACAAAGTTACTTTGAGGAAAGGTACTTCAGTTACTCTTTATGAAATATGGAAAGGAAGAAGACCCAATGTGAAATAATTTCATGTCTTTGGGAGTAAGTGTTGTATCTTGGTAGATCGTGAACAAAGAATAAAATTAGATCCAAAAAGTAATATAGGGATATTTCTGGGATACTCTACCAACAACAGATCTTATAGAGTCTTCAACTCCAGAACTAAAGTAATGATGGAGTTCATAAATGTTGTTGTTGATGATCAAAACTTGAATAAGGAAGTTGATGTCCTAGAAGATGTTAAAACATCTCAGAATGAAACACCAGCAAAACCTAAAGACAAAAGTATTGATGTACTACCCTTTGGTTCTAAGTCTGAAGCTAGTCAGGTTTACAAGGCTCCTTCTATCAGGGTTCAAAAATATCATCCTAAATATCTTATCATAGGAGATATTAATGATGGAGTCACTACTAAATCAAGAGAAATCATGTCTAACTCATGTTTTGTGTCAAAAATAGAGCACAAGAATGTTAAAGAAGCTTTAACTGATGAGTTCTGGATCAATGCTATGCAAGAAGATTTATGGCAATTCAAGAGGAATGAAGTTTGGGATCTGGTTCCAAAGCCTGAAGGAACAAATGTTATTGGAACTAAGTGGGTTTACAAGAACAAATCTGATGAAAAGGGAGTTGTTACCAGGAATAAAGCAAGATTGGTGGCTCAGGGATATACTCAGTTAAGGGAATTGATTTTGATGAGACTTTTTCTCCTATTGCTAGACTTGAATCTATAAGATTACTCTTAGGAGTCGCTTTCAGACTAAAGTTTAAGTTGTATCAAATGGATTCTAAGAGTGCTTTCTTGAATGGATACTTAAATGAGGAAGTTTATGTGGAACAACCTAAAGGATTCATTGATCCAAATTTACCTAATCATGTGTATAAGTTGAGGAAAGCTCTGTATGGATTGAAACAAGCTCCAAGAGCTTGGTATGAAAGACTTACCGAATTTCTTATTGATAATGGTTACAGAAAAGAAAGTATAGACAAGACACTCTTTGTTAAAGAAGAAGGATGAAAACTCATGATTGCTAAAATATATGTTGATGATATTGTTTTTGGTGGGATGTCTAATGAGATGGTCCAACATTTTGTCAAACAAATGCAGTCATAATTTGAGATGAGCCTTGTTGATGAGTTAACTTATTTCCTTGGTCTACAAATAAAACAGATGGAAGATTCTATATTATTATCTCAGAGTAAATATGCCAAGAATATAATAAAAAAGTTTGGAATGGAGAATTCTAGTCACAAAAGGACACCTACTCCTACTCATCTAAAGCTTTCCAAGGATGAAAAGGGTGTGAATATGGATCAAAGTCTATACAGAAGTATGATAGGTAGCCTATTATATCTCACAACAAGCAGGCATGACATTGTATTTGTTGTAGGTGTATGTGCTAGATATCAAGCTGAACCTAAAGTGAGTCACATAAATCAAGTAAAGAGAATTCTGAAGTATGTGAATGGCACAAGTAATTATCATATGCTATACTCACATGGATCCAATTCTATGTTAATTGGGTATTATGATGTTGATCGAGCAAGGTGTGTTGATGACAGAAAAAGCACATCTGGAGGATGCAATTTTTTTGGGAAACAATCTGATATCTTGTTTTAGTAAGAATAAAAACTGTGTCTCTCTATTTGCAGCTGGGGATGAGTAGATAGCAGTTAGAAGCCGTTATTCTCAGTTGGTTTGGATGAAGCAGATGCTGATAGAATATAATGTTCCACAAGATGTCAAGACATTATACTGTGACAACTTAAATGCTATAAACATCTCCAAAAATCCTATTCAATATAGCAGAACCAAGCACTTTGATATTTTTCAGCACTTCATTAGAGAGCTTGTTGAGGACAAGGTTGTAGCCTTAGAACATGTAGCCACTGATTTGTAACTGGCTGACATTTTTACTAAAGCTTTGGATGCTAATCAATTTGAGATTTTAAGGGGTAAATTAGGGATTTGTATTCATGAGGATCTATATCAATTAAGGTTGTGTGGGAATGTTATTCGAGTCATTTTAAGGCTCCAACTACAATCATTTCAAATATACCAAGTTTGCTTTTTCACACACTAACCTTATTTCGTAACCTATCTCACTCACTTGCGCCCTACTTTCAACAGAAAAAGAAATCGTTTTAGTCAGAAAACCTCCATTCTAAAAAACTTCAAGATGTCTCAACATACTCACTCATATTCATCAAGTGAATCCTCTTCATCTGATAGAGCTATTGATGTTACCCCTCTATCAATGGTGCCTTGTGTATACCCTAATCTCAAGAAGGCCATGACTGTGCATACAAGCAGTTCAAAAGATACCTCTGAAGGTAATGTTTCCACTCCTACTATTGATTTAGATAAAGGAATAAAAAAGTAATTTTGATGTTGATATGAGGATTATAAGGATTGTTTCTAGGGTTCTGAGTGAAAACCTCCAGGTTCGTGGCATCACTAGACCTCTGTCTCAAATAGCCCCTCCCTAAACTATTGATATTGCTGATATGAATGTTGATGTGGCTATGGCTAAGAAGGATAGATCTACTGAGAATCCTCGCAAACTGACCTCTTCTGGTTTGGAAGATGTCAGACCTAATGCTGCACTAGATGTTGTAACATCATCTGGTGTGAAGAATTCTGCTACTACAGATATTGTGGATGTTGACAACTTTCCCTATGATGAGGAATTGATCAAAAGTGTGAATCCTGGTATTGCCAAGAGATTAAAGAACAGGAAAGGAAAATATGTTGCTGATGTATCCCCTGCCAAGGACTGTATGAAGAAGTTAGTTGGTCCTCCTAAGTCTTGGAGCAAGGTAGTTACCAAGAAAAGAAAGATTGTTGTGTCTGATACTGTGTCAGACTATGATGTTGAAGATGATGTTCATGACATCATTCCTATGAAGAAAGCTGTAACTAAGAAGACTGCTGTTAGGGTCTCTGATGCTCAATTGGACAATATCTCCTTTCACTATGTTGATAGTGTGAAAAAATGGAAGTATGTGTACCAAAGAAGGTTGGCCCTTGAGAGAGATCTAGGAAAATATGCCTTGAATTACAAGGAAGTAATAAAGCTTATTTTTTTTGCTAGTCTCCTGAAAACTGTCACAGGTTTTGCTAAGTGCTATGAAATTATTGTCAATAAGTTCATAGTAAATATTTCTGAGGATTGTGGTGATGGAAAGAGCAAGGATTTTAGAAAAGTCTATGTTAGAGGAAAGTGTGTGGAATTTTCTTCTTATGTGATCAATAAGTATTTGGGAAGGAGTGTTGAAGCTCAACCTGAATTGGAAGTCATTGATAACCAGGTATGCAAGGAGATAAATGCTAATCAGGTAAAAGCTTGGCCTATGAAGGATAAACTCTCTACTAGCAAGCTAAGTGTAAAGTATGTTATTTTGCATAGGATTGGTGCTGCTAATTAGGTTCCTACCAACCACACCTCAACCATTGCAACTGGGTTAGGAAGATTTATTTTTGCTGTTGGGACCAAGGCAAAGTTTGATTATGGTATTTATGTCTTTGATCAGACTATGAAGCATGCATCTACCTTGGTTGTGAAGCTTCATATATCATTTCCATCTCTTCTATGTGGAATCATTCTTAGTCAACATCCTGGAATTCTGTGTGATACTGATTCTGTGTGCAAAAGAGACTCTACTTTGTCTCTTCACTACAAGCTTTTTAGTGGAAAACATGTTCCAGAAATTGTTGTGACATCTGCTAGGACATCATCTGAAAGCAAACCTACCACCACGTATGGTGTTATTTCTAAGCTCAAAGATGCTTGTAAGGAGCTAGATGAAGTGATTCAAGCTAGCACTACAAGGAAACTGAGGTTTGAGAAATTAATCAAGATGCTTGAACAGGCTTCTAGTGTTATTAATGTCGATAGGGTGGAAGATGATCCAAGTGGTGATGACAAGTATGGTTCTGATAATGATGATTCTGCTTCTAGGAGTTCTAAAACTGCTGCTTCTGACAATGGTGCTTCTACTGGTGAAGAAAAATTCTATTTAGTTTTTTTTTCTTTTTTATTCTTTGGGTTTTCTATTTTGGGTTTTGCCCTGGATTTGTTTGGCACCTTGAGTGCATGGTCTGTACTTGATATTCTGATATGATGTTTATTTCATCTTTCCTACTTTTGTATGTTTGACATATTATGGCTAAAAAGGGGGAGAGATACTAATTTAACTTGGAGCTAACCTAAACTGAGCTAACTTCGAGAGCTTAAAACTTATAAGAATTAAAATATCAGACTGGTTCTTGTTTGAGGGGGAGAACTGTTCTGTTTGGGTGATCTCTAACTGGACGTTCAAACCTATGCTAAAAAGACTTTGTAACATGACTGTGCAATCTAACTTTCTTCTGCTGCATTGTTCTCTATTTTTCTATGTTTTTCTGGTTATCTGGTTCTATGTTTGTTTTAGCCAAAATTTGCCAAAGGGGGAGATTGAAGGTTCTTAGTCTGTATGCATTTGTAGTAAAACATCAAGCTGACTCCTGGTGTCTTGTAGGATGTCTTTGACATGTCAGATAAGATGTCTTAACATCCGTCTTTCAGTTCTGGGACATCTTTATGCATAAAGATTTTATTTGATTCTTGCATATTTTTAGCAGGTGTTTGTTTCTGTGATTGGTTTAATAGGATGCGAAAGTCAATGAGGAATTATTTGATTAACAAAAGTTGTTATGTTTCAAATATTTGAAGATGTTATTGAATTATTAAGTTGTTATTTTTTGAGAAAATCATGGAATCATATCTTTTCATATATTTGATCTGATCGAATCCCATTCAGAATGTCTCTATTTATAGGATACAAAACCTAATTGTAATGTGTGCAAAATAGATTATTGTAAAGCATTGTGCTTTTGAGTGTTAGGGTTTGTATTATTTGTGAGCCACTCTTTTATCATTCTGATATTAGGGTTGGACTATTTTTGAGTTGTACTTTGTTAATCATCCATAAGCTTTGAAGTAGTGATGATTATGTGTTCTTGGAGTGTGTCTTCTATTCTTTGTACCTTGTGATATAATCACTGTGTGTGATTGAGGGGAAGCGAGAGGTGTCTCTTATATAAGGGTTCTTAGAGATAAGTTTTAGAACACCCCCTTTCTATACCCCCAAATAGCCAATTAAATCATTTAGGCACATGTTAAAATTTTCATCAGAGTATAATTGAACATGGTATAAAAGAGGCATGTCACATTATGTTTGAAATTGAAAACATACAACACCTACTCATTTAAAGATATGCAACGATGGGGTAGTTTTCAACATAGGAAATCAAATCCTAACACCCATATCTCCAAAGATATAATTACACAGCGGAAAAAAAAGTCAACAACATCAAACATATATATTTTCATTCATATATATATATATATATATATATATATATATACATATATATATATATATATATATATATATATATATATATATATATACATATATATATATATATATATATATATATATATATATATATATATATATATATATATATATATATATATATATATATATCAACAAGTTTGATTCCAACAACAATATTCATGTTTATACAAAACATCCATCCAACATATACATATACACAATGCATCACAAAAATGGAACTAAGCCAACCTAACTACCCGGTGCTACATATCAGAGCCGACCGACCAAAAGATGAAGACGAGCTTCACAAAAATTGCCATCCAGCAACCTACTCTGCAATGCCTCATAGAGCATCATAAAACAGCAGAAGGGTGAGAAACATTATCATAATAACATTGCATATAATTATATATCTCAACATATAATATACACATAAAACATATTCTCACCACAATTCATACCTCATCACCTATACACATCGCAACGTGTACACACACAATTCAAGCATGTTTATCATGCACCAATTCACTAATTCACATAAGCTTACGTTATTTATGTTTATTCCTCAATTATATTCATTCCGCATAAACATACGTCTAGCTATGTTTATTCAAACATTACATTACAATGTATAAATCACATACATATACATATATCAAACATGCATATATACCAACAAGTATGTTTCATCACACATACTATCATCTCCATAATACTCCAAATAAACATATGCACATTCATGTTTATTTCTGCATATCATAATTAAAATGATAAAATGCAACTCATAGAGACCGACACACGACTCTATGCAGATGCAAATGCGGTACCGACTCCACATTTCGGCAGGTTCACTCAGAAACCAAATGGAATCATCGCTTGTTACCTAAAGTAACCCCTCGTCGGGCACACGATGTTCCTCATTGCTCACACCCCACATGGGCACACAATGTTTATGGATTGCTCACACCCCACACGGGCACATAATCCGATTGCTCACACCCCACACGGGCACACAATCAATGTGAATAAATCACCCATCGCTCACACCCCACACGGGCACACGATGTTTCTGGATTGCCCAAACCCCACATGGGCACACAATCCGATCGCTCACACCCGACATGGGCACACGACCTTGTTGTAGTCATCGCTCACACTCCACATGAGCACACGATGCTACAACGGATTCACAAAGAATCCCACAACACAAGAATGCATACATTATGCTTACATGCAAAATGACACATAACATTCTTGAAAATGCATACATATTCACAATATAGTTATGCATTTCAGCTCATACAATTAGCATACATTCGCATTTAATTCAATCAATGTATCTACTTGCCAAACGGCCACAACACAACAATCAAATCCACAATTCCATAATTAACATAATTACATTTTATCGGAAAAGTCGGGTAAAAGTCGGCTAAACATTTCATTTCTTTGCATCATTGGTTCCTACACGTTTCTAGCTTCGAATCGACATAAGGATCACTAAAAACGGATACCCGAAACTAAAGCTACGGATTAAAACACATAACCCCTCAAAAACCTACAGGCTCGCTGAGCGCCCTCTGGCTCGCTGAGCGAGAATCACCCGGGAACTTTCGCTGAGCGAGGGATAGCTCGCTGAGTGACCACTGCAATTTCCAGAATTTCCAACAGCGTAACAGTCAACCAAAATGATCCCAAAACTCCTCTAAGCTCATACAAACATGATCAATGACATATTCTAGCTATCATACTTCGGCTATAACGATTTCCAACCGATTAATCCATGAATTTCTCACATTTTCTCTCAACCCTAACTATTCATCTTCTCTAACTTCTACCAAATCAAAAACCCACAAAGTCTAACATATACATAATCATATACAAGATTAAGATAACAATGTTTATCACCTTTACCTGATTATATCGTCTACACGGAGTAATCTTGATCAAAACCTAGTTTTTCCAAGTTTCCCTCTTTTCTCTTCTTTCCTTTTTCTTTCTTCTCTTTTTCTTTCTCTTCTTTACTAACTTTTTATTCTACTTTCTCCTACTCTCTTATATTCTTTTCTCTCTATTTCTACACTTAACTCTATTCTTTCTATTTCTTTCCAACCAAATATCATTTGCTCACAAAATACCAATTCTACTAATTTCTAACTTATCATTAATTAACAAATACCTAAAAAACCCTCCAAACCAATTTTACCCGAAAATTCACAAAATGGTAAAATCCCACAACATAACATATCATCACATTAATTCCTCAACATAAAATATCATCATGATAATTTTCACAAATAAAACAATTATCATACATATGAAACAAAAGACTCCACACAAATTTGTGAAAAATCGAATCGGGGCGTTACAACTCTCCCCCACTTTAGAAATTTTCGTCCTCGAAAATATTACATGATCCAAACAACTCCGGATACGACTCGCGCATCCTACTCTCCAATTCCCAAGTCATATTTCCTTCTACAGCGCCTCCCCACGCCACTTTCACAAGCGCAATATCCTTGCCTCTTAGCTTCTTAATTTCACGATCCAAAATCCTAACTGGCAAAGCTTCCACCGTAAGGTTATCTCTTACTTCAACCTCGTCCATAGGAATAACATGTGACGGATCCGGAACATACTTCCGAAGTTGCGAAACATGGAACACATCATGCAAATTCGAAAGATTCGGAGGCAATGCCACACGGTAAGCCACAACACCTACTCGTGCAGTAATCTGATACGGTCCAATAAAATGAGAAGTCAACTTCTTCGACTTCAAAGCACGACCCACACCCGTAACCGATGTAACTCTCAAGAACACATGGTCATCTTCCGGAAACTCAAGATCCTTCCTTCTCTTGTCATGATAACTCTTTTGTCTACTTTGAGAAGCTCTCATCTTCTCTCGAATAAACTTTATTTTTTCCGTTGTTTGTTGTACCATCTCCGGTCCAACTACCGTTCTTTCCCCGGTTTCATGCCAACACAAAGGTGTTCGACATCTTCGACCATACAAAGCCTCAAATGGTGCCATACCAATACTTGAATGAAAACTGTTATTATAGGTGAAATCAATCAACGCCAAATAACTATCCCAAACACCGCCTTGTTCTAGCACACAAGCACACAACAAATCCTCTAACGATTGAATTGTCCTCTCGGTTTGACCGTCCGTTTGCGGATGGTAAGCCGAAATCAATCTTAGCTTAGAACCCAAAGCCTTTTGCAAACTTTCCCAAAACCTCGATGTAAATCTAGGATCTCTATCCGATACAATACTCTAAGGAACTCCATGCAACTTCACAATCACAGAAACATAAATCTCGGCTAGCTTCTCCAAAGAATAACTAATATCAATCGGAATAAAGTGAGCAGATTTAGTAAGTCTATCGACAATCACCCAAATAGCATTATGGACTCTTTGCGTATTCGGAAATCCCGTAACAAAATCCATCGATATACTATCCCATTTCCATTCCGGAATATCCACCGGTTGCATCAAACCACTAGGCTTCTGATGTTCCACCTTAGACTTCTGACAAGTCAAACACGCATATACAAAATGAGCTACATCTCTTTTCAATCCGGACCACCAAAAGATCTTTTTCAAATATTGGCACTTCTTATTCGCTCCCGGATGTATACTTAAATTACTCCGGTGTCCCTCTTCCAATATCATCTTTTTCAACTCCTCATCATCGGGAATACAAATACGACCACGGAATCTCAAAACTCCAAAATTATCAACCTTAAAATCCTCATTCTCATTCATCATCAAGTCGACAAATTTCAAATCCAACTTTTGCTTTTCACAAACGGTTGCAAGAAAATCATTCGTAACACGTAGCATACCAAGTCTTATGCTTCTCGGCGTCATCTCGCAAACCAAACTCAAGTCTCTAAAATTCTCCAAAAGTTCCCATTCTCTTATCATCAATGCAAACATATGTAACAACTTACGACTCAAGGCATCGGCCACCACATTCGCCTTACCCGGATGGTAATTCAAACCAAAATCATAATCCTTCAAAATTTCTAACCATCTCCTTTGTCTCATGTTCAATTCCTTTTGATCAAATAAATACTTCAAACTTTTGTGATCACTAAAAACTTCGAACCTCGCACCATAAAGATAATGCCTCCAAATTTTTAGAGCAAATACCACGGCCGCTAATTCCAAATCATGCGTAGGATAATTCTTTTCATGCACCCTCAATTGTCTTGAAGTATAAGCTACAACTTTTACATCTTGCATCAAAACACCACCTAACCCAAACAATGAAGCATCACAAAACACCACAAATGGTTCCGTCGGATTCGGAAAAATCAAGATCGGAGCCGTTGTCAACCTTCTCTTAAGTTCCATGAAACTTTCTTCACAACGAATATCCCAAATGAAAGCCTTTCCCTTACAAGTCAACTGCGTTAACGGAAGTGCCAACTTTGAAAATCCTTCAATAAACCTCCGATAATAACCCGCCAAGCCTAAAAAGCTTCAAATCTCCGTAACCGATCTAGAAACTTCGCATTGCATTACCGCATCAATCTTGGATGGATCAACACTAATACCACCATCGGAAATAACATGCCCAAGAAAACTTACCTTCGATAATCAAAACTCGCACTTTGACAACTTAGCATACAATTGTTTCTCTTTCAAAATCTGTAACACAATCCTTAAATGCTCTTCATGCTCATCTTGAGACTTAGAATAAATCAAAATGTCGTCGATGAACACAACCACAAAAAGATCCAACTATTCATGAAAAATACGATTCATGTATTCCATAAACACACCTGGCGCATTAGAAACCCCGAATGGCATCACTGAATACTCGTAATGACCATACCGTGTCCTAAAAGCCGTCTTTTGAATATCCTCCTCTTTCACACGAATCTAGTGATATCCTGATCTCAAATCAATCTTACTAAAAACACGTGCGCCAACCAATTGGTCCATTAAATCATCAATCCTCAGAAGCGGATACTTGTTCTTAATGGTCACCTTGTTCAACTGTCGATAATCAATACATAACCACATACTTCCATCCTTCTTCTTTACCAACAATACTGGTGCACCCCAAGGAGAAAAACTCGGCCTAACAAACCTCTTATCCAATAAGTCATTCAACTGCTTCTTCAATTCTACCAACTCTAAAGCTGACATACGATACGGTGCCATCGAAATCGGTCTAGTACCTGGAACTAGATCAATAGAAAACTCAACTTCTCTTTCCGGCGGTACATCCTTAATATCATCCGGAAACACTTATGGAAAATCACACACCACTGGAAACCTACTTATCTCCACTTCACTTTCCACTGACCACAATGCAAACAAACCAAAAATTGAACTTCGTCAACTAAAAGTTTCTTCAACTCTTTCGTGGATAGGAAACTCTTTTCTTCATCATCATCCAAAGAAGGAAACCTTACTAACTTATGATAACAATCTATATGAACTTGATTAAATTGCAACCAGTTCATACCCAAGATCACATCCAAACCTTCCAACGACAAACAAACTAAATCCATAACAAAATCTTTACCATACATGGTCAAAGAACAACTTACACACACCAAAGAAGTAGTTACCGACCCTGAAGCAGGAGTCTCAATAACCATCTCACCACCCCAAGAAGACATAAACAAATTCAAACGCTTAGCGCACTCAAGATAAATAAACGAATGAGTCGCTCCCGTATCAATAATAGTAACTAAAGGCGTACTATTAATAAAGCATGTACCTTTAATCAAACGGTCTGCACTAGTAGTATCCTTCCCTGCTAATGCAAACACCTTTCCGCCCGCCTGAGCTTGCTTCGGCTTAGTACACTTAGTACTAATGTGACCAAGTTCTCCACAATTGAAACACTTCACAACATTCCTCCTACACTCGGTAGTAGCATGTCCAAGACCTCCACAATTTGAAAATTTCACAATATTCTTCCCACACTCAAAATACTTGTGGCCTCAATCGCCACACTTGTAACACTTAACGGGACCAGAACTCCCTCCACCAGATCTCCTATCGAAGTTTCCCCTATGTTTTCCCTTATCAGCGGGTGTCATATAAGGTCCACTTCTAGCTTGTTGCCTCCCTTTCCTCTCATTCACACTCTTGTAATGTGTAGAACGATCTTTGCTATCTCCTTCAAAGATTCTAGAACATTCAGTCAAATCTGAAAACCTTACAATCCTCTGATATCCCACAGCTTACTTAATCTCAGGACGCAAGTCATTCTCATACTTAATGCACTTAGAAAACTCAGCAGTAGCAGCAACATAATGAGGATGAAACTGAACCAATTCCACAAACTTAGCAGTATAGTCAACCACTGACATACTACCTTGCTTCAGCTCAAGGAATTCCATCTCCTTCTTTCCTTTCACACTCTCAGGGTAGTATTTCCCTAAGAACTCAGTACGAAAAACTTCCCAAGTTATCTCTTCATCATCCTCCTTAAGAGCTTGACTTCTACCGACCCACCAATCATCGACTTCTTCCTTCAGCATGTGAGAACCAAGTCTCACCTTACTCTCTTCAGCATAGTCCATGACTCTGAAGATTCTTTCAATCTCCTTCAACCAATTATGAGCACCATCAGGATCAAATCCTCCTTTGAAGACCGGCGGTTGATTCTTTCTGAACTCATCATTAGCATTCACATTCGGCGCTCCCTGGACCGCCCTAGCCATTGCTTCCAAAGCAGCAGCCATATCATTGTCGTTTCTACCAGCCATATTTTGATTGTTCCCAAAGACAACAACAAGATTAAATAAAAGTTCAATCATAACAACATCAAGACAGACACAACTGACTCGAACACTGGCTCTGATTCCACTTAATGTAACACCCCCTTTCTATACCCCCAAATAATCAATTAAATCATTTAGGCATATGTTAAAATTTTCATCAGAGTATAATTGAATTTGGTATAAAAGAGGCATATCACATTATGCTTGAAATTAAAAACATACAACACCTGCTCATTTAAAGATATGCAATGATGGGGTAGTTTTCAACATAAGAAATCAAATCCTAACACCCATATCTCCAAAGATAAAATTACACAGCGGAAAACAAATCAACAACATTAAACATATATATTTTCATTTATATATATATATATATATATATATATATATATATATATATATATATATCAACAAGTTTGATGCCAACAACAATATTCATGTTTATACAAAACATCCATCCAACATATACATATACACAATGCATCACAAAAATGACACTAAGCCAACCTAACTACCCGGTGCTACATATCAGAGCCGAGCGACCAAAAGATGAAGACGAGCTTCACAAAAATTGCCATCCAGCAACCTACTCTGCAATGCCTCATAGAGCATCATAAAACAGCAGAAGGGTGAGAAACATTATCATAATAACATTGCATATAATTATATATCTCAACATATAACATACACATAAAACATATTCTCACCACAATTCATACCTCATCACCTATACACATCGCAACGCGTACATACACAATTCAAGCATGTTTATCATGCACCAATTCACTAATTCACATAAACTTACGTTATTTATGTTTATTCCTCAATTCTATTCATTCCGCATAAACATACGTCTAGCTATGTTTATTCAAACATATACATTACAATGTATAAATCATATACATATACATATATCAAACATGCATATATACCAACAAGTATGTTTCATCATACATACTATCATCTCCATAATACTCCAAATAAACATATGCACATTCATGTTTATTTCTGCATATCATAATTAAAATGATAAAATGCAACTCATAGAGACCGACACACGACTCTATGTAGATGCAAATGCGGTACCGACTCAACATTCCAGTAGGTTCACTCAGGAACCAAATGGAATCATCACTTGTTACCTAAAGTAACTCCCCGTCGGGCACACGATGCTCCCCATTTCTCACACCCCACATGGGCACATAATGTTTATGGATTGCTCACACCCCACACGGGCACACAATCTGATTGCTCACACCCCACACGGGCACACAATCAATGTGAATAAATCACACATCGCTCACACCCCACACGGGAACACGATGTTTCTAGATTGCTCACACCCCACATGGGCACACAATTCGATCGCTCACACCCACACGGGCACACGATTTTGTTGTAGTCATCGCTCACACTCCACATGAGCACATAATGCTACAACGGATTCACAAAGAATCCCACAACACAAGAATGCATACATTATGCTTACATGCAAAATGACACACAACATTCTTGAAAATGCATACATATACACAATATAGTTATGCATTTCAGCTCATACAATTAGCATACATTCGCATTTAATTCAAGCAATGTATCTACTTGCCAAACTGCCACAACACAACAATCAAATCCACAATTCCATAATTAACATAATTACGTTTTATCAGAAAAGTCGGGTAAAAGTCGGCTAAACATTTCATTTCTTCGCATCATTGGTTCCTACACGTTTCTAGCTTCGAATCGACATAAGGATCACTAAACACAGATACCCGAAACTAAAGCTACGGATTAAAACACATAACCCCTCAAAAACCTACAGGCTCGCTGAGCGCCCTCTCTCTCGCTGAGCGAGAATCGCCTTGGAACTTTCGCTGAGCGAGGGATAGCTCGCTGAGCGACCACTGCGATTTCCAGAATTTCCAGCAGCGTAACAGTCAACCAAAATGATCCAAAAACTCCTCTAAGCTCATACAAACATGATCAATGACATATTCTAGCTATCATACTTCGGCTATAACGATTTCCAACCGATTAATCCATGAATTTCTCACATTTTCTCTCAACCCTAACTATTCATCTTCTCTAACTTCTACCAAATCAAAAACCCTCAAAGTCTAACACATACATAATCATATACAAGATTAAGATAACAATGTTTATCACCCTTACCCGATTATTTCGTATACGTGGAGCAATCTTGATCAAAACCTAGCTTTTCCAAGTTTCCCTCTTTTCTCTTCTCTCCTTTTTCTTTCTTCTCTTTTTCTTTCTCTTCTTTACTAATTTTTTATTCTACTTTCTCTCACTCCCTTATATTCTTTTCTCTCTATTTCTACACTTAACTCTATTCTTTCTATTTCTTTCCAACCAAATATCATTTCCTCACAAAAATACCAATTCTACTAATTTCTAACTTATCATTAATTAACAAATACCTAAAATACCCTCCAAACCAATTTTACCTGAAAATTCACAAAACGGTAAAATCCCACAACATAACATATCATCACATTAATTCCTCAACATAAAATATCATCATGATAATTTTCACAAATAAAACAATTATCATACAAATGAAACAAAAATTTGGGAAAAATCAAATCGGGGCGTTACAAGTTTCATTGGGTAGTGATTAAGTGAGGAGTGTAAATTGAGTGGTTTAACTCTGAATTGATACTACTAATAATGGATTTCCTTCCTGGCTTGGTAGCCTCCAGAGTAGGTGTGATTGTACCGAACTGGGTTAACAATTCCTTGTGTTATTGTTTTTTTTTTGTTTTATGTTTTATTAACCTTATCAATATTTAGATATTAATGTCGTGACATTCATATCTGATACCAGAATTTCAACATTGAAAGCATCATTATTGATCATGTGAAGGAGAAGATAGTTTGTGCATAGACTGATAATGTTCGACACCTTAGAAACATAACTACCAACAAATTTGAGTCGACACATGCTACTTTGAAAAATTGGATAGGAAATAATAAAGGGATTTGTGTCGAGACTGAGACTCCACAAACCACATGATTAAAAACCAACATAATGAGATACATATAACTTTTGGTCGGAGCATAACTGTATTGAAACATCGATTTTAAAGATAACATTATTTATTCTCAGTTGGTTGGCAACATTTCTCGGGCAGGGTTGAACTATATTTTTCACGAGGCCAAACGAGCTAAAAATGTAGGCTCCGATAGCGCAAAGTGTGGTTGCACTATTGTTAAAACATATTGTCTCCCATGTGCTTGTGTTATTGCTAAAATATTGAAACTAGGTGAGCCAATAAGACTGGACGAAGTTTTTTCTCATTGGAAAAGACTTAAGTTTGAGGATGATGGTTTCATGGAACGAGGTAAACCAAATATCTCTATTTTGACAAATGGGAAGTGTAGTGGTAAAATCAAGAGTGTAAGATACGGGTTAACTTAACTCAAAGTAAACAGAGTCGCCACCGCACTTTTGTTTTATTCCAAAA
Organism: Lathyrus aphaca; assembly: GCA_963966055.1. Lineage (NCBI taxonomy): Eukaryota > Viridiplantae > Streptophyta > Magnoliopsida > Fabales > Fabaceae > Lathyrus > Lathyrus aphaca. The sequence goes on from OZ014524.1 coordinate 232,771,991, forward strand.
GAAAAAAGAAAAAAAAGAGCGAATAAATTCTAATGAATCTAAAAGCAAAAAGCTAAAAGAATCGAGTAGAGAACGGGTAAGGGGTTGGTTACAAAATGGGAAGGTTTTAAGCACCCACAATGTTCGTGGTACTCCACTGGATCCCTATGAAAAATTTATTGTTTTTGGTTTGAAAATAATTTTTTAAAAGAGATTGAAGAGATGAGAACAAAAATGTTTTTTTTAATAAATGTTTTTGTGTTTGACGAGACGTTTATATCATGCCTACTGTCGCGGTGAGAATCGGATATCAAGCTATCAATTAACTTGTATCGCAAATCATAAAATTCACCACCGAACTTTAATTTATCCAAGGGAAGGGAAAAAGATCGTAAAAACCCTAAATGAGGAGAAACTAGGTTCGGGGGTTGATTATACCTAGGGAAGGTGTTAGCATCCTAAGCATCCGCAGTATCCTACGGGAACCTCTTGTTAATATTTGTGTTATTGTTATTTATTGCTTGCTAAAATTAAGGGAACCTAAGGCTTTTATTTCTAATGGTGCTCGCACAACATCGCATCGATGCCTACGTATCGGGTATAGAATCAGAGCACTCGTAGTTCTCCTGGCGATTAACGAACACTTGGTTACGCTCAAGGTTCGCGGGGGAAGGTAAGTGTTATGGCAAACACTCACGTGACTTTAGCAAAGTCACCAAAAGTTGTAAAATAAAAAAAAAATCCTAATGGCTAAGGTTGAAAAGGAACTAGGGATGGCTAAACTTCCTATGACATTGAGTCAACTGCAGGAGTTCTTTCCCTTTGGATTGAAATGATAAAAGCAATACTGTAAATGGGTGCAAGCTCCTAATACTAAAGAAAATGTTGCTATTTGCAAATGAAATGGAATGAAAAAGTAAAATAAAGTAAATGGAAATGTACAAGGCAAATGGGGTAGGGCTACGGTCAAAAAGTCAGAGTTATGTATCAATGTCAAGTGAACGAATGAACAAGAAAGAAACGTTAGTTCTAACTAAATGAAAATCTTTTTGATATTTTAAATATTTAACAAAACAATTAACAAACTAAAAGAAATCACAATTTAAAAATAAATAATTAGCATTTTTGGATTTTTATGGAAACATATATATTTTTTATTTTTTTTTAATGAAAATAAATAAGTAATTAAAATACTTAAAATTTAATATTTTTTGGAAGTTATTTTTTTTATAAATGAATACATTGTTTTTTTTATTTTCGGAATATTAATGGAATAACGTTCTTAATTAATTGTCTTTGGACCCATAAGTAAATGAGAAAAACCAAAGTGTATATATATTCACAAATAAAATGAAATAAGTATGCATCTACCAAACTAATTAAAGTGTGTAAATATTTATTAATAAGAAATAAAACTTACAGTATCAAACCAAACTTATAAAACCAAACTTTTATATATATACTAAAAAAAAAAGAAACCAACATTATATATAACTTGAAACAGTACGATATATACATACTAAACAAACCTATATTATGCATGGATAAATATTATATAATTTGAAAAAAAAAGGAGTATATATAACTAAAAAAAACATAAGTATATATATATATATATATATATATATATATATATATATATATATATATATATATATATATATATATATATATATATATATATATATATGTGTGTGTGTGTGTGTTGAAATGTGAGATGTGTATATATATATCAGTAGAAAAACTATATTATAACCATGTATGTGCATTAAAGTAAGACAAGGCAAATGTTTACGTTACGAAATGAAGTTCTTACTGTTTGTTTTTTTTAGAAAAGTATTTGGTGCTTTCTCTCTCTCACGATGTCGCGTGAATTTCCGTCTGCTCGACGTGATTCCCTTCCGCCCGTTTTGCTCCACTGCTGTTATGTTTGTGTCTTGCTTTTCGTTTTGCTCTCGTCACGGTTCGATGTTGTGTGGAACAATGGTTGTAGTAGTAGTAGTAGTTGTTGTTGTTGTTGTAGGTGGAGTGTTATGCGGTTTGTGAAGGCTATGGTGTGATGTTGCTGAGGTTAATGCTTGGACAGTTTGAATATGGAAGCAATGATGAAGGGTGTTTAATGGTGAGTTTTGGTGGCTTGTGGTATATGGTCAAGATGAAAGGTGATTCAAGTTGAGTTAGAAAATGGTGTTAGAAGTGATGTATTTTTATGTTAAAAGTGATGACTTTAATGATTAAAAAGAATGGAAGAAGAAAGTTTGTCAAAGAAAATGAACATGTTGATGAGTTATGGATTTAATGGTTTTGGAAAAGAGATTTTAACATGGTTTTGTAGGTATTTTTATGGAATTTATGGAGTTAATGGATCTTTGTATGGTGATAAAGATGATGTCTACATGAAAGGTTATGAGTTTGATGAAAGTTGGTGGAAGAAAAATGAAAAGGGAGTCCTATTGTTAGTAGGTGTTGTTGTGTTTATATGAAGAAGAGGGAAGATGGTGGATGTAAGGGGTGCATGTACAGTAGTATGAAGGTACGTCTTGTCTATAGTGATGAGTGTTTTGTGATATATGAAAGAAATAAAATGTAAAAGTGGGTGAAGAAGTTTATGTATTGTGGTTTGTATTGGAGTCAAAATGTAATAAGAAAATGGTTTTTTTGGAAAACGAAGGAGATATTGTGGTGATCTTGTGTACAGAGAGAGGGTATTATGTTTTTTCTTTTCTTTGGGGACCGCTCCCTGCTCGCTGCAAGTAGTGGTCTCCTTTTTTCTAAAAAAAATCTTTAGTCTATGAAGAGAAAAATAATAGGAGGGTACAAAATTTTTGTCTGGTAATGAATGATGAGTCACTTTCTATGTACAGATTGTAGTCGTTACAATGCATATATATGGAGCAACAAAACAAAATTTTTTTATGATACTTAATGAAGAATGTAAAAATAAAATTTTAAATATTATAAAATAAAAAATGTAAAAATAAAATTAACAATAAAATAAATCTAAATTAAAAATCTGATTTAAATGAAATAATTATCAATTAATTAAAAAAAACCAGTTTAAAACGGATACACTATCCGGTACCAAAGTTGCCAAAAAAAATAAAAAAGAATGCACCAAAATGACCAACACCAAATATACGTATTGAAAAAATACAGCGTTTGATCAAATTTTGAAATAAGTAGACCGATTAAAAGGCACAGCTGATCAAAGTGCGACTGAAAAAGTTTCTGAGAAATTAAAATGAGCACATCATATTAAAATATGTGAAACACAAATTAATATAATTGATGTTTGCAAGCTCGATTTTTTTCGTCCATTAATTTGCACAGTTGATTTTTATTTTGACTGAATCGACAGTAAATCTAACAAATGTATTTTGGCTGATAATTCGGGCATTATGCATGATGAAAAGTATATGATATGCGATGCAGTCGATGCAAAGTGAAAATACAGTCAGATAAATGAATTTGGCGATTCAGGGTAAAAATTAGGGTACCACAGTTGCCCCTATTTAAATAACTTTACCAGATGGCATGAATGACGATAGACACTCAGGCGATCAGGGTGAAAGGTATTTAAATATAGAAATAACCGGAAATTGCCCCTAAATGCGATGTTATGCTGGACTACAAACTATCTAACTCTGTAACAATTATGCAACGAATGATGCTTATGGTATGAATGATTAGAATGAGATAAAACGACGGCCACAAGCCAAGACTCACTGAGGATGACATACACTGGGGATAAAGAAGCGAAAACGGGGAGTATTCAAAGTGACAAATCAACAGGTTCAAGTGTAACTGTTGACACTAAGAATAACAAAAGACGGGAACAAAAGGAAATCCAACGCGTTGGATCAACGAACACAGACAAAACAAAATAAAATTCAAAGTGACTGCATAGTGGCTCAATGCGACCAACTGACACTAAGAATACAAATAAGACAAGGCAATAAAACGAAGTGGTAGACCAATGGCTCTATGCGACCAATTGACTTTGAGAAATAAAAGGCAACAACATATTCAAAGTGAATGCGCAGCGGCTCGATGCGACCAACTGGCACTAAGATTACAACAAAATAAACATTCAAAGTGAATGTGCAGCGGCTCTATGCGACCAACTGACATCACGAATAATCAACAAAAATATTCGAAGTGAAAATGCAGCGGCTCGATGCGACAAACTGACACTAAGGATAGTAACAAAGAAGAAACAACGTCCATGGATTGGATTGGACGAAGTGGAATAAAAATTGAAATCCATGGATTGTATTAGATGACAAAGAAAAAAGACAACGTCCATGGATTGGATGAAGTGGAATGGAAACTGGCATCCATGGATTGTATTGGATGACAAAGAGGAACAACGTCCATGCATTCGATTGGACGAAGGTAAAGTAAGAGATTTTCAATCATGGCTTTGAAAAAAGGCAAGACATCCAATCATAGCTTTAGACAAGGGACACGATATCTAAGAATGGCATTGGATAAGGTGAGAAATGATTTTTAGGAATGACACTGAAGTTAAAGGCATATCATTGTATCCAAGAATGGCACTGGAGGTAAAGGCAAATCAATATACATGAATGACACTGGATATACATATAAAATTTCAGGAATGGAACTGAAGGTAAAGGAAAATCACTGTATCCAGGAATGACACTGGATATACCGATAAAACTTCCAGGAATGGCACTGAAGGTAAAGGCAAATCACTGTATCCAGGAATGGAACTGGATATACCGATAAAACTTCCAGGAATGGCACTGAAGGTAAAGGAAAATCACTATATCCAGGAATGACACCAGATAAAAAGATAAGACTTTCAGGAATGGCACTGAAGGTAAAGGAAAATCACTATATCCAGGAATGAAACTGAATATACAGATAAAAAATTCAGGAATGGCACTGAAGGAACAAGATATCCAGGAATAGCACTGGAGGTAAAGAAGATATCCAGGAATGAAACTAGAGGAATAAGACAAAGACCCAGGAATAGCACTGGAGTGAAAGAATATATCCAGGAATGAAACTGGAGTGAAAGAAAGGTAAGTTTTTGGTATGCGCCAAATAAGTTGGTCTTTGACTATAAGGTAAGGTGTTGACCACAACATGACCTATGAAAATGAAAATGAGGATAAAATACATTGTTATGCATATTATATGAACTTGTTATGATTTATGATCAAATGCATGTAATGCAAATGCTGACACCAAGGCTTGACTCTTTTATGGAGATGACAAGATTGGAAAACTGATTCTTCAACACTGTGAGATCACTATTATTCTTCTCAGGGGCTAAAGATGTTGATGTTGAATAGTTCTTTGCCACACTGATAAATTGTACCAAGTTGATGATCCTTGGAGAAGGGATGAAAAGTTTCTTTAGGGATTCTTCCAATGAATTGCCTTATGATGCACTTGGAAGCTTGCCTTAGTATGAGTCTAGTAAAATCTTCTAGAAAAACCAACTCTGAGATGGACTTTCACTGAACAACAACCTTGCCCTGATTCTCAACATGGTCTAGAAGGAACTTACCCCTGATAGGACCACCAGCCCAGTTCTTCATTGTTTGAAAATTCCTTGCTAGAAAAGATAGTTTGCGAACAAAAACATTTATACAATCATGGTAATTAAAAGCAAATGCAACTTTGAAATCAAAATCATTGTTGGAAGAAAAGCAAATGAATCACTAGTCAAAACACGGCGGTTTATGGCATTCAAAGTGAAAGCTAAAGCAAAGATATGTACAAAACAAAATGACTTGCAAAGATATTTTTGGAGTCAGTTTACGCAACCTTACCGTAGCATGCTTTTCAGAATAACCTTGCCTCAATTAGGTCTTTTAAGGGTTGTAATGTGGCCTGGTTCACGGTTTATGAAACAAAGGATAAAGGCTCAAAATTGTGTTTGTACCCACCCTTCTTCGTGATGAATCTCCAGTCCTACATTCAGTTAAATCTACACACATTTATCTTGACAATGTAAGGGTAAAGATGATGATTTGATATTCACTGGAAATGACAATCATTTTATTTGGCTTTGATGGATGTTTGTAGTGACCCATCGATTTTGGACATGGCGGTCACTAAATCTTGTTTGTTTGATGTTGAAGGTTTGAGGGCCTCTTTTGCTTGATTTTCTTTTTGAACTGGTCCCTAACTTTTGCCTAAGTCCTTTTTTGTGTTTGACTTAGCGGGATTTTTATTTTTTTTGTTTTGTATTTTTTGAAATATTGAAAGTTATGACTGCCAAACCATTGGTTGTAATGGATCATCTTGTAATTTGAATGTGTAAACAAAATAACTGAACAACTACCCTGCCCCAGGTTAAGCATAAAGGTCTAGATCCGAAAGGAACTCTTACTTATAGGCTCGAAGTGGCGAACTAGGGATTAACTCCTTATCTCTCCAGTGTTTGGGAATTGAAACAATGCCTGTACATCATCGACAAGATTTTATCCGAAAGCAAACCACAATAGCTATGGGTATTTATTTTCATCATCCTCCCTTAAACATTTGCATAATCAAAAGTTTTGAACAAAAGGTATATATATTTTTTGAAATAGAAAGCATAAAGACATAAATAAACAGATGAACTGAATTCAAAAGATTGCAAATGCTCATTTAATTAATCAAAGAAGTACAAACATAATTGAAAGAAAACTGCTTAGAAAAATACAAGGAAAATGAAAACATAAAGGAAACAAAGGCCTAGTGACTAATCAGTAAACAAGGATGAGCTGTCCTGTCTTGAAACACTGGCTTTAGGGAGAACTGGTTGAAGTTGATTGAAGCTTCAAGTGGCATGCCTTGGCAAAGGATTGTCCTTGACACTTGGATTAGGATCACTGAAGGAGAGGATCTTGTCTCTGATCAACTCTTTCACTCTTGTCTTCAAAGCAAAACAATGTTCCAAATCATGGCCCGCTCCACCCTGATGAAATTCACAACGAAGATTTGCCCTATAGCCTGGTGGGAGAGGATCTGGAGGAGGAGGCATAGGTCTAGTGGTTATCAAACCTTTCTGAACCAAACCAGGATATAACTTAGTGTACGTCATGGGAATAGGGTCAAAGTGAACCCTATCACGATTCTGAGTTTGTCCAAAAGTCGGACGTTGAGGAGCTCTAGCTGGTTGAGCAACAATCACAGGAGCAACAGCAGCAACGTAAGCATGATTATCATGTTGAGCCTTGTATTGAGGTCTTCTACCCACAGCTAAAATAGCATTGGTCTGATCTTCCCTCTTCCTTTGGAAATTCCCAAAAGGTTTTTTTGTATTGTTGGAAGACTCAGCAACGGCTTTGGACACTTTACCATTCTTGATTCCTTCTTCAAGTCTTTGTCCAATGGTAACCAGGTCAGTGAAACTGGAAGAGACACTTCCGATCATCTTTTCCCAATAGAAGGGAGCCAATGTATCCATGAACATACCAGTCATTTCTTTCTCAGCTAGAGGAGGTTCAACCTGAGATGCCAACTCTCTCCAACGTTGAGCATACTCCTTGAAGGATTCCCTCTCCTTCTGAGACATATTCTGCAATTGACGGCGATCAGGTGCCATGTCCAAGTTGTACTTGTATTGTTTCATGAAAGCATCACCCAAATCCGCCCAACTATGGATACGATCTTTCTCAAGTCCCATGTACCACTTCATAGAGGCACCGCTCAAACTGTCTTGAAAACAATGAATAAGCACTTTGTCGTTCTTAGCGTAAGCAACCATCTTGCGACAGTACATCGTTAAATGGAGTTTTGGACAAGTGTGCCCCTTGTACTTCTCAAACTCTGGAATCTTGAACTTGGAAGGCATGACAAGGTTGGAAACCAAACACATGTTGCTTGCATCAATGTCGAAGAAGTCATTACCCTCTACAGCCCTTAGTCGTTTGTCAATAGCTCGATATTGCTCACAGTCGACTTCAGGTTCAACATAATCTTCATGATCATCACCTTGAGCACAGGCAGCATGGTACTCATAGGGAACTGGGCCAGTATGAACCACTGGTCTAGGTTCAGTAAAAACAGGAACTTGCAAAGCGGGTCTAGACGCCTGACCGACCATAGAAGTAGTAACATGAGGTGGAGAGTAGTTGTGTGGCAAACCAAACTCCGGCCAAGTTGAAGGTGGCAACTGAGTAGATTGAGGTTCGACAATAGCGTTTTCAACCTCTTGGATCACTGTCCTCTGAGGTGGCTCTCCTCTGGCAATCAAAACTTGAAGCATTTCAGTCAGCTTCGTCACACTCGTCTTTAACTCCTCAATTTCCATTCGGACCTCAGCATTATGAACCTCTTGTTCTGACATCTTGCGTCTACGGTACGCTCTGGTTCTGTATCGGCTACGAAGAATCAGCTTGACGGTTGATAGATGACTGAAAGACAGAGACAACTAGAATGAGGTGACAGACAACTTGTATGCATGAATCAATGCAAATGATGCAAATGATATACAAGGTCATGCAACACAGGATGCAATTACATGCAACAAGATCAAAGGTTCGAGATCATATGCGTGGAGTCTGGGTAAAGAACCAACCACAAGGTGCGTACTAGGGGTAAAGTACCTACACAACGGGTTCTAAGAGTTCCCAGAATCACTGGCCCATCTTTCGGATATTACCGACTTCCCGACTCAACTCGGTAATCAATAATATTCTTAAGAGAGTCTCATCTGAGTGTAGCATCGCGTATCAACTATTTTGGATTTACACCCACATAGTCATCGCACTACATCCTAAAAAAAGGCCAAGTGGGGTAAATGGGTTCTACGGTCCTCAGCATTAACGGCTCTCAGGTCGAAAGTAGTAATGTTTTCACGACTGAACTCGATCAACAAAACTATATCCGAGGAGGCCTCTGCTGAGTGGTGGATTCTCGATTCAGCTTATTTGGGACTCAACTCCCTATAAGCCTACTCGAATATACCACAGTCCTATCATAAGAGCACTCAAGTCCGGGTTAGACTTATCTCACCACACATGTATCGTCAAACCCTGAAAAACAGAAAAAATCCAGACAGATAGCAAATAATAATAACACAAAACACAGATAAAACAAGTTAGGCTTAACCCTCTTGGGGTGTCCCCAGTGAAGTCGCCATTTCTGTCGCGGTGAGAATCGGATATCAAGCTATCAATTAACTTGTATCGCAAATCATAAAATTCACCACCGAACTTTAATTTATCCAAGGGAAGGGAAAAAGATCGTAAAAACCCTAAATGAGGAGAAACTAGGTTCGGGGGTTGATTATACCTAGGGAAGGTGTTAGCATCCTAAGCATCCGCAGTATCCTACGGGAACCTCTTGTTAATATTTGTGTTATTGTTATTTATTGCTTGCTAAAATTAAGGGAACCTAAGGCTTTTATTTCTAATGGTGCTCGCACAACATCGCATCGATGCCTACGTATCGGGTATAGAATCAGAGCACTCGTAGTTCTCCTGGCGATTAACGAACACTTGGTTACGCTCAAGGTTCGCGGGGGAAGGTAAGTGTTATGGCAAACACTCACGTGACTTTAGCAAAGTCACCAAAAGTTGTAAAATAAAAAAAAATCCTAATGGCTAAGGTTGAAAAGGAACTAGGGATGGCTAAACTTCCTATGACATTGAGTCAACTGCAGGAGTTCTTTCCCTTTGGATTGAAATGATAAAAGCAATACTGTAAATGGGTGCAAGCTCCTAATACTAAAGAAAATGTTGCTATTTGCAAATGAAATGGAATGAAAAAGTAAAATAAAGTAAATGGAAATGTACAAGGCAAATGGGGTAGGGCTACGGTCAAAAAGTCAAAGTTATGTATCAATGTCAAGTGAACGAATGAACAAGAAAGAAACGTTAGTTCTAACTAAATGAAAATCTTTTTGATATTTTAAATATTTAACAAAACAATTAACAAACTAAAAGAAATCACAATTTAAAAATAAATAATTAGCATTTTTGGATTTTTATGGAAACATATATATTTTTTATTTTTTTTAATGAAAATAAATAAGTAATTAAAATACTTAAAATTTAATATTTTTTGGAAGTTATTTTTTTTAGAAATGAATACATTGTTTTTTTTATTTTCGGAATATTAATGGAATAACGTTCTTAATTAATTGTCTTTGGACCCATAAGTAAATGAGAAAAACCAAAGTGTATATATATTCACAAATAAAATGAAATAAGTATGCATCTACCAAACTAATTAAAGTGTGTAAATATTTATTAATAAGAAATAAAACTTACAGTATCAAACCAAACTTATAAAACCAAACTTTTATATATATACTAAAAAAAAAAGAAACCAACATTATATATAACTTGAAACAGTACGATATATACATACTAAACAAACCTATATTATGCATGGATAAATATTATATAATTTGAAAAAAAAAGGAGTATATATAACTAAAAAAAACATAAGTATATATATATATATATATATATATATATATATATATATATATATATATATATATATATATATGTGTGTGTGTGTGTGTGTGTGTGTGTGTGTGTGTGTGTGTGTGTGTGTGTTGAAATGTGAGATGTGTATATATATATCAGTAGAAAAACTATATTATAACCATGTATGTGCATTAAAGTAAGACAAGGCAAATGTTTACGTTACGAAATGAAGTTCTTACTGTTTGTTTTTTTTAGAAAAGTATTTGGTGCTTTCTCTCTCTCACGATGTCGCGTGAATTTCCGTCTGCTCGACGTGATTCCCTTCCGCCCGTTTTGCTCCACTGCTGTTATGTTTGTGTCTTGCTTCTCGTTTTGCTCTCGTCACGGTTCGATGTTGTGTGGAACAATGGTTGTAGTAGTAGTAGTTGTTGTTGTTGTTGTTGTAGGTGGAGTGTTATGCGGTTTGTGAAGGCTATGGTGTGATGTTGCTGAGGTTAATGCTTGGACAGTTTGAATATGGAAGCAATGATGAAGGGTGTTTAATGGTGAGTTTTGGTGGCTTGTGGTATATGGTCAAGATGAAAGGTGATTCAAGTTGAGTTAGAAAATGGTGTTAGAAGTGATGTATTTTTATGTTAAAAGTGATGACTTTAATGATTAAAAAGAATGGAAGAAGAAAGTTTGTCAAAGAAAATGAACATGTTGATGAGTTATGGATTTAATGGTTTTGGAAAAGAGATTTTAACATGGTTTTGTAGGTATTTTTATGGAATTTATGGAGTTAATGGATCTTTGTATGGTGATAAAGATGATGTCTACATGAAAGGTTATGAGTTTGATGAAAGTTGGTGGAAGAAAAATGAAAAGGGAGTCCTATTGTTAGTAGGTGTTGTTGTGTTTATATGAAGAAGAGGGAAGATGGTGGATGTAAGGGGTGCATGTACAGTAGTATGAAGGTACGTCTTGTCTATAGTGATGAGTGTTTTGTGATATATGAAAGAAATAAAATGTAAAAGTGGGTGAAGAAGTTTATGTATTGTGGTTTGTATTGGAGTCAAAATGTAATAAGAAAATGGTTTTTTTGGAAAACGAAGGAGATATTGTGGTGATCTTGTGTACAGAGAGAGGGTATTATGTTTTTTCTTTTCTTTGGGGACCGCTCCCTGCTCGCTGCAAGTAGTGGTCTCCTTTTTTCTAAAAAAAATCTTTAGTCTATGAAGAGAAAAATAATAGGAGGGTACAAAATTTTTGTCTGGTAATGAATGATGACTCACTTTCTATGTACAGATTGTAGTCGTTACAATGCATATATATGGAGCAACAAAACAAATTTTTTTTATGATACTTAATGAAGAAGCAATACTAAAAAGAGCTATAACAAATTTTAAATATTATAAAATAAAAAATGTAAAAATAAAATTAACAATAAAATAAATCTAAATTAAAAATCTGATTTAAATGAAATAATTATCAATTAATTAAAAAAAACCAGTTTAAAACGGATACACTATCCGGTACCAAAGTTGCCAAAAAAAATAAAAAAGAATGCACCAAAATGACCAACACCAAATATACGTATTGAAAAAATACAACGTTTGATCAAATTTTGAAATAAGTAGACCGATTAAAAGGCACAGCTGATCAAAGTGCGACTGAAAAAGTTTCTGAGAAATTAAAATGAGCACATCATATTAAAATATGTGAAACACAAATTAATATAATTGATGTTTGCAAGCTCGATTTTTTTCGTCCATTAATTTGCACAGTTGATTTTTATTTTGACTGAATCGACAGTAAATCTAACAAATGTATTTTGGCTGATAATTCGGGCATTATGCATGATGAAAAGTATATGATATGCGATGCAGTCGATGCAAAGTGAAAATACAGTCAGATAAATGAATTTGGCAATTCAGGGTAAAAATTAGGGTACCACACCTACATACCCACAATGTGAAATGTAAGATCAAAACCCCGTACTTCGTAGTACAAATAGTGATAAATTAATGTGTTGGATTGATTTTAAAATGTAAAAATAAGTCATCATTCTTTAGAGAATAATTCCGCTAGAAAGAATGAATCATATCTAAACATGTGAAAATGGTTAAAAGGAAAGGTGCGTGAGGGCACAAAAAGGATTGAATGAGTTTTGCATCTTTTGAAGTCTTTTGAAAAAGGTGTCAATATGCTTATGTGGTTTAGCATTTATTAAGAAATGAAATTGAAAGAGTAAAACCTCTTGATCAAAGTCAATGCTTGATTATGAAAGTGGTGAGAATTTGAAAACAAAGAAGTTTTGAAAAGAGGGAGAAGTTTTGAAAATTAAAAAAGGGGAATAGATGAAGCGGGTATCCTAAGACTTAAGTAAAATCTAAAGTAAGAACAATCTAACCGCACGACGAACATTCTTCAAAGCATAAGCAACAATAGGACTCCATCCTCATAAACAAGTGAGCCAAATAAAGGCTAAGGTCTCTAATCCATAATAACTCGAGCAAAGAGAATGTTCCTAAATCTAAGTCCAAAACTCCAAGTCCAATGCAAAGGATAGTAACCATAGTCCAAGATCAAATTCACATGTTTTTTAGAGGTTTAATGTAACACCCAATTTCTACCCGACGATTATATAGAAAATCAGAGTAATAAAATTTCAACCAACAAGTACACAAACATGATGCTACATTTTTTTTCAACTTATAAAAATACTTCATTTAATTTCATGAAAATTGATACATAACACCTTTGGTTCAGAAGAAACTAAAACAACGATTTTTTTTTCATTTATGAAACCAATTCAACTTTTACAATTACGCAACAAATTTTCAATTGTTCAGCTAAACATGGTATAACATGTTATTCAACTTAAAACAACCTAGTAACAACATACTTATATTGAAACAACTTAAAAACAACAACAAAACAACTAAGCGTCTATCCCCCCGAGTGTTACGTATCAGAGCACCGACACCGACTCGAATTAATGAAGATAACCATCTTCCTACAAGCTACCTGCACATTACCAACATAGGGGTAACATTCAAATAGAAGGGGTGAGATATCGATAATTATAAATGATATATGATAAACGATACATAGATAAAGGTTTATACAAGTATCACCACATCACTCCAACAATAACAACTTAATCAACTTATCACAACATAAACAACTTATCAACTTAAATTAACATAAACAACTTAATCAACTGACAACATGATGCGACTCGACTATGCATATGTATGTGATACCATTGGAGTAAAACTCCCAACTTAAAATTATTGCCAGGTTATCGAGGCAATCAAGGCGTAAGCCTTCAACTTTCAACTTAGTGCTAATCTAGGCCAATGTGGTGTGACCAATGACTCCGACATAATATGCAAATGTTCTATATGGCATAAACGAATTTACAACACAAATAACTTAGCAACATACAACATCAAATGGCACAACCAGCTTATACAACTTGAACAACTTAAATCAACGTTGGCTTTTAAGCCTCCAACTTGAACAACACAACAACATCGACAACAAAAAATGACTTAGACAACATGAGCAACTTGTTATCCCTAAATTTTGACTCTAGCAATTAATGAGGTTATTTTGGCTTAGTAAAAGACTTTTCTTGTGATAAGCTGAAAATAAGGTTTCGACCTAACTAATTAAAGGATGAAAGTCGAAGGAACCTGTCTACAAGTTTCATACTTAGTGAAATTCTAAGTTTGAAATATTTTCTAAGTGTTTGAGGAATTCGACCAAGCGTATGTTCGATGAAGTTGACAGTTACCAAGGTCCTTGTACGTTCAATCTTGGAGGGAAAATGTTGAGTTTCAATTCAAAGACAGGGACAAGTGGCGCAAGGTGAAGCTTCTTCAGCATATAGTGGGACAAGTGTCACCATCTTAGGATAGTTGTAGGAGAAACCGTCGAGAGAGGTTACTTTGTAATGTATATAAATAGCTTAGTCTAGTGTTAGAATAAGTGTGTGGAAATCATATGTACTAGTAACTCCGTATACTCAAAGTATCCACGTGTAGAGAAACGAGTGCAATGAGAATGTACGTGATTGAAACACCACCAATTTATCTTCAATGTCAAATTTATCTTCAAGTCATTTACTTTTGAAGTCATTTATCATTTACAAGCCTTTATTTTAAAGCAATTTACATTTCAAAGTCATTTATCATTTTAGCAATTTACTGCGTTTCTTTTACAATTCCAGCCCCTTTATATTTCCAACAATATAACATTCCCCGCCTTGCCTTTAAATTCCATTTAATTTCAAGCCTTGCCTTTACTTTCCTTTAAAATTTCAAACCTTGACTTTACTTTCCTTTAAAATTCCAAGCCTTGTCTTTACTTTGATTTATTTTAAAAGCCTTTGCCCATTTTACTTTATTTTCTTCCTAAAACAAATTCTGAATCTTGTTAAGAGATTCAAGACCCTTTTTTCCCAAAAACAAGATATACTAAAATCAAAATCCTTTTTGCTTAGCACATGTACTAGGATCAATCTGGTCGATCCTGCGAGTAACTGAAGGTATTTTTGGTATCTTCAGAGGACCAACGGTTGTTTACCAATTTTGGGGGTAAACATAACTTAAACGACATAAACAAGCAACTCAAACAACTTATACGACGTGAACAACTTAAAATCAACATTGGCTTGTAAAGCCTTCAACATAAACAACTTAGAATTTTTTCCGTAAACCGAAACCACTTACCAACTCAACCTGTACCTGCAACTCGAATTTCCAACATCTTTTCAACAAAACAACACAACAAAAATCAACTATTAAACTACCCGACTTACCCCTACGATTTTCGTTAAATTCTGGGCAACTAAGTTTTTCGCCTAATTCGACTAAACTGACTAAACCAACACTGTTTTTGACATTCTTCTATTATTACGAGTCTATCACAAAACGTGCCAATTTTCTGTTTTCTGATAAATTCTATCTGTCATGAAAACATAAGCTTACTGGTCTATTTCTATTTTCTGTCAAGTTTACAGAACTTATTTTTCTGTCAAAACCAACACAGTTTTAATATTAAACTCATTTTTATTCGTTACATGTTTGCTTCTGGTTCTATAATTCCAATACTAATTTCTGATCATTAATAAAATACCAGTTAATATAATTAGAATATTTATAAGTTAGAATGACCAAAATGTTACACAGTTTAATTTGATTTAACATAATAAAATATGCATAATAAAAAAAAGGTCCATCTTCCCATTACAGGGTGGCTTGCGCCACCCATGGAAGGACTACCTAGAGTGGCCAACGCCACTTATAAAGTTGATGGCCACATTTTCATGTGGCTGGCACCTCATACCACATGGCTTGCGCCATGGGTGCCTAGGGAGCATGGCTCCCACCACCTCAAGGTGGTTTACCCCTTTTTCCCACGCGGCTCCCGCCACATGGGTTCTTCCAACCTACAGGTTCTGAGTTATCGTCCCCGAATTCAATTTTTACTTTTTTTCTAGAATTTTACATACATCGCAACAACTTATAAAATCAACACTTTACAAAACAACTTATCCACTACTTATTTTCAACAACTAATCCACAATTCCACTAAATCAATTAACAACTTATTTTCAACAGCTAATCCATAATTTAATAGAATCGATCAACAAAATTAACAACAACATCATATAAGAATCAACAGGAATCGACCTCAACATCAAACAAAATACAGTACATACAAATACCCCAAACCTAATATCAATTATCATTCTCAGTTATAAAGATCGAACTCTATCCTTACCTTAATCGATAGCCGCTCGAATCTCCGATCGACTCTTTCCGATTTGATTTTCCGACGGTAACTTCTCGTAACCGTTTTCTCCCACTTTTTCCTAGTTCTCCAACTTTCACGATTCCTTCTTCTTACTGATACTTCTTCTCCTTGACTAATTCTTTTATTTTTTATTAAAATAATAATAATCCCATATAACAATTAATGGACCTAAGTCATACACCTCTTAATTGCTAACTCCGACGAAGTTTAAGTCCAATAACTAACACGCTCCAATAATCAATAATATCACTGATAATATTATTTTCTCGACTTTCCAACTTAATATTCTGACCTAACGGCTTAATTTGCCGCAACACAAAATCAACCGAATAATAATTCGCTAATAATTACTTTATCCCGACTTAATAGATTAACTATCAATTATCTACCAAATGATCCAAACAATCCAATCAACGTATTCAACAATAAACGGGGAAATACTCCATAGCATTTTCCACAACTTATATCAACTTAGTTAATTAAATTCGACTCAAACCAACTTATAACCAACTTTTTATTTCCCTCAATTTGAAAGGATTTGGATGGTGGGGGGAGGTATTTCATTTTAATCATAATTATATTTACATATTTATTCTTATTTATTTATTTATTTAAATATAATTAAAATTTATACATTAAACAAATTTTTTCTTTCTTTTTCTTTTTATATTTCTTATATTTTATATCTTCATCTTATTATCATTATATGTGTTTAAATTCTTTTATTTTAATATTACTGTTTAATTATTGTAAGATTTTTGTTTATAATAGTTTTTTTTTGTTAGATTTTATTTATTTGAAAATCTTTTTAAAATTATATATTATAATTGTTATGTTTTTAAATTTTTTTACGATTTTCTTTGATTGAATACTTATACTTCGTCAATCAATTTGTATTTGAAATATAAACGATAAATATGAGTCTTATGATATAATTAGAAGGATAAAAATATAAATTAATTTTAAACTATCTCTCCCTTGTAAATCAAACATATTTGTAAATAAAATATCCCCTCTCTCATCTTCTTTCATATTTTAAATTAAATATATATATACTTAAAATTCCTCCCCTTCCTTTCCCTCCTATTCCCTCGACTGAATCAAATAAATCTTAAATCCAAACAAGAGAGAAAGTATAAATCAATCCTAATAAAAAACAACATATGTTCCTAAGTATGTGTTTAATTCTAAAGCGGAAAAAAAAATTAATATTAATCTAATTAAAATAATTTTATATTTTAAAAGTGAATTAATTAATATAAAATAAATTATTTTAAAATTTGTTGATGTAAAAATTCAAAATTTAACTTCTAGGTAAAATTAATTTTGAAGTTGCAATCAATTCTCCCTGAAAGTACTATCAAACATGATGAAGACAAACACTAACTTTAAAATGTCTGCTTCAAGTAATAATTCATTTTTATAAAAAGTCTATGACATTTTGCAAAGTATAGTTAAGAGGCTTGATTTGAATGAGTGTGGAAAAATAGAGTACGGATATGTGAAAAAGACAGAACATGGAAAAACAAAAAGATTGTCCAAAGAAGCAGGTGTAGAACATGGAAATTAATTATTCTTTTCCATGGAAAAACAAAAAGATTGTCCATCTTCTAGATATTGAAAATTCTAAACAATTCTACCTATCACTTAGGTTTGTTTAAGAGTTTAGAGGGAGAAGAATGATAAGTTTCCCAAAACGATTTTTAAAAAAAAAAAAAAGAAAATATTTCCCATTAAAACAAGAATAGTGAAAATTCCAATTTTTACTTTGTTCTTTGAATCATGATTAATCATTGCTGGAAATTCAGAAAAGAGGTCATAGCACAAGTTTTAGAATTGAAGATTAATTAAATGTGAACCCACTATTCAGTATTTGCAGTAGCATGTCATGGCAATTTCTTGGAAATTTTGTGTTGTATATATTGTTATAATTTATGAAAATTAAATGTCTAATTAGTGTGTTCTAAAATGACAAAAAAAAGTGGAAGAGAAGTAACATTTCGTAAAGTGTTGTTGCGGAATGAAAATAGGAAATAGTTGAAAACATGACAACTTTTAGTTAAAATATATTATTTCATCAACGGTCACAATCTTGTGAAATAACACATGCATGCCTATCAATACCTCATTACGGAATTCAGAAAACATATTACAAACCAAATATTCTCTTATACAAAATTCCAAACACTTTTCGCTACATAATCAAGTTTTTGTCGGTCTTGCGCAGACTCGATAAAATGCTGAATTATCCAGTGTATTCCTGCGTTCTAACTCTAAGACATTTTGGAGAGTGCTTGAAATACTTTTAAGGAAAGTAATTTTGTTCACGATTCTAGCCTCGATCTATTCGATTTAAAGAATTTTCAAACAATTTTAAAAGTATTTGAAATAATGGCAATTGAGACTTTGTTTCAAGCTTCTTGAAGATCACCGATACGACATTGATGAGGTTGAAATTTTGATATAATCGGCGTTGCTCTTGTTGTTAAAGAGAAACTATGTACCAAGTACAAAACAGTGAGCAATAAAAGAACATGTTCAACGACTCTAAGTAAGACGGAAGAGCGAAGGCCAAAGCAGCAAGAACCGGTCATACAAGAAAAATCATAAAGATGTCACAAGAGTTGCGCGACAGGAAGGTAACGAGTCGAAGCAAGCCTTAGACGAATCTCCAATGATTTTCTGATATCAATTACTGATGCCGACCTACTCAAGTCGCCATGAATTAGGAATGTATCGTAGTGTCGACGCCGACATTATAAGATAAGTAACTCTGATTTTATTTGGTGGCTACGAGTAACTCTCTGCTTTTAAAATAAGATTGTTATGTGTTGCTGGGCTTGTAATTCATATGTTACTAGTTGCCTTTGTATGCAGTGGTAACCATATAATTAGAAGAGATATGTGTTAGTCATACACACAGAGATAATCATGGTCACACATACATCTAATATAAAAGTAGATTGTAAATAGAAAGATAACTAAAAACATTTTGACATAAATTTCATGAATTATGTTTCAGGAATAAATAATACTCGACAAAGTATTAAAGCATCATGATTATTACAAAATATAATCAAAATCTATGTTGTCAATATGGAAAACATTTCTTAGAAAATATACTCAGGGCATATTATGGATTTTTTTTTGACAAAGTAACCAAACAACTATATTATGGATATATCAGCACCAAATTATTATTGCTACCTGAATATAATAGTTAATTATCAGATGCAGAATTTAATACAAAATGTACACAGTTAAATTCATGTGATTTCAAATTATGATTTTGTGAATAATTTGTGGATGTAATTTTGTTGGAAAGATTTTATTATGACACTAATACCAAGTGAATAACATGTTTGTATTAAATGAGACTCATTACTATAAGACATATAAAGATCATCCAAAGTGGTTGAAATTATTTTTTAAAGTAGAGTTTGTTAATTATCAAAGTGGTTGTATCCATAAAAGGCTCTTTTTTTTTTTAAAATAAAAAATAAAAAATAAAAAATAAAATAAATAAATACATTAGAGAAGATCAATTTATTGAATTATAAATTGAAAGAGAAGATCAATTGTTTATTAAAATTGATTCAAGAACAACTTTATATATTAAAATTTGTTCAAGTATTGTAATTAATCACCAAGTGTGTGGTGTCATAATTTGTAAGGAAAGTGTGTGTACTTTCTAAAAATATTTGCAAATAGAAAAATGGTATATTTTCTATTTGTTGGTGAAAGGTTCTTAAATTTGGTTTGATTCAAAGTCCACTATAATTGTTGATATATTTGTGAAATCAAGGAAGTAGTGGCTTCAAGGGACTTCTCCTTTTAGAAGGATGTGTTATCCATAGCGAAATGGATTCAACAATATGAAACCATACTTGAGAACTCGTTGATCTACCTAAAGGATTAAGACATATTAGATGCAAGTGGGTATCTAAAAGGAAGTATCATAGTGATGGTAGACTAAACACCTACAAGTTTATATTAATGACTAAGGGTGTTTTAAACAAGAAAAAATGCATTGATCATTTGACACATATGCACTAGTAGCAAGCTAAACAAAAATTAGAGTTTCGTTTGCATTAGCTTCATCGCATGACCTTATAGTTTATCAAGTAGATGTTAAAATAACATTCATAAAAAAGAGATCTCGATGAGGAGATTTACATGGAATAACTAGAAGGTTATATGGAAATAAACAATAGGTGTTCAAGTTTGAAAACTCATGTAAGGATTAAAATAGGCACCAAAACAATGACATCAAAAATTGGATTTTATTTGATAAATTCGCAAATTAAAGGGGAGACACATAATTAGGGGAGATTTTTCAATCATTATCAAAACAAGAATTAAAAGATTTTGTCATCATAAAAAAGGGGATATTGTGAGGAATACATCATATTTCTAGTTCTATTTTGATGAAGACAAAGATTATCAAAGAAGAAAAAGTTCAAAAGTGTCATGCACATCAATGACGAAGTTGATCAAAAGAAGGTTTAACATATAAATTAAAGTGAAGATTTTAGACAAGTGAAAATAACTAAGGTACTCATCACAATTTATACTATACTACTTTAAATTGCTCATAATTGCATCTCACTTCATCTAAAACCTTCTTGCATCATCAAACATGATTATCTATAAATATTCTTCATCTGATTCTTGTTACAAGTGTTTTTACATAATGTTGTGTGAGAATATTATGCTATTCACTTGTCTTCATCTGAAATTAGTAAAATGAGTAGATTTTATTAGAAATATAATTTGTGAGCATTGGATGACCATCATTAGGATTTTCGGCTATCATATGAGACAAAAAATCATGGCCTCCATTATGGTAGACTTACTATCATATTAGAAGGATATACCGATGCGAGTTGGATATTGAGTATTGAATATCATAAATATATATTTGGGTGGATATTTACACTACCCATGAGTGTAATTTCTTGGAAGAGCAACAAACAAATATGAATCACTCTCTAAACCATAGAATCAGAGTTTTGAGGCTCTTGCTTCTGCTAGTGAAGAAGTTGAATGGTTGATGGACCTTCTGTTATAAGTTTCATTAGCTAAAGACAATGTTTCAAAGGTGTTGATACATTGCAGTAGTCAAAACACTTTAACTAAAGTATACAAAGGTGTATAACAGAAAGTCTAGGCAAGTAGGACTTAGACATTCTTTCGTGAGGAAATTGATTAAGGATGTAATCATTCACATATATACGATCGAGCTACAATTTTCTTGATCCATTTACTAAGCCACTGACCAGAAACTTAGTAAAAACAACCTCAAGAGGAATGAGGTTGAAACTTCTTGAATAAGGGTTCCAACAATGATAACAACTCAATATGAAGTTAATAAATCTTAACCTAAGATTCAATGGGTAACAACAAGTCATTTTTTTGGATGATTGTATAACATTTTGCAATAATGTTGACTATTATATATCGAGGGTTGAGTTTTTCGAAACTCTTAATGAAGTTCCATATCAAGGATATGCGTTCCAAGGAAATGGATACAAAAATGAACTTCACCTATGTGAATTTCGAGATTGTGCCGTCTCAAAGTGAGAGTTTGAGTTTCTCTCATGAAAAATTCATGAAAACAGGAAAAGCACATGGCCATAAATAGTGCTAGGTGAGAGATGTAGGCGAAGAACCATTAAAGAGTGCGTGTATGGTAATGTCGGTCTAATCACATGGGATAACGGTTCAAAGCATAACTACCTAACATTTCGATTAGACTTTGCGTTATTCTTACTAAGGTTAAGTTCAAATCGAAAGATACTTAACTATATTAACATTCTTTGTTTCTCTTTTTTGGAACTGGTCTTGTCATTATTAGAACTAGTGGGAGATTGTTATGATTTATGAGAATTAAATGTCCAATTGGTGTGTTTCAAAATGACAAGAAAAGTAGAAGAGAAGCAACACTTCGTGAAGTGTTGTTGCGGAATGAAAATAGACAATGGTTGGAAACATGACAACTTTTAGTTAAATGTATTATTTCATCAAGGGTCGCAACCTTGTGAAACAACACATGCATGCCTATAAATACCTCATTCCGGAATTCAGAAAACATATTACAAACCAAATATTCTCTTATACAAAATTTCAAACACTCTTCGCTACATAATCGAGTTTTTGTCGGTCTTGCGCAAACTCGATAAAATGCTGAATTATCCTGGGTATTCCTGCGTTCCAACTCTAAGATATTTTGGAGAGTGCTTGAAATACTTTTAAGGAAAGTGATTTTGTTCACGATTCTAGCCTCGATCCATTCGATTTACAGAATTTTCAAAGATATATATATATATATATATATATATATATATATATATATATATATATATATATATATATATATATATATATATATATAATCTACTTTATCTTAGCTGAAATTGTGGAAAAAATAATTGATATTCAACAAGACTAGACCGAAGACAGTGTACTAATTTTTTTGTCATTTGTAGAATAAAAGAACACATGATTTGTAAATGAATATTTTTATTTTTGGCCTGTGCTGGTAACTTGTTGAAAACATACACTAGTAGAAATGCACTGTTTTCCTGCGGATTTACCTGCGGATTTTATTCTAAAATCCGCAGAAAACACGTTTCCTGCGACTTTTCCTGCGACTTTTCGTCCCCAGCTAAAACCTTCGTGGATAATATAAATCCGCAGGTAAGGTCGCAGGAATCAAAATCCGCAGGTAAAGTCGCAGGAAAAATCCGCAGGAAAATGCGCAGGAAAGTCTCAAATCGCAGTAAAATCCGCAGGAAAATTCGCAGGAAAATAATTTTTTTTTGTCTAATTCATTTTTTAAATATTATAATATGTTAAATATCAAAGTATCAATAATATATAAATTAAAATTTAATTTGAATGAGACAATTTTAAACTAATCACTTTCTAATTTTTAAAGCAACCAAGTTGCTAAATATTAGTATAAAGTCAATAATACATTACTAAAAATAACACAATCAAACTACTAAGAATCACTTATCAAACCAAATTAATAAGAAAAAGACAATCCAAATTTCATACTAGCTAACAAAAAAAAAATACAAATCAAAATTCACTACTAATGTCTTCATCTAATTCATCAACATCATTTTCACTTGGATTATCTCTTTCATTATTGGCTTGGGGTGGATGAGAAGAAGATGCATTAAATCCTAAATGATTCATTAACAATGAAAGTTTATTGTTCGTTTGAATCATCTCTTTTTCTTGTCGTTGCAATTGTTGCTTCATCTCAAACTTCTCTTGTTCTTGTCTTTGCAATGAAGCATTGAGAGCATGGACTTGACTTCTCAAATCATCAACCTCCTGAGAGTTATTCGAAAGACTTGATTGAGTTGATAATGGAATCAAAGTCTTGGCAACGGTTCCAAGACCAAATACTCTCCCTTTCTTCTTCTTCTTTCCAAAAGACTCCACCCATATATCTAAATCAGGCGGCATCTCAACAGTAGGTTGACTATTAACTTCATCCTCTCCTGGAACAGTTGAATTCTGAGACGAAATCTCTAACTTTTTCCGTTCAAATTCAGCCTAAGAGAAAATTTAAAAGACATAACAAAAAGTTAAAATTTATAACATAATTTAGGAAAGATGAAGTCAATATTTAAACCTAAAGTCTCAAGCAACACATACTCTTGAATATTATATAGAATTGATTCGGAGTACTTACATATGCAGCTTCAGCATGAACACCCACCCAACTTTGATCCTTTTTTCGATGGGTGCGAAAATAAAACTCAGTCAATGATGGATCGACTCCCTTTTCCTTTTTCTATCAATTACAAAAGAATAGTGTCATTTACTATAAATAATAATTTATGAAATATGAAGAAAAACTTATAATACCATTCTTTTCCAATGTAAACGATGAGGAATGGATCCTCCAGTGTGAAGAGATGCACCATCCATAGAACAACGATTTCTTTTATTTGTTGCAGATATTTTTCTGAACTTGGAGGAATTCCAATGTACTGTTAATTGCTTCCACACATCCTCTCCCATCCATTCTGGCTTGTACTCTAAATCTCTTCGAACATCCTGCATTAATTGCGACATCTTAGCTGCACTTCTTTTTTCAAAGTTGCGTCGCACTGTAACCTTGTGTTCGGATGGCCATTTAAACTTTTGCTGTATAAAAAAAAACATGAATCAATTACTTATTTATTTCAGTATATTTTTAACATAAAACCCATCTTTAGATTTAATTACCGTAAACAGGTCAAAGAAAGAATCTCGTTGCTTTTGTGATAATTTTTTCCATGACGGTTTTCCCTCATTCAAATGAGTACGTATGATGTGAGAAATTTCTGCAACCACCAATTTGTGAGGATCAAATCTGAAAAAGAGACATTAGTAGCCATTAGCCAACAAAATGGGAACAAAAAAGAATTATTAATGATATTTCTCATGCAACTTAGAGTAATTTACATCTTTTCAGACACAATTCTTCTACATGGAAACCAATCATCTTCACAATATTTTTAAACACAATATTTTTACTCAAAAGGCTGTCGAACAGCCACATATCTGTCTGCACATGTTGTATATAATACGTTGATGCAACCAAATTGTTTGTAACATACTCATTAATTATGTAGAGACTTTCTTCATATTCAATCCAATTGTAAAAACAACTTATACATAAACTCTTATTCAAATGCTTATTGAAAAGTGCTTAATTAAGTTGCTTACTCAAACACCTTGTAGAGATACAAGTAGTTTGCTTAATGTACTAACTAATTGAATTCCAACAGAACTGGAACAACTAACAGAATTAGGTAGATTTAGTAACTACTCAAACATAAGCAGCTATACCCGCGACACACACTATCAGATGCCCAATTTCATATTATGACATTGTAGCACTTGTCTCCCCGTCATAAAAAGTGAAACCACCTTAGTAAGCAGGCTGTAAATATTTTTGTAATTAAGATTTAAGACATTGAATAATATCTATGTTCGCAGTGCGTCTGTTTCTTGATAAGTTTCCCTAATAATTTCTATTTGTTCTCAAGTTCTCTTACTCATTTACGGAGCATAGAATGATTATTGTGACATAATATATAGTTTATTGTGACATAATATATAGATGAATGGCAAAGTTATTTAATTCAATTAATTAAACAGATTATAAGTGAAAAACAACCAAATCAATTGTATAAAGTTTGATTCATAGTACCACTGGTTTTGTAGAATTAAGAGTAAGAGACTCACCCATCACCTTCGGGTAGTATTGAAATTCTAGTTCCAACGGTGTCTCCACTAGCATGACTAGATGAAGATGGGGCTTCAACGACCATAAATTGAGAAGGGATAGATCGAGATCGATGTTGAGATTCATTGGGTTGAGAAGGGATGGGTTGAGATTGAGGTTGATTAGGTTGGGGTTGAGTTGGTAAAGAGTGAGATTGGGTGAATTGAGGACGAGGTTGATTAGGTTGAGTTTGAGAAGGTTGAGTGCAAGATTGGGTGGGTTTAGGCCGTGATCGAGGTTGGTTTTGAGGTTGAGAATAATGGGATTTGGATATAGATCTAGACGGTGGTTGAGTGAGTTGAGGTCGACTTGGATGTGGAATAGTTTGGGATTGTGGTCGGAGTTGAGTGAGTTGAGGCCGACTTGGATGTGGAATAGTTTGGGGTTGTGGTCGGAGTTGAGTGAGTTGAGGCCGACTTGGATGTGGAATAGTTTGGGGTTGTGGTCGGAGTTGATTAAGTTGAGGCCGACTTGGATGTGGAATAGGTTGGGGTTGGGGTCGGAGTTGAGTGAGTTGAGGCCGACTTGGATGTGGAATAGGTTGGGGTTGGGGTTGGAGTTGAGTGAGTTGAGGCCGACTTGGATGTAGAATAGGTTGGGCTTGAGGTTGAGTTTGATATTGAGTGAATTGAGGTTGAATGAGATTAGGAATAGGTTGGGCTTGAGGTTGAGTTTGATATTGAGTGAATTGAGGTTGAATGGGATGAGGAATAGGTTGAGGTTGGATGACTTCATGTTGAGTAGATATATACGAGTGCAAAATCTTCTTCTTCTTGGACTTTTTAAGTGACTTCATCTTGCAAAACCTAAAAAATAAGAGTGCAAAATCCATAAGAAACCATAATGAATCATACTTGAGTATTCAATTAATAACAAAAATAATAACTACCATTTATATATATATATATAT
This sequence comes from Lathyrus aphaca, assembly GCA_963966055.1. Taxonomy (NCBI): domain Eukaryota; kingdom Viridiplantae; phylum Streptophyta; class Magnoliopsida; order Fabales; family Fabaceae; genus Lathyrus; species Lathyrus aphaca. The sequence goes on from OZ014524.1 coordinate 232,798,389, forward strand.
ATATATATATTATGTCTTTGACATATATATATTATTTCTGATTCCTGAAAAGTACTACAACTCCATTTAATAGTACTAGTTCTTATCATCATGATACAATAGAGTCTTGTTGTTTCTTGGAAAATGCAATGAGCTATGAGCAGCAACAACATCATGAAGGTGTGATATTTGATCAGAATAACAGAAAAAAAGACTTTCACATAACTAAAATGATAGTATTATAATGGCATTGACTTTTAAGGACACGTTGTACAGTTGGAAAAAATTAATCCATAGAAAATTAATTTGTTGGAAAAATGAACACAATCATGAATATAAAATAAGACCAAAATTATTTAGCAAGCATTCTGGCCCTGGAGATTGTCACAGAATGCAGAGTGGTATTAATGGTTATAACAATTCATCTGAGCAGATGCCGCATCGCTCAAGGGAACGACTACGGCAGATGTCCTTGTCAGCAATCAGAGAATACTACAGGTACTGTTTTGTCACTTAACATGCTTGAAAATCATTCTAAAGTTTTGGTTTCATTTCATGATATGATATAGCCATGTTCAAGCAGCATATGCAAGTTTTCTTTGGGACACAGAGGAAGATGAGGGCACAGGTTGCAATGACTCACAATGTTTACCTCAACATTTCCATTTTGGAGAAATGGCTGCTACCGGTGCTTAGAAGAGATATGATAAAATGAATTGATAAGAAGATTTTGTTGAGAGAATCAAGCACACTGTATTCTAATAATTGAAATAACAAATTGATGTGTAGCTGTGTTTCTTCAGCATAGTATGTACAGTTATTTAGAGATTTTTCAGATTTGTATGCAGACCGTTTAATCAATTGAATTCCATATTTGAGGACTGGTCCTAATACTTAATTTGCATCAAAGACTCTCCATTCCAACTTAAGATAAACCATGATTATATACTATTCTGCATGTTTGTTTAACAATCATAAATATGTTTAGTGTGTGAGGCAGAAATGTTAAAAGTCAAAACCAATACACAAAAAGCAAAAAGCTATTGGTTGGCCTCCAATATCACTAGAAATGAGCAAGAATGGTAATAATAATCTTTGAAAAGCTTAAAAAAAGATTAGACCTTTGCTATTGGGAAGTGGAGCTGTACTTGGGCTTGCACCTGCTCCAGAGTACACCTTTTTAATATATGTTTCACCTGTTGGAAACCACTGAACAAGGAAAAATTAAAAGAAATATTATCATAATTATATATATATAAATATTTTTATATCATAAAGTAGAATTTATGTGCCCACGAACTAAGTACTGTATATTCTTTCTTTATAGAATTTAGGATTGGCATAGAATAAGATAGAATATTCTGTAATATTATATTGATTGCTTTGAATTCTACATAAAAAGAGCTCATTATACAGTTGAAATACTTTGTTTACCCTACGTTAGAAATTCACAAGCTATAGGTATTAAAGAAATTAAAGCATGATGATTAGAATTGAAGCAAATTGAAATAAGATAGGCAAGTGTAACAATTCACAAGCTGAACATAACTGAATCACAAATTTCTATTAATCTTCATCTTCACCGTGTTCATCTTCACCCTCTTCATCTTCACCGTCATCATTGGAATCCTCTTCATCTTCATTTTCTTGCATCATTGACAAACTAACCTCTTCCCCATCAACTTCATCATCTTGTAGGTGATCAATTGGGTCATCTTCAATTGTTGCATTAACTTGTGACTCTTGAACTTGAAAAGCAACCTCTAATGTGTGCCTATCATCAACAACCCCTCTTGGCTTTGTCTTTATAGCTACCAACCAATCAACCTTATCTCTTGGGCAGCCAGGATAAGGTGAATAATAAACTTGTGTTGCAGCTTTTGGAAAAATAAAAGGATCAAATTTACTATATTTTCTCCCCTTACGAACTTCTACAATTTTGTACTGACGATGTATTCGCATCCCATGTCTTGAAGGGTCAAACCAATCACAGTAAAATAAAACCAACTTTTTTGTTGTTTGACTTGGCCATTCAAATTCTAGAATCTCTGTAATAATGCCATAATAGTCATTTGAGGTTTCACCTTGTCCTATTCCACTAACACATACCCCACTGTTATCGGTTGTTTTTCCTTCACTCCAAGAAGTTGTGTGGAATTTGTATCCATTTGCAAAATAAATAGGCCAAGATTTCGCTAGTCTCAAAGGCCCCCTTGCCAAATCATACAAGTCAGAATTTTGTCTCTTATGTTTGCAATTCATTGTCACCTAGTCAAATAAATCAATTCATACATCTTAGTTTAAAAGAAAAATCTACACCTTTGTTCTAACTCAAATATCCTAGAATTGAACACTTATTAAATATGCTTACGTATTCTCGAAACCAGCGCGGAAAGTCAACTTCTAGTTGTTTATCAATGATTTCGTCATTGAGATCCCCGTAGATACTTTTCAAACTTTGGACATACATACTACAAAAGATATTATTAAAAATTAGTGTCATTATTAGTTTAATAAATATAGATATATTTATTGCTCAATACTTACTCAATAAATGGCTTAACCTCTTTGCAATTTAAGAGAACGTGTAGTTGGGCAGCTGCCATTTCTCTATCCTCGAGCCACCTTTCACAATATTTTCCCGCTGTTTGACCATTCAAATGTTCAAAGATAGACAAAGTTGGTTGCATATGGTCTTGATGAATCCCCTTGTTTATGCCAATAACACTTGAGTTTTGAGCAGGAGGCAAAAAATAATGGGAAATGAAATAGGATGTTTCTTGCACCAAATATGCTTCACAGATACATCCTTCAACATTTCTTTTGTTTTTTACTGTTTTTTTAATTTTATTTAAAAATCTTTCAAACGGATACATCCAACGATATTGAACTGGTCCACCCATCTTAGCTTCTTCAGCTAAATGAATTGGCAAGTGCTCCATAGAGTCAAATAATGCGGGTGGAAATATACGCTCCATCTTACATAATATCAAAGGAATGTTTTTTCCCATTTGTAATAAATGATCTTCTCGCAACACTGTTGAACACAAGTCTCTAAAAAATTGACTAAGCTCGGTTAAGGTCTTCCAAATTGGTTCGGGGAGAGCACTAAAAGCTATTGGAAGTAGACATTCCATAAATATATGGCAATCATGGCTTTTCATACCAAAGAGTTTTTTTTGCTTTGAATCTACACATCTAGCCAAATTAGAAGCATAACCATCAGGCATCTTCAATCCTTTCACCCATTCGCACACACCAATTTTTTGTTCATTCGACAAACAATATTTGGCTTTGGGTTTCATATATTTCCCATTAGGATTATACATCCATGTTCGATGCAGAGGAATTTCCATTTCCAATGTAGCTTCAAGGTTTTCTTAGATGTGGCGAAGAATCTAATCTATTATTTACCTACGTTTGTACACAGTAGAAGATACATATAAAAAATCTAATACAATCCAATATAATTCATGCAATTTAATTTGAATTGATTTTTAATTATAATTGGGTATACTTTCTTTGACAAACGAGATTTCTATATGGTAATCATGCATTCCTAATATCAAAATTTTCATGATTATAAAATAAATTAAATGTTGAATTAAAGCTTATAATGACATGAAAGAAACCAACAAATGAGTGGCAACAAAACTATAAATTTCAAGAAAGAAAGAGCCAATAATGACATGGCCCTCGAACCATAAAATAACACCAGTATCTAAGAAAAAGTGTTTCTATGGATTCAAACACTACACAAAAGGCCTCTTTAACCACCAACTAAGAAAATCAATAATACAACAAAAACTTTCCCAAACCCAAAAATATTAATTTAACAAAGTTCATGAACTCAAATTCCCCACACACTTTAATCACTATTATATAAAAAATAAGAGCTATCTTCATCATCATGAGTGAAACTTCTACCCACTTTTGTACTGACTATAACCTTCCAAAATATGACATTAAACCAACCCTCTCACTCACCCTAATCAATCTAAGATCCATTGCAAAAATTGCAACCTTTAAATAAAAGCTTGTAGGGGATACTAACAATTTAAGATAATTCTATCCGATTACTTTTATTAATAAATAATTATTATGTTTTTGAGTTAATTAGTGATTGTAGACTTTTGTACTTAAATAATTTTTTTCTTCAGAAAAACCATTAGTTCATTGTCTATAAGTATTATATTTTTTTTCTTAAAGATATGTAAATTTTCAATAGTTAAAGTAACTTAAAGACTAGAATCACTCAGCACAACACTGTAAATTTGTGACTACGACGAATAGTGGTAAGTGAGAAACATACCAGGAGCAAGAGCAAGGGCGAAAGTAGGAGTTTCAGACACTGCAAAAACAATAAGGCAATAGTGATTAACATGATCAAGAAAGGAGGAAAAATTCAAAGCAAACAAACTCATCCCAAAGTGGTGTTACATAATGAAAAAGAAAGACACAAGCAAAGTTCAAGTTTTGTCATCATAATTGGTATTCTTCAATGATGCAAATATATTTAGTATAACTGGAAATAAAGCAGTATTTATCTTTCTTGTATTCATAAATAAAAGAAGAAAAACTAAATAGTTTGTGTTCCATGCGTAAAATACAAACAAGAGTGAAATAAAATCAAGTGGTATCAGAAAGGTGACGAAGACGAATTTCCAGTTCATCCAATTTATGAGCCCAATGTTCATTTATGCAGAGTGGTCGAATATGGAAGTCCACAGAACTCTCTTCCAAGGATGATGAATCCCTTCCACGCTCCTTCTTTTTATTGTTGTTGATAATCTTACGAGAGGTGGTTGCTTTCTGCAATGCCCACAGTACATCTGAGCCAGTTATTCAAGTTCTGCTCATTTGTGCATTGGGAGCTTGTATGGCTACTCAATATTTCAAACAAAGATCTTGAAGGAAAGATCTTCGAAAGTTAGCTGTAAACTGAAGGCGGAGAATGTTGATATCTGTTACCCTCCGATTTTTCAGAGTGGGGGGAAGTTTGATCTTAGGCCTAGTGCTTTAAGCAACAATGAGGCACTTTGCTATGCCTCTGCTGGTGTAATTGTAAGTGTATGTGGTTTTGGTGTAATTGTATGCTGGTGTAATTTTTTTACACAGATCATTTAAGTATTTAACCATAGATAGACTAAAAAGAAACAACTTTGTACCTACGATGACTCACCAACAAACTCAACAGGGAAAACTGAACATTTCTTTGCTATTGTAACATTTTTTCCTGCCTATAGAGTGCTAAATCCATTGCATTTTCAAATAGAACTCAAAATAAAGGTTTAATTGGATTAAACTCATTGTGGCATTTCAACAAACACCTTGTTGGCAAAACTCAATCCAAAACCAAGTCAAAAATAACAATTAGAATGCAGGGAAGGAATACATGTTAATGAAGATTCTATAAACATTGTTTATCAAATAGAACAAAGGAAGAACACAAAATCGAAAAATAATATCAAAAATTGAAAAAATAGAACTGAAGAAGAATACTTATGTCTAAGAAGATTATGAGCGATGAACCTGGAACAACGAACTGAAGAAGAATACTGATTTCGAAGATTGTGAGATAGATTTTGAAACTCGACGAAGAAATGCAAGTTTGCCGTCGGCGGAATCGGTGAAGATGAATACAACGTGAAGATGGAGATGAACACTTTCTACTGTTTCTTGTTTTGTTTCTCACTTTGAAACCTTTTATTTTTTTTCCAAAATTTATTTATTTTTTATTTTATATTATTAGTTTTAAAGTATAAAATGAATGGTAAAGTAATAATTTAATCTAAAATAAAATTATTTGTATTAAAATTATTTGATTTTTAACTAATTTAATATATGTATTTTAAATAAGAGAAAATTTAATTTATTAGAAAAAGTGAAAATTTTATAATCTTAATTTAATTAAAATTTTATATTTCTCATATTAAATATCAATAAAATTTGGTTTATAATTTATTAGAAAAAAATAAAAAATTAGAAAAAAAATTAATATTAGAAAAAAAACTTATTAGAAAAAAAATTAAAAATATAAAAATTAATATGAAATTAGAATATATCAATGTTTTATAATTTTATTTATAATTATTAAAAATAAATAAAAAATAAAAAATACTAAAATTTCGCAGGAAATGTCGCAGGAAAATTCGCAGCAAAAGTCACAGCAATTCCTGCGACTTTTCCAGAGGATTTGAGTTTTCATATTTCCTGCGAAATAAATTGCAGTAAAATTCGCAGGATAAAAAGAATAATATTATAAAATCCGAAATCGCAGGTAAAGTCTCAGGAATTCCTACGAATTTTGCTGCGAATTTATTTTTCGCAGAAAACAAGTTTTTACATCAAAAATTTGCAGGTAATGTCGCAGCTATACCTGCGGATAATTTTTCGCAATAAAATCCGCAGGTAAATCGTGTATTTCTAGTAGTGATAAATAAAAGTTTTAAATATGTAGATGTTTCTAATCAGTGCCGACCATGTAGTTTTTAAAATGTTAATTCATTTAATATTTCTAATAAAAAACTTATTATTGAAAACTACTGATAAGTGATAAACATATGATGCAGCATGCAAGTCCATGAGGTGTACGGTCTATCACTAGATAAATAATCATATAAAAAATCATTTGTTAGTTGGTCTAGTATTGTACGTGGTAGGAGGATCACAATTTTTTCCCCATAATTACGATCGAAAGAGAATTGAAACCACTTGATGTTAGAATTGATCCCCAAACCAATTAAAATCAATTGAACCAAATCGGAAATGAATTGGAACCACTTAAACTGGTTTTGAAAAAAAAACCATATCAGAAAACAAATAAATGTTTATTTATTGATTTTTTTTAGCAATGATCATATACACCGAAACTTCTATCATAACATAAAGTAAATCAATCATTAATGGATAGTTTGGATTGATTTTTACATATTTTCGTCATTATGGTGTAACACGTGGTTAGACGGTATGCACCATGGTCTTAACAATTTTTTAATCAGTGTCCTATTTGTTTGAAAGGGTGGGCATTATTCTATAGAAATAGTGGTTGACAAAGTGAAAAAAGATTTAGATGCAGTGCGTTTTTGGTAGAGTATGGTGAATTTGTAAGATTAAGATTCTGATATCTAAGTCAGTGAATGAGTAAAGAATGAGAAGAATATTTGGATCTTAACACATGCATAGCTTTATATAAAAAGGGTATTAGAATTGTTTTCGTTTGATTTGGTGTCTTGAACAAATCACCGTTTGATTAGATTTGACAATGGAAAATTGATGGGAAATTGACAGGAGGGTGAAATTAGATGTTCTAACCTTGAGGAAGCTCATATCTGCTCCTTGTGCTTTTCTTCATAGTGCTTGCTATTTGGCCATGAGGTCATGGGTTTTGAGCAGCCCAGAACAATTGTCCTTAAGTCATTTTTCTTGTTTGTTTGAACGAAGGTTTTTACCATGTGGGCTTTTAGTCATGTACCTTTTAGAAGGGAGAAGGGTAGCTGTAACATTGATATTATTGGTAACATGCACATTGAATGTCTTCCTTGTAACTCATAATATTTCACTAAATGTTTGCGACACGTGGCTATAAGATTGACAGTAATGATGTCTTCTCATTTTAAGGTACTAAAGTGTTTTGAAGAGTTTGATACGAGATCATGATTGTTGGTGGCATGACCATACTTTCCATAGTTTTTTGTGGTGTATTTAATGATTTCCTAAAGCATATCTAAAGGTTTTTTTTGCCAACTATCTATCTTTTCGCCATTTGCGATACTTTAAGGATTCTTCCTTTGTTTTCTACATTTGCCTATTTGTCTTCGTCAATAAATTACATCAATTATCTTCTGATGCCTTTGCACCATTTGTTCTGATGAATTTTACCCCGCATGACTCATCAAATTCATTTCTTTCAAGGTAACGACCTAAAGTCCCTTTATATTATGTACTTATTTTTCCTTTATTAGAGTTTATTGAGAACATGGTGATTTAAAAGAAACATCTATTGTTTGTTTGACATGTGACTCCATACACAAAAGGAATGTGGTGAATTGTGGAAGTTTGAAAACCGATGATTGAAAACAAAATCATTTGGAAAATCAGAGTTTGAAAACATTTTTAAAACAAATTATTAAATAAGCAATGAAAAAACAAAGGAAAGAAAATAACTAAAATGTAAAAGAGATCAAGGAGAGAGAAAAATATAATTTTTTAATACAAATTCCACTTAAATTGACCTACTCATGTCCCCAATAATTCTTCTTAATAGTATCCACTAATCTTGAGAGCTTTCAATAGGATATGCTCACAAACCTCCTTATACAAGGATATGAAGTTTAAAATCTAACTTCCAACCAAACATCAAATAGATTTTTGAATGTTTATCCTCCAAACCAAACACATATTTTTTTACTAGATGATCTCTAACTAAAATGGTGTTTTACACCAGCTATCCTCTGAACTGAGATGGAGTTTTATGTTGCTTATCCTCCATAACGAATTAGGGTTTTACATGGGGTGACCTTAAAGTCGTATATCTCTTACACCTCAACGGTTATGGTTTTGTTGCTTGTCTATTAAGGTTTTTGGTTTGTAGTTTTATACCATTGGATCTCCTCATTAGTTGTAAATCTCTGAACTGAGGTTTAAATATGTTATTAGCATACATAAATTAAAGTGTTTGATTTTAGTGTAAGTAATATGCTTTAAGTCAATTTATCGAATTTTTTGGATCAAGAACTATATTTGAGACTGGTTCAAGTCATGACATTGGTAGAATCTCAAAACACCTTTAAAATTGCAAAAATGTGAGATTCTAGGTGTGTGATTCGAATCACATATCACATGACTCGAATCAAATGAAACAGAGACTACAAGAATTGTTGAGAGTTATCATGATTCGAATCACAACTTGTAATTTATTCGAAGAATTGCACCATTTAATTTGAATCATAAGTTACACTTGGCTTAAATCGTGAAGGACTGCATTTCCATGTTTTGCCACTGTCACATTTGATTAGAATCATACATTTTCATGACTTGAATCATACATATGGGTTTCTCGTATATTTTATATCTTGATTCAAAGTACTTTGCTTTATTAAATCAAATCATAATTTTTTGCTTGTGACTCGAATCAAACATCATTTTCACTCATTTTTGTGCTAGATCTCCAACACCCATAAAACCATATTTCTCTCAAAATCTTCATATATGTTAAAAAAAACATACATTTCAATATTAGTTTGAGAACTAACAAACCACCCGTTCTTTCATATTTTCAAAAGAGTTTTTGAATCTTTCATGAACACTTGCAAATGATTTTTTTCTTCATCTTGTACCTCATTCTTTTGTGAGACATGGCATGGATTTTGAATGTGTCAAAAACTTGGCATGATTGAAAGCGTGTTTGGTTCACAAAGAAAAAGGAAGAAAATTCATTTTGGTAAAAATGAACTGAATGAGCCGACTCAAATTCCTCCATGAGCCGACTCATTCAGTGTGTTTGTGCTCAATCACTCGCGAGTCCCAACAGGCTGTCTGAGGTCAAATTTTGGCCGGCTCATTGGGTATGTATGACCGGCTCAAAACCCCTCATGAGCCGACTCATTTGAGTTGTTTCTTCTCAAATGTGCTCGGGTCTCAACAAGCTTCCTTCCCTCAAATTTTGGCCGACTCATCCAGTCTTATGAGCTGGCTCATCTGCTGATTTGAGCAGACTCATCCCTGTCACTGTCATTTTTTTTAATTAATTCTTGCTTTATATTTTTCTGTCATTAACTAACCAATATAAATAGTTGCTTGTATTTCTTTTGAGAGGTTAACAAGAAAAGTGAAAGATATACACACTTCTCTCTTCATCTTCTTCTTCCTTGCATCCATCAACAATCACACACAATAATCTTTGTTGATTAAGGTGTTAGTTTCGAAGATAACGTTCAATCTGGAAATATAGATTTCAGATTGGGTTTTGAGAGTGTGGGTTTTTCTTGGAAAAATCTGAAGGGTTTTTTCCTCCAAGATCATAGAAGGTTTGGGGTTTTTTGCACACAACCATCGTTCGTACATTCAGCCGAGTGAGGTAGATTGAAGATCAAGTGGATCATTATTTTATATCACGGTAGACGGAGGATTACAAAGATCTTTGTGGGTTCACAAGTGTTGAAGAAACGTAGCCATGCTCAAAGTTTGGAGGATCGTATATCCTTGCAAGAAGGTAGCAATTAACCGAAGGCTTTCTCGACACACGCGGAGGACTTGATTCGACTTTGAATCAAGGGACAAGAAGAAGAATTGACAGCACACTCAACACATATTGATTTGTTGGTTCATTTATTTTTTTCTTGTAAAACAATTGCAATTTTAATAAAATTGCCCAATTCGATTGTGAATTGGGGGCAGAGTACTTCGAGCGAGGACGACGAAGGAACTGCCTAAACAAATTACTTGTGTTCTTTACTCTTCTCGCCTTTTACTTCTGCATACTTTGATTTTGTGTGACTTGAAAATTCTGGTGTGTCAAAGTAGTGCACACAAGCTGTTTGACAAATTGTTGCACTCAAAAGTGACAACTACTTTGTGAAAAATTCTGCATTACTTGATACAACAAAATCACACTTTGTGTATTGCACACCAAGTGTTTGTAAGAAAAGTTAAACCACACAAAATCAATTATTTTATGCTTATTTTCTTTGTCTATATCATTGTTAAGAGTAGTTTATCAATGTCGGTGTTATCAAGTGAATCAATTGTGTTGTATTAATTCATCTTGTCAACATTATATTCCCATTTGGTTTAACGCGTATATCCGATCTTCGGTGACTTCATTTTATATTAGACGGTTTTCTGGGGAACTTCTACAATACATTTTCAATTAATTTTTGAAAAGTAAAATTTTGAAAAAGGGATCTATTCAACCCCCCTTCTAGATCCGCGATATCGTCTAACAAGTGGTATCAAGAGCACCGATTCATCTAGTGCTTCACATACAACTTATTGGAAAATGGACAACGATCCAACGGGGGCATACAATAGAGCTCCAGTTTTTACGGGAGAAAACTATAGTCACTGGAAGGATTGTATGCGCATTCATATCAACTCTGTTGATAGAAAAATTTGGAAAGTTATTCAAGACGACCCTTTTCAAATAACTATGGCTGGTCCGGATAACGTCCAAATTGAAAAACCGGAAGCACAATGGGACGAGAATGATGAAAATAAATATAGCTATAATTTGAAAGCTCGAAATATGCTTATAGCTTCTTTGGGAGTGGATGAATATTTTCGAGTTTCTTATCATTCTACGGTTAAGGCCATGTGGGAAGCATTACAAGTTGCCCATGAGGGAACCGATGTTGTAAGGCCATGTGGGAAGCACTACAACAAGATTTTGATCGATTTCACATGAGCCAAGGGGAAACCATTGGTGAAATGGGAAAAATATTCTCTCACTTGACGAATCACTTAAACGCTCTTGGTAAAACAACTCTTAACGATGTAACTACTAACAAAATCTTAAGATGTCTTACTAGGGAATGGTTACCAAAAGTAACGGCAATCAAAGAAGCCAATGACGTAAGGACCTTGTATTTGACTACACTTATTGGAAAGCTACAAGAGCATGAACAAGAGCTCTTAAATTTACATAAGCATGACGATAACGAAAATAAAGAAAAGAATGAAAAGTCTAAGGACAACGAGAAGAGGAAGAAGTCCATTGCATTGAAGGCTTCTTCCTTAAAACTTCCACCAATAAAGATAGTGAGAGTGATGCAAATGATGAAGACGATGAATCAAATGAAGATATATGTTTGTTTGTTCGAAGATACAATAGATATCTTAGAAAGAATGAAATATCTCATTCAGATAAGCGTATCATTAACTATCGAAGAAAATCTAATCCCTCCAAGCAAGAATCTAGTAAAAGTACGAAAGATAAAGGATCATGCTACAATTGTGGAAAACCGGGTCACTACAAACCGGATTGCCCAATGCTAAAGCAAGACAAAGCTAAAGATAAGTATCAAAGGAAAGGTAACAAAACTAGAAGGGCATATATAGAATGGGAAAATGATAGTGAATCTTCTAGAAAAGCAAGCTCAAGTGATGAGGAAGAGAAAGTAAATCTTTGCCTAATGGCTCATAAGAAAGGCAGGAAAGAGGTAAAACAAGCTAAATGTGATAATTTTGAAAAATTGTCTTATGATGATCTACTTAGTACTTTTAGAGTTCTTCATCAAGAGGCTAAAGAAGCCTTTAAGCGCATTGCATCCGATAAACAAATTTTTAAATATTTAGAGAAAAAGGTATCGGATAATCAAAATGCGATGAAAGCTCTTAAGAAATTGATGGTAGAAATTATGAAAGAAGACAAGCGAGAATTGAATAACTTTTATAGTTGTGAAACTTGTTGCATTTGGCAAAAAGAAGTTAAAACTCTTCAAGCCAAATTAGACAAGTTATTACAACCTAAGATAACCTTTGCTATTGATCGATCAAACTTTAGAGAATCAATGAACAACCCATATCAAAGGTATACTTATATTGTGAAGGATCAAGATAGTAAATGTGATTCTAAACAATTCTTGAGATGTCACTATTGTTGCAAAGAGGGTCATACGATTGCTAAATGCCAGTTTAGGAGATACTTGGTTCCTAAAGGAATTTGAAAATGGTTGCCCAAATTCAACCAAATTTTCACTCACACTCTAGGACCCAATGAAAATTGGGTACCCCCCTCTCTTGTCTAATCATGTAGGTGGAGTGTCTTGAGGCTACAGAGAAACGTTGGTTTCTAGATAGTGGGTGCTCAAGACACATGACGGGTGACATTTCTTTATTCTATGACTTTGTGGCTAAGAAGAAGGGATTTGTTACCTATGGTGATAACAACAAGGGAGATATACTCGACAAAGGTAGTGTAGGTAATCCCTCTTCTACATCTATCTCTAATGTCCTATTAGTAGAAGGTCTTAAGCTTAATCTCATTAGCATTAGTCAATTATGTGACAAAGGATATAAAGTCTCATTTTCTAAAGAAGGTTTCATAATTGAACATAATGATAATAAAGAGGATATGTTTAAGGGCATGAGGGTTAACAATGTATACATGCTTGATTTGAATTTGATGTCCATGAGTGATCCTAAATGTCTAGTTTCCAAAAGTGAAGACTCTTGGCTTTGGCATAGACGTTTAACACATATCAACTTTGACTTGTTAAATAAGATTGTTTCCAAAAACTTAGTAGTTGATTTGCAAAACATAAAGTTCACTAAGGATCATCTTTGTGATGCTTGTCAAATGGGAAAACAAACAAGGATATATTTTAAATAAAAAAATTTAGTTTCTACATCTAGACCTCTTGAACTCCTACACATGGATCTTTTTGGTCCTTCGAGAATTAAGAGTATAGGAGGAAACTATTATGGTTTTATTATTGTAGACGACTACTCGAGATTTTATTGGACAATCTTCTTAGCTAGTAAAAGTGAAACTTTTTCGGCATTTGAAACTTTCTCCAAATTATCTCAAAACAAATTTGGCACAAACATTGTAACCATTAGAAGTGATCATGGAGGTGAATTTGAAAATCATCTTTTTGAAATTTTTTGTGAGAAACATGGCATTGAACATAATTTTCCCGCTCATAGAACTCCACAACAAAATGGCGTTGTGGAATGTAAAAGTCGCATGTTAGAAGAGTTGGGAAGAACTATGATCAATGATAATGGTCTTGCTAAATACTTTTAGGCCGATGCTATTAGCACCGCATGCTATGTGTTGAATAGGATAACTATTCGACCTATACTAAATAAAACGCCCTATGAACTATTAAAAGGAAGAAAACCAAATGTGTCACACCTTCATGTCTTTGGTTGCAAATGTTTTGTGCTAAATAATGGAAAAGAAAACCTTGGTAAATTTGATTCAAAGGCGGATGAGGGTATCTTTCTTGGATACTCAAATTCAATCAAAGCATATAGAGTATACAATAAAAGGTTGCTTATTATTGAAGAATCATTGCATGTATCTTTTGATGAATCTTATCCGAAAGTTGTCGGAAAAGGTAGTGTTGTTATTGGTGCAGGTGCAACTTCAGAAGAGATTGCTAAAGACCTAGATATGTATCGTGTGGAACCCTTTTCGGATATTGATGTAAGGAGCCGGATAAAGAGTCTAGTCTCAAAGATAAAGGTCAAACATCAACCCAAAATGATCTACCATTGGAATGGAAAACATCAAAAGACCATCCCATCGACAACATTATAGGAGATATCTCAAAGGGTGTTATCACTCAATCAAGGATAAGTAACTTTTGTTTTTATCTTGCTTTCATCTCTCAAATTGAGTCTAAAAACACCAAAGAGGCCTTACTCGATGAAAATTGGTTTCTAGCCATGCAAGAGAAACTAAATCAGTTTAAAAGAAATGAGGTTTGGGACCTTGTTCCACCTCCGCGAGATCATCGAGTGATTGGCACTAAATAGGTATTTAGGAACAAGTTGGATGAAAACGATATCATTATTCGCAACAAGGCCTGTCTTGTTGCTCAAGGGTATAACCAAGAGGAAGGCATAGACTATGAGGAAACGTATGCTCCTGTTGCCCGCCTCGAGGCTATACGTCTTTTACTTGCATTTGCATGTTCACAAAATTTCAAATTATATCAAATGGATGTTAAAAGTGCCTTCCTTAACGGATATATAAATGAAGAGGTGTATGTGTGTCAACCTCTCGGATTCGAAAACGATGAAAAACCAAATCATGTGTACAAGCTTAAACGTGCTTTGTATGGTCTCAAATAAGCTCCTAGAGCTTGGTATGAGTGTCTAAGTAAAATTTTGATCAATCAAGGTTTTTCAAGAGGAAAAGTTGACACTACACTCTTTATTAAACGAGAAGGAAATCACTCTATATTAGTTCAAGTATATGTAGATGATATTATTTTTGGATCTACTAATATGAAGTTAGTCAAAGAATTTTCAAGTTTCATGCAAGGTGAATTTGAGATGAGTATGATGGGGGAGATTAACTTCTTCCTCGGACTCCAAATTAGACAACTTGAAGATGGGACATTCATAAGTCAAACAAAGTATTGCAATGAGCTACTTAAAAGGTTTGATATGACAAATTCCAAGCCCATTGATACACCAATGCCTACTACTGCTAGTCTTGATCGTGATGATAATGGTAAGGATGTGGATATAAAAAGGTATCGAGGTATGATCGGATCCCTTCTTTATCTTACCACATCGTGTCCTGATATTATGTTTAGTGTGTGTATGTGTGCTAGGTTTCAATCGTGCCCTAAGGAATCACACTTATAATCAGTTAAACGCATACTTAGGTACCTTTGTGGTACTTCTAAGTTTGGTCTATGGTATCCTAAGGGTAGTGATTGCTCTTTGGTAGGTTTTTCCGATTCCGACTTTTCCGGTTACAAAGTGGATAAGAAAAGCACTAGTGGAACTTGCCATTTTGTTTCAAACTCTCTTGTTAGTTGGAATAGCAAAAAGAAAGTTTCAGTTGCTTTGTCAACTGCGGAGGCAAAATATATTGCGGCCGAAAATTGTTGTGCCCAAATTCTATGGCTAAAACAACAATTACTTGACTTCAATATTACTCTTAAACAAATTCCAATTTTGTGTGACAACACGAGTGCAATCAACCTTACTAAAAACCCGATCCTTCACTCACGCACTAAGCATATTGAAATAACATATCATTTCCTTAGGGATCATGTTGAGAAAGGTGATGTGGTATTTGAGCATGTTGAAAGTTCGAATCAACTTGCTGACATTTTTACAAAACCACTTGCTACCGAACCTTTCTTTCATATTCGAAGGGAACTTGGTGTTCTTGATATTTTGAATCGCTCTTGATTATCATTATACTATCATATATTATTGTTTGGCTTAACATATATTTCACTAACATCTTGTTTCTTGAAGTGTTATTTTTTATTTTCCAATTTAATCTTTCATATGCTCGAGGTAATATCACTTTAATCTTGGTTTATCCTCACTTACTTCATTCATCCTTGATTTAATTTGTTCATCCATGATATATATAATACATGTTAATATGTGTATGCTTGTGTTTGTGCCTCTATTTATCTCTTTTCTTTTATCTTTATCTAAATAGGAGTTTGTATGTCATCGGATTAACATGAAATACTGTATTATGATGTTTTGAGGTGTTTTAGTTGAAAATTGGTGTCGCTCCCGATAAATGAAACTAAGTCATAAGGGGTACAGACGCGAACGGTCGGCGAAAGGGACAATGAGAACACACAGCCGTGAACTCACTGGAGATGAATAGAGTCGCCAGCTAGGCATTTTTATCCCGGAGGAAAGGCAATGCTGCATAGACCTAGAAAGAGATGGATAAGACGGTTTGCGAACCAGAGAGACTGAGAAAGGGGGTTGGTTACAACCTGGGAAGGTGTTAGCACCCAGATTGTCCTCCGTACTCGACGGGATCCACGCTTAAAAGATTTGTGTTTTAAAGGGGTAGTGTCAGTGCAATTTGTGTATAAATAGCTGGAAAAGATGTACAGGTGTCAGTGTGAAGAAATGTGATGTGTATAAATGTACAATGTCAGTGTAAGGAAGAGGAATGAGATGCTCAAGATCATGAGGCTAAAAGAATAAAGCTGGAAGGAGGGGGAATATACAGAGACTTTTGTTCGATAACTGTTAAGTTATGCCTACGTATCCTCTCGTGCAATGAGGAAGTCAGAACACCGTAGTTCGATCCAAAGAGACTGAAAGGTGAATTGACTTGTGAACTGCTTGCTTGCCTATGCTCAAGTGTATGATCTGTCTGGCACAGATGCAAACTGTCTTGCATTAGACGGAAGAAGCAAGTTCTCGGTTATGAGTGAAGATGATGAGAAAAGAATCCCGGAGGAGACGATTATTGTTTGTTTTTGAGTTTTCAGTCTTTTATTGCTTTTGAAAGTTTGTCATAATTCAATGAGCTTAAGTCTAAACCAATGGATTTAGTAAACTCATCACATCTTCCCTCTGATTAGGGGTAATGAGAATACCTTAAGTGTGAAGTCAGATTCTCACACTTAATCACCTTTGGTATAGGATTAAGATCATTAACCTACTTGTGATTAATTAGATGTTTTTGAGGTTTTTGTTTAGTGTTAAGTAATGAGGTTAAGCCATAATCAGGGATTTAACAGACTCATTACACCATCCTAATAGAAGGATAATAGATGAGAATGTTTAAGCTGAGGAAAGCTCCTCAACTTAATCCATGATTAGGGATTAAACTCATGACAAAACAAGCCTTTGATTAAGTGGATTTTATTTAATGATGAGAATGAAGAAGTGATTTTTATGATTTGTAAGACAACTTGAGGGGGACTTGTCCATTAATACTAGGGTTAGTCCTTCTTAACCAATTAAGGAAGAAATAGAACCCTAATGCAAGGCCCAAGTTACAAGCTTGATGTCTTGATGATTATTATGTGAATTGATTAAAGGATTTAAACACATTAAGGGTTTAACACTTAGGATTAAAGTTATACACTCCATCCTAAGAGAAGGATGCAGGCATAAGCTTAATCACAAAGCCTTAAAGCTTTTAGGGTTTAGTCCCTGATTATGAGATGAGAAGAGAAGACTCAAAAGAGACACAAAGGTAAAACTAAGAGGGGAGACTAATCAAAACCCTAATCATTGTCATGCTTGGTTGTTCCTAAGGTTTGTGAGGTTTTCAAAAGAAGATCTTCAATGGAACCACCAGGAAGCAGATGAAAGGATCAAGAGAAGCAAAGTGACTTGCTTCATTCAAGAAGTCAAGTCACTTGAAGAAAGAAAGTGGGAAGAAGAAGAATGAGCAAGCTCAAACTCAAACACAAACAAAAATGCAGCAATGGATGCAAGAGAGATGAAAAGAAAAGTTATGAGAAGTGAAGGCAAATTCACTTCTCAAAGTTACTTACCACCTGAAAGGTTAGAAGAAAAATGCAATGCAATGCAAAATGGGATGAGATGACATGATGAGAAACAAAACCAGAAGCATTTACATGATGCTAATGATGCAATGAGATGCTATAAACATGAGGCAGCTCATGGGAGTGATCATACAAGTTCATGAATGCAAATGAAGCAAGTTAAGAAACATGAACATACATGAAAAGTTATGAAGTGCACAATGCAAACAAAATGGCAAACACATGATGCAATGATCAAACATGCTTTCTATATGTCTTATGATGTCAAATGAATCACATGGATGCTTGAAATGTCATGGCAAGTCATGTTACGCAAGAGAATGCAAGAGGGATGCAAATGAAAGCCCAAATTAGGGTTTATGAACCAAACACCAAACAAAAGTCAAAATCAGAAGCAAAACCTAAGATAAAAAATGGAAAATGCCACACAAAGGACCCCTAGTCCTATACTAAACCAATTCCCAAAGGAGAGGTCTCAACTCTTAACCAATCTCAAGTTATGATTTTTACAAGTTATTAGGGTTTTTAGGGTTTCTAAACAAAAGAAATGCCAAACAAATTGAAAATGAGGAATCAAATCAAGGCCATTTAATCTCAAAAACTACATGCTAAACACAATGCAATGCAAGAAGAATCAATGTCCAACTCTTCATAGACAGGCAGAAATGATTTTTTGAACTTAGGATCAAAATAATGCACAAAAATGATTTTAATTCAAAGAAAAATTCTCAAAATGCATCAAGATCAAAAAAGAAATTTGGTTTGAAGGTTGGACAATGTTTCTAAATGTCTTAGAACATTTCATGAATTTTTTGGTGATTTTTAAATACCTAAAAGTATTTTTAATAAATTAATTCTCATTAATCAATTAAAAATAATCTTTTAAATATTTAAAAATACTTTTTTAATGATAAAAATAAAAACAAAAATATTTTTGTGTCATAAAAATTATTAAAACTCATGAGAAAAAGTTTCATAATTTTTAAGCAATTTTTACTATTTTAAATTAATTATGCAAGTTAAATGAAAAGAAATGAAATAAAAATGAAAATAAATGGGAAGTAATCAGAATGGAGGGTTGAGATTGAGACTGGGTTTGAATGCATTGACTGACGCCAGATCTTGTGGCCAGGATTGGTTCTGAGTTAATTAATTTAATTACAATTAATTAAAACTAATAAAATGAATTAGGGCTAATCAAAGTGATCTGGGCCCTCTATCCACGCGGGAAGTCAACAGGTCAACTCAATCCAACGTCCAATATTCAAATGACACTAATTACAGGGATTAGGGCATAACAACTTTCAGGTGACCGGAGGGGAGCTCCGGTCATCTTCTCCGGCACTACCAAAACCCTAATACATGATTCAGGCATCTATTCCACAAATTAAACACACCTAAGTGATCCTCTAACATCCTAAGACACGAATCCATGCTCAAACAACATTTAAACACCATGAATCAAACGAATCGAAGGAAATAAAATCCACGGGCAAAATTTCAGAGGGATCATACAAACTCATTTCTCACTTATTTTTGATTCTGAAACCATCCCCATGACCAGCAAGACATGAGCAATCATATTATAACTTAAAATGCAAGCTTTGGGAGAAAGTGTTCATGTTCATACCTGAGCTGGAAAGCTTCAAAACTGAGCTTCCAGAGCTTCCTTTGCGTGCAAATGGACTCCCTTGACTCCCCTGATGCCAATGGAAGGCTTGAAATGAGCTTAGACAAGCTGCCTTGAGCAATCCATTTCTGGTGTAGCAGAAAATGCAGTTTGTGTATAGGCTGTTTCAGGTCAATGTGAAGGGTGGTTTTGACTCCTTTTGATGTGCTTGATCTGTTGGTGAAAGAAGTTTGGCTATTTGATGACTGTGGAAGGTGATTCGAAGAGAAATGTAGGTTGAGGTGAAAAATGGTGATGGGGTGTTCTTGCTCAAATCAGGCCTGACTCTTGGTGGTTTCTACTCAATGAGGCAAGGTGAGATGATTAGAGGAATTTGTTTTAGTGTTTGTGAGTTGTGCAGGCAGATTCGAAGGGTTTTGCAAAGTGAGGTGTTTTTGTGTATGTGATGTTCTGGAGTGTTTCAGCTTGGCTTGGTATATGAAATGGCCTGCATTTGGATAGTATAAAATAATCCTATAGGTCAGATGATGTGACCTGGCCTTTATTGATTGGTAAGTTCACTTTTGCAAAAAGGTCCACTTTGTGTAAGGAAGGCATGGCTTGAGCTATAGCTTGGTACAAGAGGCATGGGCTGCGCAGCATGATGTGTGTGTGATGCTAGGAAGGTTCAGCAGCCAAGGCAACTAGTTGGTAAAGTGTGATCATGAGTTTTGCAAGTTGATCACTTTTGAAACTTTATGAAAAAGTCTTGCCATACAAACCATGAACATGTGATCTCTTGGTTCAATTCTGATTTTTAGGGCTTATGTGATGTTTGTGTCATGGTTTGATGCCAACTAGGAGTTACAAAAAGCCTTGGTTCATGATTTTGCAAATTTCTCATTTGAGGCATGTCTTGAAAATTAGTGATTTTGGCCAACTTTGTCACACCATAACTTTTGATCCAAGAAGAATTAGATCATGTTCTTGTACTTTTTGAAAAGGGAAAAATGTGTTCTACAACTTTCATGACCAAAGTTTTTCCATTTGAAACATTTTTGGATCAAAAATTAAGGCTTGAAAAATGACCTAAAATGACATATTCTTGAAAAGTCAACCATGCCCTAAAAAGTCAACTTTGCAAAAACTTCAAATTCTTGAATTTTGTGAACTTCAATCTTCTTCCATGATCAAATAAAGACCATATACACTCAAAATGATGAAGATCACCCATTGGTTGGGTCATTGGGGGCCTCAGATGCCCTGATTTTGCACTGACTTGTCCAGAAAGTCAACCCTTGATCAGATGACTTCCCCATGGAATTTCTTCATGAAACTTGATATGCATACTCCCTATACCATATAGAGACCAATGGAAACAAGAATGACCAAAAAATTTGGAGTTATGGCCTCTGAAACCAAAACCCTAATTTTAGGTCAACTGTGCAGTCAAACTTGGCTCTGCACCCACACCAATCCCAGTTCTTGTGATCCTTTTGCATTATTGACTTTGAGGGGGGTATAATATGATATAAGAACACACATGGATCCCTTTGAAGTGATTGGTGGCCTATGGAGTGGCTCAAGAAGCTCTGGGATTGCTCAGATCACAAACCCTAGATGCAGATGACTTAGAAACTATGCAGTGAATTAAAAATGAGATATGAGATGATGTGATTGTGTTTATGCATATGAAATGACCACAAGCCATGGTGAAATGAGTGAGGGCAAATTTAGGGTGTTTACAGCTGCCCCTATTCAAACATGAGTTAGCTGTGCAGGATGTAAGCAACGGCTTAACAGGCAAGCGAGATAACTTGTGGTTGAATACCAAAGACAGTCCAAAATTTGCACTCACAGAATGAAGAAGAAAAGGGATATAGATTGTAAAGGAAAATAAAGTATATTGTAAAGTGTGGGCAACGGAGGACGACCGTCGAGCAGAGGACGACTGCTGGGTAAAGAGCAATAACGGGGACGACCGACATGTTGGGAAAAGTGCGGAAAATAAAGCAATAACGGGGACGGCCGACATGCTGGGGATAAAAGAATTATGACGGGGACGGCCATCAAGATAAAGCTATAAAATTCTCTGGGGATTAATGAAACATGACGGGGACGGCCATCAAGTTCATAAAGTAAAGTAACCAACGATGGGGACGGCCATCGGGCTAAACTGATGAAGGACGATCATCAGGAAAAAGAAAAAGGGACCACGACGGGGACAGCCATCGGGTTAAAGAATAAATGAAATAAACAGATGATGAGGTACGGTCATCAAAGGTGAAGGACGATCACCTAGCAGGGGACGGCTGCTCTGTTGGGGATAAGATGAGGGACGGTCATCTAAGGTGGAGGCCGACCACCAGGCAGGGTACGGCTGCCGAAAATATCAACGATGGGGACGACCATCGGATAAAAGGTCAACGATGGGGACGGCCATCGGATGAGCATGATGGAGGACGACCATCAAGAGGTGGAGGACGACCACCTAGCAGGGGACGGCTGCTCTCAGGGTCTATCATGACATAGGACGAATGTCAGATAACCAAAAATCAACAATGGGGACGGCCATTGGATAAAATGATGAAGGACGATCATCAAGAGGTGGAGGACGACCACCTAGCAGGGGACGGCTGCTAAATCAACGATGGGGACGGCCATTGGATAAAATGATGAAGGACGATCATCAAGAGGTGGAGGACGACCACCTAGCAGGGGACGGCTGCTAAATCAACGATGGGGACGGCCATCGGATGAGCATGATGGAGGACGACCATCAAGAGGTGGAGGACGACCACCTAGCAGGGTACGACTGCTCTCAAGGTTTATCATGACACAGGACGAGTGTCATATAAAAGGGAAAATTTGTTTGTTGGTAATCTACTGGGGAAAAGTAAACACGGACGAGTGCTTACATCCAAGAAGCAAAGGTATAAGTGTTTGGTATTCGTGTATAGATTAGAGATGCGGACGAGCATCCTTAAGACTATGATACAGACGAGTATCATGTAGAAACAAAATACTGACACGTGTTCCAAGATGATGATACAGACGAGTATCAACTGGTTAACAGAGAACACAGATGAGTGTTGAATCTGAAGGGACTCTTCTGGGGAATAGTAGACACGGACGAGTGTCTATATTCAAGGAGACATAAGTGTTTGACACAGTGTATGGATTAAAAATGCGGACGAGCATCCTTAAGACTATGATACGGACGAGTATCATGTAGAAACAAACTCTTGACACATGCTCTGAGACGATGGTACGGGCGAGTACCAACAGGTTAACAAAGAACAAGGACCAAAGTCGAATCTGTGGGTATATAAGTGGTGTATGCAAAATACGGACGAGTATCTGTATGAGTGTAACATGAGTAGTGAGTATGAGTATTGTACAGATGAGTGTTTAATCTGCTGGGGAGAGTGACACGGACGAGTGTCAAGAGAAAAGTGTAATAATATCAACAAGTATCTGGGTCGTAAAAGTGTAAGTGACTGCGCTGGGGATATGACACGGACGGGTGTCAAGAAAATGAATATACAAGTGAGTGCAAAGAGGATGTCTTTGGCTTTTTGCTGGGGTATAACACGGACAGGTGTCAAAATGAGTATATACTGGTGTTTGTGGTTGTGAGGCAGCTGCTTTTGCTGGGGACTCTGGTGGGGATTTGTTTTTTTTTTTTTGTACGTTGATGAACTGTCGTTATTCACAAGTGTTGATTCATAACATGGCTCATGATTATGCTATGTGTTTGATTTTTTTGCCGCAATGCTCCGCACTAAAACGGAATGCTACGCTTTGTGGGTAAATATGATGCAAATGCTATGATTGTGCAAAGATACCAAACCGGGATCTGAGTCCCGTCGCTGCGAAGATCTTCGATCGATCTGTTTGAAATGGGCATCCCAGCTGGGGATGAGATCATTGGTAGACCTGGTGAGATGTATCTGCTTGGGGATACAGGTCATTAATTGACATATCCTTGTAAATGAGAGACCCAGCTGGGGTTTGCAGAAGCTTTCTTCACTCTGTTGTGATCTTCTATGCGTTGCTCTGCTGGATAGAGGCTGTAACTCTGTGGGGAAGATGGTTCCCTGGCTATTGTACTCGGCTGAGGGCGAGATGGCAACTCGGCTGGGGAGAAAGAGATCATTGAGAGACCTCCCTAGGGATTCTGTTGAAAAAGATCCTTGACTTAGCCGGGGATATAGGTGCCCTCTGTGATGCCTGGCAATTCTGATGGGGGCAAGTAGTAGGTGGCAACTCAGCTGGGGAGAAAGCACTTCGGGTGCCACAATTGAGTGTCGATTTGCCAGCTTGCTGGGATAAAGTTTACATGCCCCAAGTTGCGTTCTGGATTCCTGCAATCCTGAAAAGACAGAGAAATGCACAAGATAATCCCGAGGTATCCCTTACCGGATTCCGTCATAGGAGTTAGGCACTTTTGAGAGTAAGTACATTCCCTGCAAGCATGTGTTTACTTGAAGATAGACATCTGTATTCTATGCAATCAATTTTTCTTTATCAGACATTTTTTGCAAATAAATAAAAAATGTACAAGACGAGACATGACTGAAAATCTGATTTTATTAATTCATATGCCCTGAATTGGCGAGATACAGTCAAAGAAACAAACCCCCTGAAACGAGGAGATTGTTACAAATTGAGAAAACAAAATGCTGGCAGTGTTGATGACGCTTTAAGGAGCTTCCTCTTCACTATGACTCGTATGACTTTTGACGTTCTCCTCATCTTGCTTTCTGAAGAATGTTGATTCTGGCTGAGGCTTGATCCTTTCGAAGCTTACCAAGTTGTAGGTGATACAGACGAATTCAGAATGCAGTTGTTCGCTTATTCCCTTATTTTGCATGGATCGCCCTTTCGGGTTCTCAATCCATCGGGATACCCTTTTTTGCCTGAGCTGTCCAATGTGGCTTTTCAACTCAGCGGGTGTACATTTTTTGTTTATTTCCCTTATTTTTGCCCGAGCCTTTTATTCTGTTTTTGACTCGCCGGGATTCCCTATTTTTGCCTGGACTTACATTCTGTTTTTACGTCCAGCGGGTCATTTTTTATGCGAAGTATCTTTTAACTGCATCTGAATTCACAGGGGACGGGAAGTCTTCACCATCCATGGTGCTGAGCATCAGTGCTCCACCAGAGAAAACTTTCTTTACCACGAATGGTCCTTCATAATTTGGAGTCCATTTGCCCCTGTGGTCTGTATGAGGAGGGAGGATTCTCTTCAGCACAAGATCTCCTACTTGGTACCCTCGGTGCCTGACTTTCTGATCGAAGGCTCTCTTCATTCTTTTCTGATATAACTGCCCATGACAGATTGCAGCCAATCTCTTCTCTTCAATCAGACTCAGTTGTTCGTATCGGGACCTAACCCACTCTGCTTCACTCAGTTTAACATCCATTAGTACCCGGAGAGAGGGTAATTCAACTTCAACAGGTAGGACTGCTTCCATACCATACACAAGCTGATACGGTGTTGCCCCAGTGGATGTTCTGATTGACGTGCGGTACCCATGCAAGGCAAATGGTAGCATTTCATGCCAGTCTTTGTAGGTGACTACCATCTTTTGCACAATCTTCTTGATATTCTTGTTAGCGGCCTCAACAGCGCCGTTCATCTTTGGCCTGTAAGGAGAAGAATTGTGATGTTGGATCTTGAAGTCCCGACACAGCTCAGCCATCATCTTGTTGTTTAAGTTGGAACCATTATCAGTAATTTTTCGCTCGGGCACCCCATACCGACAGATGATATCTTTCTTTAGAAATCTGGCTACCACTTGTCTTGTAACATTTGCATATGAGGCTGCTTCAACCCATTTGGTGAAATAATCAATGGCGACCAGGATGAATCTGTGGCCATTCGAAGCAGTCGGCTCATTCTTGCCAATCATATCAATGCCCCACATGGCAAAGGGCCATGGTGAAGCCATGATGTTCAAAGGGTTGGGAGGCACATGCACCTTATCTGCGTAGATCTGGCATTTGTGGCATTTTCTGGCGTAGGCACAACAGTCGGCATCCATTGTGATCCAGTAATAACCCGATCTTAACAATTTCTTGGCCATGGCATGCCCTCCCGCATGGGTACCAAAGGATCCTTCGTGCACTTCACGCATCAATAAGTCTGCTTCCGTTTTATCAACGCATCTGAGGAGTACCATATCAAAGTTCCTTTTGTATAAAGACCCATCAGTGTTCAGAAAGAAACTACCAGCAAGCCTTCTCAAAGTCTTCTTATCATTGGAAGATGCTCCAGGTGGGTATGTTTGATCCTCCAAGAAGCTCTTAATGTCATGGAACCAAGGCTTATCATCTTTAACAACCTCTACTGCAAATACATGTGCTGGTCTATCAAGTCTGGACACCGAAATCTGAGGTACAAAGCTGGCAGTCTGAACTTTGATCATGGATGAAATGGTAGCAAGAGCATCTGCGAACTGATTCTCGTCCCGAGGGATATACTCAAGCTTGACTGTTGTAAAGAAAGTCAATAACCTCCTTGTATAATCCCTGTAAGGTATCAGATGATCCTGGTGGGTGTACCATTTTCCGTTGGTTTGATTAACTACCAAAGCTGAATCTCCGAATACAGTCAATGTCTTGATCCTGAGGTCGATGGCTTCCTCAAGACCCATAATGCAAGCTTCGTATTCAGCTTCGTTGTTAGTGCAGTTGAAAGTGAGTTTCGCTGAAAATGGCATGTGAACTCCTTTGGGTGTAATGAGTACTGCACCAACACCACGACCATTCATGTTAACAGCCCCATCAAACATCATAGTCCATTCTTCTTCTAGATCGGGCCCTTCAGTGTGAACAGGCTCTTCATGATCTTTTGATTTTATGAACATGATGTCTTCATCAGGGAAGTCAAATCTCATAGGCTGGTAGTCATCAATGGGTTGCTCAGCAAGATATTCAGATAGTACACTGCCCTTGATGGCTTTCTGAGAGGTTTACTGGATGTCATATTCCGTAAGGATCATTTGCCATCTTGCAACCCGTCCGGTAAGAGCTGGCTTCTCAAATATGTACTTAACTGGGTCCATTTTGGATATCAATAAGGTAGTGTGGGTCAACATATACTGCCTTAGTCGGCGAGCAGCCCACGCTAAAGCACAGCAAGTTTTCTCGAGCAGTGAATAACGTTGTTCACAGTCGGTAAACTTTTTGCTTAGGTAGTATATTGCATACTCTTTTCGACCAGACTCGTCATGCTGGCCCAGCACACACCCCATCGACTCTTCTAATACTGTCAAGTACATTATCAGAGGTCTTCCTTCAACTGGAGGCATGAGGATTGGAGGTTCTTGTAAGTATTCTTTGATCTTGTCAAAAGCCCTTTGGCAGTCTTCATTCCACCTGACCGTTTGCTCTTTTCTCAACAGCTTGAACAAGGGTTCACAGGTTGCTGTAAGGTGAGATATGAACCGTGAAATGTAATTCAATCGTCCTAAGAACCCTCGAACTTCTTTCTCTGTTTTCGGTGCAGGCATCTCTTGAATGGCTTTGACTTTATCAGGGTCAACTTCAATCCCTTTCTCGCTCACAATAAAACCCAGCAACTTACCAGATCGCACCCCGAATGTGCACTTGTTGGGGTTCAACTTTAGTTGGTACTTCCTCAGACGCTTGAATAACTTCAGTAAATTCACCAGGTGGTCTTCCTCTGTAAGGGACTTGGCAATCATGTCATCCACATAACACTCGATTTTCTTATGGATCATATCGTGGAACAATGTTACCATAGCCCGTTGATATGTTGCACCAGCATTCTTGAGCCCAAATGGCATTACCTTGTAGCAGAACGTGCCCCATGGTGTGATGAAGGTTGTCTTCTTCATGTCTTCAGGTGACATTTTGATCTGGTTATATCCTGAAAATCCGTCCATGAAGGAGAATACCGAGAACTGAGCCGTGTTATCGACCAATACATCAATGTGAGGTAATGGGAAGTCATCTTTCGGGCTGGCTCTGTTCAGATCCCGGTAGTCAACACACATCCTTACTTTTCCGTCTTTCTTAGGCACAGGTACTATATTAGCAACCCACGGTGGATAGCTAGTTACAGCAAGGAACCCGGCGTCCCATTGCTTTTGTACCTCCTCCTTGATCTTCATAGCCATGTCTGGACGAGTACGGCGTAGCTTCTGCTTAACTGGCGGGCATTCTTCTCTCAAAGGCAGCTTGTGCATAACAATATCGGTATCCAACCCTGGCATATCCTGATAAGACCAAGCAAACACGTCCACATACTCTTGAAGCAGGTCAATCAGTTGTCTCTTCACTGAGTCTTGCAGGCAGGCCCCGATTTTGACCTCTTTCACGTCTTCGTCTGTACCAAGATTGATCATTTCAACCTCCTCCTGGTGAGGAGTAATAACCTTTTCCTCTTGTCTTAACAACCTGGCTAGCTCTTCAGGAAGCTCATATTCTTCTTCAACCCCTTCATCAGCTTGATTGATTGGATTGTCAAAGTCATACGAAGTCATAGCCGTGCCGTTGTCGGTGCTGTCAGGAAGGTATTCTCTGCAAAGGTTCAGTTTGTTCATTTTAGTGATTTGATTTTAATCTTGTCTTAGAAAAGTGAAATAGAGTTGTCATTTTGAAAACACTGCCATTTATTTTTTGTACAAAAAGAAAAATGGAAAAACAGTGAGCGAAAAAGAAAAAGACTCATTTGCAAAAAGATGTCTGATATTTCATTGATTAATCTTGTTTGCACAAAAAGTACAGATGGCCCGATTACAAAATGAGTCTTGTCATCTTGGGCAAGATGCAAGACTTTGATGCATGCTATAAAAATACAGGAAATAATAATTACTCTGCATGAGTAACTCTTATAATTTCCTGGGAAGACCAGTTTGAGATACTGCTCCCCGGGATCTTCGGACGAATCCATCTTTCCAGGTTGCGTTCTTCTTCCAGCTCGTCTTCCAGACAGTTGATAGCATCAGGGGTAAGCATCCCCCCACTCACAAAATTGGGCTCTTTCGCAGCCGCTGCTTGATCTTGTTGAGTTGGTTTGTAACCCAACCCAAATCTGTCCTCTTTCTTCTCCACCGGTAGCAGTTTGCCCCAGCCTTGGGCGTTTCCTCCCTCAACAACCTTCCGGGCTTGTTGGTATGATGATATTGAAGTACCAAGTACAGCAGATGTCTCATTGATGTTCAAAGCTTCAAACCCCTGGCTCATTGTTTCATGGATCTCCCCATCCATCTCAATGTACTTATAGGTAGCCAGGTGGCTGACAAAAATATCCTCTTCTCCACATATTGTAACGATTTGACCCTCCCACTCGTATTTTAACTTCTGGTGAAGGGTAGAGGTCACGGCGCCAGCGGCGTGAATCCATGGCCTACCCAATAGATAGCTGTAGGCAGGCTGTATATCCATCACGTAGAAGGTAGTTTTGAAGGTCTGCGGGCCAATCGTTATGGGCAATTCAATCTCTCCCAGAACCGATCTCTTTGAACCATCAAAGGCTCTTACCACCAGGTTGCTGGGTCTCAATGCCAATCCATCATATTCTAGCTTCACCAGGGCCTTCTTAGGTAAGACATTGAGGGATGACCCCGTGTCTACCAGCACATGGGAAAGGACAACACCTTTACATTTCATGGTTATGTGCAAGGCCTTGTTATGGTTACGGCCTTCCGTTGTCAAATCAGTATTGGTGAACCCTAGTCCGTGACTAGCATTAACATTTCCAACTACAGCTTCCAGCTGATTGACAGTGATCTCTTCAGGCACGTAAGCTGCGTGCAAGACTTTGAGTAGTGCATTCCGATGGGCCTCGGAGCACATATGCAATGATAGGATTGAGATCTTGGAAGGCGTCTGATGAAGCTGATCCACTACTTTATAATCACTCTTCTTGATGATTCGCATGAACTCATCAACCTCTTGGTCAAAGGGTGTTTTTAAAGCTTCCTTGACAGTCTGTTCTTCCTGCACCAAGCTTTTTCCTTTTGCCTTGGCAGCAGCTTCTGCTTCGGCAGTGGGTCTCTGAATTTGTGGAGCGAAAAGACGTCCGCTTCGAGTGAAGCCTCCGCCTCCTCCCACATTGTCAATTTGTGGTGCAGGTGTTGATGATTCAAAAGTGATCTTCTGTCCTTCACAGTACAGGTCAGAGCCGTAATGCCAGGGGATAGCATTACTGCTTTCATAAGGTACTGGTCCAGGCACCGTGATGGTGACTGGACCGATTGCAGCTGTTGAGGGAACCGTAATAGTCTGCGGATCATAATAAATTGTAACTGGTGCTCTGATGGGAGCAGCACCTTCTGAGTTGTAGGCAGAGTTGTTTTCAGGATCGTAGAATATGGTGACAGTAGAGACATCTTCATGATTTGTTGCTGGTGTTGTAGGAGACAATGGCGGAAGGATGGATGTTGTTGTTGTAGGAGTCTCATAATGGAGTGGTGCTGGAGTCGTAGAAGGAACATTCATTGATATCTGATCAGTTGAAATGACAGATGAAGTACTTGTTGATGAAACCGAAGAATTGTCAGGAACAATGGTTGTTGCAGTTGTAGGAGGTTCTGGAGCTGTTGCTGATGAGATTGCTGGATTTGTTGGAAATGATGTGGTGATCTGAAGTTGGCCACTCTGAATAAGACCGTCTATGCCATTCCTCAGGTTATCGCACCCATTTACCGAAATATTGTAGTAAGCACACCCTAACTCGCACCCCGGGAACATATGACATTCCAAGAGCTGAGCCTTGATTTCTACCAACGGCGTCCGGATCTGAACCACACTGGTTATTAAATAAGACGGCTTGTCTTCTTCAATAGCGTTAATTCTGGGACCACCGTGGTTTGGCATCGGGTTCTTATTGACATTGGGTGGTGGTGCGAAATTCAGAGCTTTTGAGTCTACCAGGTCTTGTACCTTCATATGCAGAGCTCTGCACTTTTCTGTACTGTGGCCAGGTGCATTTGAATGGAAGGCACATCTGGCGTTGGAGTCATAATTCCTGGGTAGACTGTTGGGGTCTGGAGGTGCCAACGTCCTTAGCTCAACTAGGTTGAGTTTCAGGAGTTGTGGCAGCAATGTAGCATATGGCATAGGGATCGGATCGATTACCCTGTTGGCTTGAGAAGGCCTCTGCTGAAATGGCCTTTGCTGGTTATTGTTGTTGGTGTTGCTGTTGTTGTAATTTCTCGGAGGATACTGATTCTGTTGATGGTACTGAGGTTGCTGTTGATAGTTTTGCTGCGGCGGTTGATAGACTGGTTGAGGATGAGCTGGAGCAGGAATGGTGACTGCTGCCACTGATCTGTGAACATATTGGGGCCTGCCCCTGTTGGTGTGGATGGCATTGGTCTCGCCAGTTCTTCTCGGGCTTGCAAAAGGCTTTCTTGTACTACTGGACGAGCTTGCTCCGTTGTCAGATATCTTTCCCATTTTTAACAGACTCTCAATTCTTTCCCCAGCTATGACAACATCTGCAAAGCTAGTGGAAGAGAAAGCAGCCAGCCTGTCAATATAAGTTCCCTGAAGGGTATTCATAA
This sequence comes from Lathyrus aphaca, assembly GCA_963966055.1. NCBI lineage: Eukaryota > Viridiplantae > Streptophyta > Magnoliopsida > Fabales > Fabaceae > Lathyrus > Lathyrus aphaca. Next base: position 232,829,489 of record OZ014524.1, read on the forward strand.
ACATATCTGCCATTTCCCTTTCAGACATAGGTGGCTGAACAGCAGCAGCCAGTTGCCTCCATCTCTGGGCATATTCTCGGAAACTTTCCCTTGACGACTGTGACATTCCCATTAGGAGGGTCCTATTGGGTGCCATGTCTAAATTGTACTGATACTGTCTGATAAAGGCCTCTGCCAGGTCCTTCCAGCATCTGATAGTTGCCCTTGTCAAGTGAGAGTACCATTCTCTTGAAGCTCCTGTCAAGCTGTCTTCGAAATAGAACATCCAGAGCTTCTCATCCATAGTGTAGGCCTTCAGCCTCCCCAGAAATGATTGTAAATGAGTCCGGGGGCATGAAGTCCCGTTGTATTTTTCAAAACAAGGAGGCTTGAACTTATGGGGAATCCTGACCCCGTCTACCAAGCCCATGTCCATGACGTCGAAACCCAGAGAGTTTTGAGACTCTAAGGACCTCAACTTCTCAGCTATCTCATCCAGCCTTCTATCATAAGCCTCTTCCCCAGCACCCATTACCGTGAACTGGTCCTCTTGGGGGTCTTCTTGAAGTACCCTAGCTGCGGTGGCAGTCCCTTGAACATTTGCAGGAATATTGACCTCAGGATGGAGGTGTGGTCCAAATACAGGGGGATTTACATGAGGTTGGACCCTTTCATTGTTGCTGGTGCCGGCAGTCCCTATATGTGGATCCTCTTGATTCTGCCTTTCCACCATGGCCCTCAACCTTTCCTGGCTCTGAGCCATGTTGTTCATCACTTCCATAAACTGAGTCATTTGATTCCTCATCTCTAGCCTTTCATTTGCCATTTGATTTCTGACCTCAGTAAGGTCCTGCTGCATCTGATCCATTTGAATGCCCGGAAGGTTGCTACGGGTCGGATAACGGTGCGGACGGTTGAGGGGAAAAACTCGGCGCCGAGCAATAGTTCCTGAACATCACAACAGAGTTAGTGGCAGTAAAATAAAAACCTACAAAACAAACAAAGGGGTTAGCATGCAATGCAGTATGCTTATTTGTCCTCAAGGTATCCGGCTTGGCCTTCAGTTTTGACCCTTCCAGACCCTTGGAGATGCTGTTGATGTTGCTTTTGAAGTAAACTTGGATGGAACAAACTAATACATATATTACAAAAGCAAAAGGGTACATAGTTTGTTTACAAATACAAGCCCTCTGAGGGGTCAAAATACATTTCAGGAAAATAAAAGTACATGTAATGAAAGCAACAACAAACAAATGGTCAAACACCAAGACCAAACTCATCCTCACGAACTTCCTTGAGAAGTGCTTCGGTCACAGGATCAGCCGGATGCTCAGTGAGGTTCCTGATTAGGAGATTCCGGGTCGTAACAGCTGCTGTTAGCTTCCTGTAATGGCTCTGGTCCTTTGACCTCTTTACTCCAGCTTTGATCTTCAACTCTGATATCTCCCTCTGGGCTGCTGCCAGGGCTTCTTGCTGTACTTTTGCACTAGCTTCCAGTTGCTCCATCTTGTCTTGAACTCTCTTGTCCTCCAGAGTACGGGCTTCGGTGATCCTGACCCACCGAGCTTGACTCTCCTTCAAATACAAGTCTGTCCTTGCTCTCTGGAACTGGGCTTCTTTGCAAGCATTCTTCAGAATTTGTTCTCCAGCCTTAGACTTTTTGATATAATCTCCAGACTTCTTAATCTTAACCAAATGCTCCACTCTCAGCTTCTCCAATCTCTCAACCTCCCTCATACCATCACTCCTCTCCCGGAGGGTCTTCTGCAAAGCTTGAGTTAACTTCTCATTTCTTTCTTTCAAACTCTCAAACTCCTCCAAACTGACAGTGGCAGGTGGTGCTGATGACGATTCAGGCATATCTTCTATAGTAAAGGGCATCCCAGAGAATTGGGCCCTGGCACGGGACCATTCATAATATTGTGCTGATGCCACATTGTTGCACTTCCCCAAAATGGTCACTCCTTTGGTTTGAACATTATCCCAGGCCCAGGCCGCCTGCCTAACAATAGCCAGATTAATCTTGTTCTCACAATAAAGAGTTTCAACCAAGTCCTGTGCCTTAGGAGTGTGGACCAGGGCATAGCCCAGTTGTCTTCTAAACAGCAGAGGGTTGTAATTGATACTACCCTTAACTCCTATTAGGGGCACATTGGGGAAATGCCCACAGCTGGTGATGATATCCCTACCCTTGGTGCTTTGAGTGCACCATCTGATATCGGCTGAAGTTAGAGCAGTGAGTCTCTTAGCCCAGTTGCTCTGCTGATGGGGGTTCAGAAATGCATCTGTCCTGGGTAGATGCCTGAGAAGCCAAGTATGGAACAATGGAGCACAACACCTCACTAATCTTCCCCTCTGCTTTTCATTCCTCTGATGCACTGAATAGTAGAGATCCCCCAATAAAGTGGGCACTGGGTTCTTCAAGATGAACAGATGGATTGCATTCTTGCTAATGAATCGAGGCTCATCTGCAAACAACACAATTCCATATATGCTCAAAGCCAACAAGGCACAAACAGCTTTCCACTCTCCTAAAGAAGCTTTCAGGGTAGCTTGAGAGATCAGGAAATCCAGATGGAAGCCAGGGATTCCAGCTTTAGAAGTCATATGCTGCTCAATCAGGACAGGTTCCAGATGCAGAGCCTTTGCTACTTCTCCATTACCAGGAAAGACCATCTCAGGGTTGAAAGGGATTCCACCCCTGATTGGCATACCAACCAATGATGAGTATTCTTCTAATAGAGGACCCAACTGAAAGTCTTGGAAAGTGAAACATCTCAGTGGGGGATCATAAAACTGAATGCAAGTGTGGATCAGGCTTCTCTGCGATGGGTCCAGATCCATAACCAAATCAAGTATATCTCCATAGTTTTCCCTGAACAAGGATATGTGATCTGGAGTGATCAGGGTCTGAATCCTCCTGATGTCAGATAGCTCTGGCTGGAAAAAGTGATAGGTGATGTTGCTCTTTTTAGGAGCCATGATGCTGAAGATGAGCAGATGCTGATGATAATACTGAAGAACTGGCCACTGATTGGTTGGTGCAGGTGATAACTGAAGCAGATGCTGATAACTGATGCAGGTGCTGATGAAGATAGGTCAATACTGAAGATGGGGTCAAAACCAAAACCAAATGAAGATGGATACCCTGAAACACAAATAAGCAAATGTCAATATGATGCAATGGTTTATGTATGCAAATGATATGCAAGGGTCTGTGACTGAGCTGGATCTGATCAACTGTTCTGATATTGGTCCAAGTATGTTCAAGAATTCCAGATGGAGGTCTATAAATCCAGTAACCAAGGTGGGGGGCTCAAATAAAGAGCCACATGTCCAGGGTTTAGAATCACAAGAACTGTTCCAACATGGAGTATTCTTAATCAAATCAAAGTAACAGGGTATGTTGAGGCCAATGGTACCTGCAAACCTGTAAACAGCCCATCCCCCTCACAGGTGGTGTTCTAAAACAAGGATCCTCAGACTTGGATCAGTTATGAGAAGTGTAAACACTTCTAACCCGGAGGTACAGTGTTTACAATAACCATAAAAGTTCCTCCTCTAATTCACCTCAGTTTCTGAAGGTCAATACTAAAAGGTCATCCAGACTTAGCAGGCTTCCCAGATAGCCCTAGCATTGCAGGAAATCTGCAACACAGAGTTCTCAAGAAGAAACCCATATCTGAACCGTGTTTCATATTCCCGCACCAGACCGAGATGGAATGGGAAATAATATGAACCACTCTAGCCTAGGTGTCACTCAGGTCCCAGGTATAGGACCTTAACTCTCAATAGAACCCCACCCCACCAAAGCAAACAACAGATCCAGCCAGCAGCACAGTATGACAATATGATAATATATGCATAAAGCTATAAAGAAAGCAATAAACAAAACTGTACATAAATACAAATACACAAACACAAATAAGCACATAACACCCCAGTAAACACAAATCAATCAAGCGCTAGGAGGAACCCACAAAAAGAACCAGAAGCCCTGGTTACAGTATAAGGGTACCCAGCAGAGTCGCCAAGCTGTCGCTCCCGATAAATGAAACTAAGTCATAAGGGGTACAGACGCGAACGGTCGGCGAAAGGGACAATGAGAACACACAGCCGTGAACTCACTGGAGATGAATAGAGTCGCCAGCTAGGCATTTTTATCCCGGAGGAAAGGCAATGCTGCATAGACCTAGAAAGAGATGGATAAGACGGTTTGCGAACCAGAGAGACTGAGAAAGGGGGTTGGTTACAACCTGGGAAGGTGTTAGCACCCAGATTGTCCGCCGTACTCGACGGGATCCACGCTTAAAAGATTTGTGTTTTAAAGGGGTAGTGTCAGTGCAATTTGTGTATAAATAGCTGGAAAAGATGTACAGGTGTCAGTGTGAAGAAATGTGATGTGTATAAATGTACAGTGTCAGTGTAAGGAAGAGGAATGAGATGCTCAAGATCATGAGGCTAAAAGAATAAAGATGGAAGGAGGGGGAATATACAGAGACTTTTGTTCGATAACTGTTAAGTTATGCCTACGTATCCTCTCGTGCAATGAGGAAGTCAGAACACCGTAGTTCGATCCAAAGAGACTGAAAGGTGAATTGACTTGTGAACTGCTTGCTTGCCTATGCTCAAGTGTATGATCTGTCTGGCACAGATGCAAACTGTCTTGCATTAGACGGAAGAAGCAAGTTCTCGGTTATGAGTGAAGATGATGAGAAAAGAATCCCGGAGGAGACGATTATTGTTTGTTTTTGAGTTTTCAGTCTTTTATTGCTTTTGAAAGTTTGTCATAATTCAATGAGCTTAAGTCTAAACCAATGGATTTAGTAAACTCATCACATCTTCCCTCTGATTAGGGGTAATGAGAATACCTTAAGTGTGAAGTCAGATTCTCACACTTAATCACCTTTGGTATAGGATTAAGATCATTAACCTACTTGTGATTAATTAGATGTTTTTGAGGTTTTTGTTTAGTGTTAAGTAATGAGGTTAAGCCATAATCAGGGATTTAACATACTCATTACACCATCCTAATAGAAGGATAATAGATGAGAATGTTTAAGCTGAGGAAAGCTCCTCAACTTAATCCATGATTAGGGATTAAACTCATGACAAAACAAGCCTTTGATTAAGTGGATTTTATTTAATGATGAGAATGAAGAAGTGATTTTTATGATTTGTAAGACAACTTGAGGGGGACTTGTCCATTAATACTAGGGTTAGTCCTTCTTAACCAATTAAGGAAGAAATAGAACCCTAATGCAAGGCCCAAGTTACAAGCTTGATGTCTTGATGATTATTATGTGAATTGATTAAAGGATTTAAACACATTAAGGGTTTAACACTTAGGATTAAAGTTATACACTCCATCCTAAGAGAAGGATGCAGGCATAAGCTTAATCACAAAGCCTTAAAGCCTTCAGGGTTTAGTCCCTGATTATGAGATGAGAAGAGAAGACTCAAAAGAGACACAAAGGTAAAACTAAGAGGGGAGACTAATCAAAACCCTAATCATTGTCATGCTTGGTTGTTCCTAAGGTTTGTGAGGTTTTCAAAAGAAGATCTTCAATGGAACCACCAGGAAGCAGATGAAAGGATCAAGAGAAGCAAAGTGACTTGCTTCATTCAAGAAGTCAAGTCACTTGAAGAAAGAAAGTGGGAAGAAGAAGAATGAGCAAGCTCAAACTCAAACACAAACAAAAATGCAAAAATGGATGCAAGAGAGATGAAAAGAAAAGTTATGAGAAGTGAAGGCAAATTCACTTCTCAAAGTTACTTACCACCTGAAAGGTTAGAAGAAAAATGCAATGCAATGCAAAATGGGATGAGATGACATGATGAGAAACAAAACCAGAAGCATTTACATGATGCTAATGATGCAATGAGATGCTATAAACATGAGGCAGCTCATGGGAGTGATCATAAAAGTTCATGAATGCAAATGAAGCAAGTTAAGAAACATGAACATACATGAAAAGTTATGAAGTGCACAATGCAAACAAAATGGCAAACACATGATGCAATGATCAAACATACTTTCTATATGTCTTATGATGTCAAATGAATCACATGGATGCTTGAAATGTCATGGCAAGTCATGTTATGCAAGAGAATGCAAGAGGGATGCAAATGAAAGCCCAAATTAGGGTTTATGAACCAAACACCAAACAAAAGTCAAAATCAGAAGAAAAACCTAAGATAAAAAATGGAAAATGCCTCACAAAGGACCCCTAGTCCTATACTAAACCAATGCCCAAAGGAGAGGTCTCAACTCTTAACCAATCTCAAGTTATGATTTTTACAAGTTATTAGGGTTTTTAGGGTTTCTAAACAAAAGAAATGCCAAACAAATTGAAAATGAGGAATCAAATCAAGGCCATTTAATCTCAAAAACTACATGCTAAACACAATGCAATGCAAGAAGAATCAATGTCCAACTCTTCATAGACAGGCAGAAATGATTTTTTGAACTTAGGATCAAAATAATGCACAAAAATGATTTTAATTCAAAGAAAAATTCTCAAAATGCATCAAGATCAAAAAAGAAATTTGGTTTGAAGGTTGGACAATGTTTCTAAATGTCTTAGAACATTTCATGAATTTTTTGGTGATTTTTAAATACCTAAAAGTATTTTTAATAAATTAATTCTCATTAATCAATTAAAAATAATCTTTTAAATATTTAAAAATACTTTTTTAATGATAAAAATAAAAACAAAAATATTTTTGTGTCATAAAAATTATTAAAACTCATGAGAAAAAGTTTCATAATTTTTAAGCAATTTTTACTATTTTAAATTAATTATGCAAGTTAAATGAAAAGAAATGAAATAAAAATGAAAATAAATGGGAAGTAATCAGAATGGAGGGTTGAGATTGAGACTGGGTTTGAATGCATTGACTGGCGCCAGATCTTGTGGCCAGGATTGGTTCTGAGTTAATTAATTTAATTACAATTAATTAAAACTAATAAAATGAATTAGGGCTAATCAAAGTGATCTGGGCCCTCTATCCACGCGGGAAGTCAACAGGTCAACTCAATCCAACGCCCAATATTCAAATGACACTAATTACAGGGATTAGGGCATAACAACTTTCAGGTGACCGGAGGGGAGCTCTGGTCATCTTCTCCGGCACTACCAAAACCCTAATACATGATTCAGGCATCTATTCCACAAATTAAACACACCTAAGTGATCCTCTAACATCCTAAGACACGAATCCATGTTCAAACAACATTTAAACACCATGAATCAAACGAATCGAAGGAAATAAAATCCACGGGCAAAATTTCAGAGGGATCATACAAACTCATTTCTCACTTATTTTTGATTCTGAAACCATCCCCATGACCAGCAAGACATGAGCAATCATATTAAAACTTAAAATGAAAGCTTTGGGAGAAAGTGTTCATGTTCATACCTGAGCTGGAAAGCTTCAAAACTGAGCTTCCAGAGCTTCCTTTGCGTGCAAATGGACTCCCTTGACTCCCCTGATGCCAATGGAAGGCTTGAAATGAGCTTAGACAAGCTGCCTTGAGCAATCCATTTCTGGTGTAGCAGAAAATGCAGTTTGTGTATAGGCTGTTTCAGGTCAATGTGAAGGGTGGTTTTGACTCCTTTTGATGTGCTTGATCTGTTGGTGAAAGAAGTTTGGATATTTGATGACTGTGGAAGGTGATTCGAAGAGAAATGCAGGTTGAGGTGAAAAATGGTGATGGGGTGTTCTTGCTCAAATCAGGCCTGACTCTTGGTGGTTTCTACTCAATGAGGCAAGGTGAGATGATTAGAGGAATTTGTTTTAGTGTTTGTGAGTTGTGCAGGCAGATTCGAAGGGTTTTGCAAAGTGAGGTGTTTTTGTGTATGTGATGTTCTGGAGTGTTTCAGCTTGGCTTGGTATATGAAATGGCCTGCATTTGGATAGTATAAAATAATCCTATAGGTCAGATGATGTGACCTGGCCTTTATTGATTGGTAAGTTCACTTTTGCAAAAAGGTCCACTTTGTGTAAGGAAGGCATGCCTTGAGCTATAGCTTGGTACAAGAGGCATGGGCTGCGCAGCATGATGTGTGTGTGATGCTAGGAAGGTTCAGCAGCCAAGGCAACTAGTTGGTGAAGTGTGATCATGAGTTTTGCAAGTTGATCACTTTTGAAACTTTATGAAAAAGTCTTGCCATACAAACCATGAACATGTGATCTCTTGGTTCAATTCTGATTTTTAGGGCTTATGTGATGTTTGTGTCATGGTTTGATGCCAACTAGGAGTTACAAAAATCCTTGGTTCATGATTTTGCAAATTTCTCATTTGAGGCATGTCTTGAAAATTAGTGATTTTGGCCAACTTTGTCACACCATAACTTTTGATCCAAGAAGAATTAGATCATGTTCTTGTACTTTTTGAAAAGGGAAAAATGTGTTCTACAACTTTCATGACCAAAGTTTTTCCATTTGAAACATTTTTGGATCAAAAATCAAGGCTTGAAAAATGACCTAAAATGACATATTCTTGAAAAGTCAACCATGCCCTAAAAAGTCAACTTTGCAAAAACTTCAAATTCTTGAATTTTGTGAACTTCAATCTTCTTCCATGATCAAATAAAGACCATATACACTCAAAATGATGAAGATCACCCCTTGGTTGGGTCATTGGGGGCCTCAGATGCCCTGATTTTGCACTGACTTGTCCAGAAAGTCAACCCTTGATCAGATGACTTCCCCATGGAATTTCTTCATGAAACTTGATATGCATACTCCCTATACCATATAGAGACCAATGGAAACAAGAATGACCAAAAAATTTGGAGTTATGGCCTCTGAAACCAAAACCCTAATTTTAGGTCAACTGTGCAGTCAAACTTGGCTCTGCACCCACACCAATCCCAGTTCTTGTGATCCTTTTGCATTATTGACTTTGAGGGGGGTATAATATGATATAAGAACACACATGGATCCCTTTGAAGTGATTGGTGGCCTATGGAGTGGCTCAAGAAGCTCTGGGATTGCTCAGATCACAAACCCTAGATGCAGATGACTTAGAAACTATGCAGTGAATTAAAAATGAGATATGAGATGATGTGATTGTGTTTATGCATATGAAATGACCACAAGCCATGGTGAAATGAGTGAGGGCAAATTTGGGGTGTTTACAATTGGTAAACAATTTGATTCCAAAATCTCGGGTCCCAACATGTCGACTCATGAGTTGACTCATGGACCCTTATGAGTCGACCTCTTTGCTGCTTGATCCGGCTCATTTCAAATTTGATTTGAGCCGAATCACTATCAGTTTTGAGTCGGCTCGTTGTCGCTTCATATAACATTTGGCTGCCTTGAAAAGACACGCCGTCTGCATTCCAATGCCCTAGGTTGGCACATCAATTGCTTCATAACACTTTTTGACATTCATTTAATTTCTTTATGAATTCTAATCATAAAAAATCATTATAATCATATTTTCATATCATTATCATTTCATATTCTCTCAATTGTCTCAACAAACCCTAAACCTCCATTTCTCACTCAAAGTCTCAAATCTCTTCATCATCTTTAACTATGGCTTCAAGAGCTACAGGACAAGGTCACGGGGTTCTTCATCATAATCCTCTCTACCGGTAAATGCTTTTTCTCTTCTTCCATCTGATTTGGTTGAAGTTTACAATAAAAAGTTCAAGAATAGGAAAATTGTTCCCTAATATGTGTACTCCAGAACGGTAGCCAATCAGATGCATATTTCTCACATTGTTGAACTGATAGATTTTCATGGTATCAACCCCTTCCTCTCTTGTCATGAAAATTATAATGAGGATTTAGTGAGGATGTTTTATGCTGGACTGGTAGGGACATTTAAAGGATTTGAGTTTAATTTTCGTATGGGCACTAGAATGTTTGCTGTAAATGCTAAAGTTTGGAAAGAATTATTTCGAATTGATCTTGAGGAAGCTAGCATCTTGATGACTGATTCATCTCAAGTGTAGAACTATACATTTCATTCGGAATTAAATGGTATGCTTAAAGACCCATTCTCTGACTCAGTTGTCAATTCTGACTTGTTTCCAAATTCAACCACCACTGGAAAGGTTAAGTCGTTGGATCACATTCTTCATTGGATAGTGTCACACAATTTACGTCCAAAGAAATGAGGTTTTTCCCACATCGACATGGCTGAAGTTCATTTGATCTATATTCTCTGGAATAAGGTAAAAGTTAACTAGCCACATTATTTCTCTAGTCGTATATTTGCTCTAAAGGAAAAGAAAGGAGTTTCTATTGCCTATCCATCAATTATTCAGGCAATTATCAACAAAGCATAAATTGTTGGTAACGACTTACCTATGGCTTCTGTATCTGAAACAAACTGGTTTTAACAAAAGACACTAAGTCTTATGGGTCACATATGGGATCCTAAGGAGAAACGATATATATATATATATATATATATATATATATTTTAAGGGGTGATTTTAATCATGAGTTGGAAGAAAATTATGAAGGCGAAGATCTTGACGATCAAAATGAAGGGACTGTTCCAAATGATGAATTTCCCGCTAACAATGAAGGGTCGAATGGTATTCCATCTAATGATTCTGCATCCTATGCAAATCAAGCATGGGGTGAGTGCCAACACACTGGCTGGACCAACACGGCTACTCGGTTTTCCCCTCCATCTCCTCCTTATTCTCCACCATAACAAGATGATCTGTCTAGCATCATGGCTTTGCTTTAGAATATGCAAATTCAACAGGAAGCCTATTACACAACTCAAAATGAAAGGTACACTCGGTATAAGGAAGAAAGAAATTAGAAAGGCGGTTAAAAGAACAAGATAAGGATTTTGTTGCTTATGTTTCTGTTCAGGACACTCGGTATACAAAATTGCAAGCTCATTTGGCTGCCAAAGATACTGCTTTTAACTCCCTCAACAATTATTTCCTTTAATTTACCGAAGCTGATATGGATGACTCTCAGCCTATCACTTACCATCGACGTTACCCATCCAATTGGGGTCGTGATCCACGCCATCGAGAGAATCATTGCATCCCATTTCATTTCTTTTGTTTTTGTTTTTTTTGTTGTTAATGTAGTTTCGTTATGGGTTGTTATGGAGAGTGGATTATGGTTTGATTATGTATGATTTCATATCTCCATCGTTTGACTGTTTCCTATTTAATATTTGTTTATTCTCGAATATGTTTTTCACATTCTTCCAAATTGTGTGTTTGTGAATGCATGCGGTTATTGCAATTGGTATCTTATCTTGAACATATGCTTAGCATGTTATTTGTTTTTGGTTACTTATGAATATGTTTTTCTCTTTTTGATGTTGTCAAAGGGGGAGATGATATTGAATGCATATAACATATCTTGTTTGTGGCATACATTCAAGGGGAGCTTATAACATATGGTGACTAATTCATCAAGTTTTTGCCATCATAAAAAAGGGGGAGTTTGTGAGGCATGGCATGAATTTTGAATGTGTCAAAAACTTGGCATGATTCAAAGTGTGCTTGGTTCACAAAGAAAAATGAATAAAATTAGTTTTAGTAAAAATGAACTGAATGAGCCGACTCAAATTCCTCCATGAGCTGACTCATTCAGTGTGTTTGTGCTCAATCACTCGCGGGTCCCAACAGGCTGCCTGAGGTCAAATTTTGGCCGGCTCATTGGATATGTATGAGCCGACTAAAAACCCCTCATGAGCCGACTCATTTGATTTGTTTCTTCTTAAATGTGCCAGGGTCTCAAAGGTTGCCTTCCCTCAAATTTGTGCCGGCTCATCTAGTCTTTTGAGCCGACTCATCTGCTGATTTGAGCAGGCTCATTCCTGTAACTGTCATTTTTTAAATTAATTCTTGCTTTATATTTTTCTGTCATTAACTAACCAATATAAATAGATGCTTGTATTTCTTTTGAGAGGTTTACAAGAAAAGTGAAAGATATACACACTTCTGTCTTCATCTTCTTCTACCTTACATCCATCAACAATCACACACAATAATCTTTGTTGATCAAGGTGTTAGTTTTGAAGATAACGTTCAATCTTGAAATTGAGATTTCAGATTGGGTTTTGAGAGTGTGGGTTTTTCTTGGAAAAATATGAAGGGTTTTTTCCTCCAAGATGATAGAAGGTTTGGGGGTTTTTGCACACAACCATAGTTCGTACATTCAGCCGAGTGAGGTAGATTGAAGATCAAGTGGATCGTTCTTACATATCACGGTAGACGGAGGATTACGAAGATCTTTGTGGGTTCACAAGTGTTTAAGAAACTCAGTCGTGCTCAAAGTTCGGAGGATCGTATATACTTGCAAGAAGGGAGCAATTAACCGAACGCTTTCTCGACACGCGTGGATGACTTGATTCAACTTTGAATCAATGGACAAGAAGAAGAATTGACAGCACACTCAACACATATTGGTGTTTTGGTTCATTTATTTTCTTCTTGTAAAACAATTTCAATTTTAATAAAATTGCCCAATTTGATTGTGAATTGGGGGCAGAGTACTTCGAGCGAGGACGACGAAGGAACTGCCTAAACAAATGCCTTGTGTTCTTTACTCTTCTCGCCTTCTACTTCTGCATACTTTGATTTTGTGTGACTTGAAAATTTTGGTGTGTCAAAGTAGTGCACACAAGCTGTTTGATAAATTGTTGCACTCAAAAGTGACAGCTACTTTGTGAAAAATTCTGCATTACTTGATACAACAAAATCACACTTTGTGTATTGCACACCAAGTGTTTGTAAAAAAAGTCAAACCACACAAAATCAATTATTTTGTGCTTATTTTATTTCTCTATATCATTGTTAAGAGTAGTTTATCAATTGCAGTGTTATCAAGTGAATCAATTGTGTTGTATTAATTCATCTTGTCAACATTCAATTCCCATTTGGTTTAACGCGTGTATCCGATATCCGGTGACTTCATTTTATATTAGACGATTTTCCGGGGAACTTCCGCAATACATTTTCAATTAATTTTTGAAAAGTAAAATTTTGAAAAAGGGATCTATTCAACCACCCTTCTAGATCCGCGTTATCATCTAACATCTTTCTCCATGGTTGTATGGATCTGAATCTCATTTTCAGATATTAGTGATTGCTGAGGAGATTCTTTTTTAATTTAACATTTCTTTGAAGATTTATTTAAGATTTTGAATGTTCTCAAGGTGTATGGTGTTGTGGATGGTTTTGACAATGATATTGGAAAAAAGTATGTTCTTTTCTCCAAGTTGACCTTGGTAATGCAGTGTGGAAGCCTACTTACAAGGTATGGGTTCTTCTCAATTTTAAGACTGACCAATGCGAAAGATACCAATGGGAACTAGTAAATATTTCTGCAGAATAGAGACTTATGAGAAGGTTGTTGGGGATGAGAGGTTAAAGGTGATTTCACATGAAGATTTTGCAAAGAGTTTAATTTCTAGACTGTGTACAAGTCAAAGATCCCAAAAGAATATTTTTTTTATAGCTTTAGCGTTAATTTTTATATTGTGATTATATGTAACTCTATTAATTTTGTCACAAAACATAATGGAAGACCAACACAATTTTAATGGGTAGCCAATGGAGACTACAATAGGCTCAAAGTAAGAACGAACACCCCAAACTACTATAAATCCCAGTGTCCACTCTCCCTCTCTCTATCTATCTATCTCCCATTTTGAATTTCGCAGTCATTTCGTGATTAGGTTTTTTTATTGCTTTCTAGAAATTCCATACCATTAGTACGATGGGCTAATGATGCAAGTTGTAATTGCACGTCAATGCGAAGTAGTACAAGATATCAAACCATAGCGAAATATGTTTGATTATTGATTTTTTACTCTAGTGGTGTGCAGCTAATGCTTAATACCCTTTTTGGACCTCTAACTATAGGCTTGGATCCAATTTGGTCCTCTTTATTTTAAAAGTTCCAAGTTGGTCCCTTACGTTATTAAAAAGGTACATAATGGTCATTTCCGTTAAATAAAGGAAAATAATGTTAGTTTTGTTGACATGTAATGTGAGTTGGAGGAATGGTTTGCCCAATTATCACCTTCTTCTTCCTTCTTGATGATACTTTTATAAATTCACCCCCAATTTGTGACCTAGTTCTATCTTTCCAAAAAAAAAAACCAAATTGAAAGCAAATTCATCTGGTAATCATGAGTTCTGGGCGCGGATCATCACCGTCTTCAAGGAGTCACATTGATTCACAAGTGTATACCAGCTATGGAAACTCCAATGGGCATGAAATTCTGGAAACGACTACACAATGTCGAACACGATGTCACGACACTTAACAATAATAAATCTGTAAATAAAAAAGACAGAATATAAAAGATAAAGAAAGTTGTTAACCCAGTTTGGTGCAATCAGACCTACTCTAGGGGCTACAAGGCTAGGAAAGAACTTCAGTATTAGTAGTATCAATTCAAAGATCCATAGAAAACACCTACTGTTTGCAATCTTTTCACTTAATCCCTACTCAATGACAGTTCTACCTAGGAACTCCTAGATACGAGACCCCTCCCACTTCCTACACAATCATAATCAGTGATCTTAAATAACAACACCAATAAAACAAAGACACTCTTCAAAACAATCTTTGACCTTCTTAAAAGCTTTATTCAAATACAAACACTCTTGCTTAAAAGCTTCGAGTGGACAAATTACAAATGAACACCTAGTCCAAAACAGTCACCAAAAGATAATTTCTTGGCTCACAAGTAAAACTAACACACGTGAAAACACTGAAAATACAATCCTTATTTTCCACACGTTCACACTAGGGTTAAGCAGCTTTAAATAGAAACTCCAATGGGCATTGGGCCTGGTAAACTTGCACACAATTCAGAATAAAAAGTTCCTAAATTATAGGAACAAAAATACTAATAACAAATGTTCTGCTATAACAAAACAAAATAAAATCCTCCTTTTCCTTCTGAAGAAAACACACTAAAACCCAATAAAATCTCAGCAATAAAGACAACAAGATGTGCGCACAAATTAGTTTATGCAGATTAGTTTGAAAAACGTTTGTTTTTTTGGTTGTTTTTAGGGATTACCATTTTCTAAGAAAAGCGAAAAGAGAAAATAGCAATAAGTTCCGAAATACAGAATGACATTTTATCTATGATTTCTAAATTCTTGAAATACACAGCCCTATAAAACAAAGCTCTGTCACTTTGGGCTAAGTGAAGAAGATAATTTACAGCAAATAAGCCCTATAATATATTCCTTGTCATCCGAGCGATATGAAAGGTCAAAATAAAACTAAGCAATTACTTTGGAATGTGAACAATGTTTGGGACGTCAACAGAGACCCAATCATAACGAACTCCGTTGGAGATGCAGAAGTATGGAACTTGTCTTCCCGGAGTAGCTTGTGTAATGACATTAATTTTGGGTGAAGGAGGATCCACAGAGTCTTCCTTGCATGCAGCTTGATCGTGCAAGAAATTGTCAGTTGTTTCTTCATTGATGCTCTCAGGAGAGTCTTCCCATCTAGTGGATTGGATGTCTTTAATATCGATGAGAGAACTCATGGGAGTAGTGTACTTTACGAGATAATCATATTTTCCATTTAGTTTTCCAAAAGTATCCCACGTTTCTGTGGGAGTTGATGAATCATTTTCAGTAATGACATTCAATACTAGTAGTGAAATTTGAGGAAGTCTTGTCCTACAACCCTTGTAAGTTCATCGAGATAACTTGTAGGTCTCTCGGATTTCCCTGATAAGATTCCCATACAGGTAAATCGTCTATTTAGTCTTTGAATGTACGATCAAAGTTATCTGTCATTAGATTGTCTTCCAATGAGTTGTGAGGAGCAACAAGTACTTCATAGATTTCTATGTTCTCTGTTTCGGGAATATACTTGGAATTGGAGATCGGAAAGTCGAATGGCTTACGCGCTTCGTCCTGAGAAATGTATCCTTCCTCATTAAAGTATATTTTCCACTCGTCATCGGGATCTTCAGAGCCTTCCGAATTGTTTTCCTCAATGGTATGAACCTCCTGAGAGATTGGGTGAAGGAAGCCTCCACTATGGAAAAAGTTTTTAATAGGACCAAAGTTTCCATCCTTTCTGTAGGTTTAGTTGTTGCTGAAGAACAACCAGGATATTTTTTGAATTCATTGTTGACAGGAATTACGACTTGACCCCAACCTTTAATATTGTTGCTTTCCAGGGCTTGGAGAGCATCTTTGTAGGAATGATTGACGTTCTATTTTCGACTGATCCTCGTTGCTTACAGAGAGAGCTTGGAACTAAGTTACAACGACTTTCAAATACGAGAATGAGGATAAGTTGCTAAATATCAGGGCTCTTTCACCGAAAACTATTACCAATTTGTTATTCTTTACAAACTTCAACTTTTGATGATGTGTGGAGGTCACTGCCCCTGCTTCATGAATCCATGGCCGGCCAAGTAAACAACTGTATTCCGCACGGATGTCCATGACATGAAATGTAATTTGGAAGGTGTAAGGTCCAATGGTTATGGGAAGATCCACTTTGCCGATAACTGCTTTTTGAGATCTGTCATATGCTTTGAGTACGACCTCACTTTTTCTCATAGGAGTACCTTCAATAGTCAATCTTGTGAGAGTGGACCTTGGCATTACGTTCAAAGATGAACCTGTGTCTATGAGTATGCTGGATAGAGCATCGTCAATACAAGTGATAGTAATATTTAATGCCATATTATGATTCCTGCCTTCTTCAGGAAGATCATCGTCATTAAATCCCAAATTGTTGACATTTGTGATGCGGGAGATGATACCATTGAATTGGTTCACGGTTACATTTGGTTCTATAAAGGCTTGCTCCAAAACCCTTTGTAATGCTTCTCGGTGAACTTCTGAGCTGAGCTGAAGTGATAGAACCTAAATTCTCGAAGGAGATTGTAGTAATTGACCCACAATGTTATACTTGCTTCTCTGGATGAGCCTGAGGATTTTATCTTTATCCTTTGTTGCAGGGTCTGTGTAACACCCAAAAATATTCCCCACGGAATTTCAATTTAAAATCAGAGTAGTTAAAATATAAAACGAAACTCGAGTGTTACGTTAACTTCCAAAAATACGACTCAATTGATATTAATACAAATATTATACTCGCAACGGTAATCTAAAAAGAAAACATAAAAATAAAGGTTCAATAACAACATATTTTTCTTTAAAAAACTAAACAAGAAAATGTTAATCATCATTCCCAACACCCCAAAGTACATATCAGAGCCGACCCTCTAACATGAAGTGCACCGACTTCATCGATAATAAACTCTACTATTCCTGATCACCTGCACGTTACCAACATAGGGTAACATTCAAACAGATGGAGTGAGATACTTACACCAAAAAAAGGAAAAATAATACAAATAAAAGCTAAGTATCATCAAGGGTTCAATATTTCTCATTAATCAACAAATTAAACACTAATGCCGAAACACTTAACAATACAATGCACACAAACAATAATCAATGCAAATGAGACTCCAGCAGACTCAATGCACGTGGTACCATTTAGCGATCCCTGTTGCATGATCCCGTTCCCGTCGAAACTCTCGACCCCTATTTCATGGTCCTGTATGATCTCTATTTCATGATCACACCCACGACCCCTATTTCATGGTCACGTACGATCCCTATTTCATAGCCGCACCAACAATGATTCCCTTTGGAATTCAGATGGATATTATTACCCTACCTTGATACACCATCCACAACTATGCACATTCCATGCACCATCAATGACAATATGCAATGTCTACAGCAACTACCTTATGTAACAACCTCAACAATAACATATAACAACAACTACAACAACAAATAACAACAAATAACAACATCAACAACATGTAACAACAACTCCAACAACAACACACAACAACATCAATGCACATATATACATGTTAAGTCATGTTTCTACAATGTTACTTTTAACATCCTGCAAAACAAGCATGTAACCTCTCAATACATGCCCCTTACGTGACTACGTCAACTCAAATCTACTAGGGTATAAAATAAAGAGTTTTATGGAATTTTTCAGAATAAAAGTAATTTATTTTTCACTCCAGGTCTCGCTAAGTGACCTCCCGCTCTCTAAGCGCGCGGGTTTCTTCCTGGAAGGATCAAAATTTCTCAAACGCTCGCTAAGCGAGAAACACGATTTCTGCAGAATTCCTCTGCAAGTTCAGTCTAATTCTGCTGCAATTTCTCCTTTCTAAAACCCTTCTTAATCCCAGAAAACATAGAAAATCATCCATTCCTCATACAATTAATCATCTAATTCAAATATTTTCAACGATTTCAACCATTACTAATCGTTTTATCTAACTTTTCATCAAATTTTACTCCATCTTCATGGATTCCCACTTAATAATCCTATGCCCATTACTCGTATTAGAATACCCTTAGGAGATGAAAGAAATCCCACCCTTACCTTAATTCGACGGACGATTTCTCTCCCTTTCCATAATTCTCCTCTTCTAGTTCTTGCCATAGCTCATTCTTTCTCCCTCTGCTCAAGCTTTCTCAGTTCACAATCAGTTTCTACGAACTGACTTCTCTTTTCTCTAAATTCCCAACATAACCCTTAGACCCCTAATAAGAATTTTACATCTTACCCTCACTATTCCATCGTCTAATTACCAATTTATCCTTTCACTTCATATTCCAATTTCAATAAAATATAAATTATTTAAATTCATATAAACTAAAATAATATCATCCTTCCCTCTACATACCCCAACTTCACAATTCACACAACACACAAAATTTTCCAATTATTTAAATTAAATAATTAAATAAATAAACCGGGGCATTACAACTCTCCCCCATTTATAATGTTTTCATCCACGAAAACTTACCTAATGCGAATAAACTCATATACGACTCTCACATCTTACTCTTCAATTCCCAAGTCATGTTCCCACCGGAAGCTCCTCCCCATACCACCTTTACGAGAACAATTTATTTGCCTTTCAAATAATTTACCTCGCAATCATTAATATGTTCTGGTAGTGCTTCAACCGTAAGGTTATCTCTTACCTAAACTTCATCCATCGGTATCACGAAACATACTTCTTAAGTTGCAAAACATGGAATACATCATGCAAATTTGATAATAGTGGTGGAAACGCCACTCTATAAGCAACAGGTCCAACTCTTGCAGAAATCTGGTATGGACCAATAAATTGAGGACTAAGCTTTCTCAACTGCAAAACTCTCCCAACACCGGTCACCAGAGTAACCCTAAAAAACACATGGTTTCCTTCTTGAAATTCTAGATCTTTCCTCCTCTTGTCGTGATAACTCTTTTGCCTGCTCTGTGAACTTCTCATCTTATCTCGAATCAAATTCACTATCTCAGTAGTTTGTTGCATGATATCAGGTCCAAGTACAACACTTTCGTCGGACTCATGCCAACATAAAGGTGTTCGACATCTTCGACCATAAAGTGCTTCAAACGGTGCCATTTTGATACTGGAATGATAACTGTTATTATTAGTAAACTTGATCAACAGAAAGTGACTATCCCAAGCACCCCCTTGTCCAAGCACACAAACCTTCAACAAATCTTCCAAAGATTATATAGTCCTCTCTGTCTACCCATCAGTCTGTGGATGATAAGCTGAACTCAACTTCAACATCGAACCCAATACTTCTTGCAAGCTCTCCCAAAATCTAGAAGTAAATCTCGGAACTCTATCCGACACAATACTTAAAGGAATCCCATGTAACTTCACAATCAGATTGACATATATCTCTACCTATTTCTGCAAGGAAAAATTAATACCAATCAGAATAAAATGTGCTGACTTCGTCAATCTATCAAAAAATGTGCTGACTTCGTCAATCTATCAACAGTCTGTTCAAAAGCATACTATATGAAATTATGGTATCGTCTTTTTCATCCTCCCTCTAAAGGCTTATAGCTTTAATAAGAGTTAAATATCACAAAAGAGAAGTAAGAAGCATAGTTTAAATATAGTGAAGCGAATGGATTAATTCAAAACAAACATATGCAACTCATTAATATGAAAACAAAAGTTTGAAATAATAGTAAGTGTTTAAGCCAACAAAAGAAATTAAAAAATGAAAATTCAAATGTTCTCAAAGCCTCCTCCTCTAAACTTGTCACTCCGGATGTCTGACAGCTTTGATATTTGATGGACGATAGAAGAATTCAATCTGGTCTTCTGGCGTAACCTCGAGGACTCATTCGTCAATCAGGTCTTAAATCTTATTCTTTAATGCCCGACAGTTTTTAGTGTCATGTCCAGGACTATTGGAATGGTATGCACACCTTGCATTAGGATCATAGAAAGGAGAGGAAGTAATGGGTCTCTGAGGAGGTTCCCTTAACGCAACCAGATTCATCTCCATCAGGAATTGCAAAGTTTGCAACATTGGTGTGTTGATTTTGGTAAACTATCTTTTATGTTCCTTGTGTTGAGGCGAATTAACCCTATAAGACCTTTTTCCTTTAATTGAAAGACTATCAGTAGTAACATGTCTCTTTCCTTCTCTTATCCTCATCTTCCTTTCAACCAAGTCATCTTGTTTCACTGGTGGTTGACTGGTGATTAGATTCCCGACTCTGTTATCTTAAAGTTTATTGAAGAAGACTCTCTGCTCTTCTTTCCCCTGGGCTAAGTTTTGGATAAGAGCCACCTGACCATTCATCTAGATTCTCATCTCTGCTATCTCGGCTTGCAGTTGTCCCAAATGATCATCTTTGTTATCTTCAGGATTCTTCTTTTTCATGTCCTTGGTGAGGAGGGCTTTCAACTCTTCTTGCCCCTTGGACAAATTCATGATCGCTTCTTGAAATTGAGCATTATGGGTCTAGAGATCTTTCATAGTCTGCTCAAGATACATTTCCTTACTAAAATAAACAACGAGAAAGTAAGAATTATGTCTTTGACAACCTGTCATGCAATGATATGGTATGTAAATGCATATGCAATGTTTTCAAGGACCTTATAGGATTTAAATTTGTCAAAAGAGGAAACAGAAACAAAACATTCATATTAGTAAGTTTAAATTATAATTGCCTCTTGGGCTTACAATAAAGGGAAAAACAAGAAGTAAATTGTAAAACTAAGGATCCAAGGACTTAAGTCTCCCATGGATGCTTCCTCTTTGTGTTGAGATAGGCGTTAAGATTCCGTTCTTCATGAAGTTGCTTTGTTAGTTCCAAGACCTTCTTTTCACTGGCATAGTATTGAGTCTCAAAAGTACCCCTTTCTTCCTTCAATTGGATCCAGGATTTCTGCAGCTCTTCGAGATTGGTAGGCATGTTTGGATGGAGAATGGTATAAGGAACATCTTCCTCATTACCAGGCTCCACAATCACTGGGAGAATATCATGATATGCCATCATAAAACTTTGAGCATGAGATCACACCCACCTGAGGTAAGGCTCCAAAGGAATAGAGTTTTTTGGTCCCATTTTTTGAGTTTCAATTTTATACACCTTCTCCCATGCGCGTATAAACTTTTGACGGTAACCTTGAGAATCATCTTTATAGTTGAACACAATGCTCAGAATAATCATATCATGAGGACCTTTCGTTCGAGCGAAACCAAACTGGCGCAAAGCTAATGAAGGATTGTAAGTGATATATCCACTAATGCCAAGGAGTGGCACATTAGGGAATTCCCCACAATGATCAATAATAGTAAAGTCATCTTGAGATCAGATACACTAGTAAATATTTGTATGAGAGAGTGACATTATCCTTCGAGACCAAGGCATCCTTTTCTTATTCTTTAACACTGATCAGAGAAGATGAGTATTGAACCACTTCGATAGAAGAGGTATGCACCACATGAGAGTTCCTTGTCTTTTAGTAGTACGAGTGTGAAGTGAGTGCAGTATATCTCCTAACAAAGTAGGCACTGGGCTGCGAGACAGAAATATCTTGATTGCATGAACATCTATGAATTGATCTGGGTTAGGGAATAACACCAATCCATATATCAATAGCGCCAATACATCCTCAAAAGCGTAGTAACTAATAGCATCAAGGAACAAACGAGCTTTATCAATCAAGAACTTAGCAAGAAAATCTTTGACTCCACTCTTTTTTACCCAATTAGACACAATATCTGACTTCTTCATATGTAAGGCTGTTGCAATAACTCTAGGATTTAGAACATTCTCTAAACCTGTGAAGGGTAGCTCATCAAGGATGGGTAGATCAAGTATCTTAGAAAATTCCTCCAGTGTAGGTACCAACTGATAATCTGGGAAAGTGAGACAGTGATGCTTAAGATCAAAAAATTGGAACAGGACTCTCATCATGTCTTCTTCAAAACTCGAGGTAACCAATCAGGGTAGATAACCATGCCTTTTGGTGAATTCAGAATTATTGGGAATCACCAAGACCAATTCTTTGAGCTGGGCAGGAACCTTTACAAAGTTTACTCAGATGAAATCTTTGGTTACCATGACCCGTGACAAAGAACAAAGATAAATCCCTAGGTCCTTGAAATGGTTAGTGAAATGATATGATGTTATGATGTCATGTTCTAAACAAGCAAGTGGCAAACACAAACAAGTTACACAAAAGTCTCTTGTTTAAAGGCTTGCATGAAGTCCATAGGTAAGTACCCTCCCACACTGAGGTTTAATTGGTTCATCCTGTCCTAGAATAGTAATCGGATTCTAGGGATCTCAATATCACAGATCTTTCTCGAAGGTTTTATTTTGGTGCGACACTCAAGTGGCCGACCAAAACATCCTTAAAGTCAGATCTCAATGAGTGTAGCTTCGAGTATCAACCAGTCTTCAGTCTAAATCCAAAGCCAGTTATCTCGCTACTTTCTAATGGTCAAAGATGAGTCAATTAGGGTTCTAAATATTGTGAACATCATTTCAACCGGTTTGGTACATGCCAATTAGTTTCCATGATCTATTGTCACTTACCTAAGGTATCACTAGATCCGGGTGTAGGATCTTTCACACAGTAGACCCAAGACAAAACCCTTAAAAGTAAAGCATACAAGTCAAACAAACAAATAATAAAGTGAGCTAAAACTCTTAGGTGACCCCTCTTTAAATAGTTATTCCCCAGTAGAGTCGCCAGTTCTGTAATACGGTGGAAAAACTGACTTTGTCATTTTTGTTTTCACAAAAACAATGTTGCGGATAGCAAGAGTTGCCACCGACTTTTCTTTTATCCAAATAGGAAAGGTGGAAAAGAACAGGAAAGACCTTGGTTTAGATTTTTGAGTTTGGGGGGTAGGTTATACAAAGGGAAGGTTTTAGCACCCTTTGTATCCATGGTTATCCATGGGCTCTTAACTGCTTAGCTCACTTTGTTTTTTGTTTGAAAAATAGTGGTGGTATGTTTTGTGAAAAAGGCCCAACTTTGTAATGATTCTCGTATGAATGTATACAAAGTGGTTTTTAGAAAGATGTTTTGAAAGTGTGAGGTGTAAAAAGTGCTTGTTTTGAAATTTTGAGCAAACAGTTAAGGGATCCTACCTATTCAATGTCATTCATGTTATTCTCCTTTTTTTCTTAGAGATAGGATTGTCCTTACTATTACTTAGTAAATAGTCTTATATTTGGATGTAAGGGACGGGCGTAGGGTCATCGGATGGTCATAGAAGGCAACCTTGTAAAGGTATCTTAGCAACTCAAAGGGACTATCATCATTTTTTCGTAAGGTCATCGAGGGAATATATCACTTATTCGTAGGCAACTCGAAGGGTCATCTAGGGACTGTAATCTTTATATCGAAGGGACTATGATGATATTTATTTAGGCAACTTTGCTAAGACACTTCTACGTTTGAGGGACTTGACCAATATTCGTAAGGCAATAAGAGAGGCTACCCTAAAGGTGTAAGTATGCAAGGTGTGTCATTTTCAGTTATTTTATCTTGGATTTAAAGTTTTCTAAGTGACTTTTAGTCTTATAATAAAATCCTATTAGTCATACATCTAAGCAATTTATAGGTGCAGAAAGTAAGAATGTGGAAAATAAAACCCTAGACTATTTCAAGGCCTTGGAGAGTTACATAATCGAGGAGTGCAGAAAGTAAAATCCTAATTAGACTATTATATTTCATAGGCAGTTACATAAGTAAAAAGAAATTGTGGAAATAATAAATTACAAGTCTTTTTGGCACCTATACATTTTCTAGAAATCGTAAAATAATTGAAACAAAAAGATCGGAAGAATTTGAGTCTTTGAAATGAGACGAGGATATTTTTTTTCATTATGGAGAATATATATATATATATATATATATATATATATATTAGAAGAATAAAAAAATAAATAAATAGAATCAACTAAAATCACTGCAGATTTTAAAATAATGGAAAATAAGAAAAACGATTAAAATAAAATCTAAAAAATATTAAAACAATGCTAAAAATCTAATAAAATCAAATAAAGAGTGCACTATTTTTTTCAATTTTTTTGAGAATATGAAAATAGAAAATAAATCAAATAAAATAGAAAGAAAAAAAAAGAGGAATTAGCGATTTTGAGTGTCAAATTTTTTTAGAATTTTATTCTAAAAGAGTACTGTTCTTCAATTTTTTTTCTGAACTTTTGGAAAAAATTCGGAGTAAATCGAAAGAGTAGTACTTCCGAGCTTACCTGACAGGCTAGAATTCTTATCACTACTGCAACCCTCAAAGTGTCGGCGGAAACTGATTACCGCAGATTAACCAACAATTTAGTTCTCCATGGAATAAGTAAAAAGAAAAACAAACATCGTAGTTCTTTTAGACCAAACTTTTTTTTGAATGAAATTTGAAAATATTTTAGGGTTTGTGGAGGCAAGCGTTTCGTGAATTGTGGGTGAGGAAAATATGAGAAAAATAGGGATTATTTATATAGTTAAAGGATTATGTTAGAAATTGAATGTGATTGTCAAAATTAAGAAAGATTTAATCTGACCTGATTTTACCCATTTCTTAAAGCCCAATCCAATGAATCTGAATGGATTCATGGCTCGATGAATTTAAATAAAAAATATATTTAAAATAATAATTTAATAATGATGATGAAAAACAGATTTTATTTTATTTTTGTGATTTTTTGAGATTTTTTCCATAAAATAATGATTTTAATGAAAAAATCATATTTTTACAAATGTATTAAATGCAAATACGAAAATTTAAATTTAAATAATAAAAAATACTACTTTTGTGATTTTTTTTATAAAAAAATAAAAATCGAAAAATTATTAGTAAAGGAAAAATAAAAATAAAATTAAAAAGAGAGGAAGGGGGTTTTGAACTCACAACCTCTCACATTTATATCCCTTATACCCATCTTTCTACCAATTATGTTATTTTATTTATTCGAAATAAAGAGGCACCAGAAAGCATACAAAGCGAGTCAAAATTTAGGGTACAACAAGTGTGAGGAGACCTTTTGAATCAATTTGTCTCAAATATGTGAGCGCAAATATTGGGGTATAACAACTGTATACTTCAAATCTCGAACCGTACAGATAATGCCTCCAAATCTTTAATACAAATACCACGACTGCTAGTTCTAAATCATGGGTAAGATAATTTCTCTCATGAATTATCAACTGTCGCGAAGCATACGCCACCACTTGATCGTCTTGCATTATCACTCCACCCAAACACTTCAGTGAAGCATCGCAATAA
Organism: Lathyrus aphaca; assembly: GCA_963966055.1. Taxonomy (NCBI): domain Eukaryota; kingdom Viridiplantae; phylum Streptophyta; class Magnoliopsida; order Fabales; family Fabaceae; genus Lathyrus; species Lathyrus aphaca. Next base: position 232,855,099 of record OZ014524.1, read on the forward strand.
ATTACAAATGGTTCATCTGGTTTAGGTAAAGTTAAAACTGAAGCAGTAGTCAAAATTTTCTTTAGCTCGGTGAAACTTTGTTCACACTGGGTGTCCACTATGCCAAACAAGACCTTAGACATCGCTTTTTTTGGCCTTAGACAGTGCTTTAAAGCGTTGTCGAAACCTGCGTTGCTAAAGGTTTAGACAACTCTCTTTTTAATTTCAAAAGCACTGTCTAAAGGGGGATATATTTAATGAAAAGCGATGTCTATGGTACCATTAGACAACGCTTTTTGACATTTTTAGGTATACCTTAGACAACGCTTTTACCAAAAGCGTTGTCTAAGCCCCACCTTTTTGACATTTTTTATGTATACCTTAGACAACGCTTTTTGTTTAAAGCGTTGTCTAAGGTATACGAAATTTTTTATATAAATTTTTTAAAACCACAATTTTTACCAGGTTTTTCAACCAGAATTTTGACCTATTTTTCAACCAATTTTTTTCAGAAAAATATCACAATTTGGAGATTCAAATCAATCCAATTTGGCCTATTTAAATGTACCAATTTATGCACCAATATAATTGGCAATTCAAACCAATATATATATATATATATATATATATATATATATATATATATATATATATATATATATATATATATATATATATATATATATATATATATATATATATATATATATATATATATATATATATATATATATATATATATATCAATTTATAATTACAAATCATTACATTTTTTCTACAAATGTACATATTACTTATACTACTTTTGCATCCAACCAAAGCATTGCTTCAAATCTACATAGGTCCTGAAACAACACAAAGATTGTAATTCAATTAAAAGAATACAATATTATAGTTACAAAGTTACACATATTTAAATTCTCATCAATTAAAGTAAGAGTACAATATTATACCTGATAAAACACCGAGCTCTATAATGAATTGACACCATTCCTCTTTAATTTCATCCAAATGATTACTTGAGTAATACACACACTTGAATTCATCAAAGTACTACATAATAATATAATATATTTTGATTTAGTTTCAACTATTTAATTATAGAATGAAAGCAATTGAAAATGAAAATGACATGATATATAACATTTTACTATATTACCTCTTTCACTAACATCTCTTTATTTTCTTTGTTGAATTATTAATTACTTGTTTCTTAGCAATGCAGACAGATGAATTGATCCAAATTCCCTCGTTATGATCATTCCTGATATAAGACTCATCCGCTATAAGATCCTCGTCTTGATCATTTCTATTTAACTCATTCCGTCTAATGCATGACTCATTCTCAACATCAATATCACATTGATCGACACCGCTATCATCAACCACTTTGTTAGAGAAAAACACTATAGACCATTTTGTACTCGTCGGATCATTCACATAGAGCACTTGTTTAGCTTGAGATGCTAGAATAAAAGGTTCATCTTTGTACCCCACCATAGTAAGATCAACTTGCAAATATCCAGACTTATCCATTCGTATGTCGCTACTATTTACCCACTTGCAACCAAAGATGGGAATCTGAAACTTCTCGTAATCAAACACCCAAATATGCTCAATAACTCCAAAATATGACAGATTTTCATATTTGGGGTTTAAGTCCCTCATACTTGATATATGCATTGCTTCAGGTAGCACGGTTACACCACTATTTTGCATAGTACTCTTATCATCTTGTTCTTTGGTATAAAATGTGTATCCATTAATTGCGTATGCGCTATGAGAAAACACATGCAAACTTGGACCATATGCCAAACATCTCAACCATTCTGTTACCGAAGCAGGATCTGAAGAGTGCTTCGAATAAATATGATCCTTTAACCATTGTATGAAACTTTGATTGTGCTCTCGTACTATCCAATTTTCATTTCTATTCGGATTTAACCTTCGGAGTACATCCTTGTGCATTTCAACATATGGCTCAACCTCATTATCATTGTACAGAACATACAAATGCACTTGATCTCGTTCATCCCTTGATACTGTCACAATTTTATTTCCAATTAATTTTTTACCTTCCTTTTTTTAGAAAATATGAGCTTTAGGGAGTCCAATCGATTGAATGTTGGACAAATATTCAGTACAAAAATCAACAGCTTCTTCAACAATGCATCATTCAACAATACAACCCTCTGGTCGACTTCGGGATTTCACGTACCCTTTTAATATTTTCATATACCGTTCAACAGGGTACATCCATCTCATATAAGCTGGTCCACACAACTGTGTCTCTTTCACAAGATGAACAACTAGATGAACCATTATGCCAAAAAAAGAGGGAGGAAAATACATTTCAAGCTCACACAAGGTAATTACAATCTCTTTTTGTAGTGTTGGTAAGATCTCGGGATCGATCACCTTACTACAGATTGACCTAAAGAAAAAAACAATTTAGTTATTGCACTTCTTACTTTTTCTGGCAAAATAGAACGTATACCTATTGGTAGAAAATGTTCCATTATAACATGGCAATCATGTGTCTTCAAACTCTTCAACTTGAGGTCTTTCATAGACACAAATCTTCTAATATCTGAAGAGTATCCTTCTGGAACCTTAACTTCACTCAGAAACTTACACAATTTTTTTCTCCTTTCTAGATAGAGTAAAAGCAGCAGGTGGTAGATATGTTCATCTTCCTTTCTTCACGAGTGCTAATTCAGTTATCATTCCCATTTTTAACATGTCCTCCCTTGCTTTAAGGCCATCCTCAGACTTTCCTTTTATATTGAGTAATGTACCAATAACACTTTCAAATACATTTTTTTCAATATGCATAATATCGAGAAAATGTATCACGTACAAAGACTTCCAATATTGCAATTCAAAAATTATCGACCTCTTCTTCAACCCACCTTTGACAACCTTATGTGCAAAATGCTTAACAAACTCAGTACACACATCTTTCACCTTTTGAAAAACTTGGTCACCTGACAATGCGGATGGAGCTTTACGATGTCCGGTGTCTCCAGTGAATGCTTTTCTCCACCCACGATAGTGATGTTTAGAATGTAAGAATCTACGATGACCGAGAAATACATTCTTCTGACAAATTTCCAATCGAATCGTACCGGTTCCATCTTCACAAAAAGGTCACACACGTTGACCTTTAATGCTATACCCAAATAGATTCCCGTATGCTGGAAAATCATTAATTGTGACAAACAACATCACCCTCAAATTGAAACTTTCTTTCCTATATCCATCATAAACCTCCACACCGTTCTCCCACAAAATCTTTAAATCTTCGATCAAAGGTTTCAAGTATACGTCTATGTCATTCCCTGGTTATTTAGGCCCAGAGATTAACATAGATAAGATCATGTACTTACGCTTCATACATAGCCATGGAGGTAGGTTATAAATCATAAGAATCAAAGGCCATGTGGTATGTGAGATACTTTGAAGACCATGCGGGTTCATTCCATCAATAGATAATGCCAAGAGAAGTTTTCTTGCTTCTTCTCCAAAGTCAGGATACTCATTATTAATCTTCGACCAGTGTGGTGAATCAGCCGGATGTCGATACTTTCCATCAATAATTCTTTCTTCTGCATGCCAAGTCAGGTGTCTTGCATTGGTTTCACTACGAAACATACGCCTAAATCTCGGAATTATAGGAAAATACCATAAGACTTTTGCTGGAGACAATCTTTTCTTATATCGAGACAAACCACATTTAGGGCACTCAATTAATGATGCATATTCGTTACGAAACAAAACGCAATTGTTAGGACAAGCATGTATCTTATCATAGCTCATGCCAATAGAGCAGAACATTTTTTTGCCTCATAGGTTCGATTAGGAAGAACATTATCCTCAGGTATCATTTCTCTCATAAGGGCCAACAATTCTGTGAAACTTTTATCCGACCATCCTTTGCCCGCCTTTAAGTTATACAACTTTAATACCACAGACAGTCTTGAGAATTTAGTGCAACCTTTATACAACAGTTTCTCTGCATCGCTTACCAACCTCTCAAACATTTCAGGACAATCATGAAGATCTTCTTCAAGTGCTTATATAATCTCTTCAACTCGATCACAATCGTATGTTTCCGTGTCTTTGTCATCTGAAGCATAGATCGGATTACTTTTCCCCCTCGGTTCAACATTCTCATTAATTTCCTCACCATAAAATTTCCAACACTGATAACTTTGATCAATTCCATGCCTCATTAAATGTGATTTCAATCCATCTGCGTCAACCTTATCAATATAACAAACAACGCAAGCAAGGACATTTCATTCGATCAATTCCATGCCTCGGTAAATGTGATTTTAATGAATTCCGCAACCCCATTCTTATACTCTTTGGATAATCGATCGGCACACATCCATGTTTTATCCATGTTTTTCCTACTTATTAAGGTAAGCAATCAATATCAACTTAAATAACATATACATAGCTGTAAACACCCCAAATTTTCCCTCACTCTTTATCACACCATGGATTTTGATCTTTCATGTTTGCATTAACATAAGCATACCACCTCATATTTCATATTTGTTTCATTTGCATAGTTCAAGTTCATCTGCATCTAGGGATTGTGATCTGAGCAATCCAAGATTCCATCTGAGCCATCCCAAAGGCCTCAAAGCTTTCCAAGAGGGTCCATGCGTGTTCTACCATCATATTATATCCCTCAAAGTTCATGGAAGTCAAGAGATCACAAGAACTGGCAAGGCATGGAAGCAGAGCTAGGGCTTTCACTGCACAGATGACTCAAATTAGGGTTTTGGTTTCAGAGGCCTTAACTCCAAATTTTTGGGCCATTATTGTTTCTAATGTTCTTAAGTTGTTATAAGGATAATGTGTACCAAGTTTGATGAAGAAAATCATTGTGGAAGTCATCTGTTCATTGGGTAACTTCTTGAGCAAGTTAAGTCAAAATCAGGGCATCTGAGGCCCCCAACAATGGAACCAAAGGGGTATTTTCATCAAATTGAAGTTCTATGATCTTTATTTGATCTTAGAAGAGGTTGGAAGTTCACTAGATTGAAGAATTTTGAGCCATTTGCAAACTTGCCAAAAATGGAAATGACTTGAAATGCAAACTTTCCATTTTGGGAAAGTTTTTCAACCTCCTCTTTCTTAACCAAAAATGCTTCAAATGAAAAATTCTTGGTCATGAAAGTTGTAGATTGGATCTTTCCCTTTTCAAAAAGTACAAGAACATGTCTTGATTCATCATAGAACTCAAGATATGGCCTTCCAAAGTTGGCAAAAATCACATAATTTTCAAGTTCATGCCAAAGAGGTTTTATTTTTGCAAAAATCAAGTTTCAAGCATTCAAGTGACCTCTAATTGACTTCTAAACGTTAATCCAACATGGTAAAACATTACAAGACCAAAATCTTGCCTTGGATCACAAGTCTCCATAAGCCATTTTTCACAAAATTCTCAAAAGAGGGATTTTTTGCAAGAGTTATTTTTAAGGTTTTGTATGACCTCTAACTTATCTCAATGCCCCATAACAACATTATGCAACATGCCATGACCAAGATTCAGCATTGAACAAGACACTTCCATGACCAAATGTCTCAAAATACACCAAGTTGTGAAAATGCAAAACATGTGCAATCTCACCATTCATTCACTTCTGATCACTCTAAATTATCCCATGGCCATCCTTGAAGACAGCTGAACTCAGAGCAACCCTAAAACACCTCCTGCCATGGCCCATACCCAAGGACACCAACTATTGACTTTTTGGCTATTTGCTCCATACCATTCCCACAGTGCATATCAAATCTTCTGACTCATTCCAATAGTTTAGGGATTGCATAAGGATCATAAACCAAGCATGTCATGAGCTCAGAACACACACACCATCAGATTACACAAAACTTGCAAAAACCTTCCCTTCTTCGATTCTCTCAAACCATCCATCAAACTTCAGAAATTCTTTCACCATCCATTCAGAAATCAAACATAGAACACAAACCAACCATTGGAATGGCCTGAAACATCATAAACACAAACCTCATTTTCTACTACACCAGAACTGGAACCTTCAAACTAGCCATCATAAAAGCTTTTGAGGCATTCCACTAGCCTCAGGAGGATCAAAGGAGGCTTTTTGCACAAAGGAGAGGTCTTGAAAGCTCTCAACTGCAGTTCATCAGCTCAGGTAACCTCAAGAACAAAATCTTTCAGAGCTTAGTTTTTTTGTTATAAAATGAAAATATATGTTATGGGGATCACACTAATGCTTTTAGATTCGAAAATAGCCAAGAAATGAGCATGTTATGAGTTTCTGAAATTTTGTCCAGATTTTTGTTCTTCTTCGATTCTCCATGTTTGTGTGTTATAAATCATGTTTGAAGGTTGATTTGAGTTTAGTTTGAGTAGAGGATCATTTCTGGGCAATTAATTTGGGGTGGGGTGGCCTGTAGAGAGACTTAGGGTTTTTGCTCGCCGGAGAAGATGACCGGAACACTGTTCCGGTCACCTGAAAATAATTAGAACCCTAATTAGGGTTTAGTTGCCCAGTTTGAATTCTGGCCCTTGGATGTGTGGCTCAGATTACTTCATTAAATTTTAAATCTGTTTAATTAGATTAATTAGGATTAATTAATTAAATTAACTTAGATTAGATCCCAGCCCTCCATCTGCACGCGCAGTCAACCCCTTCCCCCTGAATTTGAATCTCAGCCATTGGATACGCATACCTTCCATTTTAAATCCTTTTTATTTCATTTTAATTCATTTTTCTTGCATAATTTATTTAAAATAGCAAAAAGCATCACAAAAATATTTTCTTTTGCATTCTGACTTTAAATATTTTTCTCAACCTGAAAATGATTTTTATTTTATTTTTTGCATTAAAAAAGTATTTTTAAAATATTTAAATGTTATTTTTAATTAATTAAAGTCTTTTAATTAATTAAAAATACATTTAGGTTTCTAAAAATCACCAAATAAATCATGAATCATCCCATTGCATTTATAAACATTTTCAAACTCTTCACACAAATTTCATTTTAGGTTTGATCATAGTTTGCCAATTTTCTTTGAATTAAAGGTCATTAAAATCATATTTTTGAACCCTAACTTTAAAAAATCATTTCTGCCTAACCAAGAAGAGTTTGAAGATGATTCTTTTTGAATTGTGTTACATATTGCATGTAGTTTATATGACATTTTCCTCATGAATTTATCATGCATTTTCAAATTGATTTGCATTTTTCCTTTTGAATCACCCAAAAAACCCTAGAAATTTAGGAAAATCATAACTTTTGATTGGTTAGGCTTCTGACCTTCTCCTTTGGGGTGTGACCCAGTATAGGATTAGGGTTTATTTGAGCTTGGTATCAATTTTTTATCATGTCATATGCTTCTGATTTATTCATTTGCATCTCATATGTCCATGTAACCCTAATTTTATGTGTTCATTTGCATTCATCTTGCATATGCATCAATACATGAACTTGCCATGACATTTCTTGCATTCACATGTCATCTTAGACACCTTAGGACATGTTAGAACCATGATTTATCATTTATTCATTCATTTGCCATGATTTGCATTCATTTCATTTCATTAACTTTCATGTGTTTTCAAACTTCAAAACATGCTTCCATTTACATCTCATTCTTGTATGATCACACATATGCATTTTGTATGACTTTGCACCATCTTACATGACATTAACATTGCATAAACACTTCTGACTTTGTTCATTTCATCTCATTTCATTTCATTTCTTTATGCTTTGTACTTTATGCATTCATGCTAACATTTTTAGGTGGTAAGTTACTTTGAGAAGTGGATTTGCCTTCACTTCTCACTTCTTCTTATCTCTTTCATATGCATTTTGCTTGTCTTTTAAGTGAACTTGTTCACTTGTGTTCAATCTCTCTCACTTTCTTTCTTTCAGTTACTTATCTTCTTCATTGAAGTAAGTAACTTATTCCTCTGCTTCATCCTCCTTTCATATGCTTCTTCCATTGGTGGCTTCCTTGAAGATATTTCTTAAACCTTACAAACCATAAGAACATCCAAGCATGATAATCTTAGGGTTATGATTAGTCCCCCTTAGCATTTTTACCTTTGAGTCTCCTTGAGTCTCTCTTCTCATTTTCATAATCTGAGACTAAACTCTTAAAGTTTTAGGACTTTGGAATTAGGGTTATGCCTGCATCCTTCTCTTAGGATGGAGTGTATAACTTTAATCCTAAGTGTTAAACCTTTAATTTGTTTAAACCTCTTAATCAAATAATCTTAATAATCACTAAGACTTCATTTGTAATTCGGGCCTTACATTAGGGTTCTAATTCTTCCTTTATGGTTAAGAAGGACTAACCCTAGTGTTTAATGGACAAGTCCCCCTCAAGTTGTCTTACAAACCATAAAACTCATTTCTTAATCTCATCCCTTTAATTAAAATCCATTTAATAAAGGCTTATTATATAATGAATTTAATCCCTAACCATGGATTAAGTTGAGGTATCTTCCTCAGCTTAAGTGTTCTCATCTATTATCCTTCTATTAGGATGGTGTAATGAGTTAACTAATCAGTGATTAGAGATTAAACTCATTACTTAAAACTAAACAAAAACCTAAAAACATCTAAATAATCACAAGTAGGTTAATGATCTTAATCCTACATCATCATGGTAATTAAGTTGAGATGCCTATCTCATACTTAAGTATTCTCATTATCCCTAATCAGGGAGGATATAATGAGTTTACAAGCCCTTGATTTAGGCTTAAGCTCATTAACTTATGATAAACATCAAAAACAATAACAAAACTGAAAACATAAAAAACAACAATAATTGTATCATTCGGGATTCTTTTCTCATCAGACTCATTCACAAACGAGAACTTGCTTCTTCCGTCTAATGCAAGACAGTTAGCACTCGAGCCAGACGAGTCATACACTTGAGCATAGATAAGCAGGCAGTTCATAGTCAATTTATCTTCTAGTCTCTTTGAGTCGAACTACGGTGTTCTGACTTCCTCATTGCATGCGAGGATACGTAGGCATAACTTAACAGTTATCGAACAAAAGTCTCTGTGTCTTCCCCCTCTTTCAGCACTCTTTCTAAAGCCTCAGTTCCTGAGAATTCACCCTTTTGCACTGACACTTGTATATTCTTTTCCAGCTTTTGCACACAGATAACACATACACTACCCTTTTTAAACACAATCTTTTAAGCGTGGATCCCTTCGAGTACGACGAACAATCTGGGTGCTAATTCCTTCCTAGGTTGTAACCAACCCCCTTTCTCAGTTTCTCTGTGTCTTATCCATATCTTTTCCTAGGTTTATACAGTATTACCTTTCCTTCGAGATAAAAATGCCTAGCTGGAGACTCTATTCATCTTCCTTTCATCTTCTCCTTTCGCCGACCGTTCGCGCTTGTACCGGGATGCAAATCTTTGGGAGCGACAACTTGGCGACTCTGCTGGGGATTATCTCTTGTAACCAGGGCTTCTGGTTCTTTTTGTGGGTTTCTCCTAGCGCTTGTTTGATTTGTGTTTATGGGGTGTTATGTGCTACTTGTGCTTGATTGTTTATTGCTTTATTTATTTCTTTATGTACAACTTTATTTATTGCTTTCATTTACAGTTTTATGCATTTCATACTGTTATCATCATTTGTGTTGGATCTGTTGTTTCCTTGGTGGGAGGGATTTTTGAGTGATTAAGGTTCCATACCAGGAACCTGAGTGACACATAGGATAGAGTGGCTTCATATTCTTTCCCATTCCATTTCGGTTTGGTGCGGGAATATGAAACACGATTAAAACATGGGTTTCTTTTTGAGAACTCTGTGCTACGGATTTCCTATAGTACTAGGGCTATCTGGGAAGCCTGCTAAGTCTGGATGACCTTTTTATGACCTTCAGCATCTGAGGTGAATTAGAGGAGGATCCTTTATGATTATTGTAAACACTGTACCTCCGGGTTAGAAGTGTTTACACTTTTCATAACTGATCCAAGTTTGAGGATCCTTGTTCTAGAACAATACATGTGAGGGGGTTGGGATGTTTACAGGTTTGCAGGAACCCTTGGCCTCATCATACCTTGTTACTAGTTTTGTTAAGGTTGTATCATTTTGGACTGTTCTTGTGAAACCTTGGACTTGTGACTCTTTATTTGAGTCCCCCACCTGGTTACTGGTTTTCTAAGCCTTCATCCGGACTTATGAACACACATGGACCCTATCAAGGCAGATAACAAATCCAACACTTGATCACAAACCCTTTGCATATCATTCTGCATACATCATTTTGCATCATTTAACATTTGTCTATTTGTTTTACAGGGTATCCACATCTTATCTTTGGTTTGGTTTTGACCTGTTCTGCTGCTCAGACTTCTTCAGCTATCTGCACCAGCTATCTTCTCCAGAGATTCTTTTCAGTTCTCTTCACCAGTTGTCTTCATCAGAGACTTTTCTTCAGCATCTTCATCAGTTGTCTTCATCAGAGACTCTCCTTCAGCATCTTTTTTCAGTAGCCTTCATCAGCAGTTACTCTCAGTCTTCTTCACCAGCATCCATTGTCAGCATGGACACATCCAGGAAAAGCAACATCACATACCATTTCTTTGAGCCCATTATGACAGGCATTAAACAGATCCAGTCTTTTATTACTCCTGATCATGTCCCTTTATTCAGGGAACATTATGGGGGCATTATGGACATGATCATGGATTTGGATGCATCCTAGAGGAGCATGATCCACACTTGTCTCCAGTTCTATGACCCTCCTCTCAGATGCTTCAATTTCCCAGATTTTCAGCTAGGACCATTGATGGAAGAGTTCTCCATGTTGTTAGGTGTCCCTATCAGGAGGGGAATTCCTTTCAACCCTGAGATGGTTTCTCCCAAGAATGAAGATATAGCTAAAGCTTTGCACTTGGAGTCCATTCTCATTGACCAGAGCATGACCACTAAGGTTGGAATCCCATGCCTTCATTTGGATTTCTTGGTTACCCAGGCCACCCTTCATGCTGCAGCAGGGAAGTGGGATACTGTTTGTGCTCTTCTAGCCCTTAGCATATATGGAGTCATCTTGTTTGCAGACGAGCCTAAGTTTTTAAGCAAGAATGCTATTCACCTCTTCCTATTGAGGAATCCAATCCCTACCTTGCTTGGAGACTTTTACTACTCAGTGCACCAAAGGAATGAGAAGCAGAGAGGAAGATTGGTCAGATGCTATGCACCCCTCTTTTACTGTTGGTTGTTAAGGCACTTGCCGAAGTCAGACACTTTCTTGAATCCCCATCAGCCAAGGAACTGGGCCAAGAGATTGATTGCCCTTACATCAGAGGACATCAGATGGTGCACTCAGAGCACCAAGGGCAAAGATATCATCACTAGCTATGGGAAGTATCCCAATGTACCTTTGATTGGAGTAAAAGGTTCCATCAACTACAACCCTTTGCTTTTCAAGAGGAAATTAGGGTATGCTTTGGTACATCCCCCCAGAGGGCAAGACTTGATAGAGACCCTCTATTGTGACATTCAACACAACCTTGCCATTGTCAGACAAGTTGCCTGGGCTTGGGACAATATTCAGACTAAGGGGACAACTATTCTTGGTAAGTGCAACAACATAGCTTCAGCTCAGTATCTTGATTGGTCTCGTACTAGGGGACAGATCACCCGTATGGCATTCACCTTAGAGGATGTACCTGGTCCATCAGCTGTGGAGCCTGTAACACCCCAATTCTCATAATTATTTATTTATTAATTAATTGTGTGATTTCGTGCCTAATTGAGTTGATTGATTATTTGGATTTTATATGAATTAATTAATTAAATTGAATTATATGAATTAATTAATTGATTTGGTTTATTGGAAATAATTTAATTATTTGATTTAATTGAATTATTTAATTTATTAGATGTGTTTTATTAGTGAAATAAAATAAATATTGTATATTTGGCTAATTGGGCTATTAGGAGTGTGGGAATAGTAAGTGAGTGAATGGGTGGTAAGCCCAACAAGAGAATAGAATAATTATGAAAAGAGTTAGGGTTTAAAAAAAAATAGAAGAGAAGAGAGGAATAGAAAGAGAGAAGAGGCTAGAAGAGGAGAAGAGGGGAAGAGGAGAAAATCAAGTTCAAGAGTTCTAGAAATCCAAGAAATCAAGGTAAGGGTGGATTTTTGTATGATTATTGGAGTTATATGATAATGTATAATGGGTATAAACATGTTTAGTATAAACATGTTTGTACCCTTTTCCTTATGTCCTAGCGAATAAAAGAAAGAGAAATGGTATGGCTCCAATTAATGCTTGTAGCTGAAATGAATATCTTATGTTCCCTTTAGCCCTGTAGTGACATACTTTAACAAAATTAATAGTATGATATGGTTATGTAGAAATTATGAGACATGTCATGAATTGTGATAACATGATATTTTATTAAAAACAGTAGTAGTAGTAGTAGTAACCATGACTGACATAATAAACATGATAAATTCATAAAGTAGTATCATGTATCTAGCAAGTACTTCATGGTTTGTTTAATGAAAAACAAAATGTGAGAGACTTACTAATTTATTGGATACTACCATATGCTACTTGGTAGCCAAGTGAATCACACGATGATTATTTTTTTATATAAATTTATGTACAGTAGCTTACACCACTTGGAGTTAATTGGAAAACAACCACTTTAGTTAATAAATCAAATGAATGATAACATCCTAAATATGTATTATCACATATCATTAACTACAACCATATGTATTATTTGTGGAATAAGAACTCTAGCAGTACAATTGGAGATAGCCGCATAACATGATAATCATATTAGTAGTAGTATTTCTTAATCTACTGGATGTGTCTATTATCTTTTTCCAAAACAAATTGATATAAATTAATCAATGTCTGTAGCAAAAATGAAGAATTATTAATAATAATAAATTTAATTAATGATTTAATATTAGTTTAGAGACTAATTTAATTTAATTAATCAATGTGATCAATTTAGTGATAATTTTAAGATTTATTTGGAGATTCATTTAGAGATTAATTTGGTGATTAATTTAGTGATTAATTTTAAAATTAATTTGGAGATTCATTTAGTGATTAATTTAGTGATTAATTTGAAAATTAATTTGGAGATTAATTTAGAGATTAATTTGGTGATTAATTTAGTGATTAATTTAGTGATTAATTTGAAAATTAATTTGGAGATTAATTTAGAGATTAATTTGGTGATTAATTTAGTGATTAATTTGGTGATTAATTTGATGATTAATTTGGTTATTAATTGAATATTGAATTCAATTATTGATGATGGATTAACTATTTCATGAATAATTGGTATTGTGTGCTTTTGTGAATTGAGGGTGAATCGTGTTGATACTTGTGTATTACTTGCTTGTTGTGATGATAGTACAATTGAGATTGTATTGAAAAATGTGTTGTATACCATTTGAAAGTGAATTGTGTGTGGATGATGCATAAAGATGTGCAAGCATGTGTAATTATGTGGTAATTCAATTATGATGAATTATTAAAGATATGCATGAATATTAAGATTATGGAGTGGTCTTAATTGCATATGGTTGTTGAACTTGCACATTCATCATTTGTGTCAAGAGGCAATGTTTGCTAGTTCCGTGGGAGCTAGTGACTTGTCCCAAACCTAGAGGACGGATTTGAAAGCTTAGAGGACGGGCTTTTGTTGTGTTATCGGTCTAGAGGACGGGCCCGGTTTAAATGTAAAAACCGAAAAATGATAATAAGAGATTGGTACCACATGCATGAGTTGTATTTGAGTCTTGTATTGAGTCTCATTGTGTCTATGGTAACAATGTGAGATTACATGTGTTATGTGAATTGTTGAATTGGTGAATTATGGATTTGTGAGTATGTACTTGTTAATAGTATGACTACTTGGGTGATATTATGTTGATGAAACTTTTGAAGTGTGAGAATAATTGTGATTATGCTTGTACACCTTAAATTATATATTATCTTATGATTTCATTAATTATGTGAATTCTCACCCTTCTGTTGGAATGATGTTTTATACGACATCGCTCAGGTACTGAAGATTAGAGTTGCTTCTAGCAAGAGAGTAGCTGATGGAGTAATCTATTTTAGTTTCATATTTATTTTGGGTCGAGTCGTGCTCTGATCATGTAACACTGGGAACGTTTGATTCATGTCTTAAGAGATACAATTGTATACTCTATCTATTTTATTAATTGAATTTGAATTTTATGGTGAAGTGGCTTTTATGCCCAAGTTGATTTAATGAATGAAGTTTATTTGAGACTTGAATGTCATGAGATTCTTAATGAAAGTGATCCGCTGCTACATGCTAATGTGAAAGTATATGAAAGAATGAATTTATTTCAAGTATTATTGAGCAAAACAGGTGTATGTGTGATGTTTTGAATTATGTGTGACATCCTTGTTTGATATGCATGATAATTACTCTGATTATTTATATATTTTCCGTGGGGTTTAGAAGGGTGTTACATTAGTGGTATCAGAGCAAAGTCGGTCAGTTGACCAAGTTGTCTGTGTGTTTATTTTGTGTTCCAGTATCGGTATTGTTGTTCTAATGAGGATTTTATTGTTGGAATCAAGAACAATGGCTGCAGGTAGGAATGATAGAGCACTTGCTGAAGCTTTGACATTGTTGGCTGGAGCGATTGGGCAGATTCCTCAAGTCAATGTGAATGCTGTGAACAACAATGATGATGAGTTTCGTGCTTTGGGAAAGTTTCAGAGGAACAACCCACCAAAGTTCATGGGAAGGCATGAACCCGACAAAGCACAAGAATGGTTGGATTCAATTGAAAAGATATTTCGAGTTATGAGTTGTTCAGATGCGCAGAAGGTGCAGTTTGGCACCCACATGCTTGAGAAGGAAGCTGAGCACTGATGGGGTAACACTCGTCGAAGATTTGAAGAAGACGAAGTTGAGATTACTTGGGCTATTTTTAGAGAGGCATTTCTGGAGAAGTACTTTCCGGAAGATGTACGTGGAAAGAAGGAAATTGAGTTTCTTGAATTGAAGCAAGGTAACTTAACAGTGGCTGAGTATGCAGCAAGATTTGAAGAGTTGATTCAGTTTTGTCCTCACTACAACACTAATAATGCTGAGAGATCTAAATGTCTTAAGTATGTGAATGGTTTGAGACCTGAAATCAAGCAAGCCATTGGTTATCAAGAGATTAGGTGATATTCTGAGTTGGTGAACAAAAGTAGGATCTATGATGAAGATAGTAGGGCTCGATCAGCTCACTACAAAAGTATGGGTGATAAGAAAGGAAAAGGACAATTCAGAGGGAAACCGTATGTGACATCTGGTGGCAAAGGGAAGCAGAAAGCTAGTTATGGAAAGAAGTTGAGTGGGGGAGGAGCTTCCACTCCAGTTAGGTGTTATCAATGTGGTGTTGAAGGACATCGTGCTTCTGAATGCACAAGTGTTGAGAAGAAATGTTTCAAGTGTGGCAAGCCTGGCCACAAGGCTTTAGAGTGCAGGAGTGGTGCGAGTGTGACTTGCTACAATTGTGGTGAGCAAGGGCACATTAGTACCAAGTATGACAAACCAAAGAAGGCTCAAACGAAAGGGAAAGTGTTTGCTCTGTCTGGATCTGAGACGACTAGTGAAAATCGATTGATCAGAGGTATGTGCTTCATTAATGGTATACCTTTGATAGCTATAATTGATACTGGAGCTACACATTCTTTTATTTCTTTCGATTGTGTTAAAAGATTGAATTTTGAGTTGTCTGTTATGGGTGGTAGTATGGTTATTGATACTCCTGCTATGGGTTCAGTAACTACCCCATATGTGTGTTTGAATTGCCCGTTGAGTATTTTTGGTAAAGACTTTGGCGTTGATTTAGTGTGTCTTATGTTAGATCAACTTGATGTTATTCTTGGCATGAATTGGTTGGAGTTCAACCATGTCTATATTAATTGTTTTGATAAGTCAGTTGTTTTTCTTAAACCTGAGGACGAAGGAGACTTATTTATGTCTGCCAAGCAAGTGAATGAGTTAGTGCAAGATGGTGCCGAGAAGTTTATGTTGTTGGCAACTTTGAGTATTGAGGAAAGTGGAGCAGTTGGTGATTTGCCAATTGTTTGTGATTTTCCAGAAGTTTTTCCTGATGAGATAGGTGATTTACCGCCGGAACGCGAGGTGGAGTTTACGATCGACTTAGTTCCTGGAACTAGTCCAGTATCGATGGCTCCATATCGTATGTCCGCATCGGAGTTGAAAGAGTTGAAGAGTAAACTTGAAGACCTACTTGAGAAGAGGTTTATTCGTCCAAGTGTGTCACCGTGGGGTGCACCTGTTTTGTTGGTTAAGAAGAAAGAAGGAACTATGAGGCTTTGTATGGATTACCGACAATTGAACAAAGTGACTATCAAAAATAAGTATCCACTTCCGAGAATTGATGATTTGATGGATCAGTTGGTTGATGCAAGTGTGTTCAGTAAGATTGATTTGAGATTTGGGTATCATCAGATTCGTGTGAAAGCTGAAGATATTCAGAAAACTGCTTTTCGGACGAGGTATGGTCATTATGAGTATTCTATGATGCCATTTGGTGTAACTAATGCACCGGGAGTATTTATGGAGTACATAAATATGATTTTCCATCCGTATTTGGACAAGTTTGTGGTTGTATTCATTGATGATATTTTGATTTATTCCAAGAGTGAAGAGGATTATGTTGAACATCTAAAGATTGTGTTATCTGTGTTGAAGGAGAAACAATTATATGCTAAACTTTCTAAGTGCGAGTTTTGGTTGAAGAAAGTGAGTTTCCTCGGTTTTGTGATTTCAAGTAAAGGAATTGCAGTTGATCCGTCGAAGGTTGAAGTTGTATCGCAATGGGAAGCCCCAAAATCAGTTTTGGAGATTCGAAGTTTTCTTGGTTTGGCAGGTTATTATCGGAAATTTATTGAAGGATTTTCTAAGTTGTCTTTGCCATTGACGCAGTTGACTAGAAAGGGTAAAGCTTTTGTTTGGGATACAAAGTGTGAAGAAAGTTTCCAAGAGCTTAAGAGAAGATTGACGACAGCTCCTGTTTTGATTTTGCCGAATCCGGCCGAACCGTTTGTTGTGTATTGTGATGCTTCATTAATGGGTTTGGGAGGTGTATTGATGCAAAATCAGCAAGTTGTAGCTTATGCTTCAAGGCAACTTAAAGTTCATGAGAGGAATTATCCGACGCATGACTTAGAGTTGGCCGCTGTTGTGTTTGTGTTGAAGCTTTGGAGGCATTATTTGTTTGGATCGAGATTTGAGGTCTTTAGTGATCATAAGAGTTTGAAGTATCTCTTTGATCAGAAAGAATTGAATGCAAGGCAAAGAAGATGGTTGGAACTTCTGAAGGATTATGATTTTGGTTTGAATTACCATCCGGGTAAAGCAAACGTGGTAGCTGATGCATTAAGTCGGAAGTCTTTGCATATGTCGATGATGATGGTTAGAGAATTGGAAATGATTGAGCAATTTCGAGACATGAGTTTGGTTTGTGAGGAGACTTCTTATGGAGTTAAACTTGGTATGTTGAAGCTTACAAGTGGTATTCTTGAAGAGATTCGAGAAGGTCAGAAATATGATTTAGGTTTGGTGGATCGATTAACTTTGATCAATCAAGGCCGAGGAGGTGATTTCCGGATTGATGTGAATGGTATCATGAAGTGTCGTGATCGAGTTTGTGTTCCAGATATTGCAGAATTGAAGAAAAGTATTCTTGAAGAAGGTCATTGTAGTGGATTGAGTATTCATCCGGGTGCGACTAAGATGTATCAAGATTTGCGGAAGGTGTTTTGGTGGCATTGTATGAAGAAGGATATTGCAGAGTTTGTGTATTCTTGTTTGACTTGTCAGAAGTCAAAGGTTGAGCATCAGAAACCGTCGGGTTTAATGAAACCATTAGCTATTCCTGAGTGGAAATGGGATAGCATATCTATGGATTTTGTATCTGGTTTACCTAGGACACCGAGTAATTTTAAGGCTATTTGGGTTATTGTGGACAGGTTAACGAAATCTACTTACTTTATTCCGATAAGGATGGATTACCCGTTGGAGAAGTTAGCAAAGTTGTATATCGAGAGGATTGTCAGTTTGCATGGTATTCCGTCTAGCATTGTGTCGGATAGAGATCCAAGGTTCACATCAAGATTTTGGGAGAGTTTACAAAGTGCTTTGGGTACTAAGTTGCATTTGAGTTCTGCTTATCATCCGTAGACTGATGGTCAGGCGGAGAGGACGATTCAATCACTTGAGGATCTTTTGAGAGCTTGTGTTTTGGAAAAGGGAGGAACTTGGGATAGCTACTTATCTTTGATTGAGTTTACTTACAACAACAGTTTTCATTCGAGTATTGGTATGACACCGTTTGAAGCATTGTATGGTAGGAGGTGTAGGACGCCATTATGTTGGTATGAGGCGGGAGAGAATGCAGTGGTTGGACCTGAGATAGTTCAACAGACTACAGATAAGATTAAAATGATTCAGGAGAAGATGAAGATTTCTCAAAGTCGTCAGAAAAGTTATCATGACAAGAGGAGGAAAGCACTTGAGTTCCAAGAGGGAGATCATGTGTTCCTTCGAGTTACTCCAACAACTGGTGTTGGTAGGGCGTTGAAGTCGCGCAAGTTGACACCGCGTTTTATTGGTCCTTATCAGATATTGCAGAGAATAGGAGAGGTAGCCTATCGGATTGCTTTGCCGCCGTCGCTTTCTAATCTCCATGACGTGTTCCATGTATCTCAGTTGAGGAAATACATTGCGGATCCGTCTCATGTAGTCCAAGTAGATGATGTGCAGGTGAGAGATAACTTGACTGTTGAGACTTCACCTATGCAGATAGAAGATCGGGAGTTGAAGCAACTTCGAGGTAAAGAGATTTCTTTGGTGAAGGTCGCATTGGGAGGACCAGCTGGTGGAAATGTAACTTGGGAACTTGAGAGTCAGATGAGAGAGTCTTATCTCGAGTTGTTCATTTGAGGTAAATTTTCGAGGGCGAAAATCTTTTAAGTGGGGGAGGGTTGTAACACCCCAATTCTCATAATTATTTATTTATTAATTAATTGTCTGATTTCGTGCCTAATTGAGTTGATTGATTATTTGGATTTTATATGAATTAATTAATTAAATTGAATTATATGAATTAATTAATTGATTTGGTTTATTGGAAATAATTTAATTATTTGATTTAATTGAATTATTTAATTTATTAGATGTGTTTTATTAGTGAAATAAAATAAATATTGTATATTTGGCTAATTGGGCTATTAGGAGAGTGGGAATAGTATGTGAGTGAATGGGTGGTAAGCCCAACAAGAGAATAGAATAATTATGAAAAGAGTTAGGGTTTAAAAAAATAGAAGAGAAGAGAGGAATAGAAAGAGAGAAGAGGCTAGAAGAGGAGAAGAGGGGAAGAGGAGAAAATCAAGTTCAAGAGTTCTAGAAATCCAAGAAAATCAAGGTAAGGGTGGGTTTTTGTATGATTATTGGAGTTATATGATAATGTATAATGGGTATAAACATGTTTAGGATAAAATCCCCAAATTTCCATGATTTTATAATTATTAGGTTTTGATGATAATCTTTGGTTTGTGATAAATATTTGTATTTGGAATTGATATTTTGGTATACCATATATAGACTCATTGATTATTGAAAAACAAAATAGGATGATGTTGTTTATACCGTAGCAACTTAGCAACGAAAGTAAAACATGATAGACTTCATGTTCCTGCGTTTTGCCCTGTAGCCCACATGTATTATCCATACTTTTACTTAACTAACTATAGCTGTGACACTAGAAAATGGAATAGAAAGTATGAGTATATAATACCCTTTTCCTTATGTCCTAGCGAATAAAAGAAAGAGAAATGATATGGCTCCAATTAATGCTTGTAGCTGAAATGAATTTCTTATGTTCCCTTTAGCCCTGTAGTGACATACTTTAACAGAATTAATAGTATGATATGGTTATGTAGAAATTATGAGACATGTCATGAATTGTGATAACATGATATTTTATTAAAAACAGTAGTAGTAGTAGTAACCATGACTGACATAATAAACATGATAAATTCATAAATTAGTATCATGTATCTAGCAAGTACTTCATGGTTTGTTTAATGAAAAACAAAATGTGAGAGACTTACTAATTTATTGGATACTACCATATGCTACTTGGTAGCCAAGTGAATCACACGATGATTATTTTTTTAAATAAATTTATGTACAGTAGCTTACACTACTTGGAGTTAATTGGAAAACAACCACTTTAGTTAATAAATCAAATGAATGATAACATCCTAAATATGTATTATCACATATCATTAACTACAACCATATGTATTATTTGTGGAATAAGAACTCTAGCAGTACAATTGGAGATAGCCGCATAACATGATAATCATATTGGTAGTAGTATTTCTTAATCTACTGGATGTGTCTACTATCTTTTTCCAAAACAAATTGATATAAATTAATCAATGTCTGTAGCAAAAATGAAGAATTATTAATAATAATAAATTTAATTAATGATTTAATATTAGTTTAGAGACTAATTTAATTTAATTAATCAATGTGATCAATTTAGTGATAATTTTAAGATTTATTTGGAGATTCATTTAGAGATTAATTTGGTGATTAATTTAGTGATTAATTTTAAAATTAATTTGGAGATTCATTTAGTGATTAATTTAGTGATTAATTTGAAAATTAATTTGGAGATTAATTTAGAGATTAATTTGGTGATTAATTTAGTGATTAATTTAGTGATTAATTTGAAAATTAATTTGGAGATTAATTTGGTGATTAATTTAGTGATTAATTTGGTGATTAATTTGATGATTAATTTGGTTATTAATTGAATATTGAATTCAATTATTGATGATGGATTAACTATTTCATGAATAATTGGTATTGTGTGCTTTTGTGAATTGAGGGTGAATCGTGTTGATACTTGTGTATTACTTGCTTGTTGTGATGATAGTACAATTGAGATTGTATTGAAAAATGTGTTGTATACCATTTGAAAGTGAATTGTGTGTGGATGATGCATAAATATGTGCAAGCATGTGTAATTATGTGGTAATTCAATTATGATGAATTATTAAAGATATGCATGAATATTAAGATTATGGAGTGGTCTTAATTGCATATGGTTGTTGAACTTGCACATTCATCATTTGTGTCAAGAGGCAATGTTTGCTAGTTCCGTGGGAGCTAGTGACTTGTCCCAAACCTAGAGGACGGGTTTGAAAGCTTAGAGGACGGGCTTTTGTTGTGTTATCGGTCTAGAGGACGGGCCCGATTTAAATGTAAAAACCGAAAAATGATAATAAGAGATTGGTACCACATGCATGAGTTGTATTTGAGTCTTGTATTGAGTCTCATTGTGTCTATGGTAACAATGTGAGATTATATGTGTTATGTGAATTGTTGAATTGGTGAATTATGGATTTGTGAGTATGTACTTGTTAATAGTATGACTACTTGGGTGATATTATGTTGATGAAACTTTTGAAGTGTGAGAATAATTGTGATTATGCTTGTACACCTTAAATTATATATTATCTTATGATTTCATTAATTATGTGAATTCTCACCCTTCTGTTGGAATGATGTTTTATACGACATCGCTCAGGTACTAAAGATTAGAGTTGCTTCTAGCAAGAGAGTAGCTGATGGAGTAATCTATTTTAGTTTCATATTTATTTTGGGTCGAGTCGTGCTCTGATCATGTAACACTGGGAACGTTTGATTCATGTCTTAAGAGATACAATTGTATACTCTATCTATTTTATTAATTGAATTTGAATTTTATGGTGAAGTGGCTTTTATGCCCAAGTTGATTTAATGAATGAAGTTTATTTGAGACTTGAATGTCATGAGATTCTTAATGAAAGTGATCCGCTGCTACATGCTAATGTGAAAGTATATGAAAGAATGAATTTATTTCAAGTATTATTGAGCAAAACAGGTGTATGTGTGATGTTTTGAATTATGTGTGACATCCTTGTTTGATATGCATGATAATTACTCTGATTATTTATATATTTTCCGCGGGGTTTAGAAGGGTGTTATAGAGCCTGCAGTTACTGTCAGCCTAGAGGAGTTTGAGAAATTGAAGGAAAGGAATACTCAGCTCTCTGAAGCCTTGAAGAAGACCCTCTGGGAGAGGAATGACAACCGTCTGGATAATGAAAGATTAGAGAAGCTCCGGATTGAGCACTTGACCAAGATTGAGAAGACAGATGATTACATCAGAAGGGCTAGAGCAGGGGAGTTAGTGGTGAAGAATGCTTGCAAGGAAGCTAAGACTCAGAAGGCCAGAGCTGAGCATTACTTAGAGGAGAGTCAGGCTAGGTGGATCAGGATCACTGAGTCTTATGCACATGAAGATCAAAGGATCCAAGCTAGGATAGAGCAACTGGAGGCTAGTGAGAAGAAGAATCATGAGGCCTTATTAGCAGCACATAAGGAGATCTCTGAGTTGAAGCTCCGGGAGGGGTTAAAGAGATCAAAGGACCAAGATAAGCATAAGATGTTGACCAGTGCCATAGCCACCAGGAACCTTCTTATTAGGACTATCACAGAGCACCCAGTTGGCCCAGTGACTGAGGCTCTCCTGAAAGAAGTTAGAGAGGATGACTTTGGACTGAATGTTTGATTTCCTTATACTTGTACTTCCTATTGTTTATACTTTTGATTTTGTTGTTGTATTTTGACCCACCATGGGGACTTTGTTGTAATCAAACTATGTATCTTCACATTTTTTAATATATGGTTTGTATTATTTCATGGGCTTTATCTCTCTGCAACATCATCATTTCCTCGAGGTCTGGAAAGGTCAAAACCAAAGAACCAAATCGGATACCCTTGGAAGACAAATAGGCATTCTGCATTGCATACTAACATCATTTCTTTGTTTTGTAGGTTTTTGTTTTTGTTGTTTCTCACTTTGTTGTGATTTTAGGAAACATTTCTCGTAGAAGAGTGTTCCCCGTCAATAGAGTGCACCGATATCCGACAAGAAACAACCTTCCGGGATTACAAATGGATCAGGTTCAACAAGACTTGACTGATGTGAGGACCCAAAGGGCCAATGAAAGGACAGATATGAGGGCCCAAATGAATCAATTCATGGCAGTTATGACTGGTTTGGCTCAGAGCCAAGAAAGACTGAGAGAGTTAGTCGAGCGGCAAACTCCCGAGGAAAACCATCCAGGTACAAGGGTACCAGCAACAACGATCACGTACAACCTCGTACTGATCCCCCTGAGTTTGGACCTCATATGAACCCAGACATCAATGCTATAAGAAACACCCAAGGTAACACTGGAGGAAGGGCCTTGCAGGAGGACCCTTAGGAAGAACAGTTTACTGTGGTTGGGGCTGGAGATGAAGTTTACGATCGTCGGTTGGATGAAATAGCAGAAAAGATAAGGTCCCTTGAATTCCAAAACTCTCTGGGTTTTGATGTCATGGATATGGGATTAGTGGAGGGGGTTAGAATTCCTCACAAGTTCAAACCTCCCTGTTTTGAAAGATACAATGGCACATCCTGCCCACGTACCTATATTCAGTCTTTCCTAGGGAGACTGAAAGCCTACACCATGGATGAGAAACTGTGGATGTTTTACTTTGAGGATAGCTTGACAGGGGCATCCTGGGAATGGTACTCTCACTTGACTAGGGCCACAATAAGAAATTGGAAAGACTTGGCAGAAGCCTTCATTCGTCAATATCAGTATAATCTAGACATGGCTCCAAACAGAACCCTTCTGATGGGAATGTCACAGTCTTCCCGAGAAAGCTTTAGAGAGTACAACCAAAGATGGAGGCAACTAGCTGTCGCTCCCGACAAATGAAAATGGATCATATGAAGGTACAGACGCGAACGGTCGGCGAGAGGGACAATTAGAACACACAGCCGTGAACTCACTGGAGATGAATAGAGTCGCCAGCTAGGCATTTTTATCCCGGAGGAAAGGCAATGCTGCATAGACCTAGAAAGATATGGATAGGACGGTTTGCGAACCAGAGAGACTGAGAAAGGGGGTTGGTTACAACCTGGGAAGGTATTAGCACCCAGATTGTCCGTCGTACTCGACGGGATCTGTAACAGCCCGGGCCCCTCGCAAGGCAATCCCGACACTGCCACCTCACGATCTTCTCTACTCCCCTCACTAATAGAGTTTTTGCCTTCCGTGGGAATCGAACCCTGTACCCTGGGGTTCAAGTACATGTTCATTCCATTCCCACTACCAATTGAGCTACTAGCTCAATTGGTAGTGGGAATGGAATGAACATGTACTTGAACCCCAGGGTACAGGGTTCGATTCCCACGGAAGGCAAAAACTCTATTAGTGAGGGGAGTAGAGAAGATCGTGAGGTGGCAGTGTCGGGATTGCCTTGCGAGGGGCCCGGGCTGTTACAAAAAATAGCTCAATTGGTAGTGGGAATGGACTGAACATGTACTTGAACCCCAGGGTACAGGGTTCGATTCCCACGGAAGGCAAAAACTCTACTAGTGAGGGGGGTAGAGAAGATCGTGAGGTGGCAGTGCCGGGATTGCCTTGCGAGGGGCCCGGGCTGTTACAAAAAAGGCGCCTTTTTTTGTAACAGCCCGGGCCCCTCGCAAGGCAATCCCGACACTGCCACCTCACGATCTTCTCTACTCCCCTCACTAATAGAGTTTTTGCCTTCCGTGGGAATCGAACCCTGTACCCTGGGGTTCAAGTACATGTTCATTCCATTCCCACTACCAATTGAGCTACTAGCTCAAGTGGTAGTGGGAATGGAATGAACATGTACTTGAACCCCAGGGTACAGGGTTCGATTCCCACGGAAGGCAAAAACTCTATTAGTGAGGGGAGTAGAGAAGATCGTGAGGTGGCAGTGTCGGGATTGCCTTGCGAGGGGCCCGGGCTGTTACAGGATCCACGCTTAAAAGATTTGTGTTTCAAAGGGGTAGTGTCAGTGCAATCTGTGTATAAAATAGCTGGAAAGAATGTACAGGTGCCAGTGTATAGTGTATAAGTGATGTGAAGTATGAAAGTGTCAGTGTGAGGACAAAAGGTGAAATGCTCATGATAATGAGGCTAAGAGAATAAAGCTGGAAAGAGGGGGAATGTACAGAGACTTTTGTTCGATAACTGTTAAGTTATGCCTACGTATCCTCTCGTGCAATGAGGAAGTCAGAACACCGTAGTTCGACCCAAAGAGACTGAAAGATAAATTGACTTGTGAACTGCTTGCTTGTCAATGCTCAAGTGTATGACCTGTCTGGCTCAGGTGCTGACTGTCTTGCATTAGACGGAAGAAGCGAGTTCTCGTTTGTGAGTGAATGAGATGAGAAAAGAATCCCGGAGGAGACGATTATTGTTTGTTTTTGAGTTTTCAGTCTTTTATTGTTTTTGAAAGTTTGTCATAAGTTAATGAGCTTAAGTCTAAACCAATGGATTTAGTAAACTCATCACATCTTCCCTCTGATTAGGGGTAATGAGAATACCTTAAGTGTGAAGTCAGATTCTCACACTTAATCACCTTTGGGGTAGGATTAAGATCATTAACCTACTTGTGATTATTTAGATGTTTTTATGGTTTTTGTTTAGTGTTAAGTAATGAGGTTAAGCCATAATCAGGGATTAAACAGACCCATTACACCATCCTAAGAGAAGGATAATAGATGAGAATGTTTAAGCTGAGGAACGCTCCCCAACTTAATCCATGATTAGGGATTAAACTCATGACAAAACAAGCCTTTGATTAAGTGGATTTTATTTAATGGTATGATGATGAAGTGAATTTTATGATTTTGTAAGACAACTTGAGGAGGACTTGTCCATTAACACTAGGGTTAGTCCTTCTTAACCAATTAAGGAAGAATTAGAACCCTAATGCAAGGCCCAAGTTACAAGTGTGATGTCTTGATGATTATTAGGTGGATTGATTAAGAGATTTAAACACATTAAGGGTTTAACACTTAGGATTAAAGTCATACACTCCATCCTAAGAGAAGGATGCAGGCATAAGCTTAATCACAAAGCCTTAAAGCCTTTAGGGTTTAGTCCCTGATTATGAGGTGAGAAGAGAAGACACAAAGAGACACAAAGGTAAAACTAAGGGGAGACTAGTCAAAACCCTAATTCATTGTCATGCTTGGTTGTTCCTAAGGTTTGTGTGGTTTGCAAGAACAATCTTCAAAGGAGCCACCAGGAAGCAGATGAACAAGATCAAGAGAAGCAAAGCAACTTGCTTCATTCAAGAAGTCAAGTCACTTGAAGGAAGAAAGTGGGAAGAACAAGAATGAGAAAGCTCAATCTCAAACACATATAGGAATGCAGCAATGTATGCAAGAGAGATGAAAAGAAAAGTTATGAGAAGTGAAGGCAAATTCATTTCTCAAGTTCACTTACCACCTGAAATGTTAGGAAGAAATGCAATGCAATGCAAGATGGGATGAAATGGCATGATGCTAAGCAAAACCAGAAGCATGTTGATGATGATTATGATGTTATGAGGTGCTGCAAACATGAGGCAAGACATGGAGATGTTCATACAAGATCATGGGTGCAAATGATGCAAGTTAGAAGCATGGATGAACATGAAAAGTTATGAAACATACAAGGCAAATGACATGGCAAATATGAGATGCAATGATCAAAGATGCTTTATACATGTCTTAAGATGTCAAATGAAACACAAGCATGCATAAAATGCAAAGACAAGTCATGTTATGCAAGAGAATGCAAGAAGGATGCAAATGAAAGCTCAAATTAGGGTTTAAGGATCAAACATCAAACAAAAACCCAAAACAGAAGCAAACCCTAAGATAAAAAATGGAAAATGCTACCCAAAGAAACCCTAAACCTATAATGAACCACTGCCCAAAGGGGAACTCTCAACTCTTAACCAATCTCAAGATATGAATTTTCTAAGTTATTAGGGTTTTTTAGGGTTCTTAACAAAAGAAATGTCAAAAAAATAGAAAATTCAAGATCAAATCATGGCCATTTTACCCTAGAAACTACATGCCAAACACAAAACAATGCAAGAAGAATCAATGTCTCAACCTTCTCCAATAGGCAGAAATGAATTTTTGAACTTAGGATCAAATTAATGCACAAAATATGATTTAATTCAATGAAAAATTCTTAAAATGCATCAAGATCAAAAAAGAAATTTGGTTTGAAGGTTGGACAATGTTTCTAAATGTCTTAGAACATTTCATGAATTTTTTTGTAATTTTTAAATACCTAAAAGTATTTTTAATCAATTAATTCCCATTGACCAATTAAAAATAATCTTTTAAATATTTAAAAATACCTTTTTAATGATAAAAAATAAAATAAAAATATTTTTGGGTCTTAAAAATTAATAAAACTTTTAAGAAAAAGTTTCATAATTTTTAAGACATTTTTTCTATTTTAAATTAAATATGCAAGTTAATTGAAAAGAAAATGAATAAAAATTAAATAAAAGTGAAAGTAATCAGAATGAGAGGCTGAGATGCAATCTGGGGAGGGGACCATTGACTTGGCGCGTGATCTTGTGGTCCAAATTCAAACTTGGTTAAATTAAAATTATGAATTAATTAATCAGGAATTAAATGGATAATCAGGATTAGGGTTTCTAATGGCTCATCTCAGCCTTTCATTCGCGCGCGGGAGAGTCCATCCAAGGGACCAGATTCAAAGCTGCCTAATTAATGATAATTAACCCTAATCACTCTCAGGCTGCCAGAGAAGACTTCCGGTCATCTTCTCCGGCGAGCAGCTCACCTGAAAACTTCCCAAACCCCTCAAATCGTATCAAAAATGAAAACTAAGAACATAGAAATGATCTCCATCCTCTCACGAATCAAACCCCTCTCTCAAAACACATTTCTTCTTCCTAAACAAGATGAATCGAAGAAAATGGAAACTAGGGCACGCAGGTTTCATAGACAAATTAAACTCTCAAATCAAAGCCATTTTCAAAACCAATGACATCAGGATAATCAGTGAATCACATAGAACAAGTTTGTAACAAGAAAAATGATTTCTGGAAAAAATAATTTCAAGCTACCTGAGATTTGGAGCTTTCACCTGGATGACTTTCTGGCCTCTCCTTTCAGTACAAACCACTCCACTTGATCCCCAGAAGATGTTTGAATGCTCAATGAGAGTTTAAGTTGGCTGGATAGTGAGTTTCGAAAGCTCCTGCTTCAGTTCAGTCAGAAATGGCTATGGTGTTCCAGGCACTTTCAGGTCATTGTGAATGGTTGTTTGTGATCCTGAGGATGAATGGAGGAGGTCTGGAGTGTTTGTTTGTATGTTTGCAAGCTGTGGTGAGAGTTTCGAATGAAACTGCAAAATGAAGTGAGAAATGGCAGTGGGATGTTCTGGCTGTTTTAGGCTTGGGTTCTTGGTGCTTTGTGGTCTATGGAGCAAGGTGAGTTGAATGGTGAAGTTGGCTTGGGTGTTTTTGTGGCTGTGGAGGCAGATTCGAAGACAAATGCAATGTGGTGTGTTTTTGTGAATGTGATGGTGTGTAAGTTTCAGCCTTGCTTAGTACATGGAATGGCTTGCAAAATGATATGTTATTTTAATCCAAGTGGCCAGAAGATGTGACATGGCCTGTGGTGATTGGGATGTTTGCTTTTGCATAAAGGTCAACTTTTGTGTAAGGCAAGTATGGCTTGACTCTAGGCAAGTACAATGGGCATGGGCTGCGCAGCATGATGAGTGTGTGAGGCTAGCTTGATTCAAGGACCAATGCAGCAAGTTGGTGAAGAGAAATGAGTGCTTTTGCAAGTTGTTGCTTTATGGTTCACATGTGAAAATCTTGTTCCAAAAGTCATGAAACATGAGCAATGCCTAGTTCATTCTGAATTTTAGGACTTACATGATGTTTGTGTGCTGGTTTGTAGTGAATTAGAAGTCACATAATGCATTGGTTCATGACTTTGCAAAATTTCCATTTGAGGCATGCCTTGAAAATCAATGATTTTAGCCAACTTTGTCACACCATAACTTTTGATCCAAGAAGAGTTTGATCATGTTCTTGTACTTTTTGAAAAGGGAAAGATGAGATCTACAACTTTCATGACCAAAGTTTTTCCATTTGAAGCATTTTTGGATCAAGAATCATGGCTTGAAAAATGACCTAAAGTGATGCATTCTTGAAAAGTCAACTATGCCCAAAAAGTCAACATTTGCAAAAACCCTAAATTCTTGATTTCTATGAACTTCAACCTTCTTCCATGATCAAATAAAGACCATATACACTCAAAGTGATGAAGATCACCCATTGGTTGGGTCATTGGGGGCCTCAGATGCCCTGATTTTACACTGACTTGTCTGAAAAGTCAACCCTTGATCAGATGACTTCCCCATGGAATTTCTTCATGAAAATTGATATGCATACTCCCTATACCATATAGAGACCAATGGAAACAAGAATGACCAGAAAATTTGGGGTTATGGCCTCTGAAACCAAAACCCTAATTTTCAGTCAACTGTGCAGTCTAGCCTGGCTCTGCATCCACTCAAACCCTAGCTCTTGTGACTCCTTTGCATTTTTGACTTTGAGGAGATGGAATATGATATAAGAACACACATGGACCCTTTTGAGCTGATTGGTGGCCTTTGGGGTGGCTCAGGATGCCTTGGGATTGCTCAGATCACAAACCCTAGGTGCAGATGCCTTAGAAACTATGCAGTGAATCAAAAATGAGATGTGAGATGATATGATTGTGTTTATGCATATGAGGATGATCACAAGCCATGGTGTGAAATGGGTGAGGGCAAATTTGGGGTGTTTACAGCTGCCCCTATTCAAGCATGAGTTAGCTGTGCAGGTTGTAAGCGACGGCTTAACAGGCAAACAAGATAACTTGTGATTGAATACCAAAGACAGTCCAAAATTTGCACTCACAAAATGAAGAAGAAAAGGGATATAGATTGTAAAAGCAAATAAAGTATATTGTAAAGTGCGGGCGACGGAGGACGACCGTCGAGCAGAGGACGACTGCTGGGTAAGGAGCAATGACGGGGACGGCCGACATGCTGGGAAAAGTGCGGAAAATAAAGCAATGACGGGGACGGCCGACATGCTGGGGATAAAAGGTAAAGCTAAGACGGGGACGGCCGACTAGCTGGGGAAAATAGGATATTATGATGGGGACGGCCATCAAGATAAAGCTGTAAAGTTCTCTGGGAATCAAATGAAACATGACGGGGACGGCCATCAAGTTCATAAAGTAAAGGTAAAGTAACCAACGATGGGGACGGCCATCGGGCTAAAAGGAAAAGGGATCACGACGGGGACGGCCATCGGGTTAAAGAATAAATGAAATAAACAGATGATGGGGGACGGCCATCAATGGTGAAGGACGATCACCTAGCAGGGGACGGCTGCTCTGTCGGGGATAAAAGAAATATGATGGGGACGACCATCAAAGGTGGAGGACGACCACCTGGCAGGGTACGGCTGCCGAAAATATCGCGACATAGGACGAATGCCGGATAGAAAAGGTCAACGATGGGGACGGCCATCGGACGAGCATGACGGAGGACGACCATCAAGAAGTGGAGGACGACCACTCAACAGGGTACGGCTGCTCTCGAGGTTTATCATGACATAGGACGAATGTCAGATAACCAAAATCAACAATGGGGACGGCCATTGGATAAAAATGATGAGGGACGATCATCAAAAGGTGGAGGACGACCACCTAGCAGGGGACGGCTGCTAAAAATCAACGATGGGGACGGCCATCGGATGAGCATGATGGAGGACGACCATCAAGAAGTGGAGGACGACCACTTAGCAGGGTACGGCTGCTCTCGGAGTCATCGTAACACAGGACGAGTGTTAGATAAAAAGAAAATTTGTTGGTGATCTACCGGGGATAGTAAACACGGACGAGCGTTTTCATCCAAGAAACAAGAGGCATAAGCGTTTGGTATTGTGTATAGATTAAAGATGCGGACGAGCATCCTTAAGACTATGATACGGACGAGTATCATGTAGGAACAAACTGACACATGTTCAGAGATGATGATACGGACGAGTATCAACTGGTTAACAAAGAACACGGACGAGTGTTGTATCTGAAAGAATCTTTCTGGGAATAATAGACACAGACGAGTATCTATATTCAAGAAGACATAAATGTTTGACACGGTGTATGGATTAAAGATGCGGACGAGCATCCTTAAGACTATGATACGGACGAGTATCATGTAGAAACAAACGCTAGACGCAATGTTCTGAGATGATGGTACGGACGAGTACCAACTGGTTAACAAAGAACAAGGACTATTGTCGAATCTGCGGGGATATAAGTGATGATGTATACAAGATACGGACGAGTATCTGTATAAGTGTACCGTGAGTAGTGAGTATTGTATTGTATAGATGAGTGTTTATCTCCTGGGGAGAGTGACACGGACGAGTGTCAAGAGAGAAAAGTATGATATTACCAAGTGTATGGGTTGATAAAAGTGTAAGTGACTGCGCTGGGGATATGACACGGACGGGTGTCAAGAAAATGTATATATAAGTATACGTGAGTGCAAAGAGGATGTCTTTGGCTTTCTGCTGGTGATTTGACACGGAGGGGTGTCCCAAGGTGTATATATTGGTGTTTGTGATTGGAGAGGCAACTGCTTTTGCTGGAACCCTGGTGGGGATTTTTGTGTATTGTATTCTGTATAATGACAGATTGTCAATATTTACAAGTGTTCAACTCACAACATGACTTATGATTATGCTATGTATTTGATTTTTGCCGTAATGCTCCGTATTAGACGGAATGCTACGCTCTGGGGGGATTTTATGATGCGAATGCTATGGTTATGCAAAGAGGCACAGATCCGGGACTCGGATCCCGTTGCCGCGAAGATCTCTGGTTGATCTGCTTGAAGTGAACATCCCAGCTGGGGATGAGATCATTGGTAAATCTGATGATGTATCTGCTTGGGGGATATCGGTCACTGATTGACATATCCTTATAATACGGGACCCAGCTGGGGTTTGTAGAAGCTTTCTCCCTCTCTGTTGTGACTTCTTCGTGCGTTGCTCTTCTGGATAGAGGCTTAGGATTCTGTGGGGAGATGATTCCCTGACTTTTGTATTCAGCTGAGGATGACACGGCAACTTGGCTGGGGAATTATGAGAGGCAACTCAGCTGGGGAGAGCAACAAGAGGCAACTCAGCTGGGGATAGAGCATTTCAGATGCTGAGATTGAGTGCATGTTGATTTGGCAACTTCGCTGGGGAAATGGGCCCCTTCCAGTGCCACGTGGAAGATAGACCGAGTTGATAATGATTCACCAGCTTGCTGAGACGTAACTTGCATGTCCCAGGTTGCGTTCTGGATACCTGCAATCCTGCAAAGATAAGGAGACGCACAAAAGGTCCCGAGGTATCCTTTACTGGATTCCGTCATAGGAGTTAAGCACCCTCAAGAGTAAGTATATTCCCTGTGAGCATGTGTTTTATTATTATTATTTTTGGGAGAAAAGCATCTGTACTTATGCAATTGATTTTTTAGAGACATCAGACATCCTTTGCAGATAAAAATATACAAAACGAAACATGACTGAAAAAAATCTGATTTTATTAATTCATGTGCCCTGAATTGGCAAGATACAGTCAAAGAAACATATCTCCTGAAATGAGGAGACTGTCACAAATTGAGAAACAAAAGTGCTGGCAGTGTTGGCGACGCTTTGAGGAGCTTCCTCTCCTGCTATGACTCGTATGACAATGACGTTCTTCTCGTCTTGCTTTCTGAAGAAAGTTGATTCTGATTGAAGCTTGATTCCGTCGAAGCTTTCCAAGTTGTAAGTGATACAGACGAACTCAGAGTGCAGTTGTTCGCTTATTCCCTTATTTTGCATGGATCGCCCTTTCGGGTTTTCAATCCATCGGGATACCCATTTTTGCCTGAGCTGTCCAATGCGGCTTTTCAACTCAGCGGGTGTACATTTCTTGCTTATTTTCCCTTATTTTTGCCCGAGTCTTTTATTCTGTTTTTGACTCGCCGGGATGCCCTATTTTTGCCTGGATTTACATTCTGTTTTTATGTCCAGCGGGTCATTTTATGCGAAGTATTTTTTAACTGCATCCGAATTCACAGGGGACGGAAAATCTTCACCATCCATGGTGCTGAGCATCAGTGCTCCACCAGAGAAAACTTTCTTTACCACAAATGGTCCTTCGTAATTTGGAGTCCATTTGCCCCTGTGGTCTGTATGAGGAGGGAGGATTCTTTTCAGCACAAGATCTCCCACTTGGTACTCTCGATGCCTGACTTTCTGATCGAAGGCTTTCTTCATTCTCTTCTGATACAACTGCCCATGACAGATTGCGGCCAATCTCTTCTCTTCGATCAGACTCAGTTGCTCGTATCGGGACCTAACCCATTCTGCTTCACTCAGTTTAACATCCATTAGTACCCGCAGAGAGGGTAATTCAACTTCAACTGGTAGGACTGCTTCCATTCCATACACAAGCTGGTACGGTGTTGCCCCAGTGGATGTTCTGATTGACGTGCGGTACCCATGCAAGGCAAACGGTAGCATTTCATGCCAGTCTTTGTAGGTGACTACCATCTTCTGCACAATCTTCTTAATATTCTTATTTGCCGCCTCAACAGCGCCATTCATCTTTGGCCTGTAAGGAGAAGAATTGTGATGTTGAATCTTGAAGTCCCGGCACAGCTCTGCCATCATTTTTTTATTGAGATTGGAACCATTATCAGTAATGATTCGCTCGGGAACTCCATATCGACAGATGATATCTCTTTTCAGAAATCGGGCTACCACTTGTCTTGTAACGTTGGCATAGGAAGCTGCTTCGACCCACTTGGTGAAATAATCAATGGCGACCAGGATGAATCTGTGGCCATTCGAAGCAGTTGGCTCGATCTTACCAATCATGTCAATGCCCCACATAGCAAAGGGCCAGGGTGAAGACATTACGTTCAAAGGATTGGGAGGCACATGCACCTTATCTGCATAAATCTGGCATTTATGGCATTTTCTGGCGTAGGCACAACAGTCGGCATCCATTGTGATCCAGTAATAGCCCGATCTTAACAACTTCTTAGCCATGGCATGCCCTCCGGCATGCACTACGCCAAAAATGCTTTTTAACAGCGCATCTTAGACAACGCTTTTAAGAGAAAGCGCTGTCTAAGGTTAAAATTAAAATTAAACACGGAAAATGGTCCAAAAAAATAATGAAAGCGCTGTCTAAGGGGGGGTCTTAGACAGCGCTTTCAAAAAGCGCTGTCTAAGACCCCCCCTTAGACAGCGCTTCTAGAAAGCGCTTTTATATATTTACCTTAGTCAGCGCTTTTGATAAAGCGCTGTTTAAAGTTTTTAAATTAAAAAAAAAATAAAACCAAAAGCGCTGTCTAAGGGGGGGGGGTTTAGAAAGCGCTTTTGGAAAGCGCTGTCTAAGGGATACCTTAGAAAGCGCTTTAACCAAAAGCGCTGTCTAAGGTCTAATTAAAATTAAATTTCATACTTCTATTTTCATTCTCTGTTCTTTTCGTTTTCCCTCCTGCGAACGTTTCCAGACGAACCCTAACATCGAACGTTTCCAGAAGAACTTTGTCGTCATTGAAGTCACTGAAACTTGTTTGAATCGTTCTCCTGTCTTCATCGCGGTATGTCATTCACGTTTTCATTCATTCACGTTTTCATTCATTCACTCATGTTCTTCGTTCACGTCATTGAAGTCATTTCTGTTTTCGGATTTCAGTCTGGATTTCAGGCATTGCAATAGTTTAATCGGTCATTTCTGAAAGTTGTTGAAGAATCTCATTACGGTATGTGTTTCAGTTTTGATTTTATTAGGAATTGTTCATTTCCCTGTTTTAGCATGCTTTTTGTTCTGGTTCTGGTTCTGGTTGTGGTTGATTTAGCATGCTTTTTGTTACCACTTATCATAGTTGGAAAAGCTTGTTCTGAGAGAGTGTTCTTTGTGTGTGTAAAATGTTGAAGCAAAAGTGAGGAAGATTGAAAGAGGATGCAAATGAAGTATTTATATAGATATTTATCTTTTCAATGACTGACACATGGTAGACACATATTTGAAGTGAAATGTTTCATTTCTCATGGAGGGGGAAAGTTCATAGTAGTTAAGGAATTAGTGAAGTCGTGCAAACCCATGATTTCCTAGAAAGTGAGATTAATGATGAATTTCTAAAAAGATCTTTTGGAAAATGAAAATTTGAATTAAAGTTGTAACGATGACACTGATGTCGGCAAAAGAGTTAGAACAGTGTCAAAAATAATTTCAAAAATGACACTTTTCTCCTTTCTTATTAAAAGGATAGTTGAAATATAGCATTTTGGGGCAATTAATATATAAGTAGTGTTCACTAATAGTTTTAAAGGTTCGCAATCATACATAAATTTGTCTCAAAGTATCTGTGTGTTTGTTAGAAAAGAGTCATAATGTACGTATATGTGCTCCATTTTATAAATAAGTCTTTACTTTCAAATCACTTATTGCTTTGAATTTAATTTCGATTATTCTTTTAAGTTTCCTTTAGATTTCTCCCATAAAATGATTGAACGAACTCTTATATAGTTATAGGTATAGTTATAGGTATATTGTAATAGAAAAAGTTTGATTCTTGTAATATAAAAAATGAAAGTGATGAGGTAATTAAAGTTGGTATATTGGCGTATCGGATACGTCATTGAAGTTTATATTAACATTGGTTATGTATATGTTTTTTAAGTAGGAAAACCATGGATAAAACATGGATCTGTGCCGATCGAATGACGAAAGAGTACGAGAGTGGGGTTGCGGAATTCGTTAAGTATGCTGTTCAACACGCTGAAAACCCCAGACGAATGCATTGTCCTTGCTTGCGTTGTTGTTATATTGGTAAGGTTGACGCACATGGATTGAAATCGCATTTGCTGAGGCATGGAATTGATCAAAGTTATCAGTGTTGGATATTTCATGGTGAGAAAATTAACGGGAATGTTGAATCGAGTGGAAAAAGAAATACGACCTATGCTTCATACGACAAAGACACGGAAACATATGATTGTGATCGAGTTGAAGAGATTGTAGAAGCACTGGAAGAAGATCTTCATGATTGTCCTGAAATGTTTGAGAGGATGGTAAGCGATGCAGAGAAACCGTTGTACAAAGGTTGCACTAAATTCTCAAGACTTTCTGCGGTATTAAAGTTGTACAACTTAAAGGCGGGCAATGGATGGTCGGATAAAAGTTTCACAGAGTTGTTGGCCCTTATGAGAGAAATGCTACCGGATGATAATGTTCTTCCTAATCGAACCTATGAGGCAAAAAAAATGTTGTGCTCTATTGGCATGAGCTATGATAAGATACATGCTTGTTCTAACGATTGCATTTTGTTTCGTAACGAATATGCAACGTTAACTGAGTGCCCCAAATGCGGTTTGTCTCGATATAAGAAAAGATTATCTCCCGCAAAAGTCTTATGGTATTTTCCGATAATTCCGAGATTTAGGCGCATGTTTCGTAGTGAAACCGATGCAAGACATCTTACTTGGCATGCAGATGAAAGAATTACCGATGGAAAGTATCGGCATCCGGTTGATTCACCACAGTGGTCGAAGATTGATAATGATTATCCTGAGTTTGGATCAGAAGCAAGAAACCTTCGATTGGCATTATCTACTGATGGAATGAACCCACATGGTCTTCAAAGTATTTCACATACCACATGGCCTGTGATTCTTATGATTTATAACCTACCTCCGTGGCTATGTATGAAGCGTAAGTACATGATGTTATCTATGTTAATCTCTGGGCCTAAACAACCAGGTAATGACATAGACGTATACTTGACACCTCTGATCGAAGATTTAAAGATTTTGTGGGAGAACGGTGTGGAGGTTTATGATGGATATAGGAAAGAAAGTTTCAATTTGAGGGCGATGTTGTTTGGCACAATTAATGATTTTCCAGCATACGGGAATCTATCTGGGTATAGCATTAAAGGTCAACGTGCGTGTCCTGTTTGTGAAGACGGAACTGATACGATCCAATTGGAACTTTGCCAGAAGAATGTGTTTCTCGGTCATCGTAGATTCTTACATTCTAAACATCATTACCGTGGGTGGAGAAAAGCATTCAATGGAGACACCGAACATCGTAGAGCTCCACCCGCATTGTCAGGTGAACAAGTTTTTGAAAAGGTGAAAGATGTGCGTACTGAGTTTGGCAAGCCTTTTGCACATAAGATTGTGAAAGGTGGGTGGAAGAAAAGGTCGATATTTTTTGAATTGCCATATTGGAAGTCTTTGTACGTGAGACATTTTCTCGATGTTATGCATATTGAAAAAAACGTATTTGAAAGTGTTATCGGTACATTACTCAATATAAAAGGCAAGTCTAAGGATGGCCTTAAAGCAAGAGAGGACATGTTAAAAATGGGAATGAGAACTGAATTAGCACCCGTGAAGAAAGGAAGACGAACATATCTACCACCTGCTGCTTTTACTTTATCTAGAAAGGAGAAAAAAATTTTGTGTAAGTCTCTGAGTGAAGTTAAGGTTCCAGAAGGATACTCATCTGATATCAGAAGACTTGTTTCTATGAAAGACCTCAAGTTGAAGAATTTGAAGACACATGATTGTCATGTTATAATGGAACATTTTCTACCGATCGGTATACGTTCTATTTTGCCAGAAAAAGTAAGAAGTTCCATAACTAAATTGTGTTTTTTCTTTAGGTCAATTTGTGGTAAGGTGATCGATCCCGAGATGTTACCAACACTACAAAAAGAGATTGTAATTACCTTGTGTGAGCTTGAAATGTATTTTCCTCCGTCTTTTTTTGACATAATGGTTCATTTAGTTGTTCATCTTGTGAAAGAGACACAGTTGTCTGGACCAGCTTATATGAGATGGATGTACCCTGCTGAACGGTATATGAAAATATTAAAAGGGTACGTGAAATCCCGAAGTCGACCAGAGGGTTGTATTGTTGAACGATACATTGTTGAAGAAGCTGTTGAGTTTTGTACTGAATATTTGTCTAACGTTCAATCGATTGGACTCCCCAGAGCTCAGATTTTCGACAAAATGGAAGGTAAAAAATTAATTGGGAATAAAATTGTGACAATATCAAGGGATGAACGGGATCAAGTTCATTTGTATGTTCTGCACAATAATAATGAGGTTGAGCCATATGTTGAAATGCACAAGGATGTACTCCGAAGGTTAAATCCGAACAGAAATGAAAATTGGATAGTTATAGAGCACAATCAAAGTTTCATACAATGGTTGAAGGATCATATTTATTTGAAGCGCTCTTCAGATCCTTCTTCGGTAACAGAAAGGTTGAGATGTTTGGCATATGGTCCAAGTTTGCATGTGTTTTCTCATAGCGCATATTCAATTAATGGATACACATTTTATACCAAAGAACAAGATGATAAGAGTACTATGCAAAATAGTGGTGTCACCGTGCTAGCTGAAGCAATGCATATATCAAGTATGAAGGACTTAAACCCCAAATATGCAAATTTGTCATATTTTGGAGTTATTGAGCACATTTGGGTGTTTGATTACGAGAAGTTTCAGATTCCCATCTTTGGTTGCAAGTGGGTGAATAGTAGTGGCATACGAATGGATAAGTCTGGATTTTTGCAAGTTGATCTTACTAGGGTGGGGTACAAAGATGAACCTTTTATTCTAGCATCTCAGGCTAAACAAGTGTTCTATGTGAATGACCCGAAGAGTACAAAATGGTCTATAGTGCTTTTCTCTAACAAAGTGACTGATGATAGCGGTGTCGATCAATGTGATATTGATGTTGAGAATGAGTCATGCATTAGACGGAATGAGTTGAATAGAAATGATGAAGTTGAGGATCTTATACCGGATGAGTCATATATAAGAAACGATCATAATGAGGGAATTTGGATCAATTCATCCGTACGCATTGCTAAGAAACAAGTGATTAATATTCCAACAAAGAAAAGAAAGAGATGTTAGTGACTTAGGTAAATTATCCATGGTTTCTTTATTTTATTTTTTCGATTGTTTTGATTATAAGTTATATGTGATAATGCATGATTTCTTTATTTTTTTTTGTTTTCAATTGCTTTGATTATAAGTTATATATGATAATGCATGATTTCTTTATTTTTTTGTTTTCATTTGCTTTGATTATAA
Source organism: Lathyrus aphaca (assembly GCA_963966055.1). Taxonomy (NCBI): domain Eukaryota; kingdom Viridiplantae; phylum Streptophyta; class Magnoliopsida; order Fabales; family Fabaceae; genus Lathyrus; species Lathyrus aphaca. The sequence goes on from OZ014524.1 coordinate 232,894,301, forward strand.
GTTATATTTGATATTTGATGGTTTCCTTGGTTTATTACAGGTTAGACATGGCTGATGACCAACCTGAGGAAGTTCCTAAAAAAGTATCCGCGGAAGAAGAAATTCGAAGAGGCATCACAGTAATGAGAAGGGTGGTCCAAGGAAGATCTCGAGGCATCATACTAGATGTCTATTGGAGCACCCAGGGACAGCTTATAGAACCTAATGGGCATACCTTAACTAGTTTTATCGGTGCACTAGTAAGGAATGAAATTCCCATTACATGTGATGATTGGAGAAACAAAGAGCTGAAAGAGTCCAAAGATAAAATTTGGAGTGAGATAAAGGTACAATCATTTGGCCCTTAATTATACGGAATCAATTATGTTTTTTCAATTACCGATACTAACTATCAATCTTTATGTTTTTCTTAGCGATGTTTTAACATCGAAGAAGAAAGAAGAGGCTTTTGTATGAAATTGGCCGGAAAGCTTCTAAGAGGGTTTCGGACATTTTTATCATCCAAGTTCCTTAAGGATGCGGATGGTAATTTTGTGGATGCGGAGCTTCCCAAAAAATATGAAAGTTTGATATCGGCTGAAGAATGGGATGCGTTCAAATCCAAAAGACAAGACCCGGTTTTTCAAAGAATAAGTGCTACAAATCGGGAAAGAGCATCAAGTCCCGCATATCCGTACCGAAAAGGACGTGTCGGATATGGACGGTTAGAACAATCCATGGTAAGTATTTATAAATTGCGATAACAAATTTGTTCATCATATATTAGTTTTATCTGATCAAATTGTATGACTTAATGTGTAGCTGCAGAAGGAGGAAAGTTCAGAATCATCTCTTCCTGCACATGTTTTGTGGAAGGAAGCCCGTGTGGGCAAATCTGGAGTTCCTCAAGAAGAAGTTTTACAAGTATACCAGAAATGTGTAAGTATAACATTTTTTCATTAATTGAATAACATTTTTATACACAAATATTTGACAAGTGTACAATATTCATCTGATTTTTCAGGAGGAGCTATCTCAGTCTTTATCTCCCGATGATACTAGGAGCATACTTGGTCGGGCATTAGATGTCCCTGAGTATTCTGGTCGGGTGAGGGGTAAGGGATTTGGAGTCACTCCGACCTCCCTGAGTATTAAAAAAGCAAAGGCTCCTAGTAATCGGGAGCTTCATGCAAGAATGGAAGCCATGCAAGCTGAGCTTGATGCATTGAGGAGAGAAAGAGAGGCTAGCGCCTCAACAGTATACAGAGATGCTTCGGACAAAGACAGTATCAACTGTACCTTTCAGCCGAACATTCCAGAGGTAATTACATATAATTGTCTTAAATTGAACTATTTTCTTAAATTATGTATTTGACATATATACACATTAACGATTTCTTGTTATTATTGGTTTTAGGGCATTTCCCATTGTCAGCTGTATTTGTCGTCACCATACTATCGGATGGTTGGCAAGGGAAAAGTGCATAACGTTAGCGGAGTATTACTCCACACTAGAGAGCTCCCTGCTGGATGTTTGAAGGTATCAGTTGATATTGCAGTTGAGCCGAATGCAGCATTACCATATCCTAGCGATGATTCGGATGCAACAACGGTGCACGAAGCAGTAGGTTCGTTTGTTGCATGGCCGACAAACCTCATATGCGTAGGATATGAGGTATGATTAAAACTTATGTTAACATTCCTTGGTATATTCAAAGTTTAAAATTTATGCTTAAAATTGTACTTTCATATTTTCCTATGTTAAATAGACTCCCACACAATCCAAATCAAAAGAAACTGCGATTCCACGACATACCGAGTCCACGGTTTCAAGAAAAGAGGTAATATACAATTATATGACATATATTCATGGAAGTTGTTACATTCTTAATTAGATCTAACTATTTATATGACATGTAGGTTCAAGAAAATGAGGCTAGCAATGCCTCCGCACAACAAAAAAAGGAGGTTAGCAACGCCTCCGCACGGGTACAAAGTTCTGGTGCTAAGAAGTCCGTAGCTAGGAAAAAACCTACCACCAAGTATAGGTCGTGCCTCAGGACATTTCTAGAGATGACCGATATACCGACCGGAGGTGCTCGGATTATACCTATGGAGGTAGGGATTTTCGGCTTTGATTACGAACAAATGATTGGTAATGAGGACTTCATGCAAGTTTTTGGTCGTGAAGAAATCGGCGTCACCGTTGTCAATACATATGTTAGGTAAATTCGGACTACTTTGTTTTATTAATTAAACAACTTATTTTAATGATGTTTACTTTATGTTAATGATGTTTTTATATTAGGTTTTTGTATGACAAATTGATGCGCCCCAATGGTTTGGACGTGTCATTCGGATTCTTAGCACCCGCGACCGTCAGCTATAGTTTAATGATAAGTAGACCGGATACCGTGACGGAGTACGTTCTTCGGATCCTCGTGGAGAATAAAAATGCGGAGAAGTTGTTTTTTGTACCGTTTAATACCGGGTTAGCATTTCATTCTAAATTCATCTATTATAATTATTTTCCAAGTTACCATCTAACATTTGCCTAATCATTACAGTGGACATTGGTTGTTGCTCGCAATCAATCCTATCCGAGAAATTGTGTATTATCTTGACTCGTTAGGAAATGATTGGACAACATACCCGGTTATGAAGGACCTAATTGACACGTAAGTGAGAATGTTCAAAATTTTTCTTAGTTTATGTGAATTGTTCTAATTGCTTCATTTTTATTTTATTAGCGTCCTACAAGCTTTTCGTGCCCAACGAGTTATCCAGACCTCAAGGAGGGGCGCCAACTCCATTTCATGGATTAAAGTGGCGGTATATTTTTAATTACCGCGTTTTTTATTATATTAGTGATGACTACACTTGATAAAACTTAGGATTTATAATTCATATTTTTTTTTCATATGTAGTGTCCTCTTCAACGTAATCAAATAGATTGCGGGTATTTCATGTTGAGGTTTATGCGAGATACTCTCATGTTGGGCCGATTAGAGATTCCCACCGATGTATGTATTTCTAACTTATGAGTTATTTTTATATTTACACATATCTTATATAATTAAATAGTCGGAATTAATTCAAAATATGTTATATTATTATGTAGTACTTTGATGAATTCAAGTGTGCATCTTATACAAAGGATCAAGTGGACGAAATCAAAGAGGAGTGGTGTCAATACATGATAGAGCTCAAAGTGTGTAATTAATGTGTACATTTGTAGTAGTATATGTAATGACTTATAAATGTAAACATAAATTTGTATATATTTTGATACATTTATGGCAAATTTGGTTTGAATTGGTTTGAATTGGTTAGCCAAATTTTGGTAAAAAAAGGCCAAAATGGCATATATAAAATGTGATAATTGACTGCAAAAATCTGGTTGAAAACAGGTACCAATTCTGGTTTATAAACCTGGAAAAAATGTGGTTACAAACAAATCCTACAAAAAATTTCGTATACCTTAGACAGCGCTTTTGCCAAAAGCGCTGTCTAAGGGGGGGATTAGAAAGCGCTTTAGGCAAAAGCGCTGTCTAAGGGGGGGGGCTTAGACAGCGCTTTGTGAAAAGCGCTGTCTAAGGTATACCTAAAAAAATTAAAATAGGAGGGGCTTAGACAGCGCTTTTGGCCAAAGCGCTGTCTAAGGTATGGGCTTAGACAGCGCTTTTCAAAAGCGCTGTCTAAGGTGTACCTAAAAAATTTAAATTAAGAGGGTCTTTTAAAGCGCTTTTGGCCAAAGCGCTGTCTAAGGGTGGGGGATTAGACAGCGCTTTTCACATTTTAAAAAGCGCTGTCTAAACCTTTAGCAGCGGAGGTTTAGACAGCGCTTTAAAGCGCTGTCTAAGGCTAAAAAAAGCGCTGTCTAAGGTCTTGTTTGTTGTAGTGATGGGTACCAAAGGATCCTTCGTGCACTTCGTGCATCAACAAATCCGCTTCTGTCTTATCAACGCACCTGAGGAGTACCATATCAAAGTTCCTTTTGTACAGAGAACCATCAGTGTTCAAGAAGAAACTACCAGCAAGCCTTCTCAAAGTCTTCTTATCATTGGAAGATGCCCCAGGTGGGTATGCTTGATCCTCCAAGAAGCACTTAATGTCATGGAACCAAGGCTTATCATCTTTGACTACATCTGCTGCAAATACATATGCTGGCCTGTCGAGTCTGGACACTGAAATCTGAGGTACAAAGTTAGCAGCCTGAACTTTGATCATGGACGAAATGGTAGCAAGAGCATCTGCAAACTGATTCTCGTCCCGAGGGATATACTCAAGCTTGACTGTTGTGAAGAATGTCAATAACCTTCTTGTATAATCCCTGTAAGGTATCAGATGATCCTGGTGTGTATACCATTTCCCATTGGTCTGATTGACTACCAAAGCTGAATCTCCGAATACGGTCAATGTCTTGATCCTGAGGTCAATGGCTTCCTCAAGACCCATAATGCAAGCTTCGTATTCAGCTTCGTTGTTAGTGCAGTTGAAAGTGAGTTTTGCCGAGAAAGGCATGTGAACTCCTTTGGGTGTAATGAGTACTGCACCAACACCACGGCCATTCATGTTAACAGCCCCATCAAACATCATAATCCATTCTTCCTCCGGGTCGGGCCCTTCAGTGTGAACAGGCTCTTCATGATCTTTTGATTTAATGAACATGATGTCTTCATCAGGGAAGTCAAATCTCATAGGCTGGTAGTCATCAAGGGGTTGCTCAGCAAGATATTCAGATAATACACTGCCTTTGATGGCTTTCTGAGATGTGTACTGGATGTCATATTCAGTAAGGATCATTTGCCATCTTGCAACCCGTCCGGTAAGAGCTGGCTTCTCAAAAATGTACTTGACTGGGTCCATCTTCGAGATTAATAAAGTAGTGTGGGTCAACATATACTGTCTCAGTCGGCGAGCAGCCCACGCTAAAGCACAGCAAGTTTTCTCGAGCAGTGAATAACGTTGTTCACAGTCGGTAAACTTTTTGCTTAGGTAGTATATTGCATACTCTTTTCGACCAGACTCGTCATGTTGGCCCAGCACACACCCCATTGATTCTTCTAATACTGTCAAGTACATTATCAGAGGTCTTCCTTCAACTGGCGGCATGAGGATTGGAGGTTCTTGCAGATATTCCTTGATCTTGTCAAAAGCCTTCTGGCAATCTTCGTTCCATCTGACCGTTTGTTCTTTTCTTAGCAGCTTGAACAAGGGTTCACAGGTTGCTGTGAGGTGAGATATGAACCTTGAAATGTAGTTCAATCGACCTAAGAACCCTCGAACTTCTTTCTCAGTTTTCGGTGCAGGCATCTCTTGGATGGCTTTGACTTTATCAGGGTCCACTTCAATCCCTTTCTCGCTTACAATAAAACCCAGCAGCTTACCAGATCGCACCCCGAATGTGCATTTGTTGGGGTTCAACTTCAGTTGATACTTCCTCAGACGCTTGAACAACTTGAGCAGATTCACCAGATGATCTTCTTCAGTAAGGGACTTGGCAATCATGTCATCCACATAACATTCTATCTCTTTATGGATCATATCGTGGAATAATGTCACCATAGCCCGTTGATATGTTGCACCAGCATTCTTGAGCCCAAACGGCATTACCTTGTAGCAAAACGTGCCCCAGGGTGTGATGAAGGTTGTCTTCTCCATGTCTTCAGGTGACATTTTAATCTGATTGTATCCTGAAAATCCGTCCATGAAGGAAAATACCGAGAACTGAGCCGTGTTATCCACCAATACGTCAATGTGAGGTAATGGAAAATCATCTTTCGGGCTGGCGCTGTTCAGATCCCGGTAATCAACACACATTCTTACTTTTCCGTCTTTCTTAGGCACAGGTACTATGTTAGCAACCCACGGCGGATAGCTAGTTACAGCAAGGAACCCGGCGTCCCATTGCTTCTGTACCTCTTCTTTGATTTTCATAGCCATGTCTGGACGAGTTCGGCGCAGTTTCTGCTTGACCGGTGGGCATTCTTCTCTTAGAGGCAGCTTGTGCACCACAATATTGGTATCCAACCCTGGCATGTCTTGGTACGACCAAGCAAACACATCCACATACTCTTGAAGTAGATCAACCAGTTGCTTCTTCACTGAGTCTTGCAGGCAGGCCCCGATTTTAACCTCTTTCACGTCTTCCTCTGTACCAAGATTAATCACTTCAACCTCCTCCTGGTGAGGGGTAATAACCTTTTCCTCCTGTCTTAACAACCTGGCTAGCTCTTCAGGAAGCTCATATTCTTCTTCAACCCCTTCATCAGCTTGATTGATTGGATTGTAAAAGTCATACGATGTCATAGCCGTGCTGTTGTCAGTGCTGTCTGGACGGCACTCTCTGCAAGGGTTAAGTTGTTCGTTTTAGTGATCTGATTTTAATCTTATTTAGAAAAGTGAAATGAAGTTGTCATTTTGAAAACACTGCCATTTATTTTTGTACAAAAAAGAAAAATGGAAAAACAGTGAACGAAAAGAAAAAAAGACGCGTTTGCAAAAAGATGTCTGATATTTCATTAATTGATCTTGTTTGCACAAAAGTACAGATGGCCCTGATTACAAAATGAGTCTTGTCATCTTGGGCAAGATGCAAGACTGGGATGCATGCTATAAAAATACAGGAAATAATAATTACTCTGCATGAGTAACTCTTATAATTTCCTGGGAAGACCAGTTCGAGACTCTGCTCCCCGGGATCTTTGGACGAATCCAATTCTCCAGATTGCGCTCCTCTTCCAGCTCGTCTTCCAGGCAGTTGATAGCATCAGGGGTAAGCATTCCCCCACTGACAAAACCTGGCTCTGCAGCAGCCTTTGCTTGATGTTGAGTTGGTCTGTAACCCAACCCAAACTTGTCCTTCTTCTCCTCCACAGCTAAAACCTTGCCCCAGCCTAGGGCAGTTCCTTCTTCAACAACCTTCCGGGCTTGTTGGTAAGACGACATGGAGATACCCGACACAGCAGATGCTTCATTGACATTCAAGGCTTCAAAACCTTGGCTCATTGTTTCATGGATCTCTCCATCCATCTCAATGTATTTGTAAGTAGCCAGATGGCTAACGAAAATGTCCTCTTCCCCACAGATTGTGACAACTTGACCTTCCCACTCAAATTTTAACTTTTGGTGAAGGGTAGACGTTATTGCGCCGGCGGCGTGAATCCAGGGTCTACCCAACAAACAGCTGTAGGCGGGCTGAATGTCCATCACATAAAAGATAGTTTTAAAGGTCTGCGGGCCAATTGTCACGGGCAGCTCGATCTCTCCCAGAACCGATCTCTTCGAACCATCAAAGGCTCTCACCACCAGGTTGCTGGGTCTCAATGCCAATCCATCGTATTCTAGCTTCACCAGAGCCTTCTTTGGTAAAACATTAAGGGACGACCCTGTGTCTACCAGCACATGAGAAAGGACAGCTCCTTTGCATTCCATGGTTATGTGCAAGGCTTTGTTGTGGTTGCGGCCGTCCGCTGTTAAGTCAGTATTGGTGAACCCTAGCCCATTGCTAGCAGTAACATTTCCAACCACGGTTTCCAACTGGTTGACAGTAATCTCTTCAGGCACGTAAGCTGCGTGCAAGACTTTGAGTAATGCATTCCGATGAGCTTCGGAGCACATAAGCAGTGAGAGGATAGAGATTTTGGATGGCGTCTGGTGAAGTTGATCCACAATTTTGTAGTCACTCTTTTTGATGATTCTCATAAACTCATCAACTTCTTGATCGAACGGTGTTTTCAGAGTTTCTTTGGCAGCTTGATCTTCCTGCACCGGGCTCTTTCCCTTTGCCTTGGCAGCAGCTTCTGCTTCGGCAGTAGGTCTTTGAATTGGTGGAGCGAAGAGACGTCCGCTTCGGGTGAAGCCTCCGCCTCCCCCCACATTATCTACTTGTGGTGCAGGTGTTGATGTTTCAAGAGTGATTCTTTTTCCTTCGCAATACACGTCAGAGCCATAGTGCCAAGGGATGGCCCTATTGCTTTCATATGGTACTGGTCCAGGCACCGTAACAGTGACTGGACTGATTGCCGCTGTTGAAGGGACTGTAATTGTTTGTGGATCATAAAAGATTGTAACTGGTGCACTGGTGGGAGCAGCACCTTCTGAACGGTAGGCAGAGTTGTTCTCAGGATCATAAAATATGGTGACAGTAGAGACGTCTTCATGATTTGTTGCTGGAGTTGTAGGAGCCATTGTTGGAAGTACGGGTGTTGTTGTTGTTGTAGGAGATTCAAGATGGAATGAAGCTGAAGTTGTAGCAGGAGAAATTGTTGAAAACTGATCAGTTGAGATGATGGATGAAGTACTTGTTGATGTTGCTGGTGAATTGTCGGGAACAATAGTTGCTGCAGTTGTAGGAGGTTCTGGAACCGTTGCTGATGAAATTGCTGGATTCGTTGGAAATGATGTGGTGATCTGAAGTTGGCCACTCTGAATAAGGCCATCTATGCCATTCCTCAAATTATCGCACCCATTTACCGAGATATTGCAGTAAGCACAGCCTAACTCACACCCCGGGAACATTTGACATTCCAAGAGCTGAGCTTTGATTTCTACCAACGGTGTCCTGATCTGTCCCACACTGGTTATTAGATAAGACGGCTTGTCTTCTTCAATAGCGTTAATCCGGGGACCACCATGGTTTGGCATCGGGTTTTTATTGACATTGGGTGGTGGTGCGAAATTCAGAGCCTTTGAGTCTACCAGGTCTTGTACCTTCATATGCAGAGCCCTGCATTTTTCTGTGCTGTGGCCAGGTGCGTTTGAATGAAAGGCACACCTAGCATCGGAGTCATAATTCCTTGGTAGACTGTTGGGATCCGGAGGTGCCAACGTTCTTAGCTCAACCAGGTTGAGTTTCAGAAGTTGTGGCAGCAAAGTAGCATATGGCATTGGGATCGGATCGATCACTCTGTTAGCTTGAGATGGCCTCTGTTGGAATGGCCTTTGCTGACTGTTGTTGTTGGTGTTGCTGTTGTTGTAATTCCTTGGAGGATACTGATTTTGCTGATGGTACTGAGGTTGTTGTTGATAGCTTTGCTGAGGAGGTTGATAGACAGGTTGAGGATGAGCTGGAGCAGGGATGGTGATTGCTGCTATGGACCTCTGAGCATATTGGGGCCTACCCCTGTTTGAATGGATGGCATTGGTTTCGCCAGTTCTTCTCGGGCCTGCAAAAGGCTTTCTTGTACTACTGGACGAGCTTGCTCCATTGTCTGAGATCTTTCCCATTTTCAACAAGCTTTCAATTCTTTCCCCAGCTATGACAACATCTGCAAAGCTAGTAGAAGAGAAAGCAGCCAACCTGTCAATATATGTTCCTTGAAGGGTGTTCATGAACATATCTGCCATTTCCCGTTCAGACATAGGTGGTTGAACAGCAGCAGCCAGTTGCCTCCATCTTTGAGCATATTCTCGGAAACTCTCCCTCGAAGACTGTGACATTCCCATCAGGAGAGTCCTGTTGGGTGCCATGTCTAGATTATACTGATACTGTCTGATGAAGGCCTCTGCCAGGTCCTTCCAGCATCTAATTGTTGCTCTTGTCAGATGGGAATACCACTCCCTCGAAGCTCCAGTCAAGCTATCTTCAAAATAGAACATCCACAATTTCTCATCCATTGTATAGGCCTTCAGCCTTCCCAGAAATGATTGTAGATGAGTCCGGGGGCATGAAGTCCCATTATACTTTTCGAAACAAGGAGGCTTGAACTTATGGGGGATCCTGACCCCGTCTACCAAACCCATGTCCATAACGTCGGAGCCCAAAGAGTTTTGAGATTCTAAGGACCTCAACTTCTCCGCTATTTCATCCAATCTTCTATCATAAGCCTCTTCTCCAGCACCCATTAATGTGAATTGGTCTTCTTGAGGGTCTTCTTGTAGTACCCTCCCTGCTGTGGCAGTCCCTTGTATATTGACAGGGATGTTGGCCTCTGGATGGAGATGGGGTCCAAAAACTGGGGGATTGACATGAGGTTGGACCCTCTCGTTGTTACTTGTGCCAGCAGTTCCCACATGGGGCTCCTCTTGATTCCTCCCTTCTACCAAAGCTCTGAGCCTCTCCTAGCTTTGAGCTAAATTGTTCATCACTTCCATGAACTGTGTTATCTGAGTTCTCATCTCCAACCTTTCGTTGGCCATCTGGTTTCTGACCTCCGTAAGGTCCTGCTGCATCTGATCCATCTGAATTCCCGGAAGGTTGTTTCTAGTTGGGTACCTGTGTGGCCTGTTGAGGGGAAATACCCGGCGGCGAGCAATAATTCCTGAGATTCACAACAGAGGTTAGTAATAACAAAACAAAAACCTACAAAACAAACAAAAGGGTTAGTATGCAATGCAGTTATGCTTATTTGCTCTCAAGGTATCCGGTTTGGCCTTCAGTTTTGACCCTTCCAGACCCTTGAAGATGCTGCTGTTGAAGTTGCTTTCGAAGTAAACTAACATGAATATATTACATAAGGTGAAATAATACAATTTGTTCGTTTTACAACACAAGCCCACTAAGGGGTCAAAATACAGTACAAAAAATAAAAGTACATGGAAAGAAAGCAACAACAAACAAATGGTCAAACACCAAGACCAAACTCATCCTCACGAACTTCCTTGAGAAGTGCTTCGGTCACAGGATCAGCCGGACGCTCCGTGAGATTCCTGATGAGGAGATTCCGGGTCGTAACAGCTGCTGTTAGCTTTTTGTGCTGAGTTTGGTCCTTGGACCTCTTCACCCCTGCTTTGATCTTCAGCTCTGATATCTCCCTCTGGGCTGCTGCCAGGGCTTCTTGTTGTTCTTTTGCATTAGCCTCGAATTGCTCCATCTTGTCTTGAACTCTCTTGTCTTCCAGGGTACGAGCCTCGGTGATCCTGACCCACCGGGCTTGACTCTCCTTCAAATACAAGTCTGTCCTTGCTCTTTGGAACTGGGCTTCTTTGCAAGCGTTCTTCAGAATTTGCTCACCAGCCTTAGACTTGTTGATATAATCTCCAGACTTCTCAATCTTAGTCAAGTGTTCCACTCTCAGCTTCTCCAATCTCTCAATCTCCCTCACACCTTCACTCCTCTCCCGGAGGGTCTTCTGCAAGGCCTGGGTTAACTTCTCATTTCTTTCCTTCAAGCTCTCAAACTCCTCCAAACTGATGGTGGCAGGGGGTGGTGCTGAAGATGACTCAGGCATGTCTTCTATGGTGAAGGGCAATCCAGAGAATTGAGCCCTAGCATGGGACCACTCATAATATTGCACTGATGCCACATTATTACACTTCCCCAGAATGGTGACTCCCTTGGTTTGGACATTATCCCAGGCCCAGGAAGCCTGCCTAACAACAGTCAAACTGATCTTGTTCTCACAATAGAGAGTCTCCACCAGGTCCCCTGCCCTAGGAGTATGGACCAGTGCATAGCCCAGTTGCCTCCTGAACAGCAGAGGGTTGTAATTGATACTTCCCTTAACTCCTATTAAGGGCACATTGGGAAAGCGCCCACAGCTGGTGATTATATCTCTGCCCTTGCTGCTTTGAGTGCACCATCTGATATCTGCTGAAGTTAGGACAGTGAGTCTTTTAGCCCAGTTGCTTTGCTGATGAGGGTTGAGAAATGTATCTGTCCTGGGTAGATGCTTGAGAAGCCAAGTATGAAATAATGGAGCACAAATCCTCACTAATCTTCCCCTCTGTTTCTCATTCCTCTGGTGCACTGAGTAATAGAGATCTCCTAGCAAAGTTGGCACTGGGTTCTTCAGGATGAACAAATGGATTGCATTCTTGCTGATGAATCGAGGCTCATCTGCAAACAACACAATTCCATATACACTTAAGGCCAACAGAGCACAAACAGCTCTCCACTCCCCCAGGGAGGCCTTCAGACTAGCTTGGGAAATCAGGAAGTCAAGATGAAAACCAGGGATCCCAGCTTTAGAGGTCATATGCTGCTCAATCAAAGCAGGTTCCAGGTGCAGAGCTTTTGCCACCTCTCCATTGCTGGGAAAGACCATTTCAGGGTTGAAAGGGATTTTCCTCTTGATAGGCAAACCAACCAAAGATGAGTATTCTTCTAATAGAGGGCCCAACTGGAAGTCTTGAAAGGTGAAGCATCTCAATGGAGGGTCATAAAACTGAATGCAGGTGTGGATCAAACTCCTCTGAGATGGGTCCAGATCCATGACCAAGTCAAGTATATCCCCATAATGCTCCCTGAATAAAGGTATGTGATCTGGAGTGATCAGGGTCTGGATCCTCCTGATGTCTGATAAGTCTGGTTGGAAGAAATGATAGGTGATGTTGCTTTTCTTTGGAGCCATGATGCTGAAGACTGAGTAGGGTGCTGATGAAGATGTTGAGCAGTGGGCCACTGGCTGGCTAGTGCAAGTAACTGAAGTATATGGCTGACAAGCTGAAGCAAGTACTGATGGAGATAGGTCAATACTGCAGATGGGGTCAAAACCAAAACCAGATGAAGGTGGATACCCTGAAACACAAATAAGCAAATGTTAATATGATGCAATGGTTATGTATGCAAATGATATGCAAGGGTTTGTGACTGAGCTGGATCTGATTAATTGCCTTGGTATAGATCCATGTGTGTTCAAGAATTCCAGATGGAGGTCTAAAAATCCAGTAACCAGGGTGGGGGACTCAAATAAAGAGCCACAAGTCCAAGGTTTTAGAATCACATGAACTGTCCAACATGGAGTATTCTTAACAAAGTCAAAGTAACAGGGTATTCTGAGGTCAAGGTACCTGCAAACCTGTAAACAGCCCAACCCCCTCACAGGTGGTGATCTAGAACAAGGATCCTCAGACTTGGATCAGTTATGAGAAGTGTAAACACTTCTAACCCGGAGGTACAGTGTTTACAATAACCATAAAAATTCCTCCTCTAATTCACCTCAGTTTCTGAAGGTCAATACTAAAAGGTTATCCAGACTTAGCAGGCTTCCCAGATAGCCCTAGCATTGCAGGAAATCTGCAACACAGAGTTCTCAAGAAGAAACCCATATCTGAACCGTGTTTCATATTCCCGCACCAGACCGAAATGGAATGGGAAAGAATATGATTCACTCTAGCCTAGGTGTCACTCAGGTCCCAGGTATAGGACCTTAACTCTCAATGAATCACCCACCCAACAAAACCAGATCCAGCCAGCAGTAATGACAATATGATATATATACAAATGTAATAAAGAAAGCAGTAAAGCAACTATACATAAAGCAATAAACAAAAATAAATACAAGCACAAACAAGCACATAACACCCCAGTAAACACAAATCAAATAAGCGCTAGGAGGAACCCACAAAAAGAACCAGAAGCCCTGGTTGCAGTATAATATCCCCAGCAGAGTCGCCAAGCTGTCGCTCCCGACAAATGAAAATGGATCATATGAAGGTACAGACGCGAACGGTCGGCGAGAGGGACAATGAGAACACACAGCCGTGAACTCACTGGAGATGAATAGAGTCGCCAGCTAGGCATTTTTATCCCGGAGGAAAGGCAATGCTGCATAGACCTAGAAAGATATGGATAGGACGGTTTGCGAACCAGAGAGACTGAGAAAGGGGGTTGGTTACAACCTGGGAAGGTATTAGCACCCAGATTGTCCGTCGTACTCGACGGGATCCACGCTTAAAAGATTTGTGTTTCAAAGGGGTAGTGTCAGTGCAATCTGTGTATAAAATAGCTGGAAAGAATGTACAGGTGCCAGTGTATAGTGTATAAGTGATGTGAAGTATGAAAGTGTCAGTGTGAGGACAAAAGGTGAAATGCTCATGATAATGAGGCTAAGAGAATAAAGCTGGAAAGAGGGGGAATGTACAGAGACTTTTGTTCGATAACTGTTAAGTTATGCCTACGTATCCTCTCGTGCAATGAGGAAGTCAGAACACCGTAGTTCGACCCAAAGAGACTGAAAGATAAATTGACTTGTGAACTGCTTGCTTGTCAATGCTCAAGTGTATGACCTGTCTGGCTCAGGTGCTGACTGTCTTGCATTAGACGGAAGAAGCGAGTTCTCTTTTGTGAGTGAATGAGATGAGAAAAGAATCCCGGAGGAGACGATTATTGTTTGTTTTTGAGTTTTCAGTCTTTTATTGTTTTTGAAAGTTTGTCATAAGTTAATGAGCTTAAGTCTAAACCAATGGATTTAGTAAACTCATCACATCTTCCCTCTGATTAGGGGTAATGAGAATACCTTAAGTGTGAAGTCAGATTCTCACACTTAATCACCTTTGGGGTAGGATTAAGATCATTAACCTACTTGTGATTATTTAGATGTTTTTATGGTTTTTGTTTAGTGTTAAGTAATGAGGTTAAGCCATAATCAGGGATTAAACAGACCCATTACACCATCCTAAGAGAAGGATAATAGATGAGAATGTTTAAGCTGAGGAACGCTCCCCAACTTAATCCATGATTAGGGATTAAACTCATGACAAAACAAGCCTTTGATTAAGTGGATTTTATTTAATGGTATGATGATGAAGTGAATTTTATGATTTTGTAAGACAACTTGAGGAGGACTTGTCCATTAACACTAGGGTTAGTCCTTCTTAACCAATTAAGGAAGAATTAGAACCCTAATGCAAGGCCCAAGTTACAAGTGTGATGTCTTGATGATTATTAGGTGGATTGATTAAGAGATTTAAACACATTAAGGGTTTAACACTTAGGATTAAAGTCATACACTCCATCCTAAGAGAAGGATGCAGGCATAAGCTTAATCACAAAGCCTTAAAGCCTTTAGGGTTTAGTCCCTGATTATGAGGTGAGAAGAGAAGACACAAAGAGACACAAAGGTAAAACTAAGGGGAGACTAGTCAAAACCCTAATTCATTGTCATGCTTGGTTGTTCCTAAGGTTTGTGTGGTTTGCAAGAACAATCTTCAAAGGAGCCACCAGGAAGCAGATGAACAAGATCAAGAGAAGCAAAGCAACTTGCTTCATTCAAGAAGTCAAGTCACTTGAAGGAAGAAAGTGGGAAGAACAAGAATGAGAAAGCTCAATCTCAAACACATATAGGAATGCAGCAATGTATGCAAGAGAGATGAAAAGAAAAGTTATGAGAAGTGAAGGCAAATTCATTTCTCAAGTTCACTTACCACCTGAAATGTTAGGAAGAAATGCAATGCAATGCAAGATGGGATGAAATGGCATGATGCTAAGCAAAACCAGAAGCATGTTGATGATGATTATGATGTTATGAGGTGCTGCAAACATGAGGCAAGACATGGAGATGTTCATACAAGATCATGGGTGCAAATGATGCAAGTTAGAAGCATGGATGAACATGAAAAGTTATGAAACATACAAGGCAAATGACATGGCAAATATGAGATGCAATGATCAAAGATGCTTTATACATGTCTTAAGATGTCAAATGAAACACAAGCATGCATAAAATGCAAAGACAAGTCATGTTATGCAAGAGAATGCAAGAAGGATGCAAATGAAAGCTCAAATTAGGGTTTAAGGATCAAACATCAAACAAAAACCCAAAACAGAAGCAAACCCTAAGATAAAAAATGGAAAATGCTACCCAAAGAAACCCTAAACCTATAATGAACCACTTCCCAAAGGGGAACTCTCAACTCTTAACCAATCTCAAGATATGAATTTTCTAAGTTATTAGGGTTTTTTAGGGTTCTTAACAAAAGAAATGTCAAACAAATAGAAAATGCAAGATCAAATCATGGCCATTTTACCCTAGAAACTACATGCCAAACACAAAACAATGCAAGAAGAATCAATGTCTCAACCTTCTCCAATAGGCAGAAATGAATTTTTGAACTTAGGATCAAATTAATGCACAAAATATGATTTAATTCAATGAAAAATTCTTAAAATGCATCAAGATCAAAAAAGAAATTTGGTTTGAAGGTTGGACAATGTTTCTAAATGTCTTAGAACATTTCATGAATTTTTTTTGTAATTTTTAAATACCTAAAAGTATTTTTAATCAATTAATTCCCATTGACCAATTAAAAATAATCTTTTAAATATTTAAAAATACCTTTTTAATGATAAAAAATAAAATAAAAATATTTTTGGGTCTTAAAAATTAATAAAACTTTTAAGAAAAAGTTTCATAATTTTTAAGACATTTTTGCTATTTTAAATTAAATATGCAAGTTAATTGAAAAGAAAATGAATAAAAATTAAATAAAAGTGAAAGTAATCAGAATGAGAGGCTGAGATGCAATCTGGGGAGGGGACCATTGACTTGGCGCGTGATCTTGTGGTCCAAATTCAAACTTGGTTAAATTAAAATTATGAATTAATTAATCAGGAATTAAATGGATAATCAGGATTAGGGTTTCTAATGGCTCATCTCAGCCTTT
Source organism: Lathyrus aphaca (assembly GCA_963966055.1). NCBI lineage: Eukaryota > Viridiplantae > Streptophyta > Magnoliopsida > Fabales > Fabaceae > Lathyrus > Lathyrus aphaca. Next base: position 232,910,609 of record OZ014524.1, read on the forward strand.
CATTCGCGCGCGGGAGAGTCCATCCAAGGGACCAGATTCAAAGCTGCCTAATTAATGATAATTAACCCTAATCACTCTCAGGCTGCCGGAGAAGACTTCCGGTCGTCTTCTCCGGCGAGCAGCTCACCTGAAAACTTCCCAAACCCCTCAAATCGTATCAAAAATGAAAACTAAGAACATAGAAATGATCTCCATCCTCTCACGAATCAAACCCCTCTCTCAAAACACATTTCTTCTTCCTAAACAAGATGAATCGAAGAAAATGGAAACTAGGGCACGCAGGTTTCATAGACAAATTAAACTCTCAAATCAAAGCCATTTTCAAAACCAATGACATCAGGATAATCAGTGAATCACATAGAACAAGTTTGTAACAAGAAAAATGATTTCTGGAAAAAATAATTTCAAGCTACCTGAGATTTGGAGCTTTCACCTGGATGACTTTCTGGCCTCTCCTTTCAGTACAAACCACTCCACTTGATCCCCAGAAGATGTTTGAATGCTCAATGAGAGTTTAAGTTGGCTGGATAGTGAGTTTCGAAAGCTCCTGCTTCAGTTCAGTCAGAAATGGCTATGGTGTTCCAGGCACTTTCAGGTCATTGTGAATGGTTGTTTGTGATCCTGAGGATGAATGGAGGAGGTCTGGAGTGTTTGTTTGTATGTTTGCAAGCTGTGGTGAGAGTTTCGAATGAAACTGCAAAATGAAGTGAGAAATGGCAGTGGGATGTTCTGGCTGTTTTAGGCTTGGGTTCTTGGTGCTTTGTGGTCTATGGAGCAAGGTGAGTTGAATGGTGAAGTTGGCTTGGGTGTTTTTGTGGCTGTGGAGGCAGATTCGAAGACAAATGCAATGTGGTGTGTTTTTGTGAATGTGATGGTGTGTAAGTTTCAGCCTTGCTTAGTACATGGAATGGCTTGCAAAATGATATGTTATTTTAATCCAAGTGGCCAGAAGATGTGACATGGCCTGTGGTGATTGGGATGTTTGCTTTTGCATAAAGGTCAACTTTTGTGTAAGGCAAGTATGGCTTGACTCTAGGCAAGTACAATGGGCATGGGCTGCGCAGCATGATGAGTGTGTGAGGCTAGCTTGATTCAAGGACCAATGCAGCAAGTTGGTGAAGAGAAATGAGTGCTTTTGCAAGTTGTTGCTTTATGGTTCACATGTGAAAATCTTGTTCCAAAAGTCATGAAACATGAGCAATGCCTAGTTCATTCTGAATTTTAGGACTTACATGATGTTTGTGTGCTGGTTTGTAGTGAATTAGAAGTCACATAATGCATTGGTTCATGACTTTGCAAAATTTCCATTTGAGGCATGCCTTGAAAATCAATGATTTTAGCCAACTTTGTCACACCATAACTTTTGATCCAAGAAGAGTTTGATCATGTTCTTGTACTTTTTGAAAAGGGAAAGATGAGATCTACAACTTTCATGACCAAAGTTTTTCCATTTGAAGCATTTTTGGATCAAGAATCATGGCTTGAAAAATGACCTAAAGTGATGCATTCTTGAAAAGTCAACTATGCCCAAAAAGTCAACATTTGCAAAAACCCTAAATTCTTGATTTCTATGAACTTCAACCTTCTTCCATGATCAAATAAAGACCATATACACTCAAAGTGATGAAGATCACCCATTGGTTGGGTCATTGGGGGCCTCAGATGCCCTGATTTTACACTGACTTGTCTGAAAAGTCAACCCTTGATCAGATGACTTCCCCATGGAATTTCTTCATGAAAATTGATATGCATACTCCCTATACCATATAGAGACCAATGGAAACAAGAATGACCAGAAAATTTGGGGTTATGGCCTCTGAAACCAAAACCCTAATTTTCAGTCAACTGTGCAGTCTAGCCTGGCTCTGCATCCACTCAAACCCTAGCTCTTGTGACTCCTTTGCATTTTTGACTTTGAGGAGATGGAATATGATATAAGAACACACATGGACCCTTTTGAGCTGATTGGTGGCCTTTGGGGTGGCTCAGGATGCCTTGGGATTGCTCAGATCACAAACCCTAGGTGCAGATGCCTTAGAAACTATGCAGTGAATCAAAAATGAGATGTGAGATGATATGATTGTGTTTATGCATATGAGGATGATCACAAGCCATGGTGTGAAATGGGTGAGGGCAAATTTGGGGTGTTTACAGCTGCCCCTATTCAAGCATGAGTTAGCTGTGCAGGTTGTAAGCGACGGCTTAACAGGCAAACAAGATAACTTGTGATTGAATACCAAAGACAGTCCAAAATTTGCACTCACAAAATGAAGAAGAAAAGGGATATAGATTGTAAAAGCAAATAAAGTATATTGTAAAGTGCGGGCGACGGAGGACGACCGTCGAGCAGAGGACGACTGCTGGGTAAGGAGCAATGACGGGGACGGCCGACATGCTGGGAAAAGTGCGGAAAATAAAGCAATGACGGGGACGGCCGACATGCTGGGGATAAAAGGTAAAGCTAAGACGGGGACGGCCGACTAGCTGGGGAAAATAGGATATTATGATGGGGACGGCCATCAAGATAAAGCTGTAAAGTTCTCTGGGAATCAAATGAAACATGACGGGGACGGCCATCAAGTTCATAAAGTAAAGGTAAAGTAACCAACGATGGGGACGGCCATCGGGCTAAAAGGAAAAGGGATCACGACGGGGACGGCCATCGGGTTAAAGAATAAATGAAATAAACAGATGATGGGGGACGGCCATCAATGGTGAAGGACGATCACCTAGCAGGGGACGGCTGCTCTGTCGGGGATAAAAGAAATATGATGGGGACGACCATCAAAGGTGGAGGACGACCACCTGGCAGGGTACGGCTGCCGAAAATATCGCGACATAGGACGAATGCCGGATAGAAAAGGTCAACGATGGGGACGGCCATCGGACGAGCATGACGGAGGACGACCATCAAGAAGTGGAGGACGACCACTCAGCAGGGTACGGCTGCTCTCGAGGTTTATCATGACATAGGACGAATGTCAGATAACCAAAATCAACAATGGGGACGGCCATTGGATAAAAATGATGAGGGACGATCATCAAAAGGTGGAGGACGACCACCTAGCAGGGGACGGCTGCTAAAAATCAACGATGGGGACGGCCATCGGATGAGCATGATGGAGGACGACCATCAAGAAGTGGAGGACGACCACTTAGCAGGGTACGGCTGCTCTCGGAGTCATCGTAACACAGGACGAGTGTTAGATAAAAAGAAAATTTGTTGGTGATCTACCGGGGATAGTAAACACGGACGAGCGTTTTCATCCAAGAAACAAGAGGCATAAGCGTTTGGTATTGTGTATAGATTAAAGATGCGGACGAGCATCCTTAAGACTATGATACGGACGAGTATCATGTAGGAACAAACTGACACATGTTCAGAGATGATGATACGGACGAGTATCAACTGGTTAACAAAGAACACGGACGAGTGTTGTATCTGAAAGAATCTTTCTGGGAATAATAGACACAGACGAGTATCTATATTCAAGAAGACATAAATGTTTGACACGGTGTATGGATTAAAGATGCGGACGAGCATCCTTAAGACTATGATACGGACGAGTATCATGTAGAAACAAACGCTAGACGCAATGTTCTGAGATGATGGTACGGACGAGTACCAACTGGTTAACAAAGAACAAGGACTATTGTCGAATCTGCGGGGATATAAGTGATGATGTATACAAGATACGGACGAGTATCTGTATAAGTGTACCGTGAGTAGTGAGTATTGTATTGTATAGATGAGTGTTTATCTCCTGGGGAGAGTGACACGGACGAGTGTCAAGAGAGAAAAGTATGATATTACCAAGTGTATGGGTTGATAAAAGTGTAAGTGACTGCGCTGGGGATATGACACGGACGGGTGTCAAGAAAATGTATATATAAGTATACGTGAGTGCAAAGAGGATGTCTTTGGCTTTCTGCTGGTGATTTGACACGGAGGGGTGTCCCAAGGTGTATATATTGGTGTTTGTGATTGGAGAGGCAACTGCTTTTGCTGGAACCCTAGTGGGGATTTTTGTGTATTGTATTCTGTATAATGACAGATTGTCAATATTTACAAGTGTTCAACTCACAACATGACTTATGATTATGCTATGTATTTGATTTTTGCCGTAATGCTCCGTATTAGACGGAATGCTACGCTCTGGGGGGATTTTATGATGCGAATGCTATGGTTATGCAAAGAGGCACAGATCCGGGACTCGGATCCCGTTGCCGCGAAGATCTCTGGTTGATCTGCTTGAAGTGAACATCCCAGCTGGGGATGAGATCATTGGTAAATCTGATGATGTATCTGCTTGGGGGATATCGGTCACTGATTGACATATCCTTATAATACGGGACCCAGCTGGGGTTTGTAGAAGCTTTCTCCCTCTCTGTTGTGACTTCTTCGTGCGTTGCTCTTCTGGATAGAGGCTTAGGATTCTGTGGGGAGATGATTCCCTGACTTCTGTATTCAGCTGAGGATGACACGGCAACTTGGCTGGGGAATTATGAGAGGCAACTCAGCTGGGGAGAGCAACAAGAGGCAACTCAGCTGGGGATAGAGCATTTCAGATGCTGAGATTGAGTGCATGTTGATTTGGCAACTTCGCTGGGGAAATGGGCCCCTTCCAGTGCCACGTGGAAGATAGACCGAGTTGATAATGATTCACCAGCTTGCTGAGACGTAACTTGCATGCCCCAGGTTGCGTTCTGGATACCTGCAATCCTGCAAAGATAAGGAGACGCACAAAAGGTCCCGAGGTATCCTTTACTGGATTCCGTCATAGGAGTTAAGCACCCTCAAGAGTAAGTATATTCCCTGTGAGCATGTGTTTTATTATTATTATTTTTGGGAGAAAAGCATCTGTACTTATGCAATTGATTTTTTAGAGACATCAGACATCCTTTGCAGATAAAAATATACAAAACGAAACATGACTGAAAAAAATCTGATTTTATTAATTCATGTGCCCTGAATTGGCAAGATACAGTCAAAGAAACATATCTCCTGAAATGAGGAGACTGTCACAAATTGAGAAACAAAAGTGCTGGCAGTGTTGGCGACGCTTTGAGGAGCTTCCTCTCCTGCTATGACTCGTATGACAATGACGTTCTTCTCGTCTTGCTTTCTGAAGAAAGTTGATTCTGATTGAAGCTTGATTCCGTCGAAGCTTTCCAAGTTGTAAGTGATACAGACGAACTCAGAGTGCAGTTGTTCGCTTATTCCCTTATTTTGCATGGATCGCCCTTTCGGGTTTTCAATCCATCGGGATACCCATTTTTGCCTGAGCTGTCCAATGCGGCTTTTCAACTCAGCGGGTGTACATTTCTTGCTTATTTTCCCTTATTTTTGCCCGAGTCTTTTATTCTGTTTTTGACTCGCCGGGATGCCCTATTTTTGCCTGGATTTACATTCTGTTTTTATGTCCAGCGGGTCATTTTATGCGAAGTATTTTTTAACTGCATCCGAATTCACAGGGGACGGAAAATCTTCACCATCCATGGTGCTGAGCATCAGTGCTCCACCAGAGAAAACTTTCTTTACCACAAATGGTCCTTCGTAATTTGGAGTCCATTTGCCCCTGTGGTCTGTATGAGGAGGGAGGATTCTTTTCAGCACAAGATCTCCCACTTGGTACTCTCGATGCCTGACTTTCTGATCGAAGGCTTTCTTCATTCTCTTCTGATACAACTGCCCATGACAGATTGCGGTCAATCTCTTCTCTTCGATCAGACTCAGTTGCTCGTATCGGGACCTAACCCATTCTGCTTCACTCAGTTTAACATCCATTAGTACCCGCAGAGAGGGTAATTCAACTTCAACTGGTAGGACTGCTTCCATTCCATACACAAGCTGGTACGGTGTTGCCCCAGTGGATGTTCTGATTGACGTGCGGTACCCATGCAAGGCAAACGGTAGCATTTCATGCCAGTATTTGTAGGTGACTACCATCTTCTTCACAATCTTCTTGATATTCTTATTTGCCGCCTCAACAGCGCCATTCATCTTTGGCCTGTAAGGAGAAGAATTGTGATGTTGAATCTTGAAGTCCCGGCACAGCTCTGCCATCATTTTGTTATTGAGATTGGAACCATTATCAGTAATGATTCGCTCGGGAACTCCATATCGACAGATGATATCTCTTTTCAGAAATCGGGCTACCACTTGTCTTGTAACGTTGGCATAGGAAGCTGCTTCGACCCACTTGGTGAAATAATCAATGGCGACCAGGATGAATCTGTGGCCATTCGAAGTAGTTGGCTCGATCTTACCAATCATGTCAATGCCCCACATAGCAAAGGGCCAGGGTGAAGACATTACGTTCAAAGGATTGGGAGGCACATGCACCTTATCTGCATAAATCTGGCATTTATGGCATTTTCTGGCGTAGGCACAACAGTCGGCATCCATTGTGATCCAGTAATAGCCCGATCTTAACAACTTCTTAGCCATGGCATGCCCTCCGGCATGCACTACGCCAAAAATGCTTTTTAACAGCGCATCTTAGACAACGCTTTTAAGAGAAAGCGCTGTCTAAGGTTAAAATTAAAATTAAACACGGAAAATGGTCCAAAAAAATAATGAAAGCGCTGTCTAAGGGGGGGTCTTAGACAGCGCTTTCAAAAAGCGCTGTCTAAGACCCCCCCTTAGACAGCGCTTCTAGAAAGCGCTTTTATATATTTACCTTAGTCAGCGCTTTTGATAAAGCGCTGTTTAAAGTTTTTAAATTAAAAAAAAAATAAAACCAAAAGCGCTGTCTAAGGGGGGGGTTTAGAAAGCGCTTTTGGAAAGCGCTGTCTAAGGGATACCTTAGAAAGCGCTTTAACCAAAAGCGCTGTCTAAGGTCTAATTAAAATTAAATTTCATACTTCTATTTTCATTCTCTGTTCTTTTCGTTTTCCCTCCTGCGAACGTTTCCAGACGAACCCTAACATCGAACGTTTCCAGAAGAACTTTGTCGTCATTGAAGTCACTGAAACTTGTTTGAATCGTTCTCCTGTCTTCATCGCGGTATGTCATTCACGTTTTCATTCATTCACGTTTTCATTCATTCACTCATGTTCTTCGTTCACGTCATTGAAGTCATTTCTGTTTTCGGATTTCAGTCTGGATTTCAGGCATTGCAATAGTTTAATCGGTCATTTCTGAAAGTTGTTGAAGAATCTCATTACGGTATGTGTTTCAGTTTTGATTTTATTAGGAATTGTTCATTTCCCTGTTTTAGCATGCTTTTTGTTCTGGTTCTGGTTCTGGTTGTGGTTGATTTAGCATGCTTTTTGTTACCACTTATCATAGTTGGAAAAGCTTGTTCTGAGAGAGTGTTCTTTGTGGGTGTAAAATGTTGAAGCAAAAGTGAGGAAGATTGAAAGAGGATGCAAATGAAGTATTTATATAGATATTTATCTTTTCAGTGACTGACACATGGTAGACACATATTTGAAGTGAAATGTTTCATTTCTCATGGAGGGGGAAAGTTCATAGTAGTTAAGGAATTAGTGAAGTCGTGCAAACCCATGATTTCCTAGAAAGTGAGATTAATGATGAATTTCTAAAAAGATCTTTTGGAAAATGAAAATTTGCATTAAAGTTGTAACGATGACACTGATGTCGGCAAAAGAGTTAGAACAGTGTCAAAAATAATTTCAAAAATGACACTTTTCTCCTTTCTTATTAAAAGGATAGTTGAAATATAGCATTTTGGGGCAATTAATATATAAGTAGTGTTCACTAATAGTTTTAAAGGTTCGCAATCATACATAAATTTGTCTCAAAGTATCTGTGTGTTTGTTAGAAAAGAGTCATAATGTACGTATATGTGCTCCATTTTATAAATAAGTCTTTACTTTCAAATCACTTATTGCTTTGAATTTAATTTCGATTATTCTTTTAAGTTTCCTTTAGATTTCTCCCATAAAATGATTGAACGAACTCTTATATAGTTATAGGTATAGTTATAGGTATATTGTAATAGAAAAAGTTTGATTCTTGTAATATAAAAAATGAAAGTGATGAGGTAATTAAAGTTGGTATATTGGCGTATCGGATACGTCATTGAAGTTTATATTAACATTGGTTATGTATATGTTTTTTAAGTAGGAAAACCATGGATAAAACATGGATCTGTGCCGATCGAATGACCAAAGAGTACGAGAGTGGGGTTGCGGAATTCGTTAAGTATGCTGTTCAACACGCTGAAAACCCCAGACGAATGCATTGTCCTTGCTTGCGTTGTTGTTATATTGGTAAGGTTGACGCACATGGATTGAAATCGCATTTGCTGAGGCATGGAATTGATCAAAGTTATCAGTGTTGGATATTTCATGGTGAGAAAATTAACGGGAATGTTGAATCGAGTGGAAAAAGAAATACGACCTATGCTTCATACGACAAAGACACGGAAACATATGATTGTGATCGAGTTGAAGAGATTGTAGAAGCACTGGAAGAAGATCTTCATGATTGTCCTGAAATGTTTGAGAGGATGGTAAGCGATGCAGAGAAACCGTTGTACAAAGGTTGAACTAAATTCTCAAGACTTTCTGCGGTATTAAAGTTGTACAACTTAAAGGCGGGCAATGGATGGTCGGATAAAAGTTTCACAGAGTTGTTGGCCCTTATGAGAGAAATGCTACCGGATGATAATGTTCTTCCTAATCGAACCTATGAGGCAAAAAAAATGTTGTGCTCTATTGGCATGAGCTATGATAAGATACATGCTTGTCCTAACGATTGCATTTTGTTTCGTAACGAATATGCAACGTTAACTGAGTGCCCCAAATGCGGTTTGTCTCGATATAAGAAAAGATTATCTCCCGCAAAAGTCTTATGGTATTTTCCGATAATTCCGAGATTTAGGCGCATGTTTCGTAGTGAAACCGATGCAAGACATCTTACTTGGCATGCAGATGAAAGAATTACCGATGGAAAGTATCGGCATCCGGTTGATTCACCACAGTGGTCGAAGATTGATAATGATTATCCTGAGTTTGGATCAGAAGCAAGAAACCTTCGATTGGCATTATCTACTGATGGAATGAACCCACATGGTCTTCAAAGTATTTCACATACCACATGGCCTGTGATTCTTATGATTTATAACCTACCTCCGTGGCTATGTATGAAGCGTAAGTACATGATGTTATCTATGTTAATCTCTGGGCCTAAACAACCAGGTAATGACATAGACGTATACTTGACACCTCTGATCGAAGATTTAAAGATTTTGTGGGAGAACGGTGTGGAGGTTTATGATGGATATAGGAAAGAAAGTTTCAATTTGAGGGCGATGTTGTTTGGCACAATTAATGATTTTCCAGCATACGGGAATCTATCTGGGTATAGCATTAAAGGTCAACGTGCGTGTCCTGTTTGTGAAGACGGAACCGATACGATCCAATTGGAACTTTGCCAGAAGAATGTGTTTCTCGGTCATCGTAGATTCTTACATTCTAAACATCATTACCGTGGGTGGAGAAAAGCATTCAATGGAGACACCGAACATCGTAGAGCTCCACCCGCATTGTCAGGTGAACAAGTTTTTGAAAAGGTGAAAGATGTGCGTACTGAGTTTGGCAAGCCTTTTGCACATAAGATTGTGAAAGGTGGGTGGAAGAAAAGGTCGATATTTTTTGAATTGCCATATTGGAAGTCTTTGTACGTGAGACATTTTCTCGATGTTATGCATATTGAAAAAAACGTATTTGAAAGTGTTATCGGTACATTACTCAATATAAAAGGCAAGTCTAAGGATGGCCTTAAAGCAAGGGAGGACATGTTAAAAATGGGAATGAGAACTGAATTAGCACCCGTGAAGAAAGGAAGACGAACATATCTACCACCTGCTGCTTTTACTTTATCTAGAAAGGAGAAAAAAATTTTGTGTAAGTCTCTGAGTGAAGTTAAGGTTCCAGAAGGATACTCATCTGATATCAGAAGACTTGTTTCTATGAAAGACCTCAAGTTGAAGAATTTGAAGACACATGATTGTCATGTTATAATGGAACATTTTCTACCGATCGGTATACGTTCTATTTTGCCAGAAAAAGTAAGAAGTTCCATAACTAAATTGTGTTTTTTCTTTAGGTCAATTTGTGGTAAGGTGATCGATCCCGAGATGTTACCAACACTACAAAAAGAGATTGTAATTACCTTGTGTGAGCTTGAAATGTATTTTCCTCCGTCTTTTTTTGACATAATGGTTCATTTAGTTGTTCATCTTGTGAAAGAGACACAGTTGTCTGGACCAGCTTATATGAGATGGATGTACCCTGCTGAACGGTATATGAAAATATTAAAAGGGTACGTGAAATCCCGAAGTCGACCAGAGGGTTGTATTGTTGAACGATACATTGTTGAAGAAGCTGTTGAGTTTTGTACTGAATATTTGTCTAACGTTCAATCGATTGGACTCCCCAGAGCTCAGATTTTCGACAAAATGGAAGGTAAAAAATTAATTGGGAATAAAATTGTGACAATATCAAGGGATGAACGGGATCAAGTTCATTTGTATGTTCTGCACAATAATAATGAGGTTGAGCCATATGTTGAAATGCACAAGGATGTACTCCGAAGGTTAAATCCGAACAGAAATGAAAATTGGATAGTTATAGAGCACAATCAAAGTTTCATACAATGGTTGAAGGATCATATTTATTTGAAGCGCTCTTCAGATCCTTCTTCGGTAACAGAAAGGTTGAGATGTTTGGCATATGGTCCAAGTTTGCATGTGTTTTCTCATAGCGCATATTCAATTAATGGATACACATTTTATACCAAAGAACAAGATGATAAGAGTACTATGCAAAATAGTGGTGTCACCGTGCTAGCTGAAGCAATGCATATATCAAGTATGAAGGACTTAAACCCCAAATATGCAAATTTGTCATATTTTGGAGTTATTGAGCACATTTGGGTGTTTGATTACGAGAAGTTTCAGATTCCCATCTTTGGTTGCAAGTGGGTGAATAGTAGTGGCATACGAATGGATAAGTCTGGATTTTTGCAAGTTGATCTTACTAGGGTGGGGTACAAAGATGAACCTTTTATTCTAGCATCTCAGGCTAAACAAGTGTTCTATGTGAATGACCCGAAGAGTACAAAATGGTCTATAGTGCTTTTCTCTAACAAAGTGACTGATGATAGCGGTGTCGATCAATGTGATATTGATGTTGAGAATGAGTCATGCATTAGACGGAATGAGTTGAATAGAAATGATGAAGTTGAGGATCTTATACCGGATGAGTCATATATAAGAAACGATCATAATGAGGGAATTTGGATCAATTCATCCGTACGCATTGCTAAGAAACAAGTGATTAATATTCCAACAAAGAAAAGAAAGAGATGTTAGTGACTTAGGTAAATTATCCATGGTTTCTTTATTTTATTTTTTCGATTGTTTTGATTATAAGTTATATGTGATAATGCATGATTTCTTTATTTTTTTTTGTTTTCAATTGCTTTGATTATAAGTTATATATGATAATGCATGATTTCTTTATTTTTTTGTTTTCATTTGCTTTGATTATAAGTTATATTTGATATTTGATGGTTTCCTTGGTTTATTACAGGTTAGACATGGCTGATGACCAACCTGAGGAAGTTCCTAAAAAAGTATCCGCGGAAGAAGAAATTCGAAGAGGCATCACAGTAATGAGAAGGGTGGTCCAAGGAAGATCTCGAGGCATCATACTAGATGTCTATTGGAGCACCCAGGGACAGCTTATAGAACCTAATGGGCATACCTTAACTAGTTTTATCGGTGCACTAGTAAGGAATGAAATTCCCATTACATGTGATGATTGGAGAAACAAAGAGCTGAAAGAGTCCAAAGATAAAATTTGGAGTGAGATAAAGGTACAATCATTTGGCCCTTAATTATACGGAATCAATTATGTTTTTTCAATTACCGATACTAACTATCAATCTTTATGTTTTTCTTAGCGATGTTTTAACATCGAAGAAGAAAGAAGAGGCTTTTGTATGAAATTGGCCGGAAAGCTTCTAAGAGGGTTTCAGACATTTTTATCATCCAAGTTCCTTAAGGATGCGGATGGTAATTTTGTGGATGCGGAGCTTCCCAAAAAATATGAAAGTTTGATATCGGCTGAAGAATGGGAAGCGTTCAAATCCAAAAGACAAGACCCGGTTTTTCAAAGAATAAGTGCTACAAATCGGGAAAGAGCATCAAGTCCCGCATATCCGTACCGAAAAGGACGTGTCGGATATGGACGGTTAGAACAATCCATGGTAAGTATTTATAAATTGCGATAACAAATTTGTTCATCATATATTAGTTTTATCTGATCAAATTGTATGACTTAATGTGTAGCTGCAGAAGGAGGAAAGTTCAGAATCATCTCTTCCTGCACATGTTTTGTGGAAGGAAGCCCGTGTGGGCAAATCTGGAGTTCCTCAAGAAGAAGTTTTACAAGTATACCAGAAATGTGTAAGTATAACATTTTTTCATTAATTGAATAACATTTTTATACACAAATATTTGACAAGTGTACAATATTCATCTGATTTTTCAGGAGGAGCTATCTCAGTCTTTATCTCCCGATGATACTAGGAGCATACTTGGTCGGGCATTAGATGTCCCTGAGTATTCTGGTCGGGTGAGGGGTAAGGGATTTGGAGTCACTCCGACCTCCCTGAGTATTAAAAAAGCAAAGGCTCCTAGTAATCGGGAGCTTCATGCAAGAATGGAAGCCATGCAAGCTGAGCTTGATGCATTGAGGAGAGAAAGAGAGGCTAGCGCCTCAACAGTATACAGAGATGCTTCGGACAAAGACAGTATCAACTGTACCTTTCAGCCGAACATTCCAGAGGTAATTACATATAATTGTCTTAAATTGAACTATTTTCTTAAATTATGTATTTGACATATATACACATTAACGATTTCTTGTTATTATTGGTTTTAGGGCATTTCCCATTGTCAGCTGTATTTGTCGTCACCATACTATCGGATGGTTGGCAAGGGAAAAGTGCATAACGTTAGCGGAGTATTACTCCACACTAGAGAGCTCCCTGCTGGATGTTTGAAGGTATCAGTTGATATTGCAGTTGAGCCGAATGCAGCATTACCATATCCTAGCGATGATTCGGATGCAACAACGGTGCACGAAGCAGTAGGTTCGTTTGTTGCATGGCCGACAAACCTCATATGCGTAGGATATGAGGTATGATTAAAACTTATGTTAACATTCCTTGGTATATTCAAAGTTTAAAATTTATGCTTAAAATTGTACTTTCATATTTTCCTATGTTAAATAGACTCCCACACAATCCAAATCAAAAGAAACTGCGATTCCACGACATACCGAGTCCACGGTTTCAAGAAAAGAGGTAATATACAATTATATGACATATATTCATGGAAGTTGTTACATTCTTAATTAGATCTAACTATTTATATGACATGTAGGTTCAAGAAAATGAGGCTAGCAATGCCTCCGCACAACAAAAAAAGGAGGTTAGCAACGCCTCCGCACGGGTACAAAGTTCTGGTGCTAAGAAGTCCGTAGCTAGGAAAAAACCTACCACCAAGTATAGGTCGTGCCTCAGGACATTTCTAGAGATGACCGATATACCGACCGGAGGTGCTCGGATTATACCTATGGAGGTAGGGATTTTCGGCTTTGATTACGAACAAATGATTGGTAATGAGGACTTCATGCAAGTTTTTGGTCGTGAAGAAATCGGCGTCACCGTTGTCAATACATATGTTAGGTAAATTCGGACTACTTTGTTTTATTAATTAAACAACTTATTTTAATGATGTTTACTTTATGTTAATGATGTTTTTATATTAGGTTTTTGTATGACAAATTGATGCGCCCCAATGGTTTGGACGTGTCATTCGGATTCTTAGCACCCGCGACCGTCAGCTATAGTTTAATGATAAGTAGACCGGATACCGTGACGGAGTACGTTCTTCGGATCCTCGTGGAGAATAAAAATGCGGAGAAGTTGTTTTTTGTACCGTTTAATACCGGGTTAGCATTTCATTCTAAATTCATCTATTATAATTATTTTCCAAGTTACCATCTAACATTTGCCTAATCATTACAGTGGACATTGGTTGTTGCTCGCAATCAATCCTATCCGAGAAATTGTGTATTATCTTGACTCGTTAGGAAATGATTGGACAACATACCCGGTTATGAAGGACCTAATTGACACGTAAGTGAGAATGTTCAAAATTTTTCTTAGTTTATGTGAATTGTTCTAATTGCTTCATTTTTATTTTATTAGCGTCCTACAAGCTTTTCGTGCCCAACGAGTTATCCAGACCTCAAGGAGGGGCGCCAACTCCATTTCATGGATTAAAGTGGCGGTATATTTTTAATTACCGCGTTTTTTATTATATTAGTGATGACTACACTTGATAAAACTTAGGATTTATAATTCATATTTTTTTTTCATATGTAGTGTCCTCTTCAACGTAATCAAATAGATTGCGGGTATTTCATGTTGAGGTTTATGCGAGATACTCTCATGTTGGGCCGATTAGAGATTCCCACCGATGTATGTATTTCTAACTTATGAGTTATTTTTATATTTACACATATCTTATATAATTAAATAGTCGGAATTAATTCAAAATATGTTATATTATTATGTAGTACTTTGATGAATTCAAGTGTGCATCTTATACAAAGGATCAAGTGGACGAAATCAAAGAGGAGTGGTGTCAATACATGATAGAGCTCAAAGTGTGTAATTAATGTGTACATTTGTAGTAGTATATGTAATGACTTATAAATGTAAACATAAATTTGTATATATTTTGATACATTTATGGCAAATTTGGTTTGAATTGGTTTGAATTGGTTAGCCAAATTTTGGTAAAAAAAGGCCAAAATGGCATATATAAAATGTGATAATTGACTGCAAAAATCTGGTTGAAAACAGGTACCAATTCTGGTTTATAAACCTGGAAAAAATGTGGTTACAAACAAATCCTACAAAAAATTTCGTATACCTTAGACAACGCTTTTGCCAAAAGCGCTGTCTAAGGGGGGGATTAGAAAGCGCTTTAGGCAAAAGCGCTGTCTAAGGGGGGGGGGGGCTTAGACAGCGCTTTGTGAAAAGCGCTGTCTAAGGTATACCTAAAAAAATTAAAATAGGAGGGGCTTAGACAGCGCTTTTGGCCAAAGCGCTGTCTAAGGTATGGGCTTAGACAGCGCTTTCAAAAGCGCTGTCTAAGGTGTACCTAAAAAATTTAAATTAAGAGGGTATTTTAAAGCGCTTTTGGCCAAAGCGCTGTCTAAGGGTGGGGGATTAGACAGCGCTTTTCACATTTTAAAAAGCGCTGTCTAAACCTTTAGCAGCGGAGGTTTAGACAGCGCTTTAAAGCGCTGTCTAAGGCTAAAAAAAGCGCTGTCTAAGGTCTTGTTTGTTGTAGTGATGGGTACCAAAGGATCCTTCGTGCACTTCGTGCATCAACAAATCCGCTTCTGTCTTATCAACGCACCTGAGGAGTACCATATCAAAGTTCCTTTTGTACAGAGAACCATCAGTGTTCAAGAAGAAACTACCAGCAAGCCTTCTCAAAGTCTTCTTATCATTGGAAGATGCCCCAGGTGGGTATGCTTGATCCTCCAAGAAGCACTTAATGTCATGGAACCAAGGCTTATCATCTTTGACTACATCTGCTGCAAATACATATGCTGGCCTGTCGAGTCTGGACACTGAAATCTGAGGTACAAAGTTAGCAGCCTGAACTTTGATCATGGACGAAATGGTAGCAAGAGCATCTGCAAACTGATTCTCGTCCCGAGGGATATACTCAAGCTTGACTGTTGTGAAGAATGTCAATAACCTTCTTGTATAATCCCTGTAAGGTATCAGATGATCCTGGTGTGTATACCATTTCCCATTGGTCTGATTGACTACCAAAGCTGAATCTCCGAATACGGTCAATGTCTTGATCCTGAGGTCAATGGCTTCCTCAAGACCCATAATGCAAGCTTCGTATTCAGCTTCGTTGTTAGTGCAGTTGAAAGTGAGTTTTGCCGAGAAAGGCATGTGAACTCCTTTGGGTGTAATGAGTACTGCACCAACACCACGGCCATTCATGTTAACAGCCCCATCAAACATCATAATCCATTCTTCCTCCGGGTCGGGCCCTTCAGTGTGAACAGGCTCTTCATGATCTTTTGATTTAATGAACATGATGTCTTCATCAGGGAAGTCAAATCTCATAGGCTGGTAGTCATCAAGGGGTTGCTCAGCAAGATATTCAGATAATACACTGCCTTTGATGGCTTTCTGAGATGTGTACTGGATGTCATATTCAGTAAGGATCATTTGCCATCTTGCAACCCGTCCGGTAAGAGCTGGCTTCTCAAAAATGTACTTGACTGGGTCCATCTTCGAGATTAATAAAGTAGTGTGGGTCAACATATACTGTCTCAGTCGGCGAGCAGCCCACGCTAAAGCACAGCAAGTTTTCTCGAGCAGTGAATAACGTTGTTCACAGTCGGTAAACTTTTTGCTTAGGTAGTATATTGCATACTCTTTTCGACCAGACTCGTCATGTTGGCCCAGCACACACCCCATTGATTCTTCTAATACTGTCAAGTACATTATCAGAGGTCTTCCTTCAACTGGCGGCATGAGGATTGGAGGTTCTTGCAGATATTCCTTGATCTTGTCAAAAGCCTTCTGGCAATCTTCGTTCCATCTGACCGTTTGTTCTTTTCTTAGCAGCTTGAACAAGGGTTCACAGGTTGCTGTGAGGTGAGATATGAACCTTGAAATGTAGTTCAATCGACCTAAGAACCCTCGAACTTCTTTCTCAGTTTTCGGTGCAGGCATCTCTTGGATGGCTTTGACTTTATCAGGGTCCACTTCAATCCCTTTCTCGCTTACAATAAAACCCAGCAGCTTACCAGATCGCACCCCGAATGTGCATTTGTTGGGGTTCAACTTCAGTTGATACTTCCTCAGACGCTTGAACAACTTGAGCAGATTCACCAGATGATCTTCTTCAGTAAGGGACTTGGCAATCATGTCATCCACATAACATTCTATCTCTTTATGGATCATATCGTGGAATAATGTCACCATAGCCCGTTGATATGTTGCACCAGCATTCTTGAGCCCAAACGGCATTACCTTGTAGCAAAACGTGCCCCAGGGTGTGATGAAGGTTGTCTTCTCCATGTCTTCAGGTGACATTTTAATCTGATTGTATCCTGAAAATCCGTCCATGAAGGAAAATACCGAGAACTGAGCCGTGTTATCCACCAATACGTCAATGTGAGGTAATGGAAAATCATCTTTCGGGCTGGCGCTGTTCAGATCCCGGTAATCAACACACATTCTTACTTTTCCGTCTTTCTTAGGCACAGGTACTATGTTAGCAACCCACGGCGGATAGCTAGTTACAGCAAGGAACCCGGCGTCCCATTGCTTCTGTACCTCTTCTTTGATTTTCATAGCCATGTCTGGACGAGTTCGGCGCAGTTTCTGCTTGACCGGTGGGCATTCTTCTCTTAGAGGCAGCTTGTGCACCACAATATTGGTATCCAACCCTGGCATGTCTTGGTACGACCAAGCAAACACATCCACATACTCTTGAAGTAGATCAACCAGTTGCTTCTTCACTGAGTCTTGCAGGCAGGCCCCGATTTTAACCTCTTTCACGTCTTCCTCTGTACCAAGATTAATCACTTCAACCTCCTCCTGGTGAGGGGTAATAACCTTTTCCTCCTGTCTTAACAACCTGGCTAGCTCTTCAGGAAGCTCATATTCTTCTTCAACCCCTTCATCAGCTTGATTGATTGGATTGTAAAAGTCATACGATGTCATAGCCGTGCTGTTGTCAGTGCTGTCTGGACGGCACTCTCTGCAAGGGTTAAGTTGTTCGTTTTAGTGATCTGATTTTAATCTTATTTAGAAAAGTGAAATGAAGTTGTCATTTTGAAAACACTGCCATTTATTTTTGTACAAAAAAGAAAAATGGAAAAACAGTGAACGAAAAGAAAAAAAGACGCGTTTGCAAAAAGATGTCTGATATTTCATTAATTGATCTTGTTTGCACAAAAGTACAGATGGCCCTGATTACAAAATGAGTCTTGTCATCTTGGGCAAGATGCAAGACTGGGATGCATGCTATAAAAATACAGGAAATAATAATTACTCTGCATGAGTAACTCTTATAATTTCCTGGGAAGACCAGTTCGAGACTCTGCTCCCCGGGATCTTTGGACGAATCCAATTCTCCAGATTGCGCTCCTCTTCCAGCTCGTCTTCCAGGCAGTTGATAGCATCAGGGGTAAGCATTCCCCCACTGACAAAACCTGGCTCTGCAGCAGCCTTTGCTTGATGTTGAGTTGGTCTGTAACCCAACCCAAACTTGTCCTTCTTCTCCTCCACAGCTAAAACCTTGCCCCAGCCTAGGGCAGTTCCTTCTTCAACAACCTTCCGGGCTTGTTGGTAAGACGACATGGAGATACCCGACACAGCAGATGCTTCATTGACATTCAAGGCTTCAAAACCTTGGCTCATTGTTTCATGGATCTCTCCATCCATCTCAATGTATTTGTAAGTAGCCAGATGGCTAACGAAAATGTCCTCTTCCCCACAGATTGTGACAACTTGACCTTCCCACTCAAATTTTAACTTTTGGTGAAGGGTAGACGTTATTGCGCCGGCGGCGTGAATCCAGGGTCTACCCAACAAACAGCTGTAGGCGGGCTGAATGTCCATCACATAAAAGATAGTTTTAAAGGTCTGCGGGCCAATTGTCACGGGCAGCTCGATCTCTCCCAGAACCGATCTCTTCGAACCATCAAAGGCTCTCACCACCAGGTTGCTGGGTCTCAATGCCAATCCATCGTATTCTAGCTTCACCAGAGCCTTCTTTGGTAAAACATTAAGGGACGACCCTGTGTCTACCAGCACATGAGAAAGGACAGCTCCTTTGCATTCCATGGTTATGTGCAAGGCTTTGTTGTGGTTGCGGCCGTCCGCTGTTAAGTCAGTATTGGTGAACCCTAGCCCATTGCTAGCAGTAACATTTCCAACCACGGTTTCTAACTGGTTGACAGTAATCTCTTCAGGCACGTAAGCTGCGTGCAAGACTTTGAGTAATGCATTCCGATGAGCTTCGGAGCACATAAGCAGTGAGAGGATAGAGATTTTGGATGGCGTCTGGTGAAGTTGATCCACAATTTTGTAGTCACTCTTTTTGATGATTCTCATAAACTCATCAACTTCTTGATCGAACGGTGTTTTCAGGGTTTCTTTGGCAGCTTGATCTTCCTGCACCGGGCTCTTTCCCTTTGCCTTGGCAGCAGCTTCTGCTTCGGCAGTAGGTCTTTGAATTGGTGGAGCGAAGAGACGTCCGCTTCGGGTGAAGCCTCCGCCTCCCCCCACATTATCTACTTGTGGTGCAGGTGTTGATGTTTCAAGAGTGATTCTTTTTCCTTCGCAATACACGTCAGAGCCATAGTGCCAAGGGATGGCCCTATTGCTTTCATATGGTACTGGTCCAGGCACCGTAACAGTGACTGGACTGATTGCCGCTGTTGAAGGGACTGTAATTGTTTGTGGATCATAAAAGATTGTAACTGGTGCACTGGTGGGAGCAGCACCTTCTGAACGGTAGGCAGAGTTGTTCTCAGGATCATAAAATATGGTGACAGTAGAGACGTCTTCATGATTTGTTGCTGGAGTTGTAGGAGCCATTGTTGGAAGTACGGGTGTTGTTGTTGTTGTAGGAGATTCAAGATGGAATGAAGCTGAAGTTGTAGCAGGAGAAATTGTTGAAAACTGATCAGTTGAGATGATGGATGAAGTACTTGTTGATGTTGCTGGTGAATTGTCGGGAACAATAGTTGCTGCAGTTGTAGGAGGTTCTGGAACCGTTGCTGATGAAATTGCTGGATTCGTTGGAAATGATGTGGTGATCTGAAGTTGGCCACTCTGAATAAGGCCATCTATGCCATTCCTCAAATTATCGCACCCATTTACCGAGATATTGCAGTAAGCACAGCCTAACTCACACCCCGGGAACATTTGACATTCCAAGAGCTGAGCTTTGATTTCTACCAACGGTGTCCTGATCTGTCCCACACTGGTTATTAGATAAGACGGCTTGTCTTCTTCAATAGCGTTAATCCGGGGACCACCATGGTTTGGCATCGGGTTTTTATTGACATTGGGTGGTGGTGCGAAATTCAGAGCCTTTGAGTCTACCAGGTCTTGTACCTTCATATGCAGAGCCCTGCATTTTTCTGTGCTGTGGCCAGGTGCGTTTGAATGAAAGGCACACCTAGCATCGGAGTCATAATTCCTTGGTAGACTGTTGGGATCCGGAGGTGCCAACGTTCTTAGCTCAACCAGGTTGAGTTTCAGAAGTTGTGGCAGCAAAGTAGCATATGGCATTGGGATCGGATCGATCACTCTGTTAGCTTGAGATGGCCTCTGTTGGAATGGCCTTTGCTGACTGTTGTTGTTGGTGTTGCTGTTGTTGTAATTCCTTGGAGGATACTGATTTTGCTGATGGTACTGAGGTTGTTGTTGATAGCTTTGCTGAGGAGGTTGATAGACAGGTTGAGGATGAGCTGGAGCAGGGATGGTGATTGCTGCTATGGACCTCTGAGCATATTGGGGCCTACCCCTGTTTGAATGGATGGCATTGGTTTCGCCAGTTCTTCTCGGGCCTGCAAAAGGCTTTCTTGTACTACTGGACGAGCTTGCTCCATTGTCTGAGATCTTTCCCATTTTCAACAAGCTTTCAATTCTTTCCCCAGCTATGACAACATCTGCAAAGCTAGTAGAAGAGAAAGCAGCCAACCTGTCAATATATGTTCCTTGAAGGGTGTTCATGAACATATCTGCCATTTCCCGTTCAGACATAGGTGGTTGAACAGCAGCAGCCAGTTGCCTCCATCTTTGAGCATATTCTCGGAAACTCTCCCTCGAAGACTGTGACATTCCCATCAGGAGAGTCCTGTTGGGTGCCATGTCTAGATTATACTGATACTGTCTGATGAAGGCCTCTGCCAGGTCCTTCCAGCATCTAATTGTTGCTCTTGTCAGATGGGAATACCACTCCCTCGAAGCTCCAGTCAAGCTATCTTCAAAATAGAACATCCACAATTTCTCATCCATTGTATAGGCCTTCAGCCTTCCCAGAAATGATTGTAGATGAGTCCGGGGGCATGAAGTCCCATTATACTTTTCGAAACAAGGAGGCTTGAACTTATGGGGGATCCTGACCCCGTCTACCAAACCCATGTCCATAACGTCGGAGCCCAAAGAGTTTTGAGATTCTAAGGACCTCAACTTCTCCGCTATTTCATCCAATCTTCTATCATAAGCCTCTTCTCCAGCACCCATTACTGTGAATTGGTCTTCTTGAGGGTCTTCTTGTAGTACCCTCCCTGCTGTGGCAGTCCCTTGTATATTGACAGGGATGTTGGCCTCTGGATGGAGATGGGGTCCAAAAACTGGGGGATTGACATGAGGTTGGACCCTCTCGTTGTTACTTGTGCCAGCAGTTCCCACATGGGGCTCCTCTTGATTCCTCCCTTCTACCAAAGCTCTGAGCCTCTCCTAGCTTTGAGCTAAATTGTTCATCACTTCCATGAACTGTGTTATCTGAGTTCTCATCTCCAACCTTTCGTTGGCCATCTGGTTTCTGACCTCCGTAAGGTCCTGCTGCATCTGATCCATCTGAATTCCCGGAAGGTTGTTTCTAGTTGGGTACCTGTGTGGCCTGTTGAGGGGAAATACCCGGCGGCGAGCAATAATTCCTGAGATTCACAACAGAGGTTAGTAATAACAAAACAAAAACCTACAAAACAAACAAAAGGGTTAGTATGCAATGCAGTTATGCTTATTTGCTCTCAAGGTATCCGGTTTGGCCTTCAGTTTTGACCCTTCCAGACCCTTGAAGATGCTGCTGTTGAAGTTGCTTTCGAAGTAAACTAACATGAATATATTACATAAGGTGAAATAATACAATTTGTTCGTTTTACAACACAAGCCCACTAAGGGGTCAAAATACAGTACAAAAAATAAAAGTACATGGAAAGAAAGCAACAACAAACAAATGGTCAAACACCAAGACCAAACTCATCCTCACGAACTTCCTTGAGAAGTGCTTCGGTCACAGGATCAGCCGGACGCTCCGTGAGATTCCTGATGAGGAGATTCCGGGTCGTAACAGCTGCTGTTAGCTTTTTGTGCTGAGTTTGGTCCTTGGACCTCTTCACCCCTGCTTTGATCTTCAGCTCTGATATCTCCCTCTGGGCTGCTGCCAGGGCTTCTTGTTGTTCTTTTGCATTAGCCTCGAATTGCTCCATCTTGTCTTGAACTCTCTTGTCTTCCAGGGTACGAGCCTCGGTGATCCTGACCCACCGGGCTTGACTCTCCTTCAAATACAAGTCTGTCCTTGCTCTTTGGAACTGGGCTTCTTTGCAAGCGTTCTTCAGAATTTGCTCACCAGCCTTAGACTTGTTGATATAATCTCCAGACTTCTCAATCTTAGTCAAGTGTTCCACTCTCAGCTTCTCCAATCTCTCAATCTCCCTCACACCTTCACTCCTCTCCCGGAGGGTCTTCTGCAAGGCCTGGGTTAACTTCTCATTTCTTTCCTTCAAGCTCTCAAACTCCTCCAAACTGATGGTGGCAGGGGGTGGTGCTGAAGATGACTCAGGCATGTCTTCTATGGTGAAGGGCAATCCAGAGAATTGAGCCCTAGCATGGGACCACTCATAATATTGCGCTGATGCCACATTATTACACTTCCCCAGAATGGTGACTCCCTTGGTTTGGACATTATCCCAGGCCCAGGAAGCCTGCCTAACAACAGTCAAACTGATCTTGTTCTCACAATAGAGAGTCTCCACCAGGTCCCCTGCCCTAGGAGTATGGACCAGTGCATAGCCCAGTTGCCTCCTGAACAGCAGAGGGTTGTAATTGATACTTCCCTTAACTCCTATTAAGGGCACATTGGGAAAGCGCCCACAGCTGGTGATTATATCTCTGCCCTTGCTGCTTTGAGTGCACCATCTGATATCTGCTGAAGTTAGGACAGTGAGTCTTTTAGCCCAGTTGCTTTGCTGATGAGGGTTGAGAAATGTATCTGTCCTGGGTAGATGCTTGAGAAGCCAAGTATGAAATAATGGAGCACAAATCCTCACTAATCTTCCCCTCTGTTTCTCATTCCTCTGGTGCACTGAGTAATAGAGATCTCCTAGCAAAGTTGGCACTGGGTTCTTCAGGATGAACAAATGGATTGCATTCTTGCTGATGAATCGAGGCTCATCTGCAAACAACACAATTCCATATACACTTAAGGCCAACAGAGCACAAACAGCTCTCCACTCCCCCAGGGAGGCCTTCAGACTAGCTTGGGAAATCAGGAAGTCAAGATGAAAACCAGGGATCCCAGCTTTAGAGGTCATATGCTGCTCAATCAAAGCAGGTTCCAGGTGCAGAGCTTTTGCCACCTCTCCATTGCTGGGAAAGACCATTTCAGGGTTGAAAGGGATTTTCCTCTTGATAGGCAAACCAACCAAAGATGAGTATTCTTCTAATAGAGGGCCCAACTGGAAGTCTTGAAAGGTGAAGCATCTCAATGGAGGGTCATAAAACTGAATGCAGGTGTGGATCAAACTCCTCTGAGATGGGTCCAGATCCATGACCAAGTCAAGTATATCCCCATAATGCTCCCTGAATAAAGGTATGTGATCTGGAGTGATCAGGGTCTGGATCCTCCTGATGTCTGATAAGTCTGGTTGGAAGAAATGATAGGTGATGTTGCTTTTCTTTGGAGCCATGATGCTGAAGACTGAGTAGGGTGCTGATGAAGATGTTGAGCAGTGGGCCACTGGCTGGCTAGTGCAAGTAACTGAAGTATATGGCTGACAAGCTGAAGCAAGTACTGGTGGAGATAGGTCAATACTGCAGATGGGGTCAAAACCAAAACCAGATGAAGGTGGATACCCTGAAACACAAATAAGCAAATGTTAATATGATGCAATGGTTATGTATGCAAATGATATGCAAGGGTTTGTGACTGAGCTGGATCTGATTAACTGCCTTGGTATAGATCCATGTGTGTTCAAGAATTCCAGATGGAGGTCTAAAAATCCAGTAACCAGGGTGGGGGACTCAAATAAAGAGCCACAAGTCCAAGGTTTTAGAATCACATGAACTGTCCAACATGGAGTATTCTTAACAAAGTCAAAGTAACAGGGTATTCTGAGGTCAAGGTACCTGCAAACCTGTAAACAGCCCAACCCCCTCACAGGTGGTGATCTAGAACAAGGATCCTCAGACTTGGATCAGTTATGAGAAGTGTAAACACTTCTAACCCGGAGGTACAGTGTTTACAATAACCATAAAAATTCCTCCTCTAATTCACCTCAGTTTCTGAAGGTCAATACTAAAAGGTTATCCAGACTTAGCAGGCTTCCCAGATAGCCCTAGCATTGCAGGAAATCTGCAACACAGAGTTCTCAAGAAGAAACCCATATCTGAACCGTGTTTCATATTCCCGCACCAGACCGAAATGGAATGGGAAAGAATATGATTCACTCTAGCCTAGGTGTCACTCAGGTCCCAGGTATAGGACCTTAACTCTCAATGAATCACC
The DNA here is from genome assembly GCA_963966055.1 of Lathyrus aphaca. Taxonomy (NCBI): domain Eukaryota; kingdom Viridiplantae; phylum Streptophyta; class Magnoliopsida; order Fabales; family Fabaceae; genus Lathyrus; species Lathyrus aphaca. Next base: position 232,935,232 of record OZ014524.1, read on the forward strand.
CACCCAACAAAACCAGATCCAGCCAGCAGTAATGACAATATGATATATATACAAATGTAATAAAGAAAGCAGTAAAGCAACTATACATAAAGCAATAAACAAAAATAAATACAAGCACAAACAAGCACATAACACCCCAGTAAACACAAATCAAACAAGCGCTAGGAGGAACCCACAAAAAGAACCAGAAGCCCTGGTTGCAGTATAATATCCCCAGCAGAGTCGCCAAGCTGTCGCTCCCGACAAATGAAAATGGATCATATGAAGGTACAGACGCGAACGGTCGGCGAGAGGGACAATGAGAACACACAGCCGTGAACTCACTGGAGATGAATAGAGTCGCCAGCTAGGCATTTTTATCCCGGAGGAAAGGCAATGCTGCATAGACCTAGAAAGATATGGATAGGACGGTTTGCGAACCAGAGAGACTGAGAAAGGGGGTTGGTTACAACCTGGGAAGGTATTAGCACCCAGATTGTCCGTCGTACTCGACGGGATCCACGCTTAAAAGATTTGTGTTTCAAAGGGGTAGTGTCAGTGCAATCTGTGTATAAAATAGCTGGAAAGAATGTACAGGTGCCAGTGTATAGTGTATAAGTGATGTGAAGTATGAAAGTGTCAGTGTGAGGACAAAAGGTGAAATGCTCATGATAATGAGGCTAAGAGAATAAAGCTGGAAAGAGGGGGAATGTACAGAGACTTTTGTTCGATAACTGTTAAGTTATGCCTACGTATCCTCTCGTGCAATGAGGAAGTCAGAACACCGTAGTTCGACCCAAAGAGACTGAAAGATAAATTGACTTGTGAACTGCTTGCTTGTCAATGCTCAAGTGTATGACCTGTCTGGCTCAGGTGCTGACTGTCTTGCATTAGACGGAAGAAGCGAGTTCTCGTTTGTGAGTGAATGAGATGAGAAAAGAATCCCGGAGGAGACGATTATTGTTTGTTTTTGAGTTTTCAGTCTTTTATTGTTTTTGAAAGTTTGTCATAAGTTAATGAGCTTAAGTCTAAACCAATGGATTTAGTAAACTCATCACATCTTCCCTCTGATTAGGGGTAATGAGAATACCTTAAGTGTGAAGTCAGATTCTCACACTTAATCACCTTTGGGGTAGGATTAAGATCATTAACCTACTTGTGATTATTTAGATGTTTTTATGGTTTTTGTTTAGTGTTAAGTAATGAGGTTAAGCCATAATCAGGGATTAAACAGACCCATTACACCATCCTAAGAGAAGGATAATAGATGAGAATGTTTAAGCTGAGGAACGCTCCCCAACTTAATCCATGATTAGGGATTAAACTCATGACAAAACAAGCCTTTGATTAAGTGGATTTTATTTAATGGTATGATGATGAAGTGAATTTTATGATTTTGTAAGACAACTTGAGGAGGACTTGTCCATTAACACTAGGGTTAGTCCTTCTTAACCAATTAAGGAAGAATTAGAACCCTAATGCAAGGCCCAAGTTACAAGTGTGATGTCTTGATGATTATTAGGTGGATTGATTAAGAGATTTAAACACATTAAGGGTTTAACACTTAGGATTAAAGTCATACACTCCATCCTAAGAGAAGGATGCAGGCATAAGCTTAATCACAAAGCCTTAAAGCCTTTAGGGTTTAGTCCCTGATTATGAGGTGAGAAGAGAAGACACAAAGAGACACAAAGGTAAAACTAAGGGGAGACTAGTCAAAACCCTAATTCATTGTCATGCTTGGTTGTTCCTAAGGTTTGTGTGGTTTGCAAGAACAATCTTCAAAGGAGCCACCAGGAAGCAGATGAACAAGATCAAGAGAAGCAAAGCAACTTGCTTCATTCAAGAAGTCAAGTCACTTGAAGGAAGAAAGTGGGAAGAACAAGAATGAGAAAGCTCAATCTCAAACACATATAGGAATGCAGCAATGTATGCAAGAGAGATGAAAAGAAAAGTTATGAGAAGTGAAGGCAAATTCATTTCTCAAGTTCACTTACCACCTGAAATGTTAGGAAGAAATGCAATGCAATGCAAGATGGGATGAAATGGCATGATGCTAAGCAAAACCAGAAGCATGTTGATGATGATTATGATGTTATGAGGTGCTGCAAACATGAGGCAAGACATGGAGATGTTCATACAAGATCATGGGTGCAAATGATGCAAGTTAGAAGCATGGATGAACATGAAAAGTTATGAAACATACAAGGCAAATGACATGGCAAATATGAGATGCAATGATCAAAGATGCTTTATACATGTCTTAAGATGTCAAATGAAACACAAGCATGCATAAAATGCAAAGACAAGTCATGTTATGCAAGAGAATGCAAGAAGGATGCAAATGAAAGCTCAAATTAGGGTTTAAGGATCAAACATCAAACAAAAACCCAAAACAGAAGCAAACCCTAAGATAAAAAATGGAAAATGCTACCCAAAGAAACCCTAAACCTATAATGAACCACTTCCCAAAGGGGAACTCTCAACTCTTAACCAATCTCAAGATATGAATTTTCTAAGTTATTAGGGTTTTTTAGGGTTCTTAACAAAAGAAATGTCAAACAAATAGAAAATGCAAGATCAAATCATGGCCATTTTACCCTAGAAACTACATGCCAAACACAAAACAATGCAAGAAGAATCAATGTCTCAACCTTCTCCAATAGGCAGAAATGAATTTTTGAACTTAGGATCAAATTAATGCACAAAATATGATTTAATTCAATGAAAAATTCTTAAAATGCATCAAGATCAAAAAAGAAATTTGGTTTGAAGGTTGGACAATGTTTCTAAATGTCTTAGAACATTTCATGAATTTTTTTGTAATTTTTAAATACCTAAAAGTATTTTTAATCAATTAATTCCCATTGACCAATTAAAAATAATCTTTTAAATATTTAAAAATACCTTTTTAATGATAAAAAATAAAATAAAAATATTTTTGGGTCTTAAAAATTAATAAAACTTTTAAGAAAAAGTTTCATAATTTTTAAGACATTTTTGCTATTTTAAATTAAATATGCAAGTTAATTGAAAAGAAAATGAATAAAAATTAAATAAAAGTGAAAGTAATCAGAATGAGAGGCTGAGATGCAATCTGGGGAGGGGACCATTGACTTGGCGCGTGATCTTGTGGTCCAAATTCAAACTTGGTTAAATTAAAATTATGAATTAATTAATCAGGAATTAAATGGATAATCAGGATTAGGGTTTCTAATGGCTCATCTCAGCCTTTCATTCGCGCGCGGGAGAGTCCATCCAAGGGACCAGATTCAAAGCTGCCTAATTAATGATAATTAACCCTAATCACTCTCAGGCTGCCGGAGAAGACTTCCGGTCGTCTTCTCCGGCGAGCAGCTCACCTGAAAACTTCCCAAACCCCTCAAATCGTATCAAAAATGAAAACTAAGAACATAGAAATGATCTCCATCCTCTCACGAATCAAACCCCTCTCTCAAAACACATTTCTTCTTCCTAAACAAGATGAATCGAAGAAAATGGAAACTAGGGCACGCAGGTTTCATAGACAAATTAAACTCTCAAATCAAAGCCATTTTCAAAACCAATGACATCAGGATAATCAGTGAATCACATAGAACAAGTTTGTAACAAGAAAAATGATTTCTGGAAAAAATAATTTCAAGCTACCTGAGATTTGGAGCTTTCACCTGGATGACTTTCTGGCCTCTCCTTTCAGTACAAACCACTCCACTTGATCCCCAGAAGATGTTTGAATGCTCAATGAGAGTTTAAGTTGGCTGGATAGTGAGTTTCGAAAGCTCCTGCTTCAGTTCAGTCAGAAATGGCTATGGTGTTCCAGGCACTTTCAGGTCATTGTGAATGGTTGTTTGTGATCCTGAGGATGAATGGAGGAGGTCTGGAGTGTTTGTTTGTATGTTTGCAAGCTGTGGTGAGAGTTTCGAATGAAACTGCAAAATGAAGTGAGAAATGGCAGTGGGATGTTCTGGCTGTTTTAGGCTTGGGTTCTTGGTGCTTTGTGGTCTATGGAGCAAGGTGAGTTGAATGGTGAAGTTGGCTTGGGTGTTTTTGTGGCTGTGGAGGCAGATTCGAAGACAAATGCAATGTGGTGTGTTTTTGTGAATGTGATGGTGTGTAAGTTTCAGCCTTGCTTAGTACATGGAATGGCTTGCAAAATGATATGTTATTTTAATCCAAGTGGCCAGAAGATGTGACATGGCCTGTGGTGATTGGGATGTTTGCTTTTGCATAAAGGTCAACTTTTGTGTAAGGCAAGTATGGCTTGACTCTAGGCAAGTACAATGGGCATGGGCTGCGCAGCATGATGAGTGTGTGAGGCTAGCTTGATTCAAGGACCAATGCAGCAAGTTGGTGAAGAGAAATGAGTGCTTTTGCAAGTTGTTGCTTTATGGTTCACATGTGAAAATCTTGTTCCAAAAGTCATGAAACATGAGCAATGCCTAGTTCATTCTGAATTTTAGGACTTACATGATGTTTGTGTGCTGGTTTGTAGTGAATTAGAAGTCACATAATGCATTGGTTCATGACTTTGCAAAATTTCCATTTGAGGCATGCCTTGAAAATCAATGATTTTAGCCAACTTTGTCACACCATAACTTTTGATCCAAGAAGAGTTTGATCATGTTCTTGTACTTTTTGAAAAGGGAAAGATGAGATCTACAACTTTCATGACCAAAGTTTTTCCATTTGAAGCATTTTTGGATCAAGAATCATGGCTTGAAAAATGACCTAAAGTGATGCATTCTTGAAAAGTCAACTATGCCCAAAAAGTCAACATTTGCAAAAACCCTAAATTCTTGATTTATATGAACTTCAACCTTCTTCCATGATCAAATAAAGACCATATACACTCAAAGTGATGAAGATCACCCATTGGTTGGGTCATTGGGGGCCTCAGATGCCCTGATTTTACACTGACTTGTCTGAAAAGTCAACCCTTGATCAGATGACTTCCCCATGGAATTTCTTCATGAAAATTGATATGCATACTCCCTATACCATATAGAGACCAATGGAAACAAGAATGACCAGAAAATTTGGGGTTATGGCCTCTGAAACCAAAACCCTAATTTTCAGTCAACTGTGCAGTCTAGCCTGGCTCTGCATCCACTCAAACCCTAGCTCTTGTGACTCCTTTGCATTTTTGACTTTGAGGAGATGGAATATGATATAAGAACACACATGGACCCTTTTGAGCTGATTGGTGGCCTTTGGGGTGGCTCAGGATGCCTTGGGATTGCTCAGATCACAAACCCTAGGTGCAGATGCCTTAGAAACTATGCAGTGAATCAAAAATGAGATGTGAGATGATATGATTGTGTTTATGCATATGAGGATGATCACAAGCCATGGTGTGAAATGGGTGAGGGCAAATTTGGGGTGTTTACACTAGCTGCTTTCGTCCAACCCCCGATGTCAGAAAGGGAGATGGAAGACATGTTCATGAACACTCTCCAAGGTACTTATATTAACAAATTGGCTGCATTTTCTTCTACAAGCTTTGCAGACGTGGTGATAGCCGAGGAAAGAATTGAGAGCTTACTGAAGATGGGAAAGATATCTGACAATGGTGCCAGTTCAAGCAGTGCAAGGAAGCCATTTGCAGGGCCCCGCAGATCCGGTGAAACAAACTCTGTACATATGGGAAGAGGGAGACCCCAATATCTGCCAAGATCAGTTGCCGCCGTCACTATTCCTACTCCACCTCCTCAATATACTCAACAACCACAACACATTCCTCAACAGCCACAGTTTCCTCAACAGAGATCCTACAACAACAATAACAACAATCAACAACAACGCCCTTTCCAGCAGCGACCATCTCAGATCAATAGGGTGATTGACCCTATTCCAATGCCATATGCCACATTGCTGCCACAACTCCTAAAGCTTAATCTTGTCGAGTTAAGGACATTGGCTCCACCCGATCCTCAGAACCTTCCGAGAAATTACGACGTCAACGCCAGGTGTGCTTTTCATTCTAATGTACCTGTTCATTCCACAGAAAAGTGAAGGGCTCTGCATATGAAGGTCCAGGATCTGGTAGATTCAAAGGCCCTGAACTTTGCACCACCTCCCAATGTCACGAAGAATCCTATGCCCAGCCATGGTGGGCCAAGGATTAATGCTATAGAGGAGGACTCACCCATATTTTCATTTGAAGATACTGCAAGTATTCAGACACCTCTGACAGAGGTTAAAGCTCAGCTTTTGAAATGCCAAGTGTTTCCAGGTTGTGAGGCATGTTGTGAATCTTGCAAGGTTTCCGAGAATGGGTGTGCAAGCTTGAGGAATGGCATCAATGGCCTGATCAAAGAAGGCATTCTGCAAATAACCACAACTGCTTCTACAACACCAACAACTCCTTTTTCAACAACAAGTATTTCTCCTACAACTGCAAAGACAATTTTTCCTACAGACTCGTCTACAAAATCAGCAACCACTTCTTCCATCACTTCAACAAACAACAGTTCATTTGCATCCACTTCTACAACTTCAGTAACCACCAACAATGACGTCTCCACTGTCACTATCTATTATGACCCTACAACGGTCCCAAGCTCTAGCAACTTTCAACAACAATCTCAGCAACAGTTTCAGCAACAACCAAGCTTCAATTCATCACCACCAACATCCACCAGAAGTCCTGTCACCATCTTCTACGATCCACATACAATAACGGTTCCAACCTCTGCTGCAGTTAGCCCAGTCACCATCACGGTGCCAGGGCCTATTCCATATGACAAAGACAATGATGTACCATGGCACTATGGTGCAGACCTTTACTGCAACGTTGAAAAATTCCTTCTGGATTCTTCATTTCCTACCTCCCAAGTGGATAATGTCGGGGGAGGCGGAGGCTTCACCCGAAGCGGACGCCTCTTTGCGTCACAAGCTCCAAGAACTAGTACTGAGGCAGAGGCTGCTGCCAAAGCTAAAGGGAAAAGTGTGGCACCTGAAGAACATGTACCAAAAGAGACTCATAAATCACCCTTTGATCAGGATAGGGATGAATTTATGAGGATAATTAAAAGGAGTGACTACAAGGTTGTGGATCAGCTCAACCAGACTCCTTCTAAGATCTCCATCTTATCCCTGCTGTTGTGTTCCGAAGCTCATCGGGATGCACTACTACAAGTCTTGCATGCTGCCTACGTGCCAGAGGAGATCACAGTGAATCAGCTTGAGACAGTGGTGTCTAATGTCAATACAAGCCATGGGCTAGGTTTCACCAATCCTGACTTAACAACAGAAGGACGTCACCACAACAAAGCTTTACACATCACTTTGGAGTGTAAAGGGGCTGTGCTCTCTCATGTTCTTGTTGACACTGGGTCTTCACTCAATGTCTTGCCAAAGAAAGCCCTTGTCAATCTCGGATATGACTGAATAGCTCTCCGACCAAGCAATCTGGTGGTCAGGGCTTTTGATGGCTCTAAGAGATCTGTTCTTGGAGAGGTGGAGCTGCCTGTGATAATCGGTCCGCAGTTCTTTCAGACTACTTTCTATGTGATGGAAATTTAGCCGGCCTACATTTGTTTGTTGGGTCGACCATGGATTCACGCCACTGGCACAATTACATCGACCCTTCACCAGAAATTGAAATATGAGTGGGAAGGACAGATTATCACCATCTGTGGTGAAGAGGACATCTTTGTTAGCCATCTGGCTACATACAAATACATTGAGATGGATGGTGAAATCCATGAAACCATGAGCCAGGGGTTCGAGGCTCTGAATGTCAATGAGGCGACGACTGAAGTATTTACTGCATCCCAGGAGGATAGGATGGGTACTTCAATTGTCTCCTATCAGCAAGTCCAGAAGGTTGTTGAAGATGGAAATGCCCAAGGCTGGGGCAAGTTGTTGCCGATAGAGAAGAAGGAGGACAGATTCGGTTTGGGTTACAAACCATTCCGACAAGATCAATCAGAGGCTGCTAAGGAGCACAAGTTCATCAGTGGGGGGATGCTCACCCCAGATGCTGTCAACAACATGGAAGACGAGGCTGAAAGCGACCTCAATTTGGAGAGCTGGATTCGTCCAAGGATCCCGGGTCACCAAGTCCTTAACTGGTCTTCCCAAGAAATTATAAGGGTTACTCCTGCAGAGTAATTATTATTTCCTGCTTTTTTCAGCATGCATCAAGTCCTGCATCTTGCCCAAGGTGTCAGGACTCATTTTGTAATAGGTCCATATTATAATTTTGTGCAAATGGATTATCAATGAATATCGGACATCTTTTGCAAACAAGTCTCTTTTTCGCTCATTGTCTTTTCATTTTTCACTTTTGTACAAAACAATAAAATGACAATGTTTTCAAAATAAATAACTTCATTTTTTCTGAACAAGATTAAAATTGATCACTAAAAACGAACCAATCTCAAACCTTGCAGAGATAATCCTCCAGATTGCATCGACAACGACACCGCTACGACCTTGTATGACTTTGACAATCCAATTAATCAAGCCGATGAAGGGGTTGAAGAAGACTATGAGTTACCTGAAGAGTTAGCCAGGTTGTTGAGGCAAGAAGAGAAAGTAATCACTCCTTATCAGGAGGAGGTTGAAACAATTAATCTTGGTACGGAGGAGGATTTGAAGGAAGTAAAGATTGGGGCCGGTCTATAAGTCTCAGTAAAAGAACAGCTTATCAACATGCTTCGGGAATACGTCGACGTCTTTGCTTGGTCCTATCAGGACATGCCAGGTCTTGATACAAATATTGTTATGCACAAGCTGCCATTAAAGGAAGATTGCCCTCCAGTGAAGCAGAAGCTATGTCGTACTCGTCCATATATGGCCATGAAGATTAAGGAAGAGGTACAAAAACAGTGGGACGCCGGTTTCCTTGCTGTAACTAGTTACCCGCCGTGGGTCGCTAACATTGTACCAGTGCCTAAGAAGGATGGAAAAGTACGTATGTGTGTGGATTACCGGGATCTGAACAGAGCTAGCCCGAAGGATGATTTCCCATTACCTCACATTGATGTATTGGTCGACAACACAACTTAGTTCTCAGTGTTTTCCTTCATGGATGGCTTTTCTGGGTATAATCAGATTAAGATGTCACCGAAGACATGGAGAAAACAACCTTCATCACACCTTGGGGCACATTTTGATACAAGGTAATGCCATTTGGACTGAATAATACCGGTGCAACTTATCAACGGGCTATGGTAACATTCTTCCATGACATGATCCACAAAGAAATTGAATGCTACGTGGAAGACATGATTGCCAAGTCCATTACTGAAGAAGACCATATGGTGAATCTGCTGAAGTTGTTTAAGCGTCTAAGAAATTATCAGCTGAAGCTAAACCCCAACAAATGCACATTCGGGGTACGTTCTGGTAAGTTGCTGGGATTTATCGTAAGTGAAAAGGGAATTGAAGTTGATCTTGACAAAGTCAAAGCCATTCAGGAGATGCCTGCACCTAGGACTGAAAAGAAAGTTCGAGGGTTCCTAGGTAGATTGAATTACATATCGAGGTTCATATCCCATCCTACTGCAACCTGTGAGCCCTTGTTCAAATTGTTAAGAAAGGAACAAACGGTCAGGTGGAATGAAGATTGTCAGAAGGCTTTTGACAAGATCAAGGAGTACCTGCAAGAACCTCCGATTCTTATGCCTCCAGTTGAAGGAAGACCTCTAATAATGTACCTGACAATATTAGAAGGATCAATGGGGTGTGTGTTGGGCCAGCATGACGAGTCTGGTCGAAAAGAGTATGCAATATACTACCTGAGCAAAAAGTTTACCGACTGTGAACAACGTTATTCACTGCTCGAGAAAACTTGTTGTGCTTTAGCATGGGCTGCTCGCCGACTAAGACAGTATATGCTTACTCACACTACCTTATTAATCTCAAAAATGGACCCCGTCAAGTACATATTTGAGAAGCCAGCACTTACCGGAAGGGTTGCAAGATGGCAAATGATTCTGACAGAGTATGACATTCAGTACACATCTCAAAAGGCCATCAAGGGTAGTGTACTATCTGACTATCTGGCTGAGAAATCCATTGATGATTACCAGCCGATGAGATTTGACTTCCCTGATGAAGACATCATGTACCTAAAAGTAAAAGATCATGAAGAGCCTATTCACACGGAAGGTCCTGAACCAGAAGAAGAGTGGACAATGATGTTTGATGGGGCTGTCAATATGAATGGTCGTGGAGTTGGTGCAATGCTCATTACACCTAAAGAAGTTCATATGCCTTTCTCAGAAAAACTCACCTTTGCCTGCACTAACAACGAAGCTGAATATGAAGCCTGTATCATGGGTCTTGAGGAAGCCATTGACCTTAGGATCAAGACATTGAATGTATTCGGAGATTCAAATTTGGTAATCAATCAGTCCAACAGCAAATGGTACACTCACCAAGAGCACCTGATCCCATACCGTGACTACACGAGGAGATTATTGACTTTCTTCACAACAGTCAAACTTGAGTACATCCCTCGAGACAAAAATCAGTTCGTAGATGCTTTAGCTACCATTTCCTCCATAATCAAGGCTCAAATTTCCAATTACGTGCCTCAGATTTTTGTATCCAGACTAGACCGACAACATACGTATTCTCCGTGTACATTACTACAGATGACAAGCCTTGGTTCCATGACATCAAATACTTCTTGGAGGATCAAACATACCCACCTGGGTCATCATCCAATGATAAGAAGACATTAAGAAGGCTGGCCGGTAGTTTCTTCCTTAATGCTGATGGTTCATTATAAGCGAAACTTTGACATGATACTACTCAGATGTGTTGATAAGAAAGAAGCAGACTTGCTGATGCACGAGGTGCATGAAGGATCTTTCGGTACCCATGCTAGGAGGCATGCAATGGCTAAGAAATTATTATGATCAGGTTACTACTGGATCACAATGGATGCAGATTGTTATACCTATGCCAGAAAGTGCCACAAATGCCAGATCTATGCAGACAAAGTGCATGTGCCTCCGAATCCTTTGAACGTGATATCTTCACCTTGGCCCTTTGCCATGTGGGGCATTGACATGATTGGAAAGATCAAACCGACTACTTCAAATGGCCACAGATTCATCCTGGTAGCCATTGATTACTTTACCAAGTGGGTTGAAGCAGCTTCGTATGCAAACGTCACCAGGCAAGTGGTAGCCATATTTATGAAAAGAGACATCATCTGTCGATATGGAGTTCCCGAGCGAATCATTACTGACAATGGTTCCAATTTGAACAACAAAATGATGGCAGGACTGTGCCGGGACTTCAAAATCCAACATCACAACTCTTCTCCTTACAGGCCAAAGATGAATGGCGTTGTTGAGGCAGCTAACAAAAACATCATGAAGATTGTGCAAAAGATGGTGGTTACTTACAAAGACTGGCATGAGATGCTACCATTTGCCTTGCATGGGTATCGAACCTCAATCAGAATGTCTACTGGGGCAACACCTTATCAGCTTGTGTATGATATGGAGGCTGTCCTACCTGTTGAAGTTGAACTACCCTCTTTACAGGTAATGATGGATGTGAAGTTGGATGAAGCAGAATGGGTCTGATCTCGGTACAATCAACTGAATCTGATCGAAGAAAAGAGATTAGCTGCTATCTATCATGGGCAGTTATATCAGAAAAGGATGAAGAAAGCCTTTGATCAGAAAATCAGGCTTCGGGAATACCAAGTAGGAGATCTTGTGCTGAAAAGACTCCTTCCTCCTCATACAGACCACATGGGTAAGTCGACTCCAAACTACGATGGCCCATTCATAGTAAAAAAGGTTTTCTCTGGTGGAGCACTGATGCTCACTACTATGGATGGTGAATATTTCTTATCCCTTGTGAATTCAAATGTAGTTAAAAAATACTTCGCATAAAATGACCCGTTGGACATAAAAACAGAATGTGAGTCCAGGAAAAAATAGGGCATCCCGGCGAGTCAAAAACATAATAAAGGACTCGGGAAAAAATAAGGGAAAAATTGAAAAAAAAAATGTACACCCGCTGAGTTGAAAAGCCACATTTGACAGCTTAGGCAAAAATGGGCATCCCGGTGGATTGAAAACCCGAAAGGGCGATCCACACAAAATCAGGGAATAAGCGAACAACTGCATTCTGAATTAGTTTGTATCACTCACAACACGACAAACTTCGAAAGGATAAAGCATCAGTCAGAATAAGCCTTCTTCAGAAAGCAAGATGAGAAGAACGTCAAGGTCATACAGGTCATAGCAAAGGAAGCTCACCGGAGCGTCGTCAACATTGCCAACACTTTTACTTTTCTCAATTTATTGCAATCTCCTCATTTCAGGGGATTTGTTTCTTTGAATGTATTTTCCAATTCAGGGCACCCAGATTAATAAAATCAGAGTTTGCAGTCACACCTCGTTTTGTAAATTTTTGTTTTGTTTGCAAAATGTCCAATATTCATGATACAGTACTTGCATAAAGCAAATGAGCCATTTTTAATAAATGCGTGCAGAAAATAAATTTACTTGCAGGAAAGCCTAACTCCTTGTCGCTCCCACCAAAATGACACATAGGGTCAAGAGGGGTATGGGCTCATGGCTAGCCAAGGACAAGTGGGGTGTCCTGCGTAGCAAGAAGTGTGGAGAGCCCTAGGATCAATTCTGAAGTCAGCAAGCAAGTGGATTAGGGTTTGAGTGAGGTTTTGCAACTTGCTTCATCTTTGCCCCTTTTGAAGTTTCTTGCCCCACAAGTCACAAAAATGAGCAAACTCTTGGTGAATTCTGATCTTTAGACATTGGTTCATGTTTGTATGAAGTTTAGAAGTCCATTTGATAGCACAATTTGTCTTGGCAAGGGATTTTGCAACTTTGCCTCTTTGGTGCATAACTTGAAATTATGTGATTTTGGCCAACTTTGACAAGCCATAACTTTTGATCCAAAATGAATTAGAATGAGTTCTTGTACTTTTTGAAAAGGGAATGATCCATTCTACAACTTTCATGACCAAAGTTTTCCCATTTGAAGCATTTTTGAATCAAAAAGCAAGGGTTGAAAAAGTTTCCCAAAATGGCAAGTTTCCATTACAAGTCATTTTCCCAAAAAGTCAACTTTGCAAATGGCTTGAAATTCTTCAATTTTGTGAACTTCCAACATCTTATATGATCAAATAAAGATCATACACAATCAAAATGATGAAGAACACCTTTGGTTGGGTCATTGGGGGCCTCAGATGCCCTGATTTTACACTGACTTGCTCAGAAAGTCAACTCTTGATCAGATGACTTCCCCATGGAATTTCTTCATGAAAATTGATATGCATGATCCCTATACCCTATAGAGACCAATAGAAACAAGAATGACCAAAAAATTTGGGGTTATGGCCTTTGAAACCAAAACCCTAATTCTAGGTCATCTGTGCAGTCAAACCTGGCTCTGCTTCCATGCCATTCCCAGTTCTTGTGATTTTTTGACTTTCTTGACTTTGTGGGGATATAATATGATGCTTGAACATACATGGACCCATTTGAAGTGATTGATGACCTTTGGAGTGGCTCAACTGGCTCTGGGATTGCTCAGATCACAAACCCTAGATGCAGATGACTTTGAATCTATGCAGTGAATCAAAAATGCAATATGAGATGCTATGATTGAACTTATGCATATGAAGAGATCACAAGCCAGGGTGTGAATGGGTGAGGGCAAATTTGGGGTGTTTACAGCTGCCCCTATTCAAACATGAGTTAGCTGTGCAGGATGTAAGCAACGGCTTAGCAGGCAAACAAGATAACTTGTGGTTGAATACCAAAGACAGTCCAAAATTTGCACTCACAGACTGAAGAAGAAAAGGGATATAGATTGTAAAAGAAAATAAAGCATATTTATAAAGTGTGGGCGACGGAGGACGACCGTCGAGCAGAGGACGACTGCTGGGGGAAGAGCAATGACGGGGACGGCCGACATGCTGGGGATGATGCGGGAAATACAGCAGAGACGGGGACGGCCGACTAGCTGGGGATATGAGAGATTATGATGGGGACGGACATCATGTAAAGCTATAAGATTCTCTGGGGGATTAGTAAAAATGATGGGGACGGCCATCAGGTTCATAAAGTAATGTAATCAACGATGGGGACGGCCATCGGGCTAAACTGATGAAGGACGATCATCAGGAAAAGGAAAAGGGACCACGACGGGGACGGCCATCGGGTTAAAGAATGAATGAAATAATGATGAGGGACGGTCATCAAAGGTGAAGGACGATCACCTAGCAGGGGACGGCTGCTCTGTTGGGGATAAGATGAGGGACGGTCATCTAATGGTGAAGGACGATCACTTGGCAGGGTACGGCTGCCGAAAATATCGCGACATAGGACGAATGCCGGATAAAAGGTCGACGATGAGCATGATGAAGGACGATCATCAAGAGGTGAAGGACGATCACCTAGCAGGGGACGGCTGCTCTCAAGGTTTATCATGACATAGGGCGAATGCCAGATAACAAGATCAACGATGGGGACGGCCATCGGATGAGCATGATGAAGGACGATCATCAAGAGGTGAAGGACGATCACCTAGCAGGGGACGGCTGCTCTCAAGGCTTATCATGACATAGGACGAATGTCAGATAACAAGATCAACGATGGGGACGACCATCGGATAAAATGATGAAGGACGATCATCAAGAGGTGAAGGACGATCACCTAGCAGGGGACGGCTGCTAAATATCACGACATAGGACGAATGCCGGATAGAAAAGGGGTTCTAATGAAATGGAGACTCCGCTGGGTAAAGGATGAGGGACGGTCATCCAAAGGTGAAGGACGATCACCTGACAGGGTACGGCTGCCGAAAGGTATCACGACATAGGACGAATGTCGGATAGAAAAAAGGTTGTTTTGTTGGCGACCTACTGGGGAATAGTAAACACGGACGAGTGTTTACATCCAAGAAATAAAAGGTATAAGTGTTTTGACGTTGTGTATAGATTAAAGATGTAGACGAGCATCCCTAAGACTACGATACGGACGAGTATCGGGTAGAAACAAATACTGACATGTGTTCAGAGATGATGATACGGACGAGTATCAACTGGTTAACAAAGAACACGGACGAGTGTTGAATCCGAAGGGACTCTTCTGGGGAATATTAGACACAGACGAGTGTCTAATTCAAGAAGACATAAGTGTTTGACACGGTGTATAGATTAAAGATGTGGACGAGCATCCTTAAGACTACGATACGGACGAGTATCAGGTAGAAACAAACGCTTGACGCATGTTCTGAGATGATGATACGGACGAGTATCAACTGGTTAATAGGGAACACGGACGAGTGTTGAATCTGAGGGGATTTGAGTGATATATACAAGATACGGACGGGTACCTGTATAAGTATGAGTGTTGTACAGGAGAGTTAAACTTGTTGGGGAGAGTGACACGGACGAGTGTCAAAAGAGGAAAGTATAATATAACAAGTGCATGGTTTACAAAATGTTTAGGCAACTGTGTTGGGGAAAGCGACACGAACGGGTGTCAAGGAATTGTGTATGTATGTATCTATGAGTGCAAAGAGGACACTTTGGCTTTTTGCTGGGGATATGACACGGACGAGTGTCGGGGAATTTTCTGTATATCTTGATGGATTGTCGGTATTTACAAGTGTTTTGATTCAGATCATGGCTTACGATTATGCAATATGTTTGATTTTTTCCGTAATGCTCCGTATTAGACGGAATGCTACGCTCTGTGGGAAATATGATGCGAATGCTATGATTATGCAAAGATACCGACCCGGGATTCGGATCCCGTTGCTGCGAAGATCTCAGGTTGATCTGCTTGAAGTGAACATCCCAGCTGGGGGCGAGATCATTGGTAGATCTGGCATATGGGACTCTTCTCGGTGATATAGGTCATTGATAGACCTATCTTTGGTAATGAGGGACCCAGTCGGGTTTTGTAGAAGCTTTCTTCACTCTGTTGTGAGTTCTTCGCGCGTTGCTCTTCTGGATAGAGGCTTGAAACTCTGTGGGGAGATGGTTCCCGGTTTTTGTACTCGGCTGGGGAGGAATAATGAATGGCAACTCAGTTGGGGAGATGATGGGCTAAAGACGTGTCTAATTATGTGTCTAGCGGTATCTTAATTGCAAGTGCACAGCCTATCGAAGTAATATTTAAGATTATCGATCCACAGGGACTCTATGGTTACTTAGTGCTAGATGAACTTCTAGTTTAGCTAAGGTGAAGGGTTGTCACGATTTTTTGTTGTTTTTAAAATAATAAAGGCGAGAATTAAATTTAAGTTTTAATAAAATAATACTAAGGCGGTCGGTATGTAATTATGCTAACTTAGGCGGGTCGATCTAACCTAGGCTTATAAAGGTGTTCATTTAATCTATTCTGTAGAGGTTACCAGTTTAAATACCCTCAACTCACACTCTCGTGGTCTTATCTCAGATCTTACCCCTAAAGCCCTATGCCTGCTCTCGCTAGCCCATAAGTGTTTAGAGATAATTTTTGGAAACTTAGTAATTCTAATTTATTTTAAAGCGCTCTCGCTGTGTTTAATTTAAATGCCTAACTTTAGCTATCTGGTTAAAATCTCACACTCTCGTGGTCTTGACCTAACCTAATACTCTTTCCTTACTCTCGTAACGAAAAGGTCGATTTTAAATAAAAAGTATCAGCCAGAATGTTAAGCTATTAATTATTTTAAGCCTATGGTTAATTTTACCGATTAAGTTTGTTTTAACTACATACCGCCCTAAGATAATTAGCTACTCATTTTTGTTGAACTAGACAGAGGCAGAGAAGCAATAAACAAAATATTCATGGCAGAAAAATAAATAAATAACATAAATATTAAATTGCAAATAATATAAACCTGGTTAACAATAAAATGGCAGACTCCTTCTTCCACAGACCGGAAAGCTCGGAGTATTTGGCGGAATCGAAAATAAAATAATAATTCTGAAGGTTTTGAAACAAGTAAATTTTATAACAATTTCCTGATGTTGGAAATTGTTATAGGTTGGGTTTGGATACAATAAAAATAGAACAATGAAAATAATGCTGAAATAAAAAGGGTGTAAAATAATTCGGCAGAGCTTCCGCAAGAAATTGATAAAAAAATGCTCTGTGCATTGTTCATAAAATTTAAGCTATTTATAGAACATTTAATGGGCTTGTGGTTGGACTTGTTGCATGGGCCTCGTAGGAGCAGTTGAGAGAATACAGGAATGTGGCTACAGGAGGGTGGCTGGAAAATAGGCAGATCATGTGCACGTAGCTTTTTGACAAAGTCTGGGTCAAATAACCTATTTTTCCCTTGTCACGGTCGTGACAAGAGCATCACGTTCGTGTCCCTTGAATTTTAAGTGTCACGGTCGTGACAAGGTCATCACGGTCGTGATTGCTTCTTTTGGGGTGTCACGGTCGTGACAACTAGGTGACGACCGTGAGTGCAACAAATTATGCAGGTTTTGCAGGTTTCTTCATTTCTTCATCTTTTTATGGTTGTTTTTGTTCCTTTTGCTCTTGGTTCATGATTTAGCTCTATATATGATGTACCTGCAAAATGGTAAGAAAAACTCGAGGAATCGGGTGTTAAAACGATGATTATGCGATAAAACGGTAATGAAACTTAGCAATATAATCGATACATTTTCTCGTTATCAAACTTCCCCAAACTTAAACCTTTGCTTGTCCTCAAGCAAATAGTCGGTTGAAAATCGTCGGACAAGTTTTTTATCGACGCATACACATAACAAACCGTACGAGGGATCGTTTTGTCGGATAAACCGGTAATGATAAAACACTAACGATACACTAATGACACAAGCAACAAGCTAAGTCGTTGACTTCCTGTTAAACGAAACAATCGGTAATTTCTTTACGATTTCACCTAGAGTTTTTCGATCTTATTTCGCCCGGTTTCATTCTAGCGCAATCACATTAAGCCCTTTGCCTTAGCACGCACGTAGTGGAGTAGCCGGTTAGCGACTTTGATCCTTTTTAAGCACGGGGTCTGGTACACGAGTGCGGTAACCCTACATATATTATCCGATTTGGAGGTTGTGGGGGATCGAGCCGTAGCACGCCCTACCAAGTTCAGAACCAGTACCTCTGAACCAACCTGCAATGGACTCCTTCTCATATTTCTCGTTTCTTATATGCGACCGTGTACTTTGGTGCAATTTCTTTTCATTTGCGTCGAGATATGAAGGATCATTATAGATTAGGCATCAAACGCTTATATTCATCGGCTCCCCACGTGGTTTGTGTTCAGACGGTGCTGACTGCTAGTATAAACTACTAGGGGTTACTTTTGAACTGAAACTTAAGGTGTACTCGTAACGATAATCGGAATGGAATCGCTTAAGTGGGAAGTCAAAGGTGTCAAGATTGTATTGGTCTTGTTGAATCGTTCTCATCTTCCTAATTACGATAGGTAAGTCGGGTAATGCGAATAATTAAAGATTTTTTTCCTGGTATGGCTAAATAAACGGGGAAAGTTCGAAACTAAAGAAAATAGCACAAAGATTTGCTCGTTTCATTAACTTACGAAAAGAAATACAACGGAATGGAAAAATGCGAAAAGGGAAAATGCGGAAAATGGAAGGTACCTCTCCCACACTATATCAGACATTGTCCTCAATGTTGTGATATAAAAGCGGTAAAAGTACAATACAAACTATGAAAATGAAAAACAAACATAAGCAAAAACTAAAACTAAGGCTGCTGAGGACCGCGGGCTCGGCTTCTGGTGCGGGAGCGTCTTGTAGGAGTCGCTTCAGGATCAGAACCGGTACCGGTAACAACAGTGATGTCAATGCGTAAGGCCTCTAGCTCGCTGAAAATTTCTCCGAGCTTCTCATTAGTAGCTGTCTGGTTGGTTGCAATAGTGCGGAGTAAATAATCATGCTGCTCCTTCTGCCTTCGCTCCAGTGCGGCGTTCATCTGGTTCTGCTGATGAATCGCACGGAGGACGTCCTCAAAAGTGAATTCCTGTGCAGGAGGCTGTCGGGTAGATGACTCGGGAATATCCTGGACAGGCTCAGCTGCATCCATGGCATCCTGCATCTCATCCGCTAGAGGATCGGCCTGATCATCATGAATGGGGGCGTGGCCGGCAGCATCTGGTAAAACAAAGAGCCAGTTGGCTCGGCTGGACGGGTCAATGCGGTCACGGGACGGCAGAATGATGTGGTGATAAACAGTGCCATGGACAACAGGGCTATACCTGCCATCCTCTCTCTGCGCAATCAAGTGAGCGGACCTGCAATAGTTCTTGGTGAGGAATTCTGCGGCTATGCGAGGCAAATTGGTGACCAAGTCACCAAGCCCTAACTGAATGGCGAGGGTGGTGACAATGCCGCCTATGAAAAATGGGGTGGAGCCTCTTTGCGCAATGGCCTGGATTTGAGAAAGCATGAACGGGGCAGCGTTGATTGGCTCGTCATTTAGAGCGCAGTGCAAGAACAAAAGCTCCTTGGAGTTGAGCTTATTGTTACTCTCTCGTGCAAAGATGG
Organism: Lathyrus aphaca; assembly: GCA_963966055.1. Lineage (NCBI taxonomy): Eukaryota > Viridiplantae > Streptophyta > Magnoliopsida > Fabales > Fabaceae > Lathyrus > Lathyrus aphaca. The sequence goes on from OZ014524.1 coordinate 232,954,697, forward strand.
TGTTGCAAATGACTCGGTGAAAATATCTGATTGCCGGGTTGTGGATGTGTGTAGCATTAAGGCTCTGAAAGGCTGAGGCACGGGTGTTGGTTATGTCGTTCCATAAAGTGAAAGCGGTTTCACTAAAATTATCCGGCACGCGGAGGTGAGCTTCATTCCCGTGAGCGAAGCCTAGAAACTCGGCTATCCTTGTTTGCGAAAGTTCGAACTCCCGGCCAAACAATCTGAATTTAGCAACGCCGGTAAGTTGACTCTGATAACCGGTACCGCTGATGTAATGGAACGAGCTTAGGAATTCCAGTGTCAGAAACTCGAATGTGGGCTGAGGCTGACTGCATAGAACCCACAAACTAACCTTCTTAAGTAGGTTCTTGACACTGTTGAGCATTCCCAACTCTCTCAAACATTCAGTGTCGATATAACGCGTAGGTTGCACACCGCGGTTCTGGAATCAGATGAATCTTTCTCTCTGGTTTTCTCCATTCTCACCCTCTCTAAATTGTATAGCATCCATTGCATGCAAGAACTAGAGTGAGAGATGAGGATTTTGGATTTTGTGAAAAAGTGATAAAATGAGAGAAATAATGGTTCGGATAAATATTGGAAGGTGAGAATGTGATAGGTGTGGTGATAATGGAGAGGTTAATGAGTTTTAATTTGGTAATGGGAGGTTACGGAAGTTGGGGGAGATAATGGGTGGTTTTGAAAGTTATGGAGGAAGAAGAAGAAGAGGTTTCGAAAAGAAACAGTTCTGTTTCTTACGAATCCTATATTTAGGGTTGTCATGGTCGTGACAAGGAGATGACGGTCGTGACACGCTAAATTAGCACGTCACGATCGTTAGGGGGGTGTGACGACCGTGAGAGTTGATTTCGTTGAATAATTTCCAGAAACATTATCTCTCATGCTTCATATACTTTATATTATAATTTTTGATCACTTCTCACTCAATATTTAATATAAACACCAAATAATAAATAATTTCAACATAGTACTTGTATATTTGCATGACACGAGAGATTTTATAAAATACGAATCAATTCAAGCATAACAGTATATAGAATGAAAACATATAAATTAATTAAAATGGAAAAATTTGTAAACTAGAAGTGCATTGCATATGGTAATTGAAATGAAATTACATTAATGAAAATACGGTATGAAATTGTTTGCGAAAAGTAAAACTAACTAGAAACAAAAACAATAAATAAAATAAACTAGATCACTTATAGCATTTTCAAAAGTGTTTCTTCAAATCTTCGATTGCGGAGTTCAAGTGATAGAATTGTTCACAGGTTATGTCAGTCAAACCTATAATGTCCAATCGCATGCTCTTAATTTCATCCTTAAATGTATTTATATCAGTTTGGTAAGCTTCAAGAGTGTTCATGATATTCTGTAAGTTGTTAGCATAATCTCCTTGATTCACTTCAGGGGTTTCAATAACTTCTTCAGCGTGGTCAATGTCATGGTAACCAGGAGGTGTCTCAGGGTCAATTTCGACATCGGTCATTATATCATCTTTTATCTTGTAAGACTGAGGTGTTTCAGGAGTAGATGGATAATCAGGTGGGGTTAACTCATAAAGCCAGTTATCCTTATTGTGAACACTTACTCTAGCATGGTTTGGTAGTGTGAACAGGGTTACTACCTCATTCCGGATTAGGTACTCGAAAGGTGGATGTCCTAAATTCCTTATGATATGGCGATTAAAGCAAAAGTTAAGATTCATAGGACGGATGGTACCTAAACGGTTGCACCTGTGCAATTGGTACCTAAGTCCTAAGGCATCAGCAATCATGGTTACAAGACCTCCTACTAATATAGGTAATTCAGGTTCTTCTTGGATTCGGGTGAAGGTTTGCATCATGAAAGGCACACCATTGACAGGCTGTCCATTAGTGAAACATGACATAATGAATATCTCATCTTTAGAGACTCCGGTAATGTTTTCTTCTTTTCCAAAGAAGGTGTGGGCAAGGATCTTATGGAAGTAACGGAGAGCTGGGTTATGGATCTCATCATTGTTCATGCTATTTGGTTCAGGGTGGTAGTTTCCGGTTAATGTTCCCCAAAAGAAATCTAGCTCAATGTCCATCAATTCTACCTGTGTGGTAGTAAAAGCAAAGGGTCCACTAGGGAATCCTAATAAGTCAGCTAGTTCTTTATGGTTAAAGTCGTATTCTATTCCAAATAGGCGGAAACTGATAAATCCTTTCCTGAATCCAAAACCGCGCTCAGGTAGGTAAACTAAGGAGCTAAGGAACTCAAGGGTGAGCTCGCGGTAAGTCACAAACTTATGTTGAATCAGTGCATTCTCCCATCCAAGTCGGTTAAACAAGTACAGGATGCTATCATGTATACCTAGGGTTTCCATAGTCAGATCATCCGGATACAGGGTCAAATCCATTTGCCCCTGTGATAACTCTTCAAACTTCATTCTTTGGTTTCTACCTCTAAATTTGGTTTCCATATGGTTTATCGGTTGGTTAGCCATGGTTAGTGCAAATATGGAGGAAACAAATCAGGGGGAGAAGGAAAATGGAAAAGACTTTTAGAAAATCTGTAAAAGTGATTTAAGATTAAAATAAAGAAAAATAATAAAATAAAATGCATAAATTAAAGGCAATAATAATAAGATTGAAATAAAACTAAAAATGACAAAACAATTAAATGAAGAATAAAACGATAAATGACAAAAATAATAGAATGATAAAAATGATTTAAATGATTAAATGAGTAAATGGGTTGCCTCCCACTAAGCGCTGTTTTTATCGTCAAAAGCCTGACGTAATGCTTAGGTGTAGATTAATCAGGGGAATTAGTGGATAACTCTAAAAGCCTTAGATTATTTGCATAATCTCTATTTTCAACTTTATGATAATGTTTTAAACGTTGTCCGTTTATTATGAATGGTTCACTATTCCTACCCTTAATTTCTATTGCTCCACTCGGGAACACTTTAGTTATTTCAAAGGGTCCTGACCATCTAGATTTTAGTTTTCCAGGAAAGAGCCTAAGTCTTGAATTAAAAAGGAGTACAACGTCTCCCACACTAAATTCTTTCCTAGATAGGCGTTTATCATGCCATCGCTTAGTTCTTTCTTTATATATCTTAGCATTCTCATAAGCATCTAGCCTTAATTCTTCTAATTCGTTAATATCTAGGATTCGCTTTTCTCCTGCAGCATTATAGTTTATATTGAGAGTTTTGATCGCCCAATAAGCTTTGTGTTCTAGTTCTACCGGGAGGTGACAAGATTTCCCATAAACTAATTTGAAAGGTGTAGTACCTATGGGTGTCTTGTAAGCGGTCCTATAAGCCCATAAAGCTTCATTAAGTTTAGATGACCAATCTTTCCGAGATATGGCGACAGTCTTTTCTAAGATTTGTTTGATTTCTCTGTTTGAGACTTCGACTTGTCCACTTGTTTGTGGGTGATATGGTGTTGCCACACGGTGTCTTACTCCATACTTAGATAATAATTTGTCAAAGATTTTTGAAATGAAGTGCGAGCCACCGTCACTTATGAAGAGTCTAGGCACACCAAATCTGGGAAAGATTATATTTTTGAAAAGCTTTATTACTACTCGTGTATCGTTTGTAGGAGAAGCTATAGCTTCAATCCATTTTGAAACATAATCAACGGCTACGAGTATGTAATTATTACCGAAAGATGATGGGAATGGTCCCATGAAATCTATTCCCCAGACGTCAAAGATTTCTACTTCTAATATTCCTTTTTGAGGCATTTCATCTCTTCTTGAAATATTGCCGGTGCGTTGACACCGATCGCAATTTATAACAGCGATGTGGACATCCTTCCATAGATTAGGCCAGAATAGGCCGACTTGCAAGATTTTTGCACAAGTCTTGGAAGTACTTGCATGTCCACCATAAGGAGATGAATGGCATTGAGCAATGACATCTTCTATTTCTTCTTCGGGAATACATCGACGAAAGATTCCATCGGGTCCTCTTTTGAACAATAATGGTTCATCCCAATAATAATGTTTTAGATTGTGAAAGAATTTCTTTTTCTGCTGATAGGTTAAATCAGGTGGAAGAGCTCCTGCAGCCAGGTAGTTAACAATGTCAGCGTACCATGGCAGTCCTACAGTTGTCTGGATTGTTTCCACGGGTTCTGGTTCATTTAAGTCTAACTGAACTGGGTCGCTTCCTATTTGTGCTATCAGTTGTTCATACGGAAAATCATCGTTAATCGGCACTTGTTCGGGTTTAATACCTTCTATTCTAGATAAATGGTCCGCTACGACGTTTTCAGTACCTTTCTTATCTTTTATTTCGAGGTCAAACTCTTGTAAGAGTAAAATCCATCTCAAGAGTCTCGGTTTGGCATCTTTCTTAGTTAATAGATATCGGATAGCAGCGTGGTCTGTGTAAACGATTATTTTCGCTCCTACTAGGTAAGAACGGAATTTGTCAAGCGCAAAGACAACTGCTAACAATTCTTTTTCAGTAGTGGCGTAGTTCATCTGAGCAGAGTCTAAGGTTCTACTGGCATAGTAAATCGCATGAAGTTTCTTTTCCTTCCTCTGGCCTAGAACTGCGCCTACAGCATAGTCACTCGCATCGCACATGATTTCGAAAGGTAATCTCCAGTCAGGGGGTTGCATGATTGGTGCGGTGATGAGGGCTGTTTTTAGAGTTTCGAATGCTTTAAGACAATCTTCATTGAATATGAACTCAGCATCTTTCATTAATAAACCAGTAAGAGGTTTAGTGATTTTCGAGAAATCTTTGATGAATCGTCGGTAGAAACCGGCGTGTCCTAAAAAGCTTCGTATTTCTCGAATGGTTTTAGGGGGTTGAAGATCTTTTATGACTTCTATCTTAGCTTTATCTACTTCAATTCCCTTGTCGGATATGACGTGGCCTAATACGATTCCTTCTCTGACCATAAAATGACATTTCTCCCAGTTAAGCACGAGGTTTACTTTTACACATCTTTCTAACACCATTTCTAAGTTTGATAGGCATCCTTCAAAACTTTGCCCGCATACAGAGAAGTCATCCATGAACACTTCCATGATGTTGTCTATAAAATCTGCGAAGATTGACATCATACATATTTGAAAGGTTGCAGGAGCGTTGCATAATCCAAAGGGCATTCGTCTATAAGCGAACGTTCCATATGGGCATGTGAATGTAGTCTTCTCTTGATCATCTGGATGGATAGGGATTTGGAAAAATCCTGAGTAACCGTCAAGATAACAGAAGTATGAATGCTTGGCTAATCGTTCTAACATTTGATCTATAAAAGATAGTGGGAAATGATCTTTTCGAGTGGCTTTGTTTAGTTTACGATAATCTATGCACACTCTATGTCCCGTCACTACTCTTTGCAATATCGATTCGCCTTGAGCGTTTTTCACAACAGTGATACCTCCCTTCTTTGGTACTACATGTACTGGACTAACCCATTTACTATCAGAGATTGGATATATTATTCCGGTATCTAGTAGTTTCTTAACTTCTTCTTTCACTACAGTGCTAAGGATTGGGTTAATTCTTCTTTGAGATTCTCTGGAGGTTTTGCAATCTTCTTCTAGCAGAATACGATGCATACAGATTGAAGGGCATATTCCTTTGAGATCAGATATGTTATATCCTAATGCAGTTGGATATTTCTTCAAGACATCTAAAAGTTTCTTTGTTTCTATAGTTCCTAAACTGGAATTTATTATAACTGGTCTTTTACATTCAATGTCTAAGAATTCGTACCTTAGGTTATTAGGTAAAGTTTTTAATCCTAATGTAGGTTTATCTTTACTTGGCATGGGATCCGGTGTAAGGGCTAAACTTTCGCTTAGACTATCGTCTTGATACGGTTCACGCCAATTATCATCTTCGAAAATCAGAGGGATTTGAATTTTCATAATTTCAGAATAGGTAGTTTCTTTCAGTTCCATTTCTCTTACACATTCGTCAATTACGTCCAATAGATAGCAGGTATCCTCTATAGCTGGTGATTGTAAGAATTGTGTTAAGATAAATTCAACTTTCTCTTCACCTACTTCAAAGGTTAGCTTTCCTCTTTTTACGTCTATTATAGCTCCGGCGGTAGCTAAGAATGGTCTTCCTAGTATGATAGGTGTAGTGGAGTCTTCAGAGATGTCCATGATTATAAAATCAGTAGGGATGTATAATTGTCCTATACGCACTGGGACGTTTTCTAGTATGCCTACAGGATATTTAACTGAGCGATCGGCTAGTTGAACAGACATTTTAGTTGGTCTTAGGTCTCCCATGTCTAGCCTTTTGCAAATCGTTAAGGGCATAACACTGATACTGGCTCCTAAATCGCATAGAGCTTTGTCAATGACGAATTTTCCTATTACACAGGGTATAGAGAAACTTCCTGGATCTTTTAGCTTAGGAGGCATATTATTCTGAATTATGGCGCTACACTCAGCAGTAAGTGTAACTGTTCCGTTATCCTCTATCTTTTTCTTATTAGATAAGATTTCTTTTAAAAACTTAGCATACGAGGGTATTTGAGTGATTGCTTCTGTAAATGGAATGGTAATATTCAATTGTTTCAGAAGTTCGACAAATTTCTTAAACTGACCCGTCGTCTTGGAATTGGTTAATCTCTGAGGGTACGGAATTGGTGGTTTATAGGGTGGTGGAGGCACATAAGACTTTTCTTTCTCCACTGCCTCTTGATTATCATCTTCCTTTTCTTCTGGATCATTCACCACTTCAGTCGGTTTATCCGGTTTTTGGTACATGGCTGGATTGTCCAGTCTTGGATCGGTAGGTCCGTCAAGTTCCTTGCCACTTCTTAATATTACGACATTGGCATGTCCTTTCGGATTAGGTTGTCCAGGGAATACTCCAGCTGGTGCAGCAGTAGGTGCTTGTTGTTGAGCTACTTGTGAAATCTGAGTTTCAAGCATTTTGTTATGTGTAGGTAATGCATCTACTTTGCTCACTAATTGCTTAATCTTCTCACTAGTGTGAATGTTTTGGTTTAAGAAATCCTTGTTTGTTTGAGATTGGTTAGCTATAAAGCTCTCCATCATCAACTCAAGGTTCGATTTTCTAGGGACATTAGGAGCAGTCTTTTGATATCCTGGTGGTGTAGTTGGTGCTTGACCTGGTGCGTATAAAGCATTGTTATTCTTATAGGAGAAGTTCGGATGATTCTTCCAACCTGGGTTGTATGTGTTTGAGTATGGGTTTCCTTGAGCATAATTCACTTGATCTGTGGGAATTCATGTCAATAGTTGACAATCAGAAACTTCATGTCCTGGAACTCCACATAACTCACAGTTAGGTGTTACTGCAGCCACGGTGGCTGTTGGTGTTATGGCCAAGTTGTCGATCTTTTGGCTTAGTTGGTCAAACTTTGCATTGACTTGGTCCATACTACTCACTTCGTACATACCTCCTTTTGTTGGTTTCTCAGTTGCGACTCTCTCGCTTCCCCATTGGTAATGGTTTTGAGCCATACTTTCGATAAGTGCATAAGCATCATTATATTCTTTGTCCATCAATGCACCGCCCGCGGCAGCGTCAATTGTCATTCTTGTATTGTACAAGAGTCCATTATAGAAGGTATGGATGACCATCCATTCTACTAATCCGTGATGTGGACAAAGTCTCAGCAAATCCTTATAGAGTTCCCAAGCTTCGAATAGTGATTCGCTTTCCCTTTGCTTAAATCCGTTGATCTGAGCTCTCAGCATAGCTGTCTTGCTAGGTGGGAAATATCTGGTCAAGAAAACTCTCTTTAGTTCCTCCCATGTAGTTACTGAGTTCGAAGGCAGAGATTGAAGCCAGGCTCTTGCTCTGTCTCGAAGTGAAAAAGGAAACAAACGTAGTCTAATAGCTTCTTGGGTAACTCCATTGGCTTTTACGGTATCTGCGTATTGCACAAAGATCGAAAGATGAAGGTTCGGATCCTCGGTAGGATTTCCGGCGAATTGATTTTGTTGCACGGCTGATATCAACGAAGGTTTTAGTTCGAAATCATTTCGGTTGATAGCCGGTGCGGCAATGCTAGAATGCGGTTCAGGTTGCGAAGGACTTGCGTAATACTTGAGTGGGTGATTCTGTTCTTCATCCATCTCTGCGTCCTTTGATGTTACGACTGGTTTAGGCGGATCTATTTGAAGATCTGGAATATTGTAACTTTTTTCGTAATCGAATATCCGTCTTCTTACGTGTAAGAAGCGTTCCGATTCTGGGATTAGAGGTTGCAAGTCTTTGCCTTTAGAGCGAGTACTTGGCATACACTCGGGAATTTAGATTAAGAAAATAAAATAGTTGTTACCTTAGTCTAGACAATGCTACCTAAAGTGAACTAGTAACTAAATTAAGCTCCCCGGCAACGGCGCCAAAAACTTGATGGGCTAAAGACGTGTCTAATTATGTGTCTAGCGGTATCTTAACTGCAAGTGCACAGCCTATCGAAGTAATATTTAAGATTATCGATCCACAGGGACTCTATGGTTACTTAGTGCTAGATGAACTTCTAGTTTAGCTAAGGTGAAGGGTTGTCACGATTTTTTGTTGTTTTTAAAATAATAAAGGCGGGAATTAAATTTAAGTTTTAATAAAATAATACTAAGGCGGTCGGTATGTAATTATGCTAACTTAGGCGGGTCGATCTAACCTAGGCTTATAAAGGTGTTCACTTAATCTATTCTGTAGAGGTTACCAGTTTAAATACCCTCAACTCACACTCTCGTGGTCTTATCTCAGATCTTACCCCTAAAGCCCTATGCCTGCTCTCGCTAGCCCATAAGTGTTTAGAGATAATTTTTGGAAACTTAGTAATTCTAATTTATTTTAAAGCGCTCTCGCTGTGTTTAATTTAAATGCCTAACTTTAGCTATCTGGTTAAAATCTCACACTCTCGTGGTCTTGACCTAACCTAATACTCTTTCCTTACTCTCGTAACGAAAAGGTCGATTTTAAATAAAAAGTATCAGCCAGAATGTTAAGCTATTAATTATTTTAAGCCTATGGTTAATTTTACCGATTAAGTTTGTTTTAACTACATACCGCCCTAAGATAATTAGCTACTCATTTTTGTTGAACTAGACAGAGGCAGAGAAGCAATAAACAAAATATTCATGGCAGAAAAATAAATAAATAACATAAATATTAAATTGCAAATAATATAAACCTGGTTAACAATAAAATGGCAGACTCCTTCTTCCACAGACCGGAAAGCTCGGAGTATTTGGCGGAATCGAAAATAAAATAATAATTCTGAAGGTTTTGAAACAAGTAAATTTTATAACAATTTCCTGATGTTGGAAATTGTTATAGGTTGGGTTTGGATACAATAAAAATAGAACAATGAAAATAATGCTGAAATAAAAAGGGTGTAAAATAATTCGGCAGAGCTTCCGCAAGAAATTGATAAAAAAATGCTCTGTGCATTGTTCATAAAATTTAAGCTATTTATAGAACATTTAATGGGCTTGTGGTTGGACTTGTTGCATGGGCCTCGTAGGAGCAGTTGAGAGAATACAGGAACGTGGCTACAGGAGGGTGGCTGGAAAATAGGCAGATCATGTGCACGTAGCTTTTTGACAAAGTCTGGGTCAAATAACCTATTTTTCCCTTGTCACGGTCGTGACAAGGGCATCACGTTCGTGTCCCTTGAATTTTAAGTGTCACGGTCGTGACAAGGTCATCACGGTCGTGATTGCTTCTTTTGGGGTGTCACGGTCGTGACAACTAGGTGACGACCGTGAGTACAACAAATTATGCAGGTTTTGCAGGTTTCTTCATTTCTTCATCTTTTTATGGTTGTTTTTGTTCCTTTTGCTCTTGGTTCATGATTTAGCTCTATATATGATGTACATGCAAAATGGTAAGAAAAACTCGAGGAATCGGGTGTTAAAACGATGATTATGCGATAAACGGTAATGAAACTTAGCAATATAATCGATACATTTTCTCGTTATCAGGAGAAAGCACCTCCGGTGTTAGGACTGAGTAGACAATTATCTGCCAACTTGCTGGGATGAAGCTTTCATGCCCCATGTTGTGCTTCGAATGCCTGCAATCCCGAAAATCTAGAGAAATGCACAAGTGACCCCGAGGTATCCCTTACCGGATTCCGTCATAGGAGTTCAGACACTCCCGGGAGTAAATATATTTCCTGCAAGCACATATATTTTTTTTTAGAAGAAAAGCATCTGCATTTATGCAATCAGTATCTTTAAGGACATCGGACATTTTGCAAATGAAAATAAAGTGTACGAGACGAAACATGACTGAAAAATCTGATTTTATTAGTTCATGTGCCCTGAATCGGCAAGATACAGTCAAAGAAACAAATCCCCTACAATGAGGAGATTGTTACAAATGGAGAAATAAAAGATATTGGCAATGCTGACGACGCTTCGGGGTGCTTCCCTTTGTTATGACTCGTATGACTTTTGACGTTCTTCTCGTCTTGCTTTCTGAAGAAGGTTGATTCTGACAGAAGCTTGATCCTTTCGAGGTTTACCGTGTTGTAGGTGATACAGACGAATTCAGAATGCAGTTGTTCGCTTATTCCCTTATTTTTGCATGGATCGCCTTTTCGGGTTTTCGATCCATCGGGATACCCATTTTTGCCTGAGTTGTCCAATGCGGCTTTTCAACTCAGCGGCTGTACATTTTTTTGTTTATTTTCCCTTATTTTTGCCCGAGTCTTTTATTCTGTTTTTGACTCGCCGGGATGCCCTATTTTTGCCTGGACTTACATTCTGTTTTTGTGTCCAGTGGGTCATTTTTATGCGAAGTATTTTTTAACTACATCTGAATTCACAGGGGACGGGAAGTCTTCACCATCCATAGTGCTAAGCATGAGTGCTCCACCAGAGAAAACTTTCTTTACTATGAATGGCCCTTCATAGTTCGGAGTCCACTTGCCCCTGTGGTCTGTATGAGGAGGGAGGAGTCTTTTCAGCATAAGATCTCCTACTTGGTACTCTCGGAGCCTGACTTTCTGATCGAAGGCTTTCTTCATTCTTTTCTGATACAGCTGCCCATGACAGATTGCAACCAATCTCTTCTCTTCAATCAGACTCAGTTGTTTGTATCGGGACCGGACCCACTCTGCTTCGTTCAGCTTAACATCCATTATTACCCGCAAGGAGGGTAGTTCAACTTCAACAGGCAGGACTGCCTCCATACCATAAACAAGTTGATACGGTGTTGCCCCAGTGGATGTCCTGATTGACGTACGGTACCCATGCAAGGCAAACGGTAGCATTTCATGCCAGTCTTTGTAGGTGACCACCATCTTCTGTAAAATCTTCTTGATGTTCTTGTTAGCTGCCTCTACAGCGCCGTTCATCTTTGGCCTGTAAGGAGAAGAATTGTGGTGTTGGATCTTGAAGTCCCGACACAGTTCTGCCATCATTTTGTTGTTCAAGTTGGAACCATTATCAGTAATGATTCGCTCGGGAACTCCATACCGACAGATGATATCTCTCTTCAGAAATCGGGCTACCACTTGCCTTGTGACATTTGCATATGAAGCTGTTTCAACCCACTTGGTGAAGTAGTCAATAGCTACCAGGATGAATCTGTGGCCATTCGAAGCAGTCGGTTCAATCTTGCCAATCATGTCAATGCCCCACATGGCAAAGGGCCAGGGTGAAGACATCACATTCAAAGGATTGGGAGGCACATGCACTTTATCCGCATAAATTTGGCATTTATGGCATTTTCTGGCATAGGCACAACAGTCGGCGTCCATTGTGATCCAGTAATATCCTGATCTTAGCAACTTTTTAGCCATGGCATGCCCTCCTGCATGGGTACCAAAGGATCCTTCGTGCACTTCGTGCATCAACAAGTCTGCTTCTGTTCTATCAACGCACCTGAGAAGTACCATATCAAAGTTTCTCTTGTACAGGGAGCCATCAGTATTCAGGAAGAAACTACCAGATAGCCTTCTTAATGTCTTCTTATCATTGGAAGATGCCCCAGGTGGGTATGTTTGATCCTCCAAGAAGCACTTGATATCATGGAACCAAGGCTTATCATCTTTAACAACATCCGCTGAGAACACATATGCTGGTCTGTCAAGTCTGGACACTGAAATCCGAGGTACAAAGATGGCAGCTTGAACTTTGATCATGGATGAAATGGTGGCAAGAGCATCTGCAAATTGATTCTCGTCTCGAGGGATATACTCAAGCTTGACCGTTGTGAAGAAAGTCAATAACCTCCTTGTATAATCCCGGTAAGGTATCAGATGATCTTGGTGCGTGTACCATTTGCTGTTGGTTTGATTAATTACCAAAGCTGAATCTCCGAACACAGTCAAAGTCTTGATCCTGAGGTCAATGGATTCCTCAAGACCCATAATACAAGCTTTGTATTCAGCTTCGTTGTTAGTGCAGTTAAAGGTGAGCTTTGCCGAGAAAGGCATGTGAACTCCTTTAGGTGTAATGAGTATTGCACCAACACCACGACCATTCATATTAACAGCCCCGTCAAACATCATAGTCCATTCTTCTTCTGGGTCAGGCCCTTCAGTGTGAACAGGCTCTTCATGATCTTTTGCTTTTATGAACATGATGTCTTCATCAGGGAAGTCAAATCTCATAGGCTGGTAATCATCAATAGGTTGCTCAGCAAGATAATCAGACAATACACTGCCCTTGATGGCTTTCCGAGATGTGTACTGGATGTCATATTCTGTGAGGATCATTTGCCATCTTGCAACCCGTCTGGTAAGTGCTGGCTTCTCAAATATGTACTTAACTGGGTCCATCTTGGAGATCAATAAAGTAGTGTGGGTCAACATATACTGTCTCAGTCGGCGAGCAGCCCACGCTAAAGCACAGCAAGTTTTCTCGAGCAGTGAATAACGTTGTTCACAGTCGGTAAACTTTTTTCTTAGTTAGAAAATTGCATACTCTTTTCGACCAGACTCATCATGCTGGCCCATCACACACCCCATTGACTCTTCTAATACTGTCAAGTACATTATCAGAGGTCTTCCTTCAACTGGAGGCATAAGGATTGGAGGTTCTTGCAGGTACTCCTTGATTTTGTCAAAAGCCCTCTGGCAGTCTTTGTTCCACCTGACCGTTTGTTCTTTTCTTAACAGCTTGAACAAGGGTTCACAGGTTTCTGTAAGGTGAGATATGAACCTTGAAATGTAGTTCAATCTACCTAAGAACCCCCGAACTTCTTTCTCAGTTTTCGGTGCAGGCATTTCTTGAATGGATTTAACTTTATCAGGGTCAACTTCAATCCCTTTTTCACTTACAATAAATCCCAGCAACTTACCGGATCGCACCCCGAATGTGCACTTGTTGGGGTTTAACTTCAGTTGGTACTTCCTCAGACGCTTGAATAACTTCAACAGATTTACCAGGTGGTCTTCTTCTGTGAGGGACTTGGCAATCATGTCATCCACATAACATTCGATTTCTTTATGGATCATATCGTGGAATAATGTTACCATAGCCCGTTGATATGTTGCACCAGCATTCTTCAGTCCGAATGGCATCACCTTATAACAGAACGTGCCCCAGGGAGTGATGAAAGTTGTCTTCTCCATGTCTTCAGGTGACATTTTGATCTGATTGTATCCTGAAAATCCGTCCATGAAGGAGAACACCGAGAACTGAGCTGTATTATTCACCAATACATCAATGTGAGGTAAAGGGAAGTCATCTTTCGGGCTGGCTCTGTTCAGATCCCGGTAATCCACACACATCCTCACCTTGCCATCCTTCTTAGGCACAGGTACAATATTAGCAACCCACGGCGGATAGCTAGTCACAGCAAGGAACCCGGCGTCCCACTGCTTTTGTACCTCTTCTTTGATCTTCATTGCCATATCTGGGCGAGTACGGCGCAGTTTCTGTTTAACCGGTGGGCAATCTTCCTTTAAAGGCATCTTGTGCATAACAATATCGGTGTCCAACCCTTGCATATCCTGATAGGACCAAGCAAATACATCCACATATTCACGAAGCAGGTCAATCAATTGCTCTTTCACTGAGTCTTGTAAGTAGGCCCCGATCTTAACCTCTTTCACATCTTCTTCCGTACCAAGATTAATCGTTTCGACCTCCTCCTGATGAGGAGTGATAACCTTCTCCTCTTGCCTTAACAACTTGGCTAGCTCTTCAGGAAGCTCATAATCTTCTTCAACCCCTTCATCAGCTTGATTAATTGGATTGTCAAAGTCATACGAAGCCATAGCTGTGCTGTTGTCGGTGCAGTCTGAAAGGCACTCTCTGCAAGGGTTTAGATTGTTCATTTTAGTGATCGATTTTAATCTTTGTTTAGAAAAAGTGAAGTAAAGTTATCATTTTGAAAACATTGCCATTTTATTTTTGTACAAAAAGAAAAATGGAAAAACAGTGAGTGAAAAAGAAAAAGACTCATTTGCAAAAGATGTCCGATATTCATTGATTGATCTGTTTGCACAAAATTACAAGATGGCCCGATTACAAAATGAGTCTTGACATCTTGGGCAAGATGCAAGACTTGATGCATGCTTAAAATATACAGGAAATAATAATTACTCTGCAGGAGTAACCCTTATAATTTCCTGGGAAGACCAGTTTGAGATATGGCCCCCCGGGATCCTTGGACGTATCCAGCTCTCCAGGTTGCGCTCATCTTCCGACTCATCTTCCAAGTTGTTCACTGCATCCGAGGTGAGCATCCCCCCGCTGACAAAATTGGGCTTCTTGGCAGCCTCTGATTGATCTTGTTGAGTTGGTTTGTAACCCAACCCAAATCTGTCCTCCTTCTTCTCCACGGGCAGCAGCTTGCCCCAGCCTTGGGCAGTCCCCTCTTCAACAACCTTCCTGGCTTGCTGATAAGACGTCATGGAGGTTCCCAGTACAGCAGATGCTTCATTAATGTTCAGGGCCTCAAACCCCTGGCTCATAGTTTCATGGATTTCTCCATCCATTTCAATGTATTTGTACGTAGCCAGATGGCTAACAAAGATGTCCTCTTCCCCACAGATGGTGATGATTTGGCCTTCCCACTCGAATTTCAGCTTCTGGTGAAGGGTAGACGTAACTGCGCCAGCGGCATGGATCCAGGGTCTACCCAACAAACAGTTGTAGGCCGGCTGAATGTCCATCACATAGAAGGTAATTTTGAAGGTCTGCGGGCCAATCATCACAGGCAGATCAATCTCCCCTAGCACTGATCTTTTAGAGCCATCGAAGGCTTTCACTACTAAATTACTTGGACGCAGTGCTAAGCCATCATACTCCAGCTTCACTAAGGCTTTCTTCGGTAGAACATTGAGTGATGACCCAGTGTCCACCAGTACATGGGATAGAACAACACCCTTGCATTCTAGAGTGATGTGTAAAGCCTTGTTGTGGTTACGTCCCTCAGTTGTCAGATCAGCATTGGTGAAACCCAATCCATGGCTGGTGTTGACATTTGCTACCACGGTTTCTAGGTGATTAACTGTGATCTCCTCTGGCACGTATGCTGCGTGCAGGACTTTTAATAATGCATTCCGGTGAGCTTCAGAACACATCAGCAGGGATAATATGGAGATCTTTGAGGGAGTTTGGTGAAGCTGATCCACCACCTTGTAATCACTTCTTTTTATAATTCTCATAAACTCGTCTACATCCTGTTCAAAAGACGTCTTCTGAGTTTCTTTGATAGCTGGCTCTTCAACCACCACACTCTTTCCCTTTGCCTTGGCAGCAACTTCTGTTTCAGCATTAGGTCTTTGTAATTGTGAGGCAAAAAGGCGTCCGCTTCGAGTGAAGCCTCCGCCTCCCCCAACATTATCAATTTGTGGAGAAGAAGTTGAAGAATCCAAAGTGATTTTCTCTCCGTTGCAGTAAAGGTCAGAGCCATAATGCCAAGGGATGGCATTACTGCTTTCATATGGGACGGGTCTAGGCACCGTGATGGTAACTGGACTGACTGCTGCAGAGGAGGGTGCTGAAATGGTGTGAGGATCGTAGTAGATGGTGACTGGTGACCTGGAAGGAGATGCCACTGTTTGTTGTTGAAAGTTGTTATTTGGAGGAACATATGCTGGATCATAATAAATAGTGACTGCTGAGATGTCTGTTGGTGTTGTAGAAGATTCTGAATAAAGGGGTGCTGATGTTGTAGAAGAAATGGTTGTTGACATCTGGTTTGTTGAAGTGATGGATGCAGTCATGGTTGATGATATTGATGAATTGTTCGGAATGATTGTTGTTGCAGTTGTAGAAGAGTCAGGAATTGTTGCCAAAGGGATTACTGGATTTGTAGGAACTGATGTTGTGATCTGAAGTATACCACTTTTGATAAGATCATCTATGCCGCTTCTCAAGTTATCACACCCGTTGACCGAAATGTTGCAATAACCACAACCGAGCTCACACCCGGGGAACATCTGGCATTCTAGGAGCTGAGCTTTAATTTCTACCAGAGGTGTCCGAATCTGCCCAACACTGGTGATTAAGAAAGATGGCTTATCTTCCTCAATGGCATTAATTCTTGGTCCTCCATGATTGGGCATGGGATTCTTGCTGACATTTGGCGGGGGTGCAAAGTTTAGAGCTTTAGAATCCACCAAATCCTGTACCTTCATTTGTAAAGCCCTACATTTTTCCGTACTGTGGCCAGGTGCATTGGAATGAAAAGCACACCTGGCGTTGACATCATAATTTCTTGGAAGACTGGCAGGATCTGGAGGTGCCAATGTCCTTAACTCAACCAAGTTGAGCTTCAGGAGTTGTGGCAATAAAGCGGCATAAGGCATAGGGATATGGTCAATCATCCTATTTGCCTGTGATGGTCTTTGTTGGAAGGGTCTTTGTTGTTGATTGTTGTTGTTGTTGTTGTTGTTGTTGTAATTTCTTTGTGGCGGATACTGAACTTGTTGCTGATAATGTGGTGGTTGTTGTGGTTGATATGCTGGTTGTTGAGGAATTGGAGCTGGAATTGTGACAGCTGCTACTGATCTGTGGACATACTGAGGTCTGCCCCTGCCGGCATGAATGGCATTTGTCTCATTGGTTCTTCTAGGTCCCATAAAAGGCTTCCTAGGATTACTCGACGAACTTGCACCATTATCAGTAATCTTACCCATCTTCAGAAGGCTTTCAATTCTTTCTCCAGCTATGACTACGTCAGCGAAGCTGGTGGAAGAAAAGGCAGCTAGCCTATCAATATATGTTCCTTGCAGCGTGTTCATGAACATGTCGACCATTTCTCTTTCCGACATTGGTGGCTGGACAGTAGCAGCAAGCTGTCTCCACCTCTGGGCATATTCCCTGAAGCTTTCTCTGGATGACTGAGACATTCCCATCAATAGAGTCCTGTTAGGAGCCATGTCCAGATTGTATTGGTATTGTCTGATGAAGGCCTCAGCTAGATCCTTCCAGCACCTGATAGTAGCTCTGGTCAAGTGTGAATACCACTCCCTTGAAGCCCCGGTCAAACTGTATTCAAAGTAAAACATCCATAGTTTCTCATCCATGGTATATGCTTTAAGTCTTCCCAGAAAAGATTGCAAGTGAGTTCGTGGACAGGAAGTTCCGTTGTACTTCTCGAAGCACGGGGGTTTAAACTTGTGGGGAATTCTTACCCCGTCCACTAACCCCATATCCATGACATCAAAACCCAATGAATTCTGAGATTCCAGAGATCTCAACTTCTTAGCAAGTTCATCAAGCCTCCTATCATACACTTCATCCCCAGCTCCCATCACAGTAAACTGCTCTTCCTGGGGGTCTTCTTGTAAGATTCTTCCTCCAGTTGTATTTCCTTGCACAATACCCGGAATGTTGACTTCCGGATGTAGATGAGGCCCATATACTGGTGGACTAACATGAGGCTGAACCCTCTCATTATTACTTGTCCCTCCAGTTCCCAGGGGAGGTTCCTCTGGAGTTTATCTCTCTACCAATGCCCTCAATCTTTCTTGGCTTTGAGCCAAGCCATTCATTACTTCCATGAACTGGGTCATTTGGTTTCTCATCTCCAGCCTTTCGTTAGCCATCTGGGTTCTGACCTCTGTCAGATCTTGCTGTACTTGGTCCATCCGGATACCAGGAAGATTGTTGCGAGTAGGATATCTGTGTGGACGGTTGAGAGGGAACACCCGACGGCGAGCAATAATTCCTGAATCACAACAGAGTTAGTAACAATCAAAACAAAACCTACAAAACAAAACAAAGGTTAGCATGCAATGCAGTATGCTTATTTGTTTCCAAGGTATCCGGCTTGGCACTTGGTTTTGACCTTTCCAGACCCTGAGGAAGATGCCTTGATGTTGCTTGAGAGAAAGAGAACTCAGTGAAACAAACTAACAAATATATTACAAAGGGTGAATAATACATAGTCTGCTTTTACAACACGTGCCCCTGAAGGGTCAAAATACAATAAAAAGAAAAGTACATCAAATGGAAATAGCAACAAGCAAAGTGATCAACCATCTAAGCCAAACTCATCCTCCTTAACCTCTTTCAGAAGTGCTTCAGATACAGGATCAGCTGGATGCTCTGTGATGCTTCTGAAGAGAAGGTTTCTGGTGGTAATAGCAGTGGTCAGCTTCTTGTGCCTGTCCTGGTCCTTTGACCTCTTTACACCAACCCTAAGCTTCAATTCTGAGATTTCCTTCTGGGCTGCTAGGAGAGCCTCCTGTTGCTTCTTTTCATTTGCCTCCAACTGCTCAATTCTGTCTTGAGTTCTCTTATCTTCCTGAGTGCGAGCTTCAGTGATCTTGACCCACCTAGCTTGACTCTCTTTCAGATAGAGATCAGTCCTAGCCTTTTGAAACTGGGCCTCTTTACAGGCATTCTTCAAAATTTGCTCTCCAGCTCTTGATTTCTTGATGTAGTCCTCTGATTTCTCAATCCTGGCTAGATGCTCCACCTTAAGCTTTTCTAACCTCTCAATGTCTAGACGACCATCACTCCTCTCCCAGAGGGTCTTCTGCAGAGCTTGAGACAGATTCTCATTCCTCTCCTTCAGCTTCTCAAATTCTTCCAGGCTGACAGTGGCTGGAGGTGGTGCTGTGGATGGTCCATGTGCATCCTCAATGGTGAAGAGCATCCCAGAAATTTGAACCCTAGCATGGGACCATTCATAATACTGAGCTGAAGCCACATTGTTGCATCTCCCAAGAATGGCCATCCCCTTGGTCTGGATGTTGTCCCAAGCCCAGGATGCTTGTCTGACAACAGCTAGATTAGGCTTTATCTCACAATACAGGGTTTCAGCCAAGTCTTGCACTCTAGGAGGGTGAACCAAAGCATAGCCCAATTGTCTCTTAAACAGCAAAGGATTGTAGTTGATGAAACCCTTCACTCCTACCAGAGGTACATTGGGGAACTGCCCACAGCTAGTAATTATGTCCCTTCCTTTGGTGCTCTGGGTGCACCATCTGATGTCATCTGCAGTCAAAGCAATGAGTCTTCTAGCCCAATTCTTCTGTTGGTGAGGATTCAGGAAAGCATCAGTCTTAGGTAAGTGCTTAAGCAGCCAGGTATGGAATAGAGGATCATAGCATCTCACCAATCTCCCTCTCTGCTTCTCATTCCTCTGATGAACAGAATAATAGAAATCCCCCAGCAATGTGGGCACTGGGTTCCTCAGAAGGAAGAGATGAATAGCATTCTGGCTGATAAACTTGGGCTCATCTGCAAAAAGTATAACCCCATATATACTGAGGGCTAACAATGCACAAACTGTCTTCCATTCCCCCAAGGAGGCCTTCAGGATGGCCTGAGAAGTTAGAAAGTCCAAGTGTAGGCCAGGAATTCCAGCCTTTGTTGACATGTTCTGCTCAATCAGAATAGGTTCCAAATGCAGTGCCTTTGCCACTTCTTCATTGCTGGGAGAAGACATCTCTGGGTTGAAGGGGATACCACCCCTAACAGGTACTCCAATCAGTGATGAAAACTCCTCCAACAGGGGTCCCAACTGAAAATTCTGGAAAGTGAAGCATCTCAAAGGAGGATCATAGAACTGTAGGCAAGTGTGGATCAAGCTCCTCTGAGAAGGGTCTAAGTCCATAACCATATCAAGGATGCCTCCATAATGTTCTATGAATAAAGGGATATGGTCTGGAGTGATAAGTGCCTGGACCTGCCTGATGCCAGCCAGCACAGGCTCAAAGAAGTGGTAAGAAATGTTGCTCTTCTTGGGTGCCATGACTGCTGATGAAGAGCTGAAAACAGATGCTGATGATGAAGACTGGTACTAGAGATGAGCCACTGATAGGCTGAGAATGATGATGGAGGTAGCTGAAGCAGGCAACTGATGAAGATGGCTGAAGCAGATAGCTGATGAACAGGGGTCTATGCAGATGAAGGGGTCAAAAACCAAGCCAAAATATAATGTGGATACCCTGAAAAACAAATAAGCAAATGTTAAATGATGCAATGATGATGTATGCAAATGATATGCAAGGGTTTGTGATCAAGCTGGATCTGATTATCTGTCTTGATATAAGGTCCATGTATGTTCAGGAAGTCCAGATGGAGGTTCAAAAGTCCAGTAGCCAAGGTGGGGGACTCAAATAAAGAGTCACATGTCCTGGGTTAAATCACAAGAACTGTCCAAAGTGAAGCATTCTTAAAAACAAGTAACTGGGTATGATGTGGCCAAGGGTTCCTGCAAACCTGTAAACAGCCCAACCCCCTCACAGGTGATGTTCTAGAACAAGGATCCTCAGACTTGGATCAGTTATGAGAAGTGTAAACACTTTTAACCCAGAGGTACAGTGTTTACAATAACCATAAAAGATCCTCCTCTAATTCACCTCAGTTTCTGAAGGTCATAGTAAAGGTCATCCAGACTTAGCAGGCTTCCCAGATAGCCCTAGCACTACAGGAAATCTGTAGCACAGAGTTCTCAAGAAGAAACCCACATCTGAACCGTGTTTCATATTCCCGCACCAGACCGAAATGGAATGGGAAAGAACATGAACCACTATAGCCTAGGTGTCACTCAGGTCCCAGGTATAGGACCTTAAACTCTCAGTGAACCCCCACCCATCAAAACAAAAACCAGATCCAGCCAGATAACAGTATGATAGTATGATATATAAAGCTGTAAAGAAAGCAATAAATAACTGTACATAAAGCAAAAATAAAACAAATATATAAACAAAATTAGCACATAACACCCCAGTAAACACAAATCAAACAAGCGCTAGGAGGAACCCATAAAAAGAACCAGAAGCCCTGGTTACAGTATAAGGGTCCCCAGCAGAGTCGCCAAGCTGTCGCTCCCACCAAAATGACACATAGGGTCAAGAGGGGTATGGGCTCATGGCTAGCCAAGGAAAAGTGGGGTGTCCTGCGCATCAAGAAGTGTGGAGAGCCCTAGGATCAATTCTGAATTCAGCAAGCAAGTGGATTAGGGTTTGAGTGAGGTTTTGCAACTTGCTTCATCTTTGCCCCTTTTGAAGTTTCTTGCCCCACAAGTCACAAAAATGAGCAAACTCTTGGTGAATTCTGATCTTTAGACATTGGTTCATGTTTGTATGAAGTTTATAAGTCCATTTGATAGCACAATTTGTCTTGGCAAGGGATTTTGCAACTTTGCCTCTTTGGTGCATAACTTGAAATTATGTGATTTTGGCCAACTTTGACAAGCCATAACTTTTGATCCAAAATGAATTAGAATGAGTTCTTGTACTTTTTGAAAAGGGAATGATCCATTCTACAACTTTCATGACCAAAGTTTTCCCATTTGAAGCATTTTTTAATCAAAAAGCAAGGGTTGAAAAAGTTTCCCAAAATAGCAAGTTTCCATTACAAGTCATTTTCCCAAAAAGTCAACTTTGCAAATGGCTTGAAATTCTTCAATTTTGTGAACTTACAACATCTTCTATGATCAAATAAAGATCATACACAATCAAAATGATGAAGAACACCCTTTGGTTGGGTCATTGGGGGCCTCAGATGCCCTGATTTTACACTGACTTGCTCAGAAAGTCAACTCTTGATCAGATGACTTCCCCATGGAATTTCTTCATGAAAATTGATATGCATGATCCCTATACTCTATAGAGACCAATAGAAACAAGAATGACCAAAAAATTTGGGGTTATGGCCTTTGAAACCAAAACCCTAATTCTAGGTCATCTGTGTAGTCAAACCTGGCTCTGCTTCCATGCCATTCCCAGTTCTTGTGATTTTTTGACTTTCTTGACTTTGTGGGGATATAATATGATGCTTGAACATACATGGAGCCCTTTGAAGTGATTGATGACCTTTGGAGTGGCTCAACTGGCTCTGGGATTGCTCAGATCACAAACCCTAGATGCAGATGACTTTGAATCTATGCAGTGAATCAAAAATGCAATATGAGATGCTATGATTGAACTTATGCATATGAAGAGATCACAAGCCAGGGTGTGAATGGGTGAGGGAAAATTTGGGGTGTTTACACTCCTATGACGGAATCAGGTAAGGGATACCTCGGGATACTTGTGCGTTTCTTTTGTCTTAACAGGTTGCAGGTGTTCAATACACAACATGGGGCATGCCAAGCATTGCATCCCCATCAGGATAATTCCCGGAATAGCAATATCTGAAATGCTTTTCCCCAACGAAGTTGTCAAAGCCTCCTCATCCCCAGTATAAGTCCATTCAGCAGGAGCTTCCCCAGCCAGGATCCCCACTAGAGTTCCAGATCTCTCATCCTCAGCAAGGATAAAGGAACTATCTCCCCACAGAAGTTTCCATTCTCTCCCAGAAGAGCAATACCTGAAACTCTTACACAACAAAGTAACAAAAATTTCCTTCTCCCCAACTGAGTTCTCCTTACTGGTAGATCGACCAATGATTTGTTTCCCCAAGCAGAGTTCTCCTTGCAGTTAGATCTACCAATGATCTCTTCCCCAGCCGGGACATCCCTTCAAGCAGATCATCCAGAGATCTTTATCCCAGCGGGATCTGAATCCCGGATTGGTTCCTCTTTTTCATAATCATAGCATTTGCATCATGTTCACCAGATAAGTGTAGCATTCCGTCTAATACGGAGCATTACAGCAAAAATCAAACATTTGCATGATCACAAGCCAGGTTTGAGCCAGTCACCTGCAATTACCATCAGTATTTTCATCAACAATGAGTATAAAAACTCATATCCCCTGCAAATAAAATCCAAAGCGTCCCCTTTGCACTCTCCAACACAAATGCCTGTTCATATTCATATACACTCTTTTTGACACTCGTCTGTGTCGTCTTATCCCCCGCAGGTCGCCATAATACCTTTTGCACTCTCAAATACAAATACCTATACATACTTCTTTGACACTCGTCTGTGTCATCCTTCCCTAGCATGGTTTCTAAAACACTTTCTACAAACCAGATACTTGTGTATACGCTCTTTTTGACACCCTTCTGTGTCATCCTATCCCCACAGAAATCCAAAGTATACCCTTTGCATTCCCGAAACAAATGCCTGTTTATATAGTGCATATTTGACACTCGTCCGTGTCATACATTCCCCATCAAGTCAAACACTCGTCTGTGTCTTGCTCGTACTTCACCAACAAATCTATACTCACTCATACTTATACAGAAGTCTTTGATACTCGTCTGTATCCTGTTTATATCACTCTTCAATAGACCCGACACTCGTTCGTGTTCTTTGTTAACCAGTTGGTACTCCTCCGTATCATCATCTCTAAACACGCATCAACGTTTGTTTCTCCCGATACTCATCCATATCATGGTTCTAAGGATGCTCGTCTGCATCTTTAATCTATACACAGCGTCAAACACTTATACCTTTTATTCTTAAGTGTAAGCACTCGTCCGTGTTTACCAATCCTTAGCAAGTCACCAACAAGACAATTTTCTTCTATCCGACATTCGTCCTATGTCGTGATACTTTCGGCAGTCGTACCCTGCCAGGTGATCGTCCTTCACCTTTTGATGACCGTCCCTCATCATTTATCCGATGGCTGTCCCCATCGTTGATCTTGTTATCCGTCATTCGTCCTATGTCGTGATAAACCCCGAGAGCAGCCGTACCCTGCTAGGTGATCGTCCTTCACCTCTTGATGATCGTCCTTCATCATGCTTATCCGATGGCCGTCCCCATCATTGACCTTTTTCTATCCGACATTCGTCCTATGTCGTGATAAAGAGCAGTCGTCCCCTGCTAGGAGATCGTCCTTCACCTTTGATGACCGTCCCTCATCATTTATTTCATTTATTCGTTGAACCGATGACTTTCCCCATTGTTGTTTACTTTACTTTGCAAACCAATGGCCGTCCCCATCATTGTTTACTTTACTTTGCAAACCTGATGGCCGTCCCCGTCATGGTATCTTTATTTCCCCAGCTTGTCGGCCATCCCCGTCGTTGCTTTACTTACTGCTTTAATCCCCGGCAGTCGTCCTCTGCTCAATGGTCGTCCTCCGTCTCCTTCACTTGATAATCATACTATACTATCTTTTACAATTTATATCCCTTTTCTTCTTCTATCCAACGAGTGCAAATTTTGGACTGTCTTTGGTATTCAACCACAAGTTATCTTGTTTGTCTGTTAAGCCAGGCGCTTACATCCTGCACGGCTAACTCATGTTTGAATAAGGGCAGCTGTAAACACCCCAAATTTTCCCTCACTCTTTATCACACCATGGATTTTGATCTTTCATGTTTGCATTAACATAAGCATACCACCTCATATTTCATATTTGTTTCATTTGCATAGTTCAAGTTCATCTGCATCTAGGGTTTGTGATCTGAGCAATCCAAGATTCCATCTGAGCCATCCTAAAGGCCTCAAAGCTTTCCAAGAGGGTCCATGTGTGTTCTACCATCATATTATATCCCTCAAAGTTGATGGAAGTCAAGAGATCACAAGAACTGGCAAGGCATGGAAGCAGAGCTAGGGCTTTCACTACACAGATGACTCAAATTAGGGTTTTGGTTTCAGAGGCCTTAACTCCAAATTTTTGGGCCATTATTGTTTCTAATGTTCTTAAGTTGTTATAAGGATCATGTGTACCAAGTTTGATGAATAAAATCATTGTGGAAGTCATCTGTTCATTGGGTAACTTCTTGAGCAAGTTAAGTCAAAATCAGGGCATCTGAGGCCCCCAACAATGGAACCAATGGGGTATTTTCATCAAATTGAAGTCCTATGATCTTTATTTGATCTTAGAAGAGGTTGGAAGTTCACAAGATTGAAGAATTTTGAGCCATTTGCAAACTTGCCAAAAATGGAAATGACTTGAAATGCAAACTTTCTATTTTGGGAAAGTTTTTCAACCTCCTCTTTATTAACAAAAAATGCTTCAAATGAAAAATTCTTGGTCATGAAAGTTGTAGATTGGATCTTTTCCTTTTCAAAAAGTACAAGAACATGTCTTGATTCATCATAGAACTCAAGATATGACCTTCCAAAGTTGGCAAAAATCACATAATTTTCAAGTTCATGCCAAAGAGGATTTTTTTGCAAAAATCAAGTTTCAAGCATTCAAGTGACCTCTAATTGACTTCTAAACATCAATCCAACATGGTGTAACATTACAAGACCAAAATCTTACCTTAGATCACAAGTCTCCATAAGCCATTTTTCACAAAATTCTCAAAAGAGGGATTTTTTGCAAGAGTGGTTTTTAAGGCTTTGTATGACCTCTAACTTATCTCAATGCACCATAACAACATTATGAAACATGCCATGACCAAGATTCAGCATTGAACAAGACACTTCCATGACCAAATGTCTCAAAATACACCAAGTTGTCAAAATGTAAAACATGTGCAATCTCACCATTCATTCACTTCTGATCACTCTAAATCATCCCATGGCCATCCTTGAAGACAGCTGAACTCAGAGCAACCCTAAAACACCTCCTGCCATGGCCCATACCCAAGGACACCAACTATTGACTTTTTGGCCAATTTCTCCATACCATTCCCACAGTGCATATCAAATCTTCTGACTCATTCCAATAGTTTAGGGATTGCATAAGGATCATAAACCAAGCATGTCATGAGCTCAGAACACACACAACATCAGATTACACAAAACTTGCAAAAACCTTCCCTTCTTCGATTCTCTCAAACCATCCATCAAACTTCAGAAATTCTTTCACCATCCATTCAGAAATCAAACATAGAACACAAACCAACCATTGGAATGGCCTGAAACATCATAAACACAAACCTCATTTTCTGCTACACCAGAACTGAACCCTTCAAACTAGCCATCATAAAAGCTTTTGAGGCATTCCACTAGCCTCAGGAGGATCAAAGGAGGCTTTTTGCACAAAGGAGAGGTCCTGAGAGCTCTCATCTGCAGTTCATCAGCTCAGGTAACCTCAAGAACAAAATCTTTCAGAGCTTAGTTTTTTTGTTATAAAATGAAAATATATGTTATGGGGATCACATTGATGCTTTTAGATTCGAAAATAGCCAAGAAATGAGCATGTTATGAGTTTCTGAAATTTTGTCCAGATTTTTGTTCTTCTTCGATTCTCCATGTTTGTGTGTTATAAATCATGTTTGAAGGTTGATTTGAGTTTAGTTTGAGTAGAGGATCATTTCTAGGCAATTAATTTGGGGTGGGTGGCCTGTAGAGAGACTTAGGGTTTTTGCTCGCCGGAGAAGATGACCGGAACACTGTTCCGGTCACCTGAAAATAATTAGAACCCTAATTAGGGTTTAGTTGCCCAGTTTGAATTCTGGCCCTTGGATGAGGATTAACGCGTGAATGTGTGGCTCGGATTGCTTCATTAAATTTTAAATCTGTTTAATTAGATTAATTAGGATTATTAATTAAATTAACTCAGGTTAGATCCCAGCCCTCCATCTGCGTGCGCAGTCAACCCCTTCCCCCTGAATTTGAAACTCAGCCATTGGATACGCATACCTTCCATTTTAAATCATTTTTATTTCATTTTAATTCATTTTTCTTGCATAATTTATTTAAAATAGCAAAAAGCATCACAAAAATATTTTCTTTTGCATTCTGACTTTAAATATTTTTCTCAACCTGAAAATGATTTTTATTTTATTTTTTGCATTAAAAAAGTATTTTTAAAATATTTAAATGTTATTTTTAATTAATTAAAGTCTTTTAATTAATTAAAAATACATTTATGTTTCTAAAAATCACCAAATAAATCATGAATCATCCCATTGCATTTAGAAACATTTTCAAACTCTTCATACAAATTTCTTTTTAGGTTTGATCATAGTTTGCCAATTTTATTTGAATTAAAGGTCATTAAAATCATATTTTTGAACCCTAACTTTAAAAAATCATTTCTGCCTAACCAAGAAGAGTTTGAAGATGATTCTTTTTGCATTGTGTTACATATTGCATTTAGTTTATATGACATTTTCCTCATGAATTTATCTTGAATTTTCAAATTGATTTGCATTTTTCCTTTTGAATCACCCAAAAAACCCTAGAAACTTAGGAAAATCATAACTTTTGATTGGTTATGCTTCTGACCTTCTCCTTTGGGGTGTGAACCAATATTGGATTAGGGTTTATTCGAGCTTGGTATCAATTTTTTATCATGTCATATGCTTCTGATTTATTCATTTGCATCTCATATGTCCATGTAACTCTAATTTTATGTGTTCATTTGCATTCATCTTGCATATGCATCAATACATGAACTTGCCATGACATTTCTTGCATTCATATGTCATCTTAGACACCTTAGGACATGTTAGAACCATGCTTTATCATTTATTAATTCATTTTCCATGATTTGCATTCATTTCATTAACTTTCATGTGTTTTCAAACTTCAAAACATGCTTCCATTTGCATCTCATTCTTGTATGATCACACATATGCATTTTGTATAACTTTGCACCATCTTACATGACATTAACATTGTATAAACACTTCTGACTTTGGTCATTTCATCTCATTTCATCTCATTTCTTTATGCTTTGTACTTTATGCATTCATGCTAACATTTTCAGGTGGTAAGTTAGTTTGAGAAGTAGATTTTCCTTCACCTATCACTTCTTCTTATCTCTTTCATATGCATTTTTCTTGTCTTTTAAGTGAACTTGTTCACTTGTGTTCCATCTCTCTCACTTTCTTTCTTTAAGTTACTTATCTTCTTCATTGAAGTAAGTAACTTATTCCTCTACTTCATCCTCCTTTCATCTGCTTCTTCCATTGGTGGCTTCCTTGAAGATCTTTCTTAAGCCTTACAAACCATAGGAACCTCCAAGCATGATAATCTTAGGGTTGCGATTATCCCCCCTTAGCTTTTTTACCTTTGAGTCTCCTTGAGTCTCTCTTCTCATCTTCATAATCAGAGACTAAACTCTTAAAGTTTTATGACTTTGGAATTAGGGTTATGCCTGCATCCTTCTCTTAGGATGGAGTGTATAACTTTAATCCTAAGTGTTAAACCTTTAATTTGTTTAAACCTCTTAATCAAATCATCTTAATAATCACTAAGACTTTATCTTGTAACTTGGGCCTTACATTAGGGTTCTAATTCTTCCTTTATGGTTAAGAAGGACTAACCCTAGTGTTTAATGGAAAGGTCCCCCTCAAGTTGTCTTACAAACCATAAAACTCATTTCTTAATCTCATCCCTTTAATTAAAATCCATTTAATAAAGGCTTGTTATATAATGAATTTAATCCCTAACCATGGATTAAGTTGAGGTATCTTCCTCAACTTAAGTGTTCTCATCTATTATCCTTCTATTAGGATGGTGTAATGAATTCACTAATATGTGATTAGAGATTAAACTCATTACTTAACACTAAACAAAAACCCAAAAACATCTAAATAATCACAAGTAGGTTAATGATCTTAATCCTACATCATCATGGTAATTAAGTTTTGATGCCTATCTCATACTTAAGTATTCTCATTATCCCTAATCAGGGAGGATATAATGAGTTTACAAGCCCTTGATTTAGGCTTAAGCTCATTAACTTATGCTAAACATCAAAAACAATAACAAAACTGTGTAATACCTCGAAATTTGCCCTCATATTTATTCCCTTTACTGGCTTATCGCTTCGCATTCATCCGCATTTCTCATTAGGTCATAACGTTCATAATCATGCGTTTCATTGTTTCCCAAGGCATGTGATCAAGGCCACACAGGATTAGGGTTTCTTACTTTATCTGTATCTATCAAGGATTGAACTGGTGGAGAATATTCACTAGTAGATCTGACCCATTATTGAGGTGTTCAATCAAATTCGCTTTGAATAAGAGTGTTGGCTCTCCGTAACGTCTCAAGTTGTATTCTTCATCATTGAATATCTCAAGGAGAAACTGGAGTTCTTGTTCATGATTTGATCTCAAGGGCATTTCACCAATGGAGGTTGGGGATATTAGAATATTGGTTTGAATTCATATGTTTGTGGAGTAACGATTCGGGATCGTGAGGAGTTTATTATGGCATCAAATTGCTTAAGAGTGGAGCATGTTAAAGGATTTGTTTCAAGCTAGGGGAGAATTCACAGTTATAATTTATCTGGAAGACGTCATCATCGATTCAAATATCATTACTATTTTCGACACCTGAATTCGTCAAAATCCATTAAATCCATGTCATTGTCCAAAATTTGTTTTGTTATCCGTTCACATGATAAAGGCTCTCTTTCCTTTCAATTCCATATTTTATCAATTCTACGACCAATTTCTAAGCACACTTTAAAGTTCACATTTTTGTTGGCCCATTTAAAGCCCATTAGCCGTATCTCATACAAGCCTAGTTTCCATTTAATTCTATTGTCAATATTCCTAACCAAGTTTTAAATCCACCTTCATTCATTTTTGGTGTCTTAAGTTGATCAATCCTTAAACCATTCAAATATATGTTTAATTAAGGTTTAACCATGTTTTCTTTTCCCAATTCAAGCCCAATTTCATTCATGTTGAGCCATCTTTTAGAAAAAAACCGCATTCATTATTCCATTTATTTCCTTTAAACCAATTTTCTAAACTATTTTCAAGGCCCAATCCATTTTCGCCATTCTCTTATAAATTCAAACAAGTCATTCTTTAAAAAAAGGGAGGCATTAGTGTTTGGCATCAATAGAAAGTATCAGGATTTTAACAGAAAGCAAAAAAATACATAGCAGAGAAAATTACAAAGTGAGGGGTCCGAAAATTCAGTGACAATTACTCCAATATAATATCAAAACAAAACTGATAAAATTCGGTAAATAAAACAGTTACAAAAATCAGAAGAAGATCAAAACAGAAAAAACATTTGCAGAGAGAAATTGAAGAACTCAAATCCACCTCTGGTGATAGCACTCACAAACTAAAGGAAGAATATCTTCAAAAATTAAATGCACTTGAATCACAGGTCTCGGAGCTAAAAAATAAATAGGATGCTCAGGCTCATCTGTTGAGACAAAAACAAAAAGGTGATGAGGCTGCTAAGAAACTGCAGGATGAGATCCAAAGGATTAAATCTCAAAAGGTTCAACTGCAACACAAAAATTAAGCAGGAATCTGAACAGTTTAGGTTATGGAAAGCTTCACGTGAAAAGGAAATTTTCCAGTTTAAAAAAGAGAAGAGGAAAAAACTCCTGAAAAACCAAATCTCTTCACCAATCTTCTGGGGAACTCTCTTCATCATTCTCCTTAATTATCATCAACCATCTCCAAATTCCACCAATCTTCATCCATTCTTCATCTTGAATCCGCCTTCATCAACCTTCAAAAACATCAGTTACAAGCTCTCCAGCTCCTTCGATCTTCATTGAACCAACAACATCACCACCTACATATCACACAAAAAAAATCAGTTTCAATAAGACTCACAACCTGCTAGCAGAAAAATCATAACTAACAAGCTCATAACTGAAATGTAACAAACCCTAACTGATTTCACAACAAACTCTTAACAGAAAAATCTAGAAATTTCACCTGAAAAAAATCTCCACAGAAGTTGGATCCATCTCCTATAAAGCAGAATCTCCATCTTCATCTTCAAGCTTCTTCACCAAAAAATTTCTTCACAAAAACTTCACAATCTCAATCTGCATCTCTCCTCTTCTACTTCACTCTTTTCCTTCAATTCATCTTCTTCAATCTTCTTATGTTTTCTTCTTCTAAATTCACTCACCATTTCTTCAATCTTCTTCCATTTTTTTCCATAACCCTTCATTCATCTCCTTCAATCTTCTCTTCAACCACAACCATCAACTTCTTCTCAAAATCCTTTACAAACTCCTCCCCAATCATCTTTATCAATCCCTCTGAAAACTTCAACAACTATCATCAATCTACATGATTCTGTGATTTAATCTCCAGCATATTCATAGCTCCATCTTTGAGCTTCAGTCGGTCATCAATGAAGCGTTCAGAATCTTCTATCAATCCTGCATCATTTTTCGTATCAACAATCAGCATACAATAATTTCAATGATCCGGATTTGTATCAAGAAGAAGAAAAGGTGAAATCGATATGCATACCTGAACGGAATTTCGAGCCGTTTCTCTCTGTGATATTGACGCATCCATTGTTGAATCTTCGTTGTGAAAACGACTTGAGTTTTCATCAATCTCACCACAAGAGGAAACAACATCCTTCTATTTGTTAAGAATATCAGCGCAAACTTCGATTCAAGGTACAAATTCGCATTGTATATGAAATTGCTGTCAAGTTTAGATTCGAATAGGTCCTTATGTGTTGTTTGGTTTCGGATTAGATGTGAGAAAAGTTTGTATTTGGCTAGTTGATAGGATTAAGTTCGGATTTGAGGAGATGAGAGTTTAGATTATTGTGTTTT
Organism: Lathyrus aphaca; assembly: GCA_963966055.1. Lineage (NCBI taxonomy): Eukaryota > Viridiplantae > Streptophyta > Magnoliopsida > Fabales > Fabaceae > Lathyrus > Lathyrus aphaca. The sequence continues at coordinate 232,986,403 of OZ014524.1, forward strand.
GTTTCGGATTTGAGGGAGAAGTTAGGATGTTGATGAAGGGTGAGGTTTTGGCTCATCGACGTTGTTCTTGGCGGTGGTGTAGAGAGAAGAAGATGGTGATGGAGGGTAGCGGTGATAAGAAGAAGAAGGGATGGGAAGGTGACGGCGGCGTGAGGGGAGAGGAAGAAGGGGCTTAGGGTTTATTAATTTGTTCTTCAGCCTTTATGCTTTTGTCCGTTGGTTTTATTTTCTTAATCATAGGGGATTTAATTGTAAGAATAAGAATGAATTAATAATAATGTTAAGGAATATTAAGAAGTTAATGAAATTAAGAGTAATAAAATACATTTAATCACCAATTACTGCACCGTTGGAAGAGATAAGATAGGCATCTTTTTGAATTCTAACCACACCGACGGTGACACGTGTCACCTTCCGGTTAGCCTTCTGTGCGGTGGTCTTGTGTGCTTGCAACCATCATAACAACCACGCACCTTCATTCCATAAACCATGTGATGAGAATACTAACGGAAAGACCCAATCACACGGCCAAGATCAAGTCAACATAGTGGACTAAAGACTCACCATGCACCCTAGGCTTTCCTGCGTATTGGGCTTGTCATATTTTGCTGTTAACACCCCCCTTTAAGCCCATAATAAAAAAAATAACAATAAAAAAACACTTCCTGAACCCCCCATTTCATTTCTTTTAGATTTTAATTTTTAGTTAAATATAGTTTCAAAATAAATCAACAAAAAATAGTAAAAAGTATTATAAAATTCCATAAAAAATCAAGTGGGTTATTAATTCCAATTAGAAATTTTTGACAATTTTATTTTCTGAATTTTAATTGTGTTCGATTTAATTCTGATTTTTCTTTTAATTAGCTTTTATTGAATTTCTTTTAACTGTACATGATTTTGTTCATTTTATATTTTCAACTTCCAGTAGGAGTTTTGACCCATCCTTTTTGTCATAGTTAGAGGACTCATAATAGGACCTAGGATAATTTTCGTAGAATTTTTAGGTCATTTTATCCCCTGTTTTGGTAGCTTAATCCATAGAAAATAATAGTTAATCCTTAAGTAGAATTAAGTGATTTTTAGACGTAGTTAACTTCTGATTTTTTAGGATATTTTTAAGCACAATATTATAGGTAGTTTAAGAACCCTATAGGATTAATTCCATAATTTTTCGAGGACCTTTACTATTTTTAGTGTATTAATTTTTAGGCCTTGTTACATGTAAATTTTAATTAGTTTAGGTTAGAATATTAGGATTTCATTAAGAGCTAGTTTGCTTAGGTTTAATCTTAGGAATTAATAATGACTTAGCTTAGTTTAATTTCTGATTTTTAGAATGACAACATTAGATAGCTCCCTTAGTTTTAGGACTTAGGCTTAGAAGTCATAATGAATGGACTTAGATAAAGTTTAGGCTCTTTTTTGGTTTTATATCTTTAAAGGTTTTGTTTTAGAATATCATTTCTTTATTTCCATTTTAATGCTTGCCATATTACTTGATTGTTCACTTGTATAGGTTTCCCTCTTGCTTTAGAATCAACTTATCTTTCTTAGGAAGTAAGTTGAATTCTAGTAGTTTCTAGTTCCTTTCTTCATTAAGTGTAAAAACCTCACAAACCATTAGGATCACTTGTAAATAAATAAACAAAATTAGGGTTGTGTATTAGTCCCTTAGATTTTGTCCTTTTGTGACTTGAGTCCTTCTTTCTCATCTTCAAACAAAATCCAAAAACACTTAACAAATAAATGAAAGGATCCCTTGTGTATAGCCTTATTCAGTGAGGCACTTGCACTCATTCCATCTTGGAATGGTGTAAGCTTGTCTACCATGATGCACAAGTATCATCAAGGGGTTGTTTCATAAAGAAAACATAAAAGATACTTATCTTAAAAGACAAAACAAATAATAAGTGGCTTTCCTGCGGGAACTTCTTTTCTCATCTCATTCACTCACAACCCAAACTCATGACGACTTGTCTCGCATGCAAGACGGTAAACCCACTCGTACCAGACGAGCCTGCAACACCTGAGCATAGACATACGTAGTTCAAGCTGTAAAAAACACAAACACATAGTTCCCGCCTTAGTTAGGCGAACTACGTCGACTATGATCCTCATTTTCCCGATGAGGTACGTAGGCAGCGGGGTAGGACCCGTTCGAGCACATTCTTTATTTTCCCTACATTTTCCCCATTCTTTCTTTCCATTCTCTTTTCTTATTCCTTTCTCATTTTCCTTCCCATTCCAGTTAGCAGTTTTATTCAGCAGCACTTTATTTTCTCACCCTTTGAAGCAAACAAACAAGCGTGGATCCCGTCGGGTACGGCGGACGGTTTGGGGTGCTAATACCTTCCCAGGTCGTAACCGACTCCCGAACCCCGATCTTTGGTTCGCAGGACCATGTCCTTTCCTTCTCTCTTAGGTTTGTGCAGAATTACCTTTCCCATTCTTTCGGGATGAAAATGCATGGCTGGCGACTCTACCTTTTCCGCGCCACTTTCGCGTTTGTACTAGGATGAAAATCCCGGGAGCGACAACTGGCGACTCTGCTGGGGACGTGAAAACCTTCAGAATCTCTGGTTTCCCTTATAGAGTCAATCCTAGCGCCTGTTTGTTTTTGTTTCTTTTGGTGTTTATATGTGTGTGTTGTTGTGTTTGTTTACTGTCTTCGTTTACAGTTTATTTTACCGCATTTATTTACAGCTTTCAGTATTTATTTTCCATGCATCATATTATACTGGACCGTCTAGCTGTGCTGGTTTTCATTTTTTCTGCGGGATGGGAGTTATTGTGAGATAAGCCAAGTACCCGGCTTGAGTGCACCTAGGACTTAGAGTGGTTCCACTTTGGCTTCATGGCATCTTGCTATGTTGGTATTTGTGCGTTCCACGCCTTGACTTGCGACCTTCTCGGGAATGTATTGATACCAGAATCTTTCTGGGTTAATACACTACCTTGATAGTTATGTGCAGTCAAGGCACCGATCATTGAGAACCTTTGTGGAAACATCCCTCTCCAGTGATGACAGTGGCAGACCACATTTGTTGGCAAACCCACTCGCATCCGAGGGCCCACTGGGAACTCGCATAGGATGGCCTGGTTCTCTCATAGGAATCCAGTTAAGGCAAACTGTTCGTATGATGATAGTATTGTACCCTTCAGGATGAATGTACTATTGTTTCTCGATTCAGTGCTTGACGCTGGGGACTTATGAGGGATGCTTGTTTTTCCGGACTCAGCTGAGACCTCCCTGAGTAGTACATAATGCCAAACCGATTCCCTGATTTGGTCATGATCCATTTCTCGTAAATGGTGAACGTATTATTGTTATTCGGCCTAGAGAGTCCGTGATTTTTGACCCGAGTAGCACACGCGTGAAATTGGGAGGGGTTTACAGGTTTGCAGGAACCCTAAAATTCAACATACCCTCGCATGCCAGTACACTTCAGTGATAGGATCTTGTTCTGTTAATTATGGATTCTGAAGTCATGAACTCCTGATCAGAGATACTTGTGATGATATTGTGACCTTGCACAGACACTTGATTACCTGATTCACTACACAGACACATCACTGATCACATGCCTTGCCTTGCATAACATCATGACATCATTAATCATTTTGTGTTCTTTTTATTCCCAGGTTTCATTACCTCCTAGTCCTGGTCATATTTGCTGCTTCAACATGGAGATTCCAAGGAAGAGAAATGTCCATTATACGTTCCCACATCCAGAGACAGATGGTATTCAGAGGTTAATTAGCCCGATGGGGGACAAAATGCTTGATGATTTCAGAAGAGAGTTTGGGAAGACCTTAGAATATGTGAATAAGACAACCACTGATCAGAGGGATAGCTTGCATTCTCTACTACAGTTCTATGATCCACAGTTGAGGGTTTTTGTTTTCCCTGACTACATCTTAGCTCCCACATTAGAAGAGATATCCAGTATCCTCAAAATCCCTATAAAAAATGGTGCTCCTTACTATGGCTTAGAGAAGATGCCTTCATCCAAAGATATAGTTGAGTCTTTCTTTCTAGATTTTTCCAAAGTTAACAGAGAAGTGGATGACACCAAGGGTAAAGGACTTTTCTTAGATTTTCTTATTAAGGAAGCTCAAGACCTGGCCTCTGAAAACAAATGGGCTAAGTTCAGCACCTTACTTGGTTTGATAGTGTATGGGACCAGTTTGTTTCCAGAAGAGAATGGTTTAATTAACATGGAAGCTATCACTATATTTGCCAGAAGAAATCCAATACCCACTTTGCTAGGTGACTTTTACTACGGGGTTCACCATAGAAATGAAAAAAAGGAAAGGACATGTAAATTGTTGTGCTCTTTTATTTGCTGATTGGTTTGTAAGGCAACTCCCTAAATCAGGACCTTTTCAGGATTTGAAACAATCTTGGAAGTGGTCCAAAAGATTAATGGGCTTAACCTCAGTTGACATTGCATGGGGATGCAACAGAGATCTTGTGGGCAAAGAATTATTGGTCAATTGTGGTAGCTTCCCAAATGTGCCTTTGATAGGAAGGAAAGGTGGGATCAGTTACAACCCTATCTTGTCCAGGAAGCAGTTTGGTTATCAATTAAGAGATTTGCCTTTGATTGAAGAGGCAAAGGAATCTTTGTACTTTCCAGCAGAAGGAAATCTCCAGAAGAGCATGATGTTATCCCAAGCTTGGGAAGTTAGAGTAATAAAAGGGAAGAAAGACTTTGGAAGAGTGGATCCTAACACTTATGATCCTTTCGCCAGCTGGTTGGAGGATCGTGTGAAGACCCAGTTGCTCCCATTTTCTAGAGAGACACCTCTCTACCCTAAGGAGGTAGCACCCACGACTTCAGTGCCTCTGCAAGATTATCAAAAGTTGGAAGCTTTGGTTCAACAACTCAGGTTAGAGAATCAAGAAGCTTACAATTCATGTCAGAAGCTGAAGATGCAGAATCAAAAGTTGGAGGAAAGAGCTCACAAAGCTGAAGAGATGGTTAGGCTCAAGCAACAAGATTTTCAAGAGAGAGAGAGCTTTACTTCAAGAAAAAGGGATTAGCTGAAACTCACAAGGCGGCCCAGCGCCGGAAGGAGAGGAAGGACCTGAATGAAACCAATGAAGCTATTACCTTATGGCAAGAAAAATGGGAAGTCAATTTGAGGAAGCAAAAAGAGCTGGACGTCAAGCATAAGCTGGAAATCAAGAGTCTTCAAGATTCTTTGGATGGACAAAGAGAGCTCCTTCATAAGGCTTATCATCAAGAGAAGGGTCGTCTCCAAAGTCTAGCAGAAAGCTAACAAGCAGTAAAGGAAGCTCAGAAAGAAATAGAAGACTTGAAATTGAAAGCTGATGTGAAGAAGTCAAAGGCTGAACCGGGTCCGAGCAAAGAGAGTGAGATGGCTTTCCTGCAGCAGATTGAAGAGTTACATGCTTCCTTTGATCTAAGGGATCTCCTCATCCAGAGACTCATCTAGGAGCCTGATCATCCGGATATTGTTCAGTTGTTCCATAATGTTAAGCGTCTTAGCTGGAGGCTGCAAGACTTAGAGCTCCCTAGGGTTTAGTTTCATGCTATTGTACTTGGATTACCCACAGGCTTGTTGTGGGATTCCTTTTATTTAATGTACTTTGTTGTTCTTTTGATTGTCACCCTTCGGGGACTTTGTTGTTTCAAACTTCAGTTTATGTGATTGACTCGCTTTGAATCTCTGGTTTGTTATTTGTTGCACCGACACGGGGTAATGAGCACCAATTCTCCATGGTCATCACTGTATTTGAACATTACTTGGGTCTTCTTCCCAATTATTATACCAGGACCGGAAACAGGGAAAGCCTTGGGAATAAAAGGAACACATTGCATTGCATACGCATCATTTGCATTTCTTCTTTGTTTTTGTAGGTTTTTCTACAGGATGCTTAATTTATCTGTGTTACAGGCAAAGATTGCGAGAGCTTCCAAGACCCGGCATCTCCGACAAGATATCCCACATCGATACGCAACTCGCAGCATCCAGTGGACAGTCATGGACGCTATGCAAACTGAGCTTAATGAGTTTCGCACCAGAATGGGAGAGTTCATGGTCATGATGCAAGGGATGGCTCAGGGACAACAAGAGTTAAGGAATGCAATTCAAGGATTCAACCCTCCTCAGACTAATACTCCTGTGACCACTCCTGACGTACAAGGGGCTCCTCCCAACACCAGCAATGGCCAAGGTGGACCCCAGATTCCAGAACAGGGCACAACAACTTTCATTCCAGTACAAGACAGGCAGGAGGATCAGTTTCCTTCTTTCAACATTGACATGGGGTTCTTTGGAGAAGGAAATCTTCATGATATTTTGATGCTTGCTGAGAAAGTCAAAGCCTTCGAGTGTAGAGACACTTTGGGGATAGATGTGTCTGACATGGGCCTAGTCCCCGGGGTGGTTATTCCTCACAAATTCAGGCCGCCTACTTTTGACAAGTACAACGGTAGTTCCTACCCAAAGACTCATTTGAAGGCATTTTATCGGATGATCGATGCCCATACTCGGGATGAAAAACTCTGGATGCACTACTTCCAGGATAGTCTCTCCGGAGGGTCCTTGGAATGGTATATGAAGCTAGAGAGAAGTTCTGTAAGAAACTGGAAGGAATTGGGAGAAGTATTCCTCAAGCAGTATCAGTATAATATTGACGTGGCGCCCAGTCGCACTCAACTTTAGAGTCTGACTCGGAGGAGCTCAGAGAGTTTCAAAGATTACGCACAAAGGTGGCGTGAAGTGGACGCTAGAGTGCAACCGCCTTTGTTGGAGAGAGAAATGGTAGACCTGTTCCTGGATACCCTTCCTGGGCATTTCATGGAAAGGCTAGATGGATGTTCTTCAAGTGGATTCTCAGATATCATCTTGACTGGCGAGAGGATAGAAAGTTGGATCAAGCAAGGGAAGATTCAGAACAGAGGCGCTTCAAGTTCTGGTATTAAGAAACCCTTCGTGAAAAGAAGAGAAGGAGAGACTGGTGCAGTGTACGCGTAGAGGGGAGGAGGTAGCAAAGGCTTTTATCAGCAAGTGGCCCCTATCACTATCAGACTGAGGTTGAATCTGAATAAGTGTACTTTCGGGGTCCGTTCTGGCAAGCTACTCGGCTTCATTGTTAGTGAGCGAGGAATTGAGGTTGATCCAGCCAAAGTGAAAGCTATCCAAGAGATGCCTGAGCCGAAGACTGAAAAGCAAGTACGTGGTTTCTTAGGGAGACTAAACTACATTGCACGGTTTATCTCTCACCTAACTGCCACGTGTGAGCCCATCTTTAAGCTTCTAAGGAAGAATCAAGTTGTCACACCCTAAATTTTGACTGAGATTGTATTTATTTAGCGCATTTTATAGCATTTTTTTTATAGTCGGTCATCTTTACATTTTTAGTCCATTTCATTAATCACACGTTTACCATTTTAATTGTCATCTTTTATTTATTTCAGAATTTGTTTTATTTTAATATAGATTTTAGAATTTGATTCGATCTTAGATTTTTTAGATTATTGTCTCATTTTTGTCATTTATTTATTTTTGTTTTTTTATTTTTATTTTTTTATTATTTCTAGTTAAATATTCATTTTAGATCACTTTTAGAATTTAATTTAGTTCCATGTGAATTTTAATCTAATTCTTAATTTAGTTTAAATTTATAATAGGAGTTTAGTTTATATTAGATTAGAACTAATTTCATTTCCATTTTATCTTTAAGTTAATTTCAATTTAGTTATTTAGCTTAATTTAATTTATTTGTTTCATTTTAGTTAAGTTTAATTTAATTAGTTTTATAGATTAAAATTAATAATATAATTTCATTTAGTTTAAATTTTGAGTTAATTTTATTTAGTTTAATTAATTTAATTTCCAATTACTTCAATTACGTTTAACTGTTTCCTAATTAGATTATTTAGTTTAATTTAATTTTAGACTATTTTTATTTAGTTTTAATTTATTTCTTTTTCTGTTTCAAATTTAACAAATTAGTTTGTAAAATTTAGTTTAGTTAGATGACCCTGTTTATGTGTCTTTGACCAAGTCTACTCCATATACCATTTGCATTCCACACAAACCCCCAAACTTTCACCAATTTGAATGTACTTAAGCCTGCACCCAAAAAGGTGATACATGACAAGTCAATAGCAAAGAGGAGAGATTCCTTGGGTCTGCCAAAAGAACTTCCAGGGGGGGCCAGCGAGGAGAACCAGGATGCTGTTCACAACCATCCACGATTAAAGTTTTTTTGATCACCACTAAAAAGAGCATCTGGGAAAAAAAATCCAAATTGACTTTTCTTCACAAAGCCCTGCATCAACCTTTAACAGTAAAGATGACAGCAAAGAAAAAGCAAAAAGGAAAAGCTGGTGACTGCATAGAAAGCCCAGCCAACACAACTTCACAAAGGAGACCATAAAAAACCTTGCCTTCGTCTTTCTAAGGGGACAGCTCCTACCAATACCCTCCACCTCTGGTACACTTGCTAAACCAGTTGTAAAAGAATAAAACCAGCCAAAACCTCAGCATACAAAAAGACTTTTTTTCGTTTCATACCCAAAGACACAACTCACGACCTGCATAACAACAGCAGAACCCAACAACGATCATCACAAACACCTTTTTTCCTTTCTTTTCTCAGACTCCAACCAAAAACTTAACCCTCCTTCCATCAACCTCATCATAAATGCCACAGCACCAACGCCAAACCGTTTTCACCAATTCACTGTTTTCAACAACAACAACAACGGCTCCCACACCCCTTTCAAACCATCAATCCTGCTCCTTCAACCTCATCCTCGCTACCCGCAATCTCCACATCCGAAACCACCACCCTCACATTCACAACTCACAAAAAAAAACACAAAAGGCTGAACCGCAAATCCCGGAAGCCACCAAACAAAACCAGATCAAGACCTTTGTTCAAATTCGGGACTTCCGTCCACCTTCACCCTAACCGCTTCCAAGCCACACCCCCAAAAAACCGCTGCTGAACTGAAACAGGGGAGGGAAGCTACCGCTTCTGAAACCCTCCATCTCCGCAAATCCCCCAGCAACCACCATCATCATACTCCACCCTTCCACCATCCCTTCCGCCTCCTTCAATCGACAACGCCGCGCGAATCCAGCCCCGCCCTAGCCGCTCACCACAAAACCGCCGTGAATCAAAACCGCGAGAACCACTTCATCACCGTCTTGAACAATCAGAACCACTTCGTCACCATCTCCGACGAAACAAATCAGGCCTCAACCACCTCCCTTTACCGTTCAAAACCGTCGCCTCCCAACAACCCCTTCACCCACCGACGGAAACCTCCGACCACCGCCGAAATACCTTCACTCATTCTCTCATCAACTCACCAAAAAAAAACCTTATAAATCCCAGCAACAACAACGACAATCCCAACAACTGTTTGCTGAAACCAGAACACAAGCCAACACCGCTTTAAACCCAGGAAACCCCTTCCACCAATACACTCCATAATCACCACGAATTTTCCATTAACCTAAACTGCATACCACCAAACAACCGTGAATCGACAGTGAGAGACACCCATTTGAGACTTGAGCGAGAGATAAAAATCGGGTGATCAAGCGAACTGCGGCCGCCGCGGGAGAGAGGACGGAGTCGAAACCGTCGCCACCGTGAGAGAAATCGCGGCGAGATCCGGCGAGTGAAATACAAACGCGATTCAAGCAGGGAGATAGGTGGGGACGATGGAAAACAAAACTTTGAGGGTGGGTCTTTACTTTTCATTTATTCAGAATCGCTTTATTTTTGTTTTGATAGGAAAAGAACGTGTTTGTTTTGCTGATGGTAATAGGATTGTTGGTTGGTTTACTGGTTCTCACCTTTTTGTTTTTTTTTGTTTTTGTTTTTTTTTGGGTTTATGGGCTTCAAGCCCATTTGTGATCGCTAGATGCACACTCCCTGGAACTCAGGGCCTCCTTCCCCTTCCTCTGGTTTTGCTAATTAATTTTGTATAGTTTTTTTTTAAGTTATTATCTTTTAATAATATTTTTTTAAACTTTTATTGTTAAATCTTTTAAGATTTATTAGGTTTAGTTGCTTTTAAGTTTCGTTCGATTTTCTCTCTTTCGGGCCGATGATATTACAAAGCCACGATTAAATCGTTTCCGATTAATCGTGGCCGATATGAGGCCATTTTGTTTATTTTATTTTTTCTAATTTCACAATTTATCATTTTATTTAAGTTGTCTATTTATTCCATTTATTTCTTGTACCTTTTATCACACTAGTTTCTAACTTTTCCAAATAATTTATCGCGCGCCTTAATTAATTTAACGACGAATAGAGCCCCGGAGTCTAGCATTCCGCACGTTCTAGAACGAACTGCAAATGGGCTAGCCCCACGCGTATTGTTTGTTCACTCCTTCGTTATTAATCATCGATTCTAAAGCGTCTAAAAAACAAATATTCCAATTTATTGAATTAATTAAAATTACGAAAAAGGAACTCCGGAGTCTAGCATTCCGCACGTTCTGGATTGAACCGCAAATGGGCTAGCCTCACGCGATGGTTCAATCACCATTCGTATATCAAAATATTCAAATCTTTAATTAAATATAATTTACGAAAAAGGAACTCCGGAGTCTAGCATTCAGCACGTTCTGGATTGGACCGCAAATGGGCTAGCCTCACGCGATGGTTCAATCACCATTCGTATATCAAAATATTCAAATCATAATCGCATAATTTAATCGTAAGAAAACAGAACTCCGGAGTCTAGCATTCCACACGTTCTGGATTGAACCGCAAATGGGCTAGCCTCACGCGAGGGTTCAATCATCATTCGTATACCAACAAATTTAAATCATTTTTATAATTAATTATCGAAAGACAGAACTCAGGAGTCTAGCACTCCGCACGTTCTGGATTGGACCGCAACATGGGCTAGCCCCACGCGATGTGTTCATTCGCCCTTTCGTTTAAAACATCTTAACAAAGTCAAACACTTTCTTCTAAAACTAACATTGTTTAAATCATTCTATATCTCGAACAAGCTAGCGCTTCAGCCTCCACCGCGAGTATAAGCCAATGCTTAACAGTAGAATGCATTTCAAACAATCGTTCAATTAAAAACCACAAACCGTAGTAGCACGAACTACGAAGCTCTGACTTTCCCATTGCACAAGGGAATACGTAGGCACGGGGATTTTAATCATTCGCGAGCACCCTAATAAAAAATTTAATTATTTTTCCGTTTAAATCAATAATAAAGAAACTTTTAATCTTTTCTCCGTCTTAATAATAATTAACAAACATATTAATAGCCATTTAGAAGACATAGATTAAGATCAAACATTTAATCACATAATTAGCTAAGAGGTTCCCGTTGAGTACAACGGACGTGAGGGGTGCTAATACCTTCCCCTTGCGTAACCGACTCCCGAACTTAGAATTTGGTTTCGTAAACCATTTCTTATCCTTTAGGTTGTATCTATATCTCCCTTTTATCTCGTAGAATAAATAGAATTAGGTGGCGGCTCTGTTGTTTTGTTTTAGGATCGTATTTTTTCGAGGTACGACACAAGCCATCAAATGGAATGAAGACTGCCAGCAAGCCTTTGACCGAATCAAAGAATACCTATTAGAACCTCCAATTCTTATGCCTCCAGTGCCAGGGAGACCTTTGATTATGTATCTTACCGTGCTTGAAGGATCAATGGGATGTGTGCTGGGTCAGCAGGACGAGTCTGGTCGAAAAGAGCACACCATTTATTACCTTAGCAAAAAGTTTACCGATTGTGAGACGCGCTACTCACTACTCGAGAAAACTTGCTGCGCTTTGGCATGGGCTGCTCGCCGACTAAGACAGTACATGCTGACTCACACTACTCTCTTAATTTCCAAGATGGATCCTGTGAAATACATCTTTGAAAAGCCAGCTCTGACAGGAAGAGTAGCCCGGTGGCAGATGATACTAACAGAGTATGATATACATTACACTTCGCAGAAGGAAATCAAAGGAAGTGTGTTGTCAGAATACTTGGCTCAGCAGCCAATCAATGATTATCAACCCATGAGGTTCAAGTTTCCGGATGAGGACATCATGTTCCTCAAGTCGAAAGACTACGAAGAACCACTTCCGGAGGAGTGGCCAGACCCTGAATCCAAATGGAAGTTGATGTTTGACGGAGCTGTGAACATGAATGGAAGTGGAGTAGGTGCTGTTATCATCTCGCCAGAAGGGGTCCATACACCTTTAGCTGCTCGGTTGACTTTCGAATGCACTAACAATGAGGCAGAGTATGAAGCTTGTATCATGGGGATTGAAGAGGAAATCGATTTGTGAGTCAAGAACCTCGAGATCTTCGGGGATTCTGCTTTGGTGGTAAATCAAGTCAATGGAAAATGGCTGGTTCATCAACCTCACTTGATTCCTTATAGAGATTATGTCAGGAGGCTGTTAACTTTCTTCACCAAAGTCAAGCTGAATTATATTCCTCGAGATGAAAACCAATTTGCCGATGCTCTAGCAACTTTGTCGTCCATGATTAAGGATTGTCAAGAGAATTTCGTGCTTCGAATTACGGTCTCCCGTCTTGAAAGACCGGCTTATGTCTTTTCAGTGGACAATGGTGAAGATAACCAGCCTTGGTATCATGATATCAAGCAATTCCTGAAGGCTCAAGAATACCCGGTTGGGGCATCCAGTAAGGACAAGACGACCCTTAGAAGACTGGCAGGGGGTTTCTTCTTGAATCAAGATGGCGTGCTGTACAAGCGAAACTTCGACATGGTTCTGCTCAGATGCATGGATAGACACGAAGCAGACCTGTTGATGCAGGAGGTTCATGAAGGTTCCTTTGGTACCCATGATGGAGGACATGCCATGGCCAAGAAATTGTTGAGATCAGGATATTATTGGATCACCATGGAATCCGATTGCTGTAAGTACTCCCGTAAATGCCACAAGTGTCAAATTTACGCTGATAAGGTCCATGTGCCTCCGAATCCGTTGAGTGTCATGTCTTCACCATGGCCGTTCGCTATGTGGGGCATTGATATGATTGGCAAGATCGAGCAGACAACTTCTAATGGTCATCGCTTCATCCTGGTTGCTATAGATTATTTCACAAAGTGGGTCGAAGCGGCGTCTTACACCAATGTCACTAAACAAGTGGTAGCCCGATTTATTAAAAGAGACATCATTTGCCGGTATGGAATTCCTGAAAGGATCATTACTGATAATGGTTCTAATCTCAACAACAAGATGATGGCTGACTTGTGTCGAGATTTCAAAATAGAGCATCACAACTCTTCTCCATATCGCCCAAAGATGAATGGCGCTGTCGAGGCGGCCAATAAGAACATCAAGAAGATTGTGCAGAAAATGGTTGTGACATACAAAGACTAGCATGAGATGCTACCGTTCGCGTTGCACGGGTATAGTGTAAACACCCCAAATTTGCCCTCACCCATTTCACCATGGCTTGTGATCATTCTCATATGCATAAGCTCAATCATATCATCTCATGTTTCATTTTTGATTCACTGCATAGATTCTAGGTCATCTGCACCTAGGGTTTGTGATCTGAGCAATCCCAGGGCATCTTGAGCCACTCCAAAGGCAACCAATCAATTCAAAGGGGTCTACATGTGTTCAAGCATCATGGTACATCCTCACAAAGTCAAGAATTCAAAAGAATCACAAGAACTAGGGTTTGAGTGGATGCAGAGCCAGGATTGACTGCACAGTTGACCTAAAATTAGGGTTTTGGTTTCAGAGGCCATAACTCCAAATTTTTTGGTCATTCTTGTTTCCATTGGTCTCTATATGGTATAAGGAGTATGCATATCAATTTTCATGAAGAAATTCCATGGGGAAGTCATCTGATCAAGGGTTGACTTTCTGGACAAGTCAGTACAAAATCAGGGCATCTGAGGCCCCCAATGACCCAACCAATGGGTGATCTTCATCATTTTGAGTGTATATGATCTTTATTTGATCATGGAAGAAGGTTGAAGTTCATAGAAATCAAGAATTTAGGGTTTTTGCAAATGTTGACTTTTTGGGCATAGTTGACTTTTCAAGAATGCACCATTTTAGGTCATTTTTCAAGCCTTGATTTTTGATCCAAAAATGCTTCAAATGGAAAAACTTTGGTCATGAAAGTTGTAGATCTCATCTTTCCCTTTTCAAAAAGTACAAGAACATGACCAAACTCTTCTTGGATCAAAAGTTATGGTGTGACAAAGTTGGCTAAAATCATTGATTTTCAAGGCATGCTTCAAATGGAAATTTTGCAAAATAATGAACCAATGCCTCTTGTGACCTCTAGTTCATTTCAAACCAGTATGCAAACATCCTCTAAGTCATAAAATTCAGAATGAACCAAGAATGCCCATGGTTTTATGGTTGGTTGGACAAAGAAATCACATGTGAACCAAAAAGCCACAAGTTGCAAAACTCATGATCATTCTTCCTACAACTTGCTGCATTGGTTACTGCACTAAGCTAGCCTCTCACCACACCATGCTGCACCAGAACCATGCTTTGTACTTGCCTAGATCATGAGCCATACCTCACTTACACAAAAGGTGGACTTTGTGCAAAAGCAAACTTACCAATCACTATAGGCCAGGTCACATCACCTGACCTATAGGATTATAATACAATATCCCTTGGCAAGCAAAAGATATGAAGAAGCAAGGCTGAAACTCATTCATTGAACACATTCACAAAAACACACCAAGCTGCAAGTTGCTTCGAATCTCTCTACCCAGCCTTCAAACACTAAAACCATTTTCACCATTCAACTCATCACACTTCATAGACCCCAAACCACCAAGAGCCTGGCCTGAAACAAGCAAGAACATCCCACTGCCATTCTTCACCTCATTTTGCAGTTTCCTTCGAAACTCTCACCATAGCTCACAAACATACCAACAAACACCATAGACCTTCTCCATTCACCCTCAGGATCACAAACAACCCCTCACAATGGCCAGAAACTACCAGAATCACCATTGCCATTTCTGACTGAGTTGAAGCAGGAGCTTTCGAAACTCACTATCCAGACAACATAAACTCTTCTTGAGCATTCAAACACCTTCTGGGGATCAAGTGGAGTGGTTTGCACTGAAGGAAGTGGCCAGAAAGTCATCAGGTTGAAAGCTCCAAATCTCAGGTAGCTTGAAATTTATTTTTCCAGAAATCATTTTTCATGTCATAAACTTGTTCTATGTGCTTCACTGATCATCCTGATGTCATTGGTTTCTAAAATGGCTTTGAAATGAGCATTTAATTTCTCTCTGAAACCTGCGTGCCCTAGTTTTCATTTTCTTCGATTCAGCTTAGTTAGGGAAAAGAAATTTGTTTTGGGAGAGGGGTTTGATTCGTGAGGGGTTGGAGAACATTTCCCAGTTCTTAGGTTTCATTTTTGTTGCGATTTGAGGGGTTTGGGGATTTCTCAGGGAGGATGCTGGCCGGAGAAGACGACCGGAAGTCTTCTCCGGCAGCCTGAAAGTGTTTAAGCCCTAATTGCGTGATTAATGATCATTTGAATGTGAGCCGTAGATGGCCTTTGACCTGTTGACTTCCCTCCAGTTTTGGATGGCCCAAATCATTTCGTTTGCCCTAATCCACTTAATTAGTTTTAATTAATTCGTAATTAAATTAATTTGGCCAGATTGAATCCAGACCCTCCATTCACGCGCCAGTCAACCAATTTGAATCCAGACCCAATCCTGGCCCTCCATCCTGATTACTTCTCCTTTTATTTAATTTTAATTCATTTTCTTTTCCTTTTATTTGCATATTTATTTTAAAATAGTAAAAAATTCCTAAAAATTATGAAACTTTTTCCTTAGAGTTTTATTAATTTTTATGACACAAAAATATTTTTATTTTATTTTTTATCATTAAAAAAGTATTTTTAAATATTTAAAAGATTATTCTTAATTGATTAATGGAAATTAATTAATTAAAAATACTTTTAGGTATTTAAAAATTA
Organism: Lathyrus aphaca; assembly: GCA_963966055.1. Classification (NCBI taxonomy): domain Eukaryota; kingdom Viridiplantae; phylum Streptophyta; class Magnoliopsida; order Fabales; family Fabaceae; genus Lathyrus; species Lathyrus aphaca. Next base: position 233,002,384 of record OZ014524.1, read on the forward strand.
CAAAAAAATTCATGAAATGTTCTAAGACATTTAGAAACATTGTCCAATCTTCAAACCAAATTTCTTTTTTGATCTTGATGCATTTTAAGAATTTTTCATTGAATTAAATCATATTTTGTGCATTATTTTGATCATAAGTTCAAAAATTCATTTCTGCCTATCTAAGAAGAGTTGGACATTGATTCTTTTTGCTTTGTCTTGTGTTTAGCATGTAGTTTCTAGGATAAAATGGCCATGATTTGATTCCTCATTTTCAATTTGTTTGGCATTTCTTTTGTTAAGAACCCTAAAAAACCCTAATAACTTAGAAAAATCATAACTTGAGATTGGTTAAGAGTTGAGACCTCCCCTTTGGACTTTGGTTTAGTATGGGATTAGGGTTTCTTTGGGTGGCATTTTCCATTTTTTATCTTAGGGTTTGCTTCTGTTTTGGGTTTTTGTTTGTTGTTTGATTCATAAACCCTAATTTGGGCTTTCATTTGCATCCCTCTTGCATTCTCTTGCATAACATGACTTGTCTTTGCATTTTATGCATGCTTGAGTTTCATTTGACATCATAGGACACATAGGAAGTATGTTTGATCATTGCATCTCATATTTGCCATGTCATTTGCCTTGTATGCTTCATAACTTTCCATGCTTGTCCATGCTCCTTAACTTGCATCATTTGCATCCATAATCTTGTATGAACATCTCCATGTCTTGCCTCATGTTTGCAGCACCTCATAACATCATAATCATCATCAACATGCTTCTGGTTTTTCTTAGCATCATACCATTTCATCTCATCTTGCATTGCATTGCATTTCTTTCTAACATTTCAGGTGGTAAGTAAACTTGGGAAGTGAATTTGCTTTCACTTCTCATAACTTTTCTTTTCACCTCTCTTGCATCCATTGCTGCATTCCTATATGTGTTTGAGTTTGAGCTTGCTCATTCTTGTTCTTCCCACTTTCTTTTTTCAAGTGACTTGACTTCTTGAATGAAGCAAGTTGCTTTGCTTCTCTTGATCCTCTCATCTGCTTCCTGGTGGTTCCTCTGAAGATCTTCTTTTGAAAACCTCACAAACCTTAGGAACAACCAAGCATGACGATGATTAGGGTTTTGATTAGTCTCCCCACTTAGTTTTACCTTTGTGTCTCTCTTTGAGTCTTCTCCTCTCATCTCATAATCAGGGACTAAACCCTAAAGGCTTTAAGACTCTGTGATTAAGCTTATGCCTGCATCCTTCTCTTAGGATGGAGTGTACAAATTTAATCCTAAGTGTTAAACCCTTAATGTGTTTAAATCTCTTAATCAATCCACATAATAATCATCAAGACATCACACTTGTAACTTGGGCCTTGCATTAGGGTTCTAATTCTTCCTTAACTGGTTAAGAAGGACTAACCCTAGTGTTAATGGACAAGTCCCCCTCAAGTTGTCTTACAAATCATAAAATTCACTTCATCATCATACCATTAACTAAAATCCACTTAATAAAGGCTTTGTTTTGTCATAAGTTTAATCCCTAATCATGGATTAAGTTGAGGAGCTTTCCTCAGCTTAAACATTCTCATCTATTATCCTTCTATTAGGATGGTGTAATGGGTCTGTTTAATCCCTGATTATGGCTTAACCTCATTACTTAACACTAAACAAAAACCACCAAAAACATCTAAATAATCACAGTAGGTTAATGATCTTAATCCTGCATCAAAGGTGATTAAGTGTGAGAATCTGACTTTACACTTAAGGTATTCTCATTACCCCTAATCAGAGGGAAGATGTGATGAGTTTACTAACCCATTGGTTTAGGCTTAAGCTCATTAGCTTATGACAAACTTGCACAAGCAGTAAAAGACTGAAAACCCAAAAACAAACAATAACCGTCTCCTCCGGGATTCTTTTCTCACCTCATTCACTCACAAACGAGAACTTGCTTCTTCCGTCTAATGCAAGACAGTTTGCACCTGAGCCAGATAGGTCATACACTTGAGCATTGACAAGCAGGCAGTTCACAAGTCAATTCATCTTTCAGTCTCTTTGGGTCGAACTACGGTGTTCTGACTTCCTCATTGCACGAGAGGATATGTAGGCATAACTTAACAGTTATCGAACAAAAGTCTCTGTATATTCCCCCTCCCTCTAAGCTTCATTCTTTTAGCCTCAAGATCTTGAGCATTTCACTCTCATCCTCACACTGACACATCATTTGTACACTTTCACTTCCTTTACACTGACACCTGTACATTTTTCTTCCAGCTATTTTATACACAGATTGCACTGACACTACCCCTTTAAAACACAAATCTTTTAAGCGTGGATCCCGTCGAGTACGGCGGACAATCTGGGTGCTAATACCTTCCCAGGTTGTAACCAACCCCCTTTCTCAGTCTCTCTGGTTCGCAACCGTCTTATCCATCTCTTTCTAGGCCTATGCAGCATTGCCTTTCCTCCGGGATAAAAATGCCTAGCTGGCGACTCTATTCATTCTCCAGTGAGTGCACGGCTGTGTGTTCTCACTGTTCCCTTCGCCAACCGTTCGCGTCTGTACCTTCATCTGATCCGTCTCATTTGCCGGGAGCGACAGCTTGGCGACTCTGCTGGGGATCCTTATACTGCAACCAGGGCTTCTGGTTCTTTTTGTGGGTTCCTCCTAGCGCTTGTTCGATTTTGTGTTTACTGGGGTGTTATGTGCTTGTTTGTGCTTGTATTTATTTTTGTTTATTGCTTTATGTACAGATACTTTACTGCTTTCTTTATTGCATTTATATCATACTGTCATTGTTGCTGGCTGGATCTGTTGTTTGCCTTGGTGGGTGGGTGTTTCATTGAGATTTAAGGTCCTATACCTGGGACCTGAGTGACACCTAGGCTAGAGTGAATCATATTCTTTCCCATTCCATTTCGGTCTGGTGCGGGAATATGAAACACGGTTCAGATATGGGTTTCTTCTTGAGAACTCTGTGTTGCGGATTTCCTGCAATGCTAGGCCTATCTGGGAAGCCTGCTAAGTCTGGATGACCTTTTAGTATTGACCTTCAGAAACTGAGGTGAATTAGAGGAGGAATTGTTATGGTTATTGTAAACACTGTACCTCCGGGTTAGAAGTGTTTACACTTCTCATAGCTGATCCAAGTCTGAGGATCCTTGTTCTAGATCACCACCTGTGAGGGGGTTGGGCTGTTTACAGGTTTGCAGGTACCTTGACCTCAGAGTACCTTGTTACTTTGATTTTGTTAAGAATACTCCATGTTGGACAGTTTTTGTGATTCTAAACCCTGGACTTGTGGCTCTTTATTTGAGTCCCCCCACCTTGGTTACTGGATTTATAGACCTCCATCTGGATTTCTTGAACACACATGGACTTATACCAAGGCAGTTAATCAGATCCAGCTCAGTCACAAACCCTTGCATATCATTTGCATACACAATCATTGCATCATATTAACATTTGCTTATTTGTGTTTCAGGGTATCCACCTTCATCTGGTTTTGGTTTTGACCCCATCTGCAGTTTTGACCTGTCTCCACCAGCACTTGCTTCAGCTTGTCAGCCATATACTCCAGTTACTTGCACTAGCCAGCCAGTGGCCCACTCCTCAGCATCTTCATCAGCACTTATTCTACTCAGTCTCAGCACTTATGGCCCCAAAGAAAAGCAACATCACCTATCATTTCTTCCAACCAGACTTATCAGACATCAGGAGGATCCAGACCCTGATCACTCCAGATCACATACCTTTGTTCAGGGAGCATTATGGGGATATACTTGACTTTGTTATGGATCTGGACCCTTCACAGAGAAGCCTGATCCATACTTGTATTCAGTTTTATGACCCCCCATTGAGATGTTTCACCTTTCAAGACTTTCAGTTGGGCCCACTATTAGAAGAATACTCATCTTTGGTTGGTATACCTATCAGGAGAGAAATCCCTTTCAATCCTGAGATGGATTTCCCAAGCAATGGAGAGGTAGCAAAGGCTTTGCATCTGGAGCCTGTCTTGATTGAGCAACATATGACCTCTAAAGCTGGGATCCCTGGTTTTCATCTGGACTTCCTAATTTCTCAAGCTGGTCTGAAAGCTTCTCTAGGAGAATGGAAAGCTGTTTGTGCTTTGTTGGCCTTAAGTGTATATGGAATTGTGTTGTTTGCAGATGAGCCTCGATTCGTTAGCAAGAATGCAATCCATTTGTTCATCCTGAAGAACCCGGTACCAACCTTGTTAGGAGATCTCTATTACTCAGTACATCAGAGGAATGAGAAACAGAGGGGTAAGTTAGTGAGGTGTTGTGCTCCATTATTCCATGCTTGGCTTCTCAGGCATCTACCCAGGACAGATGCGTTTCTAAACCCTCATCAGCAAAGCAACTGGGCTAGGAGACTCACTGTCCTAACTTCAGCAGATATCCGATGGTGCACTCAAAGCAGCAAGGGCAGAGATATAATCACCAGCTGTGGGCATTTTCCCAATGTGCCCTTAATAGGAGTTAAGGGAAGTATCAATTACAACCCTCTGCTGTTCAGGAGGCAATTGGGCTATGCACTGGTCCACACTCCTAGGGTACAGGACCTGGTTGAGACCCTCTACTGTGAGAACAAGATTAGTCTGGCAACTGTTAGGCAGGCTGCCTGGGCCTGGGATCATGTTCAAACCAGGGGAATCACCATTCTGGGGAAGTGCAATAATGTGGCATCAACCCAATATTATGAGTGGTCCCATGCTAGGGCCCAATTCTCTGGAATGCCCTTCACCATAGAAGACATGCCTGAGTCATCTTCAGCACCACCCCCTGCTACTATCAGTCTGGAGGAGTTTGAAAGCTTTAAGGAAAGAAATGAGAAGTTAACCCAAGCCTTGCAGAAGATCCTCCGGGAGAGGAGTGAAGGTGTGAGGGAGGTTGAGAGATTGGAGAAGTTGAGGGTGGAACACTTGACTAAGATTGAGAAGTCTGGAGATTATATTAAGAAGTCTAAGGCTGGTGAACAAATTTTGAAGAACGCTTGCAAAGAAGCCCATTTCCAGAGAGCAAGGACAGACTTGTATTTGAAGGAGAGTCAGGCCAGGTGGGTCCGGATCACCGAGGCCCGTACTCTAGAAGACAAGAGAGTTCAAGACAAGATGGAGCAGATGGAAGAAGCCCTGGCAGCAGCCTAAAGGGAAGTATCAGAGCTAAAAATCAGAGCTGGAGTGAAGAAGTCCAAAGATCAAAGTCAGAACAAGAAGTTGACTGCAGCTGTTGCAACAAGAAACCTTCTCATCAGGAATCTCACGGAGCGTCCGGCTGATCCTGTGACCGAAGCACTTCTCAAGGAAGTTCGTGAGGATGAGTTTGGACTGGGTGTTTGACCATTTGCTTGTTGTTGTTTGCTTTCCATGTACTTTGTCTTTTTGTAATGTATTTTGACCCCTTAGAGGGCTTATGTTGTAAAATGAACAAGTTGTATTATCTCCCTTTCTGTAATATATTTGTTTTGGTTTGTTCCATCCAAGTTCACTTCAAAAAGCAACTTCAACAGTAGCATCTTCAAGGGTCTGGAAGGGTCAAAACTGAAGGCCAAACCGGATACCTTGAGAGCAAATAAGCATAACTGCATTGCATGCTAACCTTTTATTTGTTTTGTAGGTTTTTGTTTTGTTGTTGCTAACCTCTGTTGTGATATTCAGGAATTATTGCTCGTCGCCGGGTATTTCCCCTCAACAGGCCACACAGATACCCCACTAGAAACAACCTTCCGGGCATCCAGATGGACCAAATGCAGCAAGACCTTACGGAGGTCAGAAACCAGATGGCCAACGAAAGGCTGGAGATGAGAACCCAGATAACACAGTTCATGGAAGTGATGAACAACTTAGCTCAAAGCCAGGAGAGGCTCAGGGCTTTGGTAGAAGGGAGGAATCAAGATGAGCCCCATGTGGGGACTGCTGGCACAAGTAACAATGAAAGGGTGCAACCACATGTTAACCCCCCTGTATTTGGCCCACATCTCCATCCTGAGATTAATATTCCTGCAAACATTCAAGGAACAGCCACTGCAGCCAGGGTACTTCAAGAAGATCCTCAGGAGGACCAATTTACAGTAATGGGTGCTGGAGAGGAAACTTATGATAGACGATTGGATGAAATGGCTGAGAAGTTGAGGTCCTTAGAATCTCAAAATTCTTTGGGTTTCGACGTCATGGACATGGGTTTGGTAGACGGGGTCAGGATCCCCCATAAGTTCAAGCCTCCTTGTTTCGAAAAGTATAATGGGACTTCATGCCCCCGGACTCACTTGCAGTCATTTCTGGGAAGGCTGAAGGCCTATACAATGGATGAGAAATTGTGGATGTTCTATTTTGAAGACAGCTTAACTGGAGCGTCGAGAGAATGGTACTCTCACTTGACAAGGGCAACTATTAGATGCTGGAAGGACCTGGCAGAGGCCTTCATCAGACAGTATCAGTATAATCTAGACATGGCACCCAACAGGACCCTCCTGATGGGAATGTTACAGTCTTCAAGGGAGAGTTTCCGAGAATATGCCCAGAGATGGAGGCAATTGGCTGCTGCTGTTCAGCCACCTATGTCTGAACGGGAAATGGCAGATATGTTCATGAATACCCTTCAGGGAACTTATATTGACAGGTTGGCTGCTTTCTCTTCCACTAGCTTTGCAGATGTTGTCATAGCCGGGGAGAGAATTGAAAGCTTGTTAAAAATGGGAAAGATCTCAGACAACGGTGCAAGTTCGTCCAGTAGTACAAGAAAGCCTTTTGCAGGCCCGAGAAGAACTGGCGAGACCAATGCCATCCATTCAAGCAGGGGCAGGCCCCAATATGTTTAAAGGTCAATAGCAGCAGTCACCATCCCTGCTCCAGCTCATCCTCAGCCAGTCTATCAACCTCCTCAACAAAACTATCAACCGCAACCTCAGTACCACCAACAAAATCAGTATCCTCCAAGAAATTACAACAACAGCAACACCAACAACAACAGTCAACAAAGGCCATTCCAACAGAGGCCATCTCAAGCTAACAGAGTAATCGACCCAATCCCAATACCATATGCTACCTTGCTGCCACAACTTCTGAAACTCAACCTGGTTGAGCTAAGAACGTTGGCACCTCCGGATCCCAACAGTCTACCCAGGAACTATGACTCCAATGCTAGGTGTGCTTTTCATTCAAACGCACCTGGCCACAGTACAGAAAAGTGCAGAGCCCTGCATATGAAGGTACAAGACCTGGTGGACTCGAAAGCTCTGAATTTTGCACCACCACCCAATGTCAACAAAAATCCTATGCCGAACCACGGTGGTCCTAGAATTAACGCTATTGAAGGAGACAAACCGTCTTATTTAATAACCAGTGTGGGACAGATCAGGACACCGTTGGTAGAAATCAAGGCTCAGCTCTTGGAATGCAACATGTTCCCAGGATGCGAGTTGGGGTGTGCTTACTGCAATATCTCTGTAAATGGGTGCGATAATTTGAGGAATGGCATAGATGGCCTCATTCAGAGTGGCCAACTTCAGATCACCACATCATTTCCAACAAATCCAGCAATATCATCAGCAACGGTTTCAGAACCTCCTACAACTGCAGCAACTCTTGTTCCTGACAATTCTTCGGCTTCATCAACAAGTACGCCATCCATCATCTCAACTGATCAGTTTACAACAAATCTTCCTGCTACAACTTCAGCTTCACTCCACTTCGAGACTCCTACAACGACAACATCCATTCTTCCGCCAATATCTCCTACAATTCCAGCAACAAATCATGAAGATGTCTCTACTGTCACCATATTTTATGATCCTGAGAATAACTCTGCCTACCATTCAGAAGGTGCTGCTCCCACCAGAGCACCAGTTACAATCTTTTATGATCCACAAACAATTGCAGTCCCTTCAGCAGCAGCAATCAGTCCAGTCACTGTCACGGTGCCTGGACCAGTACCATACGAAAGCAACAGGGCCATCCCTTGGCACTATGGCTCTGACGTGTACTGTGAAGGGAAAAGAATCACTCTTGAAACATCAACACCTGCACCACAAGTAGATAATGTGGGGGGAGGCGGAGGCTTCACTCGAAGCGGACGTCTCTTTGCTCCACCAATTCAAAGACCTACCGCCGAAGCAGAAGCTGCTGCCAAGGCAAAAGGAAAGAGCCCGGTGCAGGAAGATCAAACTGTTAAAGAAGCCTTGAAGACCCCGTTCGATCAAGAAGTTGATGAGTTTATGAGAATCATCAAAAAGAGTGATTACAAAATTGTGGATCAACTTCACCAGACGCCATCCAAAATCTCTATCCTCTCACTGCTTATGTGCTCCGAAGCCCATCGGAATGCACTACTCAAAGTCTTGCACGCAGCTTACGTGCCTGAAGAGATTACTGTCAACCAGTTGGAAACCGTGGTTGGAAACGTTACTGCTAGCAATGGGCTAGGGTTCACCAATACTGACCTGACAGCGGATGGCCGCAACCACAACAAAGCCTTGCACATAACCATGGAATGCAAAGGAGCTGTCCTTTCTCATGTGCTGGTAGACACAGGTTCATCCCTTAATGTCTTACCAAAGAAGGCTCTGGTGAAGTTAGAATATGATGGACTGGCATTGAGACCCAGCAACCTGGTGGTAAGAGCCTTTGATGGTTCTAAAAGATCGGTTCTGGGAGAGATTGAGCTGCCTGTGACAATTGGCCCACAGACCTTTAAAACTATCTTTTATGTGATGGACATTCAGCCCGCCTACAGCTGTTTGTTGGGTAGACCCTGGATTCACGCCGCCGGCGCAATAACGTCTACCCTTCACCAAAAGTTAAAGTTTGAGTGGGAAGGCCAAGTTGTCACAATCTGTGGAGAGGAGGACATTTTTGTCAGCCACCTGGCAACCTATAAGTACATTGAAATGGATGGGGAGATCCATGAAACAATGAGCCAGGGGTTTGAAGCTTTGAATGTGAATGAGGCATCTGCTATATCTGGTACTCCAATGTCATCATACCAACAAGCCCGGAAGGTTGTTGAGGAAGGAACCGCCCTGGGCTGGGGCAAAGTTTTAGCTGTGGAGGAAAAGAAAGACAAATTTGGGTTGGGTTACAGACCAACTCAACATCAAGCAAGGGCTGCTGGAGAGCCTGGTTTTGTCAGTGGGGGGATGCTTACCCCTGATGCCATCAACTGTCTGGAAGACGAGCTGGAGGAGGAGCGCAACCTGGAAAGCTGGATTCGTCCAAAGATCCCGGGGAGCAGTGTCTCGAACTGGTCTTCCCAGGAAATTATAAGAGTTACTCGATCAGAGTAATTATTATTTCCTGTATTTTATAAGCATGCATCAAAGTCTTGCATCTTGCCCAAGATGACAAGACTCATTTTGTAATCGGGCCATCTGTACTTTTTTGTGCAAACAAGATCAATTAATGAAATATCAGACATCTTTTTGCAAAAGCGTCTTTTTCTTTTCGTTCACTGTTTTTCCATTTTTTTTCTTTTTGTACAAAAAAAATAATAAGTGGCGGTGTTTTCAAAATGACAACTTCATTTCACTTTTCTAAATAAGACTAAAATCAGATCACTAAAATGAACAACTTAACCCTTGCAGAGAGCGCCTTCCTGACAGCACCGACAACACCACGGCTACGACTTCGTATGACTTTGACAATCCAATCAATCAAGCTGATGAAGGGGTTGATGAAGAATATGAGCTTCCTGAAGAGCTAGCCAGGTTGTTAAGACAAGAGGAAAAGGTTATTACCCCTCACCAGGAGGAGGTTGAAGTGATCAATCTTGGTACAGATGAAGACGTGAAAGAAGTTAGAATCGGGGCCTGCCTGCAAGACTCAGTGAAGAGACAACTGATAGACCTGCTTCAAGAGTATGTAGATGTGTTTGCTTGGTCGTACCAAGACATGCCAGGGTTGGATACCGATATTGTCGTGCACAAGCTGCCTTTGAGGGAAGAATGCCCACCAGTCAAACAGAAGTTGCGCCGTACTCGCCCAGACATGGCTATGAAAATTAAGGAAGAGGTACAAAAGCAATGGGACGCCGGGTTCCTTGCTGTGACTAGTTACCCGCCGTGGGTTGCTAATATAGTACCTGTGCCTAAGAAGGATGGAAAAGTAAGGATGTGTGTTGACTACCGGGATCTGAACAGAGCCAGCCCGAAAGATGACTTCCCATTACCTCACATTGATGTATTGGTGGATAACACGGCTCAGTTCTCGGTATTCTCCTTCATGGATGGATTTTCAGGATATAATCAGATTAAGATGTCACCTGAAGACATGGAGAAGACAACCTTCATCACGCCTTGGGGCACGTTCTGTTACAAAGTGATGCCATTCGGACTGAAGAATGCTGGTGCGACATACCAACGGGCTATGGTGACATTATTCCATGATATGATCCATAAGGAAATAGAATGTTATGTGGATGACATGATCGCCAAGTCCCTTACTGAAGAAGATCACCTGGTGAATCTGTTCAAGTTGTTCAAACGTCTGAGGAAGTATCAACTAAAGCTGAACCCCAACAAGTGCACATTCGGGGTGCGATCCGGTAAGCTGCTGGGTTTTATTGTAAGTGAGAAAGGGATTGAAGTTGACCCTGATAAAGTCAAAGCTATTCAAGAGATGCCTGCACCGAGGACGGAGAAAGAAGTTCGAGGGTTCTTAGGTCGATTGAACTACATCTCAAGGTTCATATCTCACCTTACTGCAACCTGTGAACCCTTGTTCAAACTGTTAAGGAAAGAACAGACGGTCAGGTGGAACGAAGATTGCCAGAGGGCTTTTGACAAGGTCAAGGAGTACTTACAAGAACCTCCAATCCTTATGCCTCCAGTTGAAGGAAGACCTCTGATAATGTACTTGACAGTATTAGAAGAGTCAATGGGGTGTGTGTTGGGCCAGCATGACGAGTCTGGTCGAAAAGAGTATGCAATATACTACCTAAGCAAAAAGTTTACTGACTGTGAACAGCGTTATTCACTGCTCGAGAAAACTTGCTGTGCTTTAGCGTGGGCTGCTCGCCGACTGAGACAGTATATGCTGACCCACACTACTTTATTGATCTCAAAAATGGACCCAGTCAAGTACATTTTCGAGAAGCCAGCTCTTACCGGACGGGTTGCAAGGTGGCAAATGATTCTCACAGAGTATGACATCCAATACACATCTCAGAAAGCCATCAAAGGCAGTGTATTGTCTGAATATCTTGCTGAGCAACCCATCGATGATTACCAGCCTATGAGGTTTGACTTCCCTGATGAAGACATCATGTTCATTAAATCAAAAGATCATGAAGAGCCTATTCACACTGAAGGGCCTGACCCGGAAAAAGAATGGACTATGATGTTTGATGGGGCTGTTAACATGAATGGTCGTGGTGTTGGTGCAGTACTTATTACACCTAAAGGAGTTCACATGCCTTTCTCGGCAAAACTCACTTTCAACTGCACTAACAACGAAGCTGAATACGAAGCTTGCATTATGGGTCTTGAGGAAGCCATTGACCTCAGGATCAAAACATTGACCGTATTCGGAGATTCAGCTTTGGTAGTCAATCAGACCAATGGGAAATGGTACACACACCAGGATCATCTGATACCTTACAGGGATTATACAAGAAGGTTATTGACTTTCTTCACAACAGTCAAACTTGAGTATATCCCTCGGGATGAGAATCAGTTTGCAGATGCCTTGGCTACCATTTCATCCATGATCAAAGTTCAAGCTGCTAACTTTGTACCTCAGATTTCAGTATCGAGACTTGATAGACCAGCATATGTATTCGCAGCAGATGTTGTCAAAGATGATAAGCCTTGGTTCCACGATATTAAATGCTTCTTGGAGGATCAAACATACCCACCTGGGGCATCTTCCAATGATAAGAAGACCTTGAGAAGGCTTGCTGGAAGTTTCTTTCTGAACACTGATGGGTCTTTATACAAGAGGAATTTTGATATGGTACTCCTCAGATGTGTTGACAAGACAGAAGCAGATTTGTTGATGCATGAAGTGCACGAAGGATCCTTTGGTACCCATGCAGGAGGGCATGCCATGGCTAAGAAGTTGTTAAGATCAGGCTATTATTGGATCACAATGGATGCAGACTGTTGTGCCTACGCCCGAAAATGCCACAAGTGCCAGATCTACGCAGATAAAGTGCATGTACCTCCGAATCCTTTGAACATCATGTCTTCACCATGGCCCTTTGCTATGTGGGGCATTGACATGATTGGCAAGATTGAGCCAACTGCTTCAAACGGCCACAGATTCATCCTGGTCGCCATCGACTATTTCACCAAGTGGGTTGAAGCAGCCTCATATGCAAACGTCACAAGGCAGGTGGTAGCCAGATTTCTGAAGAGAGATATCATCTGTCGATACGGAGTTCCCGAGCGAATCATCACTGATAATGGTTCCAATCTCAACAACAAAATGATGGCAGAGCTGTGCCGGGACTTCAAGATTCAACATCACAATTCTTCTCCTTACAGACCAAAGATGAATGGTGCTGTTGAGGCGGCAAATAAGAATATCAAGAAGATTGTGCAGAAGATGGTAGTCACCTACAAAGACTGGCATGAAATGCTACTGTTTGCCTTGCATGGGTACCGCACGTCAATCAAGACATCCACTGGGGCAACACCGTATCAGCTTGTGTATGGTATGGAAGCAGTCCTACCAGTTGAAGTTGAATTACCCTCCTTGCGAGTCTTGATGGATGTCAAACTGAGTGAAGCAGAATGGGTTAGGTCCCGATACGAGCAACTGAGTCTGATTGAAGAGAAGAGATTGGCTGCAATCTGTCATGGGCAGCTGTATCAGAAGAGAATGAAGAAAGCCTTCGATCAGAAAGTCAGGCACCGAGAGTACCAAGTGGGAGATCTTGTGCTGAAAAGAATCCTCCCTCCTCATACAGACCACAGGGGCAAGTGGACTCCAAACTATGAAGGACCATTTGTGGTAAAGAAGGTTTTCTCCGGTGGAGCACTGATGCTCAGCACCATGGATGGTGAAGATTTCCCGTCCCCTGTGAATTCAGATGCAGTTAAAAAATACTTCGCATAAAAATGACCCGCTGGACACAAAAACAGAATGTAAGTCCAGGCAAAAATAGGGCATCCCGGCGAGTCAAAAACAGAATAAAAGACTCGGGCAAAAATAAGGGAAATAAATAAAAAATGTACACCCGCTGAGTTGAAAAGCCGCATTGGACAACTCAGGCAAAAATGGGTATCCCGATGGATTGAAAACCCGAAAGGGCGATCCATGCAAAATAAGGGAATAAGCGAACGACTGCATTCTGAATTCGTCTGTATTATCTACAACTTGGTAAGCTCCAAAGGATCAAGCTTCAATCAGAATCAACTCTCTCCAGAAAGCAAGACGAGAAGAACGTCATTGTCATACGAGTCATAGCAGAAGAGGAAGCTCCTTGAAAGCGTCGCCAACACCGCCAGCATTTTGTTTTTCAATTTGTAACGATCTCCTCATTTCAGGAGATATGTTTCTTTGGCTGTATCTTGCCAATTCAGGGCATTTGAATTAATAAAATCAGATTTTTCAGTCATGTCTCGTTTTGTACATTTTTCATTTTTGCAAAAGATGTCTGATATCTTGAAAGAACATTGATTGCATAAGAATACAGATGTTTGTTACCAATAATTAAACATATGCTTGCAGGAAATATACTTACTCTTGAGAGTGCTTAACTCCTATGACGGAATCCAGTAAAGGATACCTCGGGACCTTTTGTGCGTCTCCTTATCTTTGCAGGATTGCAGGTATCCAGAATGCAACCTGGGGCATGCAAGTCACGTCTCGGCAAGCTGGTGAATCATTATCAACTCGGTCTATCTTCCACGTGGCACTGGAAGGTGCCCACTTCCCTAGCAAAGTTGCCAAATCAACATACACTCAATCTCAGCATCTGAAATGCTCTATCCCCAGCTGAGTTGCCTCTCACAATTCCCCAGCCGAGTTGCCATTTCATCCTCAGTTGAGTACAGGAGTCAGGGAACCATCTCCCCACAGAGTTCCAGCCTCTATCCAGAAGAGCAACGCAGGAAAGGATCACAACAGAGTGAAGAAAGCTTCTACAAACCCCAGCTGGGTCCTATTACGAAGATATGTCAATCGGTGACCTATATCTCCAGACAGATACATCTCCCCAGGTCTACCAATGATCTCATCCCCAGCTGGGAGGTCTATTTCAAACAGATCAGTCGGAAATCTTCGCGGCAACGGGATCCGAATCCCGGTTCGATATCTTTGCATAATCATGGCATCTGCATCATAATATCCCCTCAGAGCGTAGCATTCCGTCTAATACGGAGCATTACGGCAAAAATCAAACACATAGCATAATCATAAGCCACGTTCTGAATTAACACTTGTGAATAATAACCGTTCATCATCATCGTATAGAAATCCTCACCTGAGTCCCAGCAAAAACAGTTGCCTCATATTCACAAATACCAGCATATTTCCTTTTGATACCCGTCCGTATCATCACTCCCCAGTAAAGTCGTCTGAACACTCTTTATAACAAAATCACCCGTATTACAGATACTTCCTGGCGCCCGTCCGTATCAAATCACCCGCAGAAAGCCAAAGACACCCTCTTTGCACTCACACATACCTATATATACACTTTCCTGACACCCGTCCGTGTCATATCCCCAGCGCAGTCGCCTAGACTTTGTATAGCAGATACTTGTTCATATTACACTTTTCTCTCTTGGCACCCGTCCGTGTCATTCTCCCCAGCAGTTAAAACACTCATCTATATATACTCACTACTCATGATACACTTGTACAGATACTCGTCCGTATCTTGTATACACCATCACTTATCTCCCCACAGATTCAACAGTAGTCCTTGTTCTTTGTTAACCAGTTGGTACTCGTCCGTACCATCATCTCAGAACATTGCGTCTAGTGTTTGTTTCTACATGATACTCGTCCGTATCATAGTCCTAAGGATGCTCGTCCGCATCTTTAATCCATACACCGTGTCAAACACTTATGTCTTCTTGAATATAGATACTCGTCTGTGTCTACTATGCCCTAGAAGGGTTCTTTCAGATGCAACACTCGTCCATGTTCTTTGTTAACCAGTGGATACTCGTCCGTATCTTCATCTCTGAACACGCGTCAGTACGTTTCTACCTGATACTCGTCCATATCATGGTCTTAAGGATGCTCGTCCGCATCTTTAATCTATACACAATACCAAACACTTGTACTTTCTCTTCTTGGTTGTAAATACTCGTCCGTGTTTACTATATCCCTAGTAGATCGCAAACGAATTTTCCTTTTTTATCTGACACTCGTCCTGTGTCACGATAAACCCTGAGAGCAGCCGTACCCTGCTGAGTGGTCGTCCTCCACTTCTTGATGGTCGTCCTCCATCATGCTCATCCGATGGCCGTCCCCATCGTTGATTTTAGCAGCCGTCCCCTGCTAGGTGGTCGTCCTCCACCTCCTGATGATCGTCCTTCATCATTTTATCCAATGGCTGTCCCCATTGTTGATTTTGGTTATCTGGCATTCATCCTGTGTCATGATAAACCCTGAGAGCAGCCGTTCCCTGCTGAGTGGTCGTCCTCCACTTCTTGATGGTCGTCCTCCATCTTGCTCGTCCGATGGCCGTCCCCATCGTTGACCTTTTTATCCGATGGCCGTCCCCATCGTTGATATTTTCGGCAGCCGTACCCTGCCAGGTGGTCGCCCTCCACCTTTGATGGCCGTCCCCATCATATTTCTTTTGTCCCCAACAGAGCAGCCGTCCCCTGCTAGGTGATCGTCCTTCACCTTTGATGGTCGTACTCCATCATCTGTTTATTTCATTTATTCTTTAACCCGATGGCCGTCCCCGTCGTGGTCCCTTTTCTTTTTTAGCCCGATGGCCGTCCCCATCAGCGGTTACCTTCCTTTATGAACTTGATGGCCGTCCCCGTCATGTTTCATTAAATCCTCAGAGAATTTTACAGCTTTACCTTGATGGCCGTCCCCATCATGATTTTATTTCCCCAGCTAGTCGGCCGTCCCCGTCTTGGCTTTACCTTTTATCCCCAGCATGTCGGCCATCCCCGTCATTGCTATTTACCCGGCAGTCGTCCTCTGCTCGACGGTCGTCCTCCGTCGCCCACGCTTTACAATATGCTTTGCTTTCTTATACAATCTATATCCCTTTTCTTCTTCATTCTGTGAGTGCAAATTTTGGATTGTCTTTGGTATTCAACCACAAGTTATCTTGTTTGCCTGTTAAGCCGTTGCTTACATCCTGCACAGCTAACTCATGTTTGAATAGGGGCAGCTGTAAACACCCCAAATTTGCCCTCACCCATTTCACCATGGCTTGTGATCATTCTCATATGCATAAGCTCAATCATATCATCTCATGTTTCATTTTTGATTCACTGCATAGATTCTAGGTCATCTGCACCTAGGGTTTGTGATCTGAGCAATCCCAGGGCATCTTGAGCCACTCCAAAGGCAACCAATCAATTCAAAGGGGTCTACATGTGTTCAAGCATCATGGTACATCCTCACAAAGTCAAGAATTCAAAAGAATCACAAGAACTAGGGTTTGAGTGGATGCAGAGCCAGGATTGACTGCACAGTTGACCTAAAATTAGGGTTTTGGTTTCAGAGGCCATAACTCCAAATTTTTTGGTCATTCTTGTTTCCATTGGTCTCTATATGGTATAAGGAGTATGCATATCAATTTTCATGAAGAAATTCCATGGGGAAGTCATCTGATCAAGGGTTGACTTTCTGGACAAGTCAGTACAAAATCAGGGCACCTGAGGCCCCCAATGACCCAACCAATGGGTGATCTTCATCATTTTGAGTGTATATGATCTTTATTTGATCATGGAAGAAGGTTGAAGTTCATAGAAATCAAGAATTTAGGGTTTTTGCAAATGTTGACTTTTTGGGCATAGTTGACTTTTCAAGAATGCACCATTTTAGGTCATTTTTCAAGCCTTGATTTTTGATCCAAAAATGCTTCAAATGGAAAAACTTTGGTCATGAAAGTTGTAGATCTCATCTTTCCCTTTTCAAAAAGTACAAGAACATGACCAAACTCTTCTTGGATCAAAAGTTATGGTGTGACAAAGTTGGCTAAAATCATTGATTTTCAAGGCATGCTTCAAATGGAAATTTTGCAAAATAATGAACCAATGCCTCTTGTGACCTCTAGTTCATTTCAAACCAGTATGCAAACATCCTCTAAGTCATAAAATTCAGAATGAACCAAGAATGCCCATGGTTTTATGGTTGGTTGGACAAAGAAATCACATGTGAACCAAAAAGCCACAAGTTGCAAAACTCATGATCATTCTTCCTACAACTTGCTGCATTGGTTACTGCACTAAGCTAGCCTCTCACCACACCATGCTGCACCAGAACCATGCTTTGTACTTGCCTAGATCATGAGCCATACCTCACTTACACAAAAGGTGGACTTTATGCAAAAGCAAACTTACCAATCACTATAGGCCAGGTCACATCACCTGACCTATAGGATTATAATACAATATCCCTTGGCAAGCAAAAGATATGAAGAAGCAAGGCTGAAACTCATTCATTGAACACATTCACAAAAACACACCAAGCTGCAAGTTGCTTCGAATCTCTCTACCCAGCCTTCAAACACTAAAACCATTTTCACCATTCAACTCATCACACTTCATAGACCCCAAACCACCAAGAGCCTGGCCTGAAACAAGCAAGAACATCCCACTGCCATTCTTCACCTCATTTTGCAGTTTCCTTCGAAACTCTCACCATAGCTCACAAACATACCAACAAACACCATAGACCTTCTCCATTCACCCTCAGGATCACAAACAACCCCTCACAATGGCCAGAAACTACCAGAATCACCATTGCCATTTCTGACTGAGTTGAAGCAGGAGCTTTCGAAACTCACTATCCAGCCAACATAAACTCTTCTTGAGCATTCAAACACCTTCTGGGGATCAAGTGGAGTGGTTTGCACTGAAGGAAGTGGCCAGAAAGTCATCAGGTTGAAAGCTCCAAATCTCAGGTAGCTTGAAATTTATTTTTCCAGAAATCATTTTTCATGTCATAAACTTGTTCTATGTGCTTCACTGATCATCCTGATGTCATTGGTTTCTAAAATGGCTTTGAAATGAGCATTTAATTTCTCTCTGAAACCTGCGTGCCCTAGTTTTCATTTTCTTCGATTCAGCTTAGTTAGGGAAAAGAAATTTGTTTTGGGAGAGGGGTTTGATTCGTGAGGGGTTGGAGAACATTTCCCAGTTCTTAGGTTTCATTTTTGTTGCGATTTGAGGGGTTTGGGGATTTCTCAGGGAGGATGCTGGCCGGAGAAGACGACCGGAAGTCTTCTCCGGCAGCCTGAAAGTGTTTAAGCCCTAATTGCGTGATTAATGATCATTTGAATGTGAGCCGTAGATGGCCTTTGACCTGTTGACTTCCCTCCAGTTTTGGATGGCCCAGATCATTTCGTTTGCCCTAATCCACTTAATTAGTTTTAATTAATTCGTAATTAAATTAATTTGGCCAGATTGAATCCAGACCCTCCATTCACGCGCCAGTCAACCAATTTGAATCCAGACCCAATCCTGGCCCTCCATCCTGATTACTTCTCCTTTTATTTAATTTTAATTCATTTTCTTTTCCTTTTATTTGCATATTTATTTTAAAATAGTAAAAAATTCCTAAAAATTATGAAACTTTTTCCTTAGAGTTTTATTAATTTTTATGACACAAAAATATTTTTATTTTATTTTTTATCATTAAAAAAGTATTTTTAAATATTTAAAAGATTATTCTTAATTGATTAATGGAAATTAATTAATTAAAAATACTTTTAGGTATTTAAAAATTACAAAAAAATTCATGAAATGTTCTAAGACATTTAGAAACATTGTCCAATCTTCAAACCAAATTTCTTTTTTGATCTTGATGCATTTTAAGAATTTTTCATTGAATTAAATCATATTTTGTGCATTATTTTGATCATAAGTTCAAAAATTCATTTCTGCCTATCTAAGAAGAGTTGGACATTGATTCTTTTTGCTTTGTCTTGTGTTTAGCATGTAGTTTCTAGGATAAAATGGCCATGATTTGATTCCTCATTTTCAATTTGTTTGGCATTTCTTTTGTTAAGAACCCTAAAAAACCCTAATAACTTAGAAAAATCATAACTTGAGATTGGTTAAGAGTTGAGACCTCCCCTTTGGACTTTGGTTTAGTATGGGATTAGGGTTTCTTTGGGTGGCATTTTCCATTTTTTATCTTAGGGTTTGCTTCTGTTTTGGGTTTTTGTTTGTTGTTTGATTCATAAACCCTAATTTGGGCTTTCATTTGCATCCCTCTTGCATTCTCTTGCATAACATGACTTGTCTTTGCATTTTATGCATGCTTGAGTTTCATTTGACATCATAGGACACATAGGAAGTATGTTTGATCATTGCATCTCATATTTGCCATGTCATTTGCCTTGTATGCTTCATAACTTTCCATGCTTGTCCATGCTCCTTAACTTGCATCATTTGCATCCATAATCTTGTATGAACATCTCCATGTCTTGCCTCATGTTTGCAGCACCTCATAACATCATAATCATCATCAACATGCTTCTGGTTTTTCTTAGCATCATACCATTTCATCTCATCTTGCATTGCATTGCATTTCTTTCTAACATTTCAGGTGGTAAGTAAACTTGGGAAGTGAATTTGCTTTCACTTCTCATAACTTTTCTTTTCACCTCTCTTGCATCCATTGCTGCATTCCTATATGTGTTTGAGTTTGAGCTTGCTCATTCTTGTTCTTCCCACTTTCTTTTTTCAAGTGACTTGACTTCTTGAATGAAGCAAGTTGCTTTGCTTCTCTTGATCCTCTCATCTGCTTCCTGGTGGTTCCTCTGAAGATCTTCTTTTGAAAACCTCACAAACCTTAGGAACAACCAAGCATGACGATGATTAGGGTTTTGATTAGTCTCCCCACTTAGTTTTACCTTTGTGTCTCTCTTTGAGTCTTCTCCTCTCATCTCATAATCAGGGACTAAACCCTAAAGGCTTTAAGACTCTGTGATTAAGCTTATGCCTGCATCCTTCTCTTAGGATGGAGTGTACAACTTTAATCCTAAGTGTTAAACCCTTAATGTGTTTAAATCTCTTAATCAATCCACATAATAATCATCAAGACATCACACTTGTAACTTGGGCCTTGCATTAGGGTTCTAATTCTTCCTTAACTGGTTAAGAAGGACTAACCCTAGTGTTAATGGACAAGTCCCCCTCAAGTTGTCTTACAAATCATAAAATTCACTTCATCATCATACCATTAACTAAAATCCACTTAATAAAGGCTTTGTTTTGTCATAAGTTTAATCCCTAATCATGGATTAAGTTGAGGAGCTTTCCTCAGCTTAAACATTCTCATCTATTATCCTTCTATTAGGATGGTGTAATGGGTCTGTTTAATCCCTGATTATGGCTTAACCTCATTACTTAACACTAAACAAAAACCACCAAAAACATCTAAATAATCACAGTAGGTTAATGATCTTAATCCTGCATCAAAGGTGATTAAGTGTGAGAATCTGACTTTACACTTAAGGTATTCTCATTACCCCTAATCAGAGGGAAGATGTGATGAGTTTACTAACCCATTGGTTTAGGCTTAAGCTCATTAGCTTATGACAAACTTGCACAAGCAGTAAAAGACTGAAAACCCAAAAACAAACAATAACCGTCTCCTCCGGGATTCTTTTCTCACCTCATTCACTCACAAACGAGAACTTGCTTCTTCCGTCTAATGCAAGACAGTTTGCACCTGAGCCAGATAGGTCATACACTTGAGCATTGACAAGCAGGCAGTTCACAAGTCAATTCATCTTTCAGTCTCTTTGGGTCGAACTACGGTGTTCTGACTTCCTTATTGCACGAGAGGATACGTAGGCATAACTTAAAAGTTATCGAACAAAAGTCTCTGTATATTCCCCCTCCCTCTAAGCTTCATTCTTTTAGCCTCAAGATCTTGAGCATTTCACTCTCATCCTCACACTGACACATCATTTGTACACTTTCACTTCCTTTACACTGACACCTGTACATTTTTCTTCCAGCTATTTTATACACAGATTGCACTGACACTACCCCTTTAAAACACAAATCTTTTAAGCGTGGATCCCGTCGAGTACGGTGGACAATCTGGGTGCTAATACCTTCCCAGGTTGTAACCAACCCCCTTTCTCAGTCTCTCTGGTTCGCAACCGTCTTATCCATCTCTTTCTAGGCCTATGCAGCATTGCCTTTCCTCCGGGATAAAAATGCCTAGCTGGCGACTCTATTCATTCTCCAGTGAGTGCACGGCTGTGTGTTCTCACTGTTCCCTTTGCCGACCGTTCGCGTCTGTACCTTCATCTGATCCGTCTCATTTGTCAGGAGCGACATATAGAACGTCAAGGCGTACTTCAACAGGGGCAACCCCGTTCTCACTGGTGTATGGTATGGAGGCAGTCCTACCAATTAAAGTGAAAATCCCCTCGTTGAGGTTGATGATGGACATTAAGCTAGATGAAGCTGAGTGGCTCCGATCCAAATATAATCAGTTGAGCCTCATTGAAGAGAAACGTCTAGCAGCTGTATGCCATGGACAATTGTATCAACGGCGGATGAAGCAAGCTTTTGACAAGAAGGTGCGACCACAGAGGTACATGCCAGGTGACTTAGTGCTGAAAAGGATTCTTCCTCCTCTTAACGATCATAGGGGCAAGTGGACACCCAACTATGAAGGACCGTTCGTGGTTAAAAAGGTTTTCTCAGGTGGAGCCTTGATGCTCACAACCATGGACGGAGAAGACTTCCAATCCCCTGTTAACGCAGACGCAGTAAGAAAATACTTCGTGTAAAAAAGACCCGCTGGATAAACACAGAATAAAAATCCAGGCAAAAATGGGCATCCCGGCGAGCCAAAAATAGAATAAAAGGCTCGGGCAAAAGTTAGGGAAATCTTGAAAAAAAATGTACACCCGCTGAGTTGAAAAGCCACATCGGACAACTCGGGCAAAAAAGGGTATCCCGGTGGATTGAAAACCTGAAAAGGCGATCCATGCAAAAGAGGGATTAACACGAACGACCGCGGTCTGCAAGATCCGTAACCTATCTACAGTTGAGGCTATCCTAAGGGTTGAAGATCAGTTCAATTACTTTTTTTCAAGAGGCAGAGCGAGCGGAGCGTCTTGAAGATATACGAGTCATAACTGGGTTGAAACTTGATGAGATCCACTTCTCACATTGCCAATAGGATAGTTTGTTTTCCTTTTTGGTTGTTTCCTCCTTCCAGGGAACTGCTTCCTTTGTATTGCCTATTCATGGCCTTTTTTTTCGAATCAATAAAAATTCAACTTCAGTCAATTTGCGACTATTTGTTTCTTGTTTTTTGTTTTTCATCTAGCATTGATTGATTGCGAAAACGTCCAGCAAATTGTGATTTACATTGTGTTGTGAACATTTGAATGCTTTCTAACTCGTGCAGGAAGACAGAAACATTTAATACAACTCTGAAAGGGTGTCGAGATACCCAGATAATGATTCATACTACGAGCCTGGGGCAGGAAGGTCCCAAACTAACTCTCCATGTTGCAGGTACTACCGATTGCGTTCATGCAGGTACAGGTACCGGTGTTGCTAACAGAGTTAAAAGCAAATTCCCAGGAGGAGCATTTCTTTATGGTTGAACAGAAGCAGGTGTCTCCCAGGGTGTCTCCAATCATCCCCAGTAAAGGGGAAGTTGAAATTTCTCCCGACAAGGTAGCAGAAGGTGGGTGCCATCCCCGAGAAGAAGTTTCCTTCGGACATGGGCAACTTCCAGCAGTATAAGGAGTGTCTTTCCTCCCCAGCGTGTTGCTTCCTCAGCAGTGTCATGCCTTTGGTTCCCAGCCAAGTCAGGAGGTCCTCACTTCCCCCACCAGAGTTCAAGAAGGGTCCATCTCCAGCAGGGTCTTGGCGCTCCAATCTCAAAGTCCAATTTATTTTTGGCAATGACGGCTGTTCAGAGCCGGTGTATCATTGATAACTTTCCCCGCAAAGCTGTCTCCTCCTCATCAGGATGGATCAAATCAGTGCAGTGATCATCAGTTCTCCCCAGTCGAGCCATCTGGGATACTTGCAGTCTCCTTATCAAGAGATCTCTTTGCACTTGCATATGCATAATCAGCATTACGTTTGCATCCTCCAAAGCTTTAGCATTTCCATCATCATGGAGCATTACGCCATAAATCCAACATGTGCATGCCAGCATGGGCCAGTTTTGAGGTGTTACAGTTATCCTATAACATCTTTTCAACTAGAAGTATTCCCTATAGAAGATACTTATGCCATTTTCCAGAAATCTTGGTCCTTCCAAGTCAATGTTATTTTTCTTCCGTGGCTTGGTCCTGCCCAGTAGTCGTGTGTTTTTATTTATGGCTTGGTCCTGCCCAGTAGTCATATTGATTTGAGTTCCATTCCGCTAATGGTCTCGTTAAAGTCCTGTTTCGCCAATAGGCACATTCCGTGGCTTGGTCCTGCCCAACAGTCGCTGGTTTTTCTTTATGGCTTGGTCCTGCCCTGCAGTCATATTGATTTGAGTTCCATTCCGCTAATGGTCTCATTAAAGTCCTATTTCGCCAATAGGCACATTCCGTGGCTTGGTCCTGCCCAACAGTCGCGTGTTTTTCTTTATGGCTTGGTCCTGCCCAGCAGTCATATTGATTTGAGTTCCATTCCACTAATGGTCTCGTTAAAGTCCTGTTTCGCCAACAGGCACATTCCGTGGCTTGGTCCTGCCCAGCAGTCGCGTGTTTTTTCTTTATGGCTTGGTCCTGCCCAGCAGTCATATTGATTGAGTTCCATTCCGTTAATGGTCTCGTTAAAGTCCTGTTTTGCCAACAGGCACCTTTCGTGGCTTGGTCCTGCCCAACAGTCGCATATTTTTCTTTATGGCTTGGTCCTGCCCAGCAGTCATATTGACTGAGATCCATTCCGCTAATGGTTTCGTTAAAGCCCTGTTTCGCCAATAGGCATCTTCCATGGCTTGGTCCTGCCCAGCAGTCGCGTGTTTTTCTTTGTGGCTTGGTCCTGCCCAGCAGTCACATTGATGTGTTTCTGTTTCGCTGATGGTCTCGTTACGCCCTGTTTCGCCAACAGGCACCCTCGTTGTGGCTCTGATTCGCTCAGCAGTCACAGTGCAAGTTATCGCATTGATTCCATTCCACCTGGTTCTATTTCCCGCTACCTATTCAGAGGTCAAAACAAAAATAAACATAAATAATGGGCAAATGGCATTTCTGTTATTATGAGTTCAAATTTCCAGGTTTTATTCGAGTATCCAATCACTCCACACCTTGAACGTCTAAAAGATGTTGCAATTATTCGTTCAGGCTTGCAGATGATTGAATAGGGGCAGCTGTAATACCTCAAAATTTGCCCTCATATTTATTCCCTTTACTGGCTTATCGCTTCACATTCATCCGCATTTCTCATTAGGTCATAATGTTCATAATCATGCATTTCATTGTTTCCCAAGGCATGTGATCAAGGCCACACAGGATTAGGGTTTCTTACTTTATCTGTATCTATCAAGGATTGAACTGGTGGAGAATATTCACTAGTAGATCTGACCCATTATTGAGGTGTTCAATCAAATTCGCTTTGAATAAGAGTGTTGGCTCTCCGTAACGTCTCAAGTTGTATTCTTCATCATTGAATATCTCAAGGAGAAACTGGAGTTCTTGTTCATGATTTGATCTCAAGGGAAATTCACCAATGGAGGTTGGGGATATTAGAATATTGGTTTGAATTCATATGTTTGTGGAGTAACGATTCGGGATCATGAGGAGTTTATTATGGCCTCAAATTGCTTAAGAGTGGAGCATGTCAAAGGATTTGTTTCAAGCTAGGGGAGAATGCACAGTTATAATTTATCTGGAAGACGTCATCATCGATTCAAATATCATTACTATTTTCGACACCTGAATTCGTCAAAATCCATTAAATCCATGTCATTGTCCAAAATTTGTTTTGTTATCCGTTCACATGATAAAGGCTCTCTTTCCTTTCAATTCCATACTTTATCAATTCTACGACCAATTTCTAAGCACACTTTAAAGTTCACATTTTTGTTGGCCCATTTAAAGCCCATTAGCCGTATCTCATACAAGCCTAGTTTCCATTTAATTCTATTGTCAATATTCCTAACCAAGTTATAAATCCACCTTCATTCATTTTTGGTGTCTTAAGTTGATCAATCCTTAAACCATTCAAATATATGTTTAATTAAGGTTTAACCATGTTTTCTTTTCCCAATTCAAGCCCAATTTCATTCATGTTGAGCCATCTTTTAGAAAAAAAACGCATTCATTATTCCATTTATTTCCTTTAAACCAATTTTCTAAACTATTTTCAAGGCCCAATCCATTTTCACCATTCTCTTATAAATTCAAACAAGTCATTCTTTAAAAAAAGGGAGGCATTAGTGTTTGGCATCAATAGAAAGTATCAGGATTTTAACAGAAAGCAAAAAAATACATAGCAGAGAAAATTATAAAGTGAGGGGTCCGAAAATTCAGTGAAAATTACTCCAATATAATATCAATACAAAACTGATAAAATTCGGTAAATAAAACAGTTACAAAAATCAGAAGAAGATCAAAACAGAAAAAACATTTGCAGAGAGAAATTGAAGAACTCAAATCCACCTCTGGTGATAGCACTCACAAACTAAAGGAAGAATATATTCAAAAATTAAATGCACTTGAATCACAGTTCTCAGAGCTAAAAAAGAAATAGGATGCTCAGGCTCATCTGTTGAGACAAAAACAGAAAGGTGATGAGGCTGCTAAGAAACTGCAGGATGAGATCCAAAGGATTAAATCTCAAAAGGTTCAACTGCAACACAAAAATTAAGCAGGAATCTGAAAAATTTAGGCTATGGAAAGCTTCACGTGAAAAGGAAGTTTTCCAGTTTAAAAAAGAGAAGAGAAAAAAACTCCTGAAAAACCAAATCTTTTCACCAATCTTCTGGGGGACTCTCTTCATCATTCTCCTTAATTATCATCAACCATCTCCAAATTCCACCAATCTTCATCCATTCTTCATCTTGAATCCGCCTTCATCAACCTTCAAAAACATCAGTTACAAGCTCTCCAGCTCCTTCGATCTTCATTGAACCAACAACAGCACCACCTACATATCACAAAAAAAAAATCAGTTTCAATAAGACTCACAACCTGCTAGCAGAAAAATCATAACTAACAAGCTCATAACTGAAATGTAACTAACCCTAACTGATTTCACAACAAACCCTTAACAGAAAAATCTAGAAGTTTCACTTGAAAAAAATATCCACAGAAGTTGGATCCATCTCCTATAAAGCAGAATCTCTATCTTCATCTTCAAGCTTCTTCACCGAAAAATTTCTTCACAAAAACTTCACAATCTCAATCTGCATCTCTCCTCTTCTACTTCACTCTTCTCCTTCAATTCATCTTCTTCAATCTTCTTCTGTTTTCTTCTTCTGAATTCACTCACCATTTCTTCAATCTTCTTCCATTTTTTCCATAACCCTTCATTCATCTCCTTCAATCTTCTATGCAACCACAACCATCAACTTCTTCTCAAAATCCTCTGCAAACTCCTCCCCAATCATCTTTATCAATCCCTCTGAAAACTTCAACAACTATCATCAATCTACATGAGTCTGTGATTTAATCTCCAGCATATTCATAGCTCCATCTTCGAGCTTCATTCGGTCATCAACGAAGCGTTCAGAATCTTCTATCAATCCTGCATCACGTTTTCGTATCAATAATCAGCATACAATAATTTCAATGATCCGAATTTGTATCAAGAAGAAGAAAAGGTGAAATCGATATGCATACCTGAGCGGAATTTCGAGCCGTTTCTCTCCGTGATATTGACGCATCCATTGTTGAATCTTCGTTGTGAAAATGACTTGAGTTGTCATCAATCTCACCACAAGCAGAAACAACATCCTTCTATTTGTTAAGAATATCAGCGCAAACTTCGATTCAAGGTACAAATTCGCATTGGATATGAAATTGCTGTCAAGTTTATATTCGAATAGATCCTTATGTGTTGTTTGGTTTCAGATTAGATGTGAGCAAAGTTTGAATTTGGCTATTTGATAGGATTAAGTTCGGATTTGAGGAGATGAGAGTTTAGATTATTGTGTTTTGTTTCGGATTTGAGGGAGAAGTTAGGATGTTGATGAAGGGTGAGGTTTTGGCTCACCGGCGTTGTTTTTGGCGGTGGCGTAGAGAGAAGAAGATGGTGATGGAGGGTAGCGGTGATAAGAAGAAGAAGGGATGGAAAGGTGACGGCGGCGTGAGGGGAGAGGAAGAAGGGGCTTAGGGTTTATTAATTTTTTCTTCATCCTTTATGCTTTTGTCCGTTGGTTTTATTTTCTTAGTCATAGGGGATTTAATTATAAGAATAAGAATGAATTAATAATAATGTTAAGGAATATTAAGAAGTTAATGAAATTAAGAGTAATAAAATACATTTAATCACCAATTACTGCACCGTTGGAAGAGATAAGATAGGCATCTTTTTGAATTCTAACCACACCGGCGGTGACACGTGTCACCTTCCGGTTAGCCTTCTGTGCGGTGGTCTTGTGTGCTTGCAACCATCATAACAACCACACACCTTCATTCCATAAACCATGTGATGAGAATACTAACGGAAAGACCTAATCACACGGCCAAGATCAAGTCAACGTAGTGGACTGAAGACTCATCATGCACCCCAGGCTTTCCTGCGTATTGGGCTTGTCACCTTTTGCTGTTAACACCCCCCTTTAAGCCCATAATAAATAAATAACAATAAAAAAACACTTCCTGAACCCCCCATTTCATTTCTTTTAGATTTTAATTTTTAGTTAAATATAGTTTCAAAATAAATCAACAAAAAATAGTAAAAAGTATTATAAAATTCCATAAAAAATCAAGTGGGTTATTAATTCCAATTAGAAATTTTTGACAATTTTATTTTCTGAATTTTAATTGTTTTCGATTTAATTCTGATTTTTCTTTTAATTAGCTTTTATTGAATTTCTTTTAACTGTACATGATTTTTTTCATTTTATATTTTCAACTTCCAGTAGGATTTTTGACCCATCCTTTTTTTGATAGTTAGAGGACTCATAATAGGACCTAGGATAATTTTGGTAGAATTTTTAGGTCATTTTATCCCCTGTTTTGGTAGCTTAATCCATAGAAAATAATAGTTAATCCTTAAGTAGAATTAAGTGATTTTTAGACGTAGTTAACTTCTGATTTTTTAGGATATTTTTAAGCACAATATTATAGGTAGTTTAAGGACCCTATAGGATTAATTCCATAATTTTTCCAGGACCTTTACTATTTTTAGTGTATTAATTTTTAGGCCTTGTTACATGTAAATTTCAATTAGTTTAGGTTAGAATATTAGGATTTCATTAAGAGCTAGTTTGCTTAGGTTTAATCTTAGGATTTAATAATGACTTAGCTTAGTTTAATTTCTGATTTTTAGAATGACAACATTAGATAGCTCCCTTAGTTTTAGGACTTAGGCTTAGAAGTCATAATGAATGGACTTAGAAAAAGTTTAGGCTCTTTTTTGGTTTTATATCTTTAAAGGTTTTGTTTTAGAATATCATTTCTTTATTTCCATTTTAATGCTTGCCATATTACTTGATTGTTCACTTGTATAGGTTTCCCTCTTGCTTTAGAATCAACTTATCTTCCTTAGGAAGTAAGTTGAATTCTAGTAGTTTCTAGTTCCTTTCTTCATTAAGTGTAAAAACCTCACAAACCATTAGGATCACTTGTAAATAAATAAACAAAATTAGGGTTGTGTCTTAGTCCCTTAGATTTTATCCTTTTGCGACTTGAGTCCTTCTTTCTCATCTTCAAACAAAATCCAAAAAAACTTAACAAATAAATGAAAGGATCACTTGTGTATAGCCTTATTCCATGAGGCACTTGCACTCATTCCATCTTGGAGTGGTGTAAGCTTTTCTACCATGATGCACAAGTCTTATCAAGGGGTTGTTTCATAAAGAAAACATAAAAGATACTTCTCTTAAAAGACGAAACAAATAATAAGCGGCTTTCCTGCGGGAACTTCTTTTCTCATCTCATTCACTCACAACGTGAACTCGCGACGACTTGTCTCTAATGCAAGACGGTAAACGCACTCGTACCAGACGAGCCTGCAACACCTGAGCATAGACATACGCAGTTCAAGCTGTAAAAAACACAAACACATAGTTCCCGCCTTAATTAGGCGAACTACGTCGACTCTGATCCTCATTTTCCCGATGAGGTACGTAGGCAGCGGGGTAGGGCCCGTTCGAGCACATTCTTTATTTTCCCTACATTTTCCCCATTCTTTCTTTCCATTCTCTTTTCTTATTCCTTTCTCATTTTTGTTCCCATTCCAGTTAGCAGTTTTATTCAGCAGCACTTTATTTTCTCACCCTTTGAAGCAAACAAACAAGCGTAGATCCCTTCGGCTACGGCGGACGGTCTGGGGTGCTAATACCTTCCCAGGTCGTAACCGACTCCCAAACCCCGATCTTTAGTTCGTAGGACCTTGTCCTTTCCTTCTCTCTTAGGTTTATGCAGCATTACCTTTCCTATTCTTTCGGGATGAAAATGCATGGCTGGAGACTCTACCTTTTCCTCGCCACTTTCGCGTTTGTACTAGGATGAAAATCCCGGGAGCGACAAACTGAAAACATCAAAAACAAACAATAATGGTCTCCTTCGGGATTCTTTTCTCATCACACTCATTCACGAACAAGAACTTGCTTCTTCCGTCTAATGCAAGACAGTTAGCACTCGAGCCAGACGAGTCATACACTTGAGCATAGACAAGCAGGCAGTTCACATTCAATTTATCTTCCAGTCTCTTTGAGTCGAACTACGGTGTTCGGACTTCCTCATTGCACGCGAGGATACGTAGGCATAACTTAACAGTTATCGAACAAAAGTCTCTGTGTCTTCCCCCTCTTTCAGCACTCTTTCTAAAGCCTCAGTTCCTGAGCATTCACCCTTTTGCACTGATACTTGTATATTCTTTTCCAGCTTTTGCACACAGATAGCACATACACTACCCTTTTTAAACACAATCTTTTAAGCATGGATCCCGTCGAGTACGACGGACAATCTGAGTGCTAATACCTTCCCAGGTTGTAACCAACCCCTTTTCTTAGTTTCTCTGGTTTGCAACTGTCTTATCCATATCTTTTCCTAGGTTTATGCAGCATTACCTTTCCTTCGGGATAAAAATGCCTAGCTGGCGACTCTATTCATCTTCTCCTTTCGCCGACCGTTCGTGCTTGTACCGGGATGCAAATCTTTGGGAGCGACAATAACCAATGTAAATCCAAATGATAATAACCTATATATACATAACCAATGTAAATCCAAATGACAATAACCTATACATAACCAATGTATATCCAAATGACAATAACCTATACTATTTTCACAAAATCAGTCAAGAACGAAAACTATTGTATAAGAATTATAAATACAATGCTACTAAGTATTACGATCTTACTACACTTGCCATACCCATGTGCCGCATAACTTTTAAGAACAATATTAGACCTATCGAACATAACAACAAAATAAAAACAATATAACAACAATATAACAACAATATTAGAATCAATAAACAACATTATAACCAAAAATTCAGTGAAAATAGAAAACAACTCAGTCAACACCCAAAATGTTATGAAATAACCTAAAATGAAATAATCTAAACCTCAACTAAAAAGAGACAAAAAATCAGTCAACACCCAAATGTTATGAAGAAATCTGTACCTCTTCTTCTACACAATGGAACAAAACCTCAGTCAACACCCAAATGTTTTCACGACTCTTCAAAGAAATCTTCACAAGAACCACAATGATCGAAACCGAAAACAAAGAACAGAAACGAAAACGAAACCGAAAACGAAGAACAGAAACGATTCAAAGTTTATGGAGGTTTTCAAGTTAGGTTTCACGTTCGCCTGGGGGGGGAGAAGAAAAAACAAGAACGAAAATAGAATCTGAGGTCTAATATTTTAATTTAATTAGACCTTAGACAACGCTTTTGAGAAAAGCGCTGTCTAAGGGCAACCTTTAAAAGCGCTTTTGAAAAACGCTGTCTAAGGTTGACCTTAGTCAGCGCTTTTGATTTTTTTTAAAATTTTAATACCTTATATTGCGCTTTCTCAAAAGTGTTGTCTAAGATATACCTTTAAAAGCGCTTCGAGAAAGCGTTGTCTAAAGGGCACCTTAGACATCGCTTTTTATAATATTTTATGAACAGTTTCTGTGTTTTGTTTTTTTTCCACTTATAGCAGCGCTTTTTTAAATAAGCGATGTCTAAGGTTCACTGTTAAATATCATTTTTGGCATAGTGGTCCCACACAAACGCCTTATCCTTACAAGTTAATTGAGTCAATGGAAGTGCCAACTTTGAAAAACCTTCTATGAATCTTCGATAATAACCAGCTAACCCCAAAAAGCTTCTTATTTTCGTCACCGACTTCAGAGTTTCCCATTGTAAAACTGCATATACCTTGGATGAATCCACAACAATCCCTTCTCCCAAAATTACATGGCTAGGAAAACTCACTTCCTTCAACCAAAACTCACACTTTGATAACTTAGCATACAACTTTTTCTCTTTCAACACTTGCAACACAATCCATAGATGTTCAACGTGCTCTTCTTCCGATTTAGAGTAAATCAGAATATCATATATAAAGACAACAATAAACTGATCCAAATAGTCTTGGAAAATCCGATTCATATATTCCATGAATACTCCAGGTGCATTAGTAACTCCAAACGACATCACTACATATTTATAGTGTCCATACTGAGTTCTAAAAGTTGTTTTCTGCACATCTTCATCTCTTACTCTTATCTGATGATAACCCGAACGCAGGTAAATCCTTCTAAACACACGAGCACCTACCAATTGATCCATCAAATCATATATCCTTGGAAGTGGGTACTTGCTCTTAATTGTCACTTTATTCAGCTACCTGTAATCAATACACAATCTCATACTACCGTCTTTCTTTTTCATTAATAATACCGGAGCTCCCCAAGGCGACACACTCGGCCTCACAAACTTCTTTTATAACAATTCCTCTAACTATTTCTTCAATTGAGATAACTCAGAAGCCGGCATACGATATAATACCATCGAAATAGGTCTAGTTATGGGCATAAGATCAATACTGAATTCCACCTCCCTCTCTGGAGGAACATCCACAATGTCATCTGGAAATACTTCCGGAAATTCTCTTGCAACTAGAATTTCGCCAATTTCTATTTCATTTTCCACCAATAGAGATGCAAACAATGCCAATACTTGAGCTTCCTCATTCAAAATTTCTTTCAACTCTCTAGCAGATAGATAACCCGCTTCTTCTTCCTCTTCATCAGGAGTAAGAAATCAAACAAATTGCTAAAACAATTAATGTGAACATGATTAAATTCCAACCAGTTCATTCCCAGAATTACATCTAAACCTCCCAATGGAAAACATATTAGATCCACCTAGGGGACAGTTCAAACAAACTAGAGAAGTAATTAACGATTCATCAACAGGGGTCTCGATAATCATTTCTCCTTTCCTAGGGGAAACAACAAGACTTAATATTCTCACGTAGTCAATAGAAATAAAGAAATGCATAACGCCTGTAAAAATCATAGCAATCAAAGGTGTATTATTAATATAGCAAGTACCTCTGATCAGTCGATCCTCACTGGAAGTATGTGTTTCTGTCAAAGAAAACACCTTTCCTCCAGTCGTGGCTTTCTTTGGTTTCTGACAATGAGTGCTGATATGAAATTGTTCTCCATAGTTGTAGCAAGTCACTAGATTAGTATTGCACTCTGCAATCAAATGTACATGTTAGACACATTTGAAATAATTCTTCACGTCACTCCTATATTCACTAATATGATGACCCATCTCACCACACCGATAACACTTCGGAGAAGTAGGGGAACCTCACCCACTTATCTTCTTACCATCAACATGCTTTTGCTTACCTTTATCAGTTGGAGCTGCATAAGGCTTCCCACGATGCATTTGTTGCTTTCCTCTTCTCTCAGCCAAACACTTAAAGTGATTCGACCGAGCCTTGTTGTCTTCTTCAAAGATTCTACATCAATCAACTAAATCCGAGAATCTTATGATCCTTTGATAATCAATTTCCTACTTGATTTCAGGCCTTAAACCATTATCGAACTTAACACACTTCGAGAACTCAGCAGTCGCTTCACTATAGTGCGAATAGAACTTTGCTAGGTCAAAAAATTTGGCAGTATACTCTGTAACCGACATACTCCCTTGCTTCAATTCCAAGAACACAATTTATTTATTTCCTCGAACATCTTCAGGAAATTACTTCCTCAAGAATTCTCTTCTAAACACAGTCCAGGTAATTGCCTCACTAGACGCTTCCAACCGCTGGCGGGTGCTAACCCACTAGTCATCAGCTTCTCCGACTAACTTGTGAGCACCCAACCGCACTTTTCAGCCTTCAGAACATTCCATCACTCGGAAGATCCTCTCGACCTCATTGAGCCACTCTTGTGCTCCATCTGGGTCATACTTACCCTTGAACGTAGGTGGATCATTCTTCCGAAACTCATCATTTTGATGATCCCCCGTATTCATTGGGTTCTGCACAGCTTGAGCCATAGCCTGCATAGTGGCGGATAGTGCAACATCATTCCTCCCAACCATTCTAAATCTACCAAGCAGCAAAAACCAAAACAATGATTAAGAAATCTACAACAACACTCAACAACGACTCGATGACTCAACTACTTGGTCAGACGAACTGACCTGCTCTGATATCACTTTGTAACACCCAAAAATATTCCCCACTAAATTTCAATTTAAAATCAGAGTAGTTAAAATATAAAACGAAATTTGAGTGTTAGATTCACTTCCAAAATACGACTAAACTGATACGTAATACAAATATTATACTTGCAGCGGTAATCTCAAAAGAAAACATAAAAATAAAGGTTCAATAACAACATATTTTTCTTTAAAAAACAAGAAAATGTTAATCATTGTTTCCAACACCCCAACATACGTATCAGAGCCGACTCCTCTAACGTAAAGTGCACCGACTTCACGGACAATGGACTCTACTATTCCTGATCACCTGCACGTTACCAACATAGGGTATCATTCAAACAGAAAGGGTGAGATACTTACACAAACAAAAGGAAAAATAATACAAATAAAATCTAAGTATCATCAAGGGTTCACCACTTCTCATCAATCAACAAATTAAACACTCACGCCGAAACACTTAACAATACAATGCACACAAACAACAATCAATGAAAATGAGACTCCACCAGACTCAATGCATGTGGTAGAATTTAGCGATCCCTGTTTCATGATCCAGTTCCACTCAGAACTCTTGACCCCTATTTTATGGTCCAGTATGATCCTTAGTTCATGATAACACCCATGACTCATGTTTCATGGTCACGTACGATCCCTATTTCATGACCACGCTAACAATGATTCCCTTTGGAATTCGGATGGATATTATTACCCTACCTTGGTACGCCATCCACAACTATGCACATGCCATGCACCATCAATGACAATATGCAATGTCTACAACAACTACCGCATGCAACAACATCAACAAAAACTACAACAACAAATAACAACATCAATTACAAGTAACAACAACTCCAAGTCTGGCTAAGCAACCTCCCGCTCGCGAAGCGCGCGGTTTTTTTCCTGGAAGGGTCAAAATTTCTCAAACACTCGCTAAGCAAGAAACATGATTTCTGCAAAATTCCTCTGTGAGTTCAGCCCAATTTTGATGTGATTTCTCCTTTCTAAAACCCTTCTTAATCCCAGAAAACACAGAAAATCATCCATTCCTCCTACAGTTAATCATCTAATTCAAATAGTTTCAATAATTTCAACCATTCCTAATCATTCTATCATACTTTTCATCAAATTTTACTCCATCTTCATGGATTCCCACTTAACAATCCTATGCCCATTACTCATATTATAATACCCTTAGGAGATGAAAGAAATTTCAACCATACCTTAATTCGACGGACGCTTTCTCTCCCTTGCCGAAATTCTCCTCTTCTATTTCTTGCCCTAGCTCCTTCTTTCTCCATCTGCTCAAACTTTCTCAGTTCACAATCAGTTTCTACGAACTGACTTCTCTTTTCTCTAAATTCCCAATATAACCTTTAGACCCCTAATTATAATTCTCCATCTTTCCCTACTATTCCCTTGTCTAATTACCAATTTATCCTTTCACTTCATATTCCAATTTCAATATAATATAAATTATTTAAATTCATATAAATTAAAATAATATCATCCTTCCCTCCACATACCCCCAACTTCACAATTCACAAAACACACAAAAGATTCCAATTACTTAATTTAAATAATTAAATAAATAAACTAGGGTGTTACACTCTGGATTACTTGTATGATCGACTAGCGGGTCGATGACCTCAGCTTGAGGTTCCTTTCCCTTTAAAGTTTCTTCAACTCCTCTGTTGAATATTCGTCCACTTCTAGTGACTCGACTGATACCAGCGACGCTGACAAGAGATGGTAGGGGTACTTCCTTCCCACCTTCCATGATTGTTAGTTCATATTTGTACGAAATTTATCTTTCTGAAGCATAAGTCTCTAAGCCTGGTAAGTAGATGACCAAAGGGGTTAGACGAGTCTTTTGGCTGTCAAAAGTATCCTCTATCGGTGCTGGCTTGTGAGTTTTTCCGCTGTCAAAGGGAACTTCCAAGCATTTCTTTTCCTTAACTAAAGGGATTATATTTAGAATCTCTTCGTTGGTGTCACAGTCCATAACTTCAACTATTAGAACTTCCTTTATCATGTTAATGAGCTGTGACTCTTGGAGATGAGTGACAACTTACTCCATTTGATCACAAAGATAAATGCGAACTATGATACATCCTCGTATATTCGTTGAGTATACCTCGTAATTTTCATAACTGTGAGGTGGAAAAAGACCGTATCCACTTTGTATACAATGCATTTTAACTCTATCTGAATTTTGTAAATTGGCGTTGAAAGTTTGTCTTCTAGAAGGAGTGCCATTGTTGAGACTAATCTAACCAGACTCTTCATCCATGTAAATTGGAAGCCACCAATGGTCCAATAAACCTTGAAGATCTTTTTTCACTATTTCACACCCTTGATTACCTTCAAAGCAACCTCTCCAGTTCTGATAGTCGTGCATTGATAAGAATCTAAGTCTCACGTGCTTGGAATGTGTAACACGATGGGAGAACTCACATTTTATAAATGTTGCGAATAGCAAGAGTCACCACCGACTTTTATTTTATCCAAGTGGAAAGGACATAAAAGAACAGGAAAAACCTATTTTTAAAAGACTTGAGTTCAGGGGTTAGGTTATATAAAGGGAATGTCACTACGCCAAAAATGCTTTTTAACAGCGCATCTTAGACAGCGCTTTTAAGAGAAAGCGCTGTCTAAGGTTAAAATTAAAATTAAACACGGAAAATGGTCCAAAAAAATAATGAAAGCGCTGTCTAAGGGGGGGTCTTAGACAGCGCTTTCAAAAAGCGCTGTCTAAGACCCCCCCTTAGACAGCGCTTCTAGAAAGCGCTTTTATATATTTACCTTAGTCAGCGCTTTTGATAAAGCGCTGTTTAAAGTTTTTAAATTAAAAAAAAAATAAAACCAAAAGCGTTGTCTAAGGGGGGGGTTTAGAAAGCGCTTTTGGAAAGCGCTGTCTAAGGGATACCTTAGAAAGCGCTTTAACCAAAAGCGCTGTCTAAGGTCTAATTAAAATTAAATTTCATACTTCTATTTTCATTCTCTGTTCTTTTCGTTTTCCCTCCTGCGAACGTTTCCAGACGAACCCTAACATCGAACGTTTCCAGAAGAACTTTGTCGTCATTGAAGTCACTGAAACTTGTTTGAATCGTTCTCCTGTCTTCATCGCGGTATGTATTTCACGTTTTCATTCATTCATTCACGTTTTCATTCATTCACTCATGTTCTTCGTTCACGTCATTGAAGTCATTTCTGTTTTCGGATTTCAGTCTGGATTTCAGGCATTGCAATAGTTTAATCGGTCATTTCTGAAAGTTGTTGAAGAATCTCATTACGGTATGTGTTTCAGTTTTGATTTTATTAGGAATTGTTCATTTCCCTGTTTTAGCATGCTTTTTGTTCTGGTTCTGGTTCTGGTTGTGGTTGATTTAGCATGCTTTTTGTTACCACTTATCATAGTTGGAAAAGCTTGTTCTGAGAGAGTGTTCTTTGTGTGTGTAAAATGTTGAAGCAAAAGTGAGGAAGATTGAAAGAGGATGCAAATGAAGTATTTATATAGATATTTATCTTTTCAATGACTGACACATGGTAGACACATATTTGAAGTGAAATGTTTCATTTCTCATGGAGGGGGAAAGTTCATAGTAGTTAAGGAATTAGTGAAGTCGTGCAAACCCATGATTTCCTAGAAAGTGAGATTAATGATGAATTTCTAAAAAGATCTTTTGGAAAATGAAAATTTGCATTAAAGTTGTAACGATGACACTGATGTCGGCAAAAGAGTTAGAACAGTGTCAAAAATAATTTCAAAAATGACACTTTTCTCCTTTCTTATTAAAAGGATAGTTGAAATATAGCATTTTGGGGCAATTAATATATAAGTAGTGTTCACTAATAGTTTTAAAGGTTCGCAATCATACATAAATTTGTCTCAAAGTATCTGTGTGTTTGTTAGAAAAGAGTCATAATGTACGTATATGTGCTCCATTTTATAAATAAGTCTTTACTTTCAAATCACTTATTGCTTTGAATTTAATTTCGATTATTCTTTTAAGTTTCCTTTAGATTTCTCCCATAAAATGATTGAACGAACTCTTATATAGTTATAGGTATAGTTATAGGTATATTGTAATAGAAAAAGTTTGATTCTTGTAATATAAAAAATGAAAGTGATGAGGTAATTAAAGTTGGTATATTGGCGTATCGGATACGTCATTGAAGTTTATATTAACATTGGTTATGTATATGTTTTTTAAGTAGGAAAACCATGGATAAAACATGGATCTGTGCCGATCGAATGACCAAAGAGTACGAGAGTGGGGTTGCGGAATTCGTTAAGTATGCTGTTCAACACGCTGAAAACCCCAGACGAATGCATTGTCCTTGCTTGCGTTGTTGTTATATTGGTAAGGTTGACGCACATGGATTGAAATCGCATTTGCTGAGGCATGGAATTGATCAAAGTTATCAGTGTTGGATATTTCATGGTGAGAAAATTAACGGGAATGTTGAATCGAGTGGAAAAAGAAATACGACCTATGCTTCATACGACAAAGACACGGAAACATATGATTGTGATCGAGTTGAAGAGATTGTAGAAGCACTGGAAGAAGATCTTCATGATTGTCCTGAAATGTTTGAGAGGATGGTAAGCGATGCAGAGAAACCGTTGTACAAAGGTTGCACTAAATTCTCAAGACTTTCTGCGGTATTAAAGTTGTACAACTTAAAGGCGGGAAATGGATGGTCGGATAAAAGTTTCACAGAGTTGTTGGCCCTTATGAGAGAAATGCTACCGGATGATAATGTTCTTCCTAATCGAACCTATGAGGCAAAAAAAATGTTGTGCTCTATTGGCATGAGCTATGATAAGATACATGCTTGTCCTAACGATTGCATTTTGTTTCGTAACGAATATGCAACGTTAACTGAGTGCCCCAAATGCGGTTTGTCTCGATATAAGAAAAGATTATCTCCCGCAAAAGTCTTATGGTATTTTCCGATAATTCCGAGATTTAGGCGCATGTTTCGTAGTGAAACCGATGCAAGACATCTTACTTGGCATGCAGATGAAAGAATTACCGATGGAAAGTATCGGCATCCGGTTGATTCACCACAGTGGTCGAAGATTGATAATGATTATCCTGAGTTTGGATCAGAAGCAAGAAACCTTCGATTGGCATTATCTACTGATGGAATGAACCCACATGGTCTTCAAAGTATTTCACATACCACATGGCCTGTGATTCTTATGATTTATAACCTACCTCCGTGGCTATGTATGAAGCGTAAGTACATGATGTTATCTATGTTAATCTCTGGGCCTAAACAACCAGGTAATGACATAGACGTATACTTGACACCTCTGATCGAAGATTTAAAGATTTTGTGGGAGAACGGTGTGGAGGTTTATGATGGATATAGGAAAGAAAGTTTCAATTTGAGGGCGATGTTGTTTGGCACAATTAATGATTTTCCAGCATACGGGAATCTATCTGGGTATAGCATTAAAGGTCAACGTGCGTGTCCTGTTTGTGAAGACGGAACCGATACGATCCGATTGGAACTTTGCCAGAAGAATGTGTTTCTCGGTCATCGTAGATTCTTACATTCTAAACATCATTACCGTGGGTGGAGAAAAGCATTCAATGGAGACACCGAACATCGTAGAGCTCCACCCGCATTGTCAGGTGAACAAGTTTTTGAAAAGGTGAAAGATGTGCGTACTGAGTTTGGCAAGCCTTTTGCACATAAGATTGTGAAAGGTGGGTGGAAGAAAAGGTCGATATTTTTTGAATTGCCATATTGGAAGTCTTTGTACGTGAGACATTTTCTCGATGTTATGCATATTGAAAAAAACGTATTTGAAAGTGTTATCGGTACATTACTCAATATAAAAGGCAAGTCTAAGGATGGCCTTAAAGCAAGGGAGGACATGTTAAAAATGGGAATGAGAACTGAATTAGCACCCGTGAAGAAAGGAAGACGAACATATCTACCACCTGCTGCTTTTACTTTATCTAGAAAGGAGAAAAAAATTTTGTGTAAGTCTCTGAGTGAAGTTAAGGTTCCAGAAGATACTCATCTGATATCAGAAGACTTGTTTCTATGAAAGACCTCAAGTTGAAGAATTTGAAGACACATGATTGTCATGTTATAATGGAACATTTTCTACCGATCGGTATACGTTCTATTTTGCCAGAAAAAGTAAGAAGTTCCATAACTAAATTGTGTTTTTTCTTTAGGTCAATTTGTGGTAAGGTGATTGATCCCGAGATGTTACCAACACTACAAAAAGAGATTGTAATTACCTTGTGTGAGCTTGAAATGTATTTTCCTCCGTCTTTTTTTGACATAATGGTTCATTTAGTTGTTCATCTTGTGAAAGAGACACAGTTGTGTGGACCAGCTTATATGAGATGGATGTACCCTGCTGAACGGTATATGAAAATATTAAAAGGGTACGTGAAATCCCGAAGTCGACCAGAGGGTTGTATTGTTGAACGATACATTGTTGAAGAAGCTGTTGAGTTTTGTACTGAATATTTGTCTAACGTTCAATCGATTGGACTCCCCAGAGCTCAGATTTTCGACAAAATGGAAGGTAAAAAATTAATTGGGAATAAAATTGTGACAATATCAAGGGATGAACGGGATCAAGTTCATTTGTATGTTCTGCACAATAATAATGAGGTTGATCCATATGTTGAAATGCACAAGGATGTACTCCGAAGGTTAAATCCGAACAGAAATGAAAATTGGATAGTTATAGAGCACAATCAAAGTTTCATACAATGGTTGAAGGATCATATTTATTTGAAGCGCTCTTCAGATCCTTCTTCGGTAACAGAAAGGTTGAGATGTTTGGCATATGGTCCAAGTTTGCATGTGTTTTCTCATAGCGCATATTCAATTAATGGATACACATTTTATACCAAAGAACAAGATGATAAGAGTACTATGCAAAATAGTGGTGTCACCGTGCTAGCTGAAGCAATGCATATATCAAGTATGAAGGACTTAAACCCCAAATATGCAAATTTGTCATATTTTGGAGTTATTGAGCACATTTGGGTGTTTGATTACGAGAAGTTTCAGATTCCCATCTTTGGTTGCAAGTGGGTGAATAGTAGTGGCATACGAATGGATAAGTCTGGATTTTTGCAAGTTGATCTTACTAGGGTGGGGTACAAAGATGAACCTTTTATTCTAGCATCTCAGGCTAAACAAGTGTTCTATGTGAATGACCCGAAGAGTACAAAATGGTCTATAGTGCTTTTCTCTAACAAAGTGACTGATGATAGCGGTGTCGATCAATGTGATATTGATGTTGAGAATGAGTCATGCATTAGACGGAATGAGTTAAATAGAAATGATGAAGTTGAGGATCTTATACCGGATGAGTCATATATAAGAAACGATCATAATGAGGGAATTTGGATCAATTCATCCGTACGCATTGCTAAGAAACAAGTGATTAATATTCCAACAAAGAAAAGAAAGAGATGTTAGTGACTTAGGTAAATTATCCATGGTTTCTTTATTTTATTTTTTCGATTGTTTTGATTATAAGTTATATGTGATAATGCATGATTTCTTTATTTTTTTTTGTTTTCAATTGCTTTGATTATAAGTTATATATGATAATGCATGATTTCTTTATTTTTTTGTTTTCATTTGCTTTGATTATAAGTTATATTTGATATTTGATGGTTTCCTTGGTTTATTACAGGTTAGACATGGCTGATGACCAACCTGAGGAAGTTCCTAAAAAAGTATCCGCGGAAGAAGAAATTCGAAGAGGCATCACAGTAATGAGAAGGGTGGTCCAAGGAAGATCTCGAGGCATCATACTAGATGTCTATTGGAGCACCCAGGGACAGCTTATAGAACCTAATGGGCATACCTTAACTAGTTTTATCGGTGCACTAGTAAGGAATGAAATTCCCATTACATGTGATGATTGGAGAAACAAAGAGCTGAAAGAGTCCAAAGATAAAATTTGGAGTGAGATAAAGGTACAATCATTTGGCCCTTAATTATACGGAATCAATTATGTTTTTTCAATTACCGATACTAACTATCAATCTTTATGTTTTTCTTAGCGATGTTTTAACATCGAAGAAGAAAGAAGAGGCTTTTGTATGAAATTGGCCGGAAAGCTTCTAAGAGGGTTTCGGACATTTTTATCATCCAAGTTCCTTAAGGATGCGGATGGTAATTTTGTGGATGCGGAGCTTCCCAAAAAATATGAAAGTTTGATATCGGCTGAAGAATGGGAAGCGTTCAAATCCAAAAGACAAGACCCGGTTTTTCAAAGAATAAGTGCTACAAATCGGGAAAGAGCATCAAGTCCCGCATATCCGTACCGAAAAGGACGTGTCGGATATGGACGGTTAGAACAATCCATGGTAAGTATTTATAAATTGCGATAACAAATTTGTTCATCATATATTAGTTTTATCTGATCAAATTGTATGACTTAATGTGTAGCTGCAGAAGGAGGAAAGTTCAGAATCATCTCTTCCTGCACATGTTTTGTGGAAGGAAGCCCGTGTGGGCAAATCTGGAGTTCCTCAAGAAGAAGTTTTACAAGTATACCAGAAATGTGTAAGTATAACATTTTTTCATTAATTGAATAACATTTTTATACACAAATATTTGACAAGTGTACAATATTCATCTGATTTTTCAGGAGGAGCTATCTCAGTCTTTATCTCCCGATGATACTAGGAGCATACTTGGTCGGGCATTAGATGTCCCTGAGTATTCTGGTCGGGTGAGGGGTAAGGGATTTGGAGTCACTCCGACCTCCCTGAGTATTAAAAAAGAAAAGGCTCCTAGTAATCGGGAGCTTCATGCAAGAATGGAAGCCATGCAAGCTGAGCTTGATGCATTGAGGAGAGAAAGAGAGGCTAGCGCCTCAACAGTATACAGAGATGCTTCGGACAAAGACAGTATCAACTGTACCTTTCAGCCGAACATTCCAGAGGTAATTACATATAATTGTCTTAAATTGAACTATTTTCTTAAATTATGTATTTGACATATATACACATTAACGATTTCTTGTTATTATTGGTTTTAGGGCATTTCCCATTGTCAGCTGTATTTGTCGTCACCATACTATCGGATGGTTGGCAAGGGAAAAGTGCATAACGTTAGCGGAGTATTACTCCACACTAGAGAGCTCCCTGCTGGATGTTTGAAGGTATCAGTTGATATTGCAGTTGAGCCGAATGCAGCATTACCATATCCTAGCGATGATTCGGATGCAACAACGGTGCACGAAGCAGTAGGTTCGTTTGTTGCATGGCCGACAAACCTCATATGCGTAGGATATGAGGTATGATTAAAACTTATGTTAACTTTCCTTGGTATATTCAAAGTTTAAAATTTATGCTTAAAATTGTACTTTCATATTTTCCTATGTTAAATAGACTCCCACACAATCCAAATCAAAAGAAACTGCGATTCCACGACATACCGAGTCCACGGTTTCAAGAAAAGAGGTAATATACAATTATATGACATATATTCATGGAAGTTGTTACATTCTTAATTAGATCTAACTATTTATATGACATGTAGGTTCAAGAAAATGAGGCTAGCAATGCCTCCGCACAACAAAAAAAGGAGGTTAGCAACGCCTCCGCACGGGTACAAAGTTCTGGTGCTAAGAAGTCCGTAGCTAGGAAAAAACCTACCACCAAGTATAGGTCGTGCCTCAGGACATTTCTAGAGATGACCGATATACCGACCGGAGGTGCTCGGATTATACCTATGGAGGTAGGGATTTTCGGCTTTGATTACGAACAAATGATTGGTAATGAGGACTTCATGCAAGTTTTTGGTCGTGAAGAAATCGGCGTCACCGTTGTCAATACATATGTTAGGTAAATTCGGACTACTTTGTTTTATTAATTAAACAACTTATTTTAATGATGTTTACTTTATGTTAATGATGTTTTTATATTAGGTTTTTGTATGACAAATTGATGCGCCCCAATGGTTTGGACGTGTCATTCGGATTCTTAGCACCCGCGACCGTCAGCTATAGTTTAATGATAAGTAGACCGGATACCGTGACGGAGTACGTTCTTCGGATCCTCGTGGAGAATAAAAATGCGGAGAAGTTGTTTTTTGTACCGTTTAATACCGGGTTAGCATTTCATTCTAAATTCATCTATTATAATTATTTTCCAAGTTACCATCTAACATTTGCCTAATCATTACAGTGGACATTGGTTGTTGCTCGCAATCAATCCTATCCGAGAAATTGTGTATTATCTTGACTCGTTAGGAAATGATTGGACAACATACCCGGTTATGAAGGACCTAATTGACACGTAAGTGAGAATGTTCAAAATTTTTCTTAGTTTATGTGAATTGTTCTAATTGCTTCATTTTTATTTTATTAGCGTCCTACAAGCTTTTCGTGCCCAACGAGTTATCCAGACCTCAAGGAGGGGCGCCAACTCCATTTCATGGATTAAAGTGGCGGTATATTTTTAATTACCGCGTTTTTTATTATATTAGTGATGACTACACTTGATAAAACTTAGGATTTATAATTCATATTTTTTTTTCATATGTAGTGTCCTCTTCAACGTAATCAAATAGATTGCGGGTATTTCATGTTGAGGTTTATGCGAGATACTCTCATGTTGGGCCGATTAGAGATTCCCACCGATGTATGTATTTCTAACTTATGAGTTATTTTTATATTTACACATATCTTATATAATTAAATAGTCGGAATTAATTCAAAATATGTTATATTATTATGTAGTACTTTGATGAATTCAAGTGTGCATCTTATACAAAGGAT
Source organism: Lathyrus aphaca (assembly GCA_963966055.1). Taxonomy (NCBI): domain Eukaryota; kingdom Viridiplantae; phylum Streptophyta; class Magnoliopsida; order Fabales; family Fabaceae; genus Lathyrus; species Lathyrus aphaca. Next base: position 233,047,098 of record OZ014524.1, read on the forward strand.
CAAGTGGACGAAATCAAAGAGGAGTGGTGTCAATACATGATAGAGCTCAAAGTGTGTAATTAATGTGTACATTTGTAGTAGTATATGTAATGACTTATAAATGTAAACATAAATTTGTATATATTTTGATACATTTATGGCAAATTTGGTTTGAATTGGTTTGAATTGGTTAGCCAAATTTTGGTAAAAAAAGGCCAAAATGGCATATATAAAATGTGATAATTGACTGCAAAAATCTGGTTGAAAACAGGTACCAATTCTGGTTTATAAACCTGGAAAAAATGTGGTTACAAACAAATCCTACAAAAAATTTCGTATACCTTAGACAGCGCTTTTGCCAAAAGCGCTGTCTAAGGGGGGGATTAGAAAGCGCTTTAGGCAAAAGCGCTGTCTAAGGGGGGGGCTTAGACAGCGCTTTGTGAAAAGCGCTGTCTAAGGTATACCTAAAAAAATTAAAATAGGAGGGGCTTAGACAGCGCTTTTGGCCAAAGCGCTGTCTAAGGTATGGGCTTAGACAGCGCTTTTCAAAAGCGCTGTCTAAGGTGTACCTAAAAAATTTAAATTAAGAGGGTCTTTTAAAGCGCTTTTGGCCAAAGCGCTGTCTAAGGGTGGGGGATTAGACAGCGCTTTTCACATTTTAAAAAGCGCTGTCTAAACCTTTAGCAGCGGAGGTTTAGACAGCGCTTTAAAGCGCTGTCTAAGGCTAAAAAAAGCGCTGTCTAAGGTCTTGTTTGTTGTAGTGTGTGTTAACATCCTTTATATCCATGGATATCCATGGGCTCTTAGTTACTTAGCTCACTTAAATGTTTTGAAAATGTGAAGTGTGTGATTAGACAATTTTCTAAGTACTTTGTAATGATCCTCGTATGGATGTATACAAAGCCTTTTTTTTTAAAAATGTTTGAAAATAGTGAGGTGTGAAAAGTATTTTTAAAGGGTGTGAGCCAGTAACTTAGAGTTCCTACCCTAGACTAAGTCTTTCATATTCTTGTATGTTATTTAAAGGGTAAGACTATCCCTATTATTAAGGAATAGGTAGTCATTACCTTGGATTTTATTAAGGGACGATCGTAGGGTCATCGTATGGTCAATGAAGGCAACTGGAAGGTGTCTTTAGCAATTGGGAGGGACTATCATCGTTTAAACAGAAGGGACAAGATCATTTATCGTAGGCAACCTCGTAGGGACTTGATCTTTTAGAATCTGGGAGGGACTAGATGATTTATTTAATGGAGGGACTTTGATTAAGACACCCTACTTTCGAGGGACTTGACCATATAAAGGCAACTTTAAGAAAGGTAACCCTAGGAGGTGCAGACAACGATCATAGACCGACTTACATGTGTGAGTGATTATTTTCGAATATTTATCTTGTTTTTAATTATCTAAGTCCAATTATTAAATTAATCTTTTACACACCCTATATTACTAACCACACAGCTATAATAAAAAAAAGCATAAATTAAAAGGCAGAATAATAAAAGGTCCCTAAACTATTACAGTGCTTCGGGGCAGTTACATGATTATGAGGCGAAAAATAAAATATGAAAAAAATTACAGTTGAGAAAAATTTACATAATTATAATGGCGAAGCAGAAAAATATCAGAGCAACAATAACAAGGCAGGTTATGAATAACATAAAAAAGAGGGAAAATGTTTAAGGTTTAAGGTTTGAAAAAAATAATTTAGGGTTTAAGGAATATATTAGGGTTTAGGAAAAAAATTCTAAGGGTTTAGGAAAAATTAGGGTTTATTAGAGAAAATTTTAATTTATTAAAACACTTAATAACTAGTTATTAATTAATTAAAAGAGATTATATACAAATTAATTTTATTATATAAAAAAGTAATATATAAAAAAGTTATTAATAGATTTTCTTTTAAAAGTGATGTAATTAAACTATTTATTTAATTAATAAAATAACATTTAAAATAATAAATTAAAGGAAAAGAAATAAAAGGAGAAAAAAGAAAAGGGTTAGAAAAATAAATGGGGGAGGCCTGGTTTTGAACCCAGGACCTCCCCATTACCAAGTATGTGCAAGAACCACTGGGCTGCGCGCGCGCCTTGGCATCAGGATGACTAGAATATGCTATATACAAAACCTGTGTAATAAAGTGGATTATAAAAAAAGAAAGGAGGACCTGGGAATCGAACCCAGGTCCGAGGTTCACACGCGCATACCACCACCAACCGAGCCACGCTACCTGCGTTGTAAACATATGAGACGAAATTATTATAAAATATAACGTTTTTTTTTTATTCTTGAAAATGTGTCAATGCTCATCTTCTCCACATGTACGTCCAGTTAGGCTATAGTTACAGCTTGACCGTCACTAAAGCTTGTAGTGACGGTTTTTATCCGTCACTACAGGTCCTGCAAATTGAAAAATTCATAATACATAAAATAAATACATTTTAATGGCACCAATCAATCAATAACAGTCCTATGGGTCCAATTGATCCATCAATTTCATCCTAAATCTCTTATATCCATGAGTTCCCAAATTCAACCTCAAGAACCCTAACAATGATGGTTGGCCGAATCTGCATCAAACTTCAAATTAATTTGTCCAGAAAGCATCTACACATTGTCACAAACAATATTAAACAAACGAAATTAATTTATGATGCATAAATTGAAGGAATCGAAAATTTCAAGAATGTGACAAAAAACAAATTTGGTTTGTATGATTTGTCATGATTTTTATAGTGGTGATGATGCATTCATGATCAAGTAACCTAAAGGAAGCTAATGCAACCTTTAGAAACCTTCAAATATGGCTGGAATTGCAAAATCGAAAATTGATTTTTCTCCAAATTTTTTGAATGTGAAAGTGTATCTATTGCCTCTGAATTCGTCCTCAAGTGTTTTTTTAATCTTTTGGTATATGTATGGAATCATATTAAGTCAAAATATGAGCCTCTTATTCATGGATTTTAGTTACTTGATATGGAAGAAATCAATCACACATAATGATTCAAAAATCACATATATCCTTGTCAATTTGGTCTAGCACGAATTTAGATGGTATCCAATCAGTTTAAATGTTGTGTGAATGCTTCTAGAACAAAGATTTGATCCAAATATTGACTTTTTATATTTTATTTTTATTTGAATTGAATTTTAACAAATAAAATCCAAAATAATAGAAAATAAATTATAAAAATCACAATAAATGGTCATTGGGCCGTGCATGACTTTATCTTTGAGATTGGGTTGCAATTTTATGGGCCCATTTGGAAAATTTTGAAGTTAAGACCTTTTTTGGTTCATACGCCCTTTGAAAGTTTCCCAACTTTGACAAGGAACAACTCCCTCAATTTTAAGGCTATGAAGGTGTTTTTGGACTTTTTAGAAAGCTTAGAGAGTCCTCTAACAAACCTCTTTGGTCCCATGTCCATATCTTTTACCATTTTCAAATTATGAGCTTTGGAAAAAGTTGACTTTTTGTTGACTTTCAAATGGACTTATAATGTTTTAGCTCATACCTTCCAAATGAAGCATTTTTAGGCTTGACTTGTGATACACAAAGTTGTAGAGAATTCAATTTCCTTCAAAATGAACTTTGGATGGGAAATTTTAGATTAAGTATGTGAAAGTTATGGCTGGTCAAAGTTCAGTTGACTTTTACTATGAAATCCTAATTTAGAAACTTCTTGATTCTTGATGATCTGAGATTTCCTTGATGAATCATGATCAAAACTTGATCAAATGATGTATTTTACCTCATAATCTTGATGTTGGCAAAAAATCTTGAAGTTTGACCTTAAGTTGACCTCAGTTTGACTTTTTTTACCAAGTTGACTGATTTTTGAATATCTGAACATCTGACTGGTCAAATTTATTGGGAAAGCTCTGAAACTTGACATGGGGATTCTTGAAGACATGTGGTATGTTATGAAGCTCACTTGAGGCCTTAGAAGTCCATTTAGCTTGGAGAAATTCAAAACCCTAGTTCTGGATCCATTGTTCAAGAGGAGGCTTAGTCTAATGTAACCTTCAATCCTTTTGACCAATTGTGAACCTTGAGAAATCTTGAGATACATTGTCTTAATTGTGGGAGGGAAAATTTTGGGGTAAAACAGCTGCCCCTGTTCAATTTTCTGAAACCTGAGGAGTTAGATTGGCATGCACTCCATTCGTGACTGGAAGGTTGAAGGGGATTGAACATAAAAGCCCAAATATTTGCACTCGCCGGTGCGTAGAGTAACATGTTGGTTGGTTGTATTGCTTGAATGGGCTTAAAGATGCCATTCGGAGAAAAAGTTCTTCAGATATACTTCTTGGAGGATAAAGTTGTCCAAAGAGTAGATTGATGCAATCTTGGGGGGATGTAGCAGTCGAAGAGGTTGTTTGATATGACCTTGGAGGGTAGAGCAGTCCAAGATATTGTGATATAGTTTTTGGGAGGATAAAGCAGCCCAAGGTATTGTAATATAGCTTTTGGGAGGATAAAGCAGCCCAAGGAAATGTGATATAACTTTTGGGAGGATAAAGCAGCCCAAGGTATTGTGATATAACTTTTGGGAGGATAAAGCATCCCATGGAATTGTGATATAGCTTTTGGAAGGATATAGCAGCCCAAGGTATAAGTTGTTGATGACGTTTGGCTGCTGGAGAATTAACCTGAAAAACAAGATTAGTTATATGCAAATATCATGATGTATATAACACTTTGCAAGATGATATCTCATGAGAATATTTATGCGTATGATATGATATGATATGATGATGTATGTATGAATTATGTAGTTGAAGCGCATGAGTAGCTTCGTAGAACAACTGCTGGCTGGGTAAAATAAATCCCAATTCGTTGCTGAGGAATATGAAGACTTTGTTCCCGTCTTGTTTTCGAATATCGTACTTAGAACCTCCCATTTTCGTTCGTCATACTTCTTATTGAAGGATTAAATTCCTGATTATCCTGACTGAGGATAAAAGAGATGGACATTGCTCCAGGAAACTTATTCGATCAAGTATCAATTCTTCGGAGGATATATTGTATTTAAATGAAACTATTTGATGACTTCGTAGAGTTGGAAGTACAAGATACCATTTGGAGTATTCCTTAAGAATATCCGTAAAGATAACTCTGTGGGGATGAACCGGCAAAGATTCGTTGAATTCCTACCTCTGATCGTCCTTGGTAAATACTATTATTGTATTTTATGCATTTATGGTAAACATCAAACATATTCAAAAGCATATATACATTCAAACATAACCAACAGACGTTTCTCGCTTTAGTAAAAGGGGAAAAGTAAACTTGAATAAAGAGGGAAAAGTAAACCTGAATTCGAAAATGGAATTTTATTTATTTAGAAAGTGGCCTAGGTCGCTCCCCGGACTTTCGTCCCGGTGCAAACACGAACCGTCGGCGATGTTGGAGGTTGAGGTTGAATAGAGTCGCCAGTTAGGCATTTTTATCCCGAAGGAAAGGTAATGCTGCATAAACCTGGAAGGGCGTGGATAAGACGGTTGAGAACCAAAGAAACTGAGAAAGGGGGTTGGTTACAACCTGGGAAGGTATTAGCACCCAGATCGTCCGTCGTACTCGACGGGATCCACGCTTACCTGATTGTGTTTAAAGAGGGTAGTGTGTATGTGCTAAACTGTGCATAAAAACTAAGGAGGATAAATATATACAGAGTGTCAGTGCAAAAGAAAGTGAGTGCTCCAAAATTGAGGCTAAAGAAAGAGAAACTGGAAAGAGGAGAGGGGGAAGACAAATAGACGTTTGTTCGATAACTGTTAAGTTATGCCTACGTATCCTCTCGTGCAATGAGGAAGTCAGAACACCGTAGTTCGACTCAAAGAGACTGGGATGATTTTGTTGTGAACAACTTGCTTGTCTATGCTCAAGTGTATGACTCGTCTGGCTCGAGTTCTAACTGTCTTACATTAGAAGGAAGAAGCGAGTTCTCATTTTTTGAATGAGTAAGATGAAAAAAGAATCCCGGAGGAGACGTTTATTGTTTGTTTTTATGTTTTCAGTTTTTTTATTCTTTTTGGTGTTTTGCATATGATAATGAGCTTAAGCCTAAATCAAGGGTTGTGAACTCATTATATCCTCCCTGATTAGGGATAATGAGTCCACTTAAGTATGAGATGAAGATCTCAGCTTAATTACCATGATGATATAGGATTAAGATTATGAACCTACTTTGGTAATTATTAAGTGTTTTTGGGTTTTTTTAGTGTTAAGTAATGAGTTTAATCTCCAATCAAAGATTAGTGAACTCATTACACCATCCTAAGAGAAGGATGATAGATGAGAACACTTAAGCTGAGGAAGATACCTCAACTTAATCCATGGTTAGGGATAAAATTCATTATATAAAAAACCTTTATTAAGTGGATTTTAATTTAAGGTTGGATGAAGAAGTGTTTTTTATGTTTGCAATACTTTAGCATGAGGGGGACTTGTCCATTGAACACTAGGGTTAGTCCCTCTGAACCACCAGGCAGAGATGTAACCCTAATATAAGGCCCAAGTTAAAAGCTTAAGTCTTTAATGATCATTAGGTGTTTTTGATTAGGAGGTGTAAACAATTTAAAGGTTTAACACTAAGTATTAAAGTTATACACTCCATCCTAAGATAAGGATACAGGCATAACCCTAATTCAGAGTCCCAAAACTTTAACTGTTTAGCCTTGATTATGAGATGAGAGAGAGACTCAAGGAGACTCAAAAGGTAAAAACAAGGGGGGACTATGTACAACCCTAAAGTTATCATGCTTGGATGTTCCTAAGGTTTGTGAGGTATCAAGAGAAGTCTTCAGATGGCCACCAAGGAAGAGAAGCAGATGAAAAGAGAGAGAGAGAGAGAGAGAGAGAGAGAGAGAGAGAGAGAGAGAGAAGAATTAGGTTACTTACTTCATGAAGAAATTAAGTAACCTAAGAACAAGAGATAACATAAATGAATGAGATTCACTTCAAACACAAGTAATATGCATAAGAATAAAGAGATAAGGAGAGGTTGGATGTGGATGCACATCCACATCCTGATTAACTTACCAAATACACCTGAAATGGTTAGTTTGAAAGCAAGATATGTACAAATTCAAAAGCATAAACAAATCAAGGGATAAAAAATTGAAAATGCATCCAAGGGGACCCTAAGCACTCATTAAATCACCATCCAAAGGGGGAGTTCTAAAGGGTTACCAAGTTCAAGTTATGGTCATCCTAAAATTTGCTAGGGTTTTGGATACTTCTCAAGGGAAATTGCAAATTAGTTTGAAAGTGCAAGATAAAAATGAAACAAAAATATATTTAGAAACTAGAGGTCATATGTGAAAGATTGAAAAAATAATCAAATTCAAACTCATCTTGGTTTGAAAGTTATGAAATTTTGAAGTTAGGGTTAGAAAACATGAAATTTAGGAACCCTAATTCAAAGGAAAATGGAAAAGTATGACAAAACCAAAAAGAATTTTTTGAGATGAGTTTGTAAATGTTTGTAAATGTTTAAAGAACCTCTCTGAAGTTTTTGGTGATTTTTTAAATACTTAAAAGTATTTTTAATTAATTAAAAGGATTTAATTAATTAAAATATACAATTATATTATTTAAAAATGCTTTTTAGAATGAAAAAATAAAAATAAAAATGTTTTTGGGTTCTGAAAATTAAATAAAGTGATGATAAAAAATTTCAGAATTTTTAAATGATTTTTGCTATTTTAAATAAATAAGAGAAAATAAAATGAAATAAATAAAAAGAAAATGAAAAGTAAACACAATGAACGGCCAGGATTATGTGAGAGAGAGAGATCAGTGGTTCAGAATGCTAGTCAACTTGACTTGTGGTAGGCCAGATCTAAGGCCGAGGTTTAAAATTGCATTTCGCGCGTGATCCAATGTCCCATATTTAATCTGACCTAATTAATTGTAATTAATTTAATTAATCAAAATTTAAAGTTAATTGAATGATCTGAGTCGTCCGTATGTTAATTAAAACATGATCCAAGGGTGGAGATTCAATCTGGGCAACTAAACCCTAATTAGCCCTAATCACTTTTAGGTGACCGGAGACAAGCTCCGGTCATCTTCTCTGGTGAGCAAAATTTCCAGAATCCTATACAAGCTTCTAAACTCCTAATTTCTTGCCCAAAAACACTCTCCTAGCATCATAGAACAAATCCACAAATAAAATTCATTTATCATGCATATTCAGGCTGAATCGAAGCAAACAAATTTCTAGGTCAAATTTTCAGATCATCATGAAATACTCATTTCTAGCCTATTTTCAATTCTAAACATATCAGCATGATCAGGGAAGCATGTAGAATCATTCTATAACATAAAAACATGTTTCTGGAAAAAAAATGTTCTTGAAGGTTACCTGAGATGAAGAACTTCAAAATGCAACTTTCTGGGCCCTCCCTTTGTGCAATCCACCTCCCTTTGACCTCCTGAGTCTATTGTGATGCTTGAAAGGGGCTTAGAATGGCTGGTTTGAGTGTTTCAATTCTGAAGTTGCAGAAATTGTGTTTCTTGTATGATGTGTTTTTGGCATGGTGATGGGTGGGATATGATCCTGAGGTTATATGGAGTTGATTGGTGGAAGAATTTGTGGTTTTTGCTGGTTGGATTGTGTGTTTTGAAGCAATAAAGTTTTGGAGCAATTTCTTGATTCTCAGCTTGTGTCTTGTTTCAGGCCATGAAGGGTGTTCATTTATAGTGCTTAGGGTTTACATAAGCCATACCATTGGTCAGGATAGTGGTTGTGGCACTATGTGATTGGTATGGGAGAAAAATGCAAAAATTCAAGCTTATGTGTACTTGAGGTATGGGCTTGTGCAGTATAGATTTCTGTGGTTAGATCTCTTCAGAATGCTTCATGGAGAGCCCTTGGATTGGTAGAATGCAACTGTATTGCTTTGATCAAGAGTATGCAAGCTTTATGCATAATTGGTCATGTTGAATTTCTTGTGAATCAAGTCATCAAAACCCTAGGTTCAAAGGCCAATTCTGATCTTTGGAGGTTGCTTTGAAATGTTATGACATAATTGAGCACATTAGAGGTCACTTAGAAGCTTGGAATGCCAATATGCAAATATCACTCTTTGACATGAACATGAAATATATGTGATTTTTGCCAACTTTGCAATGCCATAACTTGAGTTCTAGGATGAATTAGAATGAGTTATTGTACTTTTTGAAAATAGGAGGATCCAATCTACAACTTTCATGTTTGAAGAAATTTAATTTGAAACCTTTTTGGTCAAGAAAGAGGAGGTTGAAAATCTTTCCCAAAATAGAAAGTTTACATTACAAGTCATTTCCATTTTTGGCAAGTTTTGGCTTTGTTCATTTTTATTCAAATTTGTGAACTTCCAAGCATTCCAATGATCAAATAAAGACCGTATGACTTCAAATTGATGATGATGACCCATTGGTACCCTTGTTGGGGGTCTCAGATGCCCTGATTCTGACTTTTCTTACACAACAAGTTACCATTTGATCAGATGACCTCCATAAGGAATTTTTGCTTCAAATTTGATACACATGCTCCTTATAACATATATGGACCAATAGCAACAAGAATGACCAAATTTTTTGGGTGTAAGGCCTCGGAAACCAAAACCCTAATTTCAGGTCATCTGTGTAGGAATCCTCAGCTTAGCTTCAATACCTCGGTAATGCTTTGACATTTCTTGATTTCAATGGACCCATGGGGGAATAAGATGATCATAGACTACTCAAGGACTCTCTTGGAATGCTTCAAGACCTTTGAGATAGCTCAGAACAAATTATAAGATTCAACTAATCACAAACCCTAGCTATGCAGATGAAATGTTAAGGATGATTGTGTATTGTGAAGTGTGATACAATGCAATATGGAAGATTATAAGCCAAGGTATGATAAAAGAGAGAGAGAGAGTGAATTTGGGGTGTTTACAGCTGCCCCTATTCAAGCATGAGTTAGATGTGTAGGATGTAAGCGCCTGGCTTAACAGACAAACAAGATAACTTGTGGTTGAATACCAAGACAGTCCAAAATTTGCACTCTTTATTATAAGAAGAAAAGGGATATAAATTGTAATAGACAATATAGACTGAATATCAAATGGTAGCGACGGAGGACGACCATCGAGCAGAGGATGACTGTTGGGGATAAAACGGTGAGAAACGCACTGATGGGGACGACTATCATATTGGGGAACAAAGAATCCGCGACGGGGACGACCATCGGGTAAAGAAAATAGAACGACTTTACTGGGGGATTTAAAAGCACTAACGGGGGAGATCGTCAGGCTAAAGAATGAAGAAACCGCGAAGGGGACGACCATCGGGTGAAGAGTAAATCATTGATGAGGGACGGTCATCAAAAGGTGAAGGACGATCACCTAGAAGGGGACAACTGCTCTGTTGGGGATTATCTCGACATAGGACGAATGCAGGATAAAAAATATCGACGATGGGGATGGCCATCGGATGAATGATGAGGTACGGTCATCAAAAGGTGAAGGACGATCACCTAGCAGGGGACGGCTGCTGAGAATTATCACGACATAGGACGAATGTCGGATAAAAAAGATCAATAATGGGGACGGCCATCGGATAACATGATGAGGGACGGTCATCAAAATAAATGATGAGGGATGGTCATCAAGAGGTGAAGGACGATCACCTACAAGGGGACGGCTACTGAGAATTATCGCGACATAGGACGAATGTCGGATAAAAAAGATCAACGATGGGGACGGCCATCGGATAACATGATGAGGGACGGTTGTCATACCCCAAATTTGTCCTACTTTTTTCGACTTCTCATGATAATTAGTTGATTGGATAGGATGTTGCATTGAATAATCATTTGGCTTCTGACCATGATATTCAAATCATGAAGTTCTTATTTGTGCTAAGGTCAAATGCAAATTGTGTGAAAATTGATCATACGTGGTTATTGGTTGAAAATGGGTGTTGTCCCTTTGCAAAGTTTAGGATGTTTGAGATGGTATGAAGTTTGAAAGACATGATGGAAAAGTTGAACTCATTGTCTCATTCATACAACGAGCTCAAGTGGCAAGGGTTAATGTGAAGACAAAGTTTGTCTATGGACCACTATGTTTCTTTGACATTCAACTTTCTCCTTACACTCAATCCATAAATTGTTGGCTAATCCATTATCATTCTTGGTTTATTAATTCATTGAGTCTATTATCACCAGGCGTTTGTTCTTGCAACTCAATATGTGTTGGCATTATTGAATTTGTTTTTGTAGCTCAAGATATGTTTTCACTAATTATTAAAGGTGGATAAGTGAGACTTTGAAGTATCCAAATAAATAAATGGTCTCTTTCCATCTAGCCCGCCCAAGAAACATCATTTTACCTGACAGTTTTGTACAAGCATGGCAGGTGTCCATTTGAGTAATATTCATTGTCAAGGTGCAATTAAGGTGCAGGAAGTGTTAGGAATTGATAAAGAAAATTGAGTGATACATGATAAAATTTCAATTTCTTCAAAAGTAAATTTAAAGAGAAATTTAAAGTTCCAAATTCAAATACTTCCAAGTTGATTAATTCTAAGGCATAAGTTCCGATACAAATATCCAAATGATAAATTCTATGTCATTACTTGAATTACAAAGCTACTAGTGAGGAAATAAGTTAAATTAAGTTGTTGATGTCAAATTCTTCATTAAGACTTCGTCAATATTCAAGTCTCAAAGTATTACACCATGGTTTCCTCTTTTCCAAAGAAGCTTGCAACTTCCTTACACCAAGGCTGCCATCATCTCCATGTGCTTCATTACAAATGTTGTCATCAAGCTACCATGATTCCTTCATCCTCTCTAGCAAAGTCTCCTCATGCCATTCCAAATCAAGGATATAGAAGAAGAGAATAAGTTGCAAGGCCAAGCACCACTATCATTCCAGCAGGTACATGAAAAGGAAATTCAGAAATAACATCCACAATGAGCAAACAAGCTTTGAATGAAACTGCCATGATCATGTTTTACACCTGCAAGAACAAAAACACTAAATTCAGCCATTGGAACTATGGATCACATTGGTGTTATTTCAAAAGAATCTTTCAACCAAACTTTGAAAAGCCAAATAATCACCTAATGTACCTGATATGCTTCCAAGCCTTCATTAAGCCTTCAAGCACCTGAGCTCAACTTTAAGCCTACGTCTCATTCGCAAGCTACTATCGCATTCGTATTTCACACGCACGCCAGCCAGAGAGGAACTATGCCAACAATAGCTACCATCTAAATTAACCTACATAAGCAAACACATATTACCATCTCAAGCACAACAGTCACAACAGCAAGTGTCACAACAGCAGTTGATGCCACAGATTCAATCTCAGCCTGCACAATTGCAACAGCAAATGAGTTTGCAACAACACATATGCTTTTAAAATGATGTTGGAGCGTCTTATAACATTCCCCCAGATTTCCAAGGGCAACGTCACATTTAGTTTGAAGGAGAAGTTGGGTTCATATGAGAAGCAAATTATGAATTTCATAACTACAAATAGACCTAGGAAAATATCTTCCCTGCAGCCGGGTCAGCTTCCCCCACCTCACATGCACTCCATGTCACAGACTCAGTCCCAAGTTATTCAAGTGCAATCTCATGAAAATCAAATGGACTCTCAGTTACAAACGACAAATATGCAAGGCTCTGTAGCAACAATGCAGCAGAATAATATGACGAGTATGCAGCATAGCTCTATGTCTAATGTATCTACAACACAACAGAATATAATAAATACAATGCAGCCAAGTGTTAGTTTGTATTCAGGCTAAGTAATAGGAACTATTTCTTCCTTCAAATCCAAGCCACGGGTCATAGAATTTCAAGCCAAATTCATATCATCCATACAAAGAAGCATCCTCCATAATTGATTGATAGGCCATGTTGTGTAATTTCCTACAAGGAATCATTATTAACCATAAGAGGAAAGTGAGTTGTTGTAAGAAAAGGAAATGGTAGGGTTACTAAACTAGCTTCACCAGATGAATATAAAAGGGCATCACTATCATGTTCAGGCAAAACTCCAGGAAATTATGGCATAATCTCAACAGCAGCAGTAGCTTGATGTATCTTGATCAAGTTGTTCAAGCTAAAGGCCAACTCCAAGTTTGCATTAGGAACCATACCTCCTTATGCCATCATCTTCAACATGTAAGTTACCAAACAAGGCAATGAGCATCTTCTGTAACAGAAATAACATGGGTGATAAAAAGTTCATGCTCCAAGATACATCCTTCAAAAAAAAAAAAAACTTCTACCTCATGCCATTCTCCAAGTTGCCCTATGTGCCATGATTCGTGTCTTCAAATCTCAAGTCTCCAGCCAAGCTCCTGTAGCAATACAATATCGAACCAAAGTGCTCCAAAATAATCGTACATGAAAAATAAGACATGTGTGATTAGAATGAGACAATGTCAGTCACAAGTCAAAACAAGGATATTGATCAATATCCACAGGCATAATGAAACATAATTACAAGGAAAATCCAATAACACAAATATTTGCAGGCATGTACAAAGAATAACACAATGATGTTGAACCAGGAAAACCGAAATGAAGAGTCATAGCAAGGTGTTTTGACCAAGTTTCAAAATTTCAGCAAAGGGTCAACGATACCTTTTACAGTCAGTAAAATCAGCAGTGAAAATTTAAAATTCATCAAGGACCACAATACACACTACAAACAAATGAAAAGAGTAACTCACCAGATTGGAGGTCCCCACAAAATCTCTCTGAGAAATCCTTTCCTAACTGCATGAGAGAAGGAAAATGACAGCTCATCCTTAAATGGATTTTTTCTCACATGCTTGAGGAGATATCCCTTCTGAATCCCACATACGAGCTTCTCACAAATCTTCCTATAAATAAGGAGAAATCATTAGCAAGGAAAGGAGAGAAAAAATATTATTGAAACTCTGCCGAAATTAATCCCCAACAAACCCTAAAATTACTTTAAAAGCTCAGCAATCAATCTTCTCATAATTTCACACTGAAATTATGAACAAGATGAGCTAAACCTCATCCACTACATTCATACACCACGAACAACGAATAACACAGCAAGCAAAGAAGAAGGTAGAAGAAGACGATTTAAAGCAAACAGAGAAATATCAAACATCATACCTTGAAGCCGTATAGACCGTTGTTTCTTCGATTGAGGTAGCCTTCCTTACCCCTTTTTGTTTGTTGCTTTGTGAACTCATTCTGAGTCTGATTGATTGTTGTTGGTTCCCCGATCTCTTTATGCTTTAACTTGTGATTTCGTGCTCACGATGATGTGCGATGAGGTCAGACTCTCACCTGAGAAGATTATGACTTAGCATGAGTGATGTTTGCCGAAAAGCTTAGAACGATAATGGTAACCATGGCATTCACCGAGTTTATCCTTTGTTGGTTATTAAGGAGAATTGATTTGCGATTTGTTTCTAATAAGGTGTTTGGTTTGGTTTCTGAGAAAATAGAAGAGATCCTTGAGATTTTTTCTTGCCGTTAGGTTTTCTTTCATTCTGAAAAAGTGTAGATGTTGTTCCTCTTTTGGTTTTTTTTTTCCATGCGTTATCTTTATAAAACGTTTCCTCTTCATTGGTATCTTTTTCGCACTGCCCGGGGATTGGTAGTTTCCCAATGACTGTCATCTGTTGCTTGGTGATAGCGACAGCACATAGGGACCAGGAGGAGGCATTTTGTCATCAAAGGTTGTGCCCTTTGGACTTGCCTTGGTTCCTGCGCATGATATCTTTTATGGTTTACCATGTTTTCTCATTCATCCAACCGTTGGATTAGAGTCAGCCATGACCCCCATGTAATCATGCGGTCCTGTTACTATCTGGTGAGGTCAACAGTTGACCAATGATCAAAGTGTAGACCTCTGTGTTTTGGGCTTAAATTCGCTAATTGGGCCTGGATTTCGTTTTTTAAAACACACCTTCTTTTACTGACTGAACACCAAGCTCATTTTCTTTTACTTATTTTCTTTTTTCTTTCATAATTTCTTTTTTTTTAAATGAAAAAAACTTTAATTAGTTAACTATTTAAATTAATTTATTTAATATAGTTAATTAATTTATTAATTAATTTTATTAAATAGTTTAATTTAATAAATTAATTAATTAATTTTATCTCTTAAATATATAAAAAAAACATGTTTTCTTAATCATTCTTGTTCAAACTTTAATTTTCATATCTCTTGATTAATTTTTATTTCGATTAAAAAAAAACAAAAAACATTTTCATTAACTATTTCATTAAATAGATATTTAATTTGATTAATTAATTTGATAATTAAGCTAATTAAATATTTATATTTAATTAATTTTTCACCTTTTGTTCGACATTACGTGTGTGATGAATGTTTGTGTATGCTCGATCTTTCTTGCTTGTGATATAATGACATGCCTGCTTGTGTGATTACTTTTGCATTTTTGACGATAAAATTGCTAAGTAAAAAATGAACACATACTAAGATTAATCATTTAAAAAGATAAGCGAAATCTTTGGTCCAACGCCAAGTGAACATCCATACACACTTCACTTCATACACACACGTAAGTCGATCATTCCTTGATCACCATCTGCACTACTGTGCACCTTACACCTTTATCAACTTTTTCAACTTAATTGAATCAACGCATTGCGTTTGTTTTCCATAGCTGGTCTTTAGCTTAGTACCTCAATCTTGCGAGCCGAGCGCATTGTGCCTCGCTAACCAACCAGATAAATAAACTTCCATTTACATTCACCTCAAACTTCAAAAACCGAAATGTTACTTTTAGATCTAAACCCTTGATCCAACATCAAGCGGTCTTAGGAAATAAGACACTTCAATAATACGAGGAAAATTGCACGCCACGAGCCTTAAGCGGTAGAAAGGAGGATAACGAGCTCTCGTTACTCGCTCTGATTATTTCGACGCAAGACGCTCGTCTTGTTGGACGGAATAAACTATCCATAGTCTTTAGTGAAATTCGACTCCTAAACCCTTTCATCGAAGAAAGGTAATAAAATCAACAACCATCAACCGTATCAGGCCAAACTACGAAGCTCTGACTTTCCCATTGCACAAGGGAATACGTAGGCACGAGGATCTCAATCCTTGCCGATCCCCTAGGATCAATAAACCAATTAGTTTAGCAAGTAATTCTTAAGCATAGACATCCCTTCGCGCGTGACAACTTAGATGGTTCCCATCGAGTACGATGGATGTAGGGGGTGCTAATACCTTCCCCCTACATAACCGACTTCCGAACCCCGACAACGGTTTGCGATGACCTTGATTTATCCCTTCTTGGTGGTTTTATCTATATTTACCATTTCCCTCTTTGGGAATAAATAAAATTAGGTGGCGACTCTCATGTCAGCCCAGCCGCGACCACGTTCGCGAGGATCGTATATTTCGAGGTACGACAGCTGACGACTCTGCTGGGGACTGGTTCACCCCTATGCAAGTCGAGCCTAGTCTAGGTTTCCACGCTTGTTTGGATGTTTGCTTATGTGTTACTTGTTTATCGCTTTCTTTATCGCTTTCCATTTTATATCCTTATTGTGGATCTTTGGTACTGGAATGATACTTTGATCAGAACAATTTGAGGGAAAGGCTCTATACCCGGGTCTATAAGTGTAAACATAAGTTAGCGAGGTTGCGTAGTATGGGCTCCCGAAGGAACCTGTCTCGTGGGTTGTCGATACAAAAACCTCACTCGGAGTAGATTCTAATGAGAATACTGACAACCGTCAAGCTCTTGGCGTGTGTGCTCAGTTGTTTTCATTAGAGTCATCGACTCTGAGGACCTTTAGAACCATTTTGGTTAAAACATCGGTTGATGGTTGCGTAGTATAGGGCACCAGGGTTCTCCCTTGCGTGGCTCGATACGAAGACCTCACCTGGAATAGACTTACTCAATGGAGTTGATTGACTGTCAAGGATATATAAAATTGACACGTGCATCAAACAACTGAGGAGGTTCCATAACTCCAGGACTTTGTTTTAAACCTCGTGTCGATGATCGCGTAGTATGGGGCACCAAGAGATTTCCCTCTCACGTGGCTCGATACGAAGATCTCACCCAAACGAGATTCATATGGTGGAGTCAATTAACCGTCATATTGATGGCGTGTGTGATGAACATCCATATGAATTATTAACTTTGGGGTCCCTAAAACTGTAGAGGTCACCCAGTGAGGTCCTTGTGAGGAGAGTAATCAAAGTATCTTCCATTCGTACCATTTTCTTCCGAAGCATTTCATTTTGGATTTATCCATTCATTATTGCATACATTCATTCATAAAAGTGATACAGAGCTCTCAATTTCTTATATTTATTGCAGATTTGAAGTATTTGTCAAAGCAATCAAGATGAATCAAATTCCCAAGAAAAGCACGTACACTTTCAAGTTCTTGGAACCAAAGATTGACACACTACTTGCCTTGAGAGCTAAGATCACGCCTATCAAACACAACAACTTTCAGGCTCGCTTTGGAAAAATCCTGAGTATACTAGACGAAACAACTAATCTTGATGCTCTTAGTGCTCTCGCCCAATATTACGACATTCAACTTCGGTGCTTCACTTTCCCGGATTTCCAGATTGCTGCTACTTTGGAGGAGTTCGAGTTGCTTGTGGGCCTTCGTATTAGGGACCGCAATCCTTTCCCAAAGCTGGAAGAAGAAGTCACCATGACTAAGTTGGCTGCTGTGTTGGGACTTCCTGCAAGTTTGTTAGTGGATAACAAGTCAGACAAAGAAGGATTCACGAGACTATTCTTAGAAAAGCAAGCTTGGCAATATGCTGAAAAAGGAAACCGGTCCTCCTGCGGAGCCATCCTAGCTCTTCTTGTATATGGGATTGTGTTGTTCCCGAAGTCAGATAAGTTTATCGACCATTCTGCTATAGAGATTTTCATGACATGAAACCCAATTCCGTTCTTATTGGCAGATTTCTATCATACTTTCCATACCCGGCATACAAAGAGGGGAGGTGTGTTTCTTTGTTGCGCTCCGCTGTTGCACATGTGGATGAAAATGCACATGCCTAAGGAGGGTTACTTTGTGTCCAGGAATTTGTCGTGGCCTCACAGATTTTCTTCGCTTAGGGCTAATGACATCACATGGTACTTAAGAGACTGGAAGATTGGGGGTGTCGTGCTTAGATGTGAAAATTTCCTTAATGTCCCTCTAATAGGAAATCATGGTTGCATAAACTACAACCCGGTGCTGCTCAAGAGACAACTTGGGCTCCCTATGGAGGCTCCTCCCGAGGAAAGGCATTTGATACCTTTTATTGTTGATAACCCATCTAAAGAAGAGTTAAAGAAACTCAAGGCGGCTTGGAAGAATATTGTTACGAGTGACCCTAGTGTCCGCAAGAATATCGTTGTGAAAGAACCTTATGTCTTGTGGGTAAAAGAAAGAGCTTGTGTCGTTAAGATCCCTTTCTTCCTCGATCCAATAGCTTTCCCACCTCTTCCTGAGAAAGCACCATTATTTCCGGAAGATATAGATGAGCTCAACGAAAAGATCAAGGGGTTAGAATTGGAGAATGAACGCCTCCGGATCGAACTCCTTCGAACCAAAGGAAAACAAGAGGTATGGGAGGCGAAAAGTAAAAAGATGACAGAAAGGGTGGAAAGCAGCAACAAAAGATTCAAAATAGAAGAAGATAAGAGAGAGCATTGTATGGGTGCTCTTTATGGAGCTAGCATGGATCTAGATTATCGTAACGAGCAATTGAGAAGGGCTGAAGCTTGAATTATCAGTTTACAAAAAGACATGGAAGTATGTCTTAAGAACAAGAAGGAGGATAGAACCACCTTGGAAGTGAAGATCAAGAGTATAGAGGATTCTCTCAAAAAAGAAGAAGACAAGCTAGCAGCAGAAAAGTTGGAAAATGAGAGTTATCTGCGAAAGTACGACCGTGAGAAATTTCAACATGAGAAAGTTGTGGAACAAATTGACTACCTGAGGTCTCAGAAGGCTTATCAAGACCTGGAGGATACTTGCATTCAATGGATGAACAAGTGTCAGGATGCTGAAGTAGACATAGGCGAAAGAGATGTTGCAATTGCAAATCTCCAAGATTTGTACGAAGAGTGGGAGCAGAAGTTTGTAAACCTGGCTAGCATGCTGAACCTGGCAAGTCAAGACCTCCCAGAGAAGCTTGAAGATGCAGATCGAGTTATGTGCCCAGAAAACACACCTGAAGAAGTCTACAGGTGTGTGAAGGTTTGCAAAAGAACCATCAAGGAGCTTACCACAAATCTAGTAGCGGTCTGCAAAGCTCAAGGGGTCATTTTCAGGGTTGCACAGTAGTTTATGTTCAAGAAAGTTGTTGTTATCTTTTTACGTTGTAATATGAAAACTCGTGGAATCTCTAGTGTACTTGCGTGAATTTTAATGAATGAAAATTGGTGCTTATGATTTTAAATCTTGTCTTATTTGCAATGATAAATACGTTAAATATCTTTAGTAATAAATTGATAAGATGACTGAGAGCTTTGTAATCAAACATATGCATTCATACGCTCATTTTCATAACCAAACAAAAACAAAAAAGCTCACATAGTCTTCCTTCTGCAGAAAAACTGACTTTCCGGATTTTCCGACGGAGGTACGAGACTAGAAAGATCTACAAAATGACTTTGGAGCAAATCCAAGAGGAGCAGAACGCTATGAGGTCTGATATTGATTCGCTCAAAGGAAAGCTAGACCAAATCCTCGAGGTCATCACTATGGCCAAGATAGGAGAAGAAGCTGAGAAACTCGCTAGACAAGTCGGCACTTCGAGGACTGCCAAAGAGAACTTCAATCTTACTGGGGAAAATCCACCCAACTTACCATCTTTAGCAGCTCACCATGGGTCATTTAAGGACATGGATGAGCAGTCTGATGTCTTTTATGCGGACCCACCGGTTCACTGTACTGAAGCTCTTCTCGAGCCAGTAGCAGAGAGGTTACGCTCGATGGAGGAAAAGCTTAAGGCAATGGATATTAAGACCATTCCGGGTCTAGATGCTGAGGAGATGTGTCTTGTGCCAGGATTAGTAATCCCGCATAAGTTCAAGGTTCCGGACTTTCCCGATAAGTATAAAGGGAACAATTGTCCTCACACATATATTCGGGCTTACTGCAGAAAGATGGCATTGTATGCTAGGAACGACCAGCTCCTAATTCATTATTTCCAGGATAACCTGTCCGGGGCATCATTGGAGTGGTACGTCCAGTTGGAGAGAGGCCGATTCAAAACGTGGAATGACCTCTCTCGTGCATTCCTTGAACATTACCAGTACAATGTTGATCTTGCACCCAATCGCACTCAACTGCAAGACATGACTCAACGTAACAATGAGTCGTTCAAAGAATACGCACAAAGGTGGAGAGAACTTGTTGCACGGGTTCAGCCGCCATTGCTTCCTAAAGAGTTAACAGACATGTTTTTAAATACACTGGAGGACAAATATATGGACCGGATGATGGGAGCTAGTTTTCCTAGTTTCTCCAAAATTGTGTCTGTAGGAGAAAGGATTGAGAGCCACCTGAAGAAGGGCAAAGGAGCATCCACTTCTACAAATGTTGGCAAGAAACCTTACCCTAATTTCCAAAAGAAGAGGGAAGGAGAAGCCAATGCTATTATGAGAGGAAGAGCCAGCTTTCCGTACAATATGTACTATGGGCATGTGGGTAATATTGCACCAGCTCCCTATCCACCACAGACTCAACAACACCAACAATATCAGCAGGCTCCTGCACAGCAACCCAATCAGCAATACAAACGAAATGGTCTAGCGCAGAGGCAGCCTAGACTAAGGAGGCACATTGACCCAGTCCCCATGCCTTACAGAGATATCTTTAATCAGCTGAACCAACGCGGAAAACTAACTTTGAGGGATTTAAGACCATCCACCTTCCCTTATCCTCCAAACTACGATGCTAACGCCACCTACGAGTTCCACAAAGGTGCGCCTAGACATACTATAGATAAATGTTATGCATTTCAGAATCACGTGCAGGATATGGTGGAGTCAAAGGATCTAACTTTTACTCCAAGAGGCCCAAATGTCAAAACCAACCCCATGCCACCCCATGGAGGAGCAGCTGTTAATGCCGTGGAAGGGGAAGACGAGCGTGAGTTAATCCTAAAAGCAGAAGACGTTCAAACTCCAATGGCTAAGATTGGGGAACAATTAGAGAAATCTGGTTTGATGTTGGTGAAGGATGGAGGTGTTGATCATCCCGAGGAAGATATTAGGGAGTGTCTGCAAGGGCTCCTCAATCAAGGTTTGATACAGATCGAAAGACGAGGAAAGAAGAAGAGCAGGATGGTGGCTGCAACCGAGGTGTATTATGATGCGCCTCAGACTCCAAACAATGTCACTCCTATAGTTCTGGAATATTCGATTCCCTACACTGGGGAGAATAACCAAGCTGTACCTTGGAGCTATGAGCCTGTGAATGCTAGACAAGGACAGAGGAGGAAGTCCATCAATATTGAATTTCCCGCTGTAACATCCATTGCCGGACCAAGTGGGATGACTCGTAGTGGACGAGTATTTGTACCAAGACCAGTAGAGCCGTCATCCAAGCAAGAACAAAAGACAACTGTTGCACCGGTTGTCACTCCTGTTCCTCAAGGGTCACCAATATATCCGTCGTCTCCAAAAGCTACATTCACTCAGAAGGAGGCGGAAGAATTCTTAAAGATTATCAAGAAAAGCGACTACAAGGTAGTCGATCAGCTGAATCAGACTCCTGCTAAAATATCTATGCTAGCTTTATTACTCAGTTTTGAAGCACATAGATCATCTTTGTTGAAAGTGCTAAGTGCAACCCACATTACAAAAGACATTACGGTAGCCCAATTCGATGACGTAATAGCCAGTGTTACCACCGATAAATTCCTTGGCTTTAATGATGAAGAGCTCACAGCTGATAAGAAAAACCATAATAAGGCCTTGCACATCTCCATAAGATGTGAGGATACGTTGCTGTCGAGGGTGTTGGTGGATACTGGTTCCTCCTTAAATGTGATGCCAAAGACGACGTTGGAAAGAATGCCCGTACAAGGAGTGGTGATGAAGCCGAGCGCATTGATAGTAAAAGCCTTTGATGGTTCCAGGCGTGCTGTTATAGGAGAGGTGGATCTCCCGATCAAGATAGGACTGACATTTTTCACCATTACTTTCCAAGTAATGGATATCCATCCTGGGTATAGTTGTCTCTTGGGAAGACCATGGATTTATAACGCATGGGCCGTTACGTCTACTCTTCATCAGAAACTGAAGTTCCCTATGCAGACTCGAATAGTGGTGATTGGAGGCGAGGAGGATATATTGGTGAGTCATTTGACCTCATTCCGGTATATTAATGTTGAAGGCGAAACCGTTGAGACACCGTTTCAATCTTTTGAAATAGTGAGTATGCTGGCAGTACAACGAGAGTCTGAGCGCCAACAACCGTCAATGTCGATGGCCTCCCTGAAGGAAGCTTTGGCTGTCTTGGAAACTGGAAACACACAGGGCTGGGGCAAAGTTGTCGAGGTGCAAGATAAAAGAGACATGTATGGCATTGGCTATCAGTCATCTTCCAGCACAACAATGGTCTCTGCATATGAAGGGCATGGTCAATTTCATTGGGTGAGTGATACATTTACAAGTGCCGGATACATCTTTGAAGATCACGCCGCAATGATCTCGGATGAAGACTATCATGAAGTGACTTGTAATTGGATTCGTCAAGCCAATCCAGGGGAGGAATTAGAGAATTGGAGGACTGTTGAGATTCCTCGGTTTATTTACCCTAAAGAGTAATTCTGCTTCTTTTTCAAAACCATATGCTCTGCCCAAGGCATATTGGAATGTTATCGGGCCACCAATGTTTTAAAACTTTGATTATCAATATAATAAATCAACAATTTGCATTCAATATTTGTTCTCTTTCTTTCGTTTTTTTTCTTTCACAATAAAATGGCAATGTTTTAATGCACACACTTTCTAAAATAAATGCATAAATCATAAACATGCAGAAACACCACCGAGGTCCTTGATAACGACGCTGCTATGCTCCTATATGACTTTGATTGTCCGATCAACCAAGCGGAGGAAGAAGGCGATGAAGATTGTGAACTCCCTGAGGAGTTAGCCCGACTACTCAAACAGGAAGAGAAGGTCATCCAGCCGCACCAAGAGGACATTGAAGTTATCAACCTAGGATCAGAGGAGGATAAACGAGAAGTGAAGATAGGTGCCTCTCTGCAATCTGAAGTGAAGGCAAGACTGATAATCTCCATCTTATCCCTGCTGTTGTGTTCCGAAGCTCATCGGGATGCACTGCTTAAAGTCTTGCACGCTGCCTACATGCCGGAGGAGATCACAGTGAATCAGCTTGAGACAGTGGTGTCTAATGTCAATACTAGCCATGGGCTAGGTTTCACCAATGCTGACTTGACAACAGAAGGACTTCACCACAACAAGGCTTTGCACATCACCCTGGAGTGCAAAGGGGATGTACTATCTAATGTTCTTGTGGACACTGGGTCTTCACTCAATGTCTTGCCGAAGAAAGCTCTTGTCAAGCTCGAATATGATGGAATAGCTCTCCGACCAAACAATCTGGTGGTCAGGGCTTTTGATGGTTCCAAGAAGTATGTTCTTGGAGAGGTGGAGCTACCTGTGATAATTGGTCCACAGGTCTTTCAGACTACTTTCTATTTGATGGACATTCAGTCGGCCTACAGCTGTTTGTTGGGTCGACCATGGATTCATGCCGCTGGCGCAGTTACATCGACCCTTCACCAGAAATTGAAATATGAGTGGGAAGAACAGATTATCACCATCTGTGGTGAAAAGGACATCTTTGTTAGCCATATGACTACATATAAATACATTGAGATGGATGGTGAAATCCATGAAACCATGAGCCAGGGGTTCGAAGCTCTAAACATCAATGAGGCAACAACTGAAGTATTTGCTGCATCCTAGGAGGATAGGATGGGTACTTCAATTGTCTCCTATCAGAAAGCCCGGAAGGTTGTTGAAGATGGAAATGCCCACGGCTGGGGCAAGCTGCTACCAGTGGAGAAGAAGGAGGACAGATTCGGTTTGGGTTAAAAACCATTCCGACAAGATCAAGCAGAGGCTGCTAAAGAGCCCAAGTTCATCAGTGGGGGGATACTTACTCCAGATGTTGTTAACAACCTGGAAGACGAGGCAGAAAGCAACCTCAACCTGGAGAGCTGGATACGTCCAAGGATCCCGGGACACCAAGTCCTTAACTGGTCTTCCCAGGAAATTATAAGGGTTACTCATGCAGAGTAATTATTATTTCCTGCTTTTTTCAGCATGCATCAAGTCCTGCATCTTGCCCAAGGTGTCAGGGCTCATTTTATAATAGGGCCATATTGTATTTTTGTGCAAATGAATTATCAATGAATATCGGACATCTTTTGCAAACAAGTCTCTTTTTCCGCTCACTGTCTTTTCATTTTTCACTTTTGTACAAAACAATAAAATGGCAATGTTTTCAAAATAAATAACTTCATTTTTAACAAGATTAAAATTGATCACTAAAACGAAAAAATCTCAACCCTTGCAGAAATTACCCTCCAGATTGCACCGACAACAGCACCGCTATGACCTTGTATGACTTCGACAATCCAATTAATCAAGCTGATGAAGGGGTTGAAGAAGACTATAAGTTACCTGAAGAGTTAGCCAGTTTGTTGAGACAAGAAGAGAAGGTGATCACTCCTCATCGGGAGGAGGTTGAAACAGTGAATCTTGGTACCGAAGAGGATTCGAAAGAAGTGAAGATTGGAGCCAGTCTGCAGGCTTCAGTAAAAGAACAACTCATTGACATGCTTCGAGAATACGTCGACATCTTTGCTTGGTCCTATCAAGACATGCCAGGTCTAGATACGGATATTGTTATGCACAAGCTACCATTAAAGGAAGATTTCCCTCCAGTGAAATAGAATTTACGCCGTACTCGTCCGGATATGGCCATGAAGATAAAGGAAGAAGTACAAAAACAGTGGGACGCCGGTTTCCTTGTTGTAACTAGTTACCCGCCGTGGGTTGCTAATATTGTACCAGTGCTTAAGAAGGATGGCCAAGTACGTATGTGTGTGGATTACCGGGATCTGAACATAGCTAGCCCGAAGGATGATTTCCCATTACCTTACATTGATGTATTGGTTGACAACACAGCTCAGTTCTCGGTGTTTTCTTTCATGGATGGTTTCTTCGGGTATAATCAGATCAAGATGTCACCCGAAGACATGGAGAAGACAACCTTCATTAAACCATGGGGCACATTTTGTTACAAAGTAATTCCTTTTGGACTGAAGAATGCCGGTGCCACTTATCAACGGGCTATGGTAACACTATTCCACGACATGATCCACAAAGAAATTGAATGCTACGTGGTTGACATGATTGACAAGTCCCTTACTGAAGAAGACCATCTGGTAAATCTATTGAAGTTGTTCAAGCGTATGAGAAAGTATCAGCTGAAGCTAAACCCTAACAAATGCACATTCAGGGTACGTTCTGGTAAGTTGCTGGGGTTCATCGTAAGTGAAAAGGGAATTGAAGTTGATCCTGACAAAGTCAAAGCCATTCAGGAGATGCCTGCACCTAGGACTGAAAAAGAAGTTTGGGGGTTCTTAGGTAGATTGAACTGCATATCAAGGTTCATATCTCATCTTACTGCAACCTGTGAGCCCCTGTTCAAGTTGTTAAGAAAGGAACAGACAGTCAGGTGGAATGACGATTGTCAGAAGGCTTTTGACAAAATTAAGGAGTACCTACAGGAACCTCCAATTCTCATGCCTCCAATTGAAGGAAGACCTCTGATAATGTACCTGGCAGTATTAGAAGGGTCAATGGGGTGTGTGTTGGGCCAGCATGACGAGTCTGGTCGAAAAGAGTATGCAATATACTACCTAAGCAAAAAGTTTACCGACCATGAACAACGCTATTCACTGCTCAAGAAAACTTGTTGTGCTTTAGCGTGGGATGCTCGCCGACTGAGACAGTATATGTTGACTCACACTACTTTTTTGATCTCAAAAATGGACCCCGTCAAGTACATATTTGAGAAGCCATCACTTACCGGAAGGGTTGCAAGATGGCAAATGATTCTGACAGAGTATGACATTCAGTACACATCTCAAAAGGCCATCAAGGGCAGTGTACTGTTTGACTATCTAGCTGAGCAACCCATCGATGATTACCAACCAATGAGATTTGACTTCCCTGATGAAGACATCATGTACCTAAAAGCAAAAGATCATGAAGAGCCTGCTCATACTGAAGGGCCTGACCCAGAAGAAGAATGGACAATGATGTTTGATGGGGCTGTCAATATGAATGGTCGTGGAGTTGGTGCAGTACTCATTACACCTAAAGGAGTTCATATGCCTTTCTCGGCAAAACTCACCTTTGCCTGCACTAACAATGAAGCAGAATACGAAGCATGTATCATGGGTCTTGAGGAAGCCATTGACCTCATGATCAAGACATTTAATGTATTCGGAGATTTAGCTTTGGTAATCAATCAGACCAACGGCAAATGGTATACTCACCAAGAGCATCTGATTCCATACCGTGACTATACAAGGAGATTATTGACTTTCTTCACAACATTCAAACTTGAGTACATCCCTCGAGACGAGAATCAATTCGCAGATTCTTTAGCTACCATTTCCTCCATGATCAAGGTTCAAACTGCCAATTATGTGCCTCGGATTTCGGTATCCAGACTAGACCGACCGGCAGACGTATTCTCCGTGGACATTGCTAAAGATGACAAGCCTTGGTTCCATGACATCAAATGCTTCTTAGAAGATCAGACATACCCACCTGGGGCATCATCCAATGATAAGAAGACATTAAGAAGGTTGGCCGGTAGTTTCTTCCTTAATGCTGATGGTTCATTATACAAGCGAAACTTTGACATGGTACTACTCAGATGTGTTGACAAGAAAGAAGCAGACTTGTTGATGCACGAGGTGCATGAAGGATCTTTCGGTACCCATTCTAGAGGACATGCAATGGCTAAGAAGTTATTACGATCAGGCTACTACTGGATCACAATGGATGCAGACTGTTGTGCCTATGCCAGAAAGTGCCACAAATGCCAGATCTATGCAGACAAAGTACATGTGCCTCTGAATCCTTTGAACGTGATGTCTTCACCTTGGCCCTTTGCCATGTGGGGCATTGACATGATTGGAAAGATCGAACCGACTGCTTCAAATGGCCACAGATTCATCCTGGTAGCCATTGATTACTTCACCAAATGGGTCCAAGCAGCTTCATATGCAAACGTCACCAGACAAGTGGTAGCCAGATTTCTGAAAAGAGACATCATCTATCGATATGGAGTTCCCGAGCAAATCATTACTGATAATGGTTCCAATTTGAACAACAAAATGGTGGCAGAACTATGCAGGGACTTCAAAATCCAACATCACAACTCTTCTCCTTACAGGCCAAAGATGAACGGCGCTGTTGAGGCAGCTAACAAAAACATCAAGAAGATTGTGCAAAAGATGGTAGTTACATATAAAGACTGGCATGAAATGCTACCATTTGCTTTGCATGGGTATCGAACCTCAATCAGAACGTCTACTAGGGCAACACCTTATCAACTTGTATATGGTATGGAAGTAGTCCTACCTGTTGAAGTTGAGCTACCCTCCTTACGGTTATTGATGGATGTAAAGTTGAACGAAGCAGAATGGGTTCGATCTCGGTACAATCAACTGAATATGATCGAAGAAAAGAGATTAGCTGCAATCTGTCATTGGCAGTTATATCAAAAAAGGATGAAGAGAGCCTTGGATCAGAAATTCAGGCTTCGGGAATACCAAGTGGGAGATCTTGTGTTGAAAAAACTACTTCCTTCTTATACAGACCACAGGGGAAAATGGACTCCAAACTACGACGGTCCATTCATAGTAAAGAAGGTTTTCTCTGGTGGAGCACTGATGTTCACTACTATGGATGGTGAAGATTTCTTATCCCCTGTGAATTCAGATGCAGTCAAAAAATACTTCGCATAAAATGACCCGCTGGACATAAAAACAGAATGTAAGTCCAGCCAAAAATAGGGCATCCCGGCGAGTCAAAAACAGAATAAAAGACTCGGGCAAAAATAAGGGAAAATACAAAAAAAAAATGTGTACACCCGCTGAGTTGAAAAGCCGCATTGGACAACTCAGGAAAAAATGGGTATCCCGGTGGATTGAAAACCCGAAAGGGCGATCCATGCAAAATCAGGGAATAAGCAAACAACTGCACTCTGAATTCTTCTGTATCCCTCACAACATAGCAAGCTTCAGAAGGATAAAACATCATGTCATAATCAACCTTCTTCAGAAAGCAAGATGAGAAGAACGTCAAGGTCATACAGGTCATAGCAAAGGAAGCTCACCGGAGCGTCATCAACATTGCCAACACTTTTATTTTCTCAATTTTCAAAAATCTCCTCATTTCAGGGGATTTGTTTCTTTGACTGTATTTGCCAATTCAGGGCACCCAAATTAATAAAATCAGAATTTTCAGTCACATCTCGTTTTGTACATTTTTGTTCGTTTGCAAAATGTCCAAAATTCATGATATAGTACTTGCATAAAACAAATGAGCCATTTTTAATAAATGCTTGCAGGAAATAAATTTACTTTCAGGAAAGCCTAACTCCTATGATGGAATCCGGTAAGGGATACCTCGGGATACTTGTGCGTTTCTTTTGTCTTAACAGATTGTGAGTGTTCAATACACAGCATGGGGCATATCAAGCATCACATCCCCAGCATGTTATTTCCCGGAAGTTACCTCCACCCAAAGCAGGATCTCCCGAGCAGTATCTGAAATGCTTTTCCCCAGCAAAGTTGTCAAAGCCTCCTCATCCCCGGCACAGGCCTATTCAACGGGAGCATCCCCAGCCAAGATCCCCACCAGAGTGTTAGATCTCTCATCCTCAGCAAGGATAAAGGAATTATCTCCCCACAGAGTTTCCAGCCTCTCCCCAGAAGAGAAATGCATGAAACTCTTACACAACAAAGTGACGAAAGTTTCCTTCTCCCCAGCTGAGTTCCCCCTGCGGATAGATCTATGATCTATTTCCCCAAGCAGAGCTATATCTCCTAACAGATCTACCAATGATCTCTTCCCCAGCTGAGATATCCCTCCAAGCAGATCAGCCATAGATTTTTTCTTCAGTGGGATCCGAATCCCGAATCGGTTTTCTCTTTTGCATAATCATCGCATTCGCATCATATTCACCAAATAAGCGTAGAATTCTGTTTAACACGGAGCATTACGGCAAAAATCAAACATTTGCATGATCACAAGTCAGGTTCAATCCAGTCACCTGCAATTACCATCAGTATTTTCATCAACAATGAATATAAAAACTCACATCCCCTGCAAATAAAAGAAAGTGTCCCCTTTGCACTCTCCAACATAAATTCCTGTTCATATATACTCTTTTCGACACTCGTCCGTGTCATATTATCCCCGCAGATATAATCCAAAGCGTCCCATTTGCACTCTCAAATACAGATACCTACACACACTCTTTTTGACACTCGTCCGTGCCATATTCCCCCAGCACGGTTGCCAAAACATTCATGTTTGTTTATAACACACCCTTTTTTCGACATTCGTTTGTGTCATCCTATCCCCACAGGTCACCAGAACATCTTTTTACACCTCCACATACAAATATTTGTTCATAACTTATACATTTCTCTTTTGACACTCGTCCATGTCATACTTTCCCCAGCGGGTTGAACACTCGTCTGTGTCTAGCTCATTCTTCACCAAAAAATCAATATTCACTCATACTTATACATAAGTCTCTAATACTCGTCCGTATCTTGTATATATATCACTCCCCAACAGATCTGACACTCCTCTGTGTTCTTTGTTAACCAGTTGGTAGTCGTCCGTATCATAATCTATGAACATGCGTCAGCATTTGTTTCTACCGATACTCGTCCGTATCATGGTCCTAAGGATACTCGTCTGCATCTTTAATCTATACACAACATCAAACACTTATACTTTTATTCTTAAGCATAAGCACTCGTCCGTGTTTACCGTTCCCCAGTAAGTCACCAACAAAACAACTTTCTTCTATCCGACATTCATCTTATGTCGTGATACTTTCGGCAGCCGTCCCCTGCCAGGTGATCGTCCTTCACCTTTGGATGATCGTCCCTCATCCCTTTCCCCAGCGGAGTCTCCGTTATTGGAACCCTTTTCTATCCGGCATTCGTCCTATGTCGTGATAAAGAGCAGTCGTCCCCTGCTAGGTGATCGTCCTTCACCTCTTGATGATCGTCCTTCATCATTTTATCCGATGGTCGTCCCCATCGCTGATCTTGTTATCCGACATTCGTCCTATGTCGTGATAAACCCCGAGAGCAGTCGTACCCTGCTAGGTGATCGTCCTTCACCTCTTTGACGATCGTCCTTCATCATGCTTATCCGATGGTCGTCCCCATCGTCGACCTTTTCTATCCGACATTCGTCCTATGTCGTGATAAAGAGTAGCCGTCCCCTGCTAGGTGATCATCCTTCACCTTTGATGATCGTCCCTCATCATTATTTCATTTATTCTTTAACCTGGTGGTTGTCCTCATCGTTGTTTACTTTACTTTTCAAGCCTGATGGCCATCCCCATCATTGCCTTTGTTTTTATCCCCATAAAACTTTATTTCTTTACCTGATTGTCGTCCCCATCATAATCCCTTTATTTCCCCAGCTTGTCGACCGTCCCCGTCAGTGTTTTGCTTGCCGCTTTATCCCCAGCAGTCGTCCTCTGCTCGATGGTCGTCCTCCATCACCTTCATTTAATAATCATACTATACTACCTCTTACAATTTATATCCCTTTTCTTCTTCTATTCAGCGAGTGCAGATTTTGGACTATCTTTTGGTATTCAACCACAAGTTATCTTGTTTGACTGTTAAGACAGGCGCTTACATCCTGCACAGCTAACTCATGCTTGAATAGGGGCAGCTGTAAACACCCCAAATTTGCCCTCACTCATATCACACCATAGCTTGTGATCTTTCACGTTTGCATTAGCATAAGCATACCACCTCACATTGCATTTTTGTTTCACTACATAAATTCAAATTCATCTGCATCTAGGGTTTGTGATCTGAGCAATCCAAGATTCCATCTGAGCCACCCCAAAGGCCTCAAAGCTTTCCAAGAGGGTCCATGTGTGTTCTACCATCATATTATATCCCTCAAAGTTCATGGAAGTCAAGAGATCACAAGAACTAGCAAGGCATGGAAGCAGAACTAGGGTTTTCACTGCACAGATGACCAAAATTAGGGTTTTGGTTTCAGAGGCCTTAACTCCAAATTTTTAGGCCATTATTTTTTCTAATGTACTTAAGATGTTATAAGGATCATGTGTACCAAGTTTGATGAAGAAATTCATTGTGGAAGTCATATGTTCATTGGGTAACTTCTTGAGCAAGTTAAGTCAAAATCAGGGCATCTGAGGCCCCCAACAATGGAACCAAAGGGGTATTTTCATCAAATTGAAGTTCTATGATCTTTATTTGATATTAGAATAGGTTAGAAGTTCACAAGATTGAAGAATTTTGAGCCATTTGCAAACTTGCCAAAAATGGAAATGACTTGTAATGGAAACTTTCCATTTTGGGAAAGTTTTTCAACCTCCTCTTTCTCAACCAAAAATGCTTCAAATGAAAAACTCTTGGTCATGAAAGTTGTAGATTAGGTCTTTCCCTTTTCAAAATGTACAAGAACATGCCTTGATTCATCCTAGAACTCAAGATATGGCCTTTCAAAGTTGGCAAAAATCCTAAAATTTCAAGTTTCATGTCAAAGAGGGATTTTTCAAAATGGCATGTTCAAGCATTCTAATGACCTCTAATCAACTTCTACACTTCATAACATTCCTATGTGACTTATAAACATCAGAATTGGCCCATGAAGTTGGCATTTCCATGACTTGATTCACAAGAAACATCAAAGTTGGAAAATTGCATAAAGCATGACATCTTTTCATCCAAGCCATCCAGCTGCAATCCTTTGATCCAAGGGCCCTCCACAAAGCCAGCTGAGGCCAGACATGCCTTGGAACCACTCCTGCCATGACCCATGCTCATAGTACAACCAATGTTGACTTTTTGCAAAAACAACCATACCAATCACACTATGCCACCACCAACTTTCTGACTAATCAAGACCTCTTATGCAAACCCTAAGGAACTCATTTCACACATCACACAAGCCTGCAAGCATTCATAGACTCAGAATCACAAAATCCTCCATAACACTTCCCCTCTTCGAATTTTATCACACAACCACAAAAACATAAAACTTTCTTCACCATTCAACTCAGCATCACTTAAGGAACAAATCCCAACTATTAAAATGACCTGAAACACATCACACAACAAATACGATTTTTCACCTCTCAGAACTGAACTTCAAAAGGAGGCCAAATAAACTCACTCCAAGCATCAAAGCATTCTCAGGAAGCTCATTGGGGTTGGTTTGCACTAAAGAAAGGTCCAGAAAGCTCAAGAACTGAAAGCTCAACCTCAGGTAACCTCAAGAACGTTTTTTCCAGAAATGCGTTTTCATGTTATAGAATGATTCCTCATGCTTCACTGATCATGTTGATGCCTTTATTTTTGAAAATGGTTGAGTTTTAAGCATTTCATGATGTTCTGAAATTTTTTCCGTTTTGATGTTTTGATTCGAATCTTGATGATGATGAATGATAAATGATTTTTGAGGCTGGATTATTGTTTAGGATAGTTAGTTGATCATTTCTGGAGATTTTGGGGGCTTGGGGTGTTGATTTGAGCAAAGTCAG
The DNA here is from genome assembly GCA_963966055.1 of Lathyrus aphaca. Lineage (NCBI taxonomy): Eukaryota > Viridiplantae > Streptophyta > Magnoliopsida > Fabales > Fabaceae > Lathyrus > Lathyrus aphaca. The sequence continues at coordinate 233,079,969 of OZ014524.1, forward strand.
GTGAAGAGCTGGCCGAAGAAGATGACCGGAGGTCTTCTCCGGCCACCTGAAAGTCATTAGGGCTAATCCATGTTTTAAGTCCCAGTTTGAATCTTGGCCGTTAGATGAGGATCAGGGTTAGCACATGGGTGGTCACGATTAGTTCATTAAGTTAGTTTCAGATTAATTAAATTAAAACTCAATTAATTAGTTAGGAGTGATCCCATCCATTGATTCACGCGCGCAGTCAACATCCCCCCCCCCCTAGGTTTGAATCTCAGCCCTTGGATTTACATACTTTCTCATTTAATTCATTTTATTTTATTTTCTTTCTATTTCTTTTGCATAATTAATTAAAAATACCAAAAAGCTTTCAAAAAATATTTCCTTTTGCATTTTTGTTTCAAATATTTTTCTTAATCAGAAAATGATTTTTATTTTATTTTTTGCATATAAAAAGTATTTTTAAAATATTTAAATGTTATTTTTAATAAATTAAAGTATTTTAATTAATTAAAAATACATTTAGTTTTCTAAAAACCAAAAAAAAAATCATGAATCATCCCTTTGAATTTAGAAACATTTTCATACTCTTCACACAAATTTCTTTTTAGGTTTGATCATAACTTGAGAATTTTCTTTGAATTAAGGGTCATTTAAATCATATATTTGAATCCTAACTTGAAAAATTCTTTTCTGCATAACCAAGAAGAGTTTGAAGATTATTCTTTTTGCATTGTTTTGTGCATAGCATGTAGTTTATAGGTCATTTATCTCATGAATTTATCTTAAATTTTTGAATTGATTTGCATTTTCCTTTGAGAATCACCCAAAAAACCCTAGAAACTTAGGAAATTTATAACCTTTGAGTGGTAAGGCTTCTGACCTTCTCCTTTGGGGTGTGACTTAGTAGGGGATTAGGGTTTGTTTGAGGTTGGTTTCAATTTTTTATCATGTCATATGCTTCTGTTTTGTTCATTTGAATCTTGCTTGCTTATAAAACCATAATTTCTCATGTTCATTTGCATTCATCTTGGATATGCATCCATACATGAACTTGCCATGACATTTCTTGCATTCAAATGTCATTTTAGACATCTTAGGACATGTTAGAATCATTCTTGATCATTTCTTCATTCATTTTCCATGACTTGCATTCATTTCATTTCATTAACTTCCATGAACTTTCAAACTTCAAAGCATGCTTCCATTTACATCTTATTCTTGTATGATCATACATATGCACTTTGCATGCCTTTGCATCATCTCACATGACATTAACATTGCATTAACACTTCTGGCTTTGGTCATTTAATTTCATATCATCTCATTTCATTTCATTTCCTTATGCTTTATGCTTTATGCATTCATGCTAACATTTTCAGGTGGTAAGTTACTTTGAGAAGTGGATTTTCCTTCACTTCTCATTTCACTTCATCTCTTTCATATGCATCTTGATGGTTTCTTTAAAGTGAACTTGTTCACTTATGTTCATTCTTTCTCACTTTCTTTCCTTAAGTTACTTATCTTCTTCCATGAAGTAAGTAACTTATTTCTTCTGCTTCTTCCTCCTTTCATCTGCTTCTTCCATTGGTGGTTTCCTTGAAGATCTTTCTCAAGCCTTACAAACCATAGGAACATCCAAGCATGATAATAATTAGGGTTGTGATTAGTTCCCCTTGGTTTTTACCTTTGAGTCTCCTTGAGTCTCTCTTCTCATCTTCATAATCAGAGGCTAAACTCTTAAAGTTTTAGGACTTTGGAATTAGGGTTATGCCTACATCCTTCTCTTAGGATGGAGTGTATAACTTTAATCCTAAGTGTTAAACCTTTAATTTGTTTAAACCTCTTAATCAAATCATCTTAATAATCACTAAGACTTCATCTTGTAACTTGGGCCTTACATTAGGGTTCTAATTCTTCCTTTATGGTTAAGAAGGACTAACCCTAGTGTTTAATGGACAAGTCCCCCTCAAGTTGTCTCACAAACCATAAAATCCATTTCTTAATCTCATCCCTTAATTAAAATCCACTTAATAAAGGCTTGGTTATATAATGAATTTAATCCCTAACCATGGATTAAGTTGAGGTATCTTCCTCAGCTTAAGTGTTCTCATCTATTATCCTTCTATTAGGATGGTGTAATGAGTTCATTAATCTGTGATTAGAGATTAAACTCATTACTTAACACTAAACAAAAACCCAAAAACATCTAAATAATCACAAGTAGGTTAATGATCTTAATCCTACATCATCATGGCAATTAAGTTGAGATGCTTATCTCATACTTAAGTAGGCTCATTATCCCTAATCAAAGGGAGGATATAATGAGTTTACAAGCCTTTGATTTAGGCTTAAGCTCATTAACTTATGCAAAAACACCAAAAACAATAACAAAATTGAAAATACAAAAACAAACAATAATCGTCTCCTTCGGGATTCTTTTCTCATCACACTCATTCACAAACGAGAACTTGCTTCTTCTGTCTAATGCAAGACAGTTAGCGCTCGAGCCAGACGAGTCATACACTTGAGCATAGGCAAGCAAGCAGTTCACAGTCAATTCATCTTTCAGTCTTTTTGAGTCGAACTATGGTGTTCTGACTTCCTCATTGCACACGAGGATACGTAGGCATAACTTAACAGTTATCGAACAAAAGTCTTTGTGTCTTCCCCCTCTTTCAGCGTTCTTTTCTAAGCCTCAGTCCTGAGCATTTCACTCCCTTTTGCAATGACACTTGTACACTACCCCTTTTAAACACAATCTTATAAGCGTGGATCCCGTCGAATACGACGGACAATCTGGGTGCTAATACCTTCCCAGGTTGTAACCAACCCCCTTTCTCAGTTTCTTTGGTTCACAACCGTCTTATCCATATATTTCTAGGTTTATGCAGAATTACCTTTCCTTCGGGATAAAAATGCCTAGCTGGTGAATCTATTCATCTTCACCTTCATTCTCTCCCTTCGCCGACCGTTCGCTCTTGTTCCGGGATGCAAATCTTCGGGAGCGACACATGAGGAATCATTTAGAAACTTAAAATGGGAGTTCTGGAAAACAAATGTTCATCATGGCTACCTGAGTTGAAGCTTTACAATCTGGAGCTTTCTGACCCTTTTTGTAGTGCAAATCCACCCCCTTTGACCTCCTGAAGCTATTGGCAAGCTTGAATGAAGTTTAGATAGCCTCCTTTGTGAGTTTCAGTTTTGAGGTTGCAGGAATCGTGTTTTTGCTTGAGAGTGTTTAAGGCTATGGTGATGGGTGGGAAATGATCCTGAGGTGTTTTTGAGTTGATTAGTGAAGGAAGTTTGAAGTTTTAGTGGCTGAGCTATGAAATTCAAAGAATGGGAGTTTCTTGAGGTTTTTTTGATTCTGAGTGTTCAAGAGCTTTCAGGCTTGTGTGTTATGTGAAATGTGATCCATGATGTTTGTTTAAGCCAATGGGATTGCTCAGAAAGCGGGTGGTGGCACAACTTGATTGGTATGGGCCACGTTGTAAAAAGTGAAGGTGAGGTGTACTTGAAGCATGGCACGGGCCAGAGATGGTTTCATGGGGTTTCTGGCCTCAGCTTGGTTCAAGGATGTCCATGGGATTGTTTTTGATGTGCTGGAAGGCTTGGATGAAGAGTTATCACATGTTTTACAAATTTCCCTCTTTGAAGTTTCTTGGATCATAAGTCATGGAAACCCTAGGTTCAATGCACAATTCTAATTTTTTGAAGTTCATTTGGCATGTTGTTAAGTGTTTGTGTACATTAGAGGTCATTAGAATGCTTGAACATGCCAAAATGCAAAATCCCTCTTTGACATGAAACTTGAAATTATAGGATTTTTGCCAACTTTGAAAGGCCATATCTTGAGTTCTATGATGAATCAAGACATGTTCTTGTACTTTTTTAAAAGGGAAAGACCTAATCTACAACTTTCATGACCAAGAATTTTTCATTTGAAGCATTTTTTATCATGAAAGAGGAGGTTGAAAAACATTCCCAAAATGGAAAGTTTCCATTACAAGTCATTTCCAAAAATGGCAAGTTTGCAATTGGCTCAACATTCTTCAATTTTGTGAACTTCCAACCACTTATAAGATCAAATAAAGATCATATAACTTCAATTTGATGAAAATACCCCTTTGGTTCCATTGTTGGGGGCCTCAGATGCCCTGATTTTGACTTAACTTGCTCAGGAAGTTACCCAGTGAACATGACTTCCACAATGAGTTTCTTCATCAAAATTGGTACACATGATCCTTATTTCATATTAAGAACATTGGAAACAAGAATGACCCAAAAATTTGGAGTTAAGGCCTCTGAAACCAAAACCCTAATTTTGGTCATCTGTGCAGTGAAACCCTAACTCTGCTTCCATGCCTTTGCCAGTTCTTGTGATTTCTTGACTTCCATGAACTTTGAGGAGCATAAAATGATGATAGAACACACATGGACCCTATTGGAAAGCTTCAAGACCATTGGTATGGCTCAGATTGATTCTTGGATTGCTCAGATCACAAACCCTAGATGTAGATGAACTTGAACTATGCAGTGAAGCAAAAATGCAATATGAGATGTAATGCTTATGCTTATGCAAAAATGAAATATCACAAGCCATGATGTGGCAAAGAGTGAGGGCAAATTTGGGGTGTTTACAGGTAGTATGAGTCAACATATACTGTCTTAGTCGGCGAGTAGCCCACGCTAAAGCACAATAAGTTTTCTTAAGCAGTGAATAACGTTGTTCACAGTCGGTAAACTTTTTGCTTAGGTAGTATATTGCATACTCTTTTCGACCAGACTCGTCAAGTTGGCCCAACACACACCCCTTTGACTCTTCTAATATTGTCAGATACATGATTAGAGGTCTCCCTTCGAGTGGAGGCATGAGAATTGGAGGTTCTTGCAGATATTCTTTGATCTTGTCAAAAGCTCTCTGACAATCATCATTCCACCTGACTGTTTGTTCTTTTCTTAACAGCTTGAACAAGGGTTCGCAGGTTGTAGTGAGATGAGATATGAACCTTGATATGTAGTTTAATCTACCTAAGTGTCGCTCCCGATAAATGGGACCGGCCCAAATAAAGGTACTGACGCGAACGGTCGGCGAGAGGGACAATGAGAACACACAGCCGTGGACTCACTGGAGATGAATAGAGTCGCCAGCTAGGCATTTTTATCCCGGAGGAAAGGCAATGCTGCATAGACCTAGAAAGATATGGATAAGACGGTCGCGAACCAGAGAGACTGAGAAAGGGGGTTGGTTACAACCTGGGAAGGTATTAGCACCCAGATTGTCCGCCGTACTCGACGGGATCCACGCTTAAAAGATTTGTGTTTTAAAGGGGTAGTGTCAGTGCAATTTGTGTGTAAAGAGCTGGAAAAGAATGTACAGGTGTCAGTGTAAAAGGAGTGTGAAGTGATGTGAAGTATGAAAGTGTCAGTGTAAGAAAGGAGTGAAATGCTCAAGATCATGAGGCTAAAAGAATGAGGCTAGAAAGAGGGGGAATATACAGAGACTTTTGTTCGATAACTGTTAAGTTATGCCTACGTATCCTCTCGTGCAATGAGGAAGTCAGAACACCGTAGTTCGACCCAAAGAGACTGAAGGATGAATTGACTTGTGAACTGCTTGCTTGTCTATGCTCAAGTGTATGACCTGTCTGGCTCAGGTGCAAACTGTCTTGCATTAGACGGAAGAAGCGAGCTCTCGTTTGTGAGTGAATGAGATGAGAAAAGAATCCCGGAGGAGACGATTATTGTTTGTTTTTGTGCTTTCAGTCTTTTATTGCTTTTGGATTTGTCATAAGTTAATGAGCTTAAGCCTAAACCAATGGGTTAGTAAACTCATCACATCTTCCCTCTGATTAGGGGTAATGAGAGTACCTTAAGTGTGAAGTCAGCTTCTCACACTTAAACACCTTTGGTATAGGACTAAGATCACTAACCTATTTGTGATTATTTAGATGTTTTTGATGTTTTTGTTTAGTGTTAAGTAATGAGGTTAAGCCATAATCAAGGATTAAACAGACTCATTACACCATCCTAATAGAAGGATAATAGATGAGAATGTTTAAGCTGAGGAAAACTCCTCAACTTAATCCATGATTAGGAATTAAGCTCATGACAAAACAAGCCTTTGATTAAGTGGATTTTAGTTAATGGTATGATGATGAAGTGAATTTTAGGGTTTGTAAGACAACTTGAGGGGGACTTGTCCATTAACACTAGGGTTAGTCCTTCTTAACCATTTAAGGAAGAATTAGAACCCTAATGCAAGGCCCAAGTTACAAGTATGATGTCTTGATACTTATTAAGTGAATTGATTAAGAGATTTAAACACATTAAGGGTTTAACACTTAGGATTAAAGTTATACACTCCATCCTAAGAGAAGGATGCAGGCATAAGCTTAATCACAAAGCCTTGAAGCCTTTAGGGTTTAGTCCCTGATTATGAGATGAGAGGAGAAGACTCAAGGAGACACAAAGGTAAAAGCTAAGTGGGGGACTAATCAAAACCCTAATCATTGTCATGCTTGGGTGTCCCTAAGGTTTGTGAGGTTTTCAAGAGAAATCGTCAATGGAACCACCAGGAAGCAGATGAAAGGATCAGGAGAAGCAAAGCAACTTGCTTCATTCAAGAAGTCAAGTCACTTGAAGAGAGAAAGTGGGAAGAAGAAGAATGAGCAAGCTCAAACTCAAACACAAACAAACATGCAGCAATGGATGCAAGAGAGTGATGAAGAGAAAGTTATGAGAAGTGAAGGCAAATTCACTTCTCAAAGTCACTTACCACCTGAAAGGTTAGAAAAGAAATGCAATGCAATGCAAAATGGGATGAGATGATATGATGAGAAACAAAACCAGAAGCATATACATGATGCTAATGATGCTATGAGATGCTACAAACATGAGGCAGCACATGGAAATGATCATACAAGTTCATGAATGCAAATGGAGCAAGTTAGGAAGCATGGACATACATGAAAAGTTATGAAGTGCACATGGCATACAACATGGCAAATACATGATGCAATGATCAAACATGCTTTCAATATGTCTTATGATGTCAAATGAATCAAATGGATGCTTGAAATGTCATGGCAAGTCATGTTATGCAAGAAAATGCAAGATGTATGCATATGGAAGCCCAAATTAGGGTTTATGAACAATATATCAAACAAAAACCAAAATCAGAAGCAAATCCCAAGATAAAAAATTGAAAATTCCACTCAAAGGAACCCTAATCCTATACTAAACCAATGCCCAAAGGAGAAGCTTCAACTCTTAACCAATTTCAAGTTATGGTTTTTCTAAGATTTCTAGGGTTTTGGGGTTTCCAAACAAAAGAAATGCCAAAAAAATTGAAAATGAAAGATCAAATCATGGCCATTTAATCTCACAAACTTCATGCTAAACACAATGCAATGCAAAAAGAATCAATGTCCAACTCTTCATGGATAGGCAGAAATGATTTTTAGAACTTTGGATCAAATTAATGCACAAAAATGATTTTAATTCAATGAGAAATTCTTAAAATGCATCAAGATCAAAAAATAAATTTGGTTTGAAGGTTGGACAATGTTTCTAAATGTCTTAGAACATTTCATGAATTTTTTGGTGATTTTTAAATACCTAAAAGTATTTTTAATAAATTAATTTCCATTAATCAATTAAAAATAAACTTTTAAATATTTAAAAATACATTCTAAATGCTAAAAATGAAAATAAAAATATTTTTGTGTTTTAAAAATTATTGAAACTCTTGACAAAAAGTTTCATAATTTTTAAAACAATTTTGCTATTTTTAATAAATTATGTAAAACAAATGAAATATTAGGAAAATAAAAAGAATTTTTAAACTGAAAAAACAAAGTAATCAAATCCAACGCGTGAGATTCAAACTGGCCAGCGCGCGCATTGACCTGGTGCCATATCCAAGGGCCAGCATTCAAACCTGGCTAATTAATGTTTAAGCCCTAACCCTGCCGTTAATTACTTTCAGATGACCGGAACAGTGTTCCGGTCATCTTCTCCGTTCACCCCAAACCTCAAACTCCTTCAAAACGCATCTAAAACGAAATCTAAAAACACAGAAATGATTCCCACTCACTCACGAATCAAAACCCTAAATCAAAGCAAATTTATCATTCGTAAAATGGCTGAATCGAATCAATCTATTTCTAGGGCAAAAAGTTTCAGAAGCATGGTAAACTCTCATCTCTCCACCATTTTCAAAACTAAAGGCATCAGAACAATCAGTGAAGCATATAGAACAACTTAAGAACTTAAAAAACGATTTCTGGAAAAAATGTTCTTGAGCTACCTGAGTTTCGAAGCTTTCACTCCAGCAACTTTCTGACCTCTCCCTTTGATGCAATCCACTTTATTTGGTCCCCTGATGATCCTTGAATGCTTAGAAGGAGTTTATGTTGGCTGGTTTGAGAGATTGAACAAGTTCTGTTCAAGCTCAGGTGTGAGTCGTGTTTATGATTCAGGCTGTTTCTGGAAATGGTGAAGGGTTCTTTGTGATCAGGATGGTGAGTGGAGAAGGTTTGTGGAGTTTGTTTGGGTGTTTATGGCCTGTGGAGTGAGTTTCGAATGGTTTTGCTTCTGAGAGTGAAAATGGAGGAATGGTGTTCTTGCTTGATTCAGGCCTAAGTCTTGCTGGTTTTGGGCTCAATGAAGCAAGGGGAGTTGATCAATGGATTTGGTTTTTGTGTTTGTGTCTTGTGCAGAGAGTTTCGAAGAGAAATGCTTGAAGGGGTGATTTTGTGTATGTGTTGTTATTGTGTGTTTCAGCCTTGCTTGATGCTATGTTTTGCTTGCAAATGGATAGTATAAACAATTCCAATTGGTCAGATGATGTGACCTGGCCTGCTGTGATTGGGATGTCCACTTTTGCAAAAAGTCCACTTTGTTGTAAGAGAGGCATGGGCTTGGTTCTATGCTGGTACAAGCATGGGGGCTGGCGCAGCATGGTGTGTGAGTGAAGCTAGAAAGGTTCAATAGCCAATGCAGCAAGTTGGTGAGAGTGTGATGATGGTTTTGCAAGTTGATCACTTTTTGAAACTTCATGAAAATCTCTTACTTTGCCAACCATGAACATGTGATCTTTTGGTTCAAATCTGATTTTTAGGTCACATAAAATGTTTGTGCATTGGTTTGATGTGAACTAGAAGTCACAAATGCCTTGGTACAAAGTTCTTGCAAGTTTCTCATTTGGTGCACATCTTGAAAATTAATGATTTTTGCCAACTTTGCCACACCATAACTTTTGATCCAAGAAGAATTAGATCATGTTCTTGTACTTTTTGAAAAGTGAAAAATGTATTCTACAACTTTCATGACCAAAGTTTTTCCATTTGAAGCATTTTTGGATCAAAAAGTAAGGTTTGAAAAGTGACCTAAAATGACATATTCTTTAAAAGTCAACCATGCCCTAAAAAGTCAACTTTGCCAAAACTTGTAATTCTTGAATTTTGTGAACTTCAACCTTCTTCCATGATCAAATAAAGATCATATACACTCAAAATGATGAAGATCACCCCTTGGTTGGGTCATTGGGGGCCTCAGATGCCCTGATTTTGTACTGACTTGTCTGAAAAGTCAACCCTTGATCAGATAACTTCCCCATGGAATTTCTTCATGAAAATTGATATGCATACTCCCTATACCATATAGAGACCAATGGAAACAAGAATGACCAAAAAAATTGGAGTTATGGCCTCTGAATCCAAAACCCTAATTTTGGGTCAACTGTGCAGTCAAACTTGGCTCTGCATCCACACCAATCCCAGTTCTTGTGATTCTTTGGCATTCTTGACTTTGAGAGGATATAATATGATGCTTGAACACATATAGACCCCTTTGAAGTGATTGATGACCCTTGGAGTGGCTCAGTAAGCCCTTGGATTGCTCAGATCACAAACCCTAGATGCAGATGACTTAGAATCTATGCAGTGAATCAAAAATGGGATATGAGATGTTATGATTGTGCTTATGCATATGAAATGATCACAAGCCATGGTGTGAATGGGTGAGGGCAAATTTGGGGTGTTTACACTAAGAACCCTCGAACCTCTTTCTCAGTCTTAGGCGCAGGCATTTCCTGAATAGCTTTGACTTTATCGGGATCAACCTCAATTCCTTTTTCACTTACAATAAAATGCAACAGCTTACCGGAACGCACCCCGATTGTGCACTTGTTGGGGTTCAACTTCAACTGATACTTTCTCAGACGCTTAAACAGTTTCAGCAGATTCACCAAATGATCTTCTTCTGTAAGGGACTTGGCAATCATATCATCCACATAGCACTCGATTTATTTGTGGATCATATCGTGTAATAAGGTTACCATAACCCGTTGAAATGTTGCACCGGTGTTCTTCAAACCAAACGACATTACCTTGTAACAAAACGTGCCCCAGGGCGTGATGAAATTTGTCTTCTCCATGTCTTCAGGTGACATCTTAATCTAATTGTATCCAGAAAACCCGTCCATGAAATAAAATAACGAGAACTGAGCCGTGTTATCCACCAATACATCAATGTGAGGTAATGGGAAGTCATCTTTCGGGCTTGCTCTGTTCAGATCCCGGTAATTCACACACATATGCACCTTGCCACCCTTCTTAGGTACGGGTACAATGTTAGCAACCCATGGCGGGTAACTAGTCACAGCAAGAAAATCGACATCTTACTGCTTTTGTACCTCTTCTTTGATTTTCATGGCCATATCTGGGCGAGTAAGGCGTAGCTTCTGTTTGACCGGAGGACAATCTTCTTTCAGTGGCAACCTATGCATGACAGTATATGTATCCAGACCTGGCATATCTTGATAGGACCAAGCAAAGACGTCAACATATTCCTGAAGCATACTGATGAGTTGTGCTTTCACTGGAGCTTGTAGACTAGCTCCGATCTTCACCTCTTTCACATCTTCTTCGATACCAAGATTGATGGTTTCAACTTCCTCCTGATGAGGAGCAATCACTTTTTCCTCTTGTCTCAACAACCTAGCCAACTCTTCAGGCAAATCATAGTCTTCATCAACCCCTTCATCTGCTTGATTAATTGGATTGTCGAAGTCATACAAGGTCATAGCAGTGCCGTTGTCAGTGCAATATGGAGGATTATCTCTGCAAGGGTTGAGATTTGTTAATTTTAGTGATTGATTTTAATATTATTTATAAAAAGTGTGAATGAAATTATTATAAAAACATTTCCATTTATTGCTTTGTGCGAAAATAACAAAAATGAAAGACAGTGAGCGAAAAAGAATATCGTTTGCAAAAGATGTCCATTTGTTCATTAATCATTCATTTGCACAAAATACAAATATGGCCCTATTACAAAATGAGTCTTGACACCTTGGGAAAGATGCAAGACTTGATGCATGCTTAAACAGGAAATAATAATTACTCTGCATAAGTAATCCTTATAATTTCCTGGGAAGACCAGTTAAGGACTTGTTGGCCTAGGACCCTTGGACGAATCCATCTCTCCAGGTTGAAGTCACTTTCAGCCTCGTCTTCCACATTGTTGATTGCATCCGGGGTTAGCATTCCCCCACTGATAAAATGGGAGCTTCAGCTGCCTCCTCTTGGACCTGTCGGGGTGGTTTATAACCCAACTCGAACTTGTCTTCCTTGATCTGAACTTGCAGCAACTTGCCCCAGCCCTGGGCATTCCCTTCTTCAACAACCTTCCGAGCTTGCTTATAAGAGGAGATCGAAGTACCAGACACTTTAGCTGCTGCTTCATTGACATTGAGGGCCTCAAACCCTTGGCTCATTGTCTCATGGATCTCTCCGTCCATCTCAATATACTTGTAAGTAGCTAGATGACTGATGAAGATATCCTCTTCCCCACAGATTATGATGACTTGACCCTCCCATTCGTATTTCAACTTCTGGTGAAGGGTCGACGTTACAGTGCCAGCGACATGAATCCATGGCCGACCCAACAAACAGCTATATGCAGGCTGAATGTCCATCACATAGAAGACAGTTTTGAAGATTTGTGGGCCAATCACCACAGGCAGCTCGATTTCCCCAAGAACCGATCTTTTAGAACCGTCAAAGGCTCTCACTAACAGGTTACTTGGACGCAAAGCAAGACCATCATATTCCATTTTGACCAAGGCTTTCTTTGGAAGAACATTGAATGAGGACCCAGTGTCAACTAAGACATGAGAGAGAATAACACCTTTACACTCCAAGGTGATATGTAAAGCCTTATTATGGTTACGGCCCTCCGTAGTTAGCTCAACATCAGTAAAACCTAGCCCATGGCTAGTATTGACATTTGAAACCACTGTTTCTAGCTGATTAACTGTAATCTCTTCTGGCATGTAAGCTACGTGCAGGACTTTGAGAAGTGCATTCCTGTGGGCTTCGGAACACATTAGCAGTGATAGAATAGAGATTTTGGAGGGGGTCTGATGGAGCTAGTCCACAACCTTATAGTCACTCTTCTTGATTATTCTCATGAACTCTTCTACATCCTGGTCAAAGGATGTCTTATGAGTTTCTTTGGTAATAGTCTTTTCAGGCACCACACTCTTGCCCTTAGCCTTGGCAGCAGCTTCTGCTTCAGCATTAGTTCTTTGGAATTATGAGGCAAAGAGACGTCCGCTTCGGGTGAATCCTCCACCTCCCCCCACATTATCAATCTGTGGTGTAGAAGTGTCAAGAATGACTTTCTTTCCGCCGCAATATAAATCTGAGCCATAGTGCCAAGGCACGGCACTGCTGTTGTCATATGGAACTGGTCCTGGTACCGTGATAGTAACCGGACTGATTGTTGCGGAAGAAGGAATTGAGAAAGTCTGAGGTTCATAATAAATTGTGACAGGAGTCCTGACCGGAGATGGTGCTGGTGATGAAGGTTGCTGCTGTTGATGAAGATGTTGATGTGAATCTGGAACGTGGATTGTTGCAGGATCATAGTAAATGGTAACTGTGGAAATGTCTTCATTGATGGTTGTTATCATTGTAGAAGGATGTGTTGAACTGACATTTGTTGAAGTTGAAGAAGGAATGGTTGTTGATGTTGTAGAAGAATCTGTTGGAATTATTGTTGTTGAAGTTATATGAGTGATATCTGATGGAATGATGTGTGTTGATGTTGTAGAAGGAATGATTGTTGATGTTGTAGGAGTCGGGACTGTTGAAGTAATCTGTAAATTGCCTTCTCTGATGAGATTATTGATGTCGGTCTTCAAACTTGCACAACCGTTGATGGAAATCTTGCAAGCTTCGCAGTGGGCCTCACAACCCGGGAACACTTGGCACTTTAAAAGTCGGGCTTTAACCTCAGCCAGAGGTGTCTGAATGCTTGCAACATTGTCAATTAGGTTTACTGGTTGGTCTTCCTCAATAGCATTTATCCTAGGCCCACCATGGCTAGGCATAGGAATCTTGGTAACACTCGGAGGGGGTGCAAGGTTGACTACCTTAGAATCAATCAAATCTTGAACCTTCATGTGTAAGGCTCTGCACTTTTTTGTTGTATGGCCATGTGCATTTGAGTGGAAGGCACACCGGGCATTAACATCATAGTTTCTTGGGAGATTATGGGGATCTGGTGGAGCCAGAGTCCTCAATTCAATCAGATTGAGCTTTAATAACTATGGAAGTAAGGCAGCATAGGGCATTGGAATGGGATTGATAACCCTATTGATTTGTGAAGGCCTCTGTTGAAACGGACGTTGTTGTTGATTGTTATTGTTAAAAGATCTCTGTTGAGGACATTGTTGTTGTTGTGGGAAGTGTTGCGGTTGTGGAGGATACTGTTGTTGAGGTGCTGGAGCTGGAATGGTAACAGCAGCTACTGATCTTGGCATGTATTGAGGCCTACCTCTGCCTATGTGTACTGAGTTGGTCTCACCTGTCCTGCGAGGTCATGAGAAAGGTTTTCTTGTATTGCTGGAACTAGCACCGTTGTCTAAAATTTTGCCCATCTTCAAAAGACTCTCAATTCTCTCACCAACTATAACTACATCCTCAAAGCAGGTGGACGAGAAAGCAGCAAGTCTGTCAATGTAAGTCCCCTGTAGGGTGTTTATAAACATGTCGGCCATTTCTCTCTCAGACATCGGAGGATGGACAGCAGCAGCAAGTTGTCTCCATCTTTGGGCATATTCCCTAAATCTTTCTCTTGAAGACTGTGACATACCCATTAGGAGAGTCGTGTTGGGAGCCATGTCCAAATTATACTGATACTTGCGTATGAAAGCTTCATCCAAATTGTTCCAGTTTTTGACTGTTGCTCTGGACAGGTGAGAATACCATTTACGGGATGCCTCAGTCAGACTGTCTTCGAAGTAGAACATCCACAACGTTTCGTCCATGGTATAAGCTTTCAGTCTCCCCAGAATGGACTGCAGGTGAGTACATGGACAAGAAGTACCATTATATTTCTCAAAGCAAGGAGGCTTGAATTTGTGAGAAATCTTGACTCCCTCAACTAATCCCATGTCCATTACATCAAATCCCAAAGAGTTTTGGGACTCCAGAGATCTCAACTTCTCCGCTATTTCATCCAGACGACGATCATAGGCTTCATCCCCAGCACCAATTACTGTAAACTGTTCTTCTTGAGGGTCCTCTTGCAAGGCACGACCTCCAGTATTTCCTTGGGTATTTCTGATAGCATTGACCTCAGGATTGAGGTGAGGCCCAAACTCTGGCGCATCTGTTCGTGGATGCCCGTGATCATTATTACTAGTACCTCTTGTACCTGGATGATTCTCTTCTGGAGTTTGCCGTTCGACTAACTCCCTTAATCTTTCTTGGCTTTGGGCCAACCCAGTCATTACTGCCATGAACTGGTTCATCTAAGCCTTCATCTCAGTCCTCTCATTAGCCATCTGAGTTCTAAATCTTGCTGAACTTGGTCCATTTGTAAGCTCGGAAGGTTATTTCTTGTCGGATACCGTTGAACTCTGTTGATGGGGAAAACCCTCCTACGAGCGATGTTTCCTGAAACCACAACAAAGTGAGAAAACAACAACAAAAACACCTACAAAACAAAGAATGAAGTTAGTATGCAATGCAATATGTCTATTTGTCTTCCAAGGGTATCCGGTTTGGTTCTTTGGTTTTGACCTTCCGGACCTCGGGGAATGAAGATGTTGAAGAGAAATGAAGCCCATCAGAAAATCCAAGTAATACATAAACCATACATTATAAATGCAAAAGATACATAGTTTATGATTACAACAAGTCCCCATGGTGGGTCAAAATACAACAAAATCAACAAAAGTACAAACAAAAATGAAGTACAAGTACAAAGAAATCAAACATCCAGCCCAAAGTCATCCTCTTTGACTTCCTTCAGGAGAGCATCAGTCATTGATCCAACTGGATGTTCTTTGATGGTCCTGATAAGAAGGTTCCTGGTGGAAATGGCACTTGTCAACTTCTGGTACTTGTCTCGGTCTTTTGATCTCTTCAACCCCGCCCGGAGTTTCAACTCGGAGATTTCCTTTTGCGCTGCTAACAAGGCCTCCTGACTCTTCTTCTCATTAGATTCCAGCTGCTCTATCCTAGTCTGTGTCTTCTGATCTTCTTGCAAATGAGCCTCAGTGATCCTGATCCACCTAGCTTGACTCTCCTCTAGGTAATGCTTAGCTCTGGCTTTCTGAATCTTAGCTTCTTTGCAAGTATTCTTCAATACCAACTCCCCTTCCCGGGCTTTTCTGATGTAATCATATGTCTTCTCAATCTTAGTCATATGCCTGATCTGGAGCTTTTATAACCTCTCATTGTCCAGACGAATATCATTCCTCTCCCAGAGGGTCTTCTTTAGAGCTTCAGAAAGATGAGCATTCCTCTCTTTCAACTTCTCAAACTCCTCTAAATTGACTGTAGCTACAGGTTCTACTGATGATGGCCCTGGCACATCTTCCAGGGTGAATGGAATGTGGGTGATCTGTCCTCTGATACGAGACCAATCAATGTACTGAGATGAAGCTATGTTGTTGCACTTGCCAAGAATAACAATCCCTTTTGTCTGTATGTTATCCCAATCCCAGGCTGCTTGTCGAACGATGGCATGATTATTCTGAACATCGCAGTAAAAGGTCTCTGATAAATCCTGCTCTCTTGGTGGATGTATTAAGGCATACCCTAACTGCCTCTTGAATAGCAAAGGATTGTAGTTGATGCAACCTTTCACTCCAATAAGAGGTACATTGGGATACTGACCACAACTTGTAATTATGTCCCTGCCTTTGGTGCTCTGAGTACACCACCTAATGTCTTCTGAAGTGAGAGCAATCATTCTCTTAGCCCAATTTCTTGACTGATGAGGATTCAAGAAAGCTTCTGTCTTTGGCAGGTGTCTCAATAACCAACAGTAGAAGAGAGGTGCACAACATCTGACTAGTCTTCCCCTCTGCTTCTCATTTCTCTGATGCACATAGTATTAAAAATCCCCTAGCAAGGTAGGAACTGGATTCTTCAGCAGGAAGAGGTGGATAGCATTTTTGCTTACAAACTTTGGCTCGTCTGCAAGATGATCCCATATATGCTAAGGGCCAGGAGAGCACAAATAGTTTCCCACTTCCCTGCTGCAGCATGGCTGGTGGCCTGAGTGATCAAGAAGTCCAAATGGAGGCCTGGGATTCCAGCCTTAGTGGTCATATGATGATCAATGAAGGTGACATCCAAGTGCAGGGCCTTAGCTATATCTTCATTTCTTGGAGCAGTCATCTCAGGGTTGAAAGGGATTCCCCTCCTGATGGGGACACCCAACAACATGGAAAACTCTTCTAACAAAGGACCCATCTGAAAGTCTGGGAAAGTGAAACATCTGAGAGGAGGGTCATAGAACTGAAGGCAAGTGTGGATCATACTCCTCTGTGATGCATCCAAGTCCATGATCATGTCCATAATACCACCATAATGTTCCCTGAATAAAGGGACATGATCAGGAGTGATAAGTGAATGCATTTGCCTGATGCCTGCTAGGGAGGGCTCAAAGAAATGATAAGTAATGTTGCTCTTCCTGGATGAGTCCATACTGACAATGGATACTGATGAAGATAACTGAGGAGAAATACTGAAGAATACCTCTGATGAAGATATCTGATGAAGGTGGTTGAGTAGAAGAACAGTCAAACCCAAACCAAATAAGATGTGGACACCTTGTAAAACAAATTGACAAATGTTAAAATGATGCAAAATGATGTATGCAGAATGATATGCAAGGGTTTGTAATCGGGTGCTGGATTTGCCATTTGCTTTGGATATGGTCCATGTGTGTTCATAAGTCTAGATGAAGGCTAGAGAACTAGTAACCAGGTGGGGGACTCAAATAAAGAGTCACAAGTCCATGGTTTCATAGAATCAATCCAACATAGTGTGACCTTAAAAACAATATCAGTAACAGGGTATGATGAGGCCAAGGGTTCCTGCAAACCTGTAAACATCCCAACCCCCTCACAGGTATTGTTCTAGAACAAGGATCCTCAGATTTGGATCTATTGTGAGAAGTGTAAACACTTCTAACCCGGAGGTATAGTGTTTACATTAATCATAAAGGACCCTCCTCTAATTCACCTCAGATGCTGAAGGTCATCTAAAAAGGTCCTCCAGACTTAGCAGGCTTCCCAGATAGCCCTAGCACTACAGGAATTCTGTAGCACAGAGTTCTCAAGAAGAAACCCATGTCTGAACCGTGTTTCATATTCCCCACCAGACCGAAATGGAATGGGAAAGAATATGAAGCCACTCTAATCCTATGTGTCACTCAGGCTCCCAGTGTGGAACCTTGCTCACTAAAGTATCCCTCCTACCAGGGCAAAACAACAAATCCAGCACATGATATGATAATGATAATAATATGAAATGCATAAACAATAAATGAAAGCGATAAATAAAGCTGTACAGAAAGCAATAAATAAAGCAATAAACAAAAAGCACACATAACACCCCCATAAACACAAATCAAACAAGCGCTAGGAGAAACCCACAAAAAGAACCAGAAGCCCTGGTTGTAAGATCTTATTCCCTAGCAGAGTCGCCAAGCTGTCGCTCCCCTGAAAAGACACTGAGGTCCCAAGGTGCAGACGCGAACGGTCGGCGAAAGAGGAAATGAGTTTGAATTGAATAGAGTCGCCAGTTAGGCATTTTTATCCCGGAGGAAAGGTAATGCTGCATAAACCTGGAAAGAGATCGATAACACGGTTGCGAACCAGAGAAACTGAGAAAGGGGGTTGGTTACGACCTGGGAAGGTATTAGCACCCAGATCGTTCGTCGTACTCGACGGGATCCACGCTTACAATATTGTGTTTAAAAGGGGTAAGTGTATGTGCTATCTGTGTGAAAAAGCTAGGGAAAGAAAGAATAAAGTGTCAGTGCAAAAAGAGAGGGTGGGATGCTCAGGAATGAGACTTAGAAAGAAAACTGGAAGGAGAGTGGAGACAAAGAGACTTTTGTTCGATAACTGTTAAGTTATGCCTACGTATCCTCTCGTGCAATGAGGAAGTCAGAACACCGTAGTTCGACTCAAAGAGACTGAAAATAAATTGACTGTGAACTGTTTGCTTGTCTATGCTCAAGTGTATGACTCGTCTGGCTTGAGTTCTAAATGTCTTACATTAACGGAAGAAGCAAGTTCTCGTTTAGGAATGAGTGTGATGAGAAAAGAATCCCGGAGGAGACGATTATTGTTTGTTTTTTTGTTTTCAGTTTTTTATTATTTTTGGTGTTTTGCATAGAATTATTAGCTTAAGCCTAAATCAAGGGCTTATGAACTCATTATATCCTCCCTTATTAGGGATAATGAGCCTACTTAAGTATGAGATAAGCGTATCAACTTAATTACCATGATGATGTAGGATTAAGATCATTAACCTACTTGTGATTATTTAGATGTTTTTTGGGTTTTTGTTTAGTGTTAAGTAATGAGTTTAATCTTCAATCGAAGATTAGTGAACTCATTACACCATCCTAAGAGAAGGATGATAGATGAGAACACTTAAGCTGAGGAAGATGCCTCAACTTAATCCATGGTTAGGGATTAAATTCATTATATAACAAGCCTTTATTAAATGGATTTTAATCAAAAGGTGAGATTAAGAAGTGGATTTTATGTTTGTAAGACAACTTCAGGGGGACTTGTCCATTAAACACTAGGGTTAGTCCATCTTAACCATAAGGAAGAGATAGAACCCTAATGTAAGGCCCAAGTTACAAGATAAAGTCTTAGTGATTATTAATGTATTTTGATTAAGATGTGTAAACAAATTAAAGGTTTAACACTAAGGATTAAATTTATACACTCCATCCTAAGATAAGGATGCATGCATAACCCTAATTCAAAGTCCTAAAACTTTAAGAGTTTAGCCTCTAATTAAGAGATGAGATGAGAGACTCAAGGAGACCCAAAAGTAAAAAGCTAGGGGGACTATACACAACCCTAAAAGTTATCATGCTTTTATATCCTATGGTTTGTGAGACTTAAGAGAAAAAGATCTTCAAGGCCACCAATGGAAGAAGCAGATGAAAAGAGAAGGAGAAAGAAGAACAAGTTACTTACTTCCTGAGGAAGATAAGTAACTTGAAAGAAAGAAAGTGGTAAGGAGGGAGCATAAGTGAAGCAATTTCACTTCAAAGACAAATAAGAATGCATATGAAAAGGAAAGAAGAAGTGAGAGGTGAAGGAAAATCCACCTCCCAGATAACTTACCCAAAAGTTCCTGAAATGTTAGTATGGATGCATAAGACATAAGGCAAAAGGAAATGAGATGAAATGAGATGCAAAGACCAAAGTCAGAAGTGAAAATGCAATGTAAATGGCATATGAAATTATGCAAAGTCATACAAGATGCATATGAATGATCATACAAAGATGAGATGCAATGGGAGCATGTTTAGAAGCATGAAAACACATGAATGTTCATGAAGTGTAATGGATACAAAGCATAGCAAATGAATGAAGAAATGATCAAACAATGTTAAAGCGTGTATTAAGATGTCTAAGATGTCATACAAATGTTTGAAATGTCATGGCAAGTTCATATGATGATGATATGCAAAGGATAATGCAAATGAAGATGCAAAATTAGGGTTTTAAGACAACATGAGATGCATATGACCAAAATAGAAGCAAACATCATGATATAAAATTGAAATTGAGCTCAAACAAACCCTATACCTATACAAGATCACACCCCAAAGGAGAAGGTCAGAAGCCAATCCTAGTGGAGGTTATGAAATTCCTAAGTTTGCTAGGGTTTTTGGGTGCTTCTAAAGGGAAATTGCAAATCAAATTGAAAATGCAAGATAAAATCATGAGTAAAATAACCTAGAAACTATATGCAATATTTGAAACAATGCAAAAAGAATCAAGTTCAAACTCATCATGATTAGGCAGAAATGAATTTTTCAAGTTAGGGTTAAAAAATGTGATTTTTAAGAACCCTAATTCAAAGAAAATTGTGAAAATGTGATCAAACCTAAAAAATAATTTGTATGATGAGCTTGAAAATGTTTCTAAATGTATTAGAATGCTTCATGAATTTTTTGGTGATTTTTAGAAACCTAAATGCATTATTAATTAATTAAAATCCATTAATTAATTAAAAATAACATTTAAATATTTTAAAAATACTTTTTTAATGCAAAAAATAAAAATAAAAATGTTTTAAGGTTAAGAAAAATATTTGAAACAAAAATGCAAAGTTTGAGAATTTTTTGATGGTTTTGACTATTTTAAATAAAATGAACAAAATAAATAAAAAGAAAAATGAATTAAAAAGGATTTAAATGAAAGTCAAATGATCCAAGGCTCCAGATTCAAACTTGAGGGATTTGTGTTGACTATGCGCGTGATTGGATGGCTAGGATTCATTCTGGAAAATTATTTAATTAAACCTGATTAATTTAATTAATTAAAGATTAGGGTTTAAGTGGATGATCTGGGCCGTACGCTACTTAAACTAATCTCAATCCAAGGGCTCACATTCAAACTAGCAAACCAAACCCTAATTAATCTCAGGCGACCGGAGATAAGCCCCGATCGTATTCTCCGGCCAACCTCTCACCCTCTCTTCTTTCCCAGGCCACCCCAAGCCAAAATAACTTCCCAGAAACACTCCCCGTGCATCTTACAATCAAAATCACTCATCAAACATCATTTATATCACAAGAATCATGCAAATCAAATCAAAAACATTTTCACGGGTAAAGTTTCAGAACATCATGAAATGCTTATTTCTCAACCATTTTCAATTTTAAACACATCAGGATGATCAGTGCAATACATAGAATCAATTTATAACAAGAAAAAGAGGTTCTGGAAAAAATGTTCTTGAAGGTTACCTGAACTGAGCTTCTTCAAAATGGAGCTTTCTGGGCCTCTCTCTTGTACAAATCAACTCCTCTGGTCCTCCTTGTGCTAATGGAATGCTTGGATGAGGCTTATAGTGGCTGGTTTAGAGGTTCCAGTTCTGATGAAGCAGAAATCGTGTTTTTTTTCAGGGTGATTTGGGCCATGGTGATGGGTGGGAAATGATCCTTGAGGTATGTGGAGTTGAATGGTGAAAAAAATTTTAAGTTTTGATGGCTGAGGAGTGAGTTTTGAAGAGAGGAAGTGTTATGGCAATTTTTGGGATTTCTGAGTTCTTGAGGATTCAGGCTCCAAGATTGTGTGAAATGGGCTCCTTGATGCTTGTATAAACAATGTTGATTGACCAGAGAGTTGGTAGTGGCATAGTTTGATTGGTATGGCCTCATTTGCAAAAAGTCAAAAGTTATGGTACCATAAGCATGGGCTGAGTTAGAGCTAGCTTTTGGGGTGTCTTAGCCTCAGTTTGGTTCAAGGATGGCCCTAGGATCAAGTTTATGCAACTGGCACAAGTGGATGAAGAGTTCCAAGAGGTTTTGCAAATTTTATGCATAATTGTCCTTTTGAGATTTCTTGAGAATCAAGCCATCAAAACCCTAGGTTCAAAGGCCAATTCTGGTCTTTTGAAGTTGCTTTGACATGTTATGGTGCATAGAAGTTGATTAGAGGTCATGAAATGGCTTGGCAAGTGAAATTGCAAAATTCCCTCTTTGGCATGAACTTGAAAATTATAGGATTTTTGCCAACTTTGAAAGGCCGTATCTTGATTTCTAGGATGAATCAAGACATATTCTTGTACTTTTTGAAAATGGGAAGACATAATCTACAACTTTCATGTCCAAGAATTTTTCATTTGAAGCATTTTTGGTCATGAAAGAATAGGTTGAATATCTTTCCCAAAATGGAAAGTTTCCATTACAAGTCATTTCCAAAAATAGCAAGTTTGCATTTGGCTCAAAATTCTTCAACTTTGTGAACTTCCAACCACTTCTAAGATCAAATAAAGATCATAGAGACTCAAAATGATGATGATGACCCTTTGGTGCCCTTGATGGAGGCCTCAGATGCCCTGATTTTGACTTTACATGCTCAAGAAGTTACTCAATGATCAGATGACTTCCACAGTGAATTTCTTCATCAAACTTGATACACATGATCCTTATAACATATTAAGACCATTATAAACAAGAATGACCAAAAAATTTGGGATTAAGGACTCTGAAACCAAAACCCTAATTTTAGGTCATTTGTGTAGGAAATCTTCAGTCTGCCTCTATGCCTTTGCCATTCTTTGTGATCTCTTAACTTTTGTGAACTTTGGGGAGTATATTATGATCATGGAACACACATGGACCCTCTTGGTAAGCTTCAAGACCTTTGGGATGGCTCATATCACTTCTTGGATTGCTCAGATCACAAACCCTAGATGCAGATGAAATGAACTATGCAGTGGGATATGATATGCTTATGCTAATGTAAAAAATGAAAGATCACAAGCCATGGTGTGAGAAAAAGTGAGGGCAAATTTGGGGTGTTTACATATTTCACTAACAGTTCTGCAGTTGCAGAGTGAGTAACAATAAGAGAAAGATAGTCCCACAGTTTGTGGGCAACAACATTCATCTTTTCCAATTTTCTCAAGAACCCTAATTTTCTTCTTTCTTTTAACGTTTTTACTGCGTGATAGCTACGGAATTCCCATAGGTTTTGGGATAATTCCAACATGGGTCAATTTGAAGGATCAACACGAGGGAACATATTACTTTCAAGATTTTTTTTTATGAACATCACACTTTTGTGATTGAAACTTCACATACTCACCCAAAATCATAAAATGATAGATATGTGAGTTTCTAAATTATAAATGCTCAAATATCTATTTTTCTAATCAATATTGAACATCTCTAAACTTTGATTCACAACACTTTTTAACTCACACTTTTTTTCTCAATACTCTAAACAATATTGATTTATATTTATGTATTAATGTAAAAAATTTATATATATATATATATATATATATATATATATATATATATATATATATATATATATATAAATTAATAATTTTTAAAAACAATTAATATTAAAATGAATAAAAAATAATTTATAAAATTGTTTTTTGTGCAAATTAATTCATTTTTCATAAAATAAATTCATTTAAATCAATTTTCTTCAAGACATATTTAACCTTTTCTATATAGAACATGTTATACATTAGATGAATATAAATTATTGATTTAGGGTTAATCCGTAATACTTATTTATATTTAAGGTTAATAGTCATTTACCTCTTGTAATATAGACGAGTTTTGATTTATCCCATTTAAAATAATATTTTGGATTATCCCCTGAAATTTTAGGGTACCCGTTAAACGTGTAAAACCCAGAGTAATAAATAAATAAATAAAATTTACAAGGGATAATTTTTCTACCCGGGAAGCAAAAAACTTAAAATTTTAAAATTACGGGGGATAATAAAAAATATTATTTTAAAGGGGATAAATCAGGATAAATGACTATTAACCCTTGATTATTAATGTAATTAAATTGTTAATATTTAAGAAATTATAGATTAAAATTATAAATTATATAGAAATTATTTTATCTTTAACTAACTATTAATAAAATTTATTTACTTAAATTCAATTTTCACCATTACATGTATATATCCATAAATTATTTTATCTTTAAGTAACTATTAGTTAAAATTAATTTTCTTCTACATAAAACCAAAGACACATTTAACTTTTTCTACATGGTCCAAGTTGCTTTTCCCATTAGAACAAGAGTAGTGGAATTTCCAGTTTTAGGAGTTTATTCTTTGAAACACGACAAGTCGTTGTGGGAAATTCAACAAAGGTTAGAGCACAAGTTTTAGAATTGATTATTATTCAAATGTGAACCCACTATTCTGTATTTTCAATAGCATTGCATGGCAATTTCCTGGAAACTTATATACTTTAGATGAAATTATGTAAAAGAATTGATATTCAACAAGACTAGACCAAAGACTCTGAAATATTAGAAGTTGTTATGATATAATTAAATACGTAAAGTTTAAAGTTTGAAGTTTGAATTATGTGGAATTTCTTAGTTTATGCAGTGTTCTCACTCTAACAATCAAATTATCTAGAATCGAAAAAGACATATGTGTAATAAAATATATTTATTTTTTGTCTCTGCAGCTACACTTGTTGTAATCATATATATAAATATTAAAATATAATGACCTCAAACTTAATTACCTACATCACTTTCGCCCCCAAAAATGTAATCCTACTTCCATCAATAAGTAGAATATATTAGATTTTAAATGGTACTACTTGTCCTATTCAACAAGTTGGGCAAACAATGGGACTAAACATTTACGAAATAAATGTTAGATGCTTAAAAAATGGATATTTTAATTAACTATTTCTTTTGTCTTTTTAATAAAAAACATTATTGTTGAAAACTATTGATATCATGTATCCAAAAAAAAAATGGTAGATATCTCTAATGATAAAAGAAATATTTGCAAAATTAACATTTCAACGTTCTAGTCGGTCTCTGAAAATGATTGACCTATGCATATATGTAATTAGATTTTTTTTGTAAGCAGGGTATTCATTCAAAGAGTACTAGGGGCCCCGATTACAAAAGACATAATTAATTCTGAAAAATAAAAAAGAAGAGATTATACCAAATGAAACTTAATCGAGAAAATGCAATGAATCATTGCAAAACTCATAAAAATTACATTTGGATTGTATAACATCTCCTAAAAAGGCCACCTCAAACCAAAATTTTGATGTTCCAAATAAGATCATGAAAGTTGCATCTTTCATCTTTGAATATCATTATGTTTCGCAATCTCCAAAGACTCCAACAGACTGCGAACCAAATCATCTTGACCTTCTCCTTTTTAACCTTCTTCCTTTTATTGAAATCAACCCAATGCAAAAAAATGATGACAAATATCATTACCATTAACTTCTTGCATCCCTATCCATTTCGTAACAGAACACCAAACCTTCTTCGTAAAAGAACACTGACAGAAAAGATGAAGAGTAGTTTCAACTTCAGCTTCACCGGTACATAGTGAACAAGAAATATGATGGATTTGTAAAATTCCTCTACGACTCAAATTGGCCCTAGATGCCAACCTCTTTAGCAAGCACCTTCATCCAAACGCCTTTATCCTGAATGGGATCGATGTTTTCCACAGAAACTCGAAACAATTTTGCAACTTAATACCCAGACATGATGTAACCGCACCAAAACAAAGAAAATCATAACTTAATTTTGCTGAATGACCAAACTGCTCATCACTTTTCCAAATGATACCATCCACCGCATCCATTACCGACGACACTGCTGGTAAATAAACCTTCAACTCCGACATTATGTTCAACACTAAATTGAAGTTTAAGTCGAGAATCCCGAACTCACCCCAAAACCAATTGTCGTTATCTCAAGCTCCCATATCTGCCACATAAGCTAGCTTCAGGTTGTTTGCGCTATAGAGGTCCGTGAGAGCTTCTCGCAGAATAATACCGCCACACCATTCAACTGACCAAAACAAAATGTAAGACCCATTGCCCAAACAGAAGTTGTAGCTCTTAATAAAAATGCCAGTCAAATTACAGTTTTCCAGCAATAAAAAATATTTCCACCAAGTTGAACTCTTTTTTATATGAGACTTGTTATACGAATCAGTAAAATAATATTGTAACTCACCGTATTTAGCACGAAGGATATCATACCACAAAACGGTATTACCCTCTAGAATACGCCATCTCCACTTTTAAAGCAAAGCAATATTGAACTCATCCACTCTCTTAAAACTAAGGCCTCCATGATGCATAGGTAGACACAAATTCACCCAAGAAACCCAATAATCTTCTTGCTATTACTAGTCCCTCCCCACAGGAAATTATTCAAAATTTTAGTTATAGCTTTGCAGATATAAAGTGGTGCTTTATAGAAAGAGAGGATGAAAATGGGGAGACTAGACCATATCGATTTCAGCAACGTAATGTGGCCACCAAGATTTAACATACGACCCTTCCAATCAGACAACCTTGCCTTCACCTTATTGATCAAGAAATCCCAAGCCGATATCCTTCCCGAAATCAAACTGATGGGGATACCAAGAAAAATTAAGTTAAAACCTTCTAACCCACAACACAAGAAATTGGATGCAACATCCAAAAAGTGAGCATTAAGATTAGGTGAATTCTTATTTACCCAACTCAAAAAGTTGGGTAAGGTTGCCTTTAGTGTAAAATGCATTGGAAACAAAAAACATAATTATACTATTTTATAAATAATTAAATAATCAAAAATTAAATGGTGTCATGTGATTGGTTAAAGGTACACTACCCGTCTTTTTATGATGTATAGAGAAGTTGTCCCCTTAAGATTAATACCAATCAATTTGATTTTCAAGAAGTTTACTTTGAGCCCCAAAATAACTTCGAAACCTATAAGAACTGATTTCAAAGCCCACACATGATTCCAAGATCCATCTCCAATTAATAACATGTCATCGGTAAATTGAAGTATATCCACCTTACAAGAATCATTAATAGCAAAACTACCAAAATCTCTCCTTTCTTGTGAACTCCTCACCAAACACAATAAAGCTTCTGCCACAATAACGAACAAAAATGGTGGCAAAGAATATCCTTGACGAAGACCCCTACCAACCTTCAATTCCTTTGTCGGGATACCATTGACAAGTATCGACATAAAGTTTGAGAAAACTGTTGAATTCACCCACCTAATCCATAGTTCCCCGAATCCCATACGACTCAACAAGAATTTGAGAAAATTCCAACTCACCCTATCATATGCCTTTTCAAAATAGACTTTGAAAAGTAAACAAATTTTGTTCTCTTCGATAGCGAAATCCACCGTTTCGTTTGCTACCAAAACTCCATCCAACAACTGCCTGTCGGGAATAAACGCACTCTGACACAGTGAAATAATTGAACTGGGAACCTTTTTAATACTAGAAGCCATAAGTTTAGATAACGCTTTATATAAGCAACCAACCAAACAAATCGGCTTGTAATCCGCAAAACTCAAATGATTGAGAGACCTAGGGATCAAGGTGAGAAAAGAATAGGAGATAGCCTTTGATAATAATGCCTTAGAGTGAAAGTCGTGGAAAAAGCGATGAATGTCATCCTTGATGATATACCAACACTTATTGAGAAAAAAAGTTATACCCGTCTAGCCCCAGACTCTTAGACTCGTCGCAGACCCAAAATGCTTCCTTAATCTCATCTTCAGAAAATAAAGCTTTTAACGATAATCTATCAGCATCTGATAACCTCTTGAACGTAATCCTATACGAAAGCGGTTTACTCTATAATGAGAATGATACTTGTCTGTGACTGTAAATCACACTTATATAAGAAAACGTTAAGACCTCTCTTCGGTTGGCCTACCGTGAATTGCAGGAGACTGTTATGTTCAGATAAACAATGAAGGTGAAAGTAGTGGCATACTTTACTGTAATATGCTATAGTGAATGTATACTTGTCTGTTGATCATTGAATGTTTTATCTAGATTAGATCACATAGTTATGGTGGTCTTGTTGGGCCTTTGGCCAACCCATAACACTTGTCACATAAGTCCTTACTATCAGGAATGTAATGATGAATGTTGATGTTGAAGTTTATGAGACCAATCCAAGCATGAGTTTCATTAAGTAGATAGACTCGTGGAGAAGGTGACTTCGGGAAGAAAAGGAATATCTAATGTAATACTAAGTAGAAGCATGTGACATTGCGAACATGGACATTTAATGCTCATTATATCATTGAAACATCTTTTTGGGTAAAGTCACCACACGCCTCATGCGCCTAGGGTATGGATATGATGCGCCAAGACCTCATCCTGATCATTAGTCGTGGGTTTTAATTTTTCTTCGACTCTTTGTCATTGATCGTAGTGCTTTTGGTGCCTATATATACAGAAACTGACATTGGTTTCTTCTTTTCGACTTCCTTTGCTTTTGAATGTTATTGACTTTTTTCCTTTCTTTGAAATTTCAACAGTTGTAGTTGCAACTTTATGGACTTAACATTTGTATTCTTTGTTACTTTGTTCTTCTCTCTCCTAGATCTGAAAGATTATTGTTGAAACTTCTTAGGATTCAAGTTATGTGTCACTCATTGTTTTTTCTTCGTTCTTAAAAAATGCAAGAACATTTGAGGTACATGTTTCTTACCCTTTGATTTCTATGATTTGCATTACCTTTCAGATTTTTGAAAAATAAATTTTAGGGACGACTTTTGTGTATACAACATAACACATAATGGAGAATGTCGACGAGGATGTAGGTTCATCCTTAGAATGGTGAGTGCTTCATCTTAGAAGAAACAAAAGGTTATAAAAACAATATGATGTGTGCATCTTGCTTTTACATGAATGTCAATTTTTATGATGAGATTTATTCTCCCTTTAAAAAAAATTGAAGTTGGGGTAGTGAATCATCAGGGATTGCCTTATCATATTTACACCCTATGAGTTGAGCCAATATCAAAGTTTTTCAATATGGGTGTAAGTACAGGAACATTGGATCCATGTTAACGCTTTTCTTCCATCTAATCCATGTTTAATGGACTTCTGCTAAGTTTGTCAAGGCCCAAGGGTTGATTTATTTTAGGCTTTGTCAAATGATGTTTGAAGTCTACATGGAACAATATATGGGCTTTAAAGATAATTAATTACTTGTTACTTACTGCTCTCAATCCCACCGCCCATGAGATCCTTTATGAAATTCTAGAAAATTTGTTGACCTCAGTGACTATTCACTGGGATACTCTCCTTCCCCACCCTGAATCCCACTTTCCCAATAAATTGTGTTGCTAAATTTCCAATATTTTGGCAACATAATCACTTTTATTTAGGTGTGTGGAATTACATATATCAGCCTCGTGACTTGTTTGAATAAGAGGATTATCATAATAAGAACCTCACAAAGTTCTTGTAAGATCTTTGTGTTGGTAGGGAATGTGAACCCCTTAGGTACAAGTCAATTAAAATTAAAGAAATGTCTACTTGAAGCCAACCTATTAATTTAGGAGACCACTAGAGAATATATGAAAAAGAATTGGTAAGGAAGGATCCCTTTATGAAATTTAATTACCTGATATGAATCCATAAACTTTTTCCCTTTAATTAATATTCCTTGTTATGTTTTGTCGGTACTATGATTTGCTTAACTTTCTTGACTCTGATGAAGGGGTGACAAAGGCTAAAGGTATGCCCTCCTCACCCATCGTGGTTGTTGAGAAACCTACATATGTGTTAGCAAAGGCTAAAAAGATGGTCGGTCCTACAAGGGTCAATTTGAGGTGGTAAGAAGGATTATAGTGAGAAGGAAAGGTCTTATTCCTCCTAGTGTTGATACGAGGAAGACCAAATTTTTTATAAGTGATATTCTTCTAGGACGGTTACTGAAGAATTGAATAAGAGGAAGTCATCATGACCAAATGACTTCAAACACAAGAAGGCGAAGTAAATTATATTATATGGTTTTTGAAAACTTTTTCCACGAAATATTGATTTTATGGTTGGTCACTTTTAAGAAATAAGATGAAAAAGAGAATTAAGACATAAATATTAATTCCATAACCATAAACGAAAATATTTAGAGAGATAACAACATGATTTATATTGGTTCGACTTTAAAACATGTGGCTGAATCTAATCCCAAAGAGTTTTCTCTTGAGATTTCCAGTAAAAGAGCGAGCTTTTACACAAGGATAAATCCACAACCATCTTACACCAAGATTTTTCTCAAGTTTAAATTACAACCTTTATATCACTTACAATGTTACAAGAGAACTAAGCTCTTGATTTACAATTATAACACAATATGATAAAACTTTAAATTATTCAACTCTTTATATAAAACTTTCGCTCTCACAATAATATGATAATGACAAGTGCATAAAAATAGTTTATATATATATATATATATATATATATATATATATATATATATATATATATATATATATATATATATATATATATATATATATATATATATATATCAAGAGAGAGATATATCATATATGTTTGTACTTAGAAGAGTGCATATATATATATATATATATATATATATATATATATATATATATATATATATATATATATATATATATATATATATATATATATATATATATATCAAGAGAGAGAGATATATCATATATGTTTGTACTTAGAAGAGTGCACAATATATATATATATATATATATATATATATATATATATATATATATATATATATATATATATATATATATATATATATATCAAGAGAGAGAGATATATCATATATGTTTGTACTTAGAAGAGTGCACAATATATATATATATATATATATATATATATATATATATATATATATATATATATATATATATATATATATATATATATATATATATATATATATATATATATATATATATATATATATATATATATATATATATCAAGAGAGAGAGATATATCATATATGTTTGTACTTAGAAGAGTGCACAATATATATATATATATATATATATATATATATATATATATATATATATATATATATATATATATATATATATATCAAGAGAGAGAGATATATCATATATGTTTG
The DNA here is from genome assembly GCA_963966055.1 of Lathyrus aphaca. Lineage (NCBI taxonomy): Eukaryota > Viridiplantae > Streptophyta > Magnoliopsida > Fabales > Fabaceae > Lathyrus > Lathyrus aphaca. Next base: position 233,110,959 of record OZ014524.1, read on the forward strand.
TACTTAGAAGAGTGCACAAAAACTTCTTTATATTAGAGGGAAAAATTGGCTAAAAAAGGAAAGACTTCACGGGCCATGGTCGTTCTTAATCAATTCCTAGCAACACAAATATGAAAGCATATTAGCTAAATTAGGAGAATAATTGATTAGATGGAATCCTAATATATTAGGTGGATAGTTTGCTCTATAATAGATTAGATATACAAGTTAAAAAAATTTAGAGAGCGATATTTTGCTTTTCTAATTGATTAATCGATGATCAGAAATGATTTTTAAAAGGTTTTGAAATAGATGAAGTTTTGTAAAATAATTTAGTTTGTATGCATTAACTTAGTACATTGAGAGCTACACTTACTTAATTTACACACTCTTGATCCAAAACAAATATATATATATATATATATATATATATATATATATATATATATATATATATATATATATATATATATATATATATATATATATATATATATATATATATATATATATATATATATATATAAACTAAAGCACATGATAAATGCATACTTTCACAACTTCAATTTCTTTTGATATTGATATTTTTTTTAACTATCTTTACTCAAACATCGAAACTTTTTTTAGCTTCGCTTTCGATAAATTAAATCTTTTTATGCGTTGACGATTTTTATGATTAATTGTTTTTGTCATCTTTATTACCACAACCAGTAATATCATAATTTGCACAACACATAAAATCACATTCTCCTCATTTTATATGATTAAAATGCATCCCTAATGAAGGTGGTAAATATAAAAAGAAAAATGAAAAATTGGATTTGTTAACTCCCTCTCACAAATAAAGAGAGTATATTTTTAAAGTATTAATAGCAATTTCTTAATCTTCAAGACCCATCTAATTCCATAAATTATTTATTAAATTGAATTATAGCCATCTAATACACAGTTCATCTAATCTCATCTTAAATTATTAATAGCCATTTCTCGATCTTCATGAAAAGAATGAATCCTAGTACAAAAAATAAGGAACAAAGAATAATAAATAAAAAACAAAAAAAACACATGAAAATAGTAAATTCATAGTATAAAATAATGAAATTGTTGTTAACGTTCATCTCATTCCCCCACCTCCAGAAAAAATAAGGATAATTTGGTCAACATATTAAGTTTTCTTTTAACGTCCCTCATGTTGATCATGTGACTTCAAAAACAAGAGAGAGTGAATTTTAATTAAAAAAAAAAATTATAACTTAAATGAAAATGTTGATTTTACTTGATTGATGTTAAGAAAAGAGATAAAGCAGAGATTATACGCGAAATATAAAATAGAGGAAATGTTCCTAAGAATTTTCTCTTGAGAGTTCCACTGATAATAGAGATTTAATCACACGATTTTTCCACAATCTTCTTACACCAATATTCTTTTCTAAGTTCAACCTGCATCCTTTCTAATTATATAAGAGAACAACACTTTTTGATTAACAATTACAACAAAGACATATTAAGCATCAAATTACATAAACACAACTCTTACTAAGTGTTTCACTCTTCTTAAAGGGAGACTCAAATGGTGGAACTCTCATATTTTTGGAAATTGACTTGGAAATAGAAGAAGATGTAGCTCTTATTAATAATGGTGATGTTTTGGGGGGGTATCTTAGTGAGCTCTCAGGGGGTGGCGGAGGATAGAAAGAAGGCTAGTAGTAGATTTGGTTGAATTTAAGGATTAAGGAGAATATGTTGATCCAAAAGTCTAGACTTAAGTGGATTAATTACGGGGATTCTAATAGTAGATTTTTTCATCGGGTCGTCAAAGAGAGAAGGAGGAGAAATTTTATTGGTTATTTTAATTCGGCTAGCAGTTGTGTTCAATCGGTGGAGGTTGTCAAAGACAAGGATTGGGAGCATTTCGCGGCTAAATTTGTGGAATCGAATTTTGATAGACCGATTCTTGATGGTATTCACTTTAAGCCTCTTAATGAGGCCAACCAGTTGTCTCTTGAAGTTCCTTTTTCAGAATGTGAAATTAAGTAGGCGGTTTGGGGTTGTGAAAGATCGAAGAATCCGGTCCGGACGAGTATTCTTTCCTTTTTATTAAGAAGTGTTGGTCTTTCTTGAAGGATGATTACATCAATTTCTTTAACTCCTTCTATTCCCGAGCCTTTTTGTCTAAAGCTTTCACTTCCTCTTTTTTAACTTTGGTGCCAAAATCTTCTAATCCTTTGGAATTAGATTATTATAGGCCCATTTGTTTAGTTGGATGTGTTTATAAAACCTTATCTAGCTTTTGGCAGCTAGATTAAAGGTGGTGTTAGATTTCATTATTTCGAAGAACCAAACCACTTTTGTTCATGGAAGACAATTACTTGATGGTGTGTTTGTGGCTAATGAGTTGGTGGATTTTTATTCTAAGGAAAAAAGGGAGTGTTTACTTTTTAAAGTTGATTTTGAGAAGGCGTACGATAAATTTTTTTGGGGATTCCTTAAGTTTATGTTAAGGAAGTTGGATTTTGGGGATGTTTGGATGAAATGGATGGAAGCGTTGATCTTCACCAGTAATATGTCGGTTTTGGTTAACAGGAGTCCAACCAAGGAGTTTTCGGTAGAGAAAGGATTGAGACAAGGCGACCCGTTATCTCCGTTTCTTTTTGTTATAGTGGCGGAAGGTTTGATTGGTTTGGTGAAAAAGTCGGTGGAAAGAGGAAATTTCAAGGGTTTTAATTTTGATGGTAATTTTTGTGTGGATATTCTCCAATTTGCGGATGATACTTTGTTGACCGGGGACGGACGTTGGAAGCACATTTGGGCTATAAAGGCGGTCTTGAGGGCCTTTGAGATGGTGTCAAGATTAGGTAAATTTCACAAAAGCAAAGTTATAGGCATGAACATTAATCCCAATTTTTTGGAGGTGGTTTCTAATTTTCTCTCTTGTAGGAATGAAGAAAATAACTTTATTTTTTTTTGGTATTCCGGTTGGTTATTATGTGAATCAAGTTTCTTTGTTGTCAGGGTTGTTATTGAAGATGAAGAAGAAGTTATTATATTGGAATAATTAATTTCTTAGTTTTTTGGGGGGAGATTAACACTCTTGAAATCGGTTCTTTCTAGCCTTGCTATTTTTATGCTTTATTTTCACAAAGCTCTGGTGAAGATTGTGAAAGAGGTTACTTCGATTCAAAGCAACTTTCTTTGGGGAGGTTCAGAAGATAAACGGAGAATGCATTGGGTTAGGTGGAGCGATTTGTGCCTTCCGATAGCTAATAGAGGGCTTGGCTTGAGTAGGATCGATGATTTTAATGTAGCTCTTCTACACAAATGGAGGTGGAGAATTTTATCGGAATCGAACTCTATTTGGATGGATGTTTTGAAAGCTAGATATGGTGATATTAAATTAAAAGTAGTTTGTGCGGATGGGGCTATTCCGAGTGGTACGCGTATCTCGTCGTGGTGGAGGGATGTTTTGTGTTTAGGAAAAAATTTCCCAGATGATTTATTTGCATCTAATTGCATATTTTCTATTGGAAACAATTTTTCTACTTCTTTTTGACATTCTTGTTGGATTCTTGATAAATCCATTAAAGTTTGTTTTTCGTTGGTTTTTTAAGCCTCTTGTCTTAAAAATGTTTCGGTAGCGTGTATGGGAGGTTGGATTGGTGGTAATTGGGAGTGATGTGATTTTGGTGTGGGGGAGGGGGACTTAGTAGTGCGGCGGAGATGGATGGGGGAGGGGTGGCCGACCTGCATCTCGGAGTCGGACCAGCAGCCGTAGGCGCGGATTCAATGGTTTGAAAGTCTTCTCTAGGGGCTGATTTTTTAGTCTGTGATTTTCGGCAATTGTCGAGTATTTTTCGTACTCCTTAGAGTCCTTTTGATAATGCAAATTATGCTTTTTCTTTTATTTAGAAGATGAAAGTGGCCACTAATATTAAGGCCTTTATTTGGAGGTGCTTCATCCATAGAATTCCGACGAAGGAGACACTATCTTTTAGAGGATGTTCTTTTCATAATAATCTTAGTTGTGTTTTTTGTGGTGACGTTACCAAATTGGTAAATCACTTATTTTTCTTGTGTGGTGTTTCTAAGTTGGTTTGGAAGGAAATAACGGAGTGGATTAGTTTTGAAGATTATGAAGTTTCTAATATTAAAGAGAGTTTTTTGGAGTGATATCGTTTTGGAAGACGAATGAATTTGAGAAGCGGTAAAGAAGGGATCGTTTAGATGACTATTTGTTGGAGTTTGTGGCTCTTAAGAAATGATATTATTTTTCGGAATGATTCTTGGAACTCTGTACACGGTTTGGAGCATAAAAATTTTGGTTTGAAGATTATCTTTTATTGAAGATTATTCATACCAATTGCAACTTTTATGAATTTAGCAAATTTTCTTTATTATTTCTTTGTTAAGTTTCAATTGGTTTGTAATTTTCTTTTCGGAGCTTTGTCTCGCTTTCTGTAATCAGGATCTGAGAATCTTTAGTTTTATTTTTTAATGCATCTTACTTATAAAAACAATATTCATGAATTATTGAGATATTCCAAAAAAAAAAAAAAATATATATATATATATATATATATATATATATATATATATATATATATATATATATATATATATATATATATATATATATATATATATATATATATATATATAGGGTCGGCCTAACCTATAGGCAAACTAGGCATGTGCCTAGGGCCTCATCAATTTTTTTTTTATATATAGTACTGTTGATTTTTAAATTTTTATTAATAATTTTACTTTTTATTTCTATGTACCGTTTTTTTTAATTTAAAATTGTGATTGTTGGTTTCAATTGGAGTTTGAAAAGTTGTTACTTTTCCAATAAAAGGTGCAACTACTAATAAAATTACAATTAATACATTTTATAATATTCATTTCATATATAAATAAGAAAACAAATTAATACACCATAACCAATTTATCAATTTGTATATTGTGTTATTCTCAAAGAAAGAATAGATACTCATTGTGTACTATCTTTCACAAAGGATACTTCTTTTATTATTATATTATTAGTATTGTTCTACAAATTGATTCAAACATCTCTCTGGTCTCCACTTGTAACTTACTGCTCATGCGTTAGAGGGGATTTTTCATTTCCAATTTTGAAGTTTCTTTAAAGAAGAAAAAGAAACAAATCTCCACAAAAGGATTAAAGCAGGTTTTATTTATCTTAACATTTTCTCATTTAGTTTTTAATTATAGTCTTTTTATTTGTTTAATTTAATTGTTTTCTATTTTATTAGTTTTAGTGAATTTTATTTATTTTTATTTTATACGTATTTATTATTGTGAAATGTTGGTTTATTTTATTTTAGAACAATGTCGACTCGAAAATTTGAATCAGGAAGTTCAAAATTAAAAAAGAAGAAAAGAATTGACGCTTTAATTGAATCACAAAAGGAAACTTTAGATAAATTTATTAACACAAACAAAAGAAGTAAATTTGAAAACTTAGGTGATTGTTCATCAAATGAACAAGTTAATCATGTAGAAACTAACAATATACACATAAACAACGAAAATGAAAATATATATACTTTTGTCGAAGAAGTTAAAATTATAAACAATGATGAAAATGCCAATAGTAATTTATTAATAGAAGAACGTTATAGTGTAGACACCACTAAAAATATATATGATCCGAGTCAGTGGATAAATATTAGTACAAGTTTAAGAGATTTATTAGTCGAAAAAGGTCCAATTAAAGTTAACGATATAGATTTTCCTAAGGATGAATCCACAAGACGTTTTTCTTCCTCATTTTATATTCAAAAGTTGTCTAACGGAGAAAAACGTGAAAGAAGATGGCTAATATATTCTCAAGATTTAAATAAAGTATTTTGTTTTTGTTGTAAATTATTTAATACAATTTCTAGTACAAGCAAATTAGCAAGTGATGGCATTTGCGATTGGAAAATTTTGGGTAATACATTGAGGAGTCATGAGATGAGTAAGGAACACATTGTAAATATGGATTCATGGATTGATTTAGAAATTAGATTGTTAAAAAATAAAACAATTGACATACATGTTCAAGAACAAATTAATAGAGATAGAGAACATTGGAGAAATGTATTGTTAAGAATAATTGCGGTTGTTAAAACTCTTGGAAAAAATAACTTAGCATTTCGTGGAACAAACGAAAATATTTACCAAGAACATAATGGAAATTTTTTAAGTCTAATTGAAATGATTGCAGAATTTGATCCTATAATACAAGAGCACATTCGTCGAATTAAAGATCATGAAATACATAATCATTACCTTGGACATAGGATACAAAATGAGTTAATAAGTTTGATAGCAAATGAAATTAAAACAAAAATTAATCAAAAAATTATTAATGCTAAATATTTTTCAATTATACTTGATTATACTCTGGATATAAGCCATCAAGAGCAAATGTCTTTTATATTATGATGTGAATATTTCTTCTACTCCAATACAAATTTTTGAACATTTTGTAGAATTCTTAATAGTAAATGACACGACCGGAAAATGTCTTTTTGATGCAATTGTGAATGAAATAAATATTATTGGAATTGATATTAGTAATTTAAGAGGGCAAGGTTATGATAATGGATCTAATACGAAGGGAAAACATGCAAAAAAAAGATTTTTAGACATTAATTCTAGAACATTTTACACTCCATGTGGTTGTCATAGTTTAAATTTAGTAATTTGTGATATGGCTAATTGTTGTCCTAAAGCTACATCTTTTTTGGAGTATTACAACGTATATATACAATATTTTCTTCTTCTACTAAAAGATAGAAAATTCTACAAGATCATATCCCCAACCTAACACTTAAATCATTGTCACAAACACGTTGGGAAAGTCGTATTGAAAGTGTAAAAGCTTTGAGATTTCAAACTTCACAAGTAAGAGATGCTTTATTGAAATTATCTGAAATTACTGATGAACCTAAAATAAAAAATGAAGCAGATTGTTTAGCGACTTATGAACTTGAAAATTTCGAGTTTTTGTTAGCCATGACTATTTGGTATGAGATATTGTTTGTAGTAAACTCTGTTAGTAAAAATATGCAATTAAATGATATGTGTATTGATGTTGCTATAGAACAATTGAAAGGTCTTGTTTCATTTTTTGAAAAATATAGGGAAAATGGATTTGAAAATGCTTTGATTTCTGCAAAAGAAATTGCTATTGAAATGGATATAGAACCAAAATTTCGTTAAAAACGTATTATTCGTAGAAAAAAAATAATTTGATGAAATTATAGACAACGAAGTTATAAAATCTCCTGAAGAATTATTTAAGACAAATTATTTTTTATATATAATATATCAAGCAATCACTTCATTTTAAAGTAGATTTGAACAATTTAAAATATATAATGATATTTTTGGTTTTCTATTTAGTATTAAGATATTAAAATCCATTGACATTGAAAATTTAAAAGAAAATTGTTTTAACCTTGAACAATCATTGAAACATAACACTGAATCTGATATTGATGGATCTCATTTATTTATGGAACTAAAATTTTTAAGAGAAATAATACAAGTGGAAAATGATACCAATTGATATACTTAATTATATAAAGAGACTTGATTCTTTTCCAAATGCATATATTGCTTATAGAATAATGTTAACAATTCCTATTATTGTGTCTGCCGAAGAAGTTTTTCAAAATTAAATTTAATAAAATCATATTTAAGATCTACAATGTCTCAACAAAGATTAAATGGATTGACTTTATTATCAATCGAAAATAAAATATTGAATGAAATTGATTACAATAGTTTAATAAATAATTTTGCATCTCAAAAAGCTCGAAAAGTAAACTTTTAAATAAAATATATTTTAGAAAAAAAATTTATTACTAATAATATAAAAAGTCTCATTTTTCACTTTTGCCTCAAGCCTCAATAGGTGTTGGATCCTCTCTCTCTCTCTCTCTCTCTCTCTCTCTCTCTATATATATATATATATATATATATATATATATATATATATATATATATATATATATATATATATATATATATATATATATATATATATATATATATATATATATAATAATAATAATAATAATAATGTTATTCAATAGAAAAATATTGATTTGTTGAAAGGTTACCGTAAAAATATAGATAAAACTAATTGTTGGTCATTGATTTACTCGTACCAATATTTCCTTTTCTTTCGTGTCCATGTATTTGGTAACATTTAGTATTTGATATTTCCAATAACATTTATATTTTTGTGTATCAGGAAATCATTGAATGGCCCATATATTTATATCTAGGAATGATTAAGCTATCGATCATATATTTATATTCCAAAAATGATTGAGCTATGGACAAATTTATTTATATTTAGGGATGATTGAGCTATGACCCATATAATTATAGTGAGAAATGATTGAATTTTGGCCCATATATTAATATTATTAAATGAAGGTTTTACCCAATACCCCAAATCTATACTTTTACCCCTACAAATTTTTCAAAATGTCTATTATAACCCTTATTATATTTTATTATTTTATTTTTTTACCATTTATGTCAGACCGTCAGATTCTAGAAAAAGTGACCCAAAAAAACACGTTCCGGAAGACTTAAAGAATGAGTTCCGGTACGTTATTTATCAAACCGGAAGACTTTGGGAAAGTCTTCCGGTTTTGTTATTTTTGTTCACCGGAAGACTTAATGGAAGTGTTCCGGTACGGAACATTTCCATTAGGTCTTCCGGTAGCCTTGTGTCTGTGTACCGAAACACTTCATGTAAGTGTTCCGGTTTGTATCGAGTACAATACCGGAAGACTTACATAAAGTGTTCCGGTGTGTAATTTTATTTTTTATATTTTTTTATTAAAAAATATTTTTATTGTGTAGGTGCAGTACCTATATACGAAAAAGAACCGATATGTGTGAATACGTCAGATGTATTTACAACGTCAGAGAGATTTGGTACACGAGATGAGGTGATAAGATGGGTTAAAGACACCGGATTACGAAATAAAGTGACGGTCATCATCACTCGTTCAGATACACAAACAGGCAAGAGAGGAAGAAGTAACAAAATAATATTTGGTTGTGATAAAGGTGGGAAATACAAGGATATTCGTAGTGGAATCGAAAGTGCGACGAAAAAATACGAATGTCCATTTAAGATTAGGTCGACTCCGACAAAAGATGGATCTGGATGGAAGATTGATGTAAAATGCGGCATTCATAACCATGATTTACCTGATAGATTAGAAGGTCACTCATTTGTTGGTAGGTTGACAGCGGATCAGAAGCAACATGTTGCTGATTTAACAAAGAGAAATGTTGCACCTAGAAATATATTACATTCCTTGCACGAGGGAGATTCAGATTGTGTCACTCGGATCACACAAATATACAAGCAGAAGAGTATGATGGAAAAAGAGATAAGAGGTCCTAGAAGTGAGATACAACATTTGTTTAAGCTTATCGAGGTTGCAGGTTATGTTTATTGGAGTAGAAAAAGAGATGACTCTGAAGTTATTAAAGATATATTTTGGGCACATCCAGATTCAGTTAAGTTGTTGAATATTTTTCCTATTGTGTTAGTTATGGATAACACTTATAAGACAAACAAATACAGGCAACCTTTGTTTGAAATTGTTGGCATGACATCAACCGAGTTGACTTTTGCTGTCGCATTTGCCTATATTGAGTCTGGGCAGACTAAGACTTTTTGTTGGGTGTTAGATAAGCTTAAACCATTGTTTGTGAAGAAAGATTTGTTTCCACAAATGATGATGACAGATAGAGATCTTGCTTTGATGAAAGCCGTTGAGACTGTGTTTCCAAGGACAAATAATTTGCTATGTCAGTTTCACATTAACAAAAATGTTCGTGCAAAAAGGAAACTATTAGTGGCTCCTGATATGCAAGAGTCAATTGGCAAATAATGGACGGATGTTGTATGGGCTAGTGATGAGGTTGACTATGCTCAACATTTAAAAGAACTTGAGCAAGAGTGTGTTGATTGTCCTAAATTTTTTGAGTACGTGAACGACACATGGTTGACATGACATAGACAGATATTTGTTTGCGCATGGATTAATCGAGTCCTACATATGGGTAACACGACGACTAATCGGTATGTTTTGATTTAGATCCCAAAATATACTTTTTGTGAATTTTTTATTTTTCTTACTTAGTTTAAATATGTATTATTATAGGGTTTAGTCTGCTCATTGGAAGTTAAAGCAGATGTTGGGTAACAGTATTTGTGACATGGTCAAATGTTGGGAGGCCATGAATGCCAACTTAAAGATACAAATTAGCAACATTCGAGCTTATTTTCAAAAGAGTGTGTATGAAGTTGCACATGTCTATTCAAGTCCATTTTACACATATTTACGTACTTCAGTGTCGTGAGCTGCATTGAGGCGCGTTGTTGTAGAGTTAACTAGAATTGATTATATTGGAACTAACAAGGACAAATGTCGATGTACTCTTAGAACAACCTATGGATTACCTTGCGCATGTGAGTTGGCAGGGTATAGAATTAGTGGTATTCCGATACCAATTGACGCTGTGCATGTACATTGGAGGAAACTAAGTATGGAAATTAAGTTGGAAGAAGACTTAGATGAGGAATCAGAGGTGGGTATGAAATCTGCAATGGATGAATTATGGAAAAGGTATAGGTCACAAGATGTTGTTGGAAGAAGGGCATTACATAGTAGGGTTTATGAACTTGAATTTCCCACAACGACTTCTTTGTTAGCACCACCTGAAAAAATAAAAACAAAAGGTGGAGTCAAGAAAAAAGACAAAAAACCTGTAGGTATTGATGTTTACAGGGATCCTTCGTATCATGAGTATGTTGATCAAGCATCTCAATCTTCACAACAACAATCTCAACCATCACAAAATTCAAAAAAGAAATCTCAACCATCACAACCTGTGAAAAAGAAGTTGAAATTATCACAAACTGCACAATCATCTAAACGGTTCATCCTTCAATTTCCTTATCATATTAGGTCATTTATTGATGACGTAGTCAACGTATTGTCAGATGGTAATTGTGGATTTAGAGTGATTGCTTCATTGCGGGGTTATGCTAAAGATGGTTTTCCCATTTCATTCAGTTCTGTTCCTGGATGTTGTGATTCACATTTTATCTGATTGTTATTCTCAGATGTTGTGTTTACCTTTTATCCGATGCCATTCTCGGATATCCCTTTTAAAGTCAGTAATGTCATCCTTGGATGTTTCTGATATACTTTTTCGGGACTTTTCTCACTTCATTCAGTGCCATTCCTGGATGTTGTGATTCTTTCTGTCCAATTGCCATTCTTGGACATTTTCGTCTCAGCTGAACCATGATTTGGTCTCTAGCATGTTGTTTTTCCCATCGGAGTCTTATGCTCCTTATCCCTAGTGTTTATTCTTTTTCATGTGTCGTCTTATCCCTCACGGATTTCTCTGCGTTTCACATATTTTCTCTGCATTTCATATACATCTCATATGCTTTCATAATATTTTCATATGCTTTCATAACATTTTTATATGCTTAATATCATTTCCATATCATCTTCATATCTTTCGCTTCATATCGTTTCATTTCATTCCATGTTTTAGCATCTTAGGATAAAAAATTGGGTTTTTTGATATTTAAGTATCTTCCATCTTGTCGAAACGAAGATTTCAATCTTCATTTCTCTGGATTGAAGAAACTTAAATAGGGGCATCTGTCATACCCTAGTTTTTGACCCTAAGATTTTTTGCATCTCATCTGCATTTCGCATACAAACAAGATCACGCACTGGTTCGTTTATCCTTCTCAGGTGCAGGTCTATACTTTGCAGGGGATCACCATGATTTTACTTGCTTTATTTGTTTATACTTACTAACTTCTAACCAAAATACCAAAAAATGTTGCAGTTTGCTTCTTCTTCTCTCTGTGTTGCAGGATTTAAAAGACAGGGCAGTGATTTCAATTCAGATGCGTTTGTTCGGTCACAATTCGATTCAAATGGACGTTTGACCTAATCATGGTCAAACTATCAAAGATTGATTCAACTGCAAGTTATTTGGGCCAGTGGTTTATTCCTCACTCAGTGCGTATTCAAAAGTTCAAGCTGTGTTGCGTGTGAAGTTTCTTAGATTCTCAAGTTGTGGGTCTTAAGGAGTATCAGGCCAGGTTGTTGTGTGCTAAGTGGTCATCAGTTCATCAAGGGTTCATATGTGGATTTATTTTCCTCAGTGTGGATTCGAATAGTCAAGGAAATTTTTAGACGTTGGTTGTGGCTTAATTCGCAAATATTCAGTGGTTCAAGATTGACTGTGTTCATTTTATCAGTGGCTTGTGGAAAAATCATGATTCTTCGTTCTGGGCTAAAACCAAGATGTCATATTCATTACTTTTCTTCATATCCATTTCCAATAACCATTATATACATACCCTATTCTTTTCAATTTCTATCAATTTTCTTTCTAATTATCCATTTTCTATCCATTTTAATATTCGATCCATAAACCATTTATTTTGTTTTGTTCGATTATCCAAATCACCATCTTTCTAAACCATTTCCAATTATCAATTTTTTCTATCCATTTCATATCCTAAACCATTTTCTATTTTTTTTTAAGTGTCCAATTACCATTTTAAATTCTCATTTTGTATGCATTTCTAAATTCATGTCTCAACACCTATCTTTATCCATTTCTATCACAAAAAAAAAGAATTTATCCAACTATTCCAATTTATTTTTTCCATTTTTTTTCAATAATACCATTTTTTTTACCACACAAAAAATATATCATTACGATTAAGCCCATTTTTTTTCTTTTTGAACCATTTGTCACAAAAGAGAAAATAGCTATTTAAAAAAAAACTATTACCAAAATAAGGTATGCCCATATTATTATTATCATTTGTTTTAAGCCCACATAACTCAACCATTCTCTAAGCCATTCCCCAAAAATCAGCTTCCTTCAACTCTCCCGAGCCCAAGTTAATATCCCAGCCAGTTACTTTTCCACTTTTCAAGCCAAGTACCACTTAAACACAACCAGGCATCAGCTCAACGACTTTAACTTTAAGTCGTACAAGCCTTTCTTGGCTCCACACTTCAGCACGTGACCAATCCGCATCATGAAACGTGACTACACAATCCCAACCAACAAGACTTCAGCTTTTCACACGCACGTGAAACTCAGCAACACGAATACAGCACACGCGGATACCATGACTGAAGCGAAACGCAACATCACGCTGTACCCAAGCCACAACTCCAAACGCAGGCCCACAACATGAAATGCAGCAAAACGCACAGCCAAATCCAGCCCAAGCCACCACACACCGTGCACAGTTGCATCACGCCATCTGCAGCCAGTTCAATAAGTCGTCACACTTCAAGCATAGCCTCATCCACACATGAGTTTCCTCCAGCGTCACGCGTTCCTCACCAACAAAATGCAGGCTAATAATAAGTGAAACGCAGCTACAACATGAACAAAACACAACAGAAGCAAACGAAACACAGTGCACACGCAAAACGCAAGCCAAATATCAGCAACAACTTGCGTATCTCGTGACCGTCAAAATGCTAGCAAGAAGAGAGCAAAACGCAACAGCTCATTCTCTCTTTCACTCTATAAAAGCAACTCAATTCTTCATCCATCGGGAAGCTTGAATGAGCCCCTCAAAATTCTGTCAAATTAAACCCCAAAGCTTCAATTCACCTTTAATCATCCTCATAGCTTCAAAATATAAATCAATTCAGATTCGTTTTTTACCTTGAACCTTCCATGAATCTTCTTTAATCAACATCAACGACTCATCTCCAACATCCATTGCAACAACAATCCGCATCGAATCACTCAAGGACGCGATTGAAGCTTGATTTCGCCGAAGGAAAAATACATTGTGCAATTGAGAGATGGAGATCATTGAAGAAGAACACTACGATCTGCTTTGAGTCGGAAGTGAGAAAGAGCATTAGCCGCGGCATTTATGGAAGAAGAAGGTGAAAGGCACCTTTGCGTCGTTTTCATATGAAGAGGAATCCGACTGCGTTTTTTATGTTTGAAGAGAAGGTAGAGGCCACATTTAATTTTGGGAAAGGAAACTGATATCTCATTTTTTTTTCCATTAGCACTTATTTTTTAAGAAAATTAGAGATACTGATTATTGTTGTGTGTTGGGCCTAGGAGCCCGTACAATTTTCCACTATCACCACTCCCTGTTTTCAGCGCATCACTCCCCTTCCTTTTTTTTAAGAGAATTTTTGTTTATCTTTTTGTCATTTTTGTTGTTAGGTCCTTTGAAAGAAAAAGTCTAAAAGGAATATGTGAAATAAATTTTTTTATTGAATCTTTTATTTCATTGGTTGGTTTTAATGGATTCTATTTTAGATCCATTTCTTCTTCATCCATTTATTTTTGGTAGATGAGATCTCCGATTCGTAGATTATTGGTTTTCAAAGATGTTTAATCTTCATTATTTCAAATCTATGGATGAATGATCATTTGGATCATTCTCCATACTTTGGGATAGTGATAGGTTGCCTTCGATAATCCAATGTGAAATCTCGATTAAGATTAGACCGCTACCTTTTCTTTTCGTGCGACATGTTTTTGGAGAATGATCCATCATATCATTTCTCTAACATGTATTAGCACAAATATTTTCCACCTTAATTGGTGGTGGCCGGCCTCATTTGTAGGGTAATTACTCCGTAAATTACTCGGCGATTGCTTAACATAGACCTAAACTTGTCCCGATTTCAGAATAAGATCCAATCGGATCCGGTTGCCTCTCGATTTTGGTTATCTTTTTGTGGTTGTGTTTGGTTAAGTTCATCATACCATTTCTATGTAAATATTATAATACTATTAATATACTAACATTTTAATTCAATCTCTCGCACCTTATCCTCTTTATTTCAATCCCTCGCTCCTTATCTCTTTTATTATGCTTTTATTATACTATATCATCCATCATATTGTTTATGTTTATATCGTTATGCTTGTGATTTTTCTTTTGTCCATTTGGACACAAAAACACTAATAACGGATCAAACATCTAAAAAATTTGTGACCTTAATTTCGGACTATGGCCACTATCCTTAGCATTGGACTTGGAGTTTGGACTTAGATTTTAGGATCTCTCCCTTTGCTCAAGTTATTATAGATTGAAGATCTTGGCCTCGATTGAGCTCACTTATTCATGAAGATGGAAATCCCATTGTTCTCAAAGAATGTTCACCATACGGTTTGATCGTTCTTCCTTTAACTTTTACATTCAAGTCTTAGGATACTCACTTCATCTCCTCCCACTTCTTAAATTTTCAAATCTTCTTCCTATTTTCAAAAACTTTATTTGTTTTCAAACTTCAAACATTTTCGCAACCAAACCTTGACTTAGGTCATGCGGTTTTACCTTTTCATTTCATTTTCTTAATAAATGCTAAACCACATAAGCATATCGAAACATTCTTCTCAAAAACTTTAAAACATTCAAAACTCACTCAATTGTTTTTGTGCCCTCGTGCACGTTTCTTTTTAACCTTTTTTATGTTTAGATATGATTCATTCTTTCTAGCGGAATTATTCGCTAAAGAATGACGACTTATCTCTACATTTTAAAATCAATTCAACTCATTGTTTCTTTTCACAATTTGTACCACGAACTACGAGGTTTTGATCTCGCATTGCACTTTGTGGGTACGTAGGCATGAGACAATCGTCTCTTCAAACACAAAAATCTTAAAAAACATTCCTCTTCTCATCCCTTCAATCTTTTTTCAAGCAAATCAATTTCAGACTAAAAAAGCAGTAAATATTTCAAAGGGCTCCCGTGGAGTACCACAGACATTTTGGGTGCGTAAAACCTTCCCAATTTGTAACCTATCCCCTTACCCATTCTCTATTTGATTCTTTTAGCTTTTTAGCTTTTAGATTCATTAGGTTTTATTCTCTCTTTTTCCCTTTTCCATTCGGAATAAAATAAAAGCACGGTGGCGACTCTGTTTACCTTGAGTTAAGTTAGATAATAGCTTACACTCATGATTTTACCGCTACACCAACTATAGTTCGACAACCCATCCAAGTCCCTAAATAATGCCAGGTATCGTGCCTCCACAAGTGTAAACGACTTATCCACAAAGATCGTGCAACCCACTAACATTATCAAATAACATATGGTCGCATATGCCCACGATGAAGCAACTCGATGCTCTACGAATCGATCATGTAACCACTCAATCTTGTAGTATGAACCTCTGCACTCACAGACCTGGTATAGTGCCACTCTCATTGACACTCCAAGGTAGTCAACGGCCCACTCAACAACTAGGTCTTCAGTGATGGGTTGAGGGTTCCAGAATACCCCCTGATAGGCAAGTGAAGCAAACATGCCATGTCATCCAGAGTAATCGTCATTTCACCAAACGTCATGTGAAATGAAGATGTCTCTAGATGCCACCTCTCAACAAATGCAGAAACCAAGTTTGCATCGATCTTCTTCAAACTGGATCTCTGTAGGGAAGCTAAACCGGACCTAGATATGAAAGCCTCAATCTCCGGTGGAAGCTGATGTGGAACCATTTGGGTCAACTTCAATCCATGTCCTGCCACCTTCAACTCCTTCTTTGCACCTCTCTCCTGAAATCAAATAAAATTAAACAAATTATACAATAGCTACTTATAATTTCAGTTTTTATTAAATACTAAATAATTATAATTTCAATTTTTTCAGCAGTAAAAAAATTATAATTTCCTTACCTCACCAAACCATATCCGTCTGGCCACATGATGCTCGTACGAAACCAAAACACTGGTATCGTACGGACCTCCAGGATATCCAACGGGATCTGCTGCAGCTGCAGATGTACCAACATCATCTACGTGTGTCCTACTAGACGTATCTCCCCATCCCATAGATCGAACCGGTATCCTCCCATATATGCCTCGTGAACGCACCACTGAAGAAAAAAAACAATAAAAAAATATTTAATACAAAAAAAAAATTCCGGAAGACTTTCATAAAGACTTCCGGTACACATGTTTGTGGAAAACCATACCGGAAGACTTTTTTAAAGTCATCCGGAAGACTTCCCAATCACGTATCATTCCTGAACCTCATGACCTTCCTGCTTGTTTGGTTTTCGACCATAGTCTTCCAACTTTTAAAAATTTCAAAAGTTGCATCCTCGGTTTTCTGGATGAATACCCATAACTTTATGGAATAATCATCAACTATGAATAAGAAATACTTTGCACCTGGGTATGAAGGATTCCTTGTTGGCCCCGTAAGATCAACATGAATGTGATCAAGAGATTAATGTGTTCTTTGTTTACCTTTTTTAAACTTCACCCTACAGAATTTACCAGATACACAAGATTCAGAAAACTCCAGTTTTTCTACCTTGTCACTACGCAACAAATTTTGTTTCGACAATTGGACCAAACCTTTTTCATTGACATGACCAAGTCTCTTGTGTCATAGCTCAGTCTTCGATACATGTTTTGTGGATGCCACATCTACTGAACCACTTACAACCTTAACCTCAACCTCAAGGGTATACAAGTGTCGCTCACGGGATTTTCATCCTAGTACAAACACGAAAGTGGCGCGAAAAATGTAGATTCACCAGCAAGACATTTTTATCCCGAATGGATGGGAAAGGTAATGCTGCACAAACCGAGGAGAAAAGGAAAGGACAAGGTCTTGCGAACTAAATATCTGAGTTCGGGAGTCGGTTACAACCTGGGAAGGTATTAGAACCCCAGACTGTCTGTCGTACCCGACGGGATCCACGCTTGTTAGTTTGTTTCAAAGGATGAGAAATAAGATGCTGCTGAACAAAAGAACTGCTAACTAGAATGAGAAGGGGAATTGAAAAAAGAGAACAAAAAGGAAAGATTAGGAAAATGTAGGGAAAATAAAGAGTGTGCTCGAACGGGCCCTACCCCGCGACCTACGTACCGCATCATGAAAATGAGGATCAGAGTCGACGTAGTTCGCCTAACTAAGGCGATAACTATTTGTTCGTGTTTTTTATGAGCTAGAACTTCTTATGTCTATGCTCAGGTGTTGCAGGCTCTCCTTGAACGAGTGCGTTTACCGTCTTGCAAATGAGACAAGTCGTTGTAAGTTCGCGTTGAGAGTGAGTGGGATGAGAAAATAACTCCCGCAGAAAAAGACGTTTATTGTTTGTTGTTGTCTTTTTAAATAAGTGTTTTTTGTTCATTGTTTGTGAAACATTCTCATACTAAGACTTGTTCATCGTGGTAGATGCCTTACACCTCGTCTCGAAACAGAACGTGTATAAGTAACCCACGGAAAAATCTCTTGTCGTATGAGAACATTCAACCTTTATTATGTATTTTATTGTTTTTCTTTATGAGATGAGAAAGAATGACTCAAGTTGAAAAAGGAAAAACTAAGGGGACTAAGACACAACCCTAAATTGTTTATTGCATGGGATGTCCTATGGTTAGTGTGGTTTCCATTCTATCCTAATGAAGAAAACGGAAAGGAAGAGAAGATAATTTGAACTCAACTTACTTCCTAAGGAAGGTAAGTTGTTTATAAAGAAAGGGAAAACATATACAAGCAAAGCACAAAGTGCTAAGGCAATTTATAATTGGAAGGCATAAATAAGATGAGGAAGAAGTTGTATGAACAAGGCTTACCTCAACTTCCCTACAAAACAATGGTTATCTTTACAAAGTAAATTGAAAACATAAAGCATGGCAAAGGCTCAAATAAAGCTCACACTAGCTAAATGAAAGCACTAAGGACTCCCTTAGGTTACGACCTAAGTCTAAAGAATCCTACATGATAACAAGCTTCTAAAGTAATTAGCTAAACCCTATTAAAGTATTCTAAAGTTACAAGATCAAATCATCACAATCTATGTCCTAATGAGGTACTAAACCCTAATGGAAAACAAGGTGAAGTTAAATGGAGAAGTGACATGATTATACAAAGTTAACTTGGATGAGGTCAAAGGTGAATGTTAAAACCAGAACCTAACACTAAATAAAAATGTCTCAAGATGTAAACCAAAGTGGGAAGAAAGAGATTCAAGTTAGAGAGATTCAAACATAAGATTGAAGGATGAAAGTATGAGAATTGAACATGTGATTTCAAAAGAAGAAAATGACTTAGAAAAAAAAGTCAAACATGATCAATGAAATTTGAACTTCCCATACAAAAACCAAGGGATTAATTAAAAGTTAAGATGGAGTTTTAAACTAAAAAATTATCCACAAAAGAACTATGATGAGTTGCATTAGGGTTAAGGAACAAGCAAACTCGACTTTGAGGTCTTAAGGTACCAAAGTAAGCTAAATGAAACACAAAGGCTTATGAGGTGAAGTGAAGAAATGAAAATGGATGTGGGACACTTATAATAAGTATAAGAATGATATAACATGACTATCATACTCACAAAGTTGATTTAGAAGTGTGAAGAAGAATGAGAATTAGGTCAAAAATGGCATACATGAACACAAGTGAATCTTAAGGAATAAGTAAACCAAAAATTCTAAGTGTGATGACCTATAATGTGATACAAGTAGTCTAAAGACATCAAATGAGACCTTAGTAAATCAAATTGATAATATCATATGAATGGCATAAATGCCTTATCAAAATGGAATGAGAAGGATGAGAAAATAAGGACCAAAAGGTGACTTATAATCCAAGGTACCTAACAAATACCAAATGACATGGAAAAATTATGAAAATAGACATTCAAGATCTTAAACTAGGGACTAACACATCTCTAAAATATCTAACAAAAATTTGCATTTTTACTCGATCAAATAAAGGCACAAAGTGGATTAGGGCTTTGAAAGGACAAGTTCAAAGAATGGACTCAAACAAGAACCAAACAGGACCTAAAAAATAAGGCAACAAATTTTTTAAGGACTTTGAGGTGTTCTCTGAATAAGACAAGGTGTTCAAGAATAAAGGAAATTCAAAAGAATTTAAAAGAAATATTGATTTCTGGACCAAAAATAAAATAAAATAAAAAATAAAAATGTGGAAAATTTTATAATATTGTGAAAGAGATGTGTGAATTATTTGAGAATTTTTGGTGGTGATTTGGTATTTTTATAAAATTGAAATTGAATTGAAAATAATATGGCAAATAAAAGAAATTGAGTATGGCAAAATGGTGCATTCAGAAACAAAAACAAGTTAAAAGTGTTTGGGCCTTTATACGCAGGGGTGTGGATATCACTTATGGCCCAGGTCCATGATACGCTAGGCTCACATGATTTATGGTGGACTTTGGTCAAAGTTTTGACTTAATCTGAATCACAAGATGAACCATACATATTAAACCAAAGTCAAAGTATGGGAAACAGGTGGATCAGATTGAATGCCACATGGTATAAGGGTGGAAGATGCGCACACAATTGTTCAGGATTCACAAAAATAGCACGTGATATGCATATAAATCATTAATGTGTTGGCTACATCATGAGCGTAGGATTGAGATGATCTAACGGTTGCGATTTAAACTGAAGATTAAATGATAGGGCACTGTTCAGATGACCGGGGAATACTTCCGGTCGTCTTCTCCGGTGGACACAACCCTAATCTTCATTAAAATTCAAGTTCTTGTTATCAAAATGATCAGGAGGTTATGTACATTAAGAATCCGTTCTCAAAATCCATTCATCACACACCTATAAATCAAATCGAAGCAATGAAGTTTTTGCCCTAAAACTGAAACAAATCACCTAATGTGCATATCAACTAGCCAATGAATCCCATGCCTCTAATAAGCTTCAAACAACACAAATCAATCAAAAAAATGGTGAAAACAAGCAAGTGAAGTTCAAGCTGAAACCTGTGATTGAAGCTTTTCAGATGTTGTAGAAAACCAGAGAGGAGGTTCCAATGCTTGTTATGCTTGCTCTTGATCCAAATAAAGGATGGAAACACTCGATCCTTAAAGAAAACAGATGAGAATTTGAATTTTGCAGAGAAATTTCACTTGTGAAATCAACCTTGATTGTGCTTGATCTTCATCAGATGGAGCTTGGTGATGAAGGATTGATGAAGATTGGGAGGTATTGATGAAGAACAATAAGGATAGAGAGCAAAATGCAAAGAGGATTCTCCAATGTATAGAGAAGAAATTTCAGAGAAATTGAAGAGGGAATCGAGCAAAGCAAAAGTGTGATGCAATTCTGTTAGAGAAACCTCTTATAGGTGAGGTTAACTGTAAACCACCTTGGTTAATAGTTAGAATCATGGTTATTGGTGTGCAATCCAAAAATCAGGTGCACTAAGCAATGACAACTGAGATCCTGAACTTGCTCGAGTTTGAACCAGCGTGGAGCCACTCATTGCTTATGGTGAGGTCAAATTGGTGTATGATGAAGATAAGGACCAATGCAACCTATGCTCAGTACATGGATCTTCTCAATTATGTGAATTCTCAAAGGCACATGGTAGCATGATGTGTATGGGCATGTATGTGATGACTTGCACCCCAAATGATGAGTCTTTATGATCATAACATGGTAGCTGAAGCTTGCAGGCCTGAATTGAATAAAACTAGTTCATGATTCAATGCCTTAGCTTACAAGAAATCAGGATGCAAACTATGATCTTACCTTATGCAAAACTTCAAGCTCAAGGCATCAATCAAAGTAATTCTTGTGATCAAATTGAAGACAAAGGAACATAGAACAAGTTTGATGTTTACTCTAAGATGGGATATGGCCTCTAAGTCACTCAAAAATATCATTGAATGTATTGCATCAAGACTGCATACATAGGCCTGAAAATGATAGGTCTGCCTTGGAAAACATGCATGTGAAACAATAAGTTTAAGATTACCACTTTGACCATTCATATTTCTCAAACCATTGATCAAACAAAAATTCTCTAAACATCAAAGTTGTAGAGGACATGCCAATGAACAACTTTGATGTTCAAAGAAAATCCATTTGAAGCCTCCATAATGGAGTAATTTGGATTGACATGTTGCACCCCACATGTTTGATAAAAGTCCTTGCTGGGCACGCGCGCAGGATGCAAGGCATGACTTGGTTTTTTCCCTAGTTTGCCCTAGTTTGCTCAAACTTTGATTGATCATAACTTCTTCAATTTTAATGCTATGAACATGTTCCACCTATGTAATTGAAGCTTAGGATGCCCTCTTTCAAACAGTCCAAGTGGAATTTTCATTTGACTTTTATTTTGGAAGTAGGCCTCTCTTGAACGTGGCTGCAAAATGGCCAAAACTTGCCATTTTAGGAAACCTTAATTTTCCAAAAATGGTAAGTCTTGATTTCCTTGATTTATAATGATCCCTCCATCATTTCTTGATCAAATTTGGTCCATAGACTCCTTGTAACCCCAATTTCATGAATTTGACCTCAAAAAATCAGGAGTTGACTTTTTTCTCAACCTGGTTGACTTTTCCCCAATTCCTTGATTTTCAAGTAACTAATCAATTGAAGACCCTCTGAAATGATTCAATGGATGAAATTACAACCCTAGACACTTAATATCATATGGAAAAAAATGAAATCAAGTTTGAACCAAAATTTCACTGGGAAGCTCATTTAATCAGAAACCCTAATTTCACCCCCTTTGTTAGGAGGTGTTGTACTGCTTGAATTGCTTGATCAATCCACTTCTTTCTACGACTTGGGGAGCCTAATGAGACCTTGTGGGATGTTGTGAACCCTTTTCACAATGTTAAGTATCCATGTGACCCTTTTATTGCCTTTGGATGATCATCAATTTCCTCAGTCATTGATCACAAGTCTTATGCCTCAGCTATGATTGTTATGATGCAATGCTTTGGGCCATGATATGGAATTGAGTATGAAATGTGATATTCTATATGACATGAAAATGAGAGGGAAAATTTTGGGGTATTACAACAAGCTTTGTTTCTTCATGCATCTCAATACTTCCTTTGACTATTTCACTAACCTTATTGCTCTCCTTTGAAAATATATAACTTATTTTCGAATTCACCAAGAGAAATCAAATTCCTCTTAAGATTAAGTACATACTTGACACCATTAAATAACCTTATTGAGTCACCATGGATCTTGAATCTTACAAATCCAATACCTATAATTTTGCAAGCTTTGTTGTTTCCCAGCAACATTGATCATCCATCTTTATCACATAATCCCTCAAACACGTCTTTGTTTGGATTCATGTGTCAAGTACACTCTGAATCCATAACTTACTCCTTGCTAGAGTTAGTGCTTGAAACCACCAGGACATTAAATGATTCATAATCATCTTGTACAATGGATACATTTCCATTATCCTTTCCACCATGATTATTCGATCGATCAGGGTGCATCTTTCTTGTGTGACCTTCCTTCTTACAGTGATAACACCTAATAGCAAGAGCTTTACAACTGTAAAAGTTTTGTAGAACTTTACCATTCTTCTTATCAAACCCACCGTCTTTCTTTGAGAAGTTTCCATTAACGAACAATCTTTCACTAACAGATGATGATTTGTGCTCCTTATGTTCTTTCAAATCCTTAGAGTATAAGGCTGATTAAATATCTTCAAAGGTCAACGAATCTCTTCCATACATGATAATTTATTTGAAATGAGCATGAGATAAAAGACATAATAACAACAACATTTGATCTTCATCATTAATCTTGATCTTGATATTCTCAAGATAGAATCAACTTGTTGAACATATATATCCAATTGTTCAGCCAAGGTTTTGTCTTCACTCATCTTGAATGAATACAAAGCTTGCTTCAAGTAGAAACGATTTACCAAAGATTTCGTCATGTACAAACCTTCAAGTTTCGTGCATACACCAGCTGCAGTTTTCTCCTTCGAAACCTGTCGGAGAACCTTATCGCCAAGACACAATACAATGGCGTTGCGGGCTTTCTCGGTCATCATTATCTTATCCTTTTCCATTATGGAAGCATCCATCTTCTATGATCCTTTCAACGCTTCTAACAAATCCTGCTGAACCAGTAAGGCTTACATTTTCAAGCGCCACAAACTGAAATCATTCACACCAGTGAATTTCTCATTCTCATACTTTGTTGACGACGTCTTCTTCTCCACACCCACGACACCAGTTTGTTGTGAATTGATGTCATCAAAAACATATCAAAATATGAAAAAGATTTAGTTTCTTGAACAAACACAAGAAACCCTAATAGGTTTTACGAGAGAGAAGAAGGAAGAAGAAGAATCAGAATTGCTTAAAATTGTTTTACTATTCAGAGTTACTTAATATGAGTTCAAAGATTACAAAGTGAATAACAACAATTAATTGTTTTCAACAAACTTAGAGAACTAATCTATTTATAGACTACTAAGCTAACTTAGACTACAAACTAATTTAACAATTGAGTTTATAAAAAAGATCAAATTCAACATGTTAACTAAAACCCTAAACTAATATATTTCAATATCATGCTTGAACAAATTTCAACTAGAAAATAAGTTAATAAAACTCTATATAATTATTAAAGTGTATTTAATTTAAAACATCCCTAAAGACACATCAATATTTTATATGCTCTATAGAAACACTCTTGTTTCATTTTCTTTTTATGAATACATTTCAGATGTCCTCTCTTAACATTACTATCCTTTCACACTCTTTAGACGCATGTCTCGTTATATAAAAATTACTATATATATATATATATATATATATATATATATATATATATATATATATATATATATATATATATATATATATATATATATATATATATATATATATATATATATATATATATATGTATATATATATATGTATATATATATGTATATATGTATATATATATGTATATATATATATATATATATATATATATATATATATATATATATATATATATGTATATATGTATCTATATATATATATATATATATATATATATATATATATATATATATATATATATATATATATATATATATGTATATGTATATATATGTATATATATATATGTATATATATGTATATATATATATATATATATATATATATATATATATATATATATATATATATATATATATATATATATATATATATATATATATATATATATATATATATATATATATATATATATATATTTTTTTTTTTTTTTTTTGTGTGTGTGTTTTTTTTTTTTTTGATTTCTCACTCACCTAGACAATTTATGGAGTGTTCTTAGCACATAAGATTCCTCTAAGGTGGTGGTTAACTCTCAATCTAAGAATATTTTTTTGAAAAAATGAAATAAACTTTAACTTTAGTCCCTAAAAGTGATATTTGTTTTAAATGTCATTTTCTATATGATATGGTTAAGGTGAAACGTGATATTGTACATAAATTAAGTCTATTTATATTTGCACATTAGTATGTTATAACGATGTGAAAGAAACGTCGTTGCATTTATTTCAAAAGGGTCAATTATCAAATCATGACATATTGACAGACATTATTAGTGTTCTAGAGACCACACAATAAGAGATATATGAGTTTACAAATATCTGGTTTTAGTTACTAGACTCCAAAATAAAGTTTGTTATAACCAAACATGTGAGAGTGTGGCAAACAAAGATAAACATGATTTGTTCTCCACTAAGTTGAGATATTGAAACAAAGCATATTAGGTATAAGCTTATACACATGGTTTCTTGGTCAAATAACTCGAGACAAAGCATTAGGTATAAGTGAATGGGTTTATTTAAGATGAATATTGTTGTAGAAACATCAGAATCCTAACTTTGTTGTGTAAACAAAATGGATTGTAAAAGTGTATGATTCATGTTTCTATAATTGAATGTGTAAGTGTAGAATTGATGTTGCCTCTATGATCAAATCTAACTAAAAGTTATAATGTGTAGCTTTCTTAATACTTTATGCATATCTATTTAAACACAAATTATTTTATATTTAATATTATAAAACTAATTTATTCAATATCAATGCAAAACAAAACATCTGTTAAGCAAAATGGATTCTAAATAAGTAAAATTGATTTGAACATATTTAATTGTTCTAAAGAATTGATTTTAAGTTAAAGATAATATTTTAGATTTTGAGTCCAACTCCAAACATGTATTTTATATTGAAATTAATTAGTCAATTTACTTTTATGTAAAACTTGTTCAAATATAAATCATTTTGTATTTAACTTACTTTTTATTTACCTTTGAATATTATTTACATAGGAATGAATGGCAAGGAGACAATAAGTTGTTGTAACTAGGTATTTTTGTTTGACAAAATCAATTTTCTTAAAAACAACATTTATATATTAATGAGACATAATATTATTATGCATGAATCTTATAATATCTTTTTAAAAGATTATATGTTTTTGGTGCTAGAAAATCAAAAGTATGAAACACAAATGATATAAAAGAATGTTGATTATCCATACACACTTTCTTATGATTGGTCTTTTTGCTTAAATCAGATTTGAGGGATACATGTTACACCGTAAAACCTTTAGTCCTTAATCTCACAAGTGAAAAAAATCCTAGTTAAGTTAATACATGCATGTTTTCCTCCAACCTATTCATACACCACAACATTGTTGGCCTAAATTTCGATATTTCCACTCATGGGTCAGTCAAGAAGTTCAACGACCTCTCTCTCTCTCTCTCTCTCTCTCTCTCTCTCTCTCTCTCTCTCTCTCTCTCTCTCCAGATACGTTTGCCCACCTGAATATAAAAAAATATCTCTAACAAAGTCATGTTGATATTTGAAGCATGGGAGCTCCTTGCAATAAACTGTTTCCCAAAAGGTATTCATGCATGCCTTATGGAAAAGACAGAAAATATCATTAATAGGAAATAATGGAATCAATAGGCAATAACTAAGGATAATGTGGTATTCTACTGGTGTCAAATGTTGGTCTAGACCATTAATATCCCAAAAATGTGTTGCTTGAAACACCCACAAAACTATATTTTATCTTGTGGTCATGTCAAACTTAACGTTCATGTCTTTAATATTTTTACCAAAAGGACACTCATCAAAATATGTTGGGATTTACGAGGGATAATGTCCTTGCTAATAAAATTATTAAGGTCAAAATTCAGAATAATACGACTCAGACCATCCAAAGCTTTGTCAAAATCATAGTATATGCTTCATAACATGTTGTATCGTAATATATGTTATGGACCGGTCCTACACTCAAAAGGTCCCAGAGGAACAATTCAAACCATCCAATAAATACTCACCTTGGAGCCAAAACATGTACAATTTTCCCATTCAAAATTTCACTCCATTTTCTACCACTCACAAACTGACTTGGGCGTTAGAGTGCTAACATTAGAGGTCCACCCACATCATCATACTAGAGCAAGGTGTGATGCCTCATTTTGGACATGCACTGATAATTATGTTTCTAAAACAAAACAGTGGTGTCGTATGTGGGAATCTACATTTGATACATACAAAATTCCACGATAAAATCTTTCCATTCTAGATCTCCACTAATTTGACAGTGATGATCAAATGGACACAATTCTGAAGGTTCCTTAATTGAGCCTTACTTTGGTTCTCTTCATCCATATCGTTGGAGAAGATCCATCCATTCAAGCTAGATCTCCCTCGCCAACTTCAAATAGGTGTGCATCTTCGTGCAAAGAAAGAGAAGATGGTAGATTGATCCTAGGGTTTTTTGATAAGGATAAGGTAGATGGAATTTCTAATGTTGCCACTACTAAAATACACCTTTGATAACATAATACTACTACAATTATGCTTTCCACCTTTGTAATATTGCAAACTTGATGCGTCTGATATATTTTTTATTTTTTGAAAGTTATTTAATCATTGTTGAGATAAACAAATGTGGTGATAAAGTAAGTGTTACAAGCTTCAAATCCTAACAACTACATTTTTTCCATTTTTCCTATTACAAAAAGTGTGTCACTTAAGTTCATAAATAAATAAATAATTGAAAATTATTTAACCATGATTTTACTATTCAACCGTTGTAATAAGATCTACATATCACTGCGGTTGCATCACAATTTTTCTTCTCAACTGTGACGAAAAGTGATTTTTTTAGTATATAAGCAAGAAAAACCTTTTCTCTTCCCAAAAGAGAGAAATGACTATACTGATGATTGAAATTTTTCTTTATATCTCAAGACGGACACATGTCATTCAAGAATATCAACCATTAGAAATAATCATTGCAAGCATTAAACAATCATATGTTTCATCTTCAACCTCTTCTATAAATGCACATTTTCATACAATGAATTTCCACATCTTCAAACTATTCTTCTTAACTTCCTATAGTAGCACGAGTTATCCATTTGAGAAGTCTAAGATAATTATCTCAATAGAAGTCATTGTTGAGAACAAAACCATCACCATTAGCAGTCAACTGAGGAGGTTGGGTCATTTGGGCCGACTGCTGTCAAAGATGTACTAAGGGTGAGGAAAGCCAAGAAGAAGAAGAAGATGATGATGATGTTGAAAGAAGAAGAAGAGAAATGTGTCAAGGAATATTTTTTACTATGACTCATATGAGGGTAGTGAGGAGTGCAGAGTAGATTGGGAAGATTCATGTAGTGCTAGAGCATATTGTTTTGATATGGAAAAAATTATATAATGAAGAAATTATGTTTTATATACTCTTTCCATGTGGGCCTCTTTGTAGAACTTCTTTATTATTGTTTTATGTACTCTTTCCTTTTGATCAATGAGAAAATGAAAAAAAAATAGTACACAACCAATAAAAATAATAACAACAACAGTAATGAAGAATAACAATAACAGCATTGGAAAACTCTCTCACCATTATTCTCCAGTATGTTATTATTGTTGTTGTTCTTGTTGTTGCGTTGGTTCATTAATGTTGTTCATTTTTCCTATAACAAAAAACGTGTGTCATTTAAGTTCATAAATAAATAAAATTGAAAATGATTTAACCACGGTTTTACTATTCAACCGTTGTAATAAGACCTACATTTCACTGTGGTTGCATCATAATTTTTCTAGTCAACCGTGATGATGAAAAGTGATATTTTTAGTATATAAGCGAAAGTATTTGTCATTCGTGAATAAAAATTGTTTCTCTATAAAGAAAACCCTAACATATTTCACTATTCTCTCTCATAACATAACCCTAACATCCATGTCACTCTTTAAAACATACTTCAACCTTCATACCCGTCTTTACCAATCTCTGCCTTGAGGTTCGTTCATTAAACTTATGCTTCGATTTCGTTTACGTTTCTTCTTAAAAATGGATTCTCATTTCTTTCATTCGGTGAATGTTCTCATTTTTTCAGATTCGTCTTCATCACCTTAACAAAGTGCATACTTTGGCTATGGTACATATTGTTTGTGTTGCTATGAAAAAAATACAAGAAGTATGAAGCTATTGTGTAAATTTCTTTCACATTGTACTTCTTTTTCATAACATCATAAACTAGATGAACTTCACAATTTGTTCCAGTTCCACTATTAGTTAAAAAAAGGTGTGTTCTTGAAACATTTTATTATATCTTGTGCTGTTGTATGTTGTTGTTGATTAATGTTCTCAGAACATCATAATTTTTTGTTGTTGTTGTTTATTATATCTTGCGTCCATGATCCTTAATGTTTTGTTCTTTAAATTTTTATGCAGGTTGCACAATAGATGAAGTTGAGTTTATTATATGTTATGCATATTGTTTGTTTCACTAACCCTTCATAGAAAATAAATTTCATTTAAATTGACATAGAAACTTATAATCTGAAAATTAAGTTGGATTTGAAAATCAACTTATATTAATCAATATTTTCCGAATTGCATGTGGCTCGTCATTCATCTCACGTTGTTTAAGATATAGAATATGATTCAATGACTTGATTCCTTCATTACATCGATATCTTCTCTTATAGTTTAATTTGAATAATAACAAATTATTGACAAATAAATTGATGTTATTCAAATTAAACTAGAATAGAAGGAATCAATTCCATGAAGGACTTAGACCATTGAACCACATTTTATATGTTATAGAGTGAAAAATAAATTATGAGACGCATGAAATTTGGAAAACAGTGGTTTGTTTAAGTTGGTTTTCAAGAATAGTTTAATTTTCAGATTATATATCTTCATCAATTTGAATGGTTGTATTTCTTTAGTGATGTGTATGGAAAAACAAACAATCTACATATTATATAATAAACTCTGGGTACTTTCAACAATAGTTATATATTTTATCTGTGATGAAATGTTATTTACGTTCCAAATAAATTGTTGCATGTAGGTTTCGAACCGAACGATTGATATAAGTAACTGTCGTGATAGGTAGCGTGCGTCCTACCTTATTATCATGGTGTCGCGACTTTGGTGGAAAGCATCAGACATACAATCACCCCTTACCTCACAATGGTTGGTCAAGCATTGTGGTTTATCTTTTCCAACCGTTGTGGTATGGCTTTTCCGTTGTAGTGTGTTCTTCCTTTAATCATTATTGTTGTCATTGTTAATCATTATGTCTTTAGAATTCTGGTGGATGATGAAAGCTCTTGTAATTTAATCTACCTCAAAATTCTCACTAGGCTTGGCAAGTTCTGAAACCTTGTGAAGACCAAAATGTTTATTTAATATAATGAAAAATAAAAATTTAATGTTTATTTAATATAATGAAAAAATAAAATTAGTATTTAAATTAATTTACTAAATAAACATTTAAAATAGCTCTTCCATTAAAGAATATTTAAAATTAATTGTTAAAAACAAAAATGATATTAATTTCTTATAATAAATATAAAATAATAAATACAAAAAATTATTTTTAAAATATCAAAAGTTAGTTATTAAATTAGAAATGGAACTCAAATAAAAGATGATTGTGCAAGGTTACACAAATTTTAATTATTCGTGTTGTCTACGAACCAATAAAATGATTGTCGCAGTTGTCTAAATTATTGTGTGAATTTTCAAAAATCTAAAGAAAAATAAGGTTTAATTGTAATTTTGGTTCCTCTAGTTTTATTTTTATTTTAGTTTTGATCTCCTTATTTTAAAATTCGGATTTTTTGTCGCTCTATTTTTTTAATTTTTTTTTCGGTCCCTCTATTTTAAAATCTGGAATTTTGGTTCCTCTATTTTCATTTTTTTTATAGTGTTGGTCCCTTGCATTAAGTTTTATTTTGGATTTTAATCTCCTTTCCAATTTGGAACTAATTTAATAGGGGGATCAAAAGTAAAAAAATGAAAATAAGGGGACCAGAACTAAAAAAAAAATTAAAATAGAAGGACAAAAATTTTGGATTTTGAAATAGGGGGACCAAAACTAAAAAAATTGAAAATAAAGGGACAAAAATTCCTAATTTTAAAACAGGGGGATAAAAACTAAAAAATTGAAAATAAGAGGACCAAAATTACAATTAAGCCAAAAAACAAATTTTTGGACGGTTGATTTGCAATGGTCGCAATTTAAGTATTGTAAAGTGACTATTTTCTTATAGTATCAAATTTTAACCACATTTTTCTGATAAATAGAGAACTTCTTTATCATTTCAAAATACTCAAAAAAATGACTTTTGTTCTTACTTTCTTACTCTCTCTCTCTCAATCTCTCTCTCACACATCTTTTTTAATAAATATCTCATTTTCTCACATATATTTTGAATTAATGATGTAAGAGTGTTTTTATACTTAGTGAGGATCATTGTTCTAGGTGAGGATATATTTGTAGTTTACCCAAGAGTGTATTATCTCTAAAGTAAAGTATCTTTTATAAGAAGTTGTTTAGTTTCAAGCTAAATTAGTAAAAGCTCTTGTTTGGTTTAGGGATTGTCTAAGTAAGACTCTGTTTAATTTGTGAGTTTTTCCTGCAACAAAATCTCTTTTTTGTTTCGTGAAGATCAGCTAGTAAAATCTCCACAAATGCTCTTGAGCTCAACCCAATATAAAAGCTTTATGGTTCAAGATTAACCCATGTAAAATCTCATCTTGATTCCTGAGATTAACGTGGTGTAAAAACTTTGCTGGTTCATGATTAGTCCATGTAAAATCTTATATCAGGTTGAGATTCGTCAGTAAAAAAATCACATCTTTGTTTGAGATCAGTCTGTGTAAAATCTCAACTCGTTTTAGAAGTTAGCCCGTGTAAAATTCTAGTTTGGTTTAGAGGTTAGCCTATTAAGCTTGAGAATAGTCACTCAAAACTCTGTTTGTTTTTTATTTGAATTTAGTGATTGAAAAACTTCAAATTTTGGTAAAAAGAGATTTATGCACTACTACAAAAAAACATATTTAACCTCAGAGGCGAAGTTGATTTAACTTCGGCTACAATGGCAAGGTAACGGATGATGTCATAAAAAGTTGCCACTTTACCCTTTGATTTTAGAATAATCGAGTGGATAGTTGAAATGATCATTGGTTCAATCCCCAATAATATATTTTTATTTTCAAAACTATCTCCACATATCTCTCAGTTTATGGCTAAAACCAAGGGGAAAAATATACTTTAAAAAAAAATACTTATTACATTGTTTACACGGAATATTAATAAATTTATTTACTTACAAACTATATTGTTTACACAAAATATTACATTATTTAACATAATAATAAAGTAAAACTATATATAACAAATTGTGAATCTGATTCATCGCCATCGCTGCCAGTGAAGAAGAAATGCTGGATATCTTTGGGAAGAACAGATGTTGGAGATCCTTGTTTCATAGATCTTAAGGAAAATCAAATGCTGGATGCAGAACATTCTCTATGAATTTTTCATTCATTTGTTTATGATATATTAAACACACACAAAAGTTAGATAAATAAAATAAATATTCAATTATGTGATTATTTAAGAACACAAATCTTGAACCTAAATAATTTTCTGCTCTTACAATTCATCCTAGAGAAATTTTCCCCAATAAAATAATTTTTTTTTGAAGTTTCAAAGTTTTCATGTCAAATGTTTCATTATCAATTTTTAATATTCAGAATGCTTTTATAACGAGGGTTTTAGATTTTACGTGAATTACTAATGGCGGTGTCTTGAGCATTAATACTCATTAAATTGACGACAAAGATTTGTTTAAGGATGGTGAAGAAACTCAATAAACACACTTATATTTTTCCTCGGTTATTACTCAAAACCGAGGTAAAATGTGTTTCGTTTTAAATAAAAAACATAATAAATATGTTTCATCCCATGTGCCACATACCTCTCGGCTTCGGTAAAAAATCGAGAGGAATTTAAAAAAAATTATATTGTTTACACATAATATTAAAATAAATTGTTTAAACAAACTAAGATTTTGACAATGGATTCTTGGAGAACAACAAATCTTTTCAAATTTTTGATAAGTTATCTGTTCCTACCAAGATAAATTTTTGTTTCTGCACTTGCAATCCATCGTAGAGAGATTTCATTATATTGAGCAAATATTTTCATGGCAAATGCTTTCACATGAAAGAGAACAATATAATTGTGCCTGCAATTTACACAATATTTAGGAATAAATTTCTCAACGTTGTCAACCGAGGAAAGCAATAAATTAAAGAATGTTTTCTTTGATTGACAACATAGGAAAATTATTCCAAGAATAGAATAACATCATTATGTTGTGAAGGATTGCAAGAGCAGAAAAAAATATTTTGTTCAAAATAGAAGAACATTGAAGATTTTTTAAAAATATTACGAAACTAACCAACTTTTTCAACTTTAATCCCTAAATACCGTACCTTTCAAATTAATTCTCAATCTACCCCACTTTTCAAAAAAAATGAATTAAAGAGGAGTCTCCAATTGAAGTGGCACTTCCTTTTTTTATTTCAATTACTTGTGGATTTTCCTGCAGATTTTAGATTATCAACATATTTACTTGCGGATTTACTTACGGATATAGATAAATCCCCAAGTAATGTCAAATATGTAGAAAAATCCGCAAGTAACTGGATTTACCTGCGAATTCAATTATTTTTTGAAAAGTAGGGTAGGTTGGGAATTAATTTGAAGGGTAAGGTAGTTAGGGATTAAAGTTAAAAAATTGGTTAGTTTGGTAAAACTTTCATATTTTTCTGTCTTGCAATCCATCTCAACATATAAGTTAGGTTTATGGTAAAATTTGATTAACGGGTGTTTTTATAGCAAATATGATAGTATAATCCCTTGTTTATTAAATATAATCAAATGAATAATTTATTAATTTAATAACAAAAAATAAATTAAAAAGAAAGCCAGAACTTTTAAAGAAATAAAAATAAAAGTTATTGTTGTTGAAATGAAATCAACTTTAGAATGAGAGTGACAAATCACTACTTGAATAAGCTTTTGAATGGAAGAGGAATGAAAAGATGTATTAAATGGAAGAAACGAGGAGGAAAGGAAATGAGAATAAGCTTTTGAATGGAAGAGGAATGAAAAGATGTATTAAATGGAAGAAACGAGGAGGAAAGGAAATGAGTAACATTACAAATGAAATAATGCTTGGGAAACAATATAATTTAGATGTATAAGAGAAATCAGTCTGAGGGGTTTAACCCTCGCACTGTTCCTTTATTGAAAAATTATAAATACTCTCAAATCATACACCAGATTGGATGTATAACAATATAATTATGTAAGGGGTTATCCCTTTAAAAACGTAATGTTCCAAAATTTGTTATGGGTAATAATCCTTTAGACTCTTGACAACATGTTTTTTCTCTTTTCTAATGTATCAAAATTCCTCTCAATTATATATATAAAAAACTTTTCACTGTAGAAAATGTGTAGTGAGAGAAGCTCTTCCCTCTCTCTAAACTTAGGGTTTCCCTCTTTTGGTGGGTGTCTCATCCCCTATTGTAAGGGTTCCTCCTCCATTATCGAAGCTATTCACCACCATTATGGTGGTCATCTCCTCTTCAATAGAGGTTTCTTCTCCACTATAAGTTTCCCCTCCTCTCTTTTCATTCCTTTGAAACCCTCATCCATGTTAGATACACGCATGTTTCTTCCTCCAACCTCCATCAAGCCCCTCCTCCTCTCTGCCATCAACCAACAAACGCTTGTAACCCCAAGATATTTGATGAAATGCCTCAAAGAAGTTTGGATGAAGAAGTTGTGTTTTTGAGTAAGAATCTAGCTAGGGATGTGGCAAATCAAACTCCTCCTTCTGGTCAACAATTGTTTCATCCACAAGTTATGAGTTTATTCAATATTGTGAACCTGAATAATTGAATTGAACGTGATAACACTAGCGATAAAGCTAAAGATATGGTTCGTAATTGGATAGATTTAAAGATTGGGGTTCAAAAACTCATTTGTCTCTTGCGGAAGAACTTTGTTTGGTTGATTGGATAAAGGATTCAAATTGTTAACTTCATGTTGGCTTCTAATCTCTCAAAGCCTTTTGATCTTCATAGTTTGTTTGACTTAATTATTAGTGTTGTTAACTTGTGCAAGGGAAATGTCCTGCTACATTTTCTTTCTCTATATTTGTACTCTCTCCTTTTCATTTAATGAATGAGTTTGTTTATTAAAAAAAAATCCTCTCTATTAAATGCTACGAGGGAAAATTTTGAAAATTTAAATTATAAAATTAATATTTATGATAAATAATTCATCACATCTCTGAATCCAAATGAATCGATGTTTTTCTGACTTCTACCATGTACATTGAGAATTATAGAATTATAGTTGTGTCTCTTAACAATAGTTTAAAATTTAACATTTATCATTTCTATTAAAATTTTATTTTATATTAATAAAAAATAGGAAATAAATATAATATTTTATTAAAAATAGTGAGGCTTATTGTTAGACTAGATTTTATTATATATCTTATTGAATTGATAAATATCTAGTAAGTTTTTCTAGTTTTATTTTAAAAAATTAAAATACTACATTTGAATGATTAAGTATAAAGAAAATGAAATGATGAATAAAGAGAATCTTGAAAGAAATGATAGATAAAGACAACACACGTCAATATAGAAAATTGATATATGAAATCCAGCCACACATACCTTGGCAAAGAGGGACCCACGCCCTGCATGATTGAGTCGTGGTCATCTATGTCATTCAAATCTTTTTATGTTTCTTTATGCAGATGGACACTAATAATAGATTCTACTTTTTGAAGTCATTTTCAATTAATAATTTAAAAAATTAAAATGAATTTTTGAAGTCTTCTTTCAGTTCACATCACCTTTGCGGACTGATTTGTAGATGTCTTCTGTGAGTATTAGGCTGTTTTCGGTCCGATCCGGATCGGATATTCAAGGTCCTGAGAGTTTGATCGATATCTTTATTGGATAAATGGGTATCGGATCCAAATAATATTATGTAAATTTTATGAATCAAAATTGGTCTGACGCTTTCGGATAAACCGAAATCGGACGGATAACAGATTATTGGAAATGGGTATCCGAGACCGGACCGATATATTTATTTCGGGTACCCGGCCCACCCAATATTAAGGCAAAAAAATGAATTAAATTATTTATTTTTAAAAATTCTAAATAAATTGTAATTATCCTTTAACTTCAAATTCAAATTTACAAAACTACAGATTCAAAATCATACAAGTTATAAGTTATGAAGTTTAAAACATAATTTTTGTTCAAAAACATAAAATTTGTTTAAACATAAGTAACTTATGTTTTCAAAATACAACAAAATAACATTATATTTGTCAATGATGCCTCAGAACAATTTCATTATTGTCATTGCAATTATAACATTACAAAACAACATTACAAATTTGTTGTTGTCGTAGAAGCGACACCCGGATCCTGATCAAAATGATATGTTAAAGATTCATCTTGAGTGATAGATATATTTTGAGTAGTGTTGTGAGTTGTAAGTGGAATTGAAAGTTCCATATCAATCATCTCACCAATCTCTATATTTCCTCCATCCATTGTCTCCTCTTCCCCATCAGGCAACATGTTAATATCAATAAGATCATGGATCCATGATTGGTTTAATGAGGAATCTTGAAAAGACATGACATAAATTTGAATATCAATCAAATAATAATTTAATAAGAAATATGAACAAAACCGAGTAACATAATACAACCTCAGCAACACAATTTATTATTACGACAAAATACAACCTCAACAACAAAATTTTCACAATACGACCTCAATTCAAAACCCTTGGTTGAACCCTAATGAAGAACTAAAATTCAACAACATAATCAAATTTTTTTGATCAAAACTGAACCAAAGTAAACCAAAAATCAAATACTCCAACATTTTATGTCAAAATTTCGTTCAAAATCGAACCATGGTCAAGAACGATTCCAAAATCAAAACATCTTAGGTCAAACTTTAGGTCAAAATTGATATCAGGTAGAGAACTACTGGATAACTCAAACATGCAAGGAATGTAAACAATATCATAACAGAAATAAAAAAGACTCGAGTTTGGATACATTACATGAACAAGATTATTGTAGCCTTTAACAATTCACTTATCCTCTAACGCAAACGATTATAACAGATAATGAAAGTAAACATGGTGACTTGGCTTGATCGGAGATGAAGCCCTATGAGAGAGAAAGAGAGACGAAATAGAAGAGGATAAGAGATAGTAGTGAGAGACGAGAGATTTACTGAAAAAAGAGAGAGGAAAAAAAGGAAATGTAATATTTTTTGAATTTATAACATAGCCTACTAGTTACTTATTAGATATTTGGTATGGTTCTTCATACTGGATATAGATACAAAATTTATCCATTATCATATCAATAGACAAATCGGCCGGTCCAATGGTCCGGCTCCACCAGACCGATTCTCAAGTGGATTGTCGGATCTTTAGGTCCAAATACAGTCCTAGTGACTATAGGAACTAAAAGCATTCAGGTTCACGTGTTGTTATTGTTGGAATTAAATCAATAATTATTAATCATATATACATGTTCTACGTATTATATTATATAATTTAGTGCAGAATAGAATAGATAATACAAACATGTATATAATTACAAGATCTACGACATGTTAGTATATGAGAGAGGAGATTGCAAGAATACTTGGATCTATTGAAAAATGTATTGTTGACGGTAATCCTGAAAGTTAGAAAGTGTAGAGACAAGTGACCGACAATTGTTGGCTTGTGGATCTTCCTCAACCGGTACTCCTA
Source organism: Lathyrus aphaca (assembly GCA_963966055.1). NCBI lineage: Eukaryota > Viridiplantae > Streptophyta > Magnoliopsida > Fabales > Fabaceae > Lathyrus > Lathyrus aphaca. The sequence goes on from OZ014524.1 coordinate 233,149,024, forward strand.
ATGCCTTGAACACTCTTAAGATGGGGAGAAGAGATAAACTTCTTGTGTACGTTATATTGGGCACCATAGCCTATATATAGTGTGATGGCCAATTAAAGTTCCCATTATTCCCAAATGGGCCATCCTGACGTCCACTCATATTTGAGACCATATCCAATTAATTAATTACTAAATATAAATCTAATTAGCCTTTTAAATTTATTTGACCACTTAATCAATTAAGACTCTTAATGTGATAAATAACGAATATAATTAAATTATATATGCCCACATAATAATTATTGGAATATAATAATTAAATAATATTTAAATTATAAAATATTCCAACAATCTCCCACTTGGGCAATATATTTTTAATAATTATATCACAATTCTTTAGGCGCGCATCTGAATACTATTTATCTTTAGATTTCAACTTTACAATTTGGTCCACCTTATACATCAATAATGGGACCACCACAGCTGTTGTAACTGACGTATAATGTGACAAAACCCCGACGAACACTACATTAATGTATTTGATGACATAGATCGATATGGATGAGCGACATGGAAATTCTATGTAATGTGATATATAAATCATGTCTATTTCCAACTGATGCAACTGAATTCTTTATTGAGATTAAACTGAAGTTTGCAAATTCAATATTTGAACAAACGATACAGAAACTGTTATATCAATAATAACCTCATAGACTTTATTTCTGCAGATATTCTTAACATAAACTCTATATCGATATCAAAAATAATATTATAAAACATAAAGAAGTAGTGATTTCCACTAATCAAGGACATTCTAAGTGATAAAGATCATATGAAATGCCTCATATGTCAAGTCTTTGAATAATGAGTCAACTAACATAAACTTTCTATCTATATGTTATATCCTTCAACAACAACTTATAATTCAATGAACTTTATAAAACAATTGTTGAAACATTATCCGACAAACTTATGTCACAATATCGCCAGAGTTTTCTTTCAAAACCTTCTAATATATGCAACCAAGTGACATAAATACTTGTAATTATTTCTTGAATTAGAATGCCCATTATATATAGACATCCAAAAGAATCAGAGTCGAACATCTTGATGATCTCTAAATCATTCAATCTCTAATATGTGAGCACAAGTTTCTTTGTTCTCTATAACAATCATTATGGTTATCTCATTTAACAATTCAAAATTTGAATTTTCATATCTACCAAATGATCTCATTATATATACATTTATTCCGGATGTAGATACATAAGATTCCTAAAAACCAAAAAAGTATAGAAAAAAACTTTATTTTCTAAATTTCCAGATTCTTTTATTTTGGACAATGATTGATACTTAATAGTCTCCCTTGATAATTGAGACATACCCTAGTTTATTGTCTTTCATGTCAGTTTTATTTTCAACTTTATTGATATATACATAAATATTTTGTGATAACTGGATGATACCTTGAGAATAATATCTAAGTATCTAAATATCTTACACAAAGGAAATATACCCAAGATCTTTCATCGCTAAACTTTTCTTAGAGATTTCTTGGTTTCACACTCCAATCATATATCATTGCTGACTAAATAAAATCGACACATTAAACTAGGAAGATAAACGTACTCTCACACTGAACTTGTAAAACCCAATAATTTTTCATAATAGACATCTCAAAATCAAATGAGACAATTACGTTATGAAATATTGTGGTATCACTAATGAGACAATTTCATTAACTCACAAATTGATTTATTTGTTTGCAAACTATAAACTTTGTATCTATTGACACAAAATTTTCTCTCGTTGTACCATATTGTATATCTTAATGTCGTCATTAAGAAACACTACCTTGATATTCGTCTTATGAATCTCCAAAATTATAACAAGTAACAAGTGGAATAACTATCATAATAGAATCTATCAATCATACCGAATATAATTTCTCTTTTCAGTTAATTCTTTATGACACTTGATGCTCTAGTTCTTGAGGATGTTGAGTTTGATCTTCAAGAGTTAATTTTCTTAATTTAATTGAGAGAAAAAACAATAATATCCTTATGAGAGTCCAAATTTGCTATATAAATAGCAACTATATGAATTGAGTTAGAACTAATTCTTTCCACTCAGTTTTGTTCTTTGACACTATCTCTCCCCCAAACTTAAAATTCTCAAGAAACATTACAATATTTGTCTCAAAATATTCTGTAACTTGGGACTAAGGTTTATATTTCTCAATTTTTTCAACAATTCTAGATTATCACAAGTCATGACTGAATTAACTATAATAATATTTGAATTTAAAAGACAAATTGAATAATTATTAAAAAAAGGAAGTTATTATATTAAAATTAAATTTTATTCATTCACCAAATTGTCTTTTAAATACAAATTTTTTAAGCTTATAATGACAATCTAAAATAGTTAAATAATAATAATAATAATAATAATAATAATAATAATAATAATAATAATAATAATAATAAAACATCAATCTTCACCAAATTTGTCTCTTTCAAATTGATGTATCTTTCACTATCATTGAACATTTGTCAGTTCAGATCATATTTTCTTATTATTCTTTATTTGCCTTTATCCTTTGAGGTATTTACCGAATGATCACTATTTTATTTTCTCTTACTTCAATCTTTTCTTTATTGCACACTTTATGAAATTATTATATTAAAGAATAATTTCTAACTTTAATAGTTATAAACTTAATTGTGCAAAGAGAATACCATATGCTAAATTTTCGACAAAATCACATAATTGACGAAACTATAGCGCTTTAGCAAGATTAAATAATTTTATAATGTGCTTATGATATTTTCTTTGCTTAATAATCTTAATGAAAATTCACCACTTCAATGATAATTTGTCTTTCTCTTTATTGCTTTAGAAGCACTAGAATTTAATCAAATATAATATGAAAAATTTATGTCATCTTAAATAACACCTCTAATGCTCTGAATTACAAACTTTAAGATCGTAGACCTGTGAAATTTTGAGAGTACTCACTTTTTAAACTTGAATCTCACTTTAAATATATTAATTCTGAGAGAATTCTCAATCTTTGATCGCAAGAGTTAACTGTAAACGGTAATCTCATGCAATGATCAAAGATTAGTAATAAGTCTGGTATGGTAATGAATGTCTTTGACAACAATCATTACCCACATGAATAAAATTAATAATTACTACATATTTATCATCACATGTATACAACTGTTCGGCCAAAATGTGTATTCCTTTTGGCTGACAGAATAGTTCGCATGAACAATTACATACTACATCTTTTGTAATTTCGATTGAATCAAATTTATACAACAAATATTACTTTTGCAACATGTTGTTTCAATCAACTCAACCAAAATTGCTAGACATTTTAATAAATTCAATGGAAAGAGTCTTAAATTTACAAGGTACTACCCACAAATGTAGGTCGTATTCATTTAAGATGTCGTTTAATAATAATAATAATATTTCTTTAAAGTCCTTAGTGTGAGAATAAATTCCCAATAAAACATAATTTTTATGAATTTATACAAATTGCATAATTAAAAAAAATTGTATAAAAACTTAATAACAATAAACTCAAATAACATAATCATGCTAAATGCATAACTTCAAATCAGATAAACATTAAATATTTATATATCCCAAATAAATGTCAAACAAATTCACATATAAAATCCAAACTATCCAAAGTTTAAAGAATCAAATATCTAGTTTTACCTTATAATTTTGAGAGGCATTCAAAATAGTAAAAAAAATCCATAATTAATATATAATTACTAAATATATATTAAACAAATTAATATTTGTCTTATCTCTCAAAAATCTGGATATATGTGCAGCTTTTGTGTGAATCAAATTAAAAGATAAAACAATAATTAAACAATCAAATAAAGAAGATTTGATAATAAAACTTTTTTTAATTCAAAACCAAGAATCAAATCACCAAAGTAAGATTTAAATTCAATATTTATCTTTCTTAAATACTTGACATAAATATATATTTCTAAATATATACTCTCTAACCACAAATAAAGTGTTGAAAATCAAAATCTTTAATGAAAATATATTTTTATGATTCTCAACTATCGATCATAACCATATATGTGATTCCAAATATATTTAGCATAATATATATTAAATAACATATCTCTCAAAGAAAATCAAAATTTTCACAAATACTTTTCTTCAAAAAAATATTTAAATTATAATTTTTAAACAAATCTTTATCATATAGTTTATATGTCAAATTTAAAACTTTTCATTATCACATATATATAATCCTAGGAATTATAACTTAAAATAGATTCTTACAATGATATTATGATTTTCAAATCACAATTATAATTCCAAATATGATCACCAAAATGAATAAATTTCAAGGATTCATATAAAATATGAAGATCCTAAATCCATATAAATCTTTTGAAAATAAATATAACACACAAACCATAAACTTCAAGTAAGTGTAACAAAAAATTACTAAAAAAATATCATTAAAACTTCATTCCTCTTAAAACATATATATATCAATATTAAAAAAACATGAATTTCAAATATATGTTTCATGATCCAAAATAAATGTAAAAAAACATTGATGTTTAGAGAACAAATTTATCTCGATAAACTAAACATGAAGACCTGCTCTGATACCACTTGTTGGAATTAAATCAATAATTATTAATCATATATACATGTTCTACGTATTATGTTATATACTTTAGTGTGAAATAGAATAGATAATACAAACATGTATATAATTACAAGATCTACGACATGTCAGTATATGAGAGAGAAGATTGCAAGAATACCTGGATCTATTGAGAAATGTTTTGTTGATGGTAATCTTGAAAGTTAGAAAGTGTACAGACAAGTGACTAACACTTGTTGGCTTGTGGATCTTCCTCAACCAATACTCAAAATTGTCGTATATCAAAAAATACGATCCTCACGAAGGACACTGAAAAACAAACAACAGAGTCGCCACCTAATTCTATTTATTCTTACGAAAGAAAAGGAAGATATAGATAAAACCTATATGGAAAGAACATGGTCGTTGGAACCAAATTCTAGGTTCGGGAGTCGGTTATGCAAGAGGAAGGTATTAACACCTCTTACGTCTGTTGTACTCAACGGGAACCTCTTAGTCTAATTTGCGATCGAATGTTAACCTATGCTAATGTATTACTCTTAAGGGTAAACAAGACGTTATCGAAAATGGGTGGTTTTGGTCCTAGGGTTCTCGGCAAGGATTGAGATCCTTGTGCCTACGTATTCCATCGTGCAATAGGAAAGTCAGAGCTTCGTAGTTCGTGGTACTACGGTTTGTTGGTGTTTTTAATGAACGATTTGTTTGAACCGCTCTCTAACTGCTAAGTGTTTACTTGTATGCTCGCGATAAGAGGCTGAAGCGCTAGCTTGTTTGCGAGATAGAAGGGATTTAAACAATGCTTGAGTGTTTAAACCTCTCTCTAACGGTTAAGCATTGGCTTGTCTGCTCGCGATCGGAGGCTGAAGCTCTAGCTTGTATGCACGATAGAAGGGATTTAAACAATGTTCGTTTAGAGAAAAATGTTTGGTCCTGTTTAGTGTTTTAGGAACGAAAGGGAGAATGAATCACAACCCAAAGAGTGAGCCTCAGGAGCATTCATTCAAATTCAGGGAATGCTAGACTCCAAGAACTCGGTTCTTTTTGTTATTTGATATGTAAGAGTTAGGTGTTTTGAGTATGAAAGGTTGAATGAATCACAACCCATGGAGCAAGCCTTAGGAGCATTCATTCAAGAATTCAAGGAATGCTAGACTCCAAGAACTCAATTCTTTTGAGATTTGATTACGAAAATGGTTTGAGTATTCGTGTTGGGTTTGAGTTAGAATGGGTTATCTGTAATGGTTTAGGGTTGATGGTTGAGTGTATTTTAGAAACGAAAAAGAGAATTAAATACAACTCATGGAGCTAGCCTCAAGAGCATTTCGTTCAAGAATTCAAGGAATGTGGGACTCAAAGAACTCAATTCTTTCGTTGTTTGATTTTGAAAGATTAGATAAAAAACCGTATTCGTTTTTTAGGGTTTTAGAATTAAAGTGGAATTGATATGGAAAACAATCGTGATGCGTTCACTTAATGACGTGTGAAGTATAAGATAGTGCTTGATGGCAACCGTAAAACGATCGACTTACGTGTGTGCGAATAAATGTGTGTGAAGAATTTACTTGGCGTTGGACCAAGAAATTTAATTATCTTTAAAATGATTTATGGTGATCACATTCATTTTTACTTGACAATTTATGGTCGAAATGCGATAAAGTAAATCATACAAATCCAAACAATACATATCATCATCATCATACAACTGAATAATGAGCAAGGAATATAATCATACATCATACAAATAAAATCGATCAAAATATAATTAACTAAATTAAATAGAATTATTTAATAAAATTAATTAACAAATTAATTAATCAAATTAAATAAAATTATTTAAAATAATTAATAAACAAAATGTGTTTTTTGGTTTTTTAGATTAAATAAAAAAATGCTATGAAAAAATGAAAATAAAACTATTTTACAGAAAATTAAAAGAGTTAATGGGCCAAGTTGAGAAGCAAACAGGGGGTGCGTTTAGAAAAAAACAGATAAGGCCCAACATGCTAGAAGCCCATGGCGCCGAGGGTGCATGGCATGGAGACTTAGTCAAAACGTTGACTCAGGGAAAGGGACGCGTCTGATTGAATCGGAGTATGAAGAGAAGACTCATCATGGACTACTAATGATGGTGCATGATAAGGGAGTAGGTGTAAACATCCCAAATTTTCCCTCAATAAGTTCACACCATGGCTTGTGATCTTTCACATTTACATTAGTTTTAGCATATCATTTCATGTTGCATTTTTTGCTTCATTGCATTGGTTCAAGTTCATCTGCATCTAGGATTTGTGATCTGAGCAATCCAGGATCCATCTGAGACACTCCAAAGGCCATCAATCATTTCAAGAGGGTCCATGTATGTTCAATCATCATATTTTATCCTCCAAAGATCAAGGAATCCAAAGAATCATAAGAACTGGCCAATCATGGAAGCAGAGCTAGGGTTTAACTACTCAGATGACCTGAAATTAGGGTTTTGGTTTCAGAGGCCATAACTCCAAATTTTTTTGTCATTCTTGTTTCTAATGGTCTCAATATGTTATAAGGATCATGAATACCAAGTTTTATGAAGAAATTCATTATGGAAGTCATCTGATCACTGGGTAACTTCTTGAGCAAGTCAGAGCAAAATCAGGGCATCTGAGGCCCCCAACAATGGAACCAAAGTGGATTTTTCATCAAATTGAAGTTATATGATCTTTATTTGATCATTGAAGTGCTTAGAAGTTCACAAATTTGAAGAAAAGTGAGCTAAACCAAAAGTTGCCAAAAATGGAAATGACTTGTAATGTAAACTTTCCATTTTGGGAAAGTTTTTCAACCTCCTCTTTCTCAACCAAAAATGCTTCAAATGAAAAATTGTTGGTCATGAAAGTTGTAGATTGGATCTTTCCCTTTTCAAAAAGTACAAGAATAAGTCCTAATTCATTATGGAACTCAAGTTATGGCTTTCCAAAGTTGGCAAAAATCACATAATTTCAAGTTTCATGCCAAAGAGGGATTTTTGAAAATTCAAGTTCTAAGCACTTTCAAGACCTCTAAATGACTTCTATGCATCATTACAACATATTGCAACTTGCCAAAATCAGAATTGCACAAAATTCACAAAGTTTCATGCCTTGGATCACAAGCTTCCATAAGCCATTTTTCATAAATTCTCAAAAGAGGGATTCTTGCAAGAATGATTCCTAAGGGTTGGTTTGGTTTCTAAATGATATCAAAGCATCATAGCAACATCATGTAATACTTCATGACCAAAATTCAGCATTGAATGAGACATTTCCATGACCAAATATCTCAAAGTGCAACAAGTTGTGAAAATGCAAAACATGTGACATCTCACCATCCATCCACTTCTGATCACTCTAAATCATCCCATGGCCATCCTTGAAGACAGTTGAACTCAGAGCAACCCTAAGATAGCTTCTGTCATGGCCCATGCTTGAAGTACACCAACTATTGACTTTTTGGCCAATTGCTCCATACCATTCCCACAGTGCATGTCAAGTCTTCTGACCCATTCCAATAGTTTAGGGATTGCATAAGGATCATAAAATAAGCCTCACACAAGCTCAGAACACATATACAATCAGATTGCACAAAACTTGCAAAAACCTTCCCTTCTTTGATTCTCTCAAACCATCCATCAAACTTCAGAAATTCTTTCACCATCCATTCAGAAATCATCCATAGAACATAAACCAACCATTGGAATGGCCTGAAACATCACAAATACAAACCTCAAATTCTGCTACACCAGAACTGGAACCTTCAAACTAGCCACCATCAACGGTTTTGAAGCATTCCATTAGCCTCAGGAGGATCATAGGAAACTTTTTGCACGAAGGAGAGGCCCTGAAAGCTCACATTTGCAGTTCATCAGCTCAGGTAACCTCAAGAACAAAACTTTTCAGAGCTTAGATTTTTTGTTACAAAATGAAAATATATGTTATGGGGATCACACTGATGCTTTTAGAATTGAAAATAGTCAAGAAATGAGCATGTTATGTGCTTCTGAAATTTTTTCCAGATTTTTGTTCTTCGATTCTCCATGTTTATGTGTTATAAATTATGTTTGAAGGTTGATTTGAGTTTAGTTTGGATAGAGGAACATTTCTGGACAGTTAATTTGGGGTGGGGTGGCCTGTAGAGAGACTTAGGGTTTTTGTTTCGCCGGAGAAGATGACCGGAGCTCCTCTCCCGTCACCTGAAAGTGATTAGCCCTAATTAGGGTTTAATCTCCAGATACGTTGTGGACCCTTGGATTTTGATTAAATTAGGAGAATGGATGGACCTGATTGACTCATTAAGTTAATTTCAGATTAATTTAATTAAAATATGATTAATTAGCCAGGATTGATCCAAGCCATTAAAAAACGCGCCAGTCAACCCTCCCCCCTTTAGTTTAAATCCTAGCCTTAGGATCAACTGACTTTTCCTTTTATTTCCTTTTATTTTATTTTTTATCCATTACTTTTCATATAATTATTAAAAATAGTAAAAATGATCAAAAAAATCTGAAATTTTTTATCAAGCCTTTTATTAACTTTCAGAAATCAAAAATATTTTTATTTTTATTTTATGAATTAAAAAAGTATTTTTTAAATCATTTAAATGTTTTATTTAATTAGTTAATTGATTTTAATTAATTAAAAACACATTTAAGTATTTAAAAATCACCAAAAAAATTAGAGAACATTCTTAGACATTTAGAAACATTTACAAACTCACCATACAAATTTCGTTTTGGTTTTGATCATGCTTTGACATTTTTCAATGAATTAGGGTTCTTAAAATTGTTCATGTTCTAACCCTAACTTCAAAAATTCATAACTTTTAAACCAAGTTGAGTTTATGAATGGTTCTTTTTGCATTGTTCTATGCATGGCTTCTAGCATCCAAAAATGTTTTTGTTTCATTTTTATCTTGCATTTTCAAATTATTTGGCATTTTACATTGAGGATCACCAAAAAAACCCTAGAAACTTAGGAAATTCATAACTCCTTCTAGGTTTAGCTTCTGACCTCCCCCTTTGATAATAACCTAGTATAGGTTTAGGGTTCCTTTGAGTGCATTTTCAATTTTTTATCTTGTCATTTGCTTCTGTCTTTGCCATTTGCATCTCATCCTTTCATAAAACCCTAATTTCTCATCTGCATTTGCATACCTCTTGTACATGCTTGCATTCATGAACTTGCCATGACATTTTATGCATTCACATGACACATAAGACATATTAGGACACATTAGAATCATGTTTGATCATTGCATCATCAATTTGCCATGTTATGCATTCATTTCATTTCATGTGCACCCATGAACTTTCATGCTTCTTTCATGCTTCATTTGCATTCTCATCACTTGTATGAACATCCATTGCATTTGGCATGTATTTGCACCATCTCATAGCATCATTAACATCATGAACATGCTTCTGGTTTTGGTTTGCATCCTTGCATTCATTTCTTTTTCATTTCATTTCATTCCTTATGCTAACTTTTCAGGTGGTAAGTATCTTGAGAAGTGAATTTGCCTTCACTTCTCACAATCTCACCTCATCTCTCTTATGAATTCATTGATGCATTTTCTATTTGTATTAGAGGTAGCTTGCTCATTCATGTTCCCTCTTCACTTTCTTTCTTCAAGTGACTTATCTTCTTAAGTGAAGTAAGTTAGCTTGTTTCTTCTGCTTCTCCTCCTCTCATCTGCTTCTTCCTTGGTGGCTCTTCTTGAAGATCTCTTGCAAGCCTCATAAACCCTAGGAACATCCAAGCATGATCACAATTAGGGTTTTGATTAGTCCCCCATTAGTTTTACCTTTGTGTCATCTTTTGTGTCTCTCTTCTCATCTCATAATCAGGGACTAAACCTTTAAGGTTTTAAGGCTTTGTGATTAAGATTATGCCTGCATCCTTCTCTTAGGATGGAGTGTATAACTTTAATCCTAAGTGTTAAACCCTTAATGTGTTTAAATCTCTTAATCAATCCATCTAATAATCACTAAGACAATAAGCTTGTAACTTGGGCCTTGCATTAGGGTTCTAATTCTTCCTTAATTGGTTAAGAAGGACTAACCCTAGTGTTAATGGACAAGTCCCCCACAAGTTGTCTTACCAACCATAAAATCCACTTCTTAATCTAATCATTAACTAAAATCCACTCTAATAAAGGCTTGTTTTGTCATGAGGTTAGTCCCTAATCATGGATTAATTTGAGGTATCTTCCTCAGCTTAAATGTTCTCATCTATTATCCTTCTATTAGGATGGTGTAATGGGTCCATTAAATCCTTGATTATGGCTTAAACTCATTACTTAACACTAAACAAAAACTCCAAAAACATCTAAATAATTACAAGTAGGTTAATGATCTTAATCCTACATCATGGTGATTAAGTGTGAGGTGCTTACTTCATACTTAAAGTATTCTCATTACCCCTAATCAGAGGGAGGATGTGATGAGTTTACTAACCCTTGGTTTAGGCTTAAGCTCATTTTCTTATGACAAACACAAAAAGCAATAAAAGATTGAAAACATAAAAAACAAACAATAATCGTCTCATTCAGGATTCTTTTCTCATCATCTTCACTCATAAACGAGAACTCGCTTCTTCCGTCTAATGCAATACAGTTAGCACCTGAGCCAGACAGGTCATACTCTTGAGCATAGACAAGCAAGCAGTTCATCCATCAATTTATCTTTTAGTCTCTTTGAGTCGAACTACGGTGTTCTGACTTCCTCATTGCACGAGAGGATACGTAGGCATAACTTAACTATTATCGAACAAAAGTATCTGTATATTCCCCCTTTTCCAGCATTATTCTTTAAGCCTCATTGTCTTGAGCACTGCACTCTTTTCTTGCACTGTCACTCCTTTTACGCACTTCACTTTCCAGCACTGACACCTGTACATCCTTTTCTAGTTTTTGCACACAGATAGCACTGACACTACCCCTTTAAGCACAAACTTTCAAGCGTGGATCCCGTCGAGTACGACGGACAATCTGGGTGCTAATACCTTCCCAGGTTGTAACCAACCCCCTTTCTCAGTTTCTCTGGTTCGCAACCGTCTTATCCATCTCTTTCTAGGTTTATGCAGCATTACCTTTCCTTTGGGATAAAAATGCCTAGCTGGCGACTCTTTTCAGTTCACCTTCATCTCTCCTTTCGCCGACCGTTCGCGTCTGTACCCCTTCTGGCCCTATGTCATTCGGTGGGAGCGACAGCTTGGCGACTCTGCTGGGGACCCTTATACTGCAACCAGGGCTTATGGTTCATTTTGTGGGTTCCTCCTAGCGCTTGTTTTATTTGTGTTTACGGGGGTGTTATGTGCTAATTGTGTTTATTTTATTTGATTTATGTATTGCTTTATGTACAACTTTATTTACTGCTTTCTTTACAGTTTTTATACATCATACTGTCATTATCATTGCTGGATCTGGTTTCTGTTTTGGTGGGTGGGGTTTCACTGAGTGATTAAGGTCCTATACCTGGGACCTGAGTGACACCTAGGCTAGAGTGGTTCATATTCTTTCCCATTCCATTTCGGTCTGGTGCGGGAATATGAAACACAGTTCAGATGTGGGTTTCTTCTTGAGAACTCTGTGCTACAGATTTCCTGTAGTGCTAGAGCTATCTGGGAAGCCTGTTAAGTCTGGATGGCCTTTATTTTGACCTTCAGAATCTGGGGTAAATTAGAGGAGGATCTTTTATGGTTATTGTAAACACTGTACCTCCGGGTTAGAAGTGTTTAAACTTCTCATAAATAATCCAAGTCTGAGGATCCTTGTTCTAGAACATTACATGTGAGGGGGTTGGGTTGTTTATAGGTTTGCAGGAACCCTTGGCCACATCATACCCTGTTACTGTTTTGTTTAAGAATACTTCACTTTGGACAGTTTTTGTGATTAACCCTGGACATGTGACTCTTTATTTGAGTCCCCCACCTTGGTTACTGGATTTCTGAGCCTCCATCCAGACTTTTGAACATACATGGGCCTTATACCAAAACAGATAGTTAGATCCAGTTCTTGATCACAAACCCTTGCATATCATTTGCATATATCATCATTGCATCATTTAACATTTGTTTATTTGTTTTTTAGGGTATCCACCTCATTATATCTTGGTTTGGTTTTGACCCCTTCTACTGCTTAGACCTCTGCTTCAGTTATCTTCTTCAGCATCTCCTTCAGCACCTGCATTAGTCTGTCAGAGATTCTCCTTCAGCTTCTCAGTCTGTGACCTCCATCAGCATTTGTCTTCAGCTCCTTCATCAGCACTCATGGCTACTCCAAGGAAGAGCAACATATCTTATCACTTCTTTGAGCCCATATTGACTAGTATCAGGCAGGTCTAGTCACTTATCACACCTGACCACATCCCACTGTTTAGAGAGCACTATGGGGGTATCTTGGACATAGTCATGGATCTTGATTCTTCTCAGAGAAGCATGATCCACACATGCTTGCAGTTTTATGACCCCCCACTAAGATGCTTCACCTTTCCAGACTTTCAGATAGGGCCTCTGTTGGAAGAGTTTTCTTTGTTGATTGGAGTACCTATCAGAGGAGGGATCCCTTTTAACCCAGAGATGACTGCTCCCAGAAGTGAAGAGATAGCAAGGGCATTGCACTTGGAGCCTGCCCTTATTGAGCAAAATATGACAACAAAAGCTGGGATTCTTGGTTTACATCTAGACTTCTTGATTTCTCAAGCCATCCTGAAGGCTACAGTGGGAGAGTGGAGGGCAGTCTGTGCACTTTTAGCCCTCAGCATATATGGGGCTATATTGTTTGCAGATGAGCCCAAATTCGTGAGTAAGAATGCCATCCACTTGTTCCTGCTGAGGAACCCAATGCCTACATTGCTAGGGGATATTTACTACTCCTTTCATCAGAGAAATGAAAAACAAAGGGGGAAGCTAGTTAGATGTTGTGCTCCTTTGTTCTACTCTTGGCTACTCAGGCACCTGCCTAAATCAGATGCCTTCTTGAACCCCCACTAGCAGAAGAATTGGGCCAAGAGGTTCATTGCCTTAACATCAGATGATATCAGATGGTGCACCCAGAGCACCAAAGGCAAGGATATTATTACCAGCTGTGGACAATACCCTAATGTGCCTCTAATAGGAGTAAAAGGTTGCATCAACTACAACCCTTTGCTGTTTAAGAGACAATTGGGATATGCCTTGGTTCACCCTCCCAGAGGACAGGATTTAGCTGAGACCGTATACTGTGAAGTGCAACCTAATTCAGCTGTTGTCAGGCAAGCTGTCTGGGCTTGGGACAACATCCAGACCAAAGGGACAGCCATCCTTGGAAGGTGCAACAATGTTGCTTCAGCTCAGTACTATGATTGGTCCCGTACTAGAGCTCAGATCACCATGATGCCTTTCACCTTGGAGGACACACCTGGACCTTCTACAGTACAGCCTGCAACAACTGTTAGCCTGGAGGAATTTGAAAAGCTGAAAGAGAGGAATAATCAGCTGTCTGAGGCCCTGAAGAAGACTCTTTGGGAAAGAAATGACGGTCGTCTGGACATTGAAAGATTGGAAAGACTCAAGACTGAGAATCTTACCAAGATTGAAAGGACAAATGACTACATAAGGAAAGCAAGGGCCAGGGAACAGATTTTGAAGAATTCCTGTAAGGAGGCCAAGATTCAGAAAGCTAGAGCTGAGCATTACCTGGAGGAAAGCCAAGCTAGGTGGATCAGGATCACTGAAGCTCGTGTACAAGAAGACCAGAGGACTCAAGCCAGGATTGAGCAGCTGGAGGCCAATGAGAATAAGCAGCAGGAAGCTTTGCTGGTAGCTCGGAAGGAAATATTAGAGTTAAAACTCTGGGCGGGGTTAAAGAGATCAAAGGACCAGGACATGTATAAGAAGCTGACCAAAACCATTGCTACAAGGAACCTCCTCATTAGGACCATTACAGAGCACCCGGCTGGTCCGGTGACTGAGGCCCTCCTGAAGGAAGTCAGGGAAGATGACTATGGATTGGATGTCCGATTCCTCTTTGCTTGTATTTATTTTCTTTTTATGTACTTTTTCTTTTTGTTGTATTTTTGACCCACCATGGGCGTGTATTGTAAACAGACTATGTATTCTTGTCATTTGTAATATATCAGTTTGTTTTATTTTTGGTGGGTTTTCTCTCAACATCATCAAGCATCTCCTCGAGGTCTGGAAAGGTCAAAACCAAGAACCAAACCGGATACCTTGGAAAACAAATAAGCATATTGAATTGCATACTAACTCTTTCTTTATTTTGTAGGTTTTGTTTATTATTTGAAACATTGCTCGTCGCAGAGTGTTCCCTGTCAATCGCACACACCGGTACCCAACGCGTAACAACCTTCCAGGCATTCAGATGAATCAGGTACAACAGGACCTGAATGAAGTAAGGAATCAGATGGCAAACGAAAGGGTCGAGATGAGAAACCAAATGACCCAGTTTATGGATGTGATGACTGACATAGCCCAGAGCCAAGAAAGGCTGAGAGAGCTGGTAGAAAGGCAGACACCTGAAGAGCCCAACCTTGGAACAGGAGGAACCAACAATAATGAACAAGGGCAGCCCCGTATCGACCCGCCAGAATATGGGCCCCATTTGAATCCAAATGTTAATGGCACAAGGAATGTTCAAGGTAATACTGCTGGGGGCAGAATCCTGCAAGAGGATCCCCAAGAAGAACAATTCACTGTTATTGGGGCTGGGGATGAGGTGTACGACAGAAGGTTCGATGAGATTGCTGAAAAGCTGAGATCCTTGGAATCCCAGAATTCTTTAGGCTTCGACGTAATGGATATGGGGCTGGTAGATGGGGTGAGGATTCCCCACAAATTCAAACCCCCATGATTTGATAAATATAATGGTACCTCTTGCCCGCGTACTCATCTGCAATCTTTCTTAGGAAGACTCAAGGCTTATACCATGGACGAGAAGTTATGGATGTTCTACTTTGAGGACAGCCTGACTGGAGCATCAAGAGAATGGTATTCGCATCTGACAAGGGCCACTATAAGATGTTGGAAAGACTTGGCCGAAGCCTTCATCCGGAAATACTAGTACAACCTAGACATGGCCCCTAATAGAACTCTTCTAATGGGCATGTCTCAATCTTCAAGGGAGAGCTTCTGGGATTATGGTCAGAGGTGGAGACAACTTGCTGCTGCTGTCCAGCCACCCATGTCTGAAAGAGAGATGGCTGATATGTTTATGAACACCTTGCAGGGAACTTATATTGATAGACTTGCTGCTTTCTCTTCCACCAGTTTTGCCGATGTAGTTATAGCTGGTGAGAGAATTGAGAGTCTTTTGAAAATGGGCAAAATCTCTAACAATGGTGCAAGCTCCTCCAACAACCCCAGAAAACCTTTTGCAGGACCCCGAAGGGCAGGTGAAACGAATGCTATCCATGCAGGCAGGGGCAGACCCTAATATTCTCACAGATCAGTAGCAGCCGTTACTATCTCGGCTCCAGTTCCACAACAACCAGTTTATCCTCAACAACAACAACACTATCAGCAACAATCCCATTTTCCGCAACAAAGAACATACAACAATAACAACAACAACCAACAACAACGCCCCTTTCAACAGAGGCCATCTCAGGAAAATAGGGTGATTGACCCCATTCCTATGCCCTATGCTGCTCTACTGCCACAACTCCTGAAGCTTAGCCTGGTTGAGTTAAGGACGTTGGCTCCACCAGATCCTCTCAATCTCCCGAAGAATTATGATGCTAGTGCCATGTGTTCCTTTCACTCCAACGCACCTGATCACAATACTGGGAAGTGTAGAGCCTTGCAAATGAAGGTTCAGGATTTGGTCGATTCCAAAGCTCTCAATTTCGCACCTCCTCCAAATGTTAACAAAAATCCTAAGCCTAATCATGGTGGGCCCAGGATTAATGCCATAGAAGAGGATCAACCATCTGCACTGATTGACAATGTTGCACAGATTCAAACACCGTTGGTAGAAGTCAAAGCTCAACTTTTAGGATGTCAAGTGTTCCCGGGCTGTCGGGCCTGCTGCGAATCGTGCAAAACTGCTATTAATGGTTGTGAGAAGCTAAGGTTTGACATAGATGGCCTCATCAGAGATGGAGTTTTGCAGATTACCACAATGGCTCCTTCAATAACTCTTTCTTCAGCAACCATGGATTCTCCTACAACATCAACAATTCTTTCTTCAAAGATATCCAATCCTCCTACAACTGCAACAACTATCATTCCCACTGATTCATCCACAACTCCAGCAATCACCCTATCCATTATTTCAACAGATCAAAGTTCAGCAACATTTACTTTTACAACATCAGCCCCCATTTTATCAACGGAAACGCCTACAACACCAGCAAACATTAATGAGGATGTCTCAATGGTCACGATCTATTATGACTCAGCAGATGTTCATCCCAACAACAATTTCCAACAACAAACTGCATCACCTCCTGTCAGATCTCCAGTTACAATCTACTACGACCCTCATACCATCACAGTTCCTTCCGTTGCAGTAGTCAGTCCAGTTACCATTACGGTGCCTGGACCTGTTCCTTATGAAAGCAGTAATGCCATACCTTGGCACTACGGCTCTGATCTCTACTGCGACGGAAAGAAAATCACTCTAGATTCATCAACCTCTTCACCACAAGTTGACAATGTTGGGGGAGGCGGAGGCTTCACCAGAAGCGGGTGCCTTTTTGCTTCACAAACACCAAGACCCAATGCTGAAGAGGAAGCTGCTGCTAAAGCAAAAGGGAAGAATGTGGTACTCGAAGAGCCAACTGTTAAAGAAACTCCGAAGACGTCTTTTGAACAAGAGGTGGACGAGTTCATGAGAATAATCAAAAAGAGTAATTACAAAGTGGTGGACCAACTTCATCAGACACCCTCCAAAATCTCTATATTATCACTGTTAATGTGTTCCGAAGCCCATAGGAATGCATTGTTGAAGGTCCTGCACGCAACATATGTGTCGGAAGAGATTACGGTTAATCAGCTGGAAACAGTGGTTGTAAATGTTAACACCAGTCATGGACTGGGCTTCACAAATGCTGATTTAACAACGGAGGGGCGCAATCATAACAAGGCTTTACATATCACCTTAGAATGAAAAGGTGTCGTTCTTTCTCATGTGCTGGTGGACACTGGGTCTTCGCTCAATGTCCTCCCAAAGAAAGCCTTGGTGAAGCTAGAGTATGATGGTTTGACATTGCGTCCAAGTAACTTGGTGGTGAGAGCATTTGATGGCTCTAAGAGATCAGTGCTTGGAGAGATTGATTTACCTGTGTTGATTGGCTCGCAGATCTTTAAAACTACCTTCTTCGTGATGGACATACAGCCGACCTACAGCTGTCTATTGGGTAGACCCTGGATTCACGCCGCTGGTACTGTTCCATCTACCCTTCACCAGAAGTTAAAATTTGAGTGGGAGGGCCAGATCATCACAATCTGCGGAGAGGAAGACATTTTCGTTAGCCAGCTGGCTACTTACAAGTATATAGAGATGGATGGGAAGATCCATGAGACTATGAGTCCGGGGTTTGAGGCCCTTAACATCAATGAAGCAACTGTTGTATCTGGAACTTCCATCACTTCATATCAACAGGCCCGGAAGGTTGTTGAGGAGGGTACCGCTCAAGGCTGGAGCAAGCTACTGCCAGTTGAAAAGAAAGAAGACAAATTCGTATTGGGTTACAGACCAACTCGACAAGATCAACCAGAGGCTGCAACGGAGCCCAAATTTGTGCAGGTTTGAACTGGTTAACCGGTTAACGCATTTGGTTAACCGGTTAACACTGAAGCAAAATGACTTTTTGGGGCTGTTTTGAGCTTGTTTGATCCCCTTGCTTGTTTTAATTGCCATGGATCATTGTATGATCATTGAACATGTTTGTTTAGGGTGATTTGCTTGCTGGTTGATGTATGCTTTCATGTTTTCGACGCGTAAGTCGTATATGTGCAATGCTTGACATGTTGTTTGATCCTTGTTTGCTAGAACCTTTGAGCATGTTAATTCCATGTTTGTGTTGATCAATTTGCTGTATTTTTGCTAACATTTCAGGGGATCATGGTAAGAGGAGTGTGGATGTTTATCCACATTTCAACTCTTCATCTTTCCTCTTTTACTTTGTTTTTGCTTTTTGAGTTTTGATGTGCTTTGTGCCATCTTGTGGTTCTCCTTCCCCTCTCTAGCTTTCTTCTCCTTTCTTTTTACTTCTCTTTTGATCATCCTTTATCTTAGGATAGTAAACCTCACTAACCTTAGGACTTCTATGCATGATAACAACTAGGTGTTAGTCCCCCATTAGACTTTTACCTTTAAGATCCTTTTGTTTCTCTTCTCTTCTCACAACCTAAAGAAGACACTTAATAAAGGTTGAAGTGATACCTTGAGCAATAGCCTTATCCCATGAGATACTTGTAGTCTTCCCATCTTGGGATAGTACAAGATTATCTTGTGATGAACAAGTCTGATCAAGATATCATCTTCACCAAGAAAGTCATAAAAAACACTTCTTCATTGTAAATACCAAAAACACTTAATAAGTTAATGAGTTAGTGAGCTTAAGCCCTAATCTCTGGGTTCAAGTTTTGGGGATCTTCTCCTTACTTGAGTGTGCTTGTTCTATTATTCCATCTTGGAATGTAGTGACAAGTGCACATTCCATGGAAAAGAGCTTGAGTTCACTTTCTTGTGACACACTCATAAAAGATTCTAAAAAACACAAACAAACAATAAGCGTCTTTCCTTCGGGAATTCGTTTCTCATCTCCTTCGCTCCGTCTCCGAACTTGCTCCTACTTGTCACTTTGCAAGACGGTTACGTACTCGTCGTCTGAGCCTGCAACACCTGAGCATTGACATAAGCAGTTCAAGCCTTAATTCACAAGCAATCTTTTCCACCCCTAGTTAGGGGAACTACGGCGACTCTGATCCTCATTGTCCAGATGAGGTACGTAGGCAGCGGGGTAGGGCCCGTTCGAGTACAATCTTTATTTTCCCTACATTTTTTCCTTTTCATTTATTTTTCAGTTCCCTTTTCATTTCTTTTATCCAGTTAGCAGTTCATTTCTTTGCAGCAGCTTTCATTCTTCACCCTTTGAAACAGATTTCTTTGCAAGCGTGGATCCCGTCGGGTACGGCGAACGATCTGGGGTGCTAATTCCTTCCCAGGTCGTAACCGGCTCCCGAACTCAGTCTCTTTGGTTCGCAGGACCCGTGTCCTTCCTCTTCTTTTCTTCTGGTTTGTGCAGCATTACCATTCCCATTTCTTCGGGATAAAAATGCCTGGCTGGCGACTCTACCTTTTCCGTGCCACTTTCGCGTTTGTACCAGGATGGAAATCCGGGGAGCGACAGCTGGCGACTCTGATGGGGATCGAACCCAGAATCTCTGGTTCCCTTGAGAGTCTCTCCTAGCGCTTGCATGTTTCTGTTTCTTTGTGTGTTGATTATTTGTTGTTGCATGTTTATTTTACTGTTGTTTATTTACAATTTTATTTACAACTTTATTTACAGTTTTCAGTATTTATTTTCTGCATCATATATTATATACTGGACTGTCTGGACTGGATCTTCTATTTGGTGGGTTTGGGTGATACTGTTTCTGAGAGATGAGCTCATTACCACGGCTCGAGTGCACCTTAGGACTTAGAATGGTTCCACTTTAGCCTCATGAGATCTTGTCATGGGGGTAGTAATGAGTTCCACGCCCAGATTTGCGACCGTCTTGGAAATGTTTTGATTTGGGGATCTTCCTCTCTCATTTCATAACCTTGACAGCTATGTACAGCTGGGGACCGATCATTGAGGACCTTGTGGAAACATCCCTCTTTAGTGGTGACAGTGGCAGACCACATTTTGTGGCAAACCCATTCACATCCGAGGGCCCACCTGGGACTTGCATAGGATGACCTTGTTTCCCAGACTCAGCCGAGGCCTCCATGCGTAGTATATAATGCCAAACCGATTCCCTGATCTGGTCATGAGCCATTTCTCGGAAATGGTGAAAGTATTATTGCTATTCGGCTTTGAGAGTCCGTGATGTCTGACCCGAAGCATACCAGTGAGATTGGGAGGGGTTTACAGGTTTGCAGGAACCCTTGGCCTCTACATACCCTCATTATTAGTGGTCCTTGTTGAGATTTGGTCCTTATGGTTCTGGTGTTCTGGTTTTCTTGGTGTTATGGTTCTGAGTTCTATTAGAGGGTTGTGACTCAGAGGATCTTGGATGTCATTTATTCAGAGGGTCCTTATGTTCAGTGTCCAGTATCTAGATGGTCCCAGATTGATCATATGCCTGCATTGCATTTGCATTGCATCATTCTTGTATTAACTGTTTATGTTTCCATTTCTCAGGTTATTGTTCACAGTTAGCACCCAGTTTTGGTAATCTTATCTCCAGATGGCAGAAGTCAAAAGAATTACAAGGAAAAAGAATGTTCACTATAATTTTCTTCAACCTGAAGTCAGGAGTGTTCAGAAATTAGCAGGTTTGATGAATGACTAAGTCTTGGGAAATTTCAGGAAGAGGTATGGCCAAATATTGAAGTTCATGGACAAACCTACTGCAGACCAGAAGGACAGCTTGCATACCTTGCTTCAGTTTTATGATCCCCTGCTGCGGTGTTTCGTGTTTCCAGATTACATCTTGGCTCTTACCTTGGAGGATATTTCCAGCATTCTGGGCGTTCCAGTCAGAGATACCTTGCCTTTCTACGGGTCTGAGGTGGTTCTTAAGGAAGAAGACATAGCCAAAGTCTGCCGTTTACCAGCTGCTAAAGTCAAGAATGCTATGAAAGACAGTGAAGGCAAAGGACTCCCTTGGAATGTGCTTATACCAGAGGCTAAGGAATATGCCAAAGAGGGTAAATGGGGGGATTTTGGTGTTGTGATGGCTTTGATGGTGTATGGGTCTAGCCTGTTCCCGGGAGAAAAAGAATTTGTGAGCTTGGAAGTGATCTCTATCTTTGCTAAAGGCAATCCTGTGCCAACTCTGTTGGGAGTTTTCTACTACAACGTTCACTACCGGAATGAGAAAGGTAGAGGTGGACCAATGGGCTGTTGTGCTTCATTGTTTGCTGAGTGGTTTGCTAGGCAATTGCCAAAATCAGGTGCTTTCAAGGAGATGAGAGATGAGTGGAGATGGTCTAGAAGGCTGATGGGGTTAACTTCTGAGGATATAGCTTGGGGATATGACAGAGATCTGCTGGGAAAAGAGTTGCTGGTAAGTTGTGGAAGATTTGCTGGAGTACCTTTTCTAGGAAGGAAGGGTGTGATCAGTTATCATCCAACATTAGCCAGGAAGCAATTTGGTTATCCTTTGAGAGATCCACCAAATATGGAAGAATTTGCTGAGTCTTTGTATTTTCCTGTGGAGGGAAACAAAGAGTTAGTCCTGCAAGCATCTCAGGCTTGGGCTCACAGGGTGAGGAAAGGTAAGAAAGACTTTGGCAGAGTAGATCCCAAGACATATCCTCCTTTTGCTACATGGTTGCAGAAACGTGTAGAGGAAGTTCTCATGCCGTTCTCAGTAGAAGCTCCATTATATCCAAAGGAAGTTCCATGTCAGAGTACTGTCTCCCTTGAATAGTATAAGAAATTGGAAGTTCAGCTGCATGAAGTCCGAGTGGAGAATGCTGAAATGGTTAACCTGTACCATCTTGCCAACCGGGCCAAGAATGAAGCAGAGGGAAAGCTGTAGAAGATGCAATCCTCCTTGGAAGCTAAAGAGAAAGAGTTTGCTGGAAGGGAAGCTCACTTTCAGAGGTTGGGTCTAATGGAGGCAAAAATAGAAGCGAAACGCAAAAAGACTTTGAAGACTCTCAAGGAAGCTCGCCAGTCCATTGTTTGGTTTCAAGGCCAAAAGGAACAGGAGCAGCAGAATTATAAAGAAAAAGAAGAGTTTTTCGAGGTACAAATGGCCTTCAAAAAGGAAGAAGTGGAACAAGTCCACAACATACGAAGGGAAAAGACTCAGCAGTTGGCACAAAGCCAGATAGCCTTGGAGGAGGCATTGAAGGAGATTGAAGAGCTCAAGCTGAGAGCAGGTGTGAAGAAGAACAAAGCAGAGGTGGCTACAGAAGAACCTGGGTCTTTAGTTTAGTTGTTATTTATTTAGTTCAGACTACCTACAGGCTTGTTGTAGGAGTCTTACTTTATCTTTTGTCTTTTGTTCATGTAATGACTTGTAACCCTTCGGGGAATATTTTTGTTTGTGCTCTAAATTTTGGCCGGCAGTGGGTTGTCCATGATATATAGTGTTAATAGGAAAATTACTATTTCTGAATATGCAAGGCTTGTTTGTCTGATACTTCTAATATCTGAACACTCTTCAAAGGGAAAGATTGAAAACTAATACTCAAAGTGGTTATCTGGAGCAAATACCAGAATTGGGGCATATAAATGCCTAAAACTTGGAAACATGAGCAGTTACATTGCATGCATATAATGTGTTTGTTTGTTTTGCAGGTAGTGCTTCAGTTTCTAACGTTTATGTCCTTTCAGGCACTATAGCTCCCAGGAAGGTTCGAGAACAGCCGATCGTACACAGATATCCTACAAGAGTCAACAGAGAAAGAGTCATGGATCAAATGCAGGATGATTTAGCTGACTTGAGACTGAGGATGGACAATTTTATGACTTTTATGGAAGGGATAGGTCAGAATCAGGAACGTTTGCGTGAGTTGGTTGAAAATAATCAAGCCAGGAACAACGGTACTGCTGATGGAGGTAATCGTAACGGTGCGGGTGCCCGTCAAGTTGAAATCCCTGTAGCACAGCTAGGGGTCACCATTATCAATGATGGACTGAACAATGTACATATGGACGGTCAAGATGAAAAATTTACTCTGCTGGACGAAACTGAAGGCCAGGGGGCTGAAATGAACAGAAAATTTGAAGAGATGGCTGAACAGATCAGGGCCATTCAATCTCAGAACTCTCTGGGGTTCGACATTACTGACTTGGGCTTGGTTCCAGGGGTTAGAATCCCTTACAAGTTCAAGGTCCCGACTTTCGTGAAGTACAACGACACAACATGTCCAAAGACTCACCTCCAGTCCTTTGTAGGAAGGATTGCCGCTCATACTGAAGATGAGAAGCTATGGATGTACTATTTCCAGGACAACCTGGTTGGGGCCTCCTTGGAATGGTATATGAAGCTAAGTAGGGTCAACATTAAGAGCTGGAAGGACTTGGCAGAGGCATTCGTGAAGCAATACCAGTACAATTTGGACATGACTCCAAATCGCACTCAACTGCAGAACATGTCTCAAACTGCTAAGGAGGGGTTTAATGAGTATGCTCAAAGGTGGCGTTAGCTTGCTGCAAGAGTGCAACCACCATTGGTGGAGAATGAGATGGCTGATATGTTCACGGGAACGCTGCAAGGGGTGTTTATCGAAAGATTGGCGTCTTGTTCGGCTACCAAGTTCAATGATATAGTAATAGCTGGAGAGAGGGTCGAGACTCTGTTAAAGATGGGAAAGATTCAGGATACCAGTGCGAGCAGCTCGAGTGGAGTAAGAAAAGCTTTCAACGGACCCCCAAGAAGAAGGGAAGGTGAAACCAATGCTGTGTTTGGCCGAGGACGGGGCCGATGATATAGAAGATCATATGAGCAAGTGGCAGCTGTCACTATCCCTTCCAGTCTGGTGCAGCAGGTACAACCACAACAACAGCAGCCACAACGTAACAATTATCAACAAAGACCTTATCAATCGAGACAAGCTCGTCCGACTAATAGGGTGCTTGAAGCAATTCCCATGACATACGCTGCATTGCTGCAGAGATTGCTAGACCTGAATTTGATACAACTGAGAACATTAGCACCACCACCACCTGGAGAGCTTCTAGTGGGATACAATGCCAATTCTAGATGAGCTTTCCATTCAGGGGCACCCGGGCACTCAACTGAGAAGTGCAAGGCGCTACAACATAAAGTTCAAGATTTGATCGACTCCAAGGCGATTAACTTTGCACCACCGCCTAATGTTACTTCAAACCCTATTCCGAACCATGGAGGGGCTAGAATAAATGCTGTTGACGGAGGTGAGAAGTTAAGTATGATTCTGAGTATAGAAGAAGTGAAGACTCCGCTGTTAGTAGTGAAGGAGAGGCTGTTAAAAGGACAAGTGTTTCCGGGATGCAGTTCTGATTCTGAGAAGTGTTTGAATTCAGTGAACGGTTGTGAAGACCTGAAGGTGGGGTTGCAAAATCTGATTGATGAAGGGTCATTACAGTTTGATAAAGTTTATAATGGAGGTGATTGTGTGTCCACTATAACCATCTTTTATGATCCAGGTGAAGTGGCTGCTAGAAGAGAACATGTGACTATTTATGCTCCTGAAGTCAGTCCTGTTACTATCACTGTTCCTGGGCCTGTTCCTTATACAGATGATAAAGCCATCCCATGGCATTACGGTTCAGATGTGTACGTGGAAGGACAAAAGGTCGAGAGTAAGTCAGTAGCTATTGACCCGAATGTAGTGAACGTCGGAGGGGTTGGAGGTTTTACGAGAAGTGGTCGTCTTTTTGCTCCCCCAGTTCTGAGAGGAGATCCCGAGGCTGAGGCTTCGACAAAGGCTAAAGGAAAGCAAACAACGACTGAAGAAATGATAACTCCTGCTGCTGGATAGGGTACCTTTGATTAAGAGGTGGAAGAATATATGCGAATAATTAAGAAGAGTGATTACAAGGTGGTTGAACAATTGAACCAGACGCCGTCCAAAATATCAATTCTGTCTTTGCTGATGTGTTCTCCAGCACATAGAGAAGCCTTGCTGAAAGTGTTGCAGATGGCATACGTTCCTCAAGAGATAACTGTTAATCAACTAGAAGCTGTAGTAGGCAGTGTGAATGCAAGCCATGGGCTGGGCTTCATAGATAGAGACCTTACTTCAGAGGGTCGTAACCATAACAAAGCACTGCATATTACCATGGAGTGTAAGGGTGCTGTTTTGTCGCATGTCCTGGTTGACACAGGCTCTTCTCTTAATGTACTCCCGAAGAAAGCCTTAATGAAGCTGAATGTTGATGGTATCGTTCTACGACCTAGTGATTTGATAGTTAAAGCTTTTGATGGGTCCAGAAGGTATGTGTTTGGAGAAGTTGAGTTACCTGTGAAAATAGGGTCTCAATTCTTCAAGAGCACATTTTACGTCATGGATATTCAGCCCGCGTACAACTGCTTGCTGGGACGTCCTTGGATTCACGCTGCTGGAGCAGTAACTTCCACTTTGCATCAAAAGCTAAAGTACGTGGTTGATGGCCAAGTAATCACTGTGTGCGGAGAGGAAGATATCTTTGTAAGCCACTTATCAACTTTCAAATATGTGGAGATGGACGGATAGATCCATGAGACGCTGTGTCAGGCTTTCAAAGCAGTTAACGTCAGCATTTTAACTCCAGTAGAGAGGAGCAATGATAAAGAAGGTACCTCCATTCACTCCTACAAGAAGGCTAAGGAAGTGGTTCAGCCGGGAAGCACCCAGGGCTGGGGCAAGTTGCTGGAATTAGAGAAGAAAGATGACAAGTTTGAGATTGGTTATCAACCTGATGGGTCCAATTGGCCTCCAAGTGGTAAAGCTATTACTTTCACAAGCGTTGGGATGCTCGACCGCAACCATATCTGTGCAACAGGCAAAGAAGAAGACAGTGACGACAATTGGGACAACTGGATTCATCCATGTGCACCCGGAGAGGAGCTCAAGAACTGGTATGTTGAGGATATCGTCCAAGTTACCTGACAATCAGAGTAATTTATTTGTTTCCTTTTCTTATCATGCTGCATTGTCAATCCTGCACTCTGCCCAAGGTGCAAGGATCCATTGTAGGGCCACCATGCTTTGTATGCATTGTTATTTTACCATGAAATAAAGGACATTTTTCAGACAAATTGTGTTCTCTTTCTTTCGCTTTAAGTTTTTCACAAAAAAAAACAAAAAAATGGCAATGTGTTTTCTTTTTGTTTGTGTGTTTGTGTCTCTTTTGAAAAATAAACAGATTTTGAAATAAGCACATCATCTGTGCAGTGTTGATCATCCGGATTCTAGTGATAACGTTCCTGCTATGACCACGCATGACTTTGACAATCCTATCTACCAAGCTGATGAAGGGGTTGAGGAAGACTGTGAACTCCCCGAAGAATTGGTCAGGTTGTTGAAGCAAGAGGAAAGGGTTATTCAGCCTCATCAGGAAGAGATAGAGATCATCAATATTGGGACAGAAGATGTGAAGAAAGAGATCAAGATTGGGGCCAGTCTGCAGGCCGAGGTAAAGAAAGAGTTGGTTGGTATGGTGCGTGAATATGTGGATATCTTCGTCTGGTCGTATCAAGATATGCCAGGGTTGGATACTGACATTGTTGTGCATAAGCTACCATTGAGAGAAGACTGTCCTCCTGTGAAACAGAAACTGAGAAGAACTCGTCCTGACATGGCGATGAAGATCAAGGAGGAAGTTCAGAAACAGTGGGATGTCGGATTCCTTGCCGTAACTAGTTACCCACCTTGGGTAGCTAACATTGTGCCTGTACCAAAGAAAGACGGCAAAGTTCGGATGTGCGTTGATTACCGGGATTTAAACAGAGCAAGCCCAAAAGATGATTTTCCATTACCTCACATTGATGTGCTGGTAGACAACACCGCTCAATTCTCGGTATTTTCCTTCATGGATGGCTTCTCCAGATATAATCAGATTAAGATGGCACCGGAAGACATGGAGAAAAAACGTTCATTACCCCGTGGGGTACATTCTGCTACAAGGTGATGCCCTTTGGTTTGAAGAACGCTGGGGCAACGTATCAGCGAGCTATAGTCACATTGTTCCACAACATGATACACAAGGAGATAGAGTGTTATGTGGACGACATGATTGCCAAGTCCCGAGATGAAGAAGAGCATTTGGTTAATCTCAAGAAGTTGTTTGATAGACTAATAAAATATAAGCTGAGGTTGAATCCAAATAAGTGCACTTTCGGAGTGCGTTTCGAAAAACTGCTGGGTTTCATTGTTAGTCAGAAAGGAATTGAGGTGGATCTTGCAAAAGTAAAAGCAATACAAGATATGCCTACACCGAAAACAGAAAAAGAAGTGCGCGGGTTTTTAGGGAGGTTGAACTACATTTCACGGTTCATATCTCATCTAACTGCCACGTGTGAACCAATATTCAAATTGCTAAGAAAAGAACAAACGGTCATGTGGAATGAGGACTGCCAGAGAGCCTTCGATAAGATAAAAGAATATTTGAAGACACCTCCGATTCTAATGCCTCCAGTTCCAGGACGGCCGCTTATCATGTAGTTGACTATACTAGAAGGATCAATGGGGTGTGTTCTAGGCCAACATGACGAGTCTGGTCGAAAAGAGTACGCTATTTATTACCTTAGCAAAAAGTTTACCGACTGTGAATCCCGTTACTCACTGCTCGAGAAAACTTGCTGCGCTTTGGGATGGGCTGCTCGCCGACTGAGACAGTACATGTTGACCCATACCACACTGCTAATTTCAAAAATGGATCCTGTCAAGTATATCTTTGAGAAACCAGCGTTAACCGGAAGGGTTGCTAGGTGGCAAATGATCTTAACAGAGTATGACATACAATATACTTCCCAGAAAGCCATCAAAGGAAGTGTATTGTCGGATTATCTTGCACAGCAACCTCTTGAAGATGACTATCAGCCAATGAAGTTTGATTATCCCGATGAGGACATCATGTACCTCAAAGCAAAAGATTGCGAGGAACCACTTCCGGAGGAGGGGCCAGACCCTGAATCCAAATGGAAGTTGATGTTTGATGGGGCAGTCAATATCAATGGACGTGGAGTTGGTGCTGTTCTTATTACTCCCGAAGGTGTTCACTTTCCCTTCGCTGCCAGAATTACTTTTGGCTACACCAACAATGAAGCGGAATACGAGGCGTGCATAATGGGAATAAAGGAGGCTATTAATCTTCGGATTAAGACCCTCGATATATTCGAAGATTCAACCCTCGTTATCAATCAGATTACCGGCAAGTGGT
The DNA here is from genome assembly GCA_963966055.1 of Lathyrus aphaca. Lineage (NCBI taxonomy): Eukaryota > Viridiplantae > Streptophyta > Magnoliopsida > Fabales > Fabaceae > Lathyrus > Lathyrus aphaca. The sequence continues at coordinate 233,177,706 of OZ014524.1, forward strand.
ATACGCATCAAGAACACTTAATTCCTTATAGGGATTATGCCAGAAAATTGTTAACGTTCTTCACAACGGTTAAGCTGCAGTACATACCACGAGATGAGAATCAATTTTCCGATGCATTGGCTACTCTTTCTTCGTCTATCAAAGTCTTATGTTGGAATTATGATCCCAGGATTGACATTTCCAGGCTTGACGCACCAACTCATGCTTTCTTTGTAGACGCAGTGTCTGATGAGAAACCTTGGTACTTTGATATCAAGCTATTCCTGGAAATGCAAGAATACCCAGCTGGGGCATCATCCAACGACAAGAAGACTTTAAGGCGACTTGCTGCTAGTTTCTTCTTGAATATAGACGGGGTTTTGTATAAGAGGAACTTTGACATGGCCTTGCTCAGATGCGTGGATAGACACGAAGCAAGCCTGTTAATGCAGGAAGTCCACGAGGGATCTTTCGGTACTCATGCAGGAGGGCATGCTATGGCTAAGAAATTGTTGAGGTCGGGATACTATTGGATGACAATGGATGCAGGCTGTTGTTCATACGCCCGTAAGTGCCACAAGTGCCAAATTTATGTAGACAAAATGCATGTTCCTCTAAGTCCGCTCAACGTCATGTCATCTCCTTGGCCCTTTTCTATGTGGGGCATTGATATGATCGGAAAAATAGAGCCTACTGCTTCAAATGGTCATCGCTTCATCTTGGTTGCGATCGATTACTTCACTAAGTGGGTTGAAGCAGCATCTTATGCCAATGTCACTCGTCAAGTGGTAGCCAGATTTTTGAAGAGAGACATTATTTGCAGATACGGAGTGCCCGAAAGGATCATTACTGACAATGGTTCTAACTTAAACAACAAGATGATGGTAGAGTTGTGTCGGGACTTCCAGATTCAGCATCACAATTCTTCTCCTTACCGGCCAATGATGAATGGCGTGCTAGAGGCAGCAAATAAGAACATCAAGAAGATTGTGCAGAAGATAGTTGTCACTTACAAGGATTGGCATGAGATGTTACCATTTGCGTTGCATGGGTACCGAACGTCAGTCAGGACGTCAACAAGGGCAACTCCCTTCTCATTAGTATATGGTATGGAGGCAGTTTTGCCCGTCGAGGTAGAAATTCCTTCATTACGTGTGATGATGGATGTGAAGCTTGATGAGGCTGAGTGGGTACGTGCTCGATACAATCAACTATGTCTAATTGAGGAAAAGAGATTAGCGGCTATCTGTCATGGTCAGCTTTATCAGAGGAGAATGAAGCGAGCATTCTACCAACAAGTACGTACTCGGGAGTATCAAGTAGGAGAGCTTGTGCTCAAGAGAATTGTTCCTCCAGGTTCAGATCACAGGGGCAAGTGGACCCCAAACTACGAAGGACCATTCATAGTGAAGAAAGTTTTCTCAGGGGGAGCAATGATGCTCACCACTATGGATGGAGAAGATTTCCAATCCCCTGTTAACTCGGACGCAGTTAAAAAATACTTCGCATAAATAGACCTGCTGGACACAAAAACAAAATTAAAGTCCAGGCAAGAAAAGGGCATCCCGACGAGCTAAAAACAGAATAAAAAGCTCGGGCAAAAGTTAGGGAAAGTAAATAAAAAATGTACACCCGTTGAGTTGAAAAGCCACATTGGACAACTCAGGCAAAAAAGGGTATCCCGGTGGATTGCAAACCTGAAAGGGCGATCCACGCAAAACAAGGGAATAAGCGAACAACTGTGATCCGAGTAATCTGAACCAAATCACCGTTTCGTACAACTTGACAATATCAGAAGGATATGAATCAGTCCCCTCATCTCCTCGGAAAGCAAAGGCAAGAATGGAGAGTTTTGAAGACATGCTGGTCATAGCAAGAAGGAAACTCATTGGGATGTCGTGTCCATTGCCATTAGGATAGTTTATTTTCTCAATTTTATGGTAACTACCTCTTTCCAGGTGGTTACTTCCTGATGTAAGAACTTTGCCTATTCAGAGGCCTTTCAATAAAAGAATATTTAGTCAAAAAGCTGTGTCGTGTTTATCTTTTGTTTGCAAAAATTTTGAAGGCATAACTTCTTGGTAATTTTGATGAAGACAACATCTCTCAACAACTCTCATGAGCAAAAATCAAAAAAGGATTGAGTTGAAGACTTGGAGTGAATATTAAAGTGAAGACTAAAAATAATTTCAAATGGAGCATTTTCTTTCAAATGATCAAGCAACATAAATGGTATATCTAAAACTTTCTCTAATATGATATACAAGTGTTCAAAATATTCATCTAATAGTGTCTTGGTTCATCCATCATAATTTTGTGTCATTGCATTTCTTTAAACATTTTGCCAATAAAATATTTTTCATTTTTCAGCTTCAGTAACCGGTTACCCCAGGGTAAGTAACCGGTTACCACTGTTGTTTTACAAAAAAAATTAACGTTGGGAATAAGTAACCGGTTACCCCAGGGTAAGTAACCGGTTACCACTGATAAAGTTTGGCAAAAAGTTGCATTTCTTCATCCAGAATTTTTTGATGCATTGTGATGATCCATGGCATTCTTTCACTCATTATACTCCTTTAGAAAGGTGTGTGTAGCAATATAAATTCAACATTTTTCAGATTTCATTTTGACCTCCTTTTTTGAAAACACTTTTCATAAACAATTTCTCACATATATTTTTCATACTTTCTCAAGTGTTCACAAATTGTCACTAAAGTATTCTTTGCACAAAAATTTCATACATTGCTAAGAATACATATCATTTGCATTGAACACTTGTATACTATATTGAGATTGTCTACAAGGAGAAGATCAATCAATTGATTGATATACAACATAGAAATCATTTTCATACACTTCAAAAATTCTAAATTATTTCTAAAGTCACACTTTGTTTTAGGATTGTTAAGACAAAGTTGTGGAGTTGTATTACTTGTGTTTCAAGGGTTAGTTGGAAACAAGTGTGTTCATTTAGAGAGGATTGTTCTCTACTTGAACTTAGGAAAAATCCAAGAGGATTGTTCTTGGTGGTTTAGTGGCTTAAGACTAGGAGTGTCTTGTACAAGTCCAAAACATAGTAAAATTCTCTTTTGAGTCGAAGGAGGAGTGGAGTACTCTCGGATTGTGAGGGGAACCACTATACATCGCCGTGTCCTCTCTACTTTCAGCACTTTATTTTTCAGCATCTAACCTTAAGCAGAAAAATAAACCAAAACAGGAAAAAATCGAAGAATTTGTTAACAACCTAATTCACCCCCCCTCTTAGGTGCACTCTTAAAACTACAATTGGCATTAGAGCAAGTTATAGGTAACTTGTTCCTAGTGATCCAGCATGGCTTCCGCAAACACACATCCGGTTTTCAAAGACGGTGGAAGTAGCAACAAGCCCCCACTCTTCTCCGGAGAATACTTTGACCTTTGGAAGATTAGAATGAAGGCACATCTTGAAGCCCAAGGAGAAGGTATATGGGAAGCAATTGAAAACGGTCCACATAATCCGATGAATGTTATCAATGGCATTGGAACCGCGAAATTGAAAAATACTTATGATGGAGATGATAAGAAAAGGATTCTAAATGAGAAGAAGGCAATCAACATACTCCAAAGCGCTCTTAGTATGGATGAGTTCTTTCGCATATCTCAATGTAAATAGGCAAAGGAAATTTGGGACACCTTGGTAGAAACACATGAAGGAACCACCGAAGTGAAGAGATCAAGGCTAAACACCCTAAGCCAAGAGTATGAAATGTTTCGAATGCAGCCCGGAGAATCCATTGTAGAAATGCAAAAGAGATTTGTTCATCTTACAAATCATTTGATTGCTCTTGGAAAAACATTTACAAATGATGATCTCAATCTTAAAGTCCTAAGATCATTAACAAGAGAATGGCAACCAAAAGTGACGGCTATTTCCGAGAAAAAGAGTCTCTCAACGATGACATCCGCATCCTTGTTCGGTAAACTCCAAGAACATGAAATGGAACTTGGAAGATTAGAAAAACATGAGAATCAAGAAAAGAAGTCTAAAGGAATTTCCTTGAAAGTCGAATCTAAACAAGATAAAGATGAGGACACATCGGAAGATGAAGACTTCATGCTACTTGTGAAAAAGCTCGGTAAGTTTTTTAATAAAAATGATAAATCTCTTTTCACTAAAAAGAATAGACATTTCAGGAAAAGAGAGGGATCCACATCAAATCAAGATGTTACATGCTATGAATGTGGGAAGCAAGGACATATCAAACCGGATTGTCCAAAGCTTCAAAAGAAAGGAGGATTCAAAGGCAAGAAGGACTATAAAAACAAGAAGGCATATGTTGCGTGGGAAGACAATGAGATAAGTTCATCATCGGAATCGGAAAATGAAGAACGTGCAAATATGGCTTTGATGGCTTCTCACCACTCCGATGACGAACATGATGAGGTTAGTAGCAATTACTCTATTTATGATAATGATGCACAAGAAGTTATAGATGAACTTCTAAAAGAATGCAAGACTTTGTATAAAAGCATCTCATCTCAAAAGAAAATAATTTCATTTTTAGAAGAACAAAATTCAGTTTTTATGAAAAATATTGAAAATGAAAAACAAAAATTGATGGATGAAAAACAAAGTCTTGTATGCAAGAATTGTGAATCCTTATCTTTTCAAATTGTTCAACTCAAAAGAGTGTTAGAAAGATACGAAAAAGGTCAAATTGGCTTGGAAGAAATTCTTAAACATCAAAGATATCCTAATGATAAAAGTGGATTAGGATATTCCAAGTTTTCCAAACCAAGCACCAATGAGACCGTTTTCGTAAGAGCAAGTGAACAAGTTGTTAAAGAGAAGGCAATCACTTCTAAAATTCAGCATCAAAATCATAAAAAGAAAAGAGTTGTGAAGAAAAAGAATTATGTTCCTAGATATAGAAGTCATTTTCAACCTACTTGTTTTTATTGTGGAATTAAAGGTCACACACCTAATGCTTGCTATGTGCGTAACATTGGTGTTGCTAAAGGGCATTATGTGTGGGTTGAAAAGGGTACTAACTATCAAGGACCCAAAGCAATTTGGGTACCTAACACTACTTGATTTTGTGTTGTAGGTATGCTTGAAGTCAACCACTAATCAATGGTATCTCGATAGCGGTTGCTCAAAGCATATGACGGGAGACATAAACAAATTTTCAAATCTAAAGCTTAAGGCCAAGGGTTATGTTACTTATGGTGACAACAACAAAGGAAAGATTCTTGGCATTGGCACCATTGGTTCACCACCTTTTACAACTATAGAAGATGTACTCTATGTCGAAGGACTCAAGCACAATCTTCTTAGCATTAGCCAACTTTGTGACAAAGGATTCAAGATCAACTTCAATAAAGATGAATGTTTGATTGTAGATGAAGTCACTCATGAGGTTATGTTAAAAGTTAATAGAATCAATAATATTTTTATGATTTCTCTTGACAATGTTTCTTTGAAGGTAAAATGCCTTGTGGCAAATAACAATGAGTCATGGCTATGGCATAAAAGGATGGCTCACATTCACATGGAGCACTTAAACAAATTGGTTAAGCATGATCTTGTTATTAGATTACCAAAGATGAAGTTTGTCAAAGATAGACTTTGTGACGCATGCCAAAAGGGCAAACAAACCAAATCAACTTTCATATCCAAAAATGTGGTGTCCACATCGAGGCCGCTACAATGACTACACATGGATCTTTTTGGTCCATCAAGAACTAAGAGCTTCGGAGGTAATGTTTATGTACTAGTTATTGTAGACGATTTTTCTAGATATACTTGGACTTTGTTTCTAGTGCATAAAAGTGACGCTTTTAAAGCATTCAAGAAGTATGCCAAGCAAGTCCAAAATGAGAAGTCTCTTTCAATTGTCTCCATAAGAAGCGACCACGGTGGTGAGTTTCAAAATTCATCATTTGATGAATTTTGTGAAGAGAATGGGATATCACATAATTTCTCCGCACCAAGAACTCCACAACAAAACGGTGTCGTAGAAAGAAAGAATCGGTCATTGATAGAGCTTGCAAGGACCATGCTTAGTGACTCAAATCTACCTAAATACTTTTGGGCGGACGCGGTAAGCACGACGTGCTTTGTAAGTAATCGTGTCAACATTAGACCAATTCTCAAAAAGACTCCATACGAATTGTTTAGAGGAAGAAAACCAACCATTGCATTTCTTCATGTCTTTGGTTGTAAGTGCTTTGTCCTTAACAACGACAAGGACAATCTCGGTAAGTTTGATGAGAAATCGGATGAAGGTATATTTCTCGGTTATTCCCTTCATAGTAAAGCATATAGAATTTATAACAAAAGAACCTTAACTATTGAAGAATCTATTCATGTTAAATTTGATGAAACTAACCCCTCCAAGGAGGATATTATTTTGTGTGATGATGATGATGAAATTTTAGAAGTTCCTAAAGAAGATACCTCGAAAAACCATGTTGAAGATCAAGTTGAAAGTGAAGATTCGATTCAACAAGATCAAGATATCAACAATCTACCTATAGAATGGAGAATTCATAGAGATCACCCTATTGACAAGGTTATCGGAGATATAAGCCAAGGGGTAGCAACAAGGTTAAATCTCAAAGATGCTTGCATGAACATGGCGTTTGTCTCACAAATAGAACCCTCCAAAATCAATGAAGCATTAAAAGACGATCAATGGATACTCGCTATGCAAGAAGAATTGAATCAATTCGAACGGAATCAAGTTTGGGAACTTGTCCCTAGACCAAGTGATAAACATATTATAGGTACAAGATGGGTATTCAAAAATAAACTTGATGAAAATGGTATTATCATTCGGAATAAGGCAAGATTAGTGGCGCAAGGTTACAATCAAGAGGAAGGAATTGACTTTGAAGAAACCTTTGCTCCGGTTGCAAGATTGGAAGCTATTCGACTTTTGCTTGCCTATGCATGTTCCATGAACTTTCAACTCTACCAAATGGACGTCAAAAGTGCTTTCTTGAACGGATACATCAATGAAGAAGTATATGTCAAACAACCCCCGGGTTTTGAAGACTTCAAGAATCCATCTCATGTTTTCAAACTAAGAAAAGCTCTCTATGGTCTAAAGCAAGCACCAAGAGCATGGTATGATCGCCTTAGCAACTTTCTTTGCGAAAAGGGGTTCGTAAAAGGAAAAGTCGATAAAACTTTGTTCATCAAGAAAACAAGAGGTAATACGTTATTAGTTCAAGTTTACGTTGATGATATCATTTTTGGTTCAACTAACAAAGATCTTTGTGAGGAATTCTCATCAATAATGCAAGGAGAATTCGAAATGTCCATGATGGGAAAGATGAACTATTTCCTTGGTCTTCAAATCAAGCAACTAGAAGAAGGAATCTTCATCAACCAATCTAAATATTGCAAGGAATTATTGAAGAGATTCGAAATGGATACGTGCAAACCTATGGCTACTCCAATGGGGTCCGGTACCTACGTTGATCAAGATGAATTCGGAATTCCAATTGATATCATGAAATATCGAGGTATGATTGGTTCTTTACTCTATTTGACGGCAAGCCGTCCTGATATTATGTTTAGTGTTTGTTTGTGTGCTCGATTTCAAGCTAATACAAAGGAGTCACACCTTACGGCGGTCAAGAGGATCATGAAGTACCTTAAAGGAACAACGGACGTTGGATTATGGTATCCGAAAGGTAGTATGTGTAATTTAGTTGGTTATTCTGACGCTGATTATGCAGGATGCAAAACAGATCGAAAAAGTACAAGTGGTACATGTCACATCCTAGTTAATGCATTGGTTTCATGGGCATGCAAGAAACAAGCCTGTGTTGCTCTAAGTACGGCTGAAGCGGAGTACATAGCGGCGGGAAGTTGCTGTGCACAAATCCTATGGCTTAAACAACAACTTGATGATTATGGATTAAACCTTGGATGCATTCCCCTTCGATGCGACAATACGAGTGCTATCAACATCACAAAAAATCCTGTCATGCATTCAAGAACTAAGCACATTGACATCCGACATCATTTCTTACGAGATCATGTGCTTAATGGAGATGTCGAAGTCACATTTGTGGATACACATAACCAACTTGCGGACATATTCACCAAACCCCTTGCAAAAGAGCCATTTTACAAAATTCGCCGAGAACTTGGAATTTTGACCGAAACGGATCTCTAATTTCTTCATCAAATATTCATCATACATCATTAAGGATCAAAGGTATGTATTTTTCATAATTTTTCGACTTCGGTAAGTCACATTTTTTTGATGATTTATGTTTAAAAAAGTGAGTTTTCTCGATTTTTCGTAGAGTTAAATTATTTTTCAAGTTTTTGTACTATGATCAAAAGTTGCCTTAATATGTGTTTAATCATGTCCATGTGCAAAAATATGAATTTCTCTCACCATTTTGTCTCTAGAAGCTTGCTGTTTTTGCATGTTTGGCATGAGTAACCGGTTACCCCAGGGTAAGTAACCGGTTACCACTGTTTGATTTCTTTTTTTAATTTTCGCGCATGCGTAACCGGTTACCCCAGGGTAAGTAACCGGTTACTGCTGAACAATTCTGAAAAAAAATAACTTTTAAAGTGTTGTACTTTAAGACCAAACATTATCACTTGTCTTGGAACTCATCTCATCTTCTTCAACCTTCCTCCTTCAATGTCTCATAAACCCTCACTTGGAAAAATAACCCACTCACACAAATTCCAAAATTAACTCCATAAAAAGCAAATCCACACTCTCCACATACATCCTACCATACCCATATCTCTCTATCAAGGATTACTTTTTCGGATTCCTCTCAAAACCCTCACTTTTCAAAACCTAAATTATGGCTCCTACCAAGAAGAACAAGGGAAAGAAAGCTATGGGTGAAGGTTCACAAACTGGAAATAAGGAAGAATCCATGGATGTTAGTCACATGCATCCTTCGAAGGGAAGAAAATCCAGCTCTGATGTAAGTCGAAGGGAGATGATGAAGACCAAATATGTGAAGTTCTCTGCTTTTCCAGTTCATAGTTTTGATTTTGAACAGCTTCTGACAATCTCCGGTGTGAACAAGTTAGTCTCCGAGACAGGTTTGATTTATCCGGAACTTGTTAAAACTTTTTATCGGAATCTTAAGTTTACTCATGATGAATTTGATGATTTTTTTATGGAATCTGTGGTGAATAATACTAATATATGCATTGGATTGGATGATATTGCTAAGTGTTTAGAAATTCCAAATGAGGGAGATGAATTTCTTTTCGGATATGTTCCCGAAGGTGCTCATTGGAAAGACTTTGATACCTTGAATTATTTTGTTGAAATATCTTGTGGTACTCATGATGACTTAATTGGGAGACAATCTCAATCATCCCGTGTTATCAAATATGCTAAGTCATTGACGGTTAGTGACCGAATGTTGCATTTTGTGCTAGCTTATATTTTAGTTCCTCGCCATTCCAATCATGCCCAAGTTTCTGATTTTGATGTGTATTTACTAAAAGCTTTGAGAATGAGATGGAAGGTTAATTGGTCTCATTTGATCTTTTATCATTTAAGACATCAATTTGGTCTTTCCGGTGGTTTGCCATATGGTTTCTTTATCTCTAAGTTGTTGGCTTATTGTAAGGTGCCTCTTGACAATGAAGAGTGTCTTGAAATGGATGATCAAATATGTGAACTCAACAAAAACACACTTCTCAAGAATACCAGCATTATGTTGGCTTCGGACGGGACTTATAAATATAAAGAGGAATTAGATGCTGCTGTTCCGGAAGGAGGATATACAATGGAATCACTTCACCGTGAGATGATGGCCATGAAGATTCAAATGACCTCCAACCATGCTCAAGCAATGCGTGGCATTAACAAACTTCTAAAACTTCACCGCGCTTCTCACCGGTCTAATGAAGAAGAAGAAAATGCAGAGATGGGAGAAGGTTCCGGAAGTGACTAAATGTGTTGGTTTAATTGATGTTTTTCTATCTATGTTTTTAATCTTTTTATGGTTTTTGTTATGTTATGTTGTTATGCACTTTAAAGTCCTACAAGGGTAGGCTTTTCCTTTTTGAAACTTGATATGCTATGTTTCTATATTTTACAATGTTTGTGGTAACATGTGAAAATGCTCATAATTTTTAAGTCTTGACCCAACCTTTTTGATAATGCCAAAGGGGGAGAAGAATTGCATTGTTACTTGTTGTTTAAAATTTATGCAGGAAATTTTTTCAAAGTCTCAAAGCATTGCTCATATTCTAAAAGAAAGGGGGAGCACATCCTTAGGGGGAGATTCCTTGGTGTATAGAAACTTGGTGGAAATCATTGTTCAAATAATGAGTTGTCATCATCAAAAAGGGGGAGAATGTGAAGGCATAGCTTCTTGGTAATTTTGAAGAAGACAACATCTCTCAACAACTCTCATGAGCAAAAATAAAAAAAGGATTGAGTTGAAGACTTGGAGTGAATATTAAAGTGAAGACTAAAAATAATTTCAAATGGAGCATTTTCTTTCAAATGATCAAGCAACATAAATGGTATATCTAAAACTTTCTCTAATATGATATACAAGTGTTCAAAATATTCATCTAATAGTGTCTTGGTTCATCCATCATAATTTTGTGTCATTGCATTTCTTTAAACATTTTGCCAATAAAATATTTTTCATTTTTCAGCTTCAGTAACCGGTTACCCCAGGGTAAGTAACCGGTTACCACTATTGTTTTACAAAAAAAAATTAACGTTGGGAATAAGTAACCGGTTACCCCAGGGTAAGTAACCGGTTACCACTGATAAAGTTTGGCAAAAAGTTGCATTTCTTCATCCAGAATTTTTTGATGCATTGTGATGATCCATGGCATTCTTTCACTCATTATACTCCTTTAGAAAGGTGTGTGTAGCAATATAAATTCAACATTTTTCAGATTTCATTTTGACCTCCTTTTTTGAAAACACTTTTCATAAACAATTTCTCACATATATTTTTCATACTTTCTCAAGTGTTCACAAATTGTCACTAAAGTATTCTTTGCACAAAAATTTCATACATTGCTAAGAATACATATCATTTGCATTGAACACTTGTATACTATATTGAGATTGTCTACAAGGAGAAGATCAATCAATTGATTGATATACAACATAGAAATCATTTTCATACACTTCAAAAATTCTAAATTATTTCTAAAGTCACACTTTGTTTTAGGATTGTTAAGACAAAGTTGTGGAGTTGTATTACTTGTGTTTCAAGGGTTAGTTGAAAACAAGTGTGTTCATTTAGAGAGGATTGTTCTCTACTTGAACTTAGGAAAAATCCAAGAGGATTGTTCTTGGTGGTTTAGTGGCTTAAGACTAGGAGTGTCTTGTACAAGTCCAAAACATAGTAAAATTCTCTTTCGAGTCGAAGGAGGAGTGGAGTACTCTCGGATTGTGAGCGGAACCACTATACATCGTCGTGTCCTCTCTACTTTCAGCACTTTATTTTTCAGCATCTAACCTTAAGCAGAAAAATAAACCAAAACAGGAAAAAATCGAAGAATTTGTTAACAACCTAATTCACCCCCCCTCTTAGGTGCACTCTTAAAACTACAAAAATGTCCTGAATTTTTGGCAAAAAAATAGCATGGTATCTAAAACATGGTGATTGTTTTATAAAAATAAAAATGACATTGCAAGGAAATATTTGAAATCCTCTTTGAGTGTCGGGCGACGATGGATGAACAGATCATACCATGCAAGTCCCCAGGGCACATATGCGTATTCTGTTGTTGCAGGTTTTGTAGGATGGCATCACATTCTCCCAAGCAGAGTTTTCCCCAGCTAAGTCATGACAGATGGGGATCCCCAGCAGTTTATTTTCCCACAAGTGGAGTGTGCCCAACAGGAGGCTGAATGTCGGATTTCCCCACAAGGTTCATATTTGGGTTTCACTCCCATCAGTGAAATATTCCCCAGAGAAGTCGCCAATTTATTTTTGGTCAATGTGATGATACAAACAGTTATTCATCCCCCTAACCAAAGTTAAGTGTTAAAGCCTCTTGATTTGGTTCTCCCCTGCAGAGTTGTAATTCTTGTTACCAATCAGGCATGCGCTGTTGCTCGTCTGCACCTCTCAACACTCGTCTGTGTTATCACTTTGGTATTGCTCGTTCGCTTTCCCCAGCAGTTGCCCATGGGTAATAGTTGTTGTTGCTCGTCTGCATCTTCCAACGCTCGTCTGTGCTTGATATTTGTCTGTTGCTCGTCTGCATTCTCCAACGCTCGTCTGTGATTGGTTATCTGTTTGAAGCTCGTCTGCATTGTTGGGATACTCGTCTGTATCATTCCCTGCACTCGCCTATGTTAGCTTATATTCATATTCATTGATTTGATAATTAGCATGGTACTCGTCTGTATCGCTACTCCAAATGCTCGTCTGTGTTGGATTTCTGGTATTCGTCTGTACCAGTGACTGATATTCGTCTGTATCATTGCCTGAAGCGCTCGTTTGTGTTTCTCAGATCATCGTCTGATATTCGTTTGTATCATTGCCTTATGGCACTCGTCTGTGTTCTTTTGATGATCATCCAATACTCGTCTGTGTTGAAGAGGTTTGAAATCCTGACGGTGGGATTAAATGTCAAAATGGTTACCGGTCCTGGCGTAACAGGTTTATCCGAAGGAGGCTCGTTTGTCTCAAGCACCACTTGTTAATGTTGCACCTGGCGTAACAGGTTTTCTCGAAGAAGACTCGCCTGTCTTAGACCATGTATCCACGAATAATATATGAAGAGGGTTCGTCTACCTTGATTATGCATGTCTATCCCACAGACTTAAGTGCATCACCAGTCCTAGCGTAACAGGTTTATCTGAAGGAGATTCGTCTGTCTCAAGTCATATGTTTTGCAAAGTATGTGAAGACTCGTATGTCCAGTTCCTGGCGTAACAGGATTGTTCAAAGAAGACTCGTCTGTCAAAGTACTTCAATTCCAAATAACAGTTTCAACTTGGAAGGAGCTCATCTGTTTTCTCTCCATTCAGCTACCAAAGCGTCATTTGGTTGGGGTTTTTTCCCAGTTCTTGCATTCTCCATTGTCGCTCCCAAAAGATGAGACCGGGCTCAAATATGGTATAGACGCGAACGGTCGGCGAGAGGAGATGCAAGAACACACAGGAGTGAACTCGCAGGGAATGAAAAGAGTCGCCAGCTAGGCATTTTTATCCCGGAGGAAAGGCAATGCTGCATAGACCTAGAAAGATATGGATAAGACGGTTGCGAACCAGAGAGACTGAGAAAGGGGGTTGGTTACAACCTGGGAAGGTATTAGCACCTAGATTGTCCGTCGTACTCGAAGGGATCCACGCTTAAAAGATTTGTGTTTTAAAGGGGTAGTGTCAGTGCAATTTGTGTATCAAAGCTGGAAAGAATGCAAGTGTCAGTGTAAAGAAAAATGTGAAGTGTATAAATGTACAGTGTCAGTGTAAGAAAAGGAATAAGATGCTCAAGATCATGAGGCTATAGGAATAATGCTGGAAGGAGGGGGAATATACAGAGACTTTTGTTCGATAACTGTTAAGTTATGCCTACGTATCCTCTCGTGCAATGAGGAAGTCAGAACACCGTAGTTCGACCCAAAGAGACTGGAAGATGAATTGACTTGTGAACTGCTTACTTGCCTATGCTCAAGTGTATGATCTGTCTGGCACAGATGCAAACTGTCTTGCATTAGACGGAGGAAGCAAGTTCTCGTTTATGAGTGAAGGAGATGAGAAAAGAATCCCAAAGGAGACGATTATTGTTTGTTTTTGTGTTTTCAGTCTTTTATTACTTTTGAAAGTTTGTCATAAGTTAATGAGCTCAAGCCTAAACCAGTGGATTTAGTAAACTCATCACATCTTCCCTCTGATTAGGGGTAATGAGAATGCCTTAAGTGTGAAGTCAGCTTCTCACACTTAATCACCTTTGGTGTAGGATTAAGATCATTAACCTACTTGTGATTATTTAGATGTTTTTTGTTGTTTTTGTTTAGTGTTGAGTAATGAGGTTAAGCCATAATCAGGGATTAAACAGACTCATTACACCATCCTAATAGAAGGATAATAGATGAGAATGTTTAAGCTGAGGAAAGCTCCTCAACTTAATCCATGATTAGGGATTAAACTCATGACAAAACAAAGCCTTTATCAAGTGGATTTTAGTTAATGATAAGATGATGAAGTGAGTTTTATTATTTGTAAGACAACTTGAGGGGGACTTGTCCATTAACACTAGGGTTAGTCCTTCTTAACCAATTAAGGAAGAATTAGAACCCTAATGCAAGGCCCAAGTTACAAGCTTGATGTCTTGATGATTATTAGATGGATTGATTAAAGGATTTAAACACATTAAGGGTTTAACACTTAGGATTAAAGTTATACACTCCATACTAATAGAAGGATGCAGGCATAAGCTTAATCACAAAGCCTTAAAGCCTTTAGGGTTTAGTCCCTAATTATGAGGTGAGAAGAGAAGACTCAATGAGACACAAAGGTAAAACTAAGTGGGGGACTAATCAAAAACCCTAATCATTGTCATGCTTGGTTGTTCCTAAGGTTTGTGAGGTTTGACAAGAAAGATCTTCAATGGAACCACCAGGAAACAAATGAAAGGAGCAAAGAGAAGCAAAGTAACTTGCTTCATTTAAGAAGACAAGTCACTTGAAGAAAGAAAGTAAGATGAACAAGAATGAGCAAGCTCAATCCAATACACATACAAGAAAGCAGCAATGATGCATAAGAGAGATGGAAAGAAAATGTGAGAAGTGAAGGCAAATTCACTTCTCAAAGTGACTTACCACCTGAAAAGTTAGTGAAAGAAATGCAATGCAATGCAAAATGAGATGTAATGGCATGAAGCAAACCAAAACCAGAAGCATGTAAGTGATGATGATGATGTTATGAGATGATGCAAACAAGAATCAAGGCATGGGGATGATCATATGAACATATGGATGCAAGAGAAGCATGCTTAGAACCATGATCATACATGAAAAGTTATGAAATGCAAATGACATACAACATGGCAAATGAAAGATGCAATGATCAAACATGGTTCTCATATGTCTTAAGATGTCTAATGAATCAAATTTATGCACAAAATGCTATGGCAAGTCATAGTATGCAAGCAAATGCAAGATGAATGCAAAAGGAAGCCCAAATTAGGGTTTATGATCAATGCAACAAACAAAAATCAAAACCAGAAGCAAACATCAAGATAAAAAAATTGAAAATGCATTCAAGGGAACCCCAAACCTATACAAACTCACTGCCCAAAGGGAGGGATCCAATTCTTAACCTAGTGGAAGTTATGAATTTCTTAAGATTCCTAGGGTTTTAGGGTACCTTAACAAGAAAAATGTCAAACAAATGGAAAATACAAGATCAATTCATGCCAATTTAATCCTACAAACTACATGATATGCAAGACACAATGCAAAAAGAACCAAAGTCCAACTCTCAATGGTTAGGCAGAAATGATTTTTTGAAGTTTGGATCAAAATAATGCTTTGAAAGGAAATTAATTCCATGGAAAATTGTCAAAATGCATCAAGATCAAAAAAGAAATTTGGTTTGAGGGTTGGACAATGTTTCTAAATGTTTCTAAAGGTTTCATGAATTTTTTGGTGATTTTTAAATACCTAAAAGTATTTTTAATTAATTAATTCTCATTAATTAATTAAAAATAAACTTTTAAATGATTTAAAAATATTTTTTTATGCAAAAAATAAAAATAAAAATGTTTTTGGTTTCTGAAAATTAATAAAAGTTTGTACAAAAATTTTCAGAATTTTTAGAATTGTTTTGCTATTTTAAAATAAATGGACAAATTAAATGAAATAAAAAGAAAATAAAATTGGATTTAATGAGAAGTCAACATAATATAAGGCCAGTATTCAAACTCAGAGAGGAGGGAAAGACTGCGCGCGCTTGTGGACGGCTTGGATTGCTTCTGGGAAATTCAAACTTAAACCTAATTAATTAAACTAATTAATCTGAATTAGGGTTAAGTGGCAGATCTGGTGCGTTCATTCACGCGGGAGTCAATGCCAGTCAACTCATCCTACGCTCAGAATTCAAACCTAGCTCTAATCCTCATTAATGCCCTAATCACTTTCAGGTCACCGGAGACGAGCTCCGATCGTCTTCTCCGGTGACCTTCCTCCCTGAAAATCTCTAAAATCCTCAAATCTTCATAAAAATGAAAACTAAAAGCCCAGAAATCAACCCCACACACCACTGAATCAAAACCCCTAACCAAAACTCATTTTTCATTCATTAATCATGCGAATTGAAGCCAAACATTTTTAGGTCAGAAAAGTTTCAGAACTTGATTAAATACTTATTTCTCAACCATTTCAAAAAGTAAACACATATTCATGATCAGGGGAGTGCATAAAAGCTTTTAAGAACTTAAAATGAAGCTTCTGGAAAAAAAGTTTGAGATGGCTACCTGAACTGAAGCTTTGATTTCTGGTGCTTTATGGCTGTTTCTTTGGCTCAAATCCACTCCAATGATCCTCCTAAGAAGCTTGCAATGATTGGTTGGAGTTTAAAATGGATGGTTTGGGAGATGGCAGAAGTTCTGCTCAATGGCAGGTGGTGATCGTGTTTTTGATTCTTTGAGTTTCAGGCAATGGTGATGAGTGCTTTGTGACCAGGAAAGTGTGTTGAGTTGATTTATGAAGTTTGTTTGTGTGTTTGAGGTTTGTGCAAGCAGTTTCGAAAGCTTTTGCAAGATGGTCTGAAAATGAGAATGCTGTGTTAGAGAGTGCTTCAGGCTTGTGTTGTCGCTGCTTTGGCTTGCTTTTTGTTTGTATAAACAATTGGGATTGGTCAGAAGAAGTGATGTGTGCTTTTGTGATAGGTATGGCTCAAGTTGCCAAAATGTCAAAGTTGTGTAAGAGAAGCATGGGCTACTTTCTAGCCAAGGACAAAAGGTGTGTCCTGCGCAGCATGATGTGGGGAGAACCCTAGGATGGTTCAGCAAGTCAGCAAGCAAGTGGATCTTCACTTGAGTGAGTTTTTGCAAGTTGGTTCACTTTTGCTCCTTATGAGATATCTTGCTTCATAAACCATAAAAATGAGAGATTTCTTGGCCCATTCTGAATTTTAGGTCTTGTATGATCATGTTGTGAAGTTTAGAAGCCCATTTGATAACTTAATTGGCCTTGAGAAGTGAATTTGCAACTTTGCCTCTTTGGTAGAAACTTTGAAATTTTGTGATTTTTGCCAACTTTGACAAGCCATAACTTTTGATCCAAAATGAATTAGGTCATGTTCTTGTACTTTTTGAAAAGGGAATGACCCATTCTACAACTTTCATGACCAAAATTTTTCCATTTGAAGCATTTTTGAATCAAAAAGCAAGGGTTGAAAAAGTTTCCTAAAATGGCAATTTCATTAAAAGTCAAGTTTCCCAAAAAGTCAACTTTGCAAAAGACTTGAAATTCTTCAATTTTGTGAACTTACAACATCTTCTATGATCAAATAAAGATCATATACAATCAAAATGATGAAGAACACCCCTTGGTTGGGTCATTGGGGGCCTCAGATGCCCTGATTTTGCACTGACTTGCTTGAAAAGTCAACTCTTGATCAGATGACTTCCCCATGGAATTTCTTCATGAAAATTGATATGCATACTCCCTATACCCTATAGAGTCCAATAGAAACAAGAATGACCAAAAAATTTGGAGTTATGGCCTCTGAAACCAAAACCCTAATTCTAGGTCAACTGTGTAGTCAAACCTGGCTCTGCTCCCATGCCAATCTCAGTTCTTGTGATTTTTTTGACATTCTTGACTTTGAGAGGATATAATATGATGCTTGAACCTTCATGGACCTCTTTGAAGTGATTGATGATATTTGGAGTGGCCCAAGAAGCTCTTGGATTGCTCAGATCACAAACCCTAGATGCAGATGACTTTGAATCTATGCAGTGAATAAAAAATGTGATATGAGATGGTATGATTGAGTTTATGCATATGAAATGATCACAAGCCATGGTGTGAATGGGTGAGGGCAAATTTGGGGTGCTTACATTCATCAGAGTGCAAATTTCAGGTTTTCTTGGTATTCAACCACATTTCATCTTGAATGGTCGATAGTCGTGCTACCGTCCTTTTTAGATCAACAATTGCTCGAATAGGGGCAGCTGTAACACCCCAAATTTTCCCTCTTCTGTTTTAGCATCATCATCATATCATATTCATCATAAGCATATCATATCCTTAGCATTTTGCATAGAAAAATGAGGCATAACACTCACATGTTCTAGCATAAGGCATATGATCAACCACCCGGGAGATTTGAAGCACTGCAAGTCAAAATCAAGAGCATGGTGACCTGGAAAGAATCTCACAGGATCGTTTTGCACAAGCTCTGTATCATGTTCAAGACCCTAAAAAGGGATGAGGTTCAAAATCAGCTTAAAACGGTTGGCGCCGGCCTATTCTTGAGGTTCCCCACCAAAGGGAGGGAAATTCAAATTTTTCCTGCGTTAACCGGTTAACGCATATGGTTAACCGGTTAACGGCTGCGAAATTTGAATTTCAGCAGCAAGTTCAACATGTGTGTTTTGGCTCCATTTTCCAATTTTCTGATTTTTTTCATTTGAATTAATTTGAATTATGGAGAAGGATCTAGAGCATTTATCCAAGCCTAATTCCAATGCTAAATCCTAATCACTTTCTAAGCCAATGCCAAGCCATATTTTTGGATCTCAAACCAAAATTTTGGGCCCCAAACCTAAACCATATTTATTCCATTTCCCTCCAAACCAAGAGAACTCTCCCTCATTTTTCACTCCCATTTCTGAATTTTCTCTCCTCTCACTCATAATTCTCTCACTTTTCTCTCCCAATTTTCCAAATCACTCAAAGTTCCTCTTTGAAGATCACACAACCTTGCATTGAGGTGTGTAGATCTTGGAACTAGACTTCCATCCTTAGCTTCATTGCATCTTTTTGCTGGTTTTATTGGAGATTCAAATCTGGTTTGAGATCTAGAAGTTCTTTTGGATCCAAAATTCTGCATCAAGAGCTTGTTCTTGCATTTATTTTGCATGGAGGGTGAAGCTTAGCACCAGATCTTCAAAGTTTTCTGCGAGATCTACTATTTTCAGCTAAATCAACAACTACCAAAGCATACCTCAGCTTTGTAGGTTGGTTAAATCCAGATCTAGCTGTTTTAGCTTATTTGCATGCTTGTGCTTTAGATCTACCATGTGTTTGCATATTTGTTTGTGTTGCTTGATTTGATTGGTTGATTTGTATCCGGATCCGAATGTTATTGTTCATGAGCTTAATGATATGGATTAATGTGAATTGATCTAATTTTCCATGTATAATTGATTGCTGGTCTGGTGCAAGATTGTTTGAATAAGCTGGTTTGAGTTGCTGTTTTTGCAGGATTTGTTGCTGTTTTAACAGTGTTAACCGGTTAACGTATATGGTTAACCAGTTAATGCACCTGTTTTATGCGTATTTTATGCAGGTTTGAACTGGTTAACCGGTTAACGCATTTGGTTAACCGGTTAACACTGAAACAGAATGACTTTTTGGGGCTGTTTTGAGCTTGTTTGATCCCCTTGCTTGTTTTAATTGCCATGGATCATTGTATGATCATTGAACATGTTTGTTTAGGGTGATTTGCTTGCTGGTTAATGTATGCTTTCATGTTTTCGACGCGTAAGTCGAATATGTGCAATGCTTGGCATGTTGTTTGATCCTTGTTTACTAGAACCTTTGAGCATGTTAATTCCATGTTTGTGTTGATCAATTTGCTAGATTTTTGCTAACATTTCAGGGGCTCATGGTAAGAGGAGTGTGGATGTTTATTCACATTTCAACTCTTCATCTTTCCTCTTTTACTTTGTTTTTGCTTTTTGAGTTTTGATGTGCTTTGTGCCATCTTGTGGTTCTCCTTCCCCTCTCTAGCTTTCTTCTCCTTTCTTTTTGCTTCTCTTTTGATCATCCTTTCTCTTAGGATAGTAAACCTCACTAACCATAGGACTTCTATGCATGATAACAACTAGGTGTTAGTCCCCCATTAGACTTTTACCTTTAAGATCCTTTTGTTTCTCTTCTCTTCTCATCTCAAAACCTAAAGAAGACACTTAATAAAGGTTGAAGTGATACCTTGAGCAATAGCCTTATCCCATGAGACACTTGTAGTCTTCCCATCTTGGGATAGTACAAGCTTGTCTTGTGATGAACAAGTCTGATCAAGATATCATCTTCACCAAGAAAGTCATAAAAAACACTTCTTCATTGTAAATACCAAAAACACTTAATAAGTTAATGAGTTAGTGAGCTTAAGCCCTAATCTCTGGGTTCAAGTTTTGGGGATCTTCTCCTTACTTGAGTGTGCTTGTTCTATTATTCCATCTTGGAATGTAGTGACAAGTGCACATTCCATGGAAAAGAGCTTGAGTTCACTTTCTTGTGACACACTCATAAAAGATTCTAAAAAACACAAACAATTAATAAGCGTCTTTCCTTCGGGAATTCTTTTCTCATCTCCTTCGCTCCGTCCGCGAACTTGCTCCTACTTGTCACTTTGCAAGACGGTTACACACTTGTCGTCCTAGCCTGCAACACCTGAGCATTGACATAAGCAGTTCAAGCCTTAATTCACAAGCAATCTTTTCCACCCCTAGTTAGGGGAACTACGGCGACTCTGATCCTCATTGTCCAGATGAGGTACGTAGGCAGCGGGGTAGGGCCCGTTCGAGCACAGTCTTTATTTTCCCTACATTTTTTCCTTTTCATTTATTTTTCAGTTCCCTTTTCATTTCTTTTATCCAGTTAGCAGTTTATTTCTTTGCAGCAGCTTTCATTCTTCACCCTTTGAAACAGATTTCTTTGCAAGCGTGGATCCCATCGGGTACGGCGGACGATCTGGGGTGCTAATACCTTCCCAGGTCGTAACCGGCTCCCGAACTCAGTCTCTTTGGTTCGCAGGACGCGTGTCCTTCCTCTTCTTTTCTTCTGGTTTGTGCAGCATTACCATTCCCGTTTCTTCGGGATAAAAATGCCTGGCTGGAGACTCTACCTTTTCCGCGCCACTTTCGCGTTTGTACTAGGATGGAAATCCGGGGAGCGACAGGAATGTCTAACTCCTGTGATGGAATCTAGTAAGGGATACCTCGGGGCACCTGTACGTTTCTTTGTCATAACAGGATTGCAGGTATTCAGAGCACAACATGGGGCAGGAAGGGTTTTCCCCAGCAAAGTGGCCGAATCATTATTTCCTCAGCACATCTTCCAAACAGCACCAGAGATGCTTTCTCCCCATCAGAGTTGCCAGGCATCACTTCTCCAACACATTTTTTTCAGAGCAGCACCAGAAGGTGCTCATTTCCCCAGCTGAGTTGTCAGATATTATCATCCTCAGCAAGATCCCCACAGAAATCTCTAGGAAGATCGTTCAGTGGTCTTTCCTCCCCCAAACTGAGTATTAAGGATGAGGGGAACCATCTCCCCACAGAGCTCCAGCCTCCTCCCAGGAGAGCAATGTCTGAAGTTCCCGCACAACAAAGTGACGAAAGCTTCCACATCCCCAGCTGGGCTCCTCATTAGTAAGATAGGTCTATCAGTGACCTATTTCCCCAAGCAGAGCCATATATCAGATCTACCAATGATCTCATCCCCAGCTGGGATATTCTTTCAAGAATATCGGTCGGAGATCTCCACGGCAACGGGATCCAAATCCCAAATTGGTATCTTTGCATAAATCATAGCATTCACATCATTTATCCCTCAGAGCGTAGCATTCTGTCTAATACGGAGCATTACGGCAAAAATCAAACATATTGCATAATCTAAAGTCAGGTTTTGAATCAGTCACTTGTGAATATCAACGATACTTCATCAGCAATATATAGAATACATCTCTTGTACATAAAAGCCAAAGCGTCCCTTTGCACCCTCAAATACAGATACATGCTCCTTTTGACACTCGTCCGTGTCATCTTTCCCCAGCAAAGTCGCCAGAGCACTATCTACAAACAAATACTTATACATAACCTGTTCGTCCCGACACCCGTCTGTGTCATCTCCATCTTCCCACAGAAAGCCAAAGCGTCCCCTTTGCACTCTCTAAATACTCATTCGACACTCGTCTGTGTCATATCACCCCCTGCAGATATAAGCCACAGATATTCTTCTTTTAAATACAACAACTTTACATACCCTTTCGGCACCCGTCCGTGTCACTATTCCCCAACACGGTTGCAAACCAAACACTTATCATAATACACTCTCATTGACACCCATCCGTGTCATCCTACCCCCACAGGTCGCCAGAATACTTTTTACACTCTCATTAACACCCGTCCGTGTTACTTCCCCCCAACAAGTTGAACACTCATCTGTGTCTCACTCATGCTTATTTTTACTCCTACAGATACTCGTCTGTATCATGTATACACCACTTATTTCCCCTCAGATTCAACACTCGTCCGTGTTCTTTGTTAACCAGTTGATACTCGACCGTATCATCATCTCTAAACATGCGTCAGCGTTTGTTTCTACCGATACTCGTCCGTATCATAGTCTTAAGGATGCTCGTCCGCATCTTTAATCTATACACAGTGTCAATACTTATACCTTTCATTTCTTGGATGTAAACACTCGTCCGTATTTACTATTTCCCAGCGAAATCACCAGTAAAATTTCTTTTCTATCTGACATTCGTCTTATGTCATGATACTTTTGGCAGCCGTATCCTGCCAGGTGATCGTCCTTCACCTTTGGATGACCGTCCCTCATCCTTCTCCCAGCGGAGTCTCCATTATTGGAACCCTTTTTTATCCGACATTCGTCCTATGTCGTGATATTTTAGCAGCCGTCCCCTGCTAGGTGATCGTCCTTCACCTTTTTGATGATCGACCTTCATCATTTTATCCGATGGCCATCCCCATCGTTGATCTTGTTATCTGACATTCGTCCTATGTCATGATAAACCTTGAGAGCAGCCGTACCCTGCTAGGTGATCTTCCTTCACCTCTTGATGATCGTCCTTCATCATGCTTATCCGATGGCCGTCCCCATCGTCGACCTTTTCTATCCGGCATTCGTCCTATGTCGTGATACTCTCGGCAGCCGTACCCTTCCAGGTGATCGTCCTTCACCTTGGATGACTGTCCCTCATCCTTATTCCCAACAGAGCAGCCGTTCCCTGCTAGGTGATCGTCCTTCACCTTTGATGACCATCCCTCATCATTTATTTCATTAACCCGATGGCCGCCCCCATCGTTGTTTACCCTTACTTTACAAACCTGATGGTCGTCCCCATCTCTGACTTTACCTTTAATCCCCAGAGAATCTTGTTTCTTTACCTGATGGCTGTCCCCGTCATAATCTCTTTATTTCCCCAACATGTCGGCCGTCCCCGTCATTGCTTTATCCCCATCAGTCGTCCTCTGCTCGATGGTCGTCCTCCATCTCCTGCACTTTATAATCATATTATACTCTCCTTTTACAATCTATATCCCTTTTCTTCTTCTCCCCAGTGAGTGCAAATTTCGGACTGTCTTTGGTATTCAACCACAAGTTATCTTGTTCATCTGTTAAGCCCGTCTCTTACATCCTGCACAACTAACTCATGCTTGAATAGGGGCAGCTGTAAACACCCCAAATTTTCCCTCACTTAGTTCACACCATGGCTTGTGATCTTTCACATTTACATTAGTTTAAGCATATCATTTCATGTTGCATTTTTTGCTTCATTGCATTGGTTCAAGTTCATCTGCATCTAGGATTTGTGATCTGAGCAATCTAGGATCCATCTATGCCACTCCAAAGGCCATCAATCATTTCAAGAGGGTCCATGTATGTTCAATCATCATATTTTATCCTCCAAATATCAAGGAAGCCAAAGAATCACAAGAACTGGCCAAACATGGAAGCAGAGCCAGGGTTTAACTACTCAGATGACCTGAAATTAGGGTTTTGGTTTCAGAAGCCATAACTCCAATTTTTTTTGTCATTCTTGTTTCTAATGGTCTCAATATGTTATAAGGATCATGCATACCAAGTTTGATGAAGAAATTCATTATGGAAGTCATCTGATCACTGGGTAACTTCTTGAGCAAGTCAGAGCAAAATCAGGGCATCTGAGGCCCCCAACAATGGAACCAAAGTGTATTTTTCATCAAATTGAAGTTATATGATCTTTATTTGATCATTGAAGTGCTTAGAAGTTCACAAATTTGAATAAAAGTGAGCTAAACCAAAAGTTGCCAAAGATGGAAATGACTTGTAATGTAAACTTTCCATTTTGGGAAAGTTTTTCAACCTCCTCTTTCTCAACCAAAAATGCTTCAAATGAAAACTTGTTGGTCATGAAAGTTGTAGATTGGATCTTTCCCTTTTCAAAAAGTACAAGAACAAGTCCTAATTCATTATGGAACTCAAGTTATGGCTTTTCAAAGTTGGCAAAAATCACATAATTTCAAGTTTCACGCCAAAGAGGGATTTTTGCAAATTCAAGTTCTAAGCACTTTCAAGACCTCTAAATGACTTCTATGCATCATTACAACATATTGCAACTTGCCAAAATCAGAATTGCACAAAATTCATAAAATTTCATGCCTTGGATCACAAGCTTCCATAAGCCATTTTTCATAAATTCTCAAAAGAGAGATTCTTGCAAGAATGATTCCTAAGGGTTGGGTTGGTTTCTAAATGATCTCAAAGCATCATAGCAACATCATGTAATACTTCATGACCAAAATTCAGCATTGAATGAGACATTTCCATGACCAAATATCTCAAAGTGCAACAAGTTGTGAAAATGTAAAACATGTGACATCTCACCATCCATTCACTTCTGATCACTCTAAATCATCCCATGGCCATCCTTGAAGACAACTGAACTCATAGCAGCCCTAAGATAGCTTCTGTCATGGCCCATGCTTGAAGTACACCAACTATTGACTTTTTGGCCAATTGCTCCATACCATTCCCACAGTGCATGTCAACTCTTCTGACCCATTCCAATAGTTTAGGGATTGCATAAGGATCATAAAACAAGCCTCACACAAGCTCAGAACACATATACAATCAGATTTCACAAAACTTGCAAAAACTTCTTCGATTCTCTCAAACCATCCATCAAACTTCAGAAATTCTTTCACCATCCATTCAGAAATCACCCATAGAACATAAACCAACCATTGGAATGGCTTGAAACATCACAAACACAAACCTCAAGTTCTGCTACACCAGAACTGGAACCTTCAAACTAGCCACCATCAAAGGTTTTGAAGCATTCCATTAGCCTCAGGAGGATCAGAGGAGACTTTTTGCACGAAGGAGAGGCCCAGAAAGCTCACATTTGCAGTTCATCAGCTCAGGTAACCTCAAGAACAAAACTTTTCAGAGCTTAGATTTTTTGTTACAAAATGAAAATATATGTTATGGGGATCACACTGATGCTTTTAGAATTGAAAATAGTCAAGAAATGAGCATGTTATGAGCTTCTATAATTTTGTCCAGATTTTTGTTCTTCTTCGATTCTCCATGTTTATGTGTTATAAATTATGTTTGAAGGTTGATTTGAGTTTAGTTTGGATAGAGGAACATTTCTGGGCAGTTAATTTGGGGTGGGGTGGCCTTAGAGAGACTTAGGGTTTTTGTTTCGCCGGAGAAGATGACCGGAGCTCCTCTCCGGTCACCTGAAAGTGATTAGCCCTAATTAGGGTTTAATCTCCAGATACGTTGTGGACCCTTGGATTTTGATTAAATTAGGAGAATGGATGGACCTGATTGACTCATTAAGTTAATTTCAGATTAATTTAATTAAAATATGATTAATTAGCCAGGATTGATCCAAGCCATTAAAAAACACGCCAGTCAACCCTCCCCCCTTTAGTTTAAATCCTGGCCTTAGGATCAGCTGACTTTTCCTTTTATTTCATTTTATTTTATTTTTTATCCATTACTTTTCATATAATTATTAAAAATAGTAAAATTGATCAAAAAAATCTGAAATTTTTTATCAAGCCTTTTATTAATTTTCAGAAATCAAAAATATTTTTATTTTTATTTTTTGAATTAAAAAAGTAATTTTTAAATCATTTAAATGTTTTATTTAATTAATTAATTGATTTTAATTAATTAAAAACACATTTAAGTATTTAAAAATCACCAAAAAAATCAAAGAACATTCTTAGACATTTAGAAACATTTACAAACTCACCATGCAAATTTATTTTTGGTTTTGATCATGTTTTGACATTTTTCAATGAATTAGGGTTCTTAAAATTGTTCATGTTCTAACCCTAACTTCAAAAATTCATAACTTTTAAATCAAGTTGAGTTTGTGAATGGTTCTTTTTGCATTGTTCTATGCATGGCTTCTAGCATCCTAAAACGTTTTTGTTTCATTTTTATCTTGCATTTTCAAATTATTTGGCTTTTTACATTGAGGATCACCCCAAAAACCCTAGAAACTTAGGAAATTCATAACTCCTTCTAGGTTTAGCTTCTGACCTCCCCCTTTGGATGGTAACCTAGTATAGGTTTAGGGTTCCTTTGAGTGCATTTTCAATTTTTTATCTTGTCATTTGCTTCTGTCTTTACCATTTTCAACTCATCCTTTCATAAAACCCTAATTTCTCATCTTCATTTGCATACCTCTTGCACATGTTTGCATTCATGAACTTGCCATGACATTTTATGCATTCACATGACATATAAGAAATCTTAGGACACATTAGAATCATGTTTGATCATTGCATCATCCATTTTCCATATTATGCATTCATTTCATTTCATGTGCACCCATGAACTTTCATGCTTCTTTCATGCTTCATTTGCATTCTCATCACTTGTATGAACATCCATTGCATTTGGCATGTCTTTGCACCATATCATAGCATCATTAACATCTTGAACATGCTTCTGGTTTTGGTTTGCATCCTTGCATTCATTTGTTTTTCATTTCATTTCATTCCTTATGCTAACTTTTCAGGTGGTAAGTATCTTGAGAAGTGAATTTGCCTTCACTTCTCACAATCTCACCTCATCTCTCTTATGCATTCATTGCTGCATTTTGTATTTGTATTAGAGTGAGCTTGCTCATTCATTTTCCCTCTTCACTTTCTTTCTTCAAGTGACTTATCTTCTTAAGTGAAGTAAGTTAGCTTGTTTCTTCTGCTTCTCCTCCTCTCATCTGCTTCTTCCTTGGTGGCTCTTCTTGAAGATCTCTTGCAAGCCTCATAAACCCTAGAAACACCCAAGCATGATCACAATTAGGGGTTTGATTAGTCCCCCATTAGTTTTACCTTTGTGTCATCTTTTGTGTCTCTCTTCTCATCTCATAATCAGGGACTAAACCTTTAAGGTTTTAAGGCTTTGTGATTAAGATTATGCCTGCATCCTTCTCTTAGGATGGAGTGTATAACTTTAATCCTAAGTGTTAAACCCTTAATGTGTTTAAATCTCTTAATAAATCCATCTAATAATCACTAAGACAATAAGCTTGTAACTTGGGCCTTGTATTAGGGTTCTAATTCTTCCTTAATTGGTTAAGAAGGACTAACCCTAGTGTTAATGGACAAGTCCCCCTCAAGTTGTCTTACCAACCATAAAATCCACTTCTTAATCTAATCATTAACTAAAATCCACTCTAATAAAGGCTTGTTTTGTCACGAGGTTAATCCCTAATCATGGATTAAGTTAAGGTATCTTCCTCAGCTTAAATGTTCTCATCTATTATCCTTCTATTAGGATGGTGTAATGGGTCCATTAAATCCTTGATTATGGCTTAAACTCATTACTTAACACTAAACAAAAACTCCAAAAACATCTAAATAATTACAAGTAGGTTAATGATCTTAATCCTACATCATGGTGATTAAGTGTGAGGTGCTTACTTCATACTTAAAGTATTCTCATTACCCCTAATCAGAGGGAGGATGTGATGAGTTTACTAACCCTTGGTTTAGGCTTAAGGTCATTTTCTTATGACAAACACAAAAAGCAATAAAATATTGAAAACATCAAAAACAAACAATAATCGTCTCCTCCGGGATTCTTTTCTCATCATCTTCACTCATAAACGAGAACTCGCTTCTTCCGTCTAATGCAAGACAGTTAGCACCTGAGCCAGACAGGTCATACACTTGAGCATAGACAAGCAAGCAGTTCATCAGTCAATTTATCTTTTAGTCTCTTTGAGTCGAACTACGGTGTTCTGACTTCCTCATTGCACGAGAGGATACATAGGCATAACTTAACTGTTATCGAACAAAAGTCTCTGTATATTCCCCCTTTTCCAGCATTATTCTTTAAGCCTCATTGTCTTAAGCACTGCACTCTTTTCTTGCACTGACACTCCTTTTATCCACTTCACTTTCCAGCACTGACACCTGTACATCCTTTTCTAGTTTTTGCACACAGATAACATTGACACTACCCCTTTAAGCACAAACTTTCAAGCGTGGATCCCGTCGAGTACAAAGGACAATCTGGGTGCTAATACCTTCCCAGGTTGTAACCAACCCCCTTTCTCAGTTTCTCTGGTTCACAACCGTCTTATCCATCTCTTTCTAGGTTTATGCAGCATTACCTTTCCTTCGGGATAAAAATGCCTAGCTGGCGACTCTTTTCAGTTCACCTTCATCTCTCCTTTCGCCGACCGTTCGCGTCTGTACCCCTTCTGGCCCCGTGTCATTCGGTGGGAGCGACAGTAGGAAGCGTACGTAGGGAATCATGATTGGGGTTACAACTGGTGACACTTGTCACCGATAGAGCTTTCCACACAAAGACAACACTGACGATGGATTAAAACAAGGAAAAGGGGGTCAGAAATCACATAAAGAACATATCACTCCCTCGTAACCTTCTATGCCCTCTCTCTAAACCCCCACTCTCTATGCATTTCAAATATTCCTCGGAACCCTAAAAGATGGCTGGAGAAGACAATGGCCAACAACCGCCGTCGCCGTCTTCTTCGATGAACCTACCCCTAACCAAAATTTTACAAACACAAACCCTAGGTATTTTTCAACTCTCTATTCAAATCTAAACTCAATTTTCGCAAACAAACAGTCACGCGACGGGATCAAGGGTTACAGGGACAATACAGAAACCTCAAAACATGACAAGGAAAAACAAACGACAAGGCAAGTATAAACCAATATTTAAAGGAGAGAAAAATCGAAGTGAAGAAGATACCCTCGAAGAACTAATCTCTAAGAACTCGGGTACTTATCTGAATCTTCTTCCTCTTTCATGTTCTTTGTCTACTTCTTCTAGCTTCTTATTTTTCTGATTTTCTATGTTATGTTAACTGTTGTGGCTGAGTTCAAACTATTATGAGTCTCAATATGAGACTTAGATAACTTCCAACGGAGCTTTTGGTATTAGGGTTTTGGTAGAATTTGTGTATAATTTTTTAGTGTTTTCTTTGTTTTTTCTTGTGTATTCTGCTAGGGTTTTTCCCTTATTTGTTTATGGCTAGGGTTGTTGTTTGATGATCCTTTGTGAATTACATTATCTCTATTTTTATAGTGTAGAAGAAATAAGGTTTATGTGTTTGAAAACATCACACCACCTCTATTCTTGTCAATCTTCCGATTACTTTCTTGGATGCCAAAAGTTATTTATCTGAAAACATGATATCCCTCGGTTATGCTAGCTGCTACCTTCTGTCTACTATTTTTTGTTTGATTATGGTTGGCATAGTGTGGTCCCTCTGTTTGGAATTTGTATTAACTTTACATCTTGTTGTTGTTTTACTACCGTGCATTCTTTTACTGTGGTGATATTCAACTTGTTTTTATTTATTACTACAAAACTTCTAATTATTTACATGATGAATATGATGTGCCAGGATTCCTCCTTTTCTACCAGGTTCTTTTTGTGCTCATGGAGGAGAAAAGAACATAGGTTCCACAAGATGTTTGGTGAATATCAGGACTTTTCGGAGTACTCGATATTGTTGGCTTCTTCTCCGCATACAGCTTGACAGATACTGGAGTGCAACTTCAACATACTTCGAGAGAATTTAACTAGCTTCTTGATCTGAGATTGAATGAACACAAGGCCAATTTGGATGAATATTGTCAAAGCCTTGTGTAATTGTTATCTATTGTCAAAGTATTTGCAATGTAGAATTTGGCATCCTAGATCTCATTACTTGTACCAATAATCAAATATGTAATTGTAAAGGTCTAATTTTGAATGAATATTGCACTTGAAACTTTCATGTTTTGATGATAATTCCCCAATGAATGATTGCAAGTTGGACTTGAAGTTGTTCATGACCTTATCACCTAAAACTATCTTGAAATAAAACTTGACTAAAACAACGTCACAACTCGTAAAAAAACCCTCAAATATTCTTGGAAATTTTGATACATGGTTTGAACTCCTAAACATGGCATGACACGGTCCAAACATGGATTGGGAATAAAACTTGAGAATAATCCAAACATATCTTGAAATCAATCTTACAAATAGGATTTAAAAATCGTGCCCTTGGTATTTTTTTGGAGCAAGCCTTGATCACTACAATAATCAATTAAATGGATCTTCATTTAAGAAATTATTGTTGCATCCATACTCACAAAATGGTTTCAACATTGGACCATACTATCTACATCTCCTGATTGTGACTTGGAATAAAACGTAACACATCCCTCAGACACCATTTTCTTGGAAATATAATCTCGATATAAAGCTCAACATCCATTTGGAAGTGAATGGCTATCTTGACTTTATTTTCATCTTAAAATTTTATCCACCATACGACGATTAAAATCAGAAATAAAATCACTTGAATAAATGGATCTTCTCATCACTCCTCACAATAGCCAAAAGGCAATCATGACACTTTAGAATGACTTAACCACATGATCTGAATATTCTAAATTCGGAAAAAGAGATTGACGTCTTAAAAAGCTTCAGAGTAAATCCTCAATTCTATGCACCCTAATTCTGATTCAAATCTTCAGTCCAAGCCAAACTTGTATGTCAAGTAACAAGAGAAATAATAGCTTTTTAAAACCTCCAATCATATCTTGTACCACAACCCATTCCTCCAGTAAATCAAACTACAAACCCTTAACTTGTCGATCAGGTGAACATCTTAGAATTGAGAAATAAATACTAGCCTGAACACTTTGATGAAGCTTGATACAACTACTTATGATGACAAGAATTCAAACCCTAGATCCAAACTTGAGAAAAACAACTTCAGAGATTCAAGAAACCCTGGCTCAAAGAATCTCCTAATCCCGTGCTTCGAGAAATCCAATGATATGTATGACTATGAACACGACCTAATCCAATGCGTATGTGCGATGCATAAGCCACTCATTGGTGAAAATATGAGGACAAAATTTGGGGTGCTACACTAGCACCTTGAACACTCTTCAGATGGGGAGAAGAGGTAAACTACTTGTGTACGATATATTGGGGATCATAACCTATATATAGTGTGATGGCCAATTAGGGTTTTCATTATTCCCAAATGCGCCATCATGACATCCACTCATATTTGAGCTCATATTCAATTAATTAATTAATTACTAAATATAAATCTAATTAGCCTTTTAAATTTATTTGACCACTTAATCAATTAAGATTCTTAATTTAATAAATAGCTAATATAATTAAAAAATATATATCCACATAATAATTGGAATATATTAATTAAATAATATTTAAATTATAAAATATTCCAACAATTATTTGTTATTGTTTTTTGAATATTAAAGTTGAATATTTGTTCTTTGTTAAAATTAACAGTAAAATAAATAATATTAAAGATAACACTAAAAGATGAGTTATTATGAATGAACTTTATAAATATGACATATGTTGTTTGTTGAATTAACATCAAATTTGCATCAAATTTTTGTTACATATCTGGAAAAAAATGTTATGATATATTATGATGATCAAATTCTAAAAATTAATTAGTTATCCGAGTAATCACATGTAAAGTATATGAAACAAAAATAAAAATAATAAATTATTATAATATATCATATTTTTTAAAAAAATATTCATAAATCATAAATCACTTATAATCTAAGATGAATTAAAAGAATTATGCAATTCTTTCTTTTAGAATATCAAAAAGTTATTAAACATTATTAAGGATGTATAATTATAGAAATAATATGGAACAAAACTATAGATAATAAATGGTTGTGATGCGTCATATTCTAAGAAAATAACTAGTTACATGTGTTAGCTGGGATTTTCGACAAGAGCAAAAAATCTCAGCATAAAGAGACTTGAAAAGTTGAGATTTTAAATGGATGTTTGTCAACATGGTATGCTGCAGAAGTCCAAGTCTCAAGATGAGAGAGAAAAAGTGGGATTTAGTACATTTCATTAAGAATGAGTGTTTCTTATAAGGTTTTGATGACATGATTGCTCATGTTTTTTACGACAGTAGGATGTGTCGATCAACGGTTACTTGGGCGCTGATAAGTGCTACATTGTAGTGAAATTGAGTGTGAATAATTGTGTGAGATTGGAACGAACTCTAGGTTTAGCATGCTGTCGAAATCCGCTCACATGTTATTGTTTAATTGGGCTTTGTGTTACGGATCTGATTGTATAAGTTAGCTTGTACCCTAAGTTAGCTTGTAATGGTAATTGTTAATAAGTCCATTAGATTAGTATGTTAGTTTTCTTATAAATAACATACTAGTCTCTCATCTTTTAGAATAAGGAAAAATAGGAAGATAAAACCCTAATTCAAAAGTGAGAGAGGTTATTTGTTATTCTTGTATACTTGTAATCTTGTTTCAAGATAAAGGAAAGAATAATAGTTTATAACCAATCCTTTTATCCGTGGTTACCCTAAACCCTAACCCATGTGGGTTTCTTGACTGATAAAGGAACCAATTATACGTTGTTTCTAAGGTATCCGATTCATAATAAATTGGTATGGTGAGCATGGGGAAAATATCTTCCACAAAGTATAAGATTAAAAAGTTCAACAGAGTGAACGACATTGGTTTGTGGCGCTTGAAGATGAAAGCCCTACTTATTAAGCAGGGTTTCTTGGAAGAGTTGAAGGGAGAGATGACCATGAATGTTGCGTGAATGGCAGCTGAAAAGATAACCATGATTGAGAAAGCATACAGAGCAATATTGTTGAGCCTTGGTGATAAGGTTCTTCGACAGATATCAAATTTGACGATGACTTCAGGGTTATGGTTGAAACTTGAAGGTTTGTACATGACCAAATCGTTGGTGAATCGACTCTACGTGAAACAAGCCTTGTACTCATTCAAGATGAGTGAAGATAAAGTGTTGGCTGAGTAGTTGGATATGTTCAACAAGCTGATTCTTGATCTTGAAAATATTGATGTGAAGATCGATGATGAAGATCAAGCGTTGTTGTTGTTATGCGTTTTTCCTAGAACATATGCTCACTTCAAAGAAACTTTCTTGTATGGAAGAGAGTCACTGACCTTTTAAGATGTTCAATATGCCTTGTACTCTAAGGACTTGAACATACAAAAGGAGCATAAACCTTTGACGGTTGGGGAAGTTTTGGTCGTTAAGGCGAAATTCTTGCGAAAGGATGGTAAGTTCGACAAGAAGAAGGGTAAAAGTCAGTAGAAGTCTTATAGTGGTGAAGTATCTGGTGTTCGATGTTATCATTGTAAGAAGGAGGGTCACATTCGAAAGGTGTGCCCTGAACGCCTGAAAGACCATGGAGGTAAGGATAATGGCAACACAACCATTGTTCAAGAAGATTTTAACTCATCTGATGTTCTTGTGGTTTCAAGCAGTGACTAAAGAAAATAGTGGATTATGGATTCAGGTTGCACTTGGCACATGACTCCAAACAAAGATTTGTTCGAGGAATTATGCGATCAAGATGGTGGATCAATGTTGCTGGGAAACAACAAAGCTTGCAAAATTGTAGGTATTGGATCTGTGAGGATTCAAGCTCCATGATGAGTCAATAAGGTTATTGACTGAAGTTAGGTATGTACCAGACTTAAAGATAAATTTGATTTCTCTTGGTGAATTTAACAAGAAGGGATATGTTTTTCAAGGAGAGAAAAGTATTCTAAGAGTCATGAAAGGGCCGAAGGAAGTCTTGAGAGGCGTGAAGAAAAAAGGCTTGTATACCCTTGAGGCTGAAGTTGTAAGTGGTTTAACAAATGTTGCATCCACAAAACTGTTGTCGAAGATAAAATTATGGCACATAAGTTTGGGCCATGTCAGCGATAGGGCCTAGTCGAACTGTGGAAACATAACCTACTAGATGGTGACAAAGTCGAGAAGTTGGAGTTTTGTGAACATTGTGTATTTGGTAAAACCTGTAGGGTGAAATTTAACAAAGGTAAACAAAGAACACCTGGATCCTTTGATTACATCTGCTGATATTTGGGGGCCTACAAGAAATCCTTCACATTCAGGTGCAAGGTATTTTCTATCCATAGTTGATGATTATTCCAGAAAGTTATGGGTATTCATTCAGAAGACGAAGGATGAAACTTTTGATAATTTCAAGAGTTGGAAGGTTTTGTAGAAACTAAAACTAGAAGAAAGGTCAAGAGCTTGAGAACTGATAATGGCCTTGAATTCTGCAACTAAGCTTTCGACGATTACTGTTTCAAGTATGGGATTGCAAGGCATAAGACTGTAGCAGATACTCCTCAGCAAAATGGTCTAGCTGAGAGATTCAATCGAACAATCCTCGAAAGGGTTAGATGCATGTTGGTTAGTGGTAGATTGAAGAAAATGTTATGGGCTGAGGCTGTTTTGACAGCAACATATATGATAAACAGATGTCTTTCGAATGCGTTAGATATGATGACACCTGAAGAAGTTTGGTCGGGACATCCACCATATCTCGACAAACTGAGAGTATTTGGTTGCGTAGCCTATGCTCATATTAGGCAAGACAAGGTCGAACCTAGAGCTCTTAAATACATGTTCATGGGATAACCTTAAGGAGTCAAAGCTTATAGGCTATGGTTCCTAGATCCAGGTCATAAGAGGAGTATCACTAGTCGAGATGTAGTTTTCAACGAAGCTGGCATGGCTTTCAAGAAAACTGATGATTTTGAAGAAGAGCTGGAACATGAAGAGATTTATGTTGATGTGGAACATAGTGATGCTGAATTGCATAAGCCAGGTGAAGTCAAAGAAGAAGCAGAAACTACTGTCGAAGATAAGGAGACTGATAATGACTACCTGCTGGCAAGAGACAGGTTGAGAAGAGTCATCAAGCCACCTCAGAGACTTGGTTATGCAGATCTTATAGCTTATGCCTTAATCTTTGCAATTGAGGTTCTAGACAAAGAACCTATAGACTATAAGGAAGATATGAAAAGTCGAAATAAAATTGAATGGCTGAAAGTCATGGATGGTGAAAACTAGTTTGTTTTCTTGGTGTTATAGAGTTTGTTCCAAGGTGGAGATTTGTGAGATATTGGAACGAACTCTAGGTTTAGTATGTCTTCGAAGTCCGCTCACATGTTATTATTTAATTAGCCTTGTGTTATGGATCCAATTGTTTAAGTTAGCTTGTAATGGGTAATTGTTAATAAGTCCATTAGGTTAGTATGTTAGTTTTCTTATAAATAGCATACTAGTCTCTCATCTTTTAGAATAAGGGAAAATAGGAAGATAAAACCCTAATTCAAAAGTGAGAGAGGTTATTTGTTATTCTTTTATACTTGTAATCTTGTTTCAAGAGAAAGGAAAGAATAACAGTTTATAATCAATCCTTTTATCCGTGGTTACCCTAAACCCTAACCCTTGTGAGTTTCTTAACTGATCAAGGAACCAATTATGCTTTGTTTCTAAGGTATCCGATTCACAACAAATTGGAACTTATTGGCTTAATTAAGTTATTTTATACCAATAAAACTCAACTTTTGTGCATATTTTATATTGTTTATGTTATAGGGTATGTATTACGTATCGTGTAAATATCATTGAATTTAATTGTTTTTATCTCATTTCTGTAGGTATTCATGCGATGATATTTGATTATTGTATTATAGAGCATTGAATAAGCTTTCCAGCGCTTCTGGCCGTGTGTAAATCGGTGTTACGGTTCTCAAGATATGGTGGAAGCAAGAACTGATTTTCTCAGATCATTCATGGTCATTGTGCAAGCTGAAGGTGAGGCGGTTCAATTTAGAGGCATTAGCTTTTTGACTCTATGGTCTTTGTGTGACGTTTGGGAGAGATAGCTTGATATATGAGTTAGATATTTTTATAAGGCGGTTTAAGTACAATTTTCTACCAGACCACGTGCAAAATAAAGGTGAGCTCGATGTACGAGCTGCCAAAATTCAGAATTCTATATATACTTTTCTTCTTAGATTTTTTTGTTATCTCTTGGGAACTTTTAGACCCAATTGATCATAAAACATTATTTAGTGGGTTTATCTTAGAAACAACATATAGAAGATGCATCTTGACGGTCTGAAGTCGAATCTACTTTAATCGGAGTTGACGAACTGTGAGATATTTGTTCTTCTTCCTTCTTCTCTATGTATTTTTGCATTTGTTGGGGTTGTTCTATGTATGTTTACTTTGATTGTATGATTATTTATGGATATTTATATAAATCTCACCTGATTATAACGGACCTTCTATGCTAGCGTAACTTCGGTGGTGGAAAAGGAGAAGGGGTGTACCTACAAGGTACTCCAATGCCAAAGTGAGAGTGGGATCAGAGAAAAAACTAAGTACATAGTAAAGGTAGAAGAATTTAGAATACCTAACCCTCTAGTGAAATAGGGAATTTATAATATGCCCCAAGCGTTGGGCCAAGGTCCCCAGTATGGGATGGATTAGCTAGGCCCATGATGGGGACTTCCAGGGTCTGCGAAGATGCAGGGGAAAACTTAGCGCGTGGTCCTCATCCTGGTCCAACCATCCCTTGAATATGGGAAGTTAGATATTATTTTGTGGTGACAGTTGGTTGCACGTTGCTGATAGATGCATGGAGGGAAAGTGCCCCCACTGGGCATCGGTTTATGGGTATGCTAGAATGGGCCTTCACTCACTGTATTTGGCCGTGTCCGCAACTGTTGAGCCCTTCCCGACAATGGGACTGCCCCAGGCCCAATCCAGAATAGTATGTATCTTTACTTTGATTGTATGTGTATTTATGGATCTTTGTATAAAATCTCTTTTACATCTCTTAATCAATGTCATATTTGCTTTACTATCTATCTTAATGGGTTTGGATCGCTATAGACATATACATTTCGAACTCGACCTAAGATGATTATCTATTAAATTTAGGTCTAATATTCACGTGGGTATTGAATCTTAATGCTCCAGGTTGTTTATTTGGGTTAGACATCACCGGCGAGAGAATACAATTGTTTTCTCAACTTTGTGTTAGACACAACCTCTGTTGTGATCGATACATGGGGATTTGGACGAGTGATCTAGGTTGCGTGCAATTGATCGACGATTTTCTTAGTACTTGATGGGTATAAATAAATACAACTCCTGAAGATTTTTCTCCTCTCTAAAGAATTATTTATTTATGTTACTCTTCCAAACATTTTTCTTCTTTCCTTTATACTGCATCTCGAATAGGCGAAAAAAATTACTTTGTTCAAAAAAACTACTTCTCAGTTTTATCCCATGGAACACGTGGAAGACATTCAAAAGCAAGAAGCATGCAGAAATCTATGTGGCAGAGACTGAGGAAAGGAACATTTTGAAACAATTATTTTACACTTGTATAAATAGAAGTTCTAGTGTTAGGATTCAGGTGTGTTCATTTGATTTCACTACAAAAACTAAAAAGACTCAAAGTACCCAGTGTAGAGAGAAACGAGTTTCATTGAGCAGAATTTATGAATCTTGAAACACCATTTTTATTCAAATGCAAAGTTTTTTTATTTCATTTTTTTTTCTTTTCGAATATGTTTTCTTTCCTCTTTTAATTTCATTGTCACTTTACATTTTCTTTTACAAAATTCAGCCTTTTGACATTGTCGCAAATACTTACAATGTTAAACAATTTACATTCACATTATCTTTTCTCAAAGATTTCAACTAAGTTTAAATCCTCCACTTTTCTACACAAAACTATAAGAAAGTTTTTAGCAATATGTCCTAGCATTATCTACTCGATTGTGTAAGTAATCTTCAATAAGAGATTATCGATTGTTTAGCAAATTTCTCAGTAAACAAATTGGACCATCCGGTGGGACTTGTGCTAAACTCTTTGTCTTTTATAAATATCATATTTTTCCCTTATAAATTGTTCTACATACATGAATTGTTCTGAATACTTTGTATGCGTTTAAAAAGTGGAAAATCTTTACCAAAAGTTACATGTCCTTCTTTGGATAACCCTAATCCACATAAAAATCCTCAAAATCCTCAAAATGTAGTAGAACAACTAGTTGGATTGACAATTGAAGAAGCACTTATTTCAACACTAGTTAGAACAATTGCTCTTATGGATCAACAAATCTTGTTGCACGGATACCATCACAATGGGTCATACCTCCACCACAAATAGGAAATTCCCTTGTTCATCCTGCAGTCGCTAGGCCATTATTTGGGTTCTCAATGCTAATGAATAATAGGGAATACTCTTATGGAATGCCAACATTGATAATAGTTGGCCTTCACACCAATATGTCAACTTTTAGTGACAATGAAATGGCCAAAATAAAAGAAAATCCCCAAAATATCTCATAAACTTCAAAAACAATAAAACACAAAATGTTCTTAAGCGGACAATCTCAACCCCAGTGTTACGTATCAGAGCAAGACTCCCTTTACTTCTACAAAGTAAAACAACACACTCCAAAGCAACTCCTAAGCTTCCTACACTATTCTAGATTACCTACAAGTTACCCGCAAACGAGACAACAATTCCAAGCAGAAAAGGTGAGTAATCATAATCATCATAAACGATGCAGGAAATTGACAAAAAGTAAGGTCACTTGAAACAAAGAAAACAATATACATATATTCGTCATAATCATAAAATGTCATTTAACTCAACATCACAAAAAATGCCAATCATAATGTTATGTGACTCAATAGACTCATGCATGTGGTACAAAAACATCACTGATGACTTAGTCATCGTTATCTCCAAAGATCCCCACCAATAGGATCAGTTCCCACTTGGAACCAGAGCACATCATGAATTGCACTTAATTTTCACAATAGGATTAAGGTCATCACTCGACATTACCGTCCTAAAATTTACCATTGGATCATCATCCTGCAAAAACGTCACTTGACCATTCGTCCTAAACAATGATAATGAATGCATGATGCATACAAAAATTAAACACGACCACGACTAGTCAAAACGTATCATCATTCATTCATATACTTCAATTTACCTTCGTATATAGTTACATAAGTATACTGCATATACTTCACAAATCACACACTTAAACAAACATCATTAGCACATATGCATAGTTTTCAAACAGTGGAACACGTCTCATTTGTTTTGACAGAAAATCATTCATTAAAATTCCTACTGTTACTACTCTAAAATCTCACTAATTATTTACCAATATATATATTGTTTTCTGCTAGTTACCATAGGCTTCTGTTTTCATAAAAAGTGGAGTTACAGAGGTCAAATTGTGCACAAAACAAATTTCAGAGGCACTTGCACTGCACTGGGTGGCAAAGGCCATAAGGGAGTGGCACTGGCCACCCCAAAATAACACTGGATGGCTTGCCACCACTATATACATCACTATTGGCGCAAGCCACCATTCATGTGGCCCTGTGTTCGTTGGTGTTTTTGGCGAACAACCTCTGGTTTACCAATTCCTTAGATAATGGGTTACTTGCAGGACCAACCACACAAGTCCTAGGACACATGTACTAATTTTAAAGGATAGGTTCTCAATATATGAGTCTTATTGGTTTTTATGTGTTCTGTCGAACGACTTCTTAGCAATATTGTTCTTGTTGATATTATAATATGGAAACGTTTGTCTAATGAAACTAACAGAGAATCTTAAAGTTTGTATTAAAGGTTTGTCAAAATACAAATTGACTTGGAAGTAAATTGCTGAAAAATAGATTGCTTGAAAGTAAATAAGAACATAAACTTAAACAAGGAATAATGGATAAATCTAATCTTTATAACTGAAAATTGAATGGTGTTTACACGTACATTTTCCAGATAATCCTCCTTTCTCTTACACACGAGTATTAGAGTAATCTTCACAGAAATATTGTACAGAATTTCACACACTTTACACAAAGCAAACTATCCTATTTATATACAAATAAAATAACCGTCGAATAACGGTCACTTCCTAAGAATTTGCCACTTGGCAATTTGCATGTTAACAATTCCTAAGATTCTTCCACGTATCTCCTACCAGACGAAACCATTATTCATGAAAACTTCCCTTTAACTGACGAAACGGCGCTTCTCCTTGTCATGTCGAATTCATTTGAAATTCAAATAATTCCAACGTCTTCTTTGTCGAATCCTTGTCTTCATATCTATTGTCAAAAATACAAGAGGATTTCCTAGTAGTGATGTGAAGAACTTCCTGAAGGGAAACTCGTCCACGTTTTCAACATACAATTTTTTGTCCTATCATGAACAAAATCATCACAAACCTTCTCAAGATTCTGGACATGTTTGGAAGAAAAAGTGATCCAAGATTCCGGACATGTTTGGAAGAAAGAGT
Organism: Lathyrus aphaca; assembly: GCA_963966055.1. NCBI lineage: Eukaryota > Viridiplantae > Streptophyta > Magnoliopsida > Fabales > Fabaceae > Lathyrus > Lathyrus aphaca. Next base: position 233,218,344 of record OZ014524.1, read on the forward strand.
GATCCAAGATTTTGGACATGTTTGGAAGAAAGAGTAATCTTATCTTTGTCGAAAGTCTTCAAATCCACATACATCACCCATTTAAAGTATAATAAGATGAGAAATGCTTAGAAACTGCCATGTCAGATAATGATGACGTGTAAAGAACAAAGCTTGACAAATCCATCAGTTGCTAGGGCTTTCCCATGGTGTCGAAATTATATGTATACAAATTTCCCCCCAGCAAAGGTATTTCGACTATCGTCTGGAGAAAGCATCTTTGCTTCCGAAACCTTCATTTCGACTCCATGTCTTGCATTAAATGCACTGATCTTTGAGATCTTGCTTTTATCTTGCATTAAATGCGTTGATTCCCAAAATCTCACTTTTTGTCAAATCATAAAAGTAATCATCAAATTCTTCAACCCTTCACATCTATCCCACGTTCTTGGACATGATCCCCATAACTCTACAAACCTAGGTCTGCCACACTCTTTCCAACTTCCACTATCTCTCCCACGTCCACTAATGTGTCGACACGCGCCATAGCCATTTGAAAAACTCAAACTTTTTCTCCCCACCTTCTAATATAAATACCCCTTTTATTTTTTCTGAAAAACTTTCGCTTCCATAACTTACATCTCTCAACTCTCTTACTTCTCACATACCCAGAATCTTCTTCTTCTTATTCAAACTTCTTCCATCATCAACAATGGCAACTTCCAGCAAACAACAAGACAAGAACACACCAGCTCAACCCTGCGCACACATGATTCTTGGGCCAAGGATTATGGGCAACCAACAATACGTCCCAGAACCACCAAATGAGAGAGAGAAGGCCAACATCTACTATTCTCAGGTACTCATTCCTATTTCAATATCTGGTAAGTGTCATGCCATGTTAGGCCCTCTTCCTAACCCTAACACTGACCAAACTCGTCTTAAAGTGTTTTTCCCACGTATTATCGTACACAGCCCATAGGTGCAGGCAAAACACCAGAGCCTAGTGACAAATCAATAGAACCTGCTGAACAAAACCATGAAATGGTTGCCATAAATTTGACCTATCTGAATCATCCTAGGATTTTTGGAAGTTGTCCCTGGTCGAAAGACCCTTCTGTATATGTAAACTGGGTAGACAAGGTCGAAAAAGCCAAAGGTAGGATCTGGAAGAAAATTGGTATCTATGACTTGATCCAATTGTCGAGAGAAGGCCCTAACTATTGTACCAACATGATACTTGCTTCCCTCTATTTTTGGGATAACACCTTCAATACCTTTCTTGTGGGATGATAACCCCTACCCTCTTCGACCTGGCTGCTATAGTAGGCCTTAGTCCATTAGGAGCAGTTTTCGATCCAACTGTATTGAACGACAATACTATAGGTTTTGAGACTAGCTTCGCCTCATACTCCCACTTTATTTATCGTTACCACGTCAAAGACTCTGCTGAGGTATCAGACGTAGAATACATAGCTTTCCTCACCTTTTGGCTGTCGAAATTTGTGTTCTGCACGAGGTCCCTTCAAGTGGTGAAGAAGTACATCCCCCTAGAAAATCAACTTCATGTTGGCAAGAACTTGCATCTTAGTGAATTAATTCTGGACAACCTCTATGATTCCCTCAGTGAGAGTGTCGAATCTCTCAAGCAAGCTAAAGACAAGGGAAACCTGAGTTTGGCAGGCCCTTTTTGGCTTCTTCAACTATGGCTCAATGCCACTTTCGAATCTGATCTTCCTGACAAAGGCCTAGTGGACGAAGAATATGTCAAGGATAGGCACGTCGAATGGGCAAGACTAGCGTAACTGACTCCTTCTGAAGAGGGATTAGGTCTTCGACGATATTTCATGAACTACGTGAATATGTTCACTAAGAGCTATGACTTCAAGAAAAGCATGGCACCTTTCGCCAAAAGGACTGTCGGACCCAAGTGGTTCACCAAACAACTCCCTGTGGAACACCAAAAGGAAGAGGATAATTTTCTAGCCATCTGGAAGTTGTTCCTTACACCCAGGCTCTTTCCCTCTTACCCCACCATGTCCAATTCAAAGGTGGCCCTAATAGTTTATCAGCCAAATCTAGTGGCTCGACAATTTGGGCTGATACAACTGAAGCCAAGGTCCCTCTATCTCGAAAAAGGATCCATCTTTTTCTAAAACTCAAACTCTACTAAGTCGAAGAGTCTGGAACTTTCAGAAAAACTACATGATGCTGATTTGGAGGTTCAGGCAGTGGTCTTTTGACTAGTCTTCATCTGCACTCAAGAGTTCGACGTTTGATGGAAAGAATGTTATCTCACCAAGTTTTATGATCCATCTGACTTCCAAACTCTTATGACCAATGCCTTTGCTTTCGTGCAGGATCGAACCAAGAAAGCTATTCAACATCATATTAAAGAAATTCAGAAATTTCAAAAATATTTTGAAACAATTTATAGGTCAGATGATCTTAGGCGAACCATAGGCGAAACAGCTGTGACTCTAAAGCATAAATTTACAGAAAAATTGGAGAAGTTGGTAATACCCTCATACATCCCCAAAGAGGCGCGTTATAACTTTGTGTATACTAGCTATCCACCAAAGTTTCCACTTCTACCAACTGCTAGTTTTGGTGTGGCTCTGAGCCCACCTTTTCCAGATTGGTTTGTATGTGGTTCCGACTTAAAATTGCTTCAAGAGTCATGAAAAAAGCTTGCTGAGCGTGTGGTTCCAACCAAATATCATTTGGATGATTACCCAGGGTACCTTCATATTGGAATAGAACACGTTCGCGTGGAACTACCATTCTTGAAGGTGTAACCAATATTTCAAATTCATCTTTGTATTCAATATCTATGTTTTAGTTTATTCTTTTTCTGACTTCTCTCTCTTTTCAGCTTCTAATATTACTGGTAAGAAGAGCGCTGTCGAAGACAAACCCGTCAAGACCACTAAAAAATCCACCTCCACCAAAAAGGTTCTTTTCTATCCTTTTGCAAAGAGAATATCTCAGTTATGCAATTATTTTATTTATTGAACTTTCTTTGATTTTTAGGTGAGTCGAAAGCCACCTACTCCCCAAAAAAGAAAAGTAGAGGAAGTGAAGGTGCCTTTTGAGGATTCAGGTGACGAATCTCCAGACGTACAACCCTTGAAGAGGAAGAAGTCTACCAAAATAAAGACGTTCGCCTCTCAAAGATCATTAGTGACGTCGAGGAAGACCCCTCCTGCAAACCTAGTAAAAAAGCTTGCACAAGATGCAGAGAGTGGAAATTCTAGCTTCCACACCATAATCCCTCAGGTAATTCACCTTCAACAAATTATTACTTTGACCTTTGTATACTCTTCGTCTTTTTAACGTTGATTTCATTTCTGGTTCAAATCCCTACTGAGGAGCATCCCATCAATCTGCAAGACTCCCCTCTTGGTGGAACTGAAAAGGCCCAAGAAAATAATACACCCAAAAGTGGTAGGATGGAACCCCAAGCCGAAGCTGAGTTCGACATCACCATGGAGGAAGGTTCTGCAGACAATTCTCCTGATCAGCCAAAGTCTAGTGCCAACAAAGAAAGCCCCCCTAAAGACGATAAAGGCAAAAAGGCTGATGTTGAGCCTAACGTCCAGGATGAGGAAGAGCAACAAAATCCCCAAGATGCTGGCGAAGAAAATCCTAATGCCAAGAGCACAACAGGAAAAGGTCAGTCGAAAGGGGAGGCTGGGCCTAGAGCTCACATTACTCTCGATCCAACACCAAACAACCCTCCATCTTCTGGTTCGACTATCTTCTCACGTGAGGAGCTTGAAAACCTGAAGACGAGGAAGCCTTTGGAATACTTGAGGGCCATGATCAACAATCACTATAACTTTCAAGATTCTTCCAGCAGTTCGACTAACTCTAGGACCACCTCTGAGGTTAAGACTCCCAGTTCCATCATGGCTGAAGTTAAAGCCAAAATGCTTGGTGTCGATTTATTCCAAATTTTGGAGGAAGATTCTAGCCAGCAATCTGAACTGAAAGCACTCCTTAAACAAGTCAATGTCTTGGAGGCCAGTGCTAATGAGACTCGTCTGGTTATGGACCTCGCTCAGATAATTGATGTAGCAGCTGGAGATCTTGGCCGTCGAAAGGAATTCATCCAGATGATCTCCAACAAGAGAGAGACCCAAGCTGCTAAGTGGGATGCTGTGGCAGCTTTGACTGAGAAGGTTTCAGAATTGTCGAAACTCTCTAAAGCTTATTCCCAAGAAGTAGTTGAATGTGATAAAAACATCCAAAACTTCAAGGAACAAGTAGCACAGCTTGAAACCAAAATTGCTCAAGAACAGAAACATAAGGCGGATCTTTAACAACCTAAGAAGGACGAATTCGAAGAGGAGATCAAAGTAGGGCTTCATCACGCAGACAGAGCTCAACAATTGGACAAAGAGATCGACGAGATGTCTTATAGAAAAAGTTTGTGTGATTGTCGAATCATAGTTCAGAAAAGGAAATTCATAGAGCTCAAGGAGTCTTTCCTTTAGAGCCAAAACTTTGTAATAAAAAAATAGGTTTATGTATTTTCTTTTTGTTTCGAAGCCCTAGAAGGGCCCTTTTTGTAATGAATTCAGTGCTTATTTGGCAAAACAAATTAATACAATTATTCTACTTTTATTCTTACTTCTTGCAGAATTGGTTTGTATTTTTTCAAGTATTTGCCATTTATTTTTAATATTCTTTCGTCTTTGCCTATTTCTTCGACTTCATATGCACCATTCAAAAAAAACTTAAAATTTTAAAAGGCCCTTCCCACTTGGGGGACCATTTTCCCATTAATCTATCTTTTCGATCCATTGGAAGTATTACCTTCCAAACTAAATCACCCACATAAAGGACTTTAAATTTTACTTTTTTATTGTAAGAATTTTCGACTCTTTCTTTTTGTCTCCTTATCAAGTCTAATGCGCGTAGCCTTTCTTCGTCTAAGTCTACTAATTCGTCCATCATCATGCTCCAATATATTTCTTAAGGAATCTCATGATGTCTTTGAACACATATGGACTGCAAATAGATTTCGACTGGAAGTACTGCATCATGTCCATATGTCAATTTAAATGGAGTAGAGTTAGTGGCCTCTTTGGGTGACGTTCGACAAGCCCATAAAATCTGATCCAAGGTTTTATGCCAATTTCTAGGCTTTTTACCTACATGCTTTTTGATCAAATTTATTATTACTTTGTTTGCTGCTTCGACTTGTCCATTTACCTGGGCATAATAGGGTGTAGAGGTTAATAACTTAAACCCCATTTCTTTTGCAAAAGCTTGCATGATTCTACCAGTAAAAACAAACCCTTGATCAGTGGTTATTGTTTCTGGTATTCCAAATCTATAGTATGCTCCACAAAGCTGAATGGGTGAGTGCCCGGTATAATCAGTTATGCTTAATTGAGGAAAAAAGATTGGCAGGTGTATGCCATGGTCAGCTTTATCAGCGGAGAATGAAACGGGCATTTGATCAGAGGGTGCGCACTCGGGAGTATCAAGTTTGTGAGCTTGTAATCAAGAGAATTATTCCTCCAGGTACATATCACAGGGGAAAATGGACTCCAAATTACGAAGGTCCATTCGTAGTTTAGAAATTTTCTCAGGTGGAGCATTGATTCTCACTACCATGGATGGTGAAGATTTCTTGTCCCTTGTTAACTCAGACGCAGTTAAAAAATACTTCGCATAAAGAGACCCATTGGACAAAAACCAGAATAAAGAGTCCAGGCAAAAAATGGGCATCCAGGCGAGCCAAAAATAGAATAAAAGGATCAAGAAAAAGTTAGGTGTCGCTCTCGGGATTTTCATCCTAGTACAAACGCAAAAGTGGCGTGGAAAAGGTAGAGTCTCCAGCCATGCATTTTTATCCCGAATGAATGGGAAAGGTAATTGAAATTTTGGGATCAGATACGTGATGTCGAACCAGATGTTTAAACAATTGAAATCTTAAACAAAACTTAAAGTGCTGGTAAATTAAATAACACAGGAAATTGTTAACCCAGTTCAGTGTATCTCCACACTTACATCTAGGGGCTACCAAGCCAGGAAGGAAATCCAATATAAGTAATATTAATTCTGGAGTTAAACCAACCAGTTTAATCCTTCACTTAATATCTACCCAAGGAAATTTCTACCTAAGACACAACTTAGATATGAGTACCTACTCACTCCCCCTCAATCACACAGTGATATTTTACAATGATTAATAAAATGAAGTCACACTTCAAACACAACAGCTTGATCTTACTTAAAAGTTTCAATCAAGACACAATACACTTTTTGCTTTAAAAGCTCATAAAGTGACAAACAATTAAAACCTGCTATACTTCACAAACACCCTTTACAGTCTTCTTAAATTCGTACTCTTTTCTGAGAGTTTCAGTTCCTTAAATAGATGCTTGGTTTGTGGGCTTTTTGCAAATTATCCAGACCTAAATAAATCCCACTGTCATCACCTTGAATTAGGGTTAGTTAGTTTGTTACCTCCTTGAATCAAGGTGAGTTAGTTATTCTATTACACTGAAACCAGATAACTAAGCTTCCTAAATATGCGCTTTGGAGAGCTTATCTTTTTACGATTCATTCCAGATACTTTCTCCTGAATTTACTCACTTCTGTTATGCATCATTTAAGTCAGGTAGCAGGTTTACAATGTCACAACATCTGGTGTGACATCCTGATGTCTTGACTAAGTTCATTAACTTTTACTTTGTTTGACAATGTCACAACATCTGGTGTGACATCCTGAACTAAGTTCACTTATTCTTGTTTGTCAAAAATTCTGCCAATTCTTAACATCTACAAACTCCCCCTTTGGCTAATTTTTGGCTAACACAATCTTCTGGTTTTATCAGAGAGCAACAGAGTTTTATCAGAGAGCAGCAAAGATCTTTTCTGTTGAATCATGTGAGAGCTTAATAATTTGCTCCCCCTCAAACCTGTATGTATACTGCTATGACTTGTTCAACAAACTTTGATATACCAATGAGCGTTCAAAAACTTAGTTCAGAAGGCAGAAATTAACATCAACATTTTTCATTAACAGCAGTAGTTCAATCACTTCTCCCCCTTGTTAGACAGAAATTGGGGCCAAACATTACATAAGCAGAGAGAAAAAAACATTCAAAATTACAAAGAAAAATTACAATTCAGAACAGGCAGTACACTTTCCACCACACACATCTTCATTCAGACTCAGTATATTCAGTATCTTCTTCATCCTCAGACTCAGCATCAGATCCATCCACATCTCCAGCAACTTCCTCCAGCTCTAGTCTTTGAATTATGTTCTCCAGCTTTTTCTTCCTTTCATCCAGCTCTTTGCAAGTAGTCTTGATCTCTGCAATCAGGGATGCTTTGGATATAGGAGTATTGACATTGGATGGTCCAGCAGATGTCCCACTTGGAGCTTCAACATCTGCAGCATGATGGCTCAGAAATAGTTTGTAGTGAAAGGACAGTGGACTTTCCCTCTTACAGATGGAATCCTTATCAGTAAGGATGCCTGGATATTGATTGAGGATTATTCCATAAAGCAATGAGGGAAAAGCTATTGGAAGCTTGATTGCTGAGGTTCCTGCATGCTTCAGTGTTTGATCAAAGATATAAGCCCCATAATCCAACTTGGTCTGTGTGCCTACAGCACAGATAAATCTTCCTAGCCCAGTAGCTATTGAAGAAGTGTGGTTGGTGGGGACCCAGTTGACAGTTCCAATTCTATGCAGCATAGCATACTTTCTTGTTAGCAAGCTGACAGATAGTTTGCCTTTGATTGGCCATGATTTGACCTGGTTGGCTGTGATGATCTTGCAGACTTGGTTGTCAGTTTTGCCCAGCTCATTTGGCCCATCAGATTCTCTTCCTAGGTACTGATTTATCACCCTAGGAGAAAAATCAACACATCTCCCCCTGACATATACCTTCCCGAAATCCTCAGATTTCCCATCAGCACACCCCTCTTGCAGATTGACTATGAATTCTTTGACCAGCAATTCATAGCAAGGGGAAAAGTTGGAGACAGTTTTGAATAAACCAGCATTGGAGATTAAATCTATTACCTCAGTGCACTCCAAATCATTGCTGCCCAGCTCTCTTTCCAGAGCCACCCTTCTTCGGTAGACATACTTCCACTTGCTCACACTAGAGACATGATGGAAGGACACATTGTCCAGAGGTGCTTCAGGAACAGCAGTGGCAGTCCTGGGAGGTGCTGGCTTCTTCCTTGGTTGGGATGTTGGGACATCCTCCTCAACATCTGAGTCAGGTGGAGTTGTAGCCTTCCTCTTCTGGGTGCTTACCTAACTCCATTGCTTAGTAGGTCCAAAGGCAACTTTGACCTTGTCCTTCTTTGGAGTTGACTGTTTCTTTTCAGGAGTTGCATGTGCAGCTGACTTCTTCTCCTTCCTAGCCCTAAGCCTTTTGGCTATGCTAGGATTAACAAAGGCAATGATCTCTGTGTCAGAGTCATCATCTAGGTTTTCAACAGGTGGAGGTTGGGAAGCCTCTTTTTCAGCAGTTTGGTCATTAGGAGCTTGATCATCAGTATCTTTGTCATCATCAGCTTGATCATTATCAGTTGAAGCTTTGTCCTGGCCCTCAGATGCTTCAACATTTCTTGGGACATCCTGTTGAGCAGGTATGTCCTCTTCAGCCTGGTTGCTTGGTTCTTCTTGTGGAGCAGGCATACTGTTCAGGGGAACAGACACCCCAGGCACAACTCTTTGTTCATAAAGGATCCTGTTTACAAGCTGTTTGATGGATGCGTCCACATATGCAGAAGCTTTGGGGGTGCTGGAAGTTGAAGGAGTTCCCTTGCTTTTACTGAAAACTGGCTCCTTAGCTCTTCTTGCATGTGGAGTCCTAGGTTTTTGAGCTATAGGAACGTTTCCTATGATCTCATCTATAGGAGTAGCATCCATTGGTACTACAGAAATTGGAGTTGCGTGCACTACATCTTCTTGATTGAGACCTTCATCAATGAAGTTAGGGTTTTGATGTTGAGACATTTTTTCGAATGTAGTGGAAAAGGAGTTAGGTTTGATAGATTTGGATGAGTTTAGAAATTCAGCTTTAGCATGCAAAGCGTTTAGTGGAGCTAATGAGGAGGTGAGGAGCTGAGAGCACGTTTGTACATTTATAGAATCCGTTACTAGTGGAATTTTTAAGAGTGGAATACACAGAGTTATTGACCAGACTGGTGCTGCCATCTGGTGATCATGCCACACGATGTCATGAGACATGCTAGCACTTCTTCATAACTGCTATATTTCACATAAGCAGATTCCCAATTTACCCCTTAGGTTTTCAAATTGGGTAGCATCCAAAGCCTTAGTAAATATGTCAGCTAATTGCAGCTCTGTGGCTACATGCTCTAATGTGATCACCTTCTCTTCCACAAGGTCTCTGATGAAGTGATGTTTGATATCTATGTGCTTAGTCCTGCTGTGTTGGATAGGATTTTTTGAGATGTTAATAGCACTTAAATTGTCACAATACAATGTCATGACATCTTGTGGGACATTGTATTCTGTGAGCATTTGTTTCATCCATACAAGATGTGAACAACTGCTACCAGCTGCAATATATTCAGCTTCAGCAGTGGATAGGGACACACAATTTTGTTTCTTACTGAACCAAGAAATTAGATTGTTCCCTAGAAAGAAGCATCCTCCTGATGTACTCTTTCTATCATCATCACTTCCAGCCCAGTCAGCATCACAAAATCCAGTGAGGATTGGTTCACAACCATGAGAGTACATTATGCCATAGTCACAGGTACCATTGACATATTTCAAGATCCTCTTAACCTGTTTTAGATGGCTCACTTTTGGTTCAGCTTGATACCTTGCACACACACCTACTGCAAAAGCTATATCTGGTCTGCTAGCTGTAAGATATAGTAGGCTTCCAATCATGCTTTTGTACAAGCTTTGGTCCACATTCTCACCTTTGTCATCCTTTGTCAGTTTTAAATGAGTGGGGGCAGGTGTTCTCTTGTGACTTGAATTGTCCATCCCAAACTTCTTGACAGTGTTCTTTGCATACTTGATTTGGGATATGAACATGGAGTCTTCCATCTGCTTGATTTGCAGTCCAAGGAAGTAGGTTAGTTCTCCCACTAAGCTCATTTCAAACTCAGACTCCATTTGTGTAACAAAATGTTTAACCATCCTGTCTGACATCCCACCAAACACTATGTCATCCACATATATCTGAGCAATCATCACCTTTCCCTCTTCATCCTTTACAAACAAGGTTTTGTCTATTCCACCTTTCCTATATCCATGTTTAATGAGAAAGGTGGTCAGTCTTTCATACCATTCTCTGGGGGCTTGCTTTAGACCATACAGAGCCTTCCTTAGCTTATATACATGGTCTGGACAGCTTGGATCTACAAATCCCTTTGGTTGCTCCACATATACTTCCTCATTAAGGTACCCATTTAGGAATTCACTTTTAACATCCATCTGAAATAGTTTGAACTTTAAGATGCAAGCAATTCCTAGAAGTAGTCTGATGGATTCAAGTCTTGCTACTGGTGCAAAAGTTTCATCAAAATTTACCCCTTCAATTTGTGTATACCCTTGAGCCACAAGCCTAGCCTTGTTTTTTTGTAACTACTCCCTGCTCATTAGACTTGTTTTTATACACCCACTTAGTGCCAATCACATTAATGTCATCAGGCCTAGGAACAAGATCCCATACTTCATTCCTTGTAAACTGGCCTAATTCTTCCTGCATAGCAAAGATCCAATACTCATCATTTAGAGCTTCCTTGATGTTCTTAGGTTCTATCTTTGAAACAAAGCAGGAGCCTGAATCACCTCTCTTGATCTAGTGATGACACCTTTGTTGGGATCCCCAATTATCAGTTCTTTAGGATGATCTTTCTGGATTCTGATGGAGGGAGGTTTGTTGGATTGTTCTGACCTTGCCTCAGTTAGAGTGAAGTCAAGATTATCACTTTTTATTTCAACTTCAGTCTGATTGTCAGCAGATGTTCCAACATCATCAGCAACATCTGCAGAGGCATCATCAATAATCACATTTATTGACTCCATTATAACCTTGGTTTTGGAGTTAAATACTCTGTAAGCTCTGCTATTTATGGAGTATCCAAGAAAAATCCCTTCATCACTTTTAGGGTCCATATTCCTTCTTTGATCCCTATCAGCCAGAATGTAACACTTACTTCCAAACACATGAAAGTACTTGACTGTAGGTTTTCTGCCCTTCCAGACTTCATAGATGGTGGATAAAGTTCCCTTTCTTAGTGTGACTCTATTATGGATGTAGCATGTTGTGTTCATAGCTTCATCCCAAAAGTACAGGGGTAACTTTTTAGCATGAATCATGGCTCTAGCTGACTCCTGAATAGTTCTGTTTTTCCTTTCAACAATCCCATTCCGTTGAGGGGTGATAGGAGAAGAATACTCATGATTGATCCCTTCTGAAGAACAGAAGTCTGAGAATTTTTTATTCTCAAACTCCTTTCCATGATCACTTCTTATTCTGACCACACAGCTTGCTTTTTCTCTTTGGATTCTATGACACAGATCTTTGAATACATCAAACACATCAGACTTCTCTTTGATGAAGCTTATCCAGGTATATCTTGATAAGTCATCAACCACCACATAGGCATATCTTTTTCCACCAAGACTCTCTACCTGCATTGGTCCCATAAGATCCATATATAATAATTCCAAGACTTTGGAAGTTGTCAGATGTTGGAGCTTTGGGTGTGACATCTTGGTTTGCTTGCCTATTTGACATTCACCACACACTTTACTTTCATCAATTTTAAGTCTTGGGATCCCTCTTACAGCCTCCATAGAAATGATCTTCTTTATTCCTATGAGATGGAGATGACCCAGTCTTTGGTGCCACAACTTCACTTCTTCTTCTTTGGCTAAGGAACAAGTTGATGTGAGGCTGAAATCTTGGGGTTCCCACATATAGCAGTTGTCTTTTGATCTGGCTCCTCTCATGATAACCTTCTGTTCTTTATCAGAAACTATGCATTCAGTTTTGGTAAAGTTTACACTGTAACCTTGGTCACATAATTGACTTATGCTGATCAAGTTAGCAGTTAAACCTTTTACCAACAACACATCATCTAGACTTGGTACACCTGAGCAGTCCAGGGTCCCAACTCCCTTGATTTCCCCCTTTGCTCCATCTCCAAAGGTTACATATCTGGATGAGTGTGACTTTAAGTCTACCAGCAGATTCTTCAGTCCAGTCATGTGCCTTGAGCCGCCACTGTCATAATACCAGTCTTCCTTAGCTGATACTCTGAGAGATGTATGAGCTATAGAGGCAACAACCTTCTTGGACCATTTGTGCCTGTTGTGAGGTTTCCTTTGATGCATCTGTTCTGGGTAGTGTCCATCTCTAGAGTTCCAAGGCTGCCTGTTGACCTTGTTCTTAGGCATGTATTGGTAGCTTTGATTAGCATAAAGACTAGCTTTAGGTATCCAGATTTTCTTGGTGACCTCTGTCTTCTGCTTAAGAGGGTGCTGGGAACTCTGATTGGGGTATCCATGCAGCTTGTAGCAATAAGGTTTGATGTGACCAAACCTTCCACAGTGATGGCATCTCCATCTTTGATATTTCTTTTTCATCATATGTTTGTCATGATGTTGAGACATCTGCTTGAACATCTTAGTTGACTTCATGGGATTTGGAGTTGTTTGGCTGGTGCTAGCCTCAAAGTTTTGAGCTTTATTAAATCCCAGCCCAGTCATATCCCTTGAGTGCTTGTTGTTGTTGAGAATGACATCCAGTGTGTTTGAGCTACTGTTTAGCATTCTGACAGATTTGGACATATGCTCCATTTTGGAGTTAAGTAGGCTGGCTTCACTTTTCAAAGTGTCAATGATCTCTAGATTACTTTCCTTTTCAGCCTTTAATTCCTCAATCTGCTTCTTCTGCTGTATATTCTCCATGCATACTTCAATGCTCCTTTTACACAGCATCCTGTAAGATGCTTCAAGCTCTTCAAATGTCAACTCCTCATCATTGGATCCCCCTTCAGTTTCACATACTCCAGCTAGAGCAGTGATGTGCTTTGCAGATTCTTCTTCTGACTCACAACCTGAGTCTTCATCTGACCAGGACACAGAGAGACCTTTCTTTTGCTTCTTTAGGTAGGCTGGGCATTCACTTCTGATGTGTCCATACCCTTCACATCCATGACATTGGATCCCTTTTCCTTGGTTAGTCTTCTCATCATAGTTTGACCTTCTATTAGAGTCATAAGGTCTTTTATTCTCAGAGGTTGAGTTTCTTCCACTTGGTCTGGGCCTGTTTTCCATTCTTTTGAGAATTTTGTTGAATTGTCTTCCAAGCATAGCAATTGTTTCTGATAAGTTGTCCTCAGAGTCTGCTTCATGACTTTCTTCTTCTTTATCAGTGTTTGAGACCAGGGCTATGCTTTTGTTTTTCTTCACAATTGTATCATTCATTCCCATCTCAAAGGTTTGAAGGGAACCAATGAGCTCTTCAACCTTCATTGTGCAGATGTCCTGAGCTTCTTCTATGGCAGTAACCTTCATGTCAAATCTTTTTGGCAATGATATGAGAATCTTCCTTACCAACTTTTCATCACTCATCTTCTCTCCCAAGGCACCATAAGTATTAGCAATTTCCAGGATGTTCATGTAAAACTCATGAATGGTCTCATCTTCCTTCATCCTCAAGTTTTCAAACTTGGTGGTGAGAAGTTGAAGTCTTGACATCTTCACCTTTGATGTTCCTTCATGAGTAGTTTTGAGAGTGTCCCAAACATCCTTGGCCAGCTCACAGTGATGCATAAGCCTAAATATGTTCCTGTCAATGCCATTGAATAAGGCATTTAAGGTTTTGGAATTTCCAAGTGCTGAATCTTCTTCCTCCTTGATCCACTCTTCTTCAGGCTTCATCACTTTTGCCCCATCCTTATTGTCTTGGACAGGGTGCTCCCATCCTTTGTTAACTGCTTCCCAAGCCCTACTATCAAGAGATTTCAAGAATTCTACCATTCTTGGCTTCCAGTAATCATAGTTGGATCCATCCAAGATAGGTGGTCGATTCACAGATCCTACATCTCTGTCCATGTTCCCAAAATTTGCAGTCCCTAGATCTCACCCAGTTATACAGGCATGGTGCCTGCTCTGATGCCAATTGAAATTCTTGGATCAGGTACGTGATGTCGAACCAGATGTTTAAACACTTGAAATCTTAAACAAAACTTAAAGTGCTGGTAAATTAAATAACACAGGAAATTGTTAACCCAGTTCAGTGTATCTCCACACTTACATCTGGGGGCTACCAAGCCAGGAAGGAAATCCAATATAAGTAATATTAATTCTAAAGTTAAACCAACCAGTTTAATCCTTCACTTAATATCTACCCAAGGAAATTTCTACCTAAGACACAACTTAGATATGAGTACCTACTCACTCCCCCTCAATCACACAGTGATATTTTACAATGATTAATAAAATGAAGTCACACTTCAAACACAACAGCTTGATCTTACTTAAAAGTTTCAATCAAGACACAATACACTTTTTGCTTTAAAAGCTCATAAAGTGACAAACAATTAAAACCTGCTATACTTCATAAACACCCTTTACAGTCTTCTTAAATTCGTACTCTTTTCTGAGAGTTTCAGTTCCTTAAATAGATGCTTGGTTTGTGGGCTTTTTGCAAATTATCCAGACCTAAATAAATCCCACTGTCATCACCTTGAATTAGGGTTAGTTAGTTTGTTACCTCCTTGAATCAAGGTGAGTTAGTTATTCTATTACACTGAAACCAGATAACTAAGCTTCCTAAATATGCGCTTTGGAGAGCTTATCTTTGTACGATTCATTCCAGATACTTTCTCCTGAATTTACTCACTTCTGTTATGCATCATTTAAGTCAGGTAGCAGGTTTACAATGTCACAACATCTGGTGTGACATCCTGATGTCTTGACTAAGTTCATTAACTTTTACTTTGTTTGACAATGTCACAACATCTGGTGTGACATCCTGAACTAAGTTCACTTATTCTTGTTTGTCAAAAATTCTGCCAATTCTTAACATCTATAGTAATGTTGCACAAACCTGAGGAAGAAGGAAAGGACAAGGTCCTGCGAACCAAAGATCCGGGTTCGGGAGTCGGTTACGACCTGGGAAGGTATCAACACCTCAAATCGTCCGCCATACCCGACGGGATCCACGCTTGTTTGTTTTGTTTCAAAGGGTGAGAAATAAGATGTTGTTGAATAAAACTGCTACTGGAACTGAAATGAAAAAGGGAATGGAAAAGAGATCGAAAAGAAAAGGGGGAAATTTAGGGAAAATAAAGAATGTGCTCGAATCCCATTGCCTACGTACCTCATTGGGAAAATGAGGTTTAGAGTCGACGTAGTTCGCCTAACCAGGTGGGAACTATTTGTTTGTGTTTTTTATGGCTGGAACTGCGTATGTCTATGCTCAGGTGTTGCAGGCTCGTCTGGTACGAGCGTGTTTACCTTCTTGCATGCGAGACAAGTTGGCGCAAGTTCGTGTTTAGAGTGAATGAGATGAGAAGATAATTCCCGTAGGAAAGTCGCTTATTGTTTGTTGTTTGCTTTTTAAGAGTTTTGTTTTGAATTTGGCACAAGTAAGTGAATTCAAACTCTTTTCCATGGAATGTGTACTTGCTACTACATTCCAAGATGGAATAATAGAACAAGCACACCAAGCAAGGAGAATTTATCCAAGACTTGTTTCTAAGGATTATGGTTTAAGTTCACTAGCTTGTTGAACTTTATTAAGTGTTTTTGTAGCTTTTATGAAGAAGTATCTTTTAGATTTTTCTTTGTGAAACAACCCCTTGATAAGACTTGTACATCATGCTAGACAAGCCTACACCACTCCAAGATGGAATGAATGCAAGTGCCCCATGGAATAAGGCTATACACAAGGGATTTTTTTCATTCATTTATTAAGTCTTTTTGGATTTTGTTTGAAGATGAGAAAGAAGACTCAAATCGGAAAAGGAAAAAAATTAAGGGGGACTAAGACACAACCCTAAGTTATTTATTAAAATGGTGGTCCTAATGGTGAGTGAGGCTTTTCTAATCCTAAAGAGAAAAAGGAAAAGAGAGAAGAAAAAAGATGTAACTTACTTCCTAAGGAAGATAAGTTGGTCCTAACAAAAGGGGAAATCCTACCATTCACAAATATGGAAGTAAAAGGTGAATTAAATGCATAAAGAAAATGCATAAAAAATAAAAGGATAAGGTGTAAGGAAACACACTTTTCCATCCCTATCAAAAAAAGATTAGTGTGCATTTTATTAAAAATAATAAAGCAAACTCACACCAATTAAATCCTAACAACTCAATCTAAACTCTATCTTAATTCTAGAGAAACCAAAAAAATGCTACAACAAAATACAACACCTATTACAGCCCCTAAAGTAAAAACAACTACCAAACAAAAGGCAAAGCACAAGCAACTTTCTACAGCCAACATACAACATGAAAAGATGGGTGTAAAAGATTACAAACAGCATGAACTTTAACAAACAACATTCATTTTACAGCTCCTATACGTAAAAACAGATGCGAGAACATGGCAGAATTTATCAATTTCATTTATGTGCACAAAGTGAATGATAAACAACACATTATTGTGAATTAAAATGGATCTACCTACATCACAAAATGAATTCAAACATGTGAATTTATTTACATCATTTATTTAGTTAAAAGGAACAATGATCAACAAGAACAACCACACTTTTCCATATTGCACAAAATAAGCATTTTATCATGAAATGGAATAAATATCACTACAAGCCTCAATTATTACACATGCATAGCATAAAAATCAGAATTGAATTCATGTTAAGATATGATCAATTAAGCACAAGAACTTGCATGAACATGTGAAGTATTTAATCACTTTTGGAAAAAAAATCAACATGTAGCACTTAATCATTTAATCAATCCAACAAGCAAGACTCATAATCATGAAGCACATGTTGAATTTAAGCAAGAAATTGACATGTGAAACAAGTGATTAAAGTGTAGAAAAATACATCAAGAATCAAATATAACACATATGCATATTTAACATAAAACATAAAAAAGTGAACGGAATCATGTCGAAACGACTCGAAACAATGGAATCGGCTACTGGAAATAGACCCAAAAATTCCCTAAAATCAATACCTAAACATGCATGAATCTTAGAGGCACAAAGAAACAAGAACAAGCAAGCAAATAAGCTAAAATTCTGAATTTCTACAGCGTTAACCGGTTAACTCGTTAACGCACCCCAGACAACACTAAAAATGGCCAAAATTGCATGTGTTAACCGGTTAACACTGAATAGAAAGTGAAAAATGCTTTTGAAATAAGTGTTTTTGGCCACAATCTTACTTCTAAACAAACCTAACACCCACTTAATCATGCTAACACAAATTTTTACTCAATTAGGGATTATTAACACATGCTAGAACCTATAACAAGCTACAACCTAGCTTCTAATCCATTAAACTCCACAAATCGCAAGCAAAACGTAACGAAAATGTAATCAAACATAAGCAATATGAAAAGCACTTAAAGAATGCCAAAATGGCGAGATAAAGAGAAAAACTTAAAGTAAAAGTGATTTTAGACCACCAACCTACGAAGCGGAGAAGTGCTTCGGTAAAAGTTGCAAGATTCGGAGCTTGATCGAAGAGAAAACCAAGAAAACCGCGAATCCGCAAAATAAATGCGTTCTTGATGCTTGAGCCTTCTTGCACTTCCGATAAGTTGAAATCTTCACAAAAATCAGTAGCTTATTCTTCAACAATCCACAATTCAATGGAGGTTGGAGGCTAAGCTTTAAGATCTTCAAGTTTCAATGTGAAACTTGAAGAGCTTCTTCAAAAAAAGCTTTGGTGAAAAGGGAAATGGAGGAAAAGTGAAAGAGAGAAAAGTGATTCTAGAAATTGTGAGAGAGTGAAAAATTGGGAACCTTTTGCATTGAAGTGATTAATGATTATATAGGGGCTAGGCTTGGAGCTAGGTTTGGGAATGGAATTAGGTTTAGGAATGGAGTTAGGTTTGTAGTTAGTTAGGGTTAGGTTGTGGAACATGGTAGAAGCATCCAAAGGAAATAGAGTGGAATTCAAGTGATTAAACAAGAGGGCAAGAATGAAAGGGAATGTGGAAGGAAAGTGGAAGGAAAGGTGGAGGGAAAGGTGAAATTAACCACTTTTCAAATGATTTTTTTTTCTTGATTTTGTTTATGATTCCTCCATCACTTCTTGACCAAATTTGAACCATAGGATCCTTGTAACCCTAATTTCATGATTTTGATCTTAAAAGTCAGGAGTCGGCCTTTTTTACCTAGCTCGGTTGCCTTTTCCCCGATTCCTCGATTTTCAGTCATCTGGCCAATTGAACCTCTTCCAAAATGAATTTGTGGATGATATTTGAACCCTAGGCACTTAACATCATATATAAGACAATGGATACCTCTTTGAATCATAACTTCATGCAGAAGCCCAATAGAAGTGAAACCCTAATTTGGCCTTTTTTATTAGGAGATGTTGCACTGCTTGCCTCCTTTGATAAAATCAAATCTTTCCATGGCTTGTGGCTTTAAATGAAGACTTGTGGGATGTTGTGAACCCTTTGCACAAGGTTGAGAATCTTTGTGGCCCTTTGATTGCCTTTTTATACCCTTCAGTTGCTCCAATCATTGATCACATACCTATGTTTCAGCTATGCTACACATGATTCAATGTTTTTGATTATTTCATGAACTTATGTATGCAAAATGCTATGCAAAAAATGTTGGGGAAATGAGAGGTAAATTTTGAGGTATTACATTAGGGATATAAATAAGAATTTGTACACCTGATGAGTTGAAAATCCTCATTGGACAATTCAGGTAAAAAAGGGTATCCCGGTGGATTGAAAACCCGAAAGGGCTGTCCATGCAAAAGAAGGGAATAAGAGAATGACTACGATTTGAGTTATCCATACTACGTCGTTGTCTCATTCAGCCTGGAAATCTCTGAAGGGTAGGAATCAATCCAATCTTCTTCTTCAGAAAGCAAGAGCAGAAACAGAGAAATCTTGAAGACATGCTGGTCATAGCAGAATTGAAACTCAGTGGAATGTCATTTCACATTGTCATTAGGTTAGTTTCTTTTCTCAATTTACAGTGATCACCTATTTCTAGGTGGTTGCTTCCTGATGTATCTTTTTCCTATTCATAGGCTCATCAATAAGAGAATATTCAGTCAAAAAGCTTTATCCTTGTTTTTATTTTTTACATGTTTCGTTTGCAAAAATGTCCTGAATTTTTGATAAAATAACATTGCATTTAAACTAGGTGGCTTTATGAATAACATCCAAATGGGGAAAACATTTAAAATCACTTTGAATGTTAAACAACATTGGATGATTGACTCATACCATATAATTTCCTGGGGCATGTGTATATTCTTTGTTGTTGTAGGTTTTGCAGCCAAGGAAGAAAAGTGTTACAAGACAGAATTCCCCAAGAATATTTCTTCTCCCCAGCGAGGGATGCCTTACAATTTTTATCTCCAGAAGAGGGTGATCCCCGACATCCCCAATAGAGTTCAAGAAGGAACCTTCCCTAGCTGAGTCAGAGTAGGGTGGTATTCGCCAACAGAACTGCAAGGTCAGTTGAATAGTTCTCATCCCCGAGCGGCGTTGTCGCAATGAAGTTTCCCCAGCAGTAAGTTGGAAGCTTTACTTCCCCCACAGAGTTAGAGATATCAGAATTCTCTCCTCAAGAATAATTGGACCAAGAATCTCCCCAGCCAAGTTGGAAGATGGTCATTCCCTACAAAGTTTCATAATTGGGATTCACTCATCATTGAAGTATTCCCTAGAGAAGTTGCTAATTTAGTTTTTGGCCAGTGTGATATTTGGATGCAGAAAGTTGCTCACATTTCTCAGCCAATTCAAGTATTGTCAGAATATTTTGATGTCATTTCCTCAATAGAATGTTAGTCAGAGCATTCTCATCCCCAACGGAGTTACAAATGGTTTTCTCCCTGCAGGAGCAGTTTCCTAGAGGACTTTATCTTCTCAATTCTTCAAGACCCACATCTATGTGGCATGCCAGTAGTCATCTGGTTCATTATAAAAGACATTTCTTCGAGTCTTAAATCCTATGATCTTACGTTCTCATCTTGTTGGTGATGGATCCTAAGATACCATATCCTGATTACTTTATGTGTGAGTTGTAAATCCTATGATATTACAACAATGTTAGCAAGGCCCACATCTTTGTGGTAGGCCAGTAGTCTCCTAGCTCATTACAAAATATAGTATTGTGAAGGCCCACACCTGTGGCAGTCCAGTTAGTCCTAGTTCATATAAAAGACTTCTTCAATCTCCATATCCTTGTGGCAGACCAGTTAGTCCTGGTTCATATAAAATACTTCTTAAAGCCCACATCTGCGTGGCAGTCCAGTGGTCCCCTGGTTCATTATAAAGGAAAATATCCAATTTTGATGGATTAGACCTTGAAAGGCATATCGGCTTGATAGATAGATGGCACTTTTCAAGAAGAGGATTTTCACAATGCATCCTGATCAACACTTGTTTGTTTTACAGACTTCGTTACTAAGGCCCACATCCCGTGGCCGGCCAGTAGTCTCCTGGTTCATTCTAAAAGACACTTCTTTGGTTTGTAGATCCTATAATACTACAATACCACTTCAAGGCCCACATCTTGTGGCTGGCTAGTAGTATCCTGGTTCATTCTAAAAGACAATTCTTTGGTTTGCAGATCCTATGATACTGCAATACTATTTCAAGGACCACATCTTGTGGCAGGCCAGTAGTCTCCTGGTTCATTATAAAATACACTTTTTCGAATCATAAATCTTATAATGTTATGTTCTCATGTTCTTGGTTTTGGATCCTATGATGCCATTTCCCTGATATGTTGGTTGGTTTGCAGATCCTATGATAATGTAACACCATTTTAAGGCCCACATCCTGTGGTAGGCCAGTAGTCGTCTGGTTCATTATAAAAGGCATTTCATCATAGTTACTGAGTTAATTTTTATCTCATTAGGGTTTGCAAGAAGTTGCTTTCCTTTGTCGGGTTCATATCACTTTTATTTTCCACCAAAGTGCAAATTTTCGGGTTCTTTGGTATTCAATCACCGTATATCTTGAACGGCTGACAAATGACGCTCTTGTCCTTTTCAGATTAACAGTTGCTTAAATAGGGGCAGCTGTAACACCCAAAAAATTTCCCTCTCATTTTCATATCATATATCATAACATATATTATACATACCATTTCATCTTTGCATAGAAAGATGAGGCATAACATCCATGATTAGAAGCATAGGGCATGTGATCAGTCATCCATCAAGTTGTGATTCTCTAAAGTCTAGATAAGATCCAAGTGGTCTTTCATGATTCCTACAAAGGATCCACATATCTTATACAAGCCCAAGCTCATCCTCAAAACCCTAGAAAGGGTATGGTTCATCAGAAGTTCAGCAGTGCAACATCCTCCTACACAAGGAAACCCTAATTAGGATTTTGCCTCAGAGCATGATGTCCTCATAGCTTTGAATAATTCTTGTGGTCAAAGGCTTTCATGTGTTATACACGTCCTAGGGATGAATTTTGATGCAAAAATTCATCAGGGAAGTCATGCATTGGTTCAGTTACTTGTATTTGAAGAAAGAGGTCAACTATGTAGAAGAAAAGTCAACCTTGGGATTTTTAGGGTTCCAATCATGATTTTCAAGTCTATGGACTTTGATTTAGTCAAGAAATTACATGAATGATCCTAAAAATCAAGAATCAAGAGTTTGCGGAAAAGTTACTAAAAATGGAAAATGATATATAATGGGAACTTTCTATTTTTGACATATTTTACCCTAACTTCAATCCATTCTTTCATGATCACGATGGTTTCAAATGAATTTTCCTCAAACATGAAAGTTGTAGGGATTTATCTTCCATTTCCAAAAAGTACAAGAACTCTTCCATAGCATGTGTGGATCAAAAGTTATGATCAAAAGAAGTTGGTGCATTTTTAGGGTTTTTCAAATATTCAAGTTTGGTACCATTTGCAAAAAGGTTCATATTTCATTTTCATTACCTCTAATGGATCATTCCTCATTATGGCTTCCAAGTACACTTCCTGACAATCACTTTTGGTCAAGGAACCATTCATTTTCGTGCCATGATCAAGGGATATTTCTCATTTTGCAAATTTGCAAAATCATGCACAACTCATGATCCAATGCATTTCAAGTCATGTGATTAATACTAAGGT
Organism: Lathyrus aphaca; assembly: GCA_963966055.1. Taxonomy (NCBI): domain Eukaryota; kingdom Viridiplantae; phylum Streptophyta; class Magnoliopsida; order Fabales; family Fabaceae; genus Lathyrus; species Lathyrus aphaca. The sequence continues at coordinate 233,240,628 of OZ014524.1, forward strand.
ATTCAGAGGCCTAAAAGGAAAATAATCATGCACATGGGGGAAGTTTGCACGAGATAAACACCATGTCACCATATTATTGCAAATTTTCATTTTGATCCACATCACACAAACATGCACCCTCTGCTTCTAAAACCCAACACAGGTGTATGAACACATGATATATAAGCTTGCATTGCCTTTGAATCAGCCTCATGCACTCTCATTTGTTCAAACTCTCAAAAATCACAAAAAACCTTCTCTCTTCGAAACTCTCGATCCACAAGGTTTCGGTGCAATTGCTTCACATATTCTTGATTCAGAAGTTTCATAGATCTCAAATCCACCATTGGTTTGGCATGAAAGCAAGGATTTCATCAAGTGCAGTTCAGAGGCAAGTTCATTCAAATATCAAGATCTTGGCTGAATTGAAGATCTATTTGCATTTATTTTGCAAATAGAGCTCAAGAGGAGTGGATCTGCACATTTCTTGAGGTTTTCTTGATATTTTTGACCAACTTCAAGCCCAGGTTAGCTTCTGATTTCATCCTCTTAGTTCTTAATTTAAAGGTGTGCATATTGATCTGTGAGCTTCACTGAACATGCTAATGTGTTTAATTTAAAGAATGAACTTGTATTATGGTTGTATGATGAGATTTCAGGTTTTAGATCCAAATTTGATCTCTTCGATTCTCTTAATATGTTCATGATATGATGTTTTTGAGCTTGGATTTGTGATCAGAACGTTGAATAGAGTACATCTGGGTGGATTATTTTTGTTTCTGGACATTTTTATGTTGGTGTATGAAGTTTTCGATGACCGGAGCTAGGGCCCCGTCACTAGACGAATGTGCAGGTTCCCGGTTGTCTTGAGGTTGAAGACGAGCTCGTGACCGTTGGATTTATAAATCTGAGGGTGGTTATTATGACAACGCATTAAAAAAGCATGTGACCTGCGCATGTTTTATTTTTTTCATAATAGTGTTGGTGTGTGCGCTTGCAGGTGTGTTATTGTGTGTATTTGATCTAGGCCATTGATCTGAAAGACTTGTTGTTTATGTTGACTGCATATGATACACATGATTGATCTTGTAGTGTGTGTGGAGTCAGATTGTTGACTAATGACTATTATAATGTTGACTTTGTTGATTTGATTTGGACTGGACTTTTTTGCTATCACCACCGCACAATCCCAATACCACATTATAACCTGAATTTACTTGTATTACACCCCTACCTCATTTCATTAATTTTATTTTCATTTATTTTTACTATTTTCATTTTAATATTAAAAAATATAAATAGGTCTTTAAAAATTCCAAAAACATTCATGATAGATCTTTAGGGTTTTACAAAATTATCTCCAATTTTTATTTTCTTTTTTCATTATTTTTTATGTCATGAATTAATTTTCCATTTAATTTTTTTTTTTTTGCTTTCTTTTATGAACACTTTGACTTGTAGAATTTATTTCCTAAGTTCTAAAATAGATATGATCCTAGTTCATTTTACTATGCATCACTAACTTGTTGAGGTACCTTGGTGATTTTTGTGAGGGGTTTTAGGTCTTGTTTGGCTGATTTTTGACTTGTTCCTTCATGATTAAGAAAGTGAAACCATAGCTCCCCTTTGATCTATTGTTTGATCGACTTTGCTTCTGAATCTTGATACATGACTTTGCCTTGATATTTGTATATGTTTGAGATGCTTTGTTGCTTAATGTCCTAATTTTTGAAGCATGCTTACTATTTGTTTGAGGTTTGAGCTTTGTATGACTTAATTTGAGATTACTTTGAACCATGTTTGCTTGCTTGCTTAGGGAGGCACGTGTGCCATCATATAGGATCTTGTTTGATGCTTGATAACATGTTATATAACCCTTGGTAGTGATATGTGAGTCTCACCTTTGCTTGTCCTATGCTTGACTTGTGCACTAAGTAACACTTTTCACAAGTATGATTCACTTCACTTCACACTTCTCATGTCTTCTCCCTTTGCCTTAGTATGTGCTTATGTGGTTTAATTGATGATTGCATTTTCTTATTAGGCACATAATCAAGATGTTTAAGTTCTGACTTTGATGTTACTTATTGATTCTTAACTTGTTTGCTTTACTTGTTGTTTGTGGGGTTTCCTACACTCCTTTTTTGGGTGACTTTGTATGACTAACATTAGAACTCTTCCATGATCATTAGGTTCTGACTTTGTTAATTTATGGTGTTTAGATCTTTATCTTACCATGACTTGAACTTGTTTGAACTTCTCTTGTCATTTGTGAATACTTCTAACAGTTTCAAGGGCTATGGTAAGTGTAAAGGTGTGGATGTGCTTCCACATCTCAATATTCGTCTTCCTTCTCTTTTTATGCTTTCATGCTTGTGATTGTAATGTTCCTAGGACATCAATGCACAACTCCTCTTCCTCCCTCTTAGAAGCAACTTATCTTCTTTAAGAGAAGTAAGTTGTCTTCTTCTTCTCCTCTTCTTCTTCTTCTTCTTTTTCTTCTTTTTTTTCTTCTTTCTTTTCTTCTTTCCTTCTTCTTCATTAGGATAGACTTCAAAACACACTAACCTAGGACCTCTATGCATGATAACATCTAGGATTGTTAGTCCCCCTTTAGTTATTTTACCTTTGAGATCCTTTTGGTGTTTTCTCTTTCTCATCTTCAAACAAAAACCTAAAAAACAATTAATACTGGTTGAAGTATCCTTGTGTGTATAGACTTATTCCATGGGGCACTTGTATTCATCCCATCTTGGGATAGTACAAGCTTGTCTAACATGATGTACAAGTCTAATCATGAGACTAATTTAACAAAGAAAACCATAAAAAACACTGCTTCATTCTTCAACCACAAAGACACTTAATAAATTCAATGAGTTAGTGAGCTTATGCCCTAATCTCTGGAACCGAGTCGTGGAGGTCTTCTCCTTACTTGGGTGTGCTTGTTCCTCATTCCATCTTGGAATGTAGTAATAAGTACACATTCCATGGAAAAGGACTTGAATTCACTTTCTTGTACCAAACACAAATAAAAGTTTCTAAAAGCCACAAACAAAGAATAATCGCCTTTCCTTCGGGAATTCTTTTCTCATCACCTTCACTCATAACGAAAGAACTTACTCCTACTTGTCTCTTTGCAAGACTGTAACACACTTGTGTCAGACGAGCCTGCAACACCTGAGAATTGACATAAATAGTTCAAGCTTTAAAACACAAGCCATTTTCCTCCCTAGTTAGGGGAACTATGGCGTCTCTGATCCTCATGTCCAAATAGGTACATAGGTTGCAGGGTAGGGTCCGTTCGAGCACTCTTTTATTTTCTCTACATTTTCCCCCTTTCTTTTCTTTTCTTATCTAGTTTCAGTCTTTCTCTTGTAGTAGATTTCATTTCTTCACCCTTTGAAACAATTTCTTTTAAGCGTGGATCCCGTCGGGTACGGTAGACAATCTTGGGTGTTAATACCTTCCCAGGTTGTAACCGACTCTCGAACCCAGTTTCTTTGGTTCGTAGGACCTTTGTCCTTCCTTTCTTTTCTTCGGTTTGTGCAACATTATCTTTCCCATTCCTTTGGGATAAAAATGCTTGGTTGGAGACTCTACCCTTCTTCTGCGCCACTTTCGCGTTTGTACCAGGATGGAAATCCAAGGAGCGACAATAACAATGTCGGTATCTAAACCTGACATATCTTTATACGACCAAGAAAAGACATCCATATATTCATAAAGCATACCAATCAATTCTTCTTTCACATCGGCCTGCAAACTGGCCCCAATCTTGATCTATTTCATAGCATCCTCTGACCCAATATTGATGACTTTAATTTCCTCCTGATGAGGCTGAATAACCCTTTCTTCATGTTTCAACAACCTGGCTAATTCTTCGGGGAGTTCACAATCTTCCTCAACCCCTTCATCATCTTGATAGATAGGATTATCAAAGTCATACTCAGTCATAGAAAAACTATTATCTGTGAAATTCGGGTGATTAGGTCTGTACAAGTGATGTGCTTATTTTAGAGTTCATTTTTTATGAAAATAAAAACAAAATAAAACATCGTCATTTTATTGTTTTTTGTGAAAAAATTTATGAGAAAGAGAACACAACTTTGAATGAAAAAAAATGTCCTTTATTCATGATAAAATAATACTACAATCAATGCAAAGGTGACCCTACAAATGGACCCATACACCTTGGGAAGAGTGTAGGACTTAACATGCAAAATGATGTGAGAAAAACAAGAAAAATTACTATGTATGAAGAGTAACTTGGACAATCTCTTTGGCAAACCAATTCTTGAGCTCTTCCATGGGAATACATGGATGCACCCAGTTGTTTAGGAACCAAGATGTAGTCTAGGAACACGAAACACTACAACTAAGGATCATAGAACTGCAACATAGTGTGAAGACTATTTCTCTGCTCTATAGAAGGCCTATCCATGTAGCACAAAATCAGTCCATACTTTTTTTTACGAATGCTTCTAAGACCCGGTCATCCATCAAACCAACCAAGCTCTGAATACCCTCAACTTCTGGTTGTGGGAAGGTGTAATGTATATTATTTTTCCTAGGAATCCTTATAACTTCAGCCATCTGGATAATGAGAAAATAGAACTACCGGAACTGGTGCAGATGCAAATGATAACCTGAGAAAATGAAAACACAAAAAGTTTAATTATGTTATGATGTTATGCAATGAAAGGTGTGTGATCAACGACTGGTGGTTGGTTCTGGTGTGTGATACTGAGCCATTAAACAAGTGTTTGTAACCACAAGATCTCTGAATCAACCCAGGATAAGTAACTAAGGACCCAGAATTCCAGAATCATAAGAACCAAATCAAATCATAGAACCATATTGATAACAAGGGTATGTTAATGCCAGGGTTCCTGCAAACCTGTAAACACCCTCCCAATCTCACTAGTATGCTCCGAGTCAAACATCACGAACTCTCAAAGCCGAGCAACGATAATACGTTCACCATCTCCAAGAAATGTTTTAATACCATATCAGGGAATCAGTTAGCATTATATACTACTCAAGGAGGTCTCAGCTTAAGTTCGGGAAAAATAAGCATCCCCCATAAGTTCCCAACTTCAATCACTAAATTCGAGGAACAATAGTACATTAATCCCGAAGGGTACAATACTATCGTCATATGAACAATTGTTTTAACTGAGTTCTTACGAGAGAACAAGGCCATCCTATACGAGTTCCCAGTGGGCCCTCGGGTGCGAATGAGTTTGCCACTGTCACAACGAGAGAGGAATGTTTCCACAAAGGTCCTCAATGATCGGTCCCAGATGCACATAACTATCAAGGTCGTGTAATGAAGTAGGGAAAACCCCTATATCAAAACATTTCCAAGACGGTCATAGTCTGGGTGTGGAACTCACTACTACCCACATGACAAGATATCATGAGGCCAAAGTGACTGTCCACGCTAAAAAAAACCTAGGGTGCCCTCAATCCTTGGTACTGGCCTCATCTCACAGTAACTCCCATCCCAATAAACAGAAAAACCAGCATAGACAATCCAGTATATATATGATACATGAAAAATAAAATACTGAAAGTATTAAATAAAATTGTAAAGTAAAACTGTAAATAAAAAACAGTAAATTAAACACACAACAGTAAACAGATAAGCACCCAAAGAAAGATAAACAAACAAGCGCTAGGATTGACTCTCATAGGGAACCAGAGATTCTAGGTTCGATCCCCAATAGAGTCTCCAGTTGTCGCTCCCTGGATTTCCATCCTGGTACAAACGCGAAAGTGGCGCGGAAAATGTATAGTCCCCAGCCAGGCATTTTTATCCCGAAGGAAGGGTAATGCTGCACAAACCCGGAAAGAAAGAGAAGGCAGGGTCTTACGAACTGGGAAGGTATTAGCACCCAGATTGTCTGTTGTACCCGACGGGATCCACGCTTTCAAGAGACTGTTTCAAAGGGGTAAGAAAATAAAGCTGCTGCAAAAACTGAGACTGGAACTGGATAGAAGAATAGGATAGTAAGGGGGAAAATGTAGGGAAAATAAAAGAGTGCTCGAATGAGCCCTATCCCACTACCTACATACCTCATCGAGAAATGAAGATCAAAGAAGACGTCGTTCCCCTAACTAGGGAGAAAACTGGTTTGTGTTTTTTAGATTGAATTGCTTATGTCAATGCTCAGGTGTTGTAGACTTATCTGAAATGAGTGCGTTTACCGTCTTGCAAAGTGACAAATAGGAGCAAATTCTTACGTTTAGAGTGAGTGAGATGAGAAAAGAATTCCCTCAGGAAAGAAGATTATTGTTTGTTCAGTGTTTTTTAGAAGCTTTTTCTCTGAGGTTTGCACATGTGAGTGTATTCAACTCTTATTCCTCAGAGCTCCAAGTAAGGAGAAAATCCCCAAGACTTGGTTCCAAAGATTAGGGCTCAAGAACACTACCCTATTGGCCTTTATTAAGTGTTTTGTCTTTTGAAATGAAGAAATGATTTTTAAGCTTTTCTTTGTGAATGTAATTTCATGCTTATACTTGTACATCATGCTAGATAAGCTTACATTACCCAAAATGGGATAGATGCAAGTTCCCCATGGAATAAGTCTATACACGCTAGATTACTTCAACCTGAAGTGATGCAGAAGTTTGATTCAAAAGAAATCCAGAGGTCCTTGCTTGTGCTTGAACTTCTAAGGAGAAAAATAAATTCTATAGGCCTTGAAATCTTGAAGAAATCGGTGAGAAATTGCTAACTGAAATTGATATGGTGCTTGATGATTTGATCTTCCAGTCACTTGATCTTGATTCAAGAAGCTTGAGGATGAAGAAATGATGAAAACGATGAAGAATGATGTGAAGAACAATGAAGATTATGATCAGAATTCAATGAGAACTCTTCAAAATTTAGAGAGAAATTTAGAGTAAAAGTGAGCGAGAATTATGAGAATCTGAGAGTTTAATTGAAGCTAATGAGAGTGAAGTTTGTGCAAATCTATTAGAGCTGTATTTATATCCATGGTTAACTATTAACCACCTTGGTTAACAGTTAGAACCATGGTAATTTTGATGGGAGGTGTTATGGTGCATTATAGTGCATGATACCATGGTGAGCTAGCTGGAGCTTTGCATAAGATCATAATGGCAATATCAAGTTGATGATGACATAATGGGAGTCTGACTGATGATGGTAGTAGTTGTACCATAGCCTATGCAAACCTTTCCATATTAGATCACTCTCCTTTTTTAACAAGTAAAGGTTTATGCGCCTTGGCTATTTGAAGAAAGTGATGCAAGAGGAAAGGAATACGTGTGTATGTTTGAATCTGCATCAAGGGAATCAGCCACAATAAATTATTTTTGTCTTCCCTATATGAATGAAAACCATGAGATTTGATGCATGAAATGATGATGATCACATGATGAAATGAGGAGATTCAAGTTGCAAACAATAAAGGGAACATCATAGAACAAGTTTTGTGTTTGAAGCAACATGAAATAATGGATTGAAAGTGAAGGAAAATGCATGGGAAGTGAATGACATGAATCTGGCTTGGTATTCATCTTGGCTCACCCATAGGGCAAGAGCCTTAGGGCATAAGGAACCAGCCATTGGCCTTCTACTTTGGATCTTCATAACTCTCTAACCCTTGCCCAAATGAAAAAAACTTCAAACATCAAAGTTGTAGAGGACAAGCTCCTGAACAACTTTGATGTTCAAACAAAATTTAATTTGGAGCATTATTGATAATGTAATTTTACTTGACATTTTTGCACACAAACTGTTTGATGGAATGACTAGCCTGGCGCGCGCCCATGACTTGCCTTGCCTGTGTTTTTTGCCCTAGTTTCACCATACTTTGAATGATCATATTGTAAACACCCCAAATTTTCCCACACTAAGTTCACACCATGGCTTGTGATCTTTCATGATTACTTTAGTTTAAGCATATCATCTCATATTGCATTTTTGTTTCACTGCAATAGTTCAAGTTCATCTGCATCTAGGGTTTGTGATCTGAGCAATCCAAAGATCCATCTAAAGCACTACAAAGGTCTCTAATCACTCCAAGAGGGTCCATGTGTGTCCCATCATCATATTATATCCCTCAAAGATCATGGAAGTCAAGAAATCACAAGAACTTGGAAGGCATGGAAGCAGAGCTAGGGTTTTCACTACACAAATGACCAAAATTAGGGTTTTGGTTTCAGAGGCCTTAACTCCACATTTTTGGGTCATTATTGTTTCTAATGTTCTTAAGATGTTATAAGGATAATGTGTACCAAGTTTGATGAAGAAATTCATTGTGGAAGTCATCTGTTCACTGGGTAACTTCTTGAGCAAGTCAGAGCAAAATCAGAGCATCTGAGGCCCCCAACAATGGAACCAAAGTGGTATATTCATCAAATTGAAGTTATATGATATTTATTTGATCATTGAAGTGCTTGTAAGTTCAAAAAATTGAATAAATTTGAGCTAAATCAAAAGTTGCCAAAATGGAAATGACTTGTAATGGAAACTTTCCATTTTGGGAAAGTTTTTCAACCTCCTCTTTCTTAACCAAAAATGCTTCAAATGAAAAATTGTTGGTCATGAAAGTTGTAGATTGGATCATTCCCTTTTTTTAAATGTACAAGAACATGTTCTAATTCATTGTGAAACTCAAGTTATGGCCTTGCAAAGTTGGCAAAAATCCTATAATTTTCACTTTCACACCAAAGAGGATTTTTTGCAATTTCACATACCAAGCCATTTTGTGACCTCTAATTAACCTCTAAGCATCATAACAACACAAAGAAACTTCCAAAGGCCAGAATTGCCCAAGGAATCACAAGTTTCTATGGCTTGCATCACAAGATTTCTCAAAATGGGCAAATTGCATAAAACTTGCAAAACCTCTTGCAACCATGCCTCCAAGCCATCCAGCTGCATAAAATGAATCCCATGGCTCTCCTTGATCGATGCTAAACCCGGACATGCCACCGAACCACCCTTGCATGAGCCCATACCTCAAGTATACAAAATGTTGACTTTTTGCAACTTGGCCCATACCAATCAGCTGTAGCCACAACAACTCTCTGGCCAATAGAGACTTGTTATGTGGACCAAAAGCAAGCCACTTCACATAACTTTGGAGCTCAGAACCTCTCATAAACCAAGTTTCACAAAATCACCCTCAACCTTCAAGCTTTCGATTCTCTCTACTCAGCCACTAAAACCTCAAACAAACTTCACCATTCAACTCACCATCATCAATAGAACCTTTCCCAGCCATTAAACAAGCTTGAAACCACACAAACACAAAACACGATTTCAGTGCAGTTGAGCTGCAATCTCTCAAACCAGATCATTTCAACTCCTTCCAAGCCTTGCAACATCATCAGTGGATCAAGTGGAGGCTATTTGCACAAGAGAGAGGTCCAGAAAGTGCCAAAATGAAAAGCTCCATCTCAGGTATACCTCAAGAACAAATTTTCCAGAACTTGTTTTTTATGTCATAGAAATGATCTATATGCTTCAGTGATCACACTGCACTTATTGGTTTTGAAAATGTTTGCGTATTGAGTATTTCATGGCTGTCTAAAAGTTTTGTCATTTTTAGGTTTTGATTCGAATCTTGTTATTGATGAATGAGAAATGAATTTTAGGGTTAGATTCTTGTTTAGGGTAGTGAGTTGATCGTTTCTGGAGAGTTTGAGAGTCTGGGGTGGGGTTTTGAGGAAGCTCAGGGGAGGAGCTCGCCGGAGATGACGACCGAGAAGTCTTCTCCGGCCACCTGAACTTGATTAGGGTTAATCTGCGTAATTAAGGAAGTTTGATTTTTGGCCCTTGGATGATGTCTCCTGCGCGTGTTTGGATGTTTCAGATTAATCATTAAACCCTAAAACCTAATTAATTAATTTAATCTGAATTAATTAGCCAGGACAAACCTCAGCCACTAGATTTCGCGCCAGTCAACTCTCCTTCCCCAGCTTTAAATCTGGTCCTTTGATCCTCATACTTTTCCTTTTAATTGATTTTTAATTCATTTTTCTTGTATTTTCTGTCATTTTATTTAAAATACCAAAAATCATCCAAAAAATATTTCCTTCTGCATTTTAATTCCAAATATTTTTCTTCACCCAAAAACATTTTTATTTTTATTTTTTGCATTTAAAAAGAATTTTAAAATATTTAAATGTTTATTTTGATTAATTAATGGAAATTAATTAATTAAAATACCATTTAGGTTTCTAAAAATCACAAAAATTCGCATTGCATCTTAAGACATTTAAAAACATTGTCAAACCATTCATACAAATTTATTTTTGGTTTTGAACACTCTTTGACATTTTCTTTGAATTTAGGGTTCATAAAATCCCCTTTTTGGAACCCTAACTTTGAAAATTCTTTTCTGCCTAACCATAAAAGGTTTGACAATGATTCTTTTTGCATTGTTTTACATATAACATGTATTTTCTAGGATATTTTTGTCATGAATTTATCTTTCATTTCCAAATTGATTTGCATTTTTCCTCTTAAGGCACCCAAAAACCCTAGTTAACCTAGAAAAATCATAACTTTCTTTAGGTTAAGAGTTAGACCTTCTCCTTTGGGGTGTGATATCATATGGGGTTAGGGTTTGTTTGAGCTCATTTGCAAATTTTTATCATGTGAATTGCTTCTGTTTTGATCATTTTCATCTCATCCTTTCATGTAACCCTAATTTTGCATCTTTACTTGCATCTTACATTGCATTGCATGAACATATGAACTTGCCATGACATTCTAAGCACTTGTATGCCATCTTAGACATCTTAATACATTTCTTGAACATTTATTGGTCATTTATTCATACATTTTCTATGCTTTTCATCCATCTAATTTCATAAACATCCATGTGTTTTCATGCTTCCCACATGCCTCATATGCATTCATTCTCTTTGTATGACCATTCATGGCATTTGGTATGCCTTTGCATCATGTCATAGCATCATTTGCATCATGTGTATGCTTCTGGTTTTGGTTTTTACCTTTGCATATGCTTCATTCCATTTCATTTCTTTCCTTATGCATATTGTGCTAACATTTCAGGTGGTAAGTTAATTTGAGAAGTGAATTTGCCTTCACTTCTCATTTCTCTTCATCTTCTTCATATGCATCTTTGCTGCATTTTTAATTGTCTTTGAGTGGGCTTGCCCATTCATGTTCATCTCTCACTTTCTTTCTCTAAGTTACTTATCTTCTTCAATGAAGTAAGTAACTTATTTCTTCTGCTTCTTCCTCCTTCCATTTGCTTCTTCCATTGGTAGCTTCTTTGAAGATCTCTTTTAAGCCTCACAAACCATAGGAACATCTAAGCATGATAATAATTAGGGTTGTGATTAGTCACCCTTAGCTTTTACCTTTGAATCTTCTTTGTGTTTCTCTTCTCATCTCATCATTAGAGACTAAACCTTTAAGGTTTTAAGACTTTGGAATTAGGGTTATGCCTGCATCCTTCTCTTAGGATAGAGTGTATAACTTTAATCCTAAGTGTTAAACCCTTAATTTGTTTAAACCTCTTAATCAATCCATCTAATAACCACTAAAACATTAACTTGTAACTTGGGCCTTACATTAGGGTTCTAATTCTTCCTTTATTGATTAAGAAGGACTAACCCTAGTGTTTAATGGACAAGTCCCCCTCAAGTTGTCTTACAAACCATAAAACTCACTTCTTAATCTCATCCTTAATTAAACTCCACTTTAATAAAGGCTTTTTTTGTCACGAGGTTAATCCCTAATCATGGATTGAGTTGAGGTGTCTTCTTCAGCTTAAGTGTGCTCATCTATTATCCTTCTATTAGGATGGTGTAATGAGTTCACTAATCCTTGATTATGGATTAAACTCATTACTTAACACTAAACAAAAAACTCAAAAACATCTAAATAATCACAAGTAGGTTAATGATCTTAATCCTACATCATCATGGTAATTAAGTTGAGGTGCTTATCTCACACTTAAGTATTCTCATTATCCCTAATCAAGGGAGGATATAATGAGTTTACAACCTTTGATATAGGCTTAAGCTCATTAACTTATGACAAACACCAAAAACAAATAAAAGATTAAAAACACAGAAACAAACAATAATCGTCTCCTCCGGGATTCTTTTTCTCATCATCTTCACTCATAAATGAGAACTTGCTTCTTCCGTCTAAGGCAAAATAGTTAGCACTCGAGCCAGACGAGTCATACACTTGAGCATAGAAAAGTAAGCAGTCCACAAGTCAATTTATCTTTCAGTCTCTTTGAGTCGAACTACGGTGTTCTGACTTCCTCATTGCACGAGAGGATACGTAGGCATAACTTAACTGTTATCGAACAAAAGTCTTTGTGTATTCCCCCTCTTTCAGCTTTCTTTTTAAGCCCCAGTTCTTGAGCATTTTCACTTCACCTTTTGCACTGACACTTGTATATTCTCTTCCAGCTTTTGCACACAGATAACACAGACACTACCCCTTTAAACACAAATCTTTTAAGCGTGGATCTCGTCGAGTACGACGGACAATCTGGGTGCTAATACCTTCCCAGGTTGTAACCAACCCCCTTTCTCAATTTCTCTGGTTCGCGACCGTCTTATACATCTTTTTCTAGGTTTATGCATCATTACCTTTCCTTCGGGATAAAAATGCCTAGCTGGCGACTCTATTCATTTCATCTTCATCTTCTCCTTTCGCCGACCATTCGCGTCTGTACCCTATCTGACCAGGTGTCTTTTCAGGGGAGCAACACATATCTTCTTCATTTTTTATCCTATGAACATGATCCAGGTATGGAATTGAAGCTTGTTGAATGCTCTTTCAAACAGTCCAACTGGAATTTTCATTTGACCTTTGGGTTTTGAAATAGCCTCTCTTGAACATGGCTGCCAAAGTGATCAACACTGGCTATATTTAGTAACCCTAATTCTCCAAAAATGGCAAGTTTAGGTTTTCTTTATTTTTGATGATTCATCCATCATTTCTTGATCAAGTTTTGTATAATGATCCCTTGTAGCATAAATTTCATGATTTTGACCTCAAAAAGTCAAGAGTTATCTTTTTACACTGTATAGTTGACTTTTCCCCAATTTCTTGATTTTCAAGTAACTGATCAATTGAAGACCTAATCAAATGATTCAATGGATGTTTTTTCAACCCTAGGTACTTGACATCATGTGAAAAACACTGAAATCATGTTTGAACCAAAATTTCATTGTGAAGCCCCATTAATCAGAAACCCTAATTTAAGCCCCTTTTGCTAGGAGATATTGCACTACTTGAATTCTTTGATCAATCCACCTATTTCAAAGCCTTGAGGAATCATTTGAGATCATGTGGGATGTTAGGAGCCCTTTTAACATTGTTGGGAGCCCAGTGACCATTGTCATTGTCTTGGAATGATCACCAATCCAACTAGTCATTGATCATATGCACTATGCTTCAAACTATGAATGATATGCTTCATTTTCTATGCAAAGATGCAATGATATGTATGCTACATGATATGATAAATTCTATGAAATGAGAGGAAAAAATTCGGGGTGTTACAGCAGGAATCGCAACAGGAGTCCTTGTTTGAATTCGCCATTTGCTTAGTAATAGTGGAAACAAATCAGCATATGTTGTAGGTCTAAGGTCAATAGTTGGAGCCCTGGGATACCCGTTGTTGTTAAATTATGGATGAACCTATTATGGAGGTTGCTGCCTTTGCTGATATTATTATTGATTAGGAGAGTTTTGAGTGATCTGAGGTTGATATGTCGGAGTTACAACTAAGGTAATAACAAGAGATACCATCGCTGCTTGACGAGGTACAAATCTTTGTCGTTGTTTACCCAAAGATATATTGTTGATATCTTGTTCCTTCTTCTTCGGGAAGGAACTTCCATATCTTTTTATTGGAACTTGAAGGTTCAACGTATTTGGCTAATTATCCTTCTCTAACTTCTTCTTCTAAGCGTACTCCCATGTTTACCATCTCGGTGAAATCATTGGGCACACTTGCAACCATCCGTTCATAATAGAATGAACTCAATGTATTAAGGAAGATATTTGTTATTTATTTCTCTCCGAGAGGAGGAGAAATTTGAGCAGCAATTTCATGCCATCTTTGCGTGTACTATTTGAAGGTTTCATTACTCTTCTGAGACATTGCTCTGAGATGGTCCCGTTTGGGAGCCATATGAAAATTGAATTTATATTGTTCTATGAAAGAATTTCAGTGATCTTGGAAGTTATTGATATTTGTAACGGCTGAGCTTCATGTACCAACGAAGCGCTACCCCAGTTAAGCTACCCTTAAAGTAGTGAATCAGTAGCTTGGGATTGTCCGTTTGAATGGACATCTTCCGGGCATACATTGTGAAATGACTTTGTGGGCAAGAATCACCCTTGTATTTCTAAAAATTTGGCACTTCGAATTTGTGCGGTATTTGAACATTTGAGACCAAGCTGAGATCTGTTGTGTTGCTTCCAAACAACTTTTGTCCTCTGAGGGACTGTAACTCCTTTTGCATGACTACAAACTGTTTATGGAATTCGTCAATCCTTTCATTGATTCCTCCCCCTTGACTTGGAGCAGGAGAGTACCTTCGGCTTTCCTAGGTGATGTGTACTAGTGGATATGGTACAACTTGTAATGCAGTTGGTACTTTAGATACCGGGAGTTTGTAACTTCCTGGTATGGAATTCTTTGCTAGTGCATCTTGAAGAGTTTGAAGTTTGTAACCTTCAAACTGAGATGGACGTGCGACGTTTCACAATTCTTCAATTAGTCGGTGATCATATCCTTCCAGTAAAATTAGGTGGCATGCCCCAAGGACGATCCTTTGGCACCTCATACCTTGGATCCTTATACGGCATCTCTTCAATAGGTGTATAAAAGACTTCAAAGATCAATGTTCTTTGGTGAAGATTCTGAGCTACAGTTAGAGTTTTGACCATTTCTTTGGCTTTTCCATAGTTGAATTCACATTAGAGAGCTCCTCTTTCAGCTCTCTGTTCTCTTCCTCGAGATCTTCCATTCTTTTCTAGCGACCGGTCCAAATATTATACGAATGAGACATTTTGACTTCTAAAAGGAGTACAAAATAAGACTCGGTGAAAGAAAAATGCAAATGATGAAAATGGTGAATGATAATGAAATGATTAATTTTTTTTTTTAATTTTCTCCTTTATTTAAAGAAAGAACTGATTGAACAAATTGTTGCAATTTTATTGAACAGAAACAAATTACATCCATGGTACATTATTTGAATGCGGGAAAGAAAGTTTAAAACTCTAAATCTCTCTTTGTTGGGACTTTAGTTTCTTGATTATTTGGTTTCTGTCTCTTGAGAGGGACTTCTTCCAGATCTTCAGTTCTTTTCCAGGTGTAGAAGGTTCCGGTGTTGCCTTGAATAGGTAGTTGTTCCTCCTTATCTGTGATGTGGTACTCAAGTACCTCAATGAGGTCATCCTTTTCTTTCAAGAGACTCTGAATTTTGACATTCTCTAGACTGAGAATCTGATAATTGTTTTTCCAGGAGTCTCTCTTCCTCTGCATTTTGTTGAAAGCTATTTGAAGCTTCTCTGTATCATTTATGAAGTAGAGAATAATTTCCTTCAGTGTAAGTACCCTTTGTCGAGGGTAAGACATCCTTAGTTTTAATGCTCTGGCTTGTACCCATTGAAGGTAAGGATCCAAAGAGATACATTTTGGTTTTCCCAAAGATTCTATTCCTTTCTTGTGTACATGTTTCCAAGCATGCACAATTTCTCCTCTGATAGTATTGTGCTCTTCTCCTTCTTCGAAGAAAAGTCATTCATTCTGAGTGTTGACGGGTATATCTATCATCGGGTATCCCATCTGACGTCGATCTAACTTTGGGTGATAATTAATCCCCCCTTGGTACCAATGATAGGTACATTAGGGAAATTACCATAGCTGGTGATGATCCTAATTGCATCGTAGACTGGATTGAACCAACTGATGTCTGAATTATTCAAAGACATAATCTTATGAGACCAGTGCATTCCACTTTTAGTTTCACAAAATGCTGATGAATTGGGTAAGTGGGAAGTGAACCATTTGTAAAGAAGTGGTACACAACTAATAATCATTCCTCCGCCGCGTAAATTACTTAGGTGAACTGAGTGGATAACATCTGTGAGCAGTGTAGGAACTGGATTTCTGATGAGAATGATTTTTATCGTATTGATGTTGACAAAGTTTTCTGCATTGGGAAATTAGAAAATACCATAGATGAACAATGTGAAGATGACTTTGAATGCAACAATATTTCCGATACTAGAAAAGTATAATGCTCTCTCAATCAGAAATTTGGAGGGCAGACCCTCGATTCCTCCTTTGGTAGTCCAATGAGCTTTAACTTATGACTATTCCAAAGCAAGATTCTTGGCAATTGTTGATTCTCTCGGCATTCCTTCCAATTCGGAGAATGGTATTTTCTCATTAATAGCGATTCCTATTAATTGAGAGTACTCTTCCAATGTTAGGTAGAGCTGATAATTTGGAAATGTGAAGCAGTGGTACATCGGGTCATAGAACTGGACTAGTGTAGGAAAAATACCTTCTACCATGCTGACTTTCAATAGGGACAAAAGTTCTCCAAACTTTTCCCTAAATGATTCCTTATCTGTGACAAGCTTTCCTAGATTTCTCATATAATCCAATCTCGGATTCTTGAATGTAAACTTAGGGCTTTACTATCGCCTAAAGTCCATTTTTGAAAAACGGATAATATGAAACAGACGTTCGTTCAGTTCTTTTAAAGGAGAAAAATAATGATGATTTTTTTTTAAAATTTTTTTTCTATGAATGCATGAATGAAATACACAAAAACATGGTGAAAACATGAGTTCAAAGGGTTTGGTGTCATGAGGACAGAGCTCTACCTAATCCAAAAGGTTTATACTACGGTAACAGATTTTTGTACTTGTAGATCATGTAAGTCAAGGTCAAAGGGTAAATGTTTGCTAAATCCTCAGCGTTATGAGTATCCGATTGGAAATCACCGAGTTTTCGCGGAGTACATTATAAGCATCGATTTTACACCGGATATCTAGGCTGATTTAGGGACTCTTGAGGTTTCAACTAATCAGGATATGACTCCCGACAAGAAATCTCAATTATGCCCTACTTATCTTAGAGTGCACTCAAGCTCGCCCAGATGCAGATTAATCACATTCCCATTTTTTAGAGACCACCCCAAAGGATATCATTTGAACATATATTTTGCGGAAACATAAACATAAAGCAGTATAAAAGCTGTATATATACATGTTCCTAAACCTAGGTTTTTTCTAACTAAAAAAGGTTTAAAAGAAAATTCTAACTTAAAAAAGTAAGAAGTTTCCCATAGACGGCGTCTGCTGTACCCCAAAATTTTCCCTCACATCTTCAAGACAATATGTCTCAAGAGATCTCCTAATGGTCATAAGATTCTCAATTACTCAAAAGAATTCAAGGTTTCATCAAACAAAGCCTCCTCCTAAGCAATGGATCTTAAATTAGGGTTTTGAGCTTCTCTAATGAAATTGGACTTCCAAAGCCTCAAGTGGATTTCATAACATCCCGCATATCTTAAAGAATCCTCATGACAAGTTTCAAATATTTCCCAACAAGTTTGGTAAGTCAGATGCTCAGATACTTAAAAATCAGTTAACTTGGTCAAAAAGTCAACTGTGGTCAACACAAAGTCAAACATCAAGATTTTTGGTCAACATTAAGATTATGAGGTGAAATTCATCATTTGATCAAGGTTTGATCATGATTCATCAGGGAAACCTCAGAATCATCGAAAACCAGGAGTTACTAAATTAGGGTTTTGTGCAGGAAAAGTCAATTGAACTTTGACCAGCCATAACTTTCACATACTTCAATTTAAAGGTTGCAAATCAATCCTTGGTGTTCCCAAAACCTATCCTCATCTTCATCATCATCAAATTCATCTTAAAACACATAAACTGATTCTTGTTTTTCTTGTTTATTTTGATTTTTCGGTTCTATACATTCATGCATTATAAATCATATTTAACTGTTGCTTTGTGTTTATTGCATGATAAGGATGAATTATGGATATTCACATTGAAGTTTCATGGCCGGAATCACAATACACCATTATTAGGGTTCCAAGCTTTAAATTGGAGCTTCTTGATTTAGGCGATTTCAAGAACTTTAGATGATATATTTGAATTGTGCAGGACATGAGCAATCAATTGATATAATTATTTTGGACCGATTCATTGTATTTTGGGATATTTGAATTTCGCAGGTCAATTAGCTACGAAAATTTCGTATCTAATTCAAAACAAAATAGTAGTTGATTCTATGGTTTGGAGGAAGAAGACGAAGGTCGTGCGCGGGTTTTCAAAATTTGAATTTCGCTTTATTTTATAATTAAATGTGTGTGGTTAATATTACTTAAGTTGCAGGTGGCGCAGTGGATGGGAACTAGTCATTTGAAGCAAGGGACATGGGTTCGAACCTAGGCTCCCATATTTTTTACAGCTTTTTTCTTTTCCTTATTTTCTGTGTTTTTTTAATTAATTATTTATTATATTAACTAACAATTAACAACTAACCATAATTAATTACAATTAATTTTAAAATCAACCATTAAACTAATCACCTTCAATTTTTTTTCTCTTTCTTAAAAATAACTTTATAATAATTCTCGATATTATTTTTACATAATTATTTTATAATAAATATTTTATTAGGTTTTTAAATTAATTTAGTTAACTAAGTTTTAGATTAATCAACCCTAATTTTTCACCAACCCTAATTTTTCACTAACCCTAATTTTTTAAAAACCCTAATTTTCTTAAAACAATTAATTATTTCTCTTAAACTTAATTTTATTTGTTTTTATTTGTTTTTTTAGAAAATTGTATAGGATAGTCATTCTTATGTAATTTATTTTTTCGCTCGATTATGTAATTGCTTCTCTCATGTAATAAGCTTAGGTTTAATTTTCCGTCTTTTATTTTCCGCAATTCCCCCTTAAAAACCAATGTATCCCCTCCCCTAATGTAATAGCATAGGATTTTTTATTTCCGCTTTTAAATTACTGCAAATAATTACGTGGTTAGTAAATTTAGGGAGTGCAAAGAGTAAATGAATTAATTTAGACTTAGAAACTAATTATAAGATAAATAATTGAAAATAATATTCACACACGTAAGTCGATCGTCCTACGATCGCCATCTGCACCTCCTAGGGTTTCCCCTCTTGGTTGCCTCTAAAATATGGTTAAGTCCCTCGAACGTGGGGGTGTCTTAAGCAATGTCCCTTCAAACAGATAAATCATCAAGTCCCTTCAGATTCAAAAGATCATAAGTCCCTTCGAGGTTGCCTACAGAATAATGATCTTATCCATACGAATAAATGATGATAGTCCCTACGAATTGCTAAAGACACCCCTACAAGTTTCCTTCATTGACCATACGATGACCCTACGCCCGTCCCTTAACATCCAAGGTAAAGACTACTTACTCACTAATAGTAAGGACAAACTTACCCCTAAAGGAAATAAATAACAAGAAAGACATTACAAACTTATGGTAGGCAGCTCTTAAATACTTGCTCACTCTTTCAAAATACTCTTTACACCCCACTTTTTTCAAATACTTTCAAATTAAACACTTTGTATACATCCATACGAGGATCACTACAAAGTTAAAGACTTTTGAAATATTTATCTAAACACACACTTCACATTACTTTTCAAACAAACAAGTGAGCTAAGTAACTAAGATCCAATGGATAACCATGGATATAAAGGGTGCTAACACCTTCCCTTTATATAACCTACCCCCCGAACTCAAAAAATTTAAAAGGTATTTCCTGTTATTTTATAACCTTTCCTATTGGATAAAATAAAAGTCGGTGGTGACTCTTGCTATCCGCACATGTTTTTGTCAAACAAAAACACCAAGTCAGTTCTCCCACCGTGTTACAGAACTAGAGACTATGCTGGGGAGTACTTAGTAAAAGAGGGGTTACTTAGGAATTAAGATCACTTACTTGTTTGATTTGTTTTCTTTATCTTTAAGGGATTGTTGCGGGTTACTGTGTGAAAGATCCTAACCCGGATCTAGTGTATCTTAGGTTAGTGGCAATAGACCAAGGAAATTGTATGGCGTATACCGATATGGTTGATCTGGTGGCTATAGTTAGTGTGACTTCTTGGTTGGTGCTTATGTTCCTTAAGTAAGTTGAGGATAATATGAGGTTGCCATATGTTGTCATTAACACTAACTACCCTTTAGAACCTTAATTGACCTATCTCGGCCTTTACAAAGTAGTGAGATAGCCGGCTTTGGAAAAGTCTAAAGTTGGTTGATACTCGATGCTACGCTCATTGAGATTATGATCTTAGGGGGTTTTGGTTGGCAAGTCAGTTGCCTACTAAACAACAACCCTTGAGAAGGATCAGTGATATTGAGATCCCTTAGAACCCGGTTACTTTTACTAGGACATGATGAACCAACTAAACTTCAGGGGGATAGTACTTTCCTTTAAACCTCATGCAAGCCTCTAAACCTAGGGTTATTGTGTGACTTGCTTGTGTGTGCCACTTGTTTGTGATTGAACATAACATCATGACATCATAAGCATAACATTTTCACTAACCATTTCAAGGACAAAAGGATTTATCTTTGTTCTTTGTTGCAGGTTATGGCTTCCACTCGTAGAAATACTATCCGGATCAACTTTGTAAGGAGACCTTCCAAGCTTAAGGATTTGGTCTCAAAACTTCCTGAAAGCTCCCAATTCATCAATAAGCATGGTTATCTACTTGACTTGGTTACCACAAGATTTGATGAAGACATGATGACTATCTTGTTCCAGTTCTTTGATCCTAAAGATCATTGCTTCACATTTCCCGATTATCAACTGGTGCCCACCATGGAAGAATTATCCAGACTACTTGGGGTACCTATCCTTGATCAGAAAACTTTCAAAGGCTTAGAGAAGGAACCTAAACCCGAAGTCATTGTTGCAACCCTACATTTGAAGAAATCAAACATTGTCCTAGAAACAAGAAGTGGAGTTAAGGGTATTCTTGCCAAAGTATTGATAGAGAAAGATCAAGTGTTCTTAGATGCTATGAGTTATGATGCTTTTGAGGAGATCTTAGCTTCGGTGATTTATGGTTTGGTGCTATTCCCTAATCCAGACCAGTTCATAGATGTACACGCCATCAACATATTTCTGACTCACAATCCTATGCCTACATTGCTGGGAGATATCCTACATTATCTTCACACTCGTACTACGAAAGCGCGAGGAACTCTGATGTGTTGCATACCTCTACTATCAAGGTGGTTTATTTCACACCTTCCTCGACCTGTGATGAAGAATGAACAAGGTTTGAGGTGGTCTAAAAGGATAATGTCACTCTCTCATTCAAATATTCACTGGTGTTCCCGATCTATGGAAAATGTCAATATCATTGACCATTGTGGAGAGTTCCCTAATGTACCACTCTTTGGCATAAGAGGGTCATTACTTATAATCCTTCTTTGGCACTACGTCAGTTTGGTTATGCTCGGAGTAATGGTCCTCATGACATGCTTATTCAAGGTATTGTGTTTGACTACGACAATGATCTTCAAGGTTATCGTCAAAGATTTATACGAGCTTGGAGTAAGGTGAACAAGGTTGATAGTAAGACTCTGCAACCAAAGTACTCCATTCCCATGGAACCTTACCTCAGATGGGTGCGGTCTCGTGCTCAGACTCTTATGATGCCATATCCTGCTGCTCTACCGGTGACTGTTGAGCCTATTGTTGAAGGAGATGTTCCTTTTACCATCCTTCATCCTGACATGCCTAATGATCTGGAAGTTCTACAAAAATCTTAGATCCAACTGGAGCAAAGGGATACCTTTGAAACTCAATTCAGGGTTAGCCAAGAAAGAGTATTGGAGTTGACAAAGCAACTTCACGAGGAACGAAATCTCAACACATATCTCAACACCAAGAGTAAGCTTCCATGGGAGACTTAAGTCTCAGATGTTTTATTTTCTTTATAAATTTTGTTTTCTTTAATTTGTAAGCCCAAGGGGAAATATTATTTCAAACCTACTAATAAGAGTTTTTGTTTTTGTTTGTTTTAACAAATTTAAATCTTGCGGTCCTTGAAACATTGCATATGCATCTACATACCATATCATTGCATGACAGGTTTTCACAACAGGCTTCTCATCTTCTCGCTGTTTATTTCAGCAGAAATGGCTCTCGGACAATCCTTCAAAGATCTTCAAGCTCATAATGCCCAATTCCAAGAGATGATCCTGAACTTGTCCAAGGGACAAGAAGAACTAAAGGCACTCCTAACCAAGAAGAAGAAGAAGACTAAAAAACCAGTTGGCTTCATCAATTTGGGTAAAAGGTTCAGAGCTCCAATCAAGACAGATGATGAGGTTGAAAACCCTGGAGATGAAGATTCTGCAAAAGAAGAAGAAAGTCCACATGGTACTACTATGAATTCTGATTATGAGGAGAATTATTACCATGATTCAACTGGTGATGAGAAATATAAGTTACTAGAGGACCGTGTGAATGTTATGGAATTACAGAAGACTTATGGGTTGGATTTTAAAGATTTGAGTTTGATTTCCGGAGTTGTCATCCCTATTGGTTTCAAGGTTCCTACTTTTGTGGTATATGATAGTGTGTCATGTCCCAAGCTGCATTTGAGATCTTATGTCTGAAGGATCCAGCCACATATTACTGACAGGAAGTTGTGGATTCATTTCTTTCAAGAAAGTTTATCTGGAGCTCAATTGGAATGGTACTATCAACTTGAGAGTACCAATATTCGTACTTGGAATGATCTTTTATAGGAAATATCAATATAACTCTGATTTAGTTCCAACTCGCATGCAACTCCAAAGCATGACTATGGGTTCTAAAGAAAGTTTAAGGAGTATGCCCAGAAGTGGAGAGATCTTGCAAGCAGAGTTCAACCTCCTTTAACTGATAGGGAATTGGTTGACATGTTTATGAGTACATTAACTGGTCCTTTCTACAGTCATTGCATTGGAAGTTCATCATCTGGTTTCACTGAGCTGATAATGACTGGAGAACGCGTGGAGAGTGGAATACGAAGTGGTAAGATACAAATGGTTGCCTCTTCAAGTACCACCAAGAAGCCCTTTAATGGAAAGAAATAATCTAATGTTGTGTATGGCCAACAGGGTCGTAATAGGAATAACCAATATGTGGGAGCAGTCCTGATCTCTAATCCTACACCTGCACAACAAGATCGGCAACATAATAGTCAGCCTAAGCAAGGTACACCTAGGAGACAATTTATAAAGATCAATATGTCGTTGGCTCGGGCTTTGCAACACATGTTGAAAGGAGAGTTGATTACCTTGAGGGACCCTCCTGAGAATCCCAATACTACCTCTTCCCGTTATAATCCCAATGCAAGGTGTGCATATTATTACACCCCAAAATTTGCCCTCAACTAGACAAGAAATTGTGTACTAAGGTGTCCCAAGAAGTTCACAAGGTATCTCAAGAGGTCCACAAGGTTCACAATTAGTCAGAAAGTTTGACAATCCCCTCAGACAAAGCATCCTTCTAAGCAATGCACCCTAAACTAGGGTTTTGAATTTCATTAGGATAAATGGACTTTCAAGGCCTCAAGTGAGCTTCATAACATCCTACATGCCTTCAAGAATCCCTATGTCAAGTTTCAACGCTTTCCCAAAAGGTTTGCTTAGTCAGATGATCATATATGCAAAAGTCAGTCAAAGCAGTTAAAAAGTCAAACTAAGGTCAACTGTGGTCAAACCAAAGTCAAACTTCATGATTTTTTGCCAACATCAAGTTTATGAAGTAAAATTCATCATTTGATCAAGGGTTGATCATGATTCATCAAGGAGATTTCAGATCATCAAGAATCAGGAGTTTCTAAATTAGGGTTTTCACAGGAAACGTCAACTAAACTTTAACCAGCCATAACTTTCACATTCTTCATCAAATTTTTTCCATCCAAATCTCATTTTGAATGAAATTGAATTCTCTACAACTTTGTGTCTCACAAGCCAAGCCCAAAAATGCTTCATTTGGAAGGTATGAGCTAAGACATTATAGGTCATTGTAAAAGTCAACAAAAAGTCAACATCTTCCAAAGGGCATAATTTGAAAATGGTAAAGGATATGGACATGAGACCAAAGAGGTTGGTTAGAGGACTCTCTAAGCTTTCCAAAATGTCCATGAACACCTTCATAGCCTTAAAATTGATGGATTTGTGCCTTTGCAAAGTTGGGAAATTTTTGAGAGGTATATTGAGCAAATGGGGTCTTAGAACCAATTTTTTCCAAATGGGCCTACCATTGTGCAACCCAATCCTTGTGATATCATCCCACACGACCCAATGACAAGCAATTATGATTTTTTATATTTTATTTGATATTTATTTGAATTTTATTCATTTTAATTCAAATGAAATCAAAATAAAATCTATAAATCAATATTTGGACATGATTCTTCTTCTAGAAATTCATCAATGCCATTTAACATGATTGGATCTTATTCAAATTCATGCTAGAACAGATTGATATGCAAATATTTGATTTTTTTTTACATATTTTGATCATGAGGTTTCTTCACATTCAAGTCATTCAAAAAAGCCCATAAATTCACAAACTCTTGACCTAATTTGCATCACCATATATACACAAACCTATTACAAAGACAAGGGACGAATTTCCAGCCTCCAATAACATCATTCAACCTTCAACTTTTCAAAGAAAAAGTCAAATTTGGATTTTGATTTTTAGGCTATTTCAAAGCAGGATAAAGTTTGCAATACCTTCTTGGGTGTTCATTGAACATATTTGCATCATTATCATCATCTAAAACATCACCATATGCCCTAACCGAATCGTTTTTATTCAAGATTAATGTCTTTTTCGATTTCATATTTTGAT
Source organism: Lathyrus aphaca (assembly GCA_963966055.1). NCBI lineage: Eukaryota > Viridiplantae > Streptophyta > Magnoliopsida > Fabales > Fabaceae > Lathyrus > Lathyrus aphaca. The sequence goes on from OZ014524.1 coordinate 233,265,557, forward strand.
GCATTATTAATTGATTCTAATGGTTGGTTTGTGTTTGTAGTGATCATAGGATACTTTCTGGACAATTAGATTGAAGTTTCATGACCTGAATCGTAAACTGCCATGGCTAGGGTTTATCCTCCTCATTTGGGGTTTTGCGAAATAATGAATATAAATGAATTATAAAAACATGGTTATGACGTATGAACACTGGCTAATTGATCTGGGTTGTGAATTTTTGTTATTATTATGGTTTGTATGGTGTTTCAAAAACCCAGGTTCTTCTGGTTTGCACTGCCCGCAGGAAATTTCGCAGGAAATTTCGCAGGAAATATCATATGAATTTTCGCAGGAAATTCAAATGAGGAAGATGAAGTTTGGAGCAGAAATTCAGTTTGAATATTTATCTTATTTTATTATGATTTGTGTTGGTTATGTTGACAAAGCAGGCTGGTAGCTCAGCTGGTAACGTGTGCGCGTGTGAAGGCCAATTGACCTGGGTTCGATTTCCAGGTTTTGCATTTTTGTTGTTTTATTTATCATATTTACCAAGTTTTATATTTAATGATTTTGATTCACTCTTTGTTTGCTAGCATGCGCTAGCCCAATGGCAGGGTTTTGGTTATGGTAAGGGGGAGGTCCTGGGATCAAAACCAGGCCTCCCCACCTTTCTTTTTTACTACTTATTTTCATTTATTTTATATAATTAATATTAATTAATTTGTTTTATAACTATTAATTTTATTTAAAACCCTAATTAATCTTTATATTTTTATTAATCTTATAATTGTTTCTTGATTAATCTCTCTAATTAATTTCATAAATAATTTTGCATATAAATTTTTATTTTATATAATTTGTAAATAATTTATTTAAATCTTATATAATTTATAAACCTAAATACTAACCCTAATTTTTCTTAATTAAAATACTAACCCTAATTTTTCTTCTAACCCTAAAAATTAACTTATTTTTCTAAACCCTAATTATTAATCCTTATTTTTATTAATATATAAATAACTTTAATATTTTGTTTATTATTATTACATTTATTATATTTTCTTAATTAACTTCTAAAATTTTTTCAATATTTATTTAACCTAAAAATAATTTTTCTTTTTAAATTCTTATTTTCTTTATTATTCTAATCATTATTATTGTTAATATTTATACTAATATTTGGTTATTGTTTATTTATTATTCTTATTATATTTATTATTATTATTTTATTTTGATTATTATGTATCTGCTAAAGCCATGTAATATATGTAGGTTTATTTGCTATCTTTATTTTATTTTTGTAAATATTTTATTGTATGGTTAGTAATCTTAGGGTGTGCATAACCTACATGTAATTAAAAACAACTTAGAAAATTAATCTAAATAAGATAAATACCTGAATATAAACACTCACACACGTAAGTCGATCTTTGATCGCCATCTTGCACTTCCTAGGTTACCCCTCTCAGTTGCCTTAAATATGGTCAAGTCCCTCGAATATAGGGGTGTCTTAAGCAAAGTACCTTCATAAAATCATCAAGTCCCTACAGTTTAAAAGACAAAGTCCCTTCGAGGTTGCCTACGGAATAATGATCTTGTCCCTTCGAATAAATGATGATAGTCCCTACGAATTGCTAAAGACACCCTTCAAAGTTGCTTTTTATGACCATACGATGACCCTACGCTTGTCCTTTAAACACATCCAAGGTAATGACTACCTATTCCTTAATAATATGGATAGTCTTACCATTGAAAGAACATACGAGAACACGAAAGACTTAATCTAGGGTAGGTACCTCATAGTTACTTGCTCACACTTTTCAAAATTACTTTTACACCTCACAATTTCTAAACTAGGCTTTGTATACACCCATACGAGGGTCATTAAAAAGTACTTAGAAAAATTTCTAATCACACACTACACTTTTAAAAACAATTTAAGTGATCTAAGTAACTAAGAGCCCATGGATAACCATGGATATAAAGGGTGCTAACACCTTTCCTTTGTATAACCTACCCCCCGAACCCAAGTCTTTTAAAAAATAGGTCTTTCCTGTTCTTTTATGTCCTTTCCTTTTGGATAAAAATAAAAGTCGGTGGCGACTCTTCCTATCCGCAACATTTATAGAAAGTCAGTTCTCCCACCGTGTTACAGAACTGGCGACTCTGCTGGGGACTTACTAAGTAAAAGAGGGGTACCCTTAGGAATTAGATCACTTTAAAATTGTTTGTCTTGTTTGCTTTATATTTACTTGTTGGGCTTTATGTGTGAAAGATCCTAACCCAGATCTAGTGTACCTTAGGTAAATGGAAATAGACCAAGGAAATTGTACGGCATATACCGATATGGTTGATCTGGTGGCCATAGTTAGTGTGACTTCTTGGTTGGTGCTTATGTTCCTTAAGTAAGTTAAGGATAATATGGGGCTGTCATATGTTGTCAATACACTAACTGACTTTTAGAACCTTAGTTATCCCATCTTGGCCTTTAAAAAGTAGTGAGATAGCCGACTTTGGTGAAGACCGAAGTTGGTTGATACTCGATACTACGCTCATTGAGATCCTAAACTTGGAGGGTTTTGGTTGGCAAGTAAGTTGCTTAATGAACAACCACCCTTGTGAAGGATCATTGATATTGAGATCCCTTAGAACCCGGTTACTTTTGTAGGACAGGAGGAACCAACTAAACTTCAGGGGAGGGTACTTACCTTTAAACCTCATGCAAGCCTTCAAACCTAGGGCTATTATGTGACTTGTTTGTGTGCGCCACATGTTTGTGATTGAGCATAACATTATAGCATCATAATGCATCATAAGCATAGCATTTTCACTAACCATTTCAAGGACAAAAATATTTATCTTTGTTCTTTGTTGCATGTCATGGCTTCTGCTCGTAGGAATACTATCCGAATCAACTTTGTAGGGATACCTCCTAAGCTTAAGGAATTGGTCTCTCAAGTTTCTAAAAACTCCCAGTTCATCAAGAAGCATGGTCACCTACTTGACTTGGTTACCTCAGGATTTGATGAAGACATGATGAGTGTCCTATTTCAGTTCTTTGATTCTAAACATCACTGCTTCACATTCCCCGACTATCAGCTGGTTCCTACAATGGAAGAGTTCTCCAAGCTATTGGGTATACCTATCCTTGATCAAAGACCCTTCACAGGCTTAGAGAAAGAGCCTAAACCTGAAGTCATTGCTGCATCCTTACATTTGAAGAAATCAGACATTGTCCTAGAAACAAGAAGTGGAGTTAAGGGTATCCTTGCCAAGGTATTGCTGGAGAAAGCTCAAGTATTCTTGAAGGCTATGAGTTATGATGCTTTTGAGGAGGTCTTGGCCTTACTAATATATGGCCTAGTGTTGTTCCCTAATCCAGACCAGTTCATAGACATACACGCCATCAACATATTTCTGACTCGCAATCCAGTGCCTACATTACTTGGAGACATCTTACATTCTCTCCATACCCATACTACAAAGGCGAGAGGAACTCTGATGTGCTGCATACCTTTACTATCTAGGTGATTTATTTCTCACCTTCCTCGATCAGTGATGAAGAATGAACAAGGGTTCAGGTGGTCCAAGAGGATTATGTCACTTTCTCATTCAAATATTCATTGGTGCTCTCGATCTATGGAGAATGTTACTATCATTGACCATTGTGGAGAGTTCCCTAATGTGCCACTCCTTGGCATAAGAGGGGGCATTACTTACAACCCTTCATTATCTCTACGCCAGCTTGGTTATGCTCGGAGTGATGGTCCTCATGACATGCTTATTCAGGGTATTGTGTTCGACTACGACAACGATCTGCAAGGTTACCGACAAAGCTTTATACGAGCTTGGGGTAAAGTGAACAAGGTTGACAGCAGACTCTGGAACCAAAGTACTCCATTCCCATGGAACCGTATCTCAGATGGGTACGAGCACGTGCTCAGACTCTTATGATGCCATATCCTGCTATCCTTCCAGTTACCATGGAGCCTGTTGCTGAAGGAGATACTCCTTATATCATCCTTCATCCAGACATGCCCACTGACATGAAAGAGTTGCAGAGGTCCTGGATCCAGTTGAAGGAACAAAGGGATACTTTTGAGACTCATTTCAAAGCTAGTCAAGAAAGAATCCTGGAGTTGACAAGACAACTTCACGAGGAGCGGAATCTCAACACATACCTCAATACAAAGAGGAAACGTCCATGGGAGACTTAAAACCCCATCTTTGTATTTATTTAATTTTGTTGTATGCCCAAGAGGCAAACAAGTTTATTGCTTACTAATAAAAGTTTACTTTCTGGTTGTTTAAACAAATTTAAATCCCGCCGTCCTTGAAAACATTTCATATGCACTTACATACCATGTCATTGCATCACATGTTTCTTATGAACAGGTATTTTATCTTCTCGTTGTTTATTTCAGCAGAAATGGCTCTTGAACAGACTGTTAAGGATCTCCAGACTCAGAATGCACAATTCCAAGAACTGATCCTGAACTTGTCCAAGGGACAAGATGAGCTGAAGGCACTGCTGGCTAAGAAGAAGAAGACTAGAAAATCAGGGGGCCTCATCAACTTGGGTAGAAGATTCAGAGGTCCTATCAAAACAAAAGAGGAGGTTGAGGATTTTGAGTCTGAAAATTCTGAGAAAGAAGGAGGTAGTCTCCATGATACTGTGGAAGATTCTGATTCTGAGGCAACCTATTATCATGATCCTGCTAGTGAGGAGAAGTACAAGATGTTGGTAGACAGAATGAACACTATGGAACTACAAAAATCTTCTGGGCTTGATTTTGAAGATTTGAGTTTAGTTTCTGGAGTGGTTATACCTATTGGCTTCAAGGTTCCTGTTTTTGTGGTGTATGATGGTGTTTCATGTCCTAAACTACATTTGAGGTCCTATGTCCAGAGGATTCAACCACATACTGCTGACAAGAAACTGTGGATTCATTTCTTTCAAGAGAGTTTATCTGGAGCTCAATTGGAGTGGTATTATCAACTTGAAAGTGTTAATATTCGTGATTGGAATGATCTTGCTGAGGCCTTCTATAGGCAATACCAATATAATGTTGATTTAGCACCAACTCGCATGCAGCTCCAAAGCATGTCTATGGGTGCTAAGGAGAGTTTCAAAGAGTATGCCCAGAAATGGAGAGACCTGGCTGGCAGAGTTCAACCTCCTATGACTAAAAGGGAGCTGGTGGATATGTTTATGATTACGCTGAATGGTCCTTTCTATAGTCACCTCATTGGAAACTCATCATCTGGTTTCACTGAGCTGATAATGACTGGAGAGCGTGTGGAAAGTGGTATAAGTAGTGGTAAGATACAAGTGGGTGCCTCTTCATCAAGCACTGCTAAGAAGCCCCCTAGTTGAAAGAAAGAGTCTAATGTTGTGTATGGTCAACATAGTCGTAACAGGAGTCACCAATCTATGGGAGCAGTTCACATCTCTAATCATGCCCCTATAGCACCAGATCAACAACAAAACAATCAACAAAAGCCTAGAAGACAGTTCACCAAGATCAACATGTCACTGGCCCAAGCCTTGCAACACATGTTGAAAGGGGAGATAATTACTTTAAGGGATCCTCCTCAGAATCCTAATACATCCTCTCCTTGGTACAATCCTAATGCAAGATGTGCATATCATTCTAATAATCCGGGACATGATACCAACAACTGCTGGGTGTTGAAAAACAAGATTCAAGACATGATCGAAGCTGGGGAAATTGAATTTGACCCTCCTGGGACCCCAAATGTGATCACTGCTCCTATGCCCAATCATGAGAAGACTGTTAATGTTGTTGATGAGGTTTCCTATGTTTCCTCAATAAAAGATCTAACTACACCATTATCCATTATCAAGAAGAAGTTGGTGCAGGATGGATTTTTTCCAAGTTGCAATGAAGACTGATTTTACTGTGCCTATAAACTCGATAGTTGCTGGAAGTTGAGGGATGGTATTTAACGCCTCATGGACAATTACACCATATTGTTTGAGAAGACTCCTTCTGTTGAAAGTATGTGTGAACATCTGACTCGAAGCACGAAGCTTGACGACATAGCTATGGTTGATAAAGTACCAGTGAAGATTACCTCCAAGGGTCCTGTCAGGATTACATCCAAAGGACCAGTGAAAATCACTGCTGAAGGCCTTGTGAAGACTGTTGCTGAAGCTAGAATGGCTCCTATGATCATTACCACTCATGGCCCTGTTCCTTATACTTCTGATAAAGCTATACCCTGGAATTATGGTTCTGAAGTTTATATCCATGGTGTCAAACAAGAGCTTTTGACTGATGCACCTGTTATTGATGTTAATCTTGATGTGGACAATATTGTTGGATCTAGCAAGGTCACCATAAGTGGAAGAATCTTCTCTCCTCAAGATACCTCTAAAAGTACAGTTACTCCAACTCATACCTCCAATTCTGGGCCAAGTACTGATGCCCGGGGCAAAGGTCCTGTGATTGAACCTGTGCAAGCTGAGGCACCAACTGCTGAAAGTCTTTCTAAATAGATGGAAGAAGTACTAAAGATCATTCGCAAAAGTGATTATGATATTGTTGACCAGTTGGGGAATACTCCCTCCAAAATCTCCATGTTATCTTTGCTGCTGTGTTCTGAGGCCCATGCTAAAGCCTTAATCAAGTTCTTAAAGACTGCTCATGTGCCAAATGAAATTTCTGTGGATCAATTTGAGAGTTGTGTTGCACATCTGACTAGTGATAATGGTCTGGGTTTTTCTGATGCTGATCTGACTCTTGCCAAGAGAAACCATAACAGAGCTCTGCATATCTCCATTGAATGTAGGGGCACTACTTTGTCTCATGTACTAGTGGACAATAGTTCTTCATTAAATGTGCTCCCTAAAGAGGTTCTGGACAAGCTCAGTCCTGAAGATGTTGTGTTAAGACCAAGTGTTGTAGTGGTGAGGGCCTTTGATGGTTTAAGAAGAGTGGTACATGGAGAAGTAGACCTCCCGATCAAAGTAGGATCTCAAGTATTCAACTCTACTTTCTATTTGATGGATATTCGTCCTGCATATTCTTGTTTGCTTGGGCGCCCCTGGATCCATGGGGCAGGTGCTGTGACTTTCACCTTGCATCAGAAGTTGAAATATCCGGTGAAAAACAAAATTGTCACTGTCTATGGTGAAGAAGAATACATGGTTAGCCATGTGAATACTTTCAAATATGTAGAAATGGAAGGTGAAATGGTTGAAACTCCGTGTCAAACATTTGAAGTTGTTCCTTGCTCTGCTCCTATTCCTCAGTCTGTCCCTGCTTCTGAAAGAGCTCCTGTGGTTACTAGAATACCTCCTACAATGGCCTCCCTCAAAGATGCTAAGGTTGTGGTTGAAAAAGAATCTCAGAGGGTTGTTCGTCGTGCTCGTGCTGTTCGTATCATTAATCAAGGGGTCATAAGAGATCAAATCAATGTTATGGGTGACCATGATGAAGACTACAACCTGGAGGATTGGATCTTTCCTACCATGGGTGATGGGCTCAACAATTGGAAGACTGAAGACGTTATTCCTATCTCCTTTAGTCAGGAGTAAATACTATTACTATGTTTTGTTTTAAGTTTGTAATTTCGAACAATAAAACCTTTTAAGCCTTGTGTCTTACCCGGGGCACAATGGTATGCTTGTTTCGGGATGTCATTTCATTTGCATACTTCATTCAATAAAATCAATGGACGTTTCGTTTTTGTAAATATTTTGCTCTTTGTGTTTCTTTTATTATTATTTCTGTTTTATCAGCTATATGTTCTTACACACACCCACATCACTAAAATGCAGATCCTCATCCACTTTGGATCCTGTTGACAACAATTCTACTATTGCCAATTATGACTTTGAGAATCCGATCTATCAAGCTGAAGATGGAAAGGAGGAAGATTGTGAAGTACCTGTAGAACTTGCTAGGTTGTTACAACAAGAAGAGAAAGTTATACAACCACATGAAGAGCCAATCGAAGTTGTGAATCTGGGAACTGAGGAAAACAGGAAAGAGGTCAAGATAGGGGCTGAACTAGAAGATGGTGTTAAGAACAGATTGATCCAGATGTTACGTGACTATGTGGAGATCTTTGCTTGGTCTTATGAAGATATTCCAGGGTTAGATACTGACATTGTGGTTCACCGTCTACCGATAAAAGAAGACTATCATCCAAAGAAGCAAAAGATTCGTCGCATGCGTCCTGAAATGTCAGAAAAGATTAAAGCAGAGGTGATGAAACAATTTGATGCAGGGTTCTTAGTTATGACTTCTTATCCTCAATGGGTTGCAAACGTGGTACCGGTACCTAAGAAGGATGGTAAGGTACGCATGTGTGTGGATTACAGAGATTTGAATAAAGCTAGTCCTAAAGATGACTTTCCACTTCCACATATTGATGGTTTGGTAGACAACACTGCTCAGCATAAGGTATTCTCTTTCATGGATGGTTTCTCTGGTTATAATCAGATTAATATGGCACCTGAAGATATGGAAAAGACTACATTTGTTACACAATGGGGCACTTTTTGTTATAAGGTGATGCCATTTGGTTTGAAGAACGCTGGGGCAACATATCAGCGTGCTATGGTGGCTTTATTTCATGATATGATTCACCATGAGATAGAGGTATATGTGGATGATATGATAGCCAGGTCTCAGAATGAGGAACAACACCTTGATCACCTGCACAAGTTGTTTGAGAGGTTGAAGAAGTACAAGTTGAGATTGAATCCAAACAAGTGTACTTTTGGAGTTAGGTCAGGTAAACACCTGGGTTTCATTGTCAGTGGAAAAGGTATTGAAGTGGATCCTGCAAAAGTAAAAGCTATACAAGAGATGTCTGCTCCCTGTACTGAGAAGGAAGTTAGAGGTTTCTTGGGACGACTGAATTACATTGCAAGATTTATTTCCCAGCTAACTGCTACCTGTGAGCCAATTTTTAAGTTGTTGAAGAAAGATCAGGTAATGGAATGGAATGATGAGTACCAGCTAGCCTTTGATGAAATCAAGAGATATCTCCAAGAACCTCCAATTTTGATGCCACCAGTTGATGGAAGACCCTTGATTATGTACTTAACAGTATTAGACAACTCAATGGGGTGTGTGTTGGGGCAACATGACGAGTCTGGTCAAAAAGAGCAGGCAATATACTACCTTAGCAAAACATTTACCGACTGTGAAACAAGATACTCAATGCTCGAGAAAAATTGCTGCGCTTTGGCATGGGCTGCTCGCCGACTAAGACAGTATATGTTGACTCATACTACCTTGTTGATTTCAAAGATGGACCCAATCAAGTACATATTCGAGAAACCTGCTCTCTCCAGACGAATAGCGAGATGGCAAATGATTTTAACAGAATATGATATATAGTACAATACTCAGAAGGCCATTAAGGGCAGTGTGGTAGCTGATCATTTGGCTCATTAGGCAGTGGATGATTATCAGTCTATGAATTTTGAATTCCCGGATGAAGACATTATGAATGTTACTAAAGAACCTGGACAATATGACGGACCTGAACAGGGATCCCGATGGACTATGGTTTTTGATGGAGCTTCTAATGCTCTTGGTAATGGTGTTGGTGTTGTGATCATTTCTCCTGAAGTTTGTCATACCCCAATTACTTCTAGACTTTGTTTCTATTGTTCCAATAACATGGTTGAATATGAAGCATGTATCATGGGTATCAAAGTTGCCATTGAGATGAAGATTCAGTTTCTGGACGTATATGGAGATTCAGCCCTGGTAGTTAGTCAAATTAAAGGAGATCGGGATACCAAGCACGCAAATCTCATTCCTTACAGAGATCATGTGTTGTCTTTGATCCCATATTTTGAAGAGATTACCTTTGGACATATTCCACGAGGAAAGAATCAGTTGGCAGACGCATTAGCCACCATGGCATCTATGTTTGAGATTAGTTGGGATGATGAAGCTCCCAAAATCACTATTGATAGATTTGAGAAGCCTGCATATTGTAATGAGATTGACACTGAAAGAGTAGAGGGAAAGTCTTGGTTCTATGAGGTGAAGAGGTATCTTGAAGCTCAGGAGTTCCCTGAAAGGGCATCTGTCAATGATAAGAAGTTTCTGAGAAGGTTTTCTGCTAAGTTCTTCTTGAGTAATGGAATTTTGTACAAGCACAATCATGATTCAACTTTGCTTCGTTGTGTGGATAACAAGGAAGCAACAAAGATTATGGAAGACATGCATGATGGGATCTTTGGCACTCATTCTAGTGGTCATACCATGGCAAAGAAGATATTGAGAGCAGGTTACTATTGGTCGACCATGGAAGCTGACTGCTATCAACATTCCAAAACATGTCACAAGTGTCAGATTTATGCTGATAAGGTGCATGTACCTCCAGTTCCATTGAATGTATTAACTGCTCCTTGGCCTTTTGCCATGTGGGGCATTTATATGATTGGTGAGATCAAGCCTACTGCTTCCAATGGGCATCGTTTCATCCTTGTTGCCATTGATTACTTTACAAATTGGGTGGAGGCAGCCTCATTTTCATATGTTACTAAGAATGTTGTGGCTCGATTCATTAAGAATAATCTAATATGTAGGTATGGCATCCCTGGAAGGATTATCACGGACAATGGCTCAAATCTGAACAACACTATGATTACTGATCTCTGCACGCAGTTCAAGATTAAGCATCATAATTCTTCTCTGTGTCGTCCAAAGATGAATGGTGCAGTAGAAGCTGCTAATAAGAACATCAAGAAGATTCTACAAAATATGACTGTTACGTATAAGGATTGGCATGAGATGTTGCCATTTTCTCTTCATGGTTATCGTACTACAATACGTACTTCAACAGGGGCAACCCCATTCTCCTTAGTCTATGGTATGGAAGCAGTTCTACCCATTGAAGTTCAGATCCCCTCCTTAAGAATCATGAAGAATGCAGGCTTGGATGAATATGAGTGGATTCAGACTCGACTTGACCAGATAAATTTGATTGATGAGAAAAGGTTGGCAGCTGTTTGTCACAGTCAGATGTACCAGAAACGGATGATCAAAGCTTTTAATAAAAAGGTTAAGCAAAAGGTATATCAGGATGGTGACTTGGTAATCAAGCGTATCATATTACCACAGGGTGATCCTAGGGGCAAGTAGACTCCTACATATGAAGGACCGTTTGTAGTCAAGATGGTATTCTCAGGAGGTGCCATGATGCTTACTACTATGGATGGTGAAGATTTCCCACAACCCGTAAACGCAAACATAGTTAAAAAATACTACGCATAAAAAGAGACCCGCTAGGTTGACTGGCCTAGGAAAAAATAAGGGCATCCCGGCGAACCAAAAGGGTTCGGGAAAAAATTAGGGATATATATAAAACAAAATGTACACCCGGCAAGTCGAAAACCTGAAAAGGCTGCTTGGGCAAAAAAGGGTATCCCGGTGGATTGAAAACCTGAAAAGGCAATCTAGACAAAAGTTAGGGATTAAAGGGTATGACTATGTCTCATTGTATCACTCATGTAACTCCAACCAGTTGTGCTACCTGGATCAAGTTCAAACAGATAAAGATCAATCCAATCATTTCTATCTCGACAGCACAAGATGAGATACTTGGAGATAATGGCAATAGTGGAATTGAAACTCAATAGGATTATTTTTCACATAGCTTCTTTTCTTTGTTTTTGTAAAAAAAAAAAACTTTTATGAAGAACTCCTCTTACTAGGATTTCTGTCCCCTTGTACAAACTTTCTTGTTTATAGGCCATTCTCTAAATAAATAAAGTCTCATCTTTGAATTCAAGTTTACTTTTCCTTTGTTTACTTAAGCGAAAACGTCCATTGGTTATGTTTGAATGTATGTATGCTTTTGTATATGATTGATGTTTACCAGAAATGCATAAAATGCAGTAATAGTATTTACTAAGGACGAACAAAGGTAGGGATTCAACGAAGCTTCGCCGGTCCATCCCCACGGAGTAGTCTTTACGAATATCCATACAAAACTCTTCAAGTAATATCTTAGACTTCCCACTCAACGAAGTCTTCAAGCAGTTTCATATCCTCCAAAGAATTAAGTCTTCCGGATTTATGTCCATCTCTTTTATCCTCAGTCAGGATATTCAGGAACTTATTTCTTCAATAAAAAGCACGACAAACAAAGACGGGAGGTTCTAAGTACCATATTATTAAACAAAACGGGAACGAAGTCCTCATACTCTTCAGCAACGAATCGGGATTTATTTTCCCCAGCCAGCAGTTGTTATACAAAGATACCCAGACGCTTCTAGCTACATGATTCATACATACATCATTTACAGCACAACATACGCATCAATAATTCATATGACATTCTTACTTAAGTACATCATGCCATACATGCATACATCAAATAATCTTGCATAAATTAACCTTTTTCTTTTCAGGATAGTTGCAGATAGATAAATACTATCAATTCCTTGAAACAGTTCAGAGACGATCTATGCGAAGATCTAGTACTGATACTTAATTCAGAGATAATCGTTACGAAGATTCATTTCTGATGATCAATGCTCAAGTTGTCCTTGGAAGGGTACGTAAATGATATATACGAAGATCTAGTGCTTAATCCAGGATATTTCCAGAGGAGATAATCGTTAAAAAGATTTATTTCTGATGGTCAACTAGCTTTGGGGATAGTGTGTAAATGATCTATACGAAGATCTAGCACTTAATCCAAGAGATTCTTTCAGAAGAAGTTCAGGGATAAACGCCACGAAGATTTAATCCTGACATTATTTTTGTCCTTGGGATGGTATGTAAATGGTCTATACGAAGATCTATTACCTAATCCAGGATATTTCTAGAAGAGATAATCGCTACGAAGATTTATTTCTAATGGTCTATGCAACAGTTTATTTGTGGAATGGTACATAAATGATCGATACGAGGATCTTGTACTTAGCCCAAGATATTACCAAAAGAAATTCAGAAAATATCGCCATGAAGATTTGATTCTGATGCTTAAATTAAAGTATGTTCCTAAAGATGGTTCAGAGCCAATCTATACGAAGATCTAAATACTGACACCTAATGAAGGATATTCTTTTCCACCAGAGATAATGCAGAGACGATCTATACGAAGATCTAGTGCTAACATTCAACTCAAACCATGTTACATAAATGATTCAGAGACAGCCTATACGAAGACCTAGTACTGATATCCCGTGACAACATAAAGATACTATCACCTTCTGATATTATGGATGGCATATATAAGCCCATCTCCAGTTCCTCTAAGTGGCATCTTTAAGCCCACTCCAACATATATAACCAATCAGCAGTGTTACTTTACGCACCGGCGAGTGCAAATTTTAGGGCTTTTGTGTTCAATCCCCTTCAACCTTCCAAGTCACGAATGACATACAGGCCAATCTAACTCCTCAGGTTTTAGAAAATTGAACAGGGGCAGCTGTTGCACCCCAAAATTTTCCCTCACCTAGACAAGACATTGTGTAATAAGGTGTCCCATGAGGTTCACAAGGTTCACAAGGTATCTTAAGAGGTCCACAAGGTTCACAATTAGTCAGAAAGTTTGACAATCCCCTCAGATAAAGCATCCTCCTAAGCAATGCACCCTAAACTAGGGTTTTGAATTTCATCAGGCTAAATGGACTTTCAAAGCCTCAAGTGAGCTTCATAAAATCCTACATGCCTTCAAGAATCCCTATGTCAAGTTTCAAGGCTTTCCCAAAAGGTTTGCTCAGTCAGATGATCATATATGCAAAAGTCAGTCAAAGTAGTTAAAAAGTCAAACTAAGGTCAATTGTGGTCAAACCAAAGTCAAACTTCATGATTTTTTGCCAACATCAATTTTATGAAGTAAAATTCATCATTTTATCAAGGGTTGATCATGATTAATCAAGGAGATTTCAGATCATCAAGAATCAGGAGTTTCTAAATTAGGGTTTTCATAGGAAAAGTAGACTAAACTTTGACCAGCCATAACTTTCACATGCTTCATCAAATTTTTTCCATCCAAAGCTCATTTTGAAGGAAATTGAATTCTCTACAAATTTGTGTCTCACAAGTCAAGCCCAAAAATGCTTCATTTGGAAGGTATGAGCTAAGACATTATAGGTCATTGTAAAAGTCAACAAAAAGTCAACATCTTCCAAATGGCATAATTTGAAAATGGTAAAGGATATGGACATGAGACAAAAGAGTTTGGTTAGAGGACTCTCTAAGCTTTCCAAAATGTCCAAGAACACCTTCATAGCCTTAAAATTGAGGGATTTGTGCCTTTGCAAAGTTGGGAAAATTTTGAGATGTATATTGAGCAAATGGGGTCTTAGAACCAATTTTTTCCCAATGGGCCTACCATTGGGCAACCCAATCCTTGTGATATCATCACACACGACCCAATGACAAGCAATTCTTATTTTTTATATTTTATTTGATATTTATTTGAATTTTATTCATTTTAATTCAGATTAAATCAAAATAAAATCTAAAAATCAATATTTTGACATGATTCTTCTTCTAGAAATTCATCAATGCCATTTAACATGATTGGATCTTATTCAAATTCGTGCTAGAACATATTGGTATGCAAATATTTTATTTTTTACATATTTTGATCATGAAGTTTCTTCACATTCAAGTCATTCAAAAAAGCCCATAAATCCACAAACTCTTGACCTAATTTGCATCACCATATATACACAAACCTATTACAAAGACAAGGGACGAATTTCCAGCCTCCAAGAACATCATTCAACCTTCAACATTTCAAAGAAAAAGTCAAATTCGGATTTTGGTTTTGAGGCTATTTCAAAGCAGGATAAAGGTTGCAAAACCTTCCTGGGTGTTCATTGAACCTATTTGCATCATTATCATCATCTAAAACATCACCATATGCCATAACCGAATCGTTTTTATTCAAGATTAATGTTTTTTTCGATTTCATATTTTGATGCATTATTAATTGATTCTAATGGTTGGTTTATGTTTGTAGTGATCTTAGGATACTTTCTGGACAATTAGATTGAAGGTTCATGACCTGAATCGTAAACTGCCATGGCTAGGGTTTATGCTCCTCATTTGGGGTTTTGCGAAATAATGAATATAAATGAATTCTAAAAACATGGTTATGACGTATGAACACTGGGTAATTGATCTGGGTTGTGAATTTTTGTTATTATTATGGTTTGTATGGTGTTTGAAAAACCTAGGTTCTTCTGGTTTGCACTGCCCGCAGGAAATTTCGCAGGAAATATCGTATGAATTTTCGCAGGAAATTCAAATGAGGAAGATGAAGTTTGGCGCGGAAATTTAGTTTGAATATTTATCTTATTTTATTATGATTTGTGTTGGTTATGTTGACAAAGCAGGCTGGTAGCTCAGCTGGTAACGTGTGCGCGTGTGAAGGCCAATTGACCTGAGTTCGATTCCCAGGTTTTGCATTTTTGTTGTTTTATTTATAATATTTACCAGGTTTTATATTTAATGATTTTGATTCACTCTTTGTTTGCTAGCATGTGCTAGCCCAATGGCAGGGTTTTGGTTATGGTAAGGGGGAGGTCCTGGGATCAAAACCAGGCCTCCCCACCTTTCTTTTTTACTACTTATTTTCATTTATTTTATATAATTAATATTAATTAATTTGTTTTATAACTATTAATTTTATTTAAAACCCTAATTAATCTTTATATTTTTATTAATCTTATAATTGTTTCTTGATTAATCTCTCTAATTAATTTCATAAATAATTTTGCATATAAATTTTTATTTTATATAATTTGTAAATAATTTATTTAAATCTTATTTAATTTATAAACCTAAATACTAACCCTAATTTTTCTTAATTAAAATACTAACCCTAATTTTTCTTCTAACCCTAAAAATTAACTTATTTTTCTAAACCCTAATTATTAATCCTTATTTTTATTAATATGTAAATAACTTTAATATTTGTTTATTATTATTAAATTTATTATATTTTCTTAATTAACTTCTAAAAAATTTTCAATATTTATTTAACCTAAAAATATTTTTTCTTTTTAAATTCTAATTTTCTTTATTATTCTAACCATTATTATTGTTAATATTTTTACTAATATTTGATTATTGTTTATTTATTATTCTTATTATATTTATTATTATTATTTTATTTTGATTATTATGTATCTGCTAAAGCCATGTAATATTTGTAGGTTTATTTGCTATCTTTATTTTATTTTTGTAAATATTTTATTGTATGGTTAGTAATCTTAGGGTGTGCATAACCTACATGTAATTAAAAACAACTTAGAAAATTAATCTAAATAAGATAAATACCTGAATATAAACACTCACACACGTAAGACGATCTTTGATTGCCATCTTGCACTTCCTAGGTTACCCCTCTCAGTTGCCTTAAATATGGTCAAGTCCCTCGAATATAGGGGTGTCTTAAGCAAAGTCTCTTCATAAAATCATCAAGTCCCTACAGGTTAAAAGATCAAGTCCCTTTGAGGTTGCCTATGGAATAATGATCTTGTCCCTTCGAATAAATGATGATAGTCCCTACGAATTGCTAAAGACACCCTTCAAAGTTGCTTTCTATGACCATACGATGACCCTACGCTTGTCCCTTAAACACATCCAAGGTAATGACTACATATTCCTTAATAATAGGGATAGTCTTATCATTGAAAGAACATACGAGAACACGAAAGACTTAATCTAGGGTAGATACCTCATAGTTACTTGCTCACACTTTTCAAAATTACTTTTACACCTCACAATTTCTAAACTAGGCTTTGTATACACCCATACGAGGGTCATTACAAAGTACTTAGAAACATTTCTAATCACACACTACACTTTTAAAAACAATTTAAGTGAGCTAAGTAACTAAGAGCCCATGGATAACCATGGATATAAAGGGTGCTAACACCTTCCCTTTGTATAACCTACCCCCCGAACCCAAGTCTTTTAAAACATAGGTCTTTCCTGTTCTTTTATGTCCTTTCCTTTTGGATAAAATAAAAGTCGGTGGAGACTCTTGATATCCGCAACATTTATAGAAAGTCAGTTCTCCCACCATGTTACACATATCACTCCAACTGCCCAGGTCATGATACTAATAAATGTTGGGTATTGGAGAATAAGATTCAGGATATGATTGATGCTAGAGAAATTGAGTTTGATCCTCCTGAGACTCCTAATGTGATTACTGTTCCTATGCCCAAACATGAGAAGATTGTTAATCCTGTTGATGATGGTTCTTATGTTTCTTTAGTGACTGATTTGACTACTCCTCTGGCAATTATTAAGAAGAAGTTGTAGCAAGCCGGTTTATTTCCGGGTTGCAATGAATACTGTTTTTACTGTGCCTCTCAACCCAATGACTGTTGGAATCTGAAAGAAGGTATTTAGTGTTTAATGAACAACCGTACTATATTGTTTGAGAAGACCCCTTCTATGCAGAGCTTATGTGAAGGCTTGTCTCAAGATCTAAAGCTTGAAGATGTGTTTGTGGTTACTAATACTCCTGTAAAGATCACCTCTAAGGGTCCTGTGAGGATTACTTCTAGAGGTCCTGTGAAAGTTACTGCTGAGCCAAAGGTGGATCCCCTGATTATTACTATTCCTGGTCCAATTCCATATTTTTCTGACAATGATATCCCTTGGAATTATGGTTCTTATGTTTATATCCTTGATATCAAGCAAAAGCCTCTAACTGATATACCTGCTATAGATATTAATCCTGATATCGACAATATTGTTGGGACTATTAAAGTTACTAGGAGTGGAAGAATTTTCTCTCCAGAAGACACTTCAAAGACTGCTGCTGCTCCAGTTCATATTTCCAACCCTGGGCCAAGTATTAAAGCTCAGGGAAAATGACCATTGATTGAGCCAATTCAGGCTGAGACACTAGTTACTGAAGACTTCTCTAAGAAGATGTATGAAGTACTGAAGATCATCCGCAAGAGTGATTATAATATTGTTGAACAATTGGGGCATACTCCCTCCAAGATCTCTATGTTGTCTTTGTTATTTTGTTCTGAAGCCCATGCTAAGGCTTTAGTAAAATTCCTGAAGTCTGCTCATGTACCACATGAAATATCTGTGGACCAGTTCGAAAATTGTGTTGCTAACTTGACAACTGATAATGGCTTAGACTTTTTTGATGCTAATCTAACTCCTTCCAAAAGAAACCACAACAGAGCTCTACATATCTCCATTGAGTGTAGGGGCACTACTCTATCTCATGTTCTGGTGGATAATGGTTCTTCATTAAATGTGTTACCGAAGGATGTTCTGGACAAACTCAACTTTGAAGATATTGTGTTAAGACCCAGTAATGTGGTGGTGAAAGCCTTTGATGGTTCAAGAAGAATGGTGCACGGAGAAGTTGACCTCCTGATCAAAGTGGGTTCTCAAGTATTTGATTCTACCTTATATGTGATGGATATTCGTTCTTCCTATAACTGCCTGCTTGGGCGTCCCTGGATACATGGGGCAGGTGCTGTGACTTCCACTTTACACCAGAAGCTGAAATATCCAGTGAAAAGAAAGATCTTCACTGTTTATGGTGAAGAAGAGTATATGGTCAGTCATGTGAACACTTTCAAGTATGTTGAAATGGAGGGTGAATTTGTTGAGACTCCTTGCCAAACCTTTGAAGTGGTTCCTCAGGTTGTTCCTGCTGCTGAGTCTATCCCTGCTACTAAACTAGTTCCTGCTGCTACTAGAGTACCTCCTACAATGGCCTCTCTGAAAGATGCTAGATAAGTAGTTGAAAAAGGTGGTTGTACTATTTAAGGTCAGCTTCCTGACATTCCTTACAAGTCTGACAAGTTTAGTTTGGATTTTACTGCAGAATCTCAGAAGCCTGTTCGTCGTTCTTGTGCTATATGTATCACCAACAAGGGAGTTCAGAAGGATCAAGTCAATATTGTGGAGGATTATGATGAAGACTACAACTTGGATAGCTGGATCTTTCCTACCATTGGTAGTGGGTGTCGCTCCCGAAGATTTGCATCCCGGTACAAGCGCGCACGGTCGGTGAAAGGAGAAATGAAGTGAGGGTGAATAGAGTCGCCAGCTAGGCATTTTTATCCCGAAGGAAAGGTAATGCTGCATAAACCTAAAAAAGTTATGGATAAGATGGTTGCGAACCAGAGAAACTGAGAAAGGGGGTTGGTTACAACCTGGGAAGGTATTAGCACCCAGATTGTCCGTCGTACTCGATGAGATCCACGCTTGAAAGTTTGTGTTTAGAGGGGTAGTGTATGTGCTATCTGTGTGCAAAAGCTGGGAAAGGAATGTACAAGTGTCAGTGCAGAAGATGAATTGCTCAGGAACTGAGGCTTAAGAGAGAATGCTGAAAGAGGGGGAAGACACAGAGACTTTTGTTCGATAACTATTAAGTTATTCCTACATATCCTCTCGTTCAATGAGGAAGTCAGAACACCGTAGTTCGACTCTAAGAGACTAAAAAATAAATTGACTGATGAACTGCTTGCTTGTCTATGCTCAAGTGTATGACTTGTCTGGCTTAGGTGCTAACTGTCTTGCATTAGACGGAAGAAGCAAGTTCTCGTTTGTGAGTGAAGATGATGAGAAAAGAATCCCGAAGGAGACGATTATTGTTTGTTTTTGGTATTTTCAATCTTTTATTGCTTTTTGTGTTTGTCATAAGTTAATGAGCTTAAGCCTAAACCAAGGGTTAGTAAACTCATCATATCCTCCCTTTGATTAGGGATAATGAGAATACCTTAAGTATGAGATAAACACCTCACACTTAATTACCATGATGGTATAGGATTAAGATCATTAACCTACTTGTGATTATTTAGATGTTTTTGGTGTTTTTGTTTAGTGTTAAGTAATGCGTTTAAGCCATAATCAAAGATTTAGTGAACTCATTACACCATCCTAATAGAAGGATAATAGATGAGCACACTTAAGCTGAGGAAGATACCTCAACTTAATCCATGATTAGGGATTAACCTCATGACAAAACAAAACTTTATTAAAGTGGATTTTAATTAAGGGTAAGATTAATAAGTGAGTTTTATGGTTTGTAAGACAACTTGAGGAGGACTTGTCCATTAACACTAGGGTTAGTCCTTCTTAACCAATAATGGAAGAATTAGAACCCTAATGAAAGGCCCAAGTTACAAGCTATTGTCTTAGTGATTATTAAGATGGATTGATTAAGAGGTTTAAAAAAATTAAGGGTTTAACACTTAGGATTAAAGTTATACACTCCATCCTAAGAGAAGGATGCAGGCATAACCCTAATCACAAAGTCTTAAAACCTTAAAGGTTTAGTCTCTGATTATGAGATGAGAAGAGAGACACAAAGAAGACTCAAAGGTAAAACTAATGGGGGACTAATCAAAACCCTAATTATTGTCATGCTTGGATGTTCCTATGGTTTGTAAGGCTTGCAAGAGATCTTCAGGGTAGCCACCAATGGAAGAAGCAGATGAAAGGAGGAGAAGCAGAAGAAACAAGTTACTTACTTCACTGAAGAAGATAAGTA
This sequence comes from Lathyrus aphaca, assembly GCA_963966055.1. Taxonomy (NCBI): domain Eukaryota; kingdom Viridiplantae; phylum Streptophyta; class Magnoliopsida; order Fabales; family Fabaceae; genus Lathyrus; species Lathyrus aphaca. The sequence continues at coordinate 233,286,044 of OZ014524.1, forward strand.
ACTTGGAGAAAGAAAGTGAATGATGAACATGAATGGGCAAGCCCACTCTAAAGCAAAGAAAAATGCACTAAGGATGCAAAAGAGGGATGAGGAGAGAAATGATAAGTGAAGGCAAATTCACTTCTCCAATTACTTACCACCTGAAAATGTTAGCATAAGAAAAGGAATGAAATGAAAATGGAATGTATGCAAAGATGAAAACCAAAACCAGAAGCATATTCATGATGAAAATGATGTTATGAGATGATTCAAAGACATGTCAAGTGTTATGAATGTTCATACAAGAGATGAGAATGCAAAGGAGCATGTTTTGAAATATGAAAACACATGAAAGTTAATGAAATGAAATGAATGCATATCATGGCAAATGGATGAAGAAATGATAAATCATGGTTCTAATGTGTCCTATGATGTCTAATATGACATATGAATGCATGAAATGTCATGGCAAGTTCATGAATGGATGCATATGCAAGATGTATGCAAATGAACATGAGAAATTAGGGTTTCAAAGCAACATGAGATGCAAAATTCAAAAACAGAAGCAAAAAATAAGATAAAACATTACAAATGAACTCAAAGGAACCCTAACCCCATGTGATATCACACCCCAAAAGAGGAGTTCTAACTCTTAACCTAAAGAAAGTTGTGATTTTTCTAAGTTATCTAGGGTTTTAAGGTACCTTAAGAGGAAAAATGCAAATCAAATGGAAAATGCAAGATAAATTTCTGACAAAAATATGCTAGACACTACATGATATATGAAGATCAATGCAAAAAGAACCAATGTCAAACCCTTCATGGTTAGGCAGAAAAGAATTCTTGAAGTTAGGGTTCAAAAATGGGATTTTTATGAACCCTAAATTCAAGAAAAATGTCAAAGTTGGATCAAAACCAAAAAGAAATTTGTATGAATGGTTTGACAATGATTCTAAATGTCCTAAGATGCAATGTGAATTTTTTGGAATTTTTAGAAACCTAAATATTCTAAATTTCCATTAATTAATTAAAATAAACATTTAAATATTTTTAAAATGGTTTTTTAATGAAAAAATAAAAATAAAAATGTTTTTGGGTGAAGAAAAATATTTGAATTAAAAATGCAGAAGGAAAATATTTTTTGGAAATTTCTAAGTATTTTAAATAAATTATGCAAAACAAATGATAAAAAATGAAATAAAAATCAAATTAAATGAAAGTAGGACAATCTGATGGACATGATTCGAATTGGGAAGATTTTGGTTGACCAGCGCGCAATCTAAGGGTTGTGGTTCAATCTGAGTTAATTTTAATTAATTAATTAATTAATCACAATTAAATGAGAATTAGGGTTTAATGAACAATCTGGGCCATCCAAACACGCAGGTACGCAAGATCCAAGGGCTCACATTCAAACTAACCCTAAACCCTAATTAACCTCTTAATGACTTTCAGGTGGCCGGAGAAGACCTCCGGTCATCTTCTTCGGCCAGCTCCTCACCCTAACTTCCACCCTAGGCCACCCCAGACCTCATAACTCTCCAGAATCACTCAACTAACAACCCTAAACACGAATCCAGCAACAAAATCCATTTATTTTCACTCAAGATCATGAATCGAAGCAAAACGGAAAATTATGCAAAACTTTCAGAAGTTCAATACATGCTCAATACTTGATCATTTTCAAAACTAAACACATCAGGATCATTAGTGAATCATGAAGAATCATTTAGGAACTTAAAAATGCATTTCTAGAAAAAAAAGTTCTTGAGGTTACCTGAGATGAAGCTTTGTTATCTGGAGCTTTCTGGCCACTTTTCTTGTGCAAAACCACTCCTCTTGACCTCCTGATGAAGCTTTGATGCTTGGAAGAAGTTTGTAATGGCTGGTTTGAAAGCTTACACTCTTGCTGGCCAGAAATCGTGTTTCAGTTTTGGGGGGTTTTTGGTTGCAATGAAGGGTGGGAAATGATCCTTTGATGAAGCTGAGGTGATTGATGAAAAAAGTTTGGAGTTTGAGTGTGTGAGTAGAGAGTTTTGAATGCTTTTGCAAATGGGGTGATTTTGAGGAACTTGTGCAATCTGAAGTGTTAGGCTTGCTTGATGTGTGTTATGAGCTGTGTTTGATCCACATAACAATGCTTGATAGGTCAGAGAAGTTGTTGTGGCCTATGGTGATTGGTATGGGCTTTGTTTCAAAAAGTCAACAAAACTTGTACTTGAGGTATGGGTTTTCTTGCAGCTGGCTTTTTGGCTTGTCTTGGCTCAACAAGGATCAAGGAGAGCCATGGAACTGGTTTTGTGGTGATTCAGCAAGTGGAAGCATGGTTGTGTATCATTTTGCAAACTTTGTTCATTTTCCCCCTTTTGTGATTTCTTGATGTGCAAGGCATAGAAACTTGAGATTCTTGGGCTAATCCTGACTTTTAGGCAATGCATTATGTTGGTATAATTCTTAGAAGTCACAAAATGGCTTGATATGTGAATTTGCACAAAATCCTCTTTGGTGTGAAAGTGAAAATTATGGGATTTTTGCCAACTTTGAAAGGCCATAACTTGAGTTCCATAATGAATTAGAACTTATTCTTGTACTTTTTGAAAAGGTAATGATCCAATCTACAACTTTCATGACCAACAATTTTTCATTTGAAGCATTTTTGGTTGAGAAAGAAGAGGTTGAAGAACTTTCCCAAAATGGAAAGTTTACATTACAAGTCATTTCCATTTTTGGCAACTTTTGGTTTAGCTCAATTTTCTTCAATTTTGTGAACTTCCAAGCACTTCAATAATCAAATAAAGATCATATAACTTCAATTTGATGAAAAATCCACTTTGGTTCCATTGGTGGGGGCCTCAGATGCCCTGATTTTGCTCTGACTTGCTCAAGAAGTTACCTAGTGAACAGATGACTTCCATAATGAATTTCTTCATCAAACTTGGTACACATGATCCTTATAACATATTGAGACTATTAGAAACAAGAATGACCAAAAAATTTGGAGTTATAACCTCTGAAACCAAAACCCTAATTTCAGGTCATTTGTGTAGTGAAACCCTAGCTCTGCTTCCATGCTTTCCCAGTCCTTGTGATTTCTTGACTTCCTTGATATTTGAGGGATATAATATGATGATAGAAAACACATGGACCCTCTTGTAATGATTGGAGACCTTATGGAGTGGCTTAGATGGATCCTGGATTGCTCAGATCACAAACCCTAGATGCAGATGAACTTGAACTTATGCAGATGAAACAAAATGCAATATGATGTGATATGCTTAAACTTATGCAAAGATGAAAGATCACAAGCCAGTGGTGAAATGAGTGAGGGAAAATTTGGGGTGTTTACAGTGGGCTCAATAATTGGAAAGTTGAAGATGTTATTCCTATCTCCTTTAAAAACTTTTGAGCTTTGTGCCTTGCCCGGGGCACAATGTTATGTTTGTTAGGGATGTCATTTCATTTTCATATTTTAATTCTATAAAATCAATGGACATTTTTGCTTTCATAAATATTGCGCTCTTGTTTTTTCTTTTATTTTTCCTTTATCAAAAGCTATGTGTTCTTACACACACCCAAGTCACTAAAATGAAGATCCTCATCCACTCTGGATTCTGCTGATAACAGTTCTGCTATTGCCAATTATAACTTCAAGAATTCGATCTATCAAGCCGAGGATGGAAATGAGGAAGATTGTGAAGTGTCTGTAGAGCTTTCTAGGTTGCTACAACAAGAAGAGAAAGTTATACAGCCGCATGAAGAACCAATTAAATTTGTGAATCTAGGAACTGAGAAAGACAAGAAAGAGGTCAAGATAGGAGCTGAGTTGGAAGATAGTGTTTAGAACATATTGATTCAAATGTTACATGACTATGTGGAGATCTTTGCTTGGTCTTATGAGGATATGTCGGGACTTGATACTGATATTGTGGTTCACCGTCTGCCAATGAAGGAAGGTTGTCGCCTAATAAAGCAAAAAGTTCGTTGTATGCGTCCTGAAATGTCAGAAAAGATTAAAGCAGAAGTGATGAAACAATTTGATGCAGGGTTCCTAGATGTCACTTCCTATCCTCAATGGGTTGCAAATGTGGTACCAGTGCCTAAGAAAGCTGGTAAAGTACGCATGTGTGTAGATTACATGGATTTGAACAAAGCCAGCCCCAAAGAGGATGTTTCTCTCCCACATATTGATGTTCTGGTAGACAACATTTCTCATCATAAGGTATTCTTTTTTATGGATGGTTTCTCTAGTTACAATTAGATTAAGATGGCACCTGAAAATATGGAGAAGATTACATTTGTCACACAGAGGGGCACCTTTTATTATAAAGTAATTCCATTTGGTTTGAAGAACGCCGGGGCAACATATCAGCGTGTTATGGTAGCTTTGTTCCATGATATGATTCACCATGAGATAGAGGTATATGTTGATGATATGATAGCCAAATCTCAAACCGAAGAAGAACATCTTGATCATCTGCACAGGTTGTTTGAGAGGTTGAAGAAGTAAAAGCTGAGACTGAATCCAAACAAATGTACCTTTGGGGTTAGATCTGGTAAACTGTTGGGTTTCGTTGTCAGTGGTAAAGGTATTGAAGTTGACCTTGCAAAGGTAAAAGCTATACAAGATATGCCCGCTCCCCGTACTGAGAAAGAAGTCAGAGGTTCTTGGGACGCCTGAATTACATTGCAAGATTTATTTTCCAATTAACCGCTACTTGTGAGCCAATGTTCAAGTTGTTGAAGAAAGATCAAGTAATGGAATGGAGCGACGAATACCAGGTAGCTTTTGATGAGATCAAGAAATACCTCCAGGAACCTCCAATATTGATTCCACCAGTTGAAAGAAGACCTTTGATTATGTACCTAATAGTGTTGGACAATTTAATGGGGTGTGTGTTGGGGAAACATGACGAGTCTGGTCGAAAAGAGCAAGCAATATACTCACTGCTCACTGCTCGAGAAAACTTGTTGCGCTTTGGCTTGGGTTGTTCGCCGATTAAGACAATATATATTGACTCATACCACTTTATTGATTTCAAAAATGGATCCTATTAAGTACATATTTGAGAAACCTGCTCTCTCCAGACGAATAGCAAAATGGCAAATGATTTTGATAGAATATGACATACAATATACTACTCAGAAAGCAATTAAAGGAAGTGTGGTAGCTGATTATTTGGCTCATCAAGCAGTAGATGACTATCAGTCTATGAACTTTGAGTTTCCGGATGAAGATATTATGCTTGTTACTAAAGAACCTAGACAATATGAAAGACCTGAACAGGGATCCCGATGGATTATGGTTTTTAATGGAGCTTCAAATGCTCTTGGTGTTGTGATTATCTCTCCCGAGGGTTGTTATACACCATTTACTGCTAGACTGTGTTTTGATTGTACCAATAATATGGATGAATATGAAGCGTGTATTATCAGTATCAAGGCTGTCATTGAGATGGAGATCCAATTCTTGAACGTATACGGAGATTCAACCCTAGTAGTTAGTCAGGTTAAAGGTGAATGAGATACAAAACATCCAAATCTCATTCCTTATAGAGAGCATGTGTTTTCTTTAATTCCATACTTTGAAGAGATTACTTTTGGACATATTCCATGAGAAGAGAATCAGTTGGCAGATGCATTAACCACCATGTCATCTATGTTTGAAATCAGTTGGGGTGATGAAGCTCCAAGAATTACTATTGATCGATTGGATGAGTCAGCATACTGTTATGAGGTTGATACTGAAAGGGTGGAAGAGAAATCTTGGTTCCATGAAGTGAAAAGATATCTCGAAGCTCAGGAATATCCTGAAGGGGAATCTATCAATGACAAGAATTTTCTGAGGAGATTTTCTGCCAATTTTTTCCTGAGTAATGGAATTCTGTACAAGCGCAATCATGATTCGAATTTGCTTCGTTGTGTGGATAAGAAGCAAGCAAGAGAAATTATGGAAGACATGCATGATGGAATCTTTGGTACTCATTCTAGTGGGCATACAATGGCTAAGAATATTTTGAAAGCATGTTACTATTGGTCTACTATGGAAGATGATTACTATCAGCACTCTAAAACTTGTCATAAGTGTCAGATCTATGCTGATAAAGTACATGTACCTCTAGTTCTATTGAATGTTCTGACTACTCCTTGGTCTTTTGCCATGTGGGGCACTGATATGATTGGTGAGATCAAACCTACTACTTCCAATAGACATCGTTTCATTCTCGTTGCTATTGATTACTTTACAAAGTGAGTAGAGGCAGTCTCGTTTGCTTTTGTTACCAAGAATGTTATGGCTCGATTCATCAAACATAAGCTTATATGTAGGTATGGCATCCCCGAAAGGATTATAAAAAATAATGGTACTAATCTGAATAATAACTGACCTCTGCACATAGTTCAAGATTAAGCATCACAATTCTTCTCCATATCGACCGAAGATGAATGGCATAGTGGAAGCCGCCAACAAGAATATTAAGAAGATCTTGTAGAAGATGACAGTTACATACAAAGATTGGCATGAGATGTTACCATTTGCTCTTCATGGTTATCGTACCACAATACGTACTTCAACAGGGGCAACCCCATTCTCTCTTGTCTATGGCATGGAAGCAACTTTACCTATTGAAGTTCTGAGAATTATAAAGGATGCATACTTAAATGAAGATGAATGGATTCAGACTCGACTTGACCAGATAAACTTGATTGATGAAAAGAGGCTTACGGCTTTTTGTCATGGTCAGATGTATCAGAAGCGTATGATCAAAGCTTTTAATAAGAAGGTCAAGTAACAAGTATATCAGGCTGGAGACTTGGTAATCAAACGTATCATATTACCACAGGATGATCCTAGGGGAAATGGACTCCCACCTATGAAGGGCCATTTGTAGTCAAAAGGGTATTTTCTGGAAGTGATATGATGCTTACTACTATGGATTGTGAAGATTTCCCGCAACCTGTAAACGCAGACATAGTCAAAATATACTACGCATAGAAAGAGACCCGCTAGGTTGACTGGCCTAGGCAAAATTAAGGGCATCCTGGAGAATCAAAAGGGTTCAGGCAAAAATTACGGATATATATATATATATATATAATATATATATATATATATATATATATATATTGTACACCCGACAAGTCGAAAACCTGAAAAGACGGCTTGGGCAAAAAAGGGTATCTCGGTGGACTAAAAACCTGAAAGGGCAGTCCAGGAAAACGTTAGGGATTAAAGCATACGAATATGTCTCGTTGGATCACCCATGTAACCTAAACTGATTGTACTACCTATATCAAGTTCAAACAAGTGCAGATCAGTCTAATCGTTTCTATTCCGACAGCAAGGGATGAGATACCTGAAGTTAATGGCAATAGCAGAGTTGAAACTCAATGGGATCACTTACACATAGCTATTTTTCCATGTTTTTTGTACTCTTTAAAAAAATTCTACGATGAATTCCTCTTACTAGGATTTTCGTCTCCTTGTTCAAACTTTCCTGTTTACAGTTACCATTCTAGTATCATAATGATACCTTTTGAAGCGTTGTATGGTCAGAGGTGAAGAACTCCGTTGTGTTGGCATGAATCTGGTGAAAGTGTAATACTTGGACCAGAGTTAGTTCGAGAAACTACCGAGAAAGTGAAGTTGATCTGAGAGAAGATGAAGGCTTCTCAAAGTAGGCAGAAGAGTTACCATGAAAAGTGAAAGAAGGATTTAGAATTCCAAGCTGGTGATCATGTGTTTTTAAGAGTCACGCCTATGACTAGTGTTGGGAAAGCTTTGAAGTCTAAGAAGCTCACTCCTTGTTTTATCGGTCCGTATCAGATTTGGTCAGAGTTTGGAAGTTGCTTATCGGATGGCGTTATCGCCAAATCTTTCGAATTTGCATGATGTGTTCCATGTGTCGCAACTTTGAAAATACATTTTAGATCCGTCTCATGTGGTTAGTATGGACAATGTGAAAGTACGGGATAATCTCACGGTGTAGACAAAGCTTGTGCGAATTGAGGATCGTGAAATGAAGACTCTTCGAGGTAAAGAGATCGTGTTGTTGAAAGTTGTGTGGTTTGGAGCTGCTGGAGAAAGCATGACCAAGGAGTTGGAGAGCAAGATGCGAGACTCCTATCAAGAGTTTTTTGAATCAGGTAAATTTTCGAGGACGCAAATATTCTAAGTGGGGGAGAGTTGTAACACACAAATATTTAATTATTTATTTAAATGAATATTTAATTATTTATTTGTGTTATTCGGTCAATTTTGGTGTTGCGGGAATTAAGTCATTAAGTCAAATTATATAGTCGGAAAGTTGTAGAATTAATATTATTATTGTCAAAGTGGGTTGGTTAGTGGGCTAGAAATTGTGTCCGAATTCGCAATTAGAGGGGTGCAATTTTGTAGGCCCATTAGTTTAATTAATAGAATAATTATAATATTTGGTAAAACAGAAATAAAAGAAATAGAAGTTAGGTTGTTTTGTTAGAACGTGGAATTTAGAGGAAAAACATAACACGATCGTGAGAGAAGAAGCTGAGGGAGAAAATTTGCAATCAGAGCGATTTTTTCTGGAATTCAATTGAGTAGAGCTTCCTTTAATCCAAGGTAAGGGTGGTTCGATCTTTATAATCGGGTATGATAATTGATACTAGGATTGGGCAGTCTTGTGTATTGCTGTGAAATGTTGAGGTTGTTGTGATAATATGTTCTTGAGTAATCGTTGATTTATCAGTAATGATAAAGTTATTATTGAGTTGATTTTTATAAAAGTTGATTTCATAAATGTTGATTCTGGTATGTTGTTGTAAAGTCGTGTAATTCTGGAAAAGAAAAATATTAGTTCTGGGACGAAACTCCAAATACGCAGAAGTATGGGTGAAGCGAATCACCCAGAACAAAGAAAAGCAGGTGACGGGAAGTCACCAAGGTAGCTGACGAACGCCATCTGGTGTGGGGGGGGGGATGGAGAACACCATCCATTGTGAAATGGAGGACATGGCGAACGCCATGCGTGTATGGGGTGAAGGGTGGCGTACGTCACCCATAGTTAGGAAGAACTGCTTGGTGTTGTTTGTTGTACCACGTTAATATCTTAATCCAACTCAGATGTTATTTATATTATTTTTCATGAATGAACAAGTAGTACCATAATAAATAATATGACGATTATCATTATTAAATAACTTATAAGTTAATAAGTAGGAACAAGTGTGTAATATAGCAGTTCTTATGTATATCAGGTGTGATACCAACATAATGATTTTAACAGAAAACAGGGCGAAGTCCATATTTCTATGATAGTAGGAAATTATCAGAATTTAGCTTGTGATAAAATTTCGTAAAGTGTTCGTATTTTATCGAAAAAAGTTAAAATATTATTGGTTTAGTCAGTTTAGTCGAATTAGGCGAAAAACTTAGTTGCCCGGAATTTAACGAAAATCGTCGAGGTAAGTCGGGTGGTTTAATAGTTGATTGTTGTTGTATTGTTTTGTTGAAATGATGTTGGAAAATCGAGTTACAGGTACAGGATAAAATTCCTAAGTTGTTTATGTTGGAGGCTTGATAAGCCAACGTTGATTTTAAGTTGTTCATGTCATATAAGTTGTTTTTGCTGCTGATGTTGTTATGTTTTTTGTGTCGTGAAGTCGTGTATGTTATATAGTACATTTGCGTATTATGTCGGAGCCGTTGCTCACACCACGTTGGTCTGGATTGACACTAAGTTGAAAGTTGAAGGCTTATGCATTGATGCCTCAATAACCTGACAAGATTTTAAGTTGGGAGTTTTACTCCAAATGGTGCCACATGCATAATTTAGTCGAGTCACATTAAAGTTGCATTTTTTTTTGAGTTGTTGTTGATTGTTGTTTTGGTTGAAGTGTGAAGTGGTGAATTGGTGAATTGGTTATGATCCTTATCTATGTATTATTTATCATATATCGTTTATAACTATCGATATCTCACCTCTTCTGTTTGAATGTTGTCCCTATGTTGGAAACGTGCAGGTAATCAAGAGGAGTAGCCGGTTACCTTTAGTCGAGTTGGTGGTCGTCGCTCTGATACATAGCACTCAGAAAAATGGCACGTGTCTTGTTTTTGTTGAATTGCTTACATGCTGAATTTTGTTTTAGTTGGAGTATTTTAGACTACTTGTTGCTTATTCTAAAGTTGTTTTATGTTGGATAAAGATGTTACTACCTTGTTTATGACTCCGCTGCGTATTACTTTATAAAGTTGAATTATTTTGATAATTATAAGTTGGTTTTATGATTTTCCTTCCTGGAATGTGTTATGTATCAAACATGATTATCTCTTAAGTTGAGATTTTTGAAGTTGAAAATGTGATATCCCGTTTATGTTAAAAAAATTATTACTCTGATTTTTATTATATTACCGGGTAGAAAATGGGGTGTTACATAAGATATCTAAAATTATGCATTTGTTATGTTTCTTAAGTATCGTACATTGAAATTTTATCTATTCTAAGTTGTTATATTACCTAAATTATTGTCTTTTGTCTATATATTGTTATTTTACCCATATTTCCCTTCTTTTTGATAATGTCAAAAGGGAGAGAAGGATGTTACTCTTTATTTGCTTTTTTTTCCTTGATCTTTAAGTTACAAAAGCAAGACTACTCCAAACCTCAATACAAAATCATATTTTTCAAGTCTTCACACATTGAGGGGGAGATCCATTTCTCAAGGGGAGTAACTTGTCGGAAAGAAACAACGCAACAAAAGAGAATGCTTTGTCATCATCAAAAAGGGGGAAAATGTGGAATCAAGATTCTCAAGATCAACTTATATTTTTATGAAGACAAACCACTTGACAAGAAGGCAAAGATGTTCAATCATTTTAAAAGCATCATGTTAAAGCAAAGAATTGCGATAAAGACTTGATATGAAGAATAATCTCCTTTGAAGGTATAATGAAAATCTTCATCAAGTATTTAAGTCCAAGTTGCTCAATTTAATCAAAAATCATTTGCATTACATGATCACGCTTTCACAAATTTATTTTCAAAAAAAATTCTAAGTTATGGCCAGAGCAATCGATATCACCTTTTGCAGAAATCAATTGCTTGCTCGAATTCTTACTCAGTTTTTATCTCTGTTTGTGGTGCAATCGATTTTCCCTTTGGTGTAATCGATTGCATGCTTGAATATTCAACTGTTGTGTGTTTATGTTTGTGGTGCAATCGATTTTTCCTTAGTGAAATCGATTGCATGCTTGAAAATTCAAATGTTGTGTGTTTATGTTTGTGGTGCAATCGATTGCTGCTAAGGCGCAGTCGATTGCTCACTGTGTGTTTTTGAAAAATTGCACCTCTTCATCCAATCTTTCATAATTTGTTTCCAATGAATCGTGGCAATTGTTCATGATATTTTATGAAGAATTGAATGATGTTTCAAGGGGTAATTATGATCTTATAAATACCTTATCTTTCAATTGTTCAAAATCAACTTTTTCAAAATTTCATTCTTAAAAACTTTACAAAAACTTTTACTTTCCACATCTTGAACAAGTTATTTTCATAAGAATTTTCAACATATTTTCATATCATTTGAAAAGAAATTCTTGAGCAACAAAGTCTTAAATAGTTATGGAAATTATCATTGAAATAGAAGATCAATCATAGTATTGATAAACATTGTATATACAACTTTCATACTCATTGTAAATCAACCATTGTAATTACATCCCTTGCTATTTAGGATTGTTGAAAGCAAGTGTGTGCATTGAAGAGGATTGTTCTTCTTGCACTTAGTGTTTAGATTTTAAAGGTGTTAAGAGCCTTTGATCCCTCTATAGGTTAGACAATAAGCATCACCATTGGTGTGAATATGCTATACAATAATTCTCACTATAGTGAAATCTCCTTTGTTTGGAAATGTGACTGGATGTACCTTCGGTTTGTGAAGGGAACCAGGATAAACCATTGTGTCATTTACTTTCTACACTTGACTACTTTTATAACCTTACCACAATCCATAAAAGTAATAACCTTCACCGGTAAAAACTGGAAAAATCTTAAAGAACCTAATTAACCCCCCCTATTAGGTGCAACTCAGACTTTCAGTTCCCTGGCAAAAAAGTTGCAGAGCGAATAAAAGTATGGTAAAAGGAAGAGTTCGCGTGTAATGACCAAATAAACATCCATTTTCCCTATTGTATTTTCTTAAGATCACATAGAGAAGCTCAAAAGCCAAGTAATTATGACCTAAGGCTAGCCCCCTAGGTATCATAAATAATTAAAACGCCACCAACACGTGTCATTAAAGTAAAATGTTTTATCTTCTAAAAGCAGACTCATTTTCCTTAGTGTCTGTGGAACTTCTCCACATGCTAGCTTCCAGTTACTATGAAATGAGCTCTAAGGATGATCACTTGTTCGCGTCTCTTTTGGTAAGGGAACCGTCAACCTGAATCCTTGCCACTATGCCACTTTAAGTCACTGTCCTCGCTCAAGCACAACCACTTTAAGTCATGTTCTGGACTGGCCTAGCAGGTGCCTTACACCCAATTGAGGCCCAATCCAAATTACCCCTAGGCATAAGCCTAACAAGAGATTCACGACCTCATGGCCATTGATAAATAGATTCATTAGAATATAGTCATTGGGGAACTTCCCCCACACGCATTCTAATGCCTTTCACGCGACCAACTGTCCTTCCGAAACTTTTGGAAGCAGTTACACCCAGTCAAGGGCCACGCGCCCGCAATCCACGACCAGACGCCCTTATAAATACCCTCTATCTTTGGAGGGCCAGACATTCAATTCTAATCACTTACATACTTTCTTAACGCTTTACTTTGCTTCACCTTGAAACTTACTTGAGCATCGGAGTACCTTACAGGTACACCACCCCCTCTCCTACAACATCTTTGCATCCCCAGCTGAAGGCCACGAGGACCTGTCTGGATCATTTATGTACAATATGTGTTACCTCCAATAGAATCCACGTGGATAGGACCATATACTCCGAGTATATGACGTCAAGAATTGCCTTCGACCTGCTTCCTACATCTTTGCTGAAGCTATTCTTATGTTGTTTCGACTGGACACATTCTTCATATAATTCGTTTGGAATGCCGATTTCTGGAAATCCCAAAACCATATTTCTTCTCTTCAAATCTTTGATGTCTGAAATTGATATGACCAAGTCTATAGTGCCATAATCATTCATCTTTACTGGCTGCACTTGCAAGGCACTTATTCTCCATCACATTTAGTTCATTCTTGAAGGTTCTATTATGAGATATTAGAGCCTTCAAGATCAACTTATGACCTGCGTCGATGACCCTCATCACTATGTCTTCGACCGACACCTTGTAGTTCTTTTTGACCAACTTCCCTATATTTAGCAAATTGCTCTTCATGCTTGGTATGTACAAAACATTGGAAATTATTGACCTCTTTCCATCCTTCCTTTTAATAAGAACATCACCAATACCTTCAGTTGCTAGAGTAATATCATTTGTGAATTTCACCATCTTCTTCATAGAGAGTTTCATGTGACAAACCAATCTTTCCTATCAGTCATGTGTGATGAGCATCCTGAGTCCAAGTACCATTGGTCCTGGAATCTCTCTTCATTTCTTGTTATGACCATTAGTAACATTTCTTCTTCTCCATGCTTTGCCATCTTAGCATCAAAATCTTGATTCTTTTTCTTTTTTGGACAACCACTAAAATAGTAAACTTACTTTTGACAGTTGAAACACTGAATATGACTCTTGTCTGGCTTTTGACCACCACCTCTTCCTCTACCTGAAGCACCACCTCTTTGGTTGCCTTGGTTCTAGGGTTTTCTTTGATTCGACCAACTTCCTTCTTGCTGACTTTGACTAGTCGAATTATTGTAGCCTCATATGCCTTTATTATCAAACACCTTTTCTTTTCCTTTCTTATCTCTTGCTGATTCATCCTGCAGAGCTACATCATTCTTCGATTTTCTTGCTGCTCTTTCAGTCATTCTTTGTTCATGAGATTCAAGTGTCCCTTTAAGCTCTTCTTTAGTCACCTTCGATAAATCTTTTGACTCTTCTATGGCTACTACCACATGGTCGAACTGTGGAGTCAATGATCTCAAAATCTTTGAGACAACTACTTTCATCTTCAACACTTCTATACATACTTTGATTTAATTCACAAGTTTCGTAACTCTTGTGAAGAAATCTGTAATCCTTTCATTGTCTTCCATCTGAAGCAATTCATAAGCCCTTTTGTGAGTTTGTAACCTCGCTTCTTTCACCTTTTCTGCACCTCCAAAAAACTTTTCAAGAATCTCTCATGCCTCTTTTGCAGATTCAACACCATTAACCTTTTCAAAGTTAAATGGATCAACACATTGGTGGATTATAAAAAGAGATTTATAATCTTTCTTCTTAAATTCATTGTGCACAACCTTTTCTTGACCTGTTGCGTTCTCTGCAAGCATTGTTACTCATTCCTTCACAAGATCCCATAAATCTTGATAACAGAAAACAAATTTAATCTGCTTGCACCAATTCTCATAATTATCTATCTTGAGAATTGGAAGGTTTGCTAGAAAGTGCCCATTCGGATGATTCATCGCCATCACTTTTGCTTCCCACAGATCATTGAAACTGGAGCTCTAGATACCAGATGTTGGAATTAACCCAAAAGTCTATGGAAATTCCGACCATTTCTTTATGAACAAGAAAGATTCTTAGCACAACAATAACAAAGAAAAGAACAAAATAGAGAAAGAAAAGAAATTAGAGTTCTAAAATAATTTTGAGAAAAATCTTGTTACCCACAAACTGTGAGATTTTTCTTTATATTCACTTGCAACTGCAAACCGTGAATTACAATGTATTGATTTTTAAAAAATATAAGGGTTGTTCCCTATTTATAAAATTAGGTTGGCTTACATCCCAAGTAGAAACCCAAAATTATAAAAGCCAAAAATACCTATTTTTGAACTAAATCAAATCTAAATCTAAATCAAATATGTGTGAAACAACTGTTTCGACACACCCTTCCTTCTGTCGTGCAATCTGCTTCGACACAAGGAATTATAGTTTCAACAAAAACGAGGGTTGAGTTTTTATTTAAACTCTTAATGAAGTTCAATATTGAGGGTGTGTGTCTCATGGAAAATGATTCAATATGAACTTCACCTATGTGAATTTTGAAATGGTGTCATCTCTAAGTGAGAGTTAAAGTTTCTCTCATGAAAAATTCATGAAACAGAAAAGCATATAGCTATAAATAAGTATTAGATGAGATATATAGGGGAAGAACCACTAAATAGTGTGTGTAAGGTAACATCGATTTAATCATAAGGGATAACGATTTAAAGCATTACTACCTAACATTTGGATTAGACTTTGCATTATCCTTACTAAAGTTAAGTTAAAATTGAAAGATACTTAACTGTATTAACATTTTTTTCCTCTCTTTTTTCTGGAATTGGTCTTGTCATTATTAGAACAAGTGGGGGATTATTGGAAATTATGGACAACCAATGCTCATGGGAGTGTTCTAATATGATAAGAAAATATCCAAGTGAAGATTAATTTTTGAATTTATGAATAGGCAACACTTGTGAAGTGTTGCATTAGGTTTGAATTTAGAAATAGGCAACACTTCATGAAGTGTAGTAGAATGTGAAACATTACAACCTTTGAAAACTGTTGTTATAGGTGAAACAATGAAACACTTAGGAAAAGTGTTTCTATAGAAGAAACAATGAAATGTTTGAAAAGTGCTGCTACAGGAGAAACATTGCAACATTTAACAAAAGTGTTGTTGAAAGTATGTGTTTCATCAAGGGGAAACAACACCAGTTTGACCTATAAATTGAGCATTCCAGATTAAGAAAACACACATTAAAAAATCATGCATTCTCTTCACATAATTCTTGACACTCTTCCCTACATTTGAATCATCATCAGTCTTGTACAAATTCGATTAGAATGTCGAATTATCCTGGGCATTCTTGCATTCCTACTCTAAGAATATAAGTGAGTACTTGAAATACTTTTAAGGAAAGTGACACCATTCACGATTCTAGCCTCGATTCATTCAATTTAAATAAATTTTCCAACAGATAGAACCCACATAATATTTATATAGAGTGACATTCCACATTTTACAAGTCGGTTTTATAGGGATGAGTTAGGTCAAACTCTAATTTTATCATGATATCATGAGCATATCTATTTGGGCCGCCCATCATTTAAATATATGCACCAAGCACACAAAAAGTTCAAGGTACAAGGGGGTGTATTGGAAAATCCAAGTCCCATATATCGATAATTCAGACCACCCACTGTTTATGTTCACGCATCAAGCTCAATAGTATTTGGCGTGAGGGGGTGTATTAGGAAAACCCAAATTCCACATTGGTTAAAGATAAAATCCACAAAAATTTATATAGAGTGGCATTTCTCACCTTACAAGCTAGTTTTGTATGGATGAATGAGGTCAAACTCTAATTTAATCAAATTGTTTTTATTTTTATTATTATTATTATTATTATTATTATTATTATTATTATTATATGCTTCTGAATATATGTACTATATATTATGATTTGATTTTTTAAAATTTGAAGTGAAACTGTTTTTTTTTGTTTCAATGCATTTTTTAATATATTAGTCACAGATATTTGTCTTATATTATCTAAAGAATTAGCAACAAATATTTTTGTGTAATTTTTGTTTTGTATTTGTCAAAACTTTATCGCATACATTTTTATATTGAACAATTATAAAGGGTTAGAAATGTGGTTGGGTCAACAAAACCGGTTGGTAGAGTGAGGATTGCTCGTACTTATATACACAAGTTCAGGTCTTATAGACACAAATTCAGGACATATATTGTCCGATGTGGGACTCTTAACACACCCCTTCATGCTCAGGATGTCCAAGATTGAACATCTGGAGTGTGGAAAGAAATGGTGGGTAGCCCGATAGAGGAAACCATAAAAGGTGACCTACTGGATCTTAAACGAGGCTCTGATACCATGTTAGAAATGTGGTTGGGTCTAACTCACCCAATAAAACCGATTGGTAGAGTGAGGATTTCCCGTACTTATATACATAAGTTCATACCATATATTGTCCGAAGTTCATACCATATATTTGTCCAATATATTTATATTAATGACAAATAAATATGCTTCAATTTTTTTTTTATATTTATCAATTATAAATAATAATCATGTTATTTTTATGGATCATGTTCTTTCATATTAATAAGTAAATATTTATTTCTCAATTTTTATATAACTTATAAATATTTGTCTGTATAATTTATACATAAGTAATAGATATTTGTCCAGTATTATATATTACTAATAAATATTTGTCATGTATTTTTATATAAGTAATTTATTTTACGGACAAAACGTAATAAAGTTATTTTTAATGATTGAGAATTTTTTTTTATTTTGACGGATAAAACATAATCAAGTTACTTGTGTAAAGCGATTTTTTTTTTATATTTATAAAATGCATATTTATTTATGTTTTTTCTGTACAAGTATAGAATTTGTCCAGTATTGTTTTGTTTTATTTAGTACACTACAAGAAAATTGACCTACTGTGACACCCATTTCTAGTGATGGTTTGAATTTTGTCACTAAATATTACTTTTACCTACACCTATATTACTTTTATCTACAGTTTGATTTTTGTCACTAAATATTACTTTTACCTACACCTATATTACTTTTACCCACAATTTGATTTTTGTCACTAAATATTACTTTTACCTACACCTATATTACTTTTATCTACAGTTTGATTTTTGTCATTAAATATTACTTTTACCTACACCTATATTACTTTTACCAACAAATATTCAGTAAAAATATTTTGAAAAAATGTATTCTAAACAAATAATATTTTAATATTAAAATATAAATTTATCATTTTCACTGTAAAAAAGAAAGTATAAAAACAAATTAAATTTCTTTTGATTTGCATTGAATACTTCATATTACTTTAATTATATTATTAATTCAATCAATATCTTATATCATAAATTTAATAAAAAAACAATTTAACAAATTAACAAAAAAAAACTGACGATAATTCAGATAACAGTTTTTGTGTGTTTTTGGATCAAATCGAATTGGCATCAACCCTAACATCATCTTCTGAAAGTTTTATCAATTGAATCAGTGTAAACCTAACATCATCTAAAAGTTCATCGATCGATTTATCAACGCCGCCGATTGTTGCCGCAGCTCTGGCCACCTTTCCATCGCCATTCATTCATTCTTCTTCAGGTTTGTTCTCCTTCGCCTTAGGTTTCTCCTTTTCATCTACATTTTACACAATTAGATCTAATTGGCGGAGGTTAGGGATGGTTTTGTTTTGTTTTGTCAGATCTAGTAAGTTATCTTAGAAACTCGCCAAAAAACTACTACAACCGCGCCTCCAGCCTCGAACAAAACCACTACACTCACATTGTTGGATATCAACCATCTGATTCACATCATACCATTGCTCTTCTCTGCGTGCACCACCGCTGGTAACTTTTTCTTTCATTCTTACTTGATTATTCCTTTGTTGCTTTTGATCTTGTTCTGCATAAAACTCTTACGCCAGTCAATAAAGCTATATCAAGTATCAAGTACCATTTTCTCACCCTACAAAACCCTAATTCTGAGTAGAATCTTTGATTTAGTTACTTTGGACTTTGGTTATATTTGTCAATATAAAAGATATTAATACTGTGACAACTGAAAAGGTTGTGAAATGGTAGTAATTTGAACAAAATTCATAATTAGAATACATGTTTTACATTAAAATTAATACTTTGGACTTTGGTTTACTCTTTTTTCAACAATAAGAATTATTACATGAATTTTACATTAAACAATGTTAAATTATTTGTTTGTTTGTACATATGTTTCTGTGTTTGTTTGTGTACATGTTATGTAATCTTAGATTGGATCTATTTTGTAATCAACACAACACAACATAGTTTACATTTTACGAAACTGGTTTTTTCCCTTATCTTAAAGTTCTGTGTAAATCCAATGGTTATCCCATTTTCCTATAATATCTCCACCTAATACTATCAATTGATGATGTAGTTTTATTTTTTTTATTGTTTTTCAAATCCTGGGTTTGTTGAAAGTGTTTAACTTTTCTTAATTCATATACAAGTTTTGTCTTTGATTAAATACTTCTAAGAAAAGGTTACCTTTCAACTTTTTAGTTATTTGTTTGTCACACATCTCAACACTTCTATCTATATCTCATCGGTAATTTTTTGAATTCTTGATTAAGTATAAGTTAATTGTGTGGCAATGTCTTGAGTTTGAGTGAACTTTTTTGTTCCTAACCCCATGTTTCCTAGAGGAATATGGAGTTTGTCCGGGAAGTAAGTAAAGTATGACCAAAAATTGTTTCAGTCATGATTCACACTCGGTGGTTTGAGGGCATTTTGTTGTAGTATTTTTAAAGAACTAGTGTTATTGCCACTATTATTTTGGTTATATTCTTGATTCTTGAAGAAATTTATTTTATTTATGTGTCTTGGTGTTATGCATTGTATAAAAGTTGTTGAATCTTTCCAAGTTCCTTCGGTATATAATTGTCTTCTTCTGCTCTAAATCAGACAAGTTTCAGGGAACATGTTTTGGTGTTAGTTAGGTTGATTGATATTGAATTGCCAAATGTTTATATGTTTGTCATTCGTGGCTTTAATGGAATTTTCATATACAATCATAGTTTCATGTCTTTGATCTGAATCATACCGTTGAGGATAGATTAGCTGAGTAATTTTATTGAGATTTTGGTGAAATGCATATTTTAGTGAAGGACTTGAAAGTGTTTGTGGTATTTAATAAAGGTCCCTTGTAACAATAGTCTCTGCATGCATCACAATCAATGCCTTGGGACATTCAGCAACTCCCTTACATGGTCTCTTACGTTTCCGCTAAAACCTCTATGTCTGGAATACTAGTGGATAACGTTCTGCACTTAACACAAAAAGATGATCATCATAACCTTGTTGAGGTCAATGTTGTATTTGGGTAAGAGTCTTTGTTAAATTGCTAAAATAGATACATATTATGATTATATGATATCTTTAGGCTCTTTGGCTTTATTTTATGATGTAAACTGATCATAATTACTAGGAGTAAAATTCAATATTTGTGTGATTGGGAGAAAAATTACAGACAAGGTCTACTACTGGCATACATGGTACGTTCTTGGCATTACTACATTTGATTTTTCTAATTTAAATGCCTATCTTCTAAGAAATTGTCTCCAATATTATACTTATCGTTTTGTATACGATTTCTTGTTCAACATAATAATTTGGCATTATTCAGACTATTTTACAAAAAGTAATGGAATGTAGGTATATGTCAATTCTTAATATAGAAAATGCTTTATGTTTTATGCTAAACAATTTTTGTTAGAGAGAAATTAATTGGTGCAGAAGAAGAAGAGAATATAGTTGATTTTGGTGGTAGCAGGGACCAGAAAATACCAATACAGAAAAGTTCATCTTTCAAAGGTGATGAAACTATTAATTTAGTTAGGATTTTCAGTTATATTTGAGCTTCAAACGTTTTTGACAACTGTTTGTTTGATTGTTCTAAAATATTTGGTATAGTGTGGTGAAGCATGATATGGTATACTGAATTTTCCATCTTTAAGATTTTGTTCAAATTTTGCATTTCGTTTTAAAGAGAACATGGTTGTGATTTTTTTTCGGTGAAGGGGGTGGAACTTATACCATCAAAAAAATTTTACTTCTTTATCTGTTATGCAAGTTGTTCGCTCTATCATGACAAACAAATACAGTGAAGGTTATCTTGGGGCAAGATATTATGGAGGAAATGAATATGTTAGTTTTTTACTTGATTTGTGTGCTTTGGTTTTAGTGATTCATGGAAGCTTATTGTGCTTTATTGTTTTGGTGGATATTACAGTAATAGCAAGAGCTCAAACTTGCCATTCTTTTCAAATTCCCAAAAACATTCTTCACTGGCTGTTGAACATCCTTCATCTAGAACACCAATGGTGGCATAAGAGAACAACTTCACATTCCCTTATGTAACTCATAACACAAGTCACAATTGTGTTTTTTTAACTCGGGACACAAGTCACAAAGACTATCATATGACATCCACCTTGACATCCTGGCATCCACCATACATAAACATAACATAACAGATGTAACTATTGTGACAACAACTCCAAACACACCATTTGCACACACTCTTTCTCCCCCCTTTTAGCCAAAATTTTGCAAATACAAACCTCAAAGCACCATACCCATGTATTATTTATCCGGATACAAAATAACCCCATTAGAAGAAAAGATGAAAAATACTCACATGCTGATGGAGGAGAGATATGCTTCTATAAATAGGGAGAAAGGACATAGATAGTAACGAACTATCCTTGAATAAAGAATAGTTCTTGGTCCAAGATCTTTATGATAGGAGCAAAATATTATGCACCATTAAAAGTGGATCGTCCAAAAACTGACCTTGACCAACTGACTTGCTCTCCCAAAATAAACAGCCCAATAACAAACACGCATGAAAAACCCGTGTTTCAAATTTTTCTGCCAGCGCCGTCCACAAATATTCCTAAATAGGAAACAATACACATGTTTTGAAACATGTTATGACATCCAACCATATACTGTCTGCTAGCTGTGCAACAGTATGGTTCACAACTCCTTAAGAATCCAACATAAACTGCAGAAGGCGGGCTTTATTCCATATAACCGTTTGGAGACTTAGGACACCCCTCATCTGGATCACATACATACCATAACTAAGTAATAATTGTTATCAAAAGAAAACCTATACTTAGTAGCACATGTCACAACATGATGTGTAACATCACAGAACCTGGTTAAGGTATTACTCCCCCCTAACTTCACAAAACTAGATGTACAGAATTGTAATACACCCCCTATCAAGGATACTCCATGCTTCTCTGCACTTTGATGAAAGGAAAACATAAGATGCATCTTCATGTATTCAAGAGCCCACCCTTTGTTCAATTCCCAATTGAACACATTCACTTCTTGTACCAAAGCACACCTGATCCCTTTTTGGTTTGTTGTTACCACAAACTACACAAGCTGAACATGTTCTAGCACACAGGTTCTGACTCTAAGCCTTCACATACCAAAGGCCATACAATCCAGATAAAACACATCCAAACCAACTATGACATTAGAATGAATGTCCACAATCAGACTTCCAAGCAAACAATACATGATCTACTTCAGTCTACTCTACATGTTTCTTCCTGACAGATCATCTACTTCATCATTCTCCCGTATGATTAGGTAGGCTAAAAATGAAACTATGTAGACAAACACCCTAGATAATGTCCTAACACTTAGTTAGAACATCTTCCAAACACCAAGACTTTAGTCTTAAGAATCTTGATGTGCTCCACCAACTGGACTTACTATAGCATAGTAATCTAAGAACTGAAAATCTTCAACAATAATGTGCTACCAACTTGAACCAGAACTCCAGAAAGAGAGATAGACTCTCATCCACCTTCAAGAAGAATGAATCTCCTTGAGTCTTCAACTGATCACTCTTCTGCCCAAGAGCAACTTGTTCCAAGACAATCCTCAAGACCAACCAGCTGCCACACTCTGATTATCTTGATTCTTAGAATCTAATATAGAGATCAACCAATTTCCACAGTTTTATCACCTCATTTATGAATCCTCGTATGAAAAATCCAATTTCCACAGTTATCTTCTTCAAGTATATCAGAAGTCCTCCAAAGATATCCTGATCAATAAAGTTGATCTTCAGCAAGTTGTCAAGATAACACACTTTTTGAAGCATTCAACTCCTGTAGATCATTCTATCTTAAATTGATGTGCCACATCACCAATTTAGACTCTGATGTTGAACTAGATGTTATAACATTGATAGTTCACATCTAGCTCTTAAATTCAACTCCTTCTTCTGCCACTTGAAAGAACCTCCTTACTTAACAGAACAAGATTTCCATGCTCTCATAAACTTGATTCATCAACCCAGTTTGAGTAGACAACCTCCATTTTGTTGATTTTGCAGAAATTTCCATCAATATCACATATTGTTGAGAAACTCCCACTATTTTCTCTAAAGTCTTCAAACCTGCCACTGTCTGAATCCTTAGAAGGAATAGTTCAGAACTACACCTTGCAGCTATACCAAGGATGACATCTCTCCTTGAGTAAAGCAATCTTCACAAAGTCCTTATGATTTGTCAATTATAACTTCATGATTATACACATCTTCCTTGTCAAGGGAAGAACAAAACTCCAGCTGCACCTTCCAAACAAAAATTTGCATTCTTGCATCCATAGACCACAAATAACCCTTCTTAACTCCCCATTGCAAGAATAACCAAAGCTATTTATGAGGATAAGCATTAGTTACTCTGTACACTTTCTGAACCATAAGATTCAGACTACAGATATACATACTTCTTAGACAAATACTAAGTCTCCCGTCAAAGTATCTACCTTTATGGATCATATAAACAATAGAAAAATACCAAGTCTCCTGTCAAGGTATTTACTATTGGTCAGATAAGACTACCTTCTCACATAAGGCAGGACATGTAATCTGATTTCTTCTTCTTCTGCAGGCATTTGACACTTTCTAAGATGATGTTCTAACATTCTTTCAGACATCAATATCAGTCACAACTTCACAGATTACTATGGTTATGAAGAAAACCATCATAGTAATCCATACACAGGTAGGGGAACACAAGAGAATCAGCCATCAGTCGTTGATCAGACCAAAACACAAACATATGCAGCAGTTGGAACATAGACTTCTCCTTCGTACTCAGTATTCAGACTGTTTGATTTGAGATGTCTTCACATATAATATAGCAATTGATCAGCTATATACACATCAGTCAACTCCACCAGTTGACACAGCTTGACCTCATGTATAAGGATCCTCTCACAAATAATACTCCTTGAAGCTCAAGTACTTCACTCCTGTATCAAGGACCAGAAATAAACTGTCCTTGGGAGAATAATACATGTTGATCACACCTTGATCAACACACACATCTAAGAGTAGTTTCAGGGCCAGAACCTTCTTAGACATACCATACAAATGCCTCCTCTTCCAGATCAAGAGTAGGTTCCAAACATGTGTTATATGATCACAATAGTTTATCACCCAAGCATTTATACAGCCAACTCTTAGACAGCAGAATCATGCATAATTATGACGTGTTGTTCTATCAAAGGACAAGACATCATTCCAAGGATCACACAAAGAGATCTACAAACAAAATATTGTTTTGTTTAAAACAATCTTCATATATCTAAACAACCACTTCTCTATAGTGCCATGAGTGGACTTGAAAAAGAATATTTAAGTATCATTAGCACAGTTGATAGAAGTAGATAGATATCCCCAACACCATAGGATATATCTCTAGAGAAGAGCAACCTTCTCAAACATAAGGAGTTATCAGATAGATAAGCAGCGGATGCAAACTCCTCAGAAACTTCAAGTGTCACAAATTAGCCCTAGCAATATCTTCAGGTGACACAAACAACCATAGGTTTGAAAATAAATCAAACCTGTCACACCAGTAGCACACCACCATGATACCACAACAGAATAGCCCATGTTCCACTTCTAAGGACCATTCACACAACAACTAGCTTTTCAGTAGAACACTTCTACCTTCCCCCTTGGATCTCATCCAGAAATAGACTAGGATGCCTGGTCTGATACCCATTGAAATTATGGTATGACAGAATCAAATGTCGAATATGATTTTAAGAAATCTTATATGTTACATATAAACATGGCAAGGCACAAACAACATCACTTTTAAAGTTCTGATATATCAGATTCAAACATTGTTCAGGATGTTTAAACATCTGATATGACATTCAACATATCTACTGCATAAAATAAACTGAAAGCTGTAAAGAACACATTCAAATTGTTAACCCAGTTTGATGCTAACTCATCTACTCTAGGGGCTACCAATCCAGGAAGGAAATCCACTATGTAGTATGAGTTCAAAGACTTCTCAGCAAACACCTACAATTTATAGTCTTCTCACTTAATCACTACCCGTACAACTTATACTTAGGAACTCCTAAATATGAGAAACCCATCCTCACTTCCACTCACCTCAGTGATGTCTCATAGTCCCAACAGTCAGTTGCTGTTATTGAAGGCTCTTTACCTACACCAATAATTCAAAATAGAAGCCACACTTCCATGACAACAACCCAACCTCTCTTCATAGCATCAGTCAAGAACAATCCACCTCTTACTTAGCAGCTTCGAGGTTTACACATAAAACAACCACAACATAAAACCTTGTTCCGCACGGCTACCACAAGAACACAACCCTAATGATATGATCTCTTACATTTTCGGTTGGTTAATTACACCTAGGTTACAAGGTTTCTATTTATAACATATTCCCAACTGGATTTGGGCCTATAAAATCACAGCAACAGCTGCTACAAAAAGGCAGAAACAATCTGCCATAAATATACAAAGAGATCTTAAAATAAACAACTTCCTAAAATATATCTAAATATAGAAACACTATATTTATTCAATGTTTGAAATTTTCCTTTAATGCACATTTGAGTCTCCAAGATCTTTTACAATCAGCGCCACTGGATTGATTTAAATCTTCAAAAAAAATTGTTTATGTTGAAACCAAAACAGAAAATTCAATCCATATTCAGCAGTTCATGATGTCGAATGAAATGTCTTGACATCTTCTTCGACATGTTGATCCAGATGTTGAAACATTTCAACACAACATGTTTGGGCGCACAAAAGGATTCCTTGCTTAGTGTTTTCTTTTCTTTGCAAAGATCATGTACATACACTCTGTTGCTATATTTGTTTTACAAAATTAATGCCAATCTAAAAATACATAACTTAAAAAGTCGACACACTTTATTCCAATTAACATCAGTTTTTGCTTATAGAGGTTGGCAAATATTTATATTCGTATGATTGTGAAGTTGCATGGATTTCTGTTAAGTATTGTGTCAGATGGAGATCTGAGGTTCACTTCCAGATTTTGGGATAATCATTTGTCATTTATTGAGTTTACTTATAATAACAATTATCATTTTAGTATTGGAATGGTGCCTTTTGAAGCTTTATACGGTCGGAGGTGTCAGACACCTCTGTGTTGGTATGAATCTGGTGAGAGTGTGGTGCGTGGACCTCGAGTTGATAAGAGGAGGAAGGATCTCGAGTTTCAAGAAGGAGTCCATGTATTCTTGAGAGTCACTCTAGTGTCTTGAGATTATTCAACAAACTATGATTGAATTTCATGTTATATGTTCTTGATATTGTTGTGGTGATTGTCATTAGGATTATGTTTCGTAGCAATTATAGTTGTTGTTGTGAAATTGAGTGGTTAAAAAGTGTATGATGTGAATATGCTGGTTGTTTGTGTGTTCACGTGTCAGAGTCAAAACAAACGTTATGAATAATGTTGAAAAGTAAAACTTGAGTTTTTAAGCATTTGAAAAATGATTTTTTTTCTTGAAAAGGTTTTTTGGACGAATTATAGGAAAATATGGTTTTGAAACGACTTAAAAATAATTTATGATGTAGAAATTATGCAAAAAAAGTGCTTCTGTCAGTGAAGTAATCGGTTACATGGTGAGGTAGCCGGTTACATTGAAAACATCTTTTTTGGGTATTTTGGGTGAGGTAACCGGTTACATAGTGAGGTAACCGGTTACATCCTTGGGTTGTAAATTTTCTGAAACTTCAAAAATTCTAAACTTTTGTTTCGTGTATCTGATCCGTGTGTCGTTTGAAGCATTAGAAAGCTAACACGAAAAAATATTTATAAAAATAAGCTATGTGCCAGAAAGTGATTAATTCATGTGGTTAATGTTTAAATTTCTTTTCTAAGGTTTATGTGATAGTTTGACATAATCTGAAATGTATAATTGTTGATTGCTATGCTGCAAGTTGTTGTTGATGATGTTGTTGAGCTTTATAGCATTGTTGTTGCAGGGTGACCAGTATTGGTATGGTATAATGATTAAGATGGATATTATTGTACGTTGTATTGTTGTTTTTGTTGATTTATATGTTATTATGTTTTGTTGTTGAACTGTTATAGCATGTGTTTGGTGCATGGTGGCCAGTATTGGCAGAGTACCTTGATTATGATGTAGTCATTGTTCTTGATGTTTTTGTTCTAATGCATTATTGTAAGAACAAAAGTTGTCTCTACATTCCATATCTATGTTATGATGATAAAAATGAAGTATCTGTGTAAGAAAAATTTAATGTTTTAATGTTTGTTACTGTGTAGATCATGTTATGAAGCAATCAGATCTAACAAACATACTCAAGATGTGCGCTAAAGATTATATGCGAGTTACTATATGTAACATATGTCACAAGCGTCCTAAAGAAGAAAGGATGGTTTTATATCTAATCACAATCGGAAAGATCCAAAGATGTTGATGTTGTTGTTACAATGCTTTTGTGGATGTTATTCTGAGAGTGGTGCAGATTCTGAAGCTAATGAAGCTTCTAAAGTTATAATCTTATGAGAACTAATTCTTGAAGATTCTAATGACTTGAAGTTCTGAAGACTCAAGATTCTGAAGACCAAGTACATAAAGACTCTAAAGACTTAAGGGTTCTGAAGATAAAGGTTTTGAATACCAGATGCTAAAGACTCTGAAGATAAAGTTATAAGTGAAAGATGTTATGAAGATTCTGAAAACTTGAAGTTCTGAGACCAAGGGTTTCAAAGAAAAGTGCAGAAGTTCTGAAGACAAGTTTTTGAGTGAACAAGGTTCTAAAGACTGAAAACTTGAGACTCTGAAAACCCATTTATCACGCCTCTACTCATGCTTCAATCATCTATAATCAGAAGCCTCTAAAGTTCAGAAGATAATGTTATCGTTAGAAAGTATAATACTCTCCACAAAAATGCTTTATCCCATTACCTCTCCACTAACCTTAAATTTTGGAAAAATGACTTACGTGGCAATACTATTTCATCCTTGTGTAAAGACATTCGTCAATAGCCAACTATTCTCTAACAACTCTATTTTGCTTGGCTATATAAGGAAAATATCACATGCTTATATGATATTGTTGTTGTGGTTGTGGTCGTTTTTATTGATATTGTTGTTGATTATCACAACAAGCTGTAAAAAGTGATAATATGACCAAGTTGTCAAGATGGTTCTTAAACCATGTTGTTGATGTTTTCATACAATCATATAAGGTTGATGATTACAAGATAAAAATGGTACAAACTATGATATGTAGAATTTAATATGCGGCCAAAGGCTGATTATGATTTGATAACAATCTGTTGTTGCAGAAATCGATTGATTCATAAGTGCTTAATTTCATATGCTGCAGAAGACTTGCAAAGTTGTAGATGAAACAAGAAGATGATCATGGAAGCTCAAATTACAAATTCATAACTATATGGTATGTTCTGAAGTGATCATTGGATTGAATAGAACAAGGGATGCTATCTATAATGTTCTAATGTGAATCAAGATGAAGAATTCCTTCTATGTGTTTATCAAGATCAATAAAGCTTTAAGAAGCTTAAGAAGAAGAAGACTTCCAGCATTCAAGAAGCATGAGTTGTTGTCCATGAAGAAGCTACTTGAAGAAGAAGAAGACTCAACACATTTGTGCTACAATACCATGTAATATCTTAGTGTGTATTAGGATCTTCCGTTGTACCTAAATGTTTTTACTCATGCTTATGTAAGAAGCAACATATGTAAACATTGCCCACATCCCTAAAAGACCGAATGAATGTCATAACTTTAGGAGGCTCATAACTTAGCAGCTTGGTGCTTTCTCAAAACATGGGGTCTTGGTGATTTCTCAGGGGTTAGTGTTCTAGTGTTGCTCAGAACTATGTGTTCTAGTGCCATGAAGTCGCATCAACTAGTAACGCAATGTGTAAGTCATTTTAGTTGGTTGTGTAGTTAGTCACAACAGGTAGTTATGCAGTTGAAGTTTGTAACACCCCAAATTTTCCCTCTTCATTTTGGGCATCATATCACATCATATTCATCATCCTCATATCATTTTCTTAGCATCATATCATAGAAAGATGAGGCATAACATTCTTCAAGTCCTAGCATCAAGCATATGGTCATCTGTGGAGGTCCTTGAAGCATTTCAAGCCATGACAAGGGTCCCAATGAGTTTGTACAAGTCCTATGGTGAGTCTACACTCCATTTACAAGTTCAAGTCCATTGGCAAAAGCTCAGAAGATTGCATGATCATCAGAGGTCTCAGGGCAAGGCAAAGCTCCTATATAAAGCACCCAAATTAGGGTTTGTGATTCAAGCACCAAGATCTCACAACTTTGGAAATTTCATTTGGGAAAAGTCTTCTATATGTTAAGAGGATCCTAGGTGTCAATTTTCATGAGAAAATTCCATGTGGAAGTCATACAATGCCCCAGTTGCTTGCAGATGAAGCAAAAAACCAATTGTGCCCTTAAAAAGTCAACTGTGCAATTTCAAGGGGTCTAACCCAAATTTTTTGACCAAGAGGGGTCCTTACAATGTTATAAGAAGTTTGGAATGATCAAAGTTCAAGAATCATGGAGATTTGAAGGGTTTTGCAAAAATGGTACAAAGTTGGTTTTAAGGAATTTCCAAATTTGGCAACTTTTGCCCTAATTTTCAAATGGCCTTAACATGATAAAAAATTCTTCAAACGGACCAAAGTAAAACATGAAAGTTGAAGAGTAAGAGATCTCATTTTCAAAAAGTACAAGTACATTTTCATAGGATTTGTGGATCTCCCTATATGTCCTTCGAAAATTCCATGTATTCTAGGGCAAAATCAACTTTTCATGAAGGCACCAAATGCAAAAGGCCTCAAATCTTAATTGTGATACTTGGTATTGGTACAATTGTGTTTCAAACTTAAAATGCATCACATTATGACCAATTTGCTCCAAGGAATTGTTCATTTTCGTGCACAATAAGAAAATCACTCCAAAGAAGATATTTTGCAAAAGTCATGAAATAAGTGTGAGGGCTTGATCTAAAGGCCAGGATTTGTTACATTTCAATAAAGGGTGGGAAATGAATGGCACATGTGCTGAGAGGCCCAAGAGAGCATGAGCATAGCATGCTTATTTCACAAAGTTCAAAATTGGCAAATTCACACTTTTCTCATGATTCACTTGTGCATTTCATTTCATTCTTTCAGCATTGCCTTGTGAGGTCACACAAAGAGCAATTAGGGTTTAGCAAGCCTCAGATCTCTCTCATTCTCTCATTCAAAAAATTCATGCAACTTTGAATTTTCTCTCATTCCTCTTCACTCAAGCATCCAATCTCCAAACCAATTGTGGATCTGTAATCTAGGCAAGCTCAGGATCCTTAAGCAACCATTCATTGAAGTTTATTCTCAAGTTTAGTGACATTGCCATTTCAGAGAAACTTGCTTTGAAATCTCAGATCCGGCTTGTTTCAAGACCTTAGATGCATTTATTTTGCATCTAGGGAGTAAGAGGAGTGCATTGCATCCATTCTTTGGTTTTATATATCATTAAACCAGGATCTACATCTCAGGTATACCTTGAAACTTTGTGATCTGGAAATGGAATTATTGTGTTGCTTTGTGTTATTTGATGTTTGCTGATCATGATGCACTATTTAGACTTAAATTTGATGCACTATAGCATGAGTTATCTTGATTTCAGTTTTCATGGTCAATGTTGTTTTGTTTCGATCCGTCCAATTCAGTGAGTTTTAGTTGTTTTTGAGGCCATTTTTGAACTCAGGGAGGTGGATTTACTTGATCTGGGTTGTTTTTATCCATTAATTTGTCTGTTTAGGGTTCTGGTTTGGATTCCGGTGCCGGAGCCCTAGCTCTGGTCACCGGAAACTGGAAAATGGTGTTAGGGTTTGATCCATGAAGAAGACGAGCAGCAACCGTTAGATCCCTTCATCCAAGCGTCCTGGTTGCGCCACGTTTGCCCTAGCCCTCTCCGTCTCATGTGTTCTTTTCTTTATTTCATTTAAATACTCCATGTTATGCACCCACCACAACTACCGTGCGCTCACCAATCACCATACACCAAACTTCCAGCTCAATTAATGAGCATCTCCCTCACATGCGTCAGATTAATCATGCGTCTCTTTTTTTCCCCAGTTATTTTCACTAAATTCCACACTAAAGAAACATAAGCCTACGCAGCATTGGGCCCTCTTCCTTGCTATGCGCTCCCCCATGTCCCCAGGCCCAATTCATTTTCAAAGCAGCTT
Organism: Lathyrus aphaca; assembly: GCA_963966055.1. Classification (NCBI taxonomy): domain Eukaryota; kingdom Viridiplantae; phylum Streptophyta; class Magnoliopsida; order Fabales; family Fabaceae; genus Lathyrus; species Lathyrus aphaca. The sequence continues at coordinate 233,317,307 of OZ014524.1, forward strand.
CTTACTAGTCACACCTCCTCATCAATTTATTTTTATTTCTTTTTTCACTTTTATTTTCTTTTATTCAGGTTAACTTTCAATTTATTAAAAATAGTTCTAGTCATATAAAAAATCCCAAATAAATCATGAAAATTATTTTGACTCTCTTTTATTTTTTCATATTTTTATTTTATTTTTTTCCATGTCCACGTGTCTAAATTAATTCATTATTTCACTTAGCTTCGTTTGAGTCCATTTTGACCACACTGCCTTGTTCATTTTCCATACACTTCAATATTTTGAGTTTTGATCCCATTCATTTTGCTCTGGATTCTTAAGACATTGTACTTATCATATAATTTTTCTCTTGATTTTTAGAAACTTATTTCTTGAGTCTTGATCCTGTGACTTGTGATGGAAGTTTGTAACCCTAGCTTGTGTTCTTGCCTTCATTTGACCTAGTTTGCTTCTGAATCTTTTCAAATCCTTTTGGCTCATTGTTATATTATGTTTGAAGATCATTTGGTTTCAATTGTGGAATTTTTAGATGCTTGGTTGATTTGTTTTGAATTTTATCTTGAACCTTGTCCCATTTTGCTTCCTTTGAACCTTTAGGTCTTATATAAGCTTAGAAGGGCACTTGTGTCAACTTCTTATTCTCATTTGGGGTTCTTTTGGGGTGTGGGTACCTTCCTGGTCCTAGGATAGGGTTTGAGTCTTAAGAATTTTTGTGTTTGCTTCTTCTTTAAGTCATTTATTTCTTTAAGTGCTTTCACTTCATCTCATTGCTTCTTTCACTCCCATTTGGTAATTGTTTGGTTTTGTACCTCTCTTCTCTTAATCTTGTTGGCTTCTTATTCCCTTCTTCACCTTGTTTTGGTTCTGGTTGTGAGCTTTGAGTCCTTGTCTTTTGCATTTTGCTTTGCATCTTTTCATAAGTTAGCATGTGTTTTCATATGTGTTTCATGTTGCATCCTTTGCTTGTAAGCTTCAATTCTCATTTATTTGAGTTGCATTTGCATTGTGCATATGTTTATATCATTTCACTTCTGATTGTGTGATGTTAGCATGTTCTCTTGCTCATTTTGTTTCACCTGTATGCTTTACTAACCTTGCAGGGGCTATGGTAAGTGTGAGATGTGGGAATTGAGTTCCACATCTCCAATTGTCATCTTCTCTTCTTATGTTTATCTTGTACTAACTCTTTTGTTGGGCTTAGGCCTTTCTCATCCCTTCTTCTATCTTCTTCTTCTCTTCTTCTTTCATTCCTCAATAGGATAGAAACCTCACTAACCCTTAGGACATCCATGCATGTTAACACTTAGGATTATTTAGTCCCCCTTAGACTTTTCACCTTTGTGGTCCTTTTGGTTCTTCTTCTCTTCTCATCTCATAACTCTTAAAAAAACATCTTAATAAGTGTGAAGTGATGTCTTGAACCATAGCCTTATCCCATGAGATATGCTTGTAGTCTTCCCATCTTGGGATAGTACAAGTCTACCTTGTGATGCACAAGTCTGATTAAGGTATCTTCTTCATCAAGAAAAGCTTAAAAAACACTTCTTCATCTGTAAATACCAAGACACTTTATAACTCAACAAGTTAGTGAGCTTAGGCCCTAATCTTTGGTATCAAGTTTTGGGGATCTTCTCCTTACTTGAGTGTGCTTGTTCTATTATTCCATCTTGGAATGTAGTGACAGGTGCACATTCCATGGAAAAGAGCTTGAGTTCACTTCCTTGTGACACACTCCTAAAAGCTTCATAAAAAACACAAACAAACAATAAGCGTCTTTCCTTCGGGAATTCTTTTCTCATCTCATTCGCTCCGTACACGAACTTGCTCCTACTTGTCACTTTGCAAGACGGTTACGCACTTGTCGTCCGAGTCTGCAACACCTGAGCAATGGCACAGGCAGTTCAAGCCTTAATTCACAAGCAATTTCCTTTTAGTACCCCTAGTTAGGGGAACTACGGCATCTCTGATCCTCATTATCCTGATGAGGTACGTAGGCAGCGGGGTACGGCCCGTTCGAGCACAATCTTTATTTTCCCTACATTTTTCCTTTCCTTTTCTTATTCAGTTCTTTTCTTAGTTTATTTCCAGTTCATCTTCATTTCTTTGTAGCAGCCTTCATACCCTCACCCTTTGAAACAGTTTCTTTTGCAAGAGTGGATCCCGTCGGGTACGGTGGAGGATCTGGGTGCTAATACCTTCCCAGGTCGTAACCGACTCCCGAACTCAGTCTCTTTGGTTCGTAGGACCTGTGTCCTTCCTCTTTCTTTCTTCTGGTTTGTGCAGCATTACCATTCCCTTTCTTCGGGATAAAAATGCCTGGCTGGCGACTCTATTCTTTTTCCGCGCCACTTTCGTGTTTGTACCAGGATGGAAATCCGGGGAGCGACAAAGTTGCAACAATTATTGTGCAGTTAGTCACGGGAGGTAGCCGCGCAAGGAAGTCGCAATAGTTGTTGTGCAGATAGTCACGGCAGGCAGCCGCGCAAGGAAGTTGCATGTCTATGCACAATTAGTCATGACAGTTGGTAGCGCCTTGTAATTAGTTTGGTTATAGTGGATTAAGTTCTTTTCTAAGGCAAATTACCTTGCAGGGTGAACTGGACTAGCTTGAGAGTTTCTCAAGTGAACTAGGATATATTGTGTGTTCTTTACTCTTGCTTATACTTTACTTTATTTTTTATGCTTCTGCAACAGAAGTCAAAGCATCACTTAACGCAATAACGTTAAGAGTCAAAACGTTGACAAGAGTGAAAGCCCCAATTCAGACCCCCCAATTTTTGAAGCTTCAAGTTGTCAAAAAAATATTATTTTTTGAAGTTTGCAAGAAGATTGAAGAATCAGTTGATAAGATAGATTCATCTAATAAGGAGAAATATTTGTTGAATGCTAATCTTGTAATACGATTGGTTGAACAACATATTTGCTCAGAGATCAAATCATCAGAAAGTAAGATATCTTGTTTGCTGAAGATTAATTCTTTGTGAGTATAAGATTTTTTCAAAAATTGGATTAGTCCACCTTTGACTTTCTCATATAAGCTCATTAGGAATTTTTTCATGTAAAGAAGAAAGATTGTTGGATCATGATTTTAATGCTTAAAGAACTTCATGATTAAGTATACATAAGAAGTCAAAAATCATGAACAGAGGAATTTCAAACCTCTAAGAAATGATTCCTCGAAGTCAGAACAACTGAACTCTAACTGATCAAGCAGTTAGAAGAGTTTAATGTAGAAAATCTGAAGATTGTTTCCTTTGAAAAGCTTCGCAGAAAACTAAAGATTATTCAACAAAGGAAGCTTGTTGATTCATCAGGAATATAAGCAAATATGTTATCATAATATATCAGATCCTCTGAGTATCTATGGAAGTAACATAGATGATTAAGTTCTGATTAGCTGGAGACTTTATCTCAGTTTAGCAAACTTTAATTAGTCAGAATGTTATCTGATATTCCTCTAAGAAATTCATGATGTCTAAATCCTGGATTCAAAGATGCTCAACAAGATGAAAAGATGGAAGCTATCCACTATGAGTTAAAAATGATTAATGTCACTGATGTTTTTCAGAATGAAGAATTCAACATACATCCTTTTCAGAAGAATATATGTTGTCAATCTTTGATGAACTAACTATAAACGAGTTAGCTCAGAACTGTAAGAACAAGAATGTCATTCAAAACCTTTCTTGAATTACAACTAGGTTTGATGACACTTGTATCTATTAATTATATGCATCTAATCAAGGATACAAATTCAGAAGATGTTATGGGATGTCAGTTAATTCTCTCAAGCACATAACTTCTCATAAGTTTATGTTTAAGCTAAGAAATTATCGACCTTTTGAAAAACAAGATCTTTCTTAAAGGAAGCTTGATAACAGATGGATGTTTTGATGATGAAGACTAGAAGCATTGAAGAATGCATTCAGAAGTTATATAGCCAGTTCTTAATAGAAAACCAGTTCTAGGTCTCAAACTAGAGATCAACATTCAGAACGAGCACATTTTTCAGAATAAGAATGAAAAGAATCACTCTTAAGAAAGTAGAAGCAGAACGGAGCTTATCAGAAGCTGTATTGAGAACAAGCCAAAGACAGATTCAGAATTAGAATGAAAAGCAATCAAATAAGGAATAAACATGAATATGTTAGAATTTCAAGGTATGATTTTCTCTATATATGACTCATTAGACCTTATGATAAAGATACTTCTACAAGTTAGAAAATGTTTTAAACATAAGCATATTAGATGCGAGTGAAAATCCAACTTGTGAATTTTCTGATTAATGAAAATCTCATGATCTGGAACATTCTCTCTCCAAGAGAAAATCTTCTGATTGATTCTTTGGAGTATGAGAACACATATTATCACATCTGTCATAATTGTGAATCATGTGCGATCAAGATATATCACATTGAGAATGTAAGTTTTCTTGAGAATGATCCAAAATTCTTATGTATAATGTATGGCATATGTGACATGATAATTTTCTTGGTTAAAAGCCACTTTGTTAAAAATGTTTATTTTGGGTCAGATCCTGCTTGGCCACTCCTATATGATCATTTACTCATAGTATTATTTGTTATCTGTATAATACTCTCTTATTTATAAAGACTGAGTCACGCCATTCCTTTTCTTTGAAATTCTTGTCTCTTGCTCTGTACCTAATCTATGTCACTTTTACAGTATGATACACTTCCTATCGCCTAGTTGGGTTTATAAAAGACATTTCTGGTTATCTTGTTCTATCATACTCACTTCTTCTGGTCTTAAAACTCATTCCTATAAAAAATCCTTTCTCTCACTCTTTCATCATGCCTCAAGAAACCTTCCTAGGAAATGAAGACCTTCTTGATATTATCCTTGAAAAACAAGTTGAAATTCTTCCTCTTCAAAGGAAAATTGCTTACAGCATCATAAATGTCTCATACTTTCAACAATGGACTAGGTACTTCACTATGTTAGAGAAACTTGTCTATGTAAATCTTGTTAAATATTTCAGGAAGCATGTGTATCTTGATAATGAAGTGGTTATATATCCTCCTTTATCTTTGAAGTCCACATTACCATCACTTCCTTTTCCATTACTCTTGCCACCAGATGTGAAAATGTTGGTGTCACCGTTGATTTTGTCAAGTCTATGTTCCTTATGTCTGAGAAATTTGTTTCTCTTCACAACCTTTCATAAGGATATGAACCTATCAATCCTAAAATTTTCTTTCCCATTCCCAAAGCTTGGTTTAAGCTAGTTTTGTTAAACTTTCTTTCCAAAGGAGAAAACCAAGATCTTCTGAGGTGTAACACGGTGGGAGAACTGACTTGGGCGTTTTTGTTTCCAAAAACTAAGTTGCGGATAGCAAGAGTCGCCACCGATTTTTATTTTATCCAATAAGAAAGGTTATAAAAGAACAGGAAAGATCTTAAAAGATCTTGAAAAGAAATGTGAAGTGTGTGTTTAGTAATTTTCATAAGTATTTGTAATGATCCTCGTATGAATGTATACAAAGCTTTGAGATTTTGAAAATTGTTTGAAAGTGAGGTGTGAAAAAGAGTTTTGAAATATGAGCAAGTAACTAAGAACTACTTACCCTAGACTGGTCTTTCATGTTTCTTTATTTCCTTTCAAGGGTAAGAATGTCCCTACTATTAAGGAGTAGGTAGTCATTTACCTTGGATGTTATAAGGGACGGGCGTAGGGTCATCATATGGTCATAGAAGGTAACTTGTAGGGGTGTCTTTAGAAATTTGTAGGGACTATCATCATTTATTCTGTAGGGTCATCGAGGGACGAGATCATTTATTCCGTAGGCAACTTCGAAGGGACTATGATCTTTTTAACTTTGAAGGGACTTGATGATTTATCTGTTTGAAGGGATATTGCTTAAGACACCTCCCACGTTCGAGGGACTTGACCATTTGTTTAAGGCAACCAAGAGGAGAACCCCAAAAAGTGCAGATGACGATCGTAGAACGATCGACTTACGTGTGTGAATCCTTTTCAACTATTTATCTTGAAATTAATTATCTAAGTCCATATTGATCAGTGAATTCTTTTCACGCCCTAAATTACTACCTACGCAGTTAATATAAAAAATAATGGCAGAAATTAAAAGGCAGAAAATAAAATCCCTACACTATTACATGGCTTCGGGGCAGTTACATAATAATAATGGCAGAAAATAAAACCTAAATATTACAAAGGCGAAGCAATTACATAATCAGGCGAAGTAAATGAATACCATGAAAATGAGCGAAAAATAGGCAATAAAAAAAGGTTTGCAAATTAGGTTAAGGTTTAAGATTAAGGTAAAAAATTTAGGGTTTTGAGGTTTGAGAAAAAGTTTTAAGGTTTAGAAAACTTTTTAGGGTTTAGGTTTATAAAATTTTAGGGTTTATGAAAAAATTAAATTAGGGTTAAATTAAGAAACTTAAATTAATTAATCAATTTTTTATAAAATTTTAACCTAAAAAAATAAATCAATAAGTTAAAAAAAAGATTATGAGTTTTATTTTGAAAAAAAAAAGTTTTTAGATTTAAGAGTTAATTAAAGGTTTAATTAAGAAAAGAAAATATATAATCAATTTAAAACAAAAATAGGGAAAGAAATAACCAATGTGGCAAAAATGCCATGGGGAGGAGTTGAACCTATGCCCTTGCCTTGCTAACTCTCCTGTCTTACCACTAAGCCACGCCTGCCTTTGTGAATGAACCTGAAACAAGGTTATTATATAATAAAATTTTTAAAAAAAACATAAGTAAAAAATGTCCAAGTCTGGGTTTGAACCCACGCCTTGGCCTTCAACATCTTCAACCCTAGCCACTAGGCCATGCGCGCCTGCTGGTCAATATCTCACCATGTAACATAATATATTAAAACAAATTAAATGAACAAATTATGAAAAAAAAACACGTTGAAGGCTGGGTTCGAACCCACGCCCTCAAAGTAACAGGTTCAACAATCCAACCACCAGGCTGCAAACGCGCGCATGTCAATTACTCAAAATAATTAAATAAAATATGAAAATTAAATTTGAATTTCAGAAGCGCGCCAACCATCATCTTCTACCTCTGGCCTTGAGAAATTACCTGCAAAAATTGCAGCAATATTACTTGTGAATTTATTTTTGTAGGAAAACCTGCGAATTTTATATTGTTCATATCATGTACGATTTCTTCAAATTAATCATACCAATATGATCCACACAGTTCATACAACTCAAATATATCAATAAAAGTTATTTAAACGACTTATATCATGAAGCCCTAATTTGGAGGTTCAAACCCTAACAATGGCATCATACGGTTTTGGCCATGAAACTTTGAAGAAAACATCCAGAAACCATCTATGTATCATCACAAACCATAAAACACAAACAAAATTTGTTAGTAATGCATGATTAATGGTAATCGAAAAATTAAAATTCAAGAACAATATGGATTCGGTTTATGCATATGGCAACGATTTTGATGATGTAAACGATTGAGACATGTTCAATGAGCATCTAGGAATGATTTGCAACCTTTGGAATGCTTTGAAAGGAATTGGGATGCCAAAACCGGAAATTGAATTTCTTGAAAAATTTTGAGTTTGAAAGTGTCCCTCTTGTCTAAATCTTTAGGTCTAAAAAATGGGCCTTGGTTATATGGATTTGAGTTGCTTGATGATGAAGAAACCAATTTGTCATAATTGTCCAAAAATCAAATTTACACATGCTATATTGGTCTTGCACGAATTTGGAGTGTATCAATCACTTTGAATACCATATATTTGATCCCAAAACAAATTTCAAATCAAATATTTGATTTTCATAATTTATTTTAATTAAAAATGATTTTAAATGATTAAAATAAAAAATAATATAAAATAAAATCATAAAAATCATAAAATATGGTCATTGGGTCGTGAATGGACTTATCTTTGAGTTTGGATTGAAATATTGTAGGCCCATTTAGAAAGAATTGGAGTTATGACCTTTTTTGCTTCATACACCTCTTGAAAATTGCCCAACTTCAACAATGCATAACTTCCTCAATTTTGATCCCATCAAGATGTTCTAGGACTTTTTAGAAAGCTTAGAGTGTCCTCTAGTCAACGCTTTTGGTACCATGTCCATATCGTTTACCATTTTTAAATTATGAACTTTGAAAAAAGTTGATTTTTGTTGACTTTCAAAAAGACCTATAATGTTTTAGCTCATATCTTTCAAATGAAGCATTTTTGGACTTGGATTGTGAGACACAAAGTTGTAGAGATTGAATTTCCTTCAAAATGAGATTTGTATGGGAAATTGTTTATGAAGTATGTGAAAGTTATGGCTGGTCAAAGTTCAGTTGACTTTTCCTACACAAAACCCTAATTTAGTAACTTTTGGTTCTTGATGATTATGAGGTTTCCTTGATGAATCATGATCAAACCTTGATAAAATTATGAATGTCACCTCATAATCTTGATGTTGACCAAAAATATTGAAGTTTGACTTTGTGTTGACCACAGTTGACTTGTTGACCAAGTTAACTAGTTTTTAAGTATTTGAGCATCTGACTGGCCAAACTTGTTGGGAAAGCTTTGAAACTTGTCATGGGGATTATTTAAGGTATGTGGGATGTTATGAAGTAAACTTGAGGTTTTGGAAGTCCAATTTTCTTGGGGAAACTCAAAACCCTAGTTCTAATATCCATTGTTTAGAAGGAGGCCTTGTCTGGTGAAACCTTCAATTCCTATGACCAATTGAGAATCTTGTGACTATTAATAGGCCTCTTGAGACACATTATCTTGAATATGTGAGGGAATATTTTGGGATACAACATGAGGTATGATGACCATGCATTCATCTATATTCTAATGAATGATATAAAAGTAAACCTACCTCTATCAATCTTCAATTATCTATGGAAATCCATATTTGAGTCCAGAAATCGCATTAAGTCCTACATCCCTTATGGAAGAGTTTTATCTGAAATATTTTCCAGGAAAGGAATAATGGATATAATCAAAGAGATGATAGTAGAAGATGGTCCATAAAATTGTCCTGAAGACTGTTGGTTGATGAAGAAGTGCGAGTTTTTTTATGGTTAGAAGATTATGGTATGTCTTGTCCAATCGTGTATGTTCTTTTTAATTAGTTAAATTAGTGTTTATTGTACCTCACCATTAATCAATGAAGCATTTTTCTTTTTCGTCAATGAATGGCTTATTATTTTTAAGAATGCTTAATCTCATATTTATCTGATCATTATGCTTAAACTGCCTAATTTGATTTGCATAAGTATACTTCAACATTTTGATATGCGTGATTTTAAATTTTGATAACTTCATTATCATTATGCTTGCAAAATTTTATAACCTTTTTGATGATGTCAAAAAGGGGGAGAAGTATAATATGATTTTGATAGATCTTAAAAAGAATGCAAAACTCAAACATAATCAAATGATATAAAATGCATTTACCATTAACATTTGTTTGTTTGATGTTTAACCGGGGAACTCTGAAAAAGCTCACTAGGCATTCTAAGATAGGTCAAAATGAAAGAACTCTATTAAGTTCTTAAGAATTGGTTGTTCATATAATCAAAGTTGTACACTTCGTGAACATATTTTCAGAATCAGATAGACCCAATATTGTTCCCAAGTTGAGAACTTTCTAAAAGTTAAATTCATCTTGATTTTGGTATCATAATGTTCAGAAGTTGTAAACTGTATGAGAATATGATATTCAGAACATAAGAATCAAAAACAGGAGTCTTCCTGAAAGCAGTCAAAGACAAAGTCTCTATTCAAAGATGTTTTTCAGAAGATATGAGCAAATTAGAAGTCAAAGAATTTCTGAAGATATGGATAGAAGATCCAAGAAGAAGAGTTCTGATAAAACAGGTGATGCCTTATGGTATCATACTCATAATTAAGCCTTGATTGATCACCATATGCTATCAATCAGATCCATAATCAAGATTTGATCAACCATCAAGTTCTGATAGAAACAAGGTTCTGAAATGAAGACTTTTGTTCTAGTCAGACTCTGATGATTTAAAATAGGGAAGTATTACTTCTCTATTCTATGTTTTGACAACTCAAAATTTCTATTTTGTGAGTCTTGGGATCAGAGGAGACTCTGAACAAGCATAAACAAAATTTTGGGGTTAACACATTTAGGGGGAGTTGTTGCTCGAAACTCTGAATATGTTATTGTAAGTTCAGTAGAATTGGCATGAATTTTGTAAAACAAATATAGCAACAGTGTATGTATAGGATATTTGCAAAAGAAAGAATATATGAAGCAAAGAAACATTTTGTGTGCTTCCAAACATGTTGTGTTGAAATGTTTCAACATTTGGAACAACATGTCGAAGAAGATGTCAAGACAGTTCATTCGACATCATGAACTACTGAAGATGGATGGAATATTCTGTTAGGTTCAACATAAACAAAATACTATTGAAGATTTAAATCAATCCAATGACGCTGATGTAAAAGATCTTGAAGACTCAAATTTACATTGAAGACAAATATTGAAAAATATAGAGTTTCTATATTTAGAGATATTTTAGGATTTTTTATATTTGAAGATCTTTTTGTATATTTGTAGTAGATTTTTCTGCATATTTTGTAGCAGCTTTTGTTGTGATTGTTTAGGCCCAAATCCAGTTGGGAATAGGTTATAAAAGAAACCTTTTAACCTAGTTTAGAACCAACCAACTTGATCAAAATGTAAACATCATTAGGGTTATGATCATGTGCAGCCGTACACAACAAGGAACCCTGTTGTGGTTACGTATTTGTAAACCTCGAAGCTGCTAAGCAAGAGGTAGATTGAACTTAACTGAAGCTGCTAAGCAAGGTTATGTTGTTGTCATGGAAGTGTGACTTCTTGTGTTGAAATGTTTGTAGGTAACAAGCCGTCAAAACAGCAACTGACTGTTGAAAACTGTGATACATCACTGAGGTGATTGGAAGTGAGGATGGGTTTCTCATATTTAGGAGTTTCTAAGTAGAAGTTGCATTTGTAGTGATTAAGTGAGAAGATTGTAAATTGTAGGTGTTTGCTGAGAAGTCTTTGAATTGATACTACATAGTGGATTTCCTGCCTGGCTTGGTAGCCCCCATAGTAGATGAGTTTGATTGAACTGGGTTAACAATTCTATTTTGTTCTTTACAACTTTTCTATTTTATGTTTTATGCAGTACCTGAACTCAATGTCCTATCAGATGTCAAAATATCCTGAAGCATGTTTGAGTCTGATTTATCATAATTTTGAAGTATTATTTTGTATTCCTTACCATGTTTATAAGTAGCAGATAAGATGTCTCAACATCATATTCGACATCTGAGTCTGTCGTACCAGAATTTCAATTGGTATTAGAGCATGCATCCTAGTCTGTTTCTGGATGAGATATAAGGGGGATACTTTCTGGTTCATGATCAAGGTAGAAGGGTTCTACTTAAAAGTTGTTTAGATGTGTGAATGGTCCCTAGAAGTGGAGGATGGATTGTTCTATTTTTGTAGCATTGGATTCGTGTTGCTACTGTGATAGGTTTGATTTATTTTCAAACATATGGCTACTGGTGTCACTTGGAGATAATTGCTAGGGCTAATTTGTGACATTTTAAGCTTCTACGGAGTTTGTTATCCACTGCTTATCTATCTGTAACTCCTTTGTGTGAGAAGGTTTCTCTTCTTTGGAGATATATATTATGGTGTTGGGGATATATGTCTATCTACTTCTTTCAATTGTGCTAATGATACTTGAAGACTCTTTTTCAAGTCCACTCAAGGCACTGTGAAGAGAAGTGGTTGTTTGGAGATCTGAAGACTACTATTAACAAACCTATCTTTTGTCTGTAGATCTTTTTGTGATCCTTGGAATGATGTATTATCCCATGATAGAATATCACATCAGAATTAGGCATGATTTTGTTGTCCAAGGAATGGATATATAGATGCTTGGGTGCTAAACTACTGTGTTTATTTCACAAGTGTTTGGAACCTACTCCTGATTTGGAAGAGGAGGCATCTGTATGGTGTGTCTAAGAAGGTTCAGGCCTTGGAACTTTTCTTAGCTATAGGTGTTGATCAAGTAGTGATCAACATGTGTTTTCTCATGAGGACAGTTTATTTATGGTCCTTGCTGCAGGAGTGAAGTACCTGAGTTTCAAGGAGTATTGTTTCAGAGAGACTCCTTGTACATGAAGGTCAAGCTGTGTCAACTGGTGGAGTTGACTGGTGTGGATATAGTTGATCAGTGGCTATATTGTGTTTGAATACATCTTAATTCAGTCTGATTCTAGGCCTGAAGGAGAAGTCTGTTGAAGTGTCTTAGTTGCTACTTATGTCTGTGTTTTGGTAGCCGGATCAACTGCTAATGGTTGATTCCCTTGTGGTTCCATGCATATGGTTTGTATGGAGATTTATGTGACTGATACTGATGTCTGAATGAATGTTAGAACATCATCTTAAAAGTGTCAGATTTCTGTAGAAGAAGAAGAAGTCAGATTACATGTTCAACCTTGTGTGAGAAGGTAATCATATCTGACCATTAGTAAATACCTTGACGGAAGACTTGGTATTTGTCTATTGTTTTTATGATGCATATAGATGGATACTTAGACTGGAGACTTAGTGTTTATTTGGAAGTATGCATATATGTAGTCTGAATCTTATGGTTCGAAAGGTGTACTGAGTAACCTATGCTCATCTTTAAAAAGAGCTTTGGTTGTTCATGAAAGGGGGAGTTAAGTAGTGCCATCTGTGGTGTTTTGGTGCAAGAGTGCAGACTGGTTTTAGTGGATGCAACTAGAATTTTGTTTTTCCATTGATAAGGAAGGTGTTTAAAATCATGAAGTTATCATTGATAAATCATGAGGACTTTCTGAAGATTGCTTTACTCAGGGAGAAATGTCATCCTTAGTATTGCTACAAGGTGTAGTTCTGAAATACTCCTTTTGAAGATTTAGACAGTGGCAGGTTTGAAGACTTTGGAGAAAAAAGTGGAAGTTTCTCATCAATATGTGATTTTGATAGGTTTTTCTACAAAACCAACAAAATGGAGGTTGTTTACGCAAACTTGGTTGATGAATCAAGTCTAAGAGAGCGTGGAACTCTTTTTTTGTAAAGGAAGGAGGTTCTTTCAAGTGGCAGAAGAAGGAGCTGAATTTAACTTCTGGATATGGACTAACAATGTTCAAACATCTAGTTCAACATCAGAGTCTAATTGGTGAAGTGGAACATCAATTTAAGATAGAATGATCTACATGGATTGAATGCTTCATAAGGCCTGTTATCTTGACAACTTGGTGAAGATAAACTTTATTGATTAGGATATATTTGGAATATTTTTTATAAATGTGAAGAAGACAAGTGTGGCAATTGGCTTTTTCATACGAGGATTCATAAAGGAGGTGATCAAAGTGTGGCAATTGGTTGATCTCTACAGTGGATTCGAAGAATCAAGATAATCGGAGTGTGGCGGCAGGTTTTTCTTGAGGATTGTTTTGGAACAAATTTCTCTTGGGCAGAAGAGTGATGAGTTTAAGAATTAAGGAGATTTGTTCTTCTTGAAGGTGGGTGAGAGTTTATCTCTCTATCTATATTTCTGATTCTAGCTGGTGGCATAATGCAATTGAAGATTTTCAGTTCTTGGATTACTATGCTATAGTAAGTCCAGTTGGTGGAGCACATCTAGGATCATGGTGATAAGGTCTTGGTGTGTGGAAAATGTTCTAACTAAGTGTTAGTACATTATCTTGGGTATTTCTCTACATGGTTTCTATTGTTTTAAGCCTTCCTAATCATAAGGGAGAATGATGAAGTAGATGATCTATACTGGAAGAAACATGTAGAGGAGACTAAAGTAGATCAGGTATTGATTGCTTGGAAGTATGTTTATGGACATTCTTTCTAAGGTCAGAATTAGTTTGAATGTGTTTTGTCTGGATTGTATGGCCAAAGGACTATAAAGATATCATGTTGGGCCAATTTCAAGAACCTGTGTGCAGAAAATGTTCAGCTTGTGTAGTTTGTGGTAACTACAAACCAAGAAGGGATGAGGTATGCTTTGGTACAAGAAGTGAATGTGTTCAATTGGGAATTGAACAGAGGGTGAGCTCTTGAAGACATGAAGATGCATCTTATGCTTTCCTTTCATCAAAGTACAGATAAGCATGGAGTATCCTAGACAGGGGGAGTTTGTTACAATTATGTGCAGCTGATTTTGTGAAGTTAAGGGGGAGTTGTACCTTAACCAGGTTATGTGATGTTACACATCATGTTGTGACATGTGCTACTAAGTATGTCTCCTTGATTAATTTTTATTACTTAGTAGTTATGGTGTGCATGTCCTTGTGATCCAGATGAGGAGTGTCCATGTGTGTCCAAAAGATTATATGGTATAAGGCTGCTTCTGCAGGTCATATTGGATTCTACATGAGGTGTGGATAATGATGTAGTGGGTTTTTCGAACATGTGAGTTGAGGATGACCAGGTTTTTTATGTAGACATTACAAGTGTGAAACACGTGCTTATACAAAGCTTGTTTTTACCGGTTCACTTTATTGAGTGGAGAAGCTTTTGCGCCTAAAATAATGTGTCTTGACTAAGAATGCATCTGCTTTTCAAGACACAATCGTTAACTTCAAGGTTATCTTTCTCCTATTTATAGAGAGCATTCCTTCTCCTCCATCCAGTATGTTTTTCATTCCTCTTCCTTCTGATGGGGTTCTTGTGTTTCTGGGAGAGTAATGCATGGGTGTGGCACTGTGTGGGCTGGTTTTGCCAATTTTTGGCTAAAAAGGGGGAGAAAAGAAAGCCTGGTGCTGTGTCTGGTACTATGATATATGTGTTCTAATGTATGTATTGGATGTGTTCTGTATGTGTGGCCTATGGAGTAGCTAGAGATGTCAAGATGGATGTTGTAGCTTGTCTTTGTGACATGTGTCCTGAGTTGTGAACACAGTTGTGACTTGTGTTCTGAGTTTCATAAGTGAATGAATACCTTGTTCTCTTATGAAACCATTGGTATCTCTGAAGAGGGATGTTTCTGGGGACCTGAATGGATAGGGGTAATAGTGGGTATGCTCTTTCAAGATTTCTAGACTTTCTGCTCAGAGTTCAGGAGGTATTTCTCAGAGTTCAGGAGGACTTTCTACTTCTTGTCCACTGTTATTTCCACTGAAAGAAGAGCTAGGCCAGTGTGGAAGATGTCAAACAACATGTCCTAAAATGATCATGAAAAGGTTGTTGTTTCCACTTTTGTTTTTGCTGCTGAAGATTTTGATGTATTATTTTTCTATTTGTTTTAGCCAAAATTTGCCAAAGGGTGAGATTGTAAGTTCTGTAGAATTGGCATGAGTTTTGTAAAACAAATATAGCAGTAGTGTATGTACATAATCCTTGCAAAAGAAAGAATATATGAAGCAAAGAATCCTTTGTGTGTGTGCCCAAACATGTTGTGTTGAAATGTTTCAACATCTGGAACAACATGTCGAAGAAGATGTCAAGACAGTTCATTCGACATCATGAACTACTGAAGATGGATTGAATATTCTGTTAGGTTTCAATAGAAACAAATTATTATTGAAGATTTAAATCAATCCAATGGTGCTGATGTAAAAGATCTTGAAGACTCAAATTTACATTGAAGACAAATATTGAAAAATATAGAGTTTCTATATTTAGAGATATTTTAGGAGTTTTTATATTTAAAGATCTTTTTGTATATTTGTAGCAGATTTTTCTGCATATTTTGTTGCAGTTTTTCCTGTGACTGTTTAGGCCCAAATCCATTTGGGAATAGGTTATAAAAGAAACCTTGTAACCTAGTTTAGAACCAATCGATCAAAATGTAAACATCATTAGGGTTGTGTTCTTGTGTAGTCGTATGCAACAAGGAACCCTATTGTTGTTGTGTATTTGTAAACTTCGAAGCTGCTAAGCAAAAGGTAGATTTTACTTAACTGAAGCTGCTAAGCAAGGTTAAGTTGTTGTCATGGAAGTGTGACTTTTTGTGTTAAATTTTTGGTAGGTAACAAACCGTCAATAACAACAATTGACTGTTGAGAACTATGAGAAATCACTGACGTGATTGGAAGTGAGGATGAGTTTCTCATATTTAGGAGTTACTAAGTAGAAGTTGCATTGTTAGTGATTAAGTGAGAAGACTGTAAACTGTAGGTGTTTGCTGAGAAGTCTTTGAATTGATACTACATAGTGGATTTCCTTCCTGGCTTGATAGCCCCCATATTAGATGAGTTTGAACAAATTGGGTTAACAATTCTGTTGTGTTCTTTACAGCTTTTCTATTTTATTTTTTATGCAGTACCTGAACTCAATGTCCTATCAGATGTCAAAACATATTGAAGCATGTTTGAATCTGATTTATCAGAATTTTTAAGTACTGTTGTGTATGCCTTACCATGTTTATAAGTAATAGATAATATGTCTCAACATCATATTCGACATCTGAGTCTGTCATACCAGAATTTCAGTTATGTTTGGTGATTAGCCTATTACATTTGGTGATTACTCTGTATAAAATTTTCTATCAAAATACATGGTTTTGTCATCATCAAAAAGGGGGAGATTGTAAGAATAAGAGTTTTCTCTGCATTTCATCTCTATGTTTTGATGATAACAATGAAATATTTGTGAAAGAACAATTTTATGTTCTAATGTTTATTATTGTGCATATCATGTTATGAAGCAATCAGATCTAACAAACATACTAAAGATTTGCACTAAAGATTATATATGAGTTACTATGTATAACAAGTCGCAAGCATGTTGAAGTAGAAAGGATGATTATCTATCTGATCACAATCAGAAAGATTCAAATATGTTGATGTTTTTCTTGGAATGCTCTTGTGGATGTTGTTCTGAGAGTGGTTCGAATTCTGAAGCTAGCGAAGCTTCTGAAGTTATAATCTTCTAAGAACTAAGTGTTGAAGATTCTAATGACTTGAAGTTCTGAATACTGAAGGTTCTGAAGACCAAGTGCAGAAAGACTATATAGGCTTAAGGGTTCTGAAGAGAAAAGTTCTAAAGACCAAGTGTTGAAGACTCTGAAGACAAGGTTCTAAGTGAACGACATTCTGAAGATTCTGAAGACCAATGGTTTCAAAGACAAGTGTTGTGGTTCTAAAGATAAGGTTCTAAGTGAACATGGTTCTGAAGACTGAATACTTGAGATTTTTAAGACCCAGTTATCACGTCTCTAATCATGCTTCAGTCATCTACAATCAGAAGCCTCTGAAGTCCAGAAGACAATGTTACTGTTAGCAAGGATAGTACACTATACAAAAATGCTTTATCCCAATACCTCTCCACTAACCTCAAATTATGGAAAAAGGACAGACGTGGCAATACTATTTCATTCTTGTATAACAACATTCCTCAGTAGCCAGTCGGTCTCTAACAACTCTATTTTGCTTAGCTATATAAGGAAAATATCACATGCTTATGTGACATTGTTGTTGTGGTCATGGTTGTTGTTGTTAATATTATTGTTGTTAATTATCATTACATGTTGTAAAAAGTGATCATACTACCAAGTTGTCAAGATGGTTCTTTAACCATGTTGTTGAAATTTTCATATAATCACATAAGGTTGATGATTACAAGATAACAATGGTACAAACCATGATATGCAGAATTGAATATGCAGCCAAAGGATGATTATGATTTGACAACAATCTGTTGTTGCAGAAATTGATTGATTCACAAGTGCTTAATTTCTTATGATGTAGAAGACTTGAAAAGTCACAGATGAAACAAGATGATCATGGAAGCTCAAATTACAAATTTACAACTGTATGTTGTGTTCTGAAGTGATCATTGGGATGAATAGAACAAGGGTTGATGTCCAAAATGTTCTAATGTGAATCAAGATGAAGAAGTCCTTCTATGTGTTCATCAAGATCAGTCAAGTTTTCAGAAGCTTAAGAAGAAGAAGACTTCCAACATTCAAGAAGCTTGAGTTGTTGTTCGTCAAGAAGCTACTTGAAGAAGAAGAAGAAGAAGACTATACAAATTTGTGCTACAATACAATGCAATATCCTAGTGTGTATTAGGATCTTCTGATGCACCTAAACATGTTTACTCATGCTTATGTAAGAAGAAACATAGGTAAACGTTACCAACTTCCCTAAAGGACCGAGTGAAGGTCAGAACTTTAGAAGGCTCGAAACTTAGAAGCTTGGTGCTTTCTCAGGACATGGTGTCTTAGTGATTGCTCATGGGTTAATGTTCTGGTGCTGCACAAAACTATGTGTTCTGGTGCTGCACAAAACTATGTGTTCTGGTGCCATGAAGTTGCATCAACTATTAATGCAATGTGTAAGTCAGTTTAGTTGGTTATGCAGTTAGCCATAACATGTATTTGTGCAGTGGAAGTCACAATAATTGTTGTGTAGTTAGTCACGACATGTAGCCGTACAAGAAAGTTGCAACAATTGTTGTGCAGTTAGTCAAGGCAGTTAGTCGTACAACAAAGTCGAATTTCTATGCATAGTTAGCCACGACAGTTGGTCACACTTTGTAATTAGTTTGGTTCTAGTGGATTAAGTCCTTTGCAAAGACAAATCACCTTGCGGGGTGAACTGGACTAGCTTAAGAGTTTCTCAAGTGAACCAGGATATAATGTTTGTTCTTTTCTCTTACTTATGCTTTACTTTAATGTTTATGATTCCACAATACAACTGAAAGCACGCTTAATGTAATAACGTTAAGAGTCGAAAAGTTGACAAGAGTGGAAACCCCAATTCACCCCCCCTTTCTTGTGTTTTTATCACACCTTAAATTGGTAGTAAAGCTCTGGTTTTGTTATTAATATATATCAAACACTTAATAGTGTCAGATAAAGATCCAAATGCTCCATGAGAAATAGTATCGATGATATTCTATTCCACATACAATTTTAGTCTCATATCAGTAGAGGATGGTGAAGCTTGAATACTAAATTGTAACCAAAAGGTTAACCTTTAGCAAGTCACTAATTCTTGAAGCTTGAATTGTCAAAAAAATCTTCTCTGTTAAAGTTTGTAAGATGATTGAAGAATAGCTGATAAGATAGATTCATCTGATAAAGAGAAATATCTCTTGAATGTTAATCTTGAAATATAATTGGTTGAACAATGTATTTGCTCAAAGATCAAATCATCAGAAAGCAAGAAATCTTGTTTCATGAAGATTAAATCTTTGTAAGTATGAGACATTTTCAAATACCAGATTAGTCCACCTTTGACTTTCTCATATAAGCTCATTTGGAATGCCGTCATGTTAAAAAGAAAGATTGTTGGCTCATCATTTTGATGCTTAAAGAACTTCATGATGAAGTCTGCAGAAGAAGTCAAAAATCGTGAACAAAGGAATTTCAAATCTCTAAGAAATGATTACTCTAAGTCAAAACATCTGAAGTTTAACTGATCAAGCAGTTAGAATAGTTTAATGTAGAAAATCTGAATATTATTTCCTTTGAAACGAAGAAAACTGAAGATTATTCTGGAAAGGAAGCTTGTTGATTCATCAGGAATATAAGCAAAAATGATATTCATAATACGTCAGATCCTATGAGTATCTATGGAAGTAACATAGACGATTAAGTTCTAATTAGCTTGAGACTTTATCTCAATTGAACAAAATTTAATGAGTCATAATGTTATCTGATTTTCCTCTAAAAAATTCATGATGTATGAATCCTAGAATCAAAGTTTCTCAACAAGATGTAAAGTTATCCACTCTGAGTTAAAAAGGATTGATGTTATTGATGTTTGTCAAAATGATAAATTTAGTAGACATCCTTTTCAGAAGTAGATATGTTATCAATCTTTGATAAACTAACTCTGAACGAGTTAGCTCAGTATTGTAAGAACAAGAATGTCATTCAAAACCTTTCATGAATTACAACTAGGTTTGATGACACTTGTATCTATTAAAGATGTGCACCTAATCAAGGAGAAAATGTCATAAGATGTTAGGAGATGTCAATTAATTCTCTCAAGCACATAACTTTTCAAAAGTTTATGTTTAAGCTAAGGAATTATTGACCTTTTGAAAACAAGCTCTTTCTCAAAAGAAGCTTGATAACAGATGGATGTTTTGATAATGAAGACTAGAAGTACTGCAGAATGCCTTCAGAAGTTATATAGCTAGTTCGGAATAGAAAACTGATTCTAGTTCTCAAACTAGAGATCAACATTGAGAAGGAGCACATTTTTCAGAATAAGAATGAAAAGAATCACTCTAAAGAAAGCAGAAGCAGAACGAAGCTGATCAGAAGCTGTATTGAGAACAAGCCAAAGACAGATTCAAAATCACATTTTTATCATGCTTTCTTTTATATAATTATGATATCTCAACCCTTCTGTTTGAATGTTTCCTCCACGTGAGTAACATGCAGATCATCTCCAGTAGTAGCTGAGATGTGAGTGGAAGAGGGAGTCTCCCATTTATTCTTTTTAGTTTGCGTTTTCTCTGATATGTAACACATGATTATAGAATGTTATGTTTTCTGATAATATGTTTGCTTGAGATTTTTTATATCTCTTAAGTTTGGTTATTTTATTTAGTTGAAAACCACGCTTATCCGTTGAATAACTTTTTGTTGATGATTCATATGTCATAGTACAAGTTGAAAATTTGGATAATATTTTATTAATATTACTGCCTTATATAATTTTAAAATATGGTGTGTTGCATATCATAAACCTGAGCAGGTTTTTGTTGTTTGTGACATCCTACATGAGGTTTTTAAGTTTCATACTCTGATTTTATTTATATTACACAAGCTATTATTTAGGGTGTTACATGCGCACCCTCCATAAAATGGCGGATTGGATTGGGATTTTGGAACTGTCACCCACCAAAGCCCGCCCCGCTAAAGATCGGCATCTGCCAAAGCTCGCTCCGCCAAAGCTCGTAGCCCGCTAAAGCCCATCACACCTATGAAATAAACACTTTTAAGTATTTGGAAAAGCCTATGAAAGTAGCTTGTGATATATACATAAGTTTTTTTTTATATTATTAGGACTAATCAACTTTCTTTGTCTCTATTTCTGGGTAAGTATTTGGAACATTACCAATAAAAAATGGCAAAAGTGAGATCAAAATTTGAATTTAGATCATATAAAATACTAAGAGTGATTCTATATAAGGTAAGAGCATTATTTTACTGAAAGTTGATGTTTTAGGCTAATAAATCTTTTAGCGGATTTTTTTAAGAGTTTCACAAGCATTTGTTGGCATTTCACTCTCATAACTAAGACAAACAAAATATTGTTGGTGTAAGCCCTAGAGGCCAATATTTTTTGGTACTTGTATCGGATTATTCGTTTAATAATAAAAGGCATTTCTTTATTATGTTTGTCTTTCAGAATAATAAAGTCCCTAGAATAGTTAGTCTGTTTAATGAAATGTTAAGTGTGACTTAATCATGAGATCCCATTAAACATAAAGACATTATTCTTAAAATATCCGTAGTCAAGCTTTATTGCAAAGTGGGATAACATTAAAGCATTGAGACTATTATGAAGATAGACTGATGATCACATCTCATGGATCATGGATAAAGAGTTATCAAGTCTTGACATGGGTATAAATATTAGGAGTAATATTTATATCGGATTGACCCGCTATGAGAATACTACATAGTATGTTATGCAAAGTGTCATAAGTTATTCTCATGGTGATAATGGTGTATTACCACCCTTCGACCTGAAACCACTATGGACCCTAGATGTAGAGTCGGGTGCTTTATTGCTGATCAAACATTATCCGTAACTGGATGATCATAAAGACAGTTGATGGGCACTCCACGAAGCATGTTGAGGGACATGAGTGTCCTAGATGGAATTTGCCAATCCTGCATAACAGGAGAAATGTCTAAGGGCCCAATATTGAACTGGACAAGGATGACACAGTGTATGCCTTGTGTTCAATATAGACATAGGGGCAAAAGGGTAATTGTACAAACATATATTATCACGAAAAAGGTTTTGTCAGATCACATGACATTTTCGTGACTTGGGTAGCAGTGATGTGTTGCTAGATACCGCTCACTGTTTATTATGTTAAATATATAATTTAATATAATTACCAACGTTACGAAATCCTACAGGGTCACACACATAAGGACAGTTTGATGAGAGATAGAGAAATCAAAGGAACACCGTAAGGTACGGTGCACTTAAGTGAAAAATAGAAATTCGGATAATATAATAATAATTATTGTTATTTTATAATGGTTATAAAATAATAATAAAATAAATATATTTATTATAATAATAGTTATTATAATAATATATAATATTATTATGGATCATGTGAATTGGGCTTTTAGCCCGCAGCCCACAAGAGAGTCTATAAAAGGAACCCTTGTGATGAAGCTTTTACTTGATGCAATTTCGTTTTTGATTCTCACTCAAATAATTCCGTTCGTAAGCAGCTAGCACTGTGACCGGAAGCTGTTCGTGTGGACTGAGTAGAGGCGTTGCACTTCATCAACGCTTGTGATCGCTGCATCAAAGATCTGAATCGCCACAAAGAGGTAACGATTCTATCACTGACCATGCTCATTCGTAAGGATCACTAAAGGAAAATTTTTGTTTTCCGCTGCGTTTAGATCGCAATTTTCCTTCAAATATGTCACTGGATTTACTAAATATTGACATTCTAAATTAACATTTGCATTTTTTGGCATTTTACTCTCATAATTAAGACAAGCAATGTGTCGCTCCCACCAAATGAAGTCGGGTCAAATGGGGTACAGACGCGAACGGTCGGCGAAAGGGGGATGCGAGGGCACACAGGAGTGAACTCACAGGGAATGAATAGAGTCGCCAGCTAGGCATTTTTATCCCGGAGGAAAGGCAATGCTGCATAGACCTAGAAAGACATGGATAAGACGGTTGCGAACCAGAGAGACTGAGAAAGGGGGTTGGTTACAACCTGGGAAGGTATTAGCACCCAGATTGTCCGCCGTACTCGACGGGATCCACGCTTGAAAGATTTGTGTTTTAAAGGGGTAGTGTCAGTGCAATTTGTGTGTAAAAGAGCTGGAAAACAAAATGTACAGGTGTCAGTGTAAGAGAAAAGTGAAGTATATAAGTGAAGTGTCAGTGTAAGAACAGGAGTGAAATGCTCAAGATCATGAGGCTAAAAGAATGAGGCTAGAAAGAGGGGGAATATACAGAGACTTTTGTTCGATAACCGTTAAGTTATGCCTACGTATCCTCTCGTGCAATGAGGAAGTCAGAACACCGTAGTTCGACCTAAAGAGACTGAAAGGTGAATTGACTGATGAACTGCTTGCTTGTCTATGCTCAAGTGTATGATCTGTCTGGCACAGATGCAAACTGTCTTGCATTAGACGGAAGAAGCGAGTTCTCGTTTGTGAGTGAAGATGATGAGAAAAGAATCCCGAAGGAGACGATTATTGTTTGTTTTTGTATTTTCAGTCTTTTATTGTTTTCGGATTTTGTCATAAGTTAATGAGCTTAAGTCTAAACCAATGGATTTAGTAAACGCATCACATCTTCCCTCTGATTAGGGGTAATGAGAATACCTTAAGTGTGAAGTCAGATTCTCACACTTAATCACCTTTGGTATAGGATTAAGATTATTAACCTATTTGTGATTAATTAGATGTTTTTGGTGTTTTTGTATAGTGTTAAGTAATGAGGTTAAGCCATAATCAGAGATTTAACAGACTCATTACACCATCCTAATAGAAGGATAATAGATGAGAATGTTTAAGCTGAGGAAAGCTCCTCAACTTAATCCATGATTAGGGATTAAACTCATGACAAAACAAACCTTTGATTAAGTGGATTTTATTTAATGGTATGATGATGAAGTGATTTTTATGATTTGTAAGACAACTTGAGGGGGACTTGTCCATTAACACTAGGGTTAGTCCTTCTTAACCAGTTAAGGAAGAATTAGAACCCTAATGCAAGGCCCAAGTTACAAGTGTGAAGTCTTGATGATTATTATGTGAATTAATTAGAGGATTTAAACACATTAAGGGTTTAACACTTAGGATTAAAGTTATACACTCCATCCTAAGAGAAGGATGCAGGCATAAGCTTAATCACAAAGCCTTAAAGCCTTTAGGGTTTAGTCCCTGATTATGAGATGAGAAGAGAAGACTCAAAAGAGACACAAAGGTAAAACTAAGAGGGGAGACTAATCAAAACCCTAATCATTGTCATGCTTGGTTGTTCCTAAGGTTTGTGAGGTTTACAAGAACAATCTTCAATGGAACCACCAGGAAGCAGATGAAAGGATCAAGAGAAGCAGAGCAACTTGCTTCATTCAAGAAGTCAAGTCACTTGAAGAAAGAAAGTGGGAAGAAAAAGAATGAGCAAGCTCAATATAAAACACATATAAAAATGCAGCATGGATGCAAGAGAGAGATGAAGAGAAGTTATGAGAAGTGAAGGCAAATTCACTTCTCAAAGTCACTTACCACCTGAAAGGTTAGAAAAGGAATGCAATGCAATGCAAAATGGGATGAGATGGCATGATGAGAAACAAAACCAGAAGCATATACATGATGCTAATGATGCTATGAGATGCTACAAACATGAGGCAGCACATGGAAATAATCATACAAGCTCATGAATGCAAATGAAGCAAGTTAGGAACCAAGGACATACATGAAAAGTTATGAAGTGCACATGACATACAACATGGCAAATACATGATGCAATGATCAAACATGCTTTCAATATGTCTCATGATATCAAATGAATCAAATGGATGCTTGAAATGTCATGGCAAGTCATGTTATGCAAGAGAATGCAAGATGGATGCATATGGTAACCCAAATTAGGGTTTATGAACAATACATCAAACAAAAACCAAAATCAGAAGCAAACCCTAAGATAAAAAATTGAAAATGCCACTCAAAGGATCCCTAATCCTATACTAAACCAATGCCCAAAGGAGAGGTCTCAACTCCTAACCACTTTCAAGCTATGATTTTTCTAAGATTTCTAGGGTTTTAGGGTTTCCAAACAAAAGAAATGCCAAACAAATTGAAAATGAAAGATCAAATCATGGCCATTTAATCTCACAAACTACATGCTAAACACAATGCAATGCAAGAAGAATCAATGTCCAACTCTTCATGGATAGACAGAAATGATTTTTTGAACTTTGGATCAAAATAATGCACAAAAATGATTTTAATTCAATGAAAAATTCTCAAAATGCATCAAGATCAAAAAATAAATTTGGTTTGAAGGTAGGACAATGTTTCTAAATGTCTTAGAACATTTCATGAATTTTTTGGTGATTTTTAAATACCTCAAAGTATTTTTCATAAATTAATTTCCATTAATCAATTAAAAATAAACTTTTAAATATTTAAAAATACTTTTTTAATGCTAAAAATAAAAATAAAAATATTTTTGTGTCATAAAAATTAATGAAACTCTTGAGAAAAAGTTTCATAATTTTTAAACAATTTTTACTATTTTAAATAAATTATGCAAATTAAATGAAAAGAAATGAAATAAAAATTAAAATAAACTGAAGTATGCAGGATGGAAGGCCAGTATTCAATCTGGGTTTGCAAATGTTGACTGCGCGCCAGATCTTGTGGCTCACATTCAAACTGAGTTAAATACAATTATGAATTAATTAAATGAGATTTAGGGTTTTAATGACAAATCTGGACCGTTCACACGCGCGGCAAGTCAACTGGTCAAGGCAATCCAACGCTCCAGATTCAAAATCTCATTAATTACAGGATTAAGCCCTAATGATTTTCAGGTGGCCGGAGAAGACCTCCGGTCGTCTTCTCCGGTGGGAACCCCACCTGAAAATCTCCAAAACTCTCAAAACCTAACTAAAATGAAATCTAAAAACATGGAAATGATCCCCACAACTTACTGAATCGAAACCCCAAGCCAAAACTCATTTATATTTCATTAATCTCATGAATCGAAACAAAGAAGATTTTAGGGCAAAACTTTCAGAAACAAATTAAACTCTCATCTCTCCACCATTTTCAAAACTAAAGGTATCAGAGCAATCAGTGAAGCACGGAGAACAACTTTAGAACTTAAAAATCCATTTCTGGAAAAAAAGTTCTTGAGCTACCTGAGTTTCGAAGCTTTCACTCCAGCAACTTTCTGACCTCTCCCTTTGATGCAATCCACTTTACTTGGTCCCCTGATGATCCTTGAATGCTTAGGAGGAGTTTATGTTGGCTGGTTAAGGAGTTTGAACAGCTTCTGCTCAAGCTCAGTTGAAAATGGTGATGGTGATTCAGGCTGTTTCAGGCCAGTGTGAGTGGTTCTTTGTGATCAGGATGATGAGTGGAGAAGGTTTGTGGAGTTTGTTTGGGTGTTTATGGCCTGTGGAGTGAGTTTCGAATGGTTTTGCTTCTGGGAGTGAAAATGGAGGAATGGTGTTCTTGCTTGATTCAGGCCTAAGTCTTGTTGGTTTTGGCTCAGTGAAGCAAGGTGAGTTGATCTATGAAAATGGTTTTTTGTGTTTGTGTGTTGGGCAGAGAGTTTCGAAGAGAAATGCTTG
The DNA here is from genome assembly GCA_963966055.1 of Lathyrus aphaca. Taxonomy (NCBI): domain Eukaryota; kingdom Viridiplantae; phylum Streptophyta; class Magnoliopsida; order Fabales; family Fabaceae; genus Lathyrus; species Lathyrus aphaca. The sequence goes on from OZ014524.1 coordinate 233,343,833, forward strand.
GAGGGGTGATTTTGTGTATGTGATGTTGTGATCTGTTTCAGCCTTGCTTGTTGTGTGTTATGGCCAGCATTTGCTTTGCATAAAGAACTCCCATTGGTCAGGTGATGTGACCTGGCCTGCTGTGATTGGGATGTTTACTTTTGCAAAAAGTCCACTTTGTTGTAAGGAGGGTATGGGCTAAGTTCTAGCTTGGTACAAGAGGCATGGGCTGCGCAGCAAGGTGTGTGTGGAGGGCTAGCAAGGTTCAATAGCCAATGCAGCAAGTTGGTGAGAGTGTGATGATGGTTTTGCAAGTTGGTTCCTTCTTGGTTCATATGGAAAGATCTTGTCCCACAAACCATGAAACATGAGAAGTTTTGGTTCAAATCTGATTTTTAGGTCACATGGAATGTTTGTGTAGTGGTTAGACATGAATTAGAGGTTGCAAATGCCTTGGTACAAAGTTCTTGCAAGTTTCTCATTTGGTGCACATCTTGAAAATTAATGATTTTTGCCAACTTTGTCACACCATAACTTTTGATCCAAGAAGAATTAGATCATGTTCTTGTACTTTTTGAAAAGGGAAAAATGTACTCTACAACTTTCATGACCAAAGTTTTTCCATTTGAAGCATTTTTGGATCAAAAAGCAAGGCTTGAAAAATGGCATAAAATGACATATTCTTGAAAAGTCAACCATGCCCTAAAAAGTCAACTTTGCAAAAACTTGTAATTCTTGAATTTTGTGAACTTCAACCTTCTTCCATGATCAAATAAAGATCATATACACTCAAAATGATGAAGATCACCCCTTGGTTGGGTCATTGGGGGCCTCAGATGCCCTGATTTTGCACTGACTTGTCTGAAAAGTCAACCCTTGATCAGATGACTTCCCCATGGAATTTCTTCATGAAAATTGATATGCATACTCCCTATACCATATAGAGACCAATGGAAACAAGAATGACCAAAAAATTTGGAGTTATGGCCTCTGAAACCAAAACCCTAATTTTAGGTCAACTGTGTAGTCAAACTTGGCTCTGCATCCACACCAATCCCAGTTCTTGTGATTCTTTTGCATTTTTGACTTTGAAATGATGTAATAAGATATAAGAACACACATGAACCCCTTTGAGGTGATTGTTGACCTTTGGAGTGGCTCAAGAAGCTCTTGGATTGCTCAGATCACAAACCCTAGATGCAGATGACTTTGAATCTATGCAGTGAATCAAAAATGAGATATGAGGTGATATGATTGTGTTTATGCATATGAGATGATCACCAGCCATGGTGTGAATGGGTGAGGGCAAATTTGGGGTGTTTACACAATGTTTTAGTCACTAGCACTTGTTGGCACTTGATTAGGATAACTAATTGGCCAATAAACATATGGCACAAGATTTACTAAATATTGACATCCTAAATATTGATTCACTGTAACTTACATGATAATAAATATTGCTTCACTATTGATCTGACATGATAAGAAGAAACCTTACAGTGATGAGCAGTATTGTACCCCAAAATTTACCCTCACATCTTCAAGACAATATACCTCAAGAGGTCTCCTAATAGTCAAAAGATTCTCAAAGCCTCCTCCTAAGCAATGGATCTTAAATTAGGGTTTTGAGTTTCCCAAGTTAAATTGGACTTCTAAAGCCTCAAGCGGACTTCATGGTGTCCCATATACTTCAAAGGGTCCTCATGTCAAGTTTCAAGGCTTACCCTACAAGTTTGGTCAGTCAGATGCCCAGATAATAAAAAATCGGTTAACTTGGTAAAAAAGTCAACCGTGGACAACATACAGTCAAACTTCAATATTTTTGGTCAACATCAAGATTATGAAGTAAGATTCATCATTTGATCAAGGGTTGCTCATGAATTATCAAGGAAACTTTAAATTCATAAAGAACCAGAAGTTACTAAATTAGGGTTTTTGCAGGAAAAGTCAAATGTACTTTTACCAGCCATAACTTTAAAATGCTTCATCAAAAATTTCCCATCCAAATCTTTGAAGGAAATTTAACTCCCTACAACTTTGGGTCTCACAAGTTAAGTCCAAAAATGCTTCATTTGATAGATATGAGCCAAGACATTATAAGTCCTTTAAAAAGTCATAAAAAGTCAACTTTTTCAAAAGCTCATAACTTGGACATGGAAGACTAACTGGTCGTGGGACCAAAAGTAGTAGTTAGAGGACACTCTAAGTTTTCTAAAGAGTCCAAGAAAACATACATGGGATAAAAATTGAGAGAATTATGCATTGTTGAAGTTGGACAAATGTAAGGAGGTGTATAAGGAAAATAATGACCAAAACTTAAGTTTTTGCCAAATGGGCCCATATTTTTCTAACCCAAACTTAATCATAAGAAAATCCACGACCCATAAGTCATATATTCTTATTTTTTATATTTATTTTATATTTTATTGGATTTAATTTATTTAAATTCAATTTTAATTAGAATAAATATTAGAAAATCAAATATTTGATCTTAGGACTATTTTGGGATAAGATTTTGATGTTTATGATCATAATATGATCCCAAATTCGTGCACACCAAAGGAGAAGGTCCTAATATCAAATATTTTACCAAAATAGAAAGGAGAAAACTTCATTCCAAAACAACATAATTTTCTTCACCCAAGTCCAAAATGCTTGACCTAATTTGTTCCTCTATAAGTATACAACATATCCACATGCATCAAGGAATGAAATTCTTACACCAAAAAACTCTAAAAAAATTAAAAAAAAACAAACTAGGGCAAATTTCAAAAACACTTCATAGAAAGTTCTCATCCTCTTTCTTCATCCAACCATCATCAATAAACTTCTAGGAGGCCATTCTAATCCCTATTAAAGGTTGAGCATACGTAAAACGCAACCGATGAACACATGCCTCCTCTTACTTTTTCATGACCTCAAATATTTCGTCTCATAGCATTTTAATACATTTTCTTTTCATAATATTGTTTATAATCATGTATTGATGCTTTTTGATCATTTGTTTTTTAGTTATGATGCAGGTTTCGAACAACACCATTGCTAGGGCATAAAACATCTCTTGATCAAAACTCTCAATCCAGCCACTTTTAGGCCAGAGAAGTTGCACCATTGAATTCCTGAGGTCGAAATTAGTAGAAATATGTAGTTTTGATGCGTTAATATTTGTTGTTTTTTGATGTTCAAATTGCAAGCCAAATAGCTACAAAAATTTCGTAGCAAAATCGTAGGAAATTTATAGTAAAACCCTAGCAAAAATAATGCAACCCAAGGTTGAAGAGGATTGCGTGTCACCGCGCGATTGGTTGGCTTTGATTTCCGTTTAATGTTACTATATAATCGTATGTTCTTGTTGGTTATCACGCAAACACGGGTGGCTAAGTTGGCAATGCAGCACATCCTTGATCCTTTGGGGGGCGGGTTCGATACCCGACCACCCTCCCCCCTATTTTTTTGTTTTTTGCTTTGTTTTCATTATTTCCTAACCATTTTCTTTATTTTCTTTTAATTAATCAAATTAACTAAATAATAAATTTTTTTCTAAACCAATAATAATTAAAATCAATAACTTTTTGCTATTATCTTGTAAATAAAAAAAAACTTTTTAATTAATTAGGTTAATAAATAATCACTTTTTTTATTAATTAATAATTAAACACTTTTTTTAGACTAACCATCAAATTAAAAAGATCAATATTTCTTTTGTAAATACCAAATTTTTTAATTAAATTAATAGTTTCAAAATTTTAAACAAAAAAAATAATCATAGAAAATATTTTTTACAAAAAAAACTCAATTAATCAATTCTAAATCAAATTTAATTAATTGATTTTGTTAATCCGTTTCTCAATATTTCTCCTTTCCTGTTCTCGATTTTAATTTCCTTATTGTTTATTTTTATTAGAAAAATGTATAGGGTTATTATATATCTTGTAACATTTAATATTTCTGCATTTTTATTTTCCGCACTCCCCTAATTTCAAATATGTATCCCCCTCCTCAAGATGTAATAGTTTAGGGTTTATTTTCAACTTTTAAAATTTCGTAAATTATTAATTACGTGGTTAGTAATAATAGAGTGTGAAAAGACTTGTATGCGAATAAAAATAGACTTAGCCCATTAATCAAAGTTTAAAATAACTGAATACAATACACTTCTCACACATACACCCCTAGGTTTTCTCCTCGTGTTGCCTTACGAAAATGGTCAAGTCCCTCGAATATAGGCTATCTTAGCAAAGTTGCCTACAAATAAAAATCATCAAATCCCTTCGATATAAAGATCATAGTCCCTCGTTGTCCCTTTGAGTTGCCTACGAAAAAATGATCTCGTCCCTCGATGACCCTACGGAAAAATGAGGATAGTCCATTCGAATTGCTAAGATACCCTTACATGTTGCCTTCTATGACCATACGATGACCATACGATGACCATACGCATGTCCCTTCAAATATAAGGATAAGACTGCTTACTAACTAATAGTAAGGACAATTATATCCCTAAGGAAACGAAATAACAAGAAATACCTTACAACTTAGGGTAAGGAGTTCTTAAGTGCTTGCTCACAAGTTTTCAAAATACTCTTTACACCTCAAATTTTCAAATTCTTTCAAACTAAACGCTTTTTATACATTCATACGAGAATCATTACAAAGTTAAAGTCTTTAAGAAAATATTTTCTAATCACACACTACACTATTTTTCAAACAAAGTAATGTGAGCTAAGCAGTTAAGAGCCCATGGATAACCATGTATACAAAGGGTGCTAACACCTTCCCTTTGTATAACTTACCCCCGTAACTCAAATCTTTCTTAAAGGTCTTTCCTGTTCTTTTATGCCTTTCTTTATTGGATAAATAAAAGTCGGTAGCGACTCTTGCTATCCGCAACATAATTTTTGTGAAAACAAAAACGACCAAGTTAGTTCTCCCACCGTGTTACAGAACTGGCGACTCTGCTGGGGAGTACTAATTAAAAGAGGGGTTACCTTAGAGTTAGGACACTTTACTTGTTTGAATTGATTGCTTTATTTTTTTAAGGTTACTTATTGTGGGGCTACTATGAGAAAGATCCTAACCCGGATCTAGTGTACCTTAGGTAAGTGGCAATAGACCAAGGAAATTGTACGGCGTATACCAATATGGTTGATCTGGTGGCTGCAGTTAGTGTGACATCTTGGTTGGTTCTGATGTTCTTCAAGTCAGTTGAGGATAATATCAGACTGCCATATGGTGTCATTAATATTAACTACCCTTTAGAACCCTAATTGGCCCATCTTGGCCATTAGAAAGTAGTGAGATAGCCGACTTTGGTGCAGTCTAAAGTTGGTTGATACTCGATGCTACACTCATTGAGATTCTAATCTTGGGATGTTTTGGTTGGCAAGTCAGTTGCCATGTTGAACAACAACCTTTGAAAAGAATCAATGATATTGAGATCCCTTAGAACCCGGTTACTATTACTAGGACAATTTGAACCAACTAACTTCAGTAGGGAGGGTACTTACCTATGAACTTCATGCAAGCCTTTAAACCTAAAGCCTTTGTGTGACTTGTTTGTGTTTTCCATTTGTTTGCTTGGAACATAACACCATAACATCATGACATCATAACATAGCATTTTCGATAACCATTTCAAAGACCAAAGGATTTATCTTTGTTCTTTGTTGCAGGTTAAAACTTATGCTCGTAGGAACACTATCCGAGTCAACTTTGTAAGGATACATCCCAAGCTTAAGTAATTAGTTTCAAAAGTTCCTGAAAGCTCTCAATTCATCAAAAAGAATGATCATCTACTTGATTTGGTTACTTTAGGGTTTAATTAAGACATGATGAGTGTTTTGTTCCAGTTCTTTGACCCTAAACATCACTGCTTCACATTTCCCGATTATCAGTTGGTGCCCACAATGGAAGAATTCTCCAAACTACTTGGTATGCCTATTCTTGATCAAAAACCTTTCACAGGCTTAGAGAGAGCCTAAACCTGAAATTATTGCAGCAGCCTTACATCTGAAGAACTCAGACATTGCATCTGAAACAAGAAGTGGAGTTAAGGGTATTCTTGCTAAATTATTGATAGAGAGAGCCCAGGTATTCTTGGATGCTATGAGTTACGATGATTTTGAGGAGATCTTAGCCTTGTTTATTTATGGTTTGGTGTTGTTCCCTAATCCAGACCAATTCATAGATGTGCACGCCATTAACATATTCCTAACTCATAATCCTGTGCCTACCTTGCTTGGAGATAATTTGCACTCTCTTCACACTCGTACTACGAAGGCGCAAGGAACTCTGATGTGTTGCATACCTCTACTATATAGGTGGTTTATTTCACACCTTCCTCGATCTGTAATAAAGAATAAACAAGGTTTGAGGTGGTCTAGAAGGACAATGTCAATCTCTCATTCAGATATTCATTGGTGTTCCCGATCTATGGAAAATATCACTATCATTGACCGCAGTGGAGAATTCCCTCATGTGCCACTCCTTGGTGCTTGGGGATGATACGTGTTTCAGCGTTTTAGCAGTGTCGGGGATAGGAATGTTTGGTTCTTGTCGAGGCTTTGTTGGAATTTCTCTATGTCGGGAAGATCTTCCTGCTCGGGTAGATAACCAGAGTCTTCAAATCGTTGAGGACGTGGCTGCATTCTGATAGATAAGCTTCAACTTGTTAATTTGTATCGTGGGTTTCCTACCGGAGTAGACGAGGAGGCCCTTCCTTGGGCCCATTTAGGGAGGTTTTTGATGAATGTCTCGGACACTTCTTGGGATTGCCTTGAATGTGTCGGGAAATCAAGCCAATTTTCGTTGAACCTGTCGGGCATCACATGAATATCTCGAGCACCTTTCGAGGTTTCCATGAATGTCCCGGGCATATCTCGATGAATTTTTCGGGAATACGTTGGTGAATTTGATGCGACGTCAAATTCACTGATTTCCTCTGCTTTTCAAGTAGCGTGGATCAAAAAGTTGAAGATGTTCCTATGGAGGACGTCGACATAAACGTGGACGAGGAAGATCTGGGAGAACAAGAACATCCGATGGAAAGGAATATGCCCACCACCTCTGGGGATAGTGATCTATCGTGTGTCGGGGAGGAGTCTTTGGAGACAGACTCACATTTTGTCTAAGATCACTGTACTGACCATACGATCGTGGAGGACTTAGCCCCGGAAGAACCTCACAATTGGGAGTGTTTTTCCCCTCTATCCGAGCAATGGTTCTGCTCGGCTTTTCGGGGGAAATGGTTCCCAATGTATGAATTTTCTTTGAGAGAGGCGGGGATTTTCAGGAGGCTCGACCTGGCTCCTTCTCAACTCCACCCCAATGCAATCACGTTCTCTCGGGCGTTCGAGCTGGTATGCCAATATCTCGAGATCGGCTGCACCTTGACCCTCTTCTTTCGAGTCTTCCACATGCAGTGGTCGAGCGCGAATGGTCGCCATATATGGGTTTCCTTCAAGCAGCTGATGAGGCTTTTCAAGACGTACCACGACTTTATCCAAAACTTTATTGACAGGTGGTACACGGTGAAACCCATCACCTCGCGTGCTTTAGAAAATATCTATAGTACACAGTGGGATGCCTAGGGTATAGAACGTCTCATATCGATAATCCCCCTTGAGTGGTAATCGAATCATTTCAACTGGCCGACTGACCACTTCTGCATGAAGCCCGAGAACGTAGGGCATGAGGACGCATCAGCTTATGAGAAATTGGTGGCATATGTCTGGAGTTTTACTCTCTCGACATGCGAGGACCGGTTAGACAACCCCATTTTGGAAGATGACGGGCTACCTCTCTTCGAGGTTCGGCTGATCAATACAAAAGTTATGCTCGAATGTAAATCAGATGAGAAGCCTTTCCAACTTTTAGGTAGTTTGTGCTTGCCTCTCTTTTTCCTTGTTGTTTTTATTCATCTAGCTAACGTGTTCTTTCTTTTTGTAGCTGACATGCCTCATCTTAAGGAATGCATTCTGAAGTTGGCTAACAAGGGTGCGACTAAAGCTCCAAATAAGGCGGGCAAGGGCTGTGTCCGCCAGGTGGTTGTTGAAGAAGTGAACACTGGCTCTAGGACCCCTACTTCCCCTCCAAACTCTCCTTAAGTCGTGGTCATGCCCGTCAGCCCAGCCTTTGGGTGCGACTCTCCTCCTTCCAAACACCAATGTGCTGAGGGGTTGCCGAGTCAGATTGCTGCTGTGTATGAGGGCCCTTAGGAGAGCCAAGGGATTTACCTTCTTCCTTCCTGCCATCTCCACCGAGAAGTCTATAGAGCTGAAGGTTTTATCGCCTTCGGGTGCGACTCTCCTCCTTCTAAACACCAATGTGCTGAGGGGTCGCCGAGTCAGACTGCTGATGTGTACGAGGGCCCTTAGGAGAGCCAAGGGCTTACCTTCTTCCTTCCTACCATCTCCATCGAGAAGTCTTTAGAGCTAAAGGTTTTATCGGGGTATCATGTTACGAATCCAAATCTATCCTCGACCTGGACAAGGTAACCAGAAGGATCAATCTATCCCAGGACATTGCTTCTATGATCAGAGTCATGGAGACAACCTTGGTCCTGTATGACAATACATGTCCGTTATCGGAGCTGGAGGCCACGAAAGTGGCGCTGAATCGGTCAAGATCAAGAGGGAGCAGCTATGACTTATTTTACTACATGGAGAAATACCAGCTCCATGAAGGATTGATGATCGAGCTGGGAGAGGTCAAGCTCGAGCGAGATGGCCTGGTGGATGAGAATAAAAAGATAAAGGATATAGAGGCTGAGTTCGACGAAGATGTCGAGGAAAATAAGCGCCTCCGCTTGAGGGTTACTGAGCTGGTAAACCTGGTTTCTCCCACTAAGGAAGAAGGTGATGAGGACAACACTTTGAATAGTCGGGGCTACCTGATTGCTCGTATCAGGTAGCTCGAGAGAGATTGTGTGGGGACTCTTAAGCCTGGTTTTGATAACACAACCGACCAACACAAGATAGTAAACCCAGGCCTGGTGACTGCGGGGACCGCCTACAACTATGTAATGGCTGACGGGGAGATCGTATGTCCGTATGTTGGCCTGGGTGATGAAGAAGAGGAGAAGGGCGAGGACGAGGAATAGAACTGGCATGTGTAAACACCCCAAATTTGCCCTCACTCATTTCACCATGGCTTGTGATTCTTCTCATTTGCATGATTTCAATCATATCATCTCATATTGCATTTTTGCTTCACTGCATTGATTCAAAGCCATCTGCATCTAGGGTTTGTGATCTGAGCCATCCCTGAGCCATTTGAGCCACTCCAAAGGGCTTCAATCATCTCAAGAGGGTCCATGTATGTTCAATCATCATATCATATCCCTCAAAGATCAAGGAAGTCAAAGAATCACAGGAACTGAGAAAGGCATGGAAGCAGAGCCAGGCTTAACTGCACAGATGACCTAGAATTAGGGATTTGGTTTCAGAGGCCATAACTCCAATTTTTTTGGCCATTCTTGTTTCTATTGGTCTTTATATGTTATGAGGATCATGCATATCCATTTTCATGAATAAATTCAATGGGGAAGGCATCTGATCAAAAGGTGACTTCTTGAGCAAGTCAGTGCAAAATCAGGGCATCTGAGGCCCCCAATCATCCAACCAAAGGGGTTTCTCCATCATTTTGAATGTGTATGATCTTTATTTGATCTTAGGAGATGTTAGAAGTTCACAAAATTGAAGAATTTCAAGCCATTTGCAAAGTTGCCATTTTGGGAAAGTGACTTGTAATGTAAACTTGCCATTTTGGGAAAGTTTTTCAACCTCCTCTTTTTGATCCAAAAACGCTTCAAATGAAAAATCTTTGGTCATGAAAGTTGTAGATTGGATCCTCCCATTTTCAAAAAGTACAAGAACTCATTCTAATTCATTTTAGATCAAAAGTTATGGCCTTGCAAAGTTGGACAAAATCACTAAATTTTCACTTTTACACAAAGAGGGAAACTTGCAAATTCTCATGCCAAGCATTTATGTGACTTCAAATCAGCTTCTAACCAGCACACAAACATCATGAATGACCTAAAATTCAGATTTGCCCAAGAAATTTCTCACTTTCATGCTTTGAATTCCAAGCTATCATAAGCCATTTTCCATAAAGTTCAAAAGGAGGAATTCTTGCAAAAATGATTCCCAAGGGTTTGTATGGCCTCTAACTGATTTCAAGACATTACCATAACATCATGTAACATTTCACAACAAGAATTCAGAAAGGAATGTCACATGTCCATGACCAAAAATCACAAAATGCAACAAGTTGAAAAATTGCAAAACATGTGACATCTCACCCTTCATCCATTCCAGATCACATCAGAACATCCAAGGGCCTTCCTTGAAGCTGGCTGAGGCAATCCAAACACAAAAATCTTCTCTGCCATGGCCCATACCTATAGTACACCATTTTTGACTTTTTGGCCAATCATCCCATACCATTCCCACAGTGCATACCTGCCTTCCAGAATTGTTGGGATTGCTTATGGATTACCTAAGGATCATAAAACAAGAAGAGAGAAGGCTCAGAACACACACACAACCAGCTTGCACAAAAACTGTCAAAAGCTTCATCTCTTCGAAACTCCCTCAAGACTTAACAAAAATCAAAAATTTCTTCACCAACAAGTCACATGCCACTCATAGAACAAAACCCACCCCCTGAAACAGCTTGAATCACCACACACACAGACCCCCATTTCTGCTATACCAGAACTGCAACATTCAAACCAGCCATTCTTAAAGCTTTCTGAGCTTCATTTCATCATCAGGGGGTTCAAAGAAGTGGGCTTGTGCGAAGGAAGGATCCAGAAAGCTCAGAATCAGAGAGTCCTCATCTCAGGTAACATGAAGAACTTTTTCCCAGAAGCTAGCTTTTAAGTTCTTTTATGATTCTATATGCTCCCCTGATCATGGGGATGTGTTTACTTTTGAAAATGGTGAAGAAACCACCATGTATGTGATCTCTGAACTTTTGCCCGTGTTTTACATTTTTCTTCGATTCATGTTTATGGAGTGAAATAAATGAGTTTTAGTTGGGGGTTTAGATTTAGAATGAGTAGAGGATCATTTTTGTGAAAGAAATTTGAAGTTTGGTGACCTGTAGAAGAAGCTAGGGTCTTGTGTTCGTCGGAGAAGACGACCGGAACACTGTTCCGGTCGCCTGAAAGTGATTTGCCCTAATCAGTGTAATTAGTGAGGTTTAAATGTGAGCCTTTGATCTTGCCTTCCCGCGCGCGAATGAACGAACCAGATTGGTCATTAAACCCTAATTCAGATTAATTAGTTTAATTAATTAGGATTAAATTTGAATTTTGCCAGAATGATTCCTATCCAATGAAACGCGCGCGCGTCAACTCCCTCCAAAAACCTTTGAATCTCAGCCTCAGGATCCTCATACTTTTCCATTTTTATTGTTTTATTTCATTTTATTTGTATTTAATTTCCATGAATTTTTAAAAATAGTAAAATACATTAAAAAATTCTGAAATTTTTTTATCAAACCTTTTATTAATTTTCAGAACCCAAAAATATTTTTATTTTTATTTTTTGCATTAAAAATTATTTTTAAATCATTTAAATGTTTATTTTTAATTAGTTAATGAAGATTAATTAATTAGAAATGCATTTAGGTATTTAAAAATCACCAAAAAATTCACATTGCATTTTAATACATTTAGAAACATTATCAAACTCTTCAAACAAATTTCTTTTTGGTTCTTGACCTATTTTGACATTTTTCATTGGAATTAAAGTTGTTAAAGGGCAATATATTTGCCCTAACTTAGAAAAATTCATTCTGCCTAACCATGAAGAGTTTGATGTTGGTTCTTCTTGCATTGCATTCTTCATATCATGTACTTTCAAGGGTAAAATTGGTTTGAATTTATTTGCCATTTTCAATTTGATGTGCATTTTTCCTTTTGAAGTGCCTTGAAACCCTAGTTGACTTGAGAAAATCATAACTTCCATTAGGTTAAGACTTAGGTACCCTCCTTTGGGCAGTGAACTTGTGTAGGGTTAGGGTACCTTTGATCCCATCTTCAATTTTGTATCTTGTCATTTGCTTCTGATTTTGAATTTTGCTTTGTGTCTTGTGTATAAACCCTAATTTTGGCTTTCATTTGCATTCATCTCTCATATGCTTGCATACATGAACTTGCCATGGCATTTTGTGCATTCACATGACTTCTAAGATATCTTAGGACATATTAGAATCATGTTTGATCATTGCATAATTCATTTTCCATGTTATGCATTCATTGCATTTCATAAACTTTCATGAACTTCCATGGTTCAAAGCATGCTTCATTTGCACCCTCATCCTTGTATGATCATCTATAACTCTTGATATGAGTTTGCATCATATCTTAGAATCATTAACATCATGTTTATGCTTCTGACTTTGGTTTTTATCTTTTCATTTCATCTCATTCTCATTTCATTTCATTTCTTGTTGCTAACTTTTCAGGTGGTAAGTGTTTGAGAAGTGAATTTGCCTTCACTTCTCATAATCTTTTCTCATCTCTCTTATGCATCCTTGCTGCATTTTGTCTTTGTCTTAGAGTGAGCTTTCTCATTCATGTTCCCTCCCCTCCTTCTTTCTTCAAGCAACTTATCTTCTTAAGTGAAGTAAGTTGTCTTGCTTCTTATGCTTCTATCTCCTTTCATCTTCTTCTTCCTTGGTGGCTTTTCTCTTGAAGGCATTTTGCAAGCCTCATAAACCCTAGGAATACCCAAGAATGATAACAATTAGGGTTTGATTAGTCCCCCACTTAGTTTTACCTTTGTGTCATCTTTGAGTCTTCTCTTCTCATCTCATAATCAAGGACTAAACCTTAAAGGTCTTAAGGCTTGGTGGTTAGGGTTATGCCTGTATCCTTCTATTAGGGTGGAGTGTATAACATTAATACTAAGTGTTAAGCCCTTAATGTGTTTAAATCCTTTAACCAATTCATCTAATAATCATCAAGACATCAAGCTTGTAACTTGGGCCTTGCATTAGGGTTCTAATTCTTCCTTAATTGGTTAAGAAGGACTAACCCTAGTGTTAATGGACAAGTCCTCCTCAAGTTGTCTTACTAACCATAAAATTCACTTCTTCATCTTATCACTAATTAAAATCCATTTTAATAAAGGCTTTGTTTTGTCATGAGGTTAATCCCTAATCATGGATTAAGTTGAGGAGCCTTCCCCAGCCTAAATGTTCTCATCTATTATCCTTCCATTAGGATGGTGTAATGAGTCAATTAAATCCCTGATTATGGCTTAAACTCATTACTTAACACTAGATAAAAACTCCAAAAACATATAAATAAATGCAAGTAGGTTAATGATCTTAATCCTACATCATGGTGATTAAGTGTGAGGTGCTTACTTCATACTTAAGGTACTCTCATTACCCCTAATCAAAGGGAAGATGTGATGAGTTTACTAATCCATGGTTTAGGCTTAAGCTCATTTACTTATGACAAACACCAAAAGCAATAAAAGACTGAAAACACAAAAAACAAACAATAATCGTCTCCTCCGGGATTCTTTTCTCATCATCTTCACTCACAAACGAGAACTCGCTTCTTCCGTCTAATGCAAGACAATTTGCACCTGAGCCAGATAGGTCATACACTTGAGCATAGACAAGCAAGCAGTTCATCAGTCAATTTATCTTTCAGTCTCTTTGAGTCGAACTATGGTGTTCTGACTTCCTCATTGCACGAGAGGATACATAGGCATAACTTAACAATTATCGAACAAAAGTCTCTGTATATTCCTCCTCCTTCCAGCATTATTCTTTAAGCCTCATTATGTTGAGCATTTCACCCTTGTTCTTACACTGACACTTCTCTTATGCACTTCACATTTCTTTTACACTGACACTTGCATTCTTTTTCCAGCTTTTGTACACAGATAGCACTGACACTACCCCTTTAAACACAAATCTTTCAAGCGTGGATCCCGTCGAGTACGGCGGACAATCTGGGTGCTAATACCTTCCCAGGTTGTAACCAACCCCCTTTCTCAGTTTCTATGGTTCGCAACCGTCTTATCCGTATCTTTCTAGGTTTATGCAGCATTACCTTTCCTTCGGGATAAAAAATGCCTAGCTGGCGACTCTATTCATTTCTTCTCTTTCGCCGACTGTTCACGTCTGTACCCCATTTGACCAGGTGTCATTTGGTGGGAGCGACAGCATGCACACAATAATTTCTTATTGGCCTCCGTTCCATTTGTTTTTTTGATCTGCGTGCCACTTTGTATTTGGGCATAGTCCCCCTCTTTTGTACTTTGTGCCGACCAGTTTTTGGTCGGTTTACGTAATGAAATTATTTTATTTTCTAAGTGTCTTTTGATCTTAAATTTTGTATGTGAACTTGTTTTTCGACTATGTGGGCTCATCGATTTAGGGAACTGACGAGGTGGCGGGTTTTACGTTCACGGATAAACCGGATGAGGGTCGCGATCGAGGCCCTGATCCAGTGGCTTTGGCTTTCCCATCTCGAGCCGGGTGACCTACCGACGTGGTACTCCGACATTGTAGTTCGTTTGAAGTATCCTCTGTCGAGGAGGGTCGTGCCCGTCTCCCAGGGGCGTCGGCCTTCCCTTTGATCCGAAATGGAGAATCATGGTTGTACCTTCCATGCTCTCGTGGTCGCATTGTAGTACTGCTTAATTTTTTCAGCGTTCCAAGGTCGAACAAGTTCTTATCCTTGCAGGTTTTTGAGGTAGTATGCTTTGTTGTTAGTCTTGTCTTGGAGTAAATACGAGCCTTCCCAGTTTCGGTTAGCTTGTCTTCTCTTGGATTTTTCTGATTCTGTCGGAGGACGAGACTGCCAACTTTGAACTCTCTTTTAATGACTTTTTCATCGTGGCGCAGATCCACCTTTTATTCTAGTGACGCTTCCCGAAGGGCTGCCTTGGATCGAATCTCCTCGACTAGGTCGAGTTCCACTCGCAAGGCTTTGTCGTTCAGCTCCTCGTCAAAGGGTGCTTCCGTTTGTCTCGATGGTTCCCGAATTTCTACCGGGATGACTGCCTCTGTTCCGTAGGTTAGCCTGAATTGGGTCTCCCCGGTCGTTGAATCTGGGGTTGTGCGGTATGCCCAAAGAACATTGTGTAACTCCTCGACCCAAGCCTTTTTCTCTTGGCCCAGTCTGTGTCTTAGGCCCCGTAAGATTACCCTGTTGGCCGCCTCTGCTTGGCTGTTGGTCTAGGGGTGTTCGATGGATGTGAAGTGCTACTTTGTGCCAAGATTAACGACGAAATCTTGGAACCTTCTGTCTGTGAACTGCGTTCTGTTGTCGATGCGAGGACTTGTATGCCGAAGCGGACGAGGATGCTTCTTTTTAAGAAATAGAGTATATTTTGTGTTGTAATCTTAGTGAGGACTTCGGCTTCGATCCACTTTGTAAAGTAGTCGACACCGACGATAAGATATTTGTCGCGGTGAGAATCGGATACCAAGCTATTAAGTGAGCTTGAATCACAAAACTTTTATGTTCACCACCGACTTTAATTTAATCCAAAGGGAAAAGGGAAAAAGATCGTAAAAACCCTAAATGAGGAGAAACTAGGTTCGAGGGTTGATTATACCTAGGGAAGGTGTTAGCATCCTAAGCATCCGCAGTATCCTACGGGAACCTCTTGTTAATATTTGTGTTATTGTTATTTATTGCTTGCTAAAATTAAGGGAACCTAAGGTTTTATTTCTAATGGTGCTCGCACAACATCGCATCGATGCCTACGTATCGGGTATAGAATCAGAGCACTCGTAGTTCTCCTAAGGATTAACGAACACTTGGTTATGCTCAAGGTTTGCGGGGGAAGGTAAGTGTTATGACAAACACTCACGTGACTTTAGCAAAGTCACAAAAAGTTATAAAAAAAACTAAGGAGACCTAATGGCTAAGGTCAAAGAAAACTAGAGATGGATAAACTTCCTATGACATTGAGTCAACTGCAGGAGTTCTTTCCCTTTGGATTTAATGCGAAAAAATAAAGTAAATAAATGAGGGTGCAAGATCCTAAGTCTAAGGCATAGGTTGCTACTTGCAAAAATAAATTGGATAAAGTAAATGGAAATGCAAGGTAAAAGGCTTAGTAACTGGGCTATGACTCGATATATGGATCGAGAATGCGGGGGTGGAAGACAAGCGTGGTGCGTCAATTTGCTTAAGTTAGAAAGCTGTGAAGTGTAAAGAACGTGAAGATGGCGATCGTAAAACGACCGACTTACGTGTGTGAGTGAAGTGTGTAAAGTTCACTTGGCGTTGGACCAAGGATTTATTATCTTGAAAATTAATGTGCGCTTTCAATTTTATTTTAACAGGTATATGGTCATGATGCAAAATAAAATAAATACAAACATAGTGTGCATACAAACAAGACATCAAAAAATTAAATTTAAAACTCAAACTAAGAGATAAACCTAAATCTAAACCTCTCACACTAATATGATCTAAAACTAAGCTAAACGATCTTTATCTTAAACGAAGAAGAACTAAACAAATATTTTTGGATTTTATATAAAAATAAATAAATGATTAATTAAATATGTACTAAAAAAAGATAGAAAAGAAGAAATTGAATTCGAAAATATTTTTGTTATTATTTTTTATGTATATATAAATATCTAACTAAATATAAAAATAAAAATAGAAAAGAAAGTTTTAAAAAGTGTTTTTTTTATTTATTTTTCTAAAATATAATAATAAAATAGAAAAGAAAATTTTGAAATTAAAAGTTTTTTATTTATTTGTATATACATTTCTAACTGAATATAATAATAATAATAGAAAAGAAAAATATTTAAAATTAAAATGCTTATTTACTTATTTGTATACACATTTCTAACTAAATATAATAATAACAGAAAAGAAAATATTAAAATTAAAATGTATATAATAATTTAACTAAGTATTTAAAAAAAATTAACCTAATAAAATAGATTAGTTAATATTAAATATAAAAACTTAATTGAATTATGAATATATTTCTTAGATATTTTTCCATAAAATAAAATAAGAAAAAGAAAGAGCTAATGGGCTGGAGAGAAAACAGGGGGTGAGGAAAGAAAACAAACAAGGAGGCCCAATAAAGGGCGGATCAGGTCTTGGGCTTGGACCGGTTGGGTCAGGTTCTACCCGTGACCTGGTCCACTGGGTTTCTAAACAGGGCATGCATTTTTGTTTATTTTTATTATACTTATTTTTTTCAAGGGAAATTTATTATTAAGAAATAACTAAAAAAACAAAGAATAAACATAAATAAAAAAAAAACCCAGATTGGGAACAGAGAAAGCCCTCTTCACAATCTCAGAAAGCGAAAACTCTCCCTCTCCCAATCTCTCTCGACAAACTCTCCCAATCTCGCGGCGGCTTCTCCTATCAATCGACGGCGGCTCGCGTTTATTGTTACAGTGGTGTTCTGTAGAAGTTTCTTTCGCGAATGGTCCTTTGAACTCGCGATTCAATTGCGGCTTAGCGATTCCGTCTCTATCTCTCTCAGATTCACCTTAAAATTCACAGCGGCGACATCTCAAGGTGATTCTGTTGAAGGTTTGCGATTTGGCTGAGGTTTGCGTTCTGGTGGTTCGTTCGCTTGCTGAGAGTTTCGGCGATGGGTTCGATGTGGTCGCGGAGGGTGTAACTCCGATTTGGGGCTTTGCGGCAAGGGTCTTCGGTTAGTTTCACGATGTCTGAGTTGATGATTTAATGGATTTGTTTCTGAATCACTGTGGTGCTTCTTCAACTTTTCTGATTTTTCCGTTGATTTTTCTGGTTTCTTTATGGTGGCTAAGAGTGGTTTTACGGTGATTTGACGATTCGAGGTGAAGCTCACGGTGTGGCTTGGTTGCTGCGATGGTTTAGGTTTTATGAAGGTGACGAAGAATGGGGTTTTGTTTACGGTAAGTTTCAGGGATCGAAGGTTTTGAGCGGTGGTTGCGTATTGAAAAAAAAACTTCTTCTGTTTTCCTGAGTTTTCTCGGTTTCTTGTTGGTGTTTAGTGTTTGGTTGTTTAAGCTTGTGTGGTTTTACGTTCTGGTTTGGAACAGAATGGTATTGAAGGGATAGGGGTTGTGTTGGTTTGAGATGACGAAGGGTGAAATGGTGTAAAGGTTCAGTTTGGCTTGGAGAAAGGTCACAATGATCGTGAGGAGTTGGATTGATGATGGGTTATGGTTCTTTTCTGTGTTTCATTTTCAGATTTTTATGAGTTTTTGGATGAAGGTTCTGATGGAAGGTTTTTTTGATGATGTTGATGAAGGAGTCTCGATACTGATGAGAAATGGTGCAGTTGTTCACAGGTTGTTGTGGGGGCTGCTGTTGTTTTACAGTGGAGAAAAGGAGGGTGGTTGGTTCTGTGCGGCGGTAAAGATTGGTGGAGTATTGTTTATAGGTTTGTTTCTGTATTTAGATTCAGGAAGGTTGTATTGGATGTTTGTTTTTTTTGAAAGATTTTCTGAGTTATGAAACAGTTTTGTTTGAAAGGGTTAGGGATGGTTTCCCATTTTTTCGTGAAGGTTACGGTAATGGGTTTATGTCTGGCTACTATTTTTTTCTGATGTGTTTGTGAAGTGTTAGTATGTGTTTTTGAGTAGGAGGTGCGGTTATGAAAGGTGGATGAAGGTTGATAGTGTGAAGGTTCGGTTCATGGTGGAAGGAAGTTACGGTTGAAGAGGAAATGGTTATTGAAGGTGTTTATGCTCACAGTGATGAAGAAGAGTTTTGCAGGTGAGTGTTGAGGATGAAAAGGTCTGTTGGTTGCTGTTTTCAGGTTTTGTGTGATATTGTTGGTTTCAAGTTGATGGCTAGAGTTTTTCAATGAAGTTTTGCTGACTGGTTTTGGTGTTGGGCTTGTGTTCACGAAGGTTTTGTGGATCTGTTTGTTTCCACTGTTTTTGTTTCTTTGCATTTTGGTACTGATTTAAATGGAGAGTTGGCTTATTATTGATGGTGCTTTTTTTTGTTTTATCTTGCAGGTTGGGAGTGAAGGGTGTAGAGGTTGGGGATACCCTAGATTCTACCACACACATCGAAAAAAGACGCAGCTCACAGCATAAAACTCAAATCAAAGTAAAGAAGAAATTTTAATGGAAACACTACAAGAACAAAGTTCTCACACACATGAACAAGGCAAAAATGCAAAGGTATCAAGACAATCAAAGAAGAAGAAAAGGAAACTCACAAAAGCGGAACTAGTCCGATCAATCTTTCACAGGTGATTCTCCTTTTCTTTATGCTTTGAACTTTTAGATTCCTCTCCTTCTCTTCTGATATTCTGCGTTTTATGAATGAGTTTTGTGGCTGCTCTGGTTTTGTGTGTTTTCTGAGAAAAAATGCAGGGTTGTATATGGTTGTTCTGGGTTTTTTAGTGGCTGTTTTGTGTTTTTTCGGTGTGTTTTCTGAGAAAAAAAATGCAGGGTTGTATATGGTTGTTCTGTTTGTTCTGGTTTTTTAGGTGGTTGTTCTGGTTTTTTTGATGGTTGTTCTGGTTTTTTTTTATGGCTGTTCTGGTTTTTTTGATGGCTGTTCTCCCTTTTTCTTTCTAATGTAACAGTGCCTATTATATGGGACTTGGTTCATGCTTTTGATTTGAAATTTTGTACTGTGATAACTTGTAGGTGAAGGGTTGGAGGAAAGGAGACAAAGTCTGAATTTTGGTTGTAGTGGAGGAAGTGGAGCAGAGGCTGTTTGTGTGCTGTGTGCTGCTGTGGGTGGCTGTTTGTACATTGTGGTCCCTGCTGAATTGTGCCTTTTGTGGGTGCTGTATGCAGCAGGCTGAATTGTGCCTTGTGGGTGGTTGTGTTGTACATTTTTTGTGGTTGTAACATAAACAATTATTTGGAATAAAGTTGGATATTTAACCTATGATTATAATTTGAAATTGAAGCTTAATATTTGAAATGGGAACTTGAATTAGAAATTAAATATGAACTTGAATAGGAAGTGAATAAAAAAAATTAGGAATTAAACTTAAAATTGAAAATAACTTAGAAACTAATAATTAAACTTGGAATTAAAATTGACTTAGAACTTAAGAAATAAATTTAGAGTTTAGAAAATAAATACATGAATATGAATTGAAATGGAAAATTGGAATAAAAATTAGAAAGGAGTTGGGAAATAAATTGAATTGGAAAATTGGATTTAGAACATGCAATTGAATGGACAATAAAATTTGAATTAAGAATGGAAATATAATTGGAAATGGAACTTGGGTTGAAAATTTGGAATTAACACTTGAGCTTTTGAAAATGACTTAGAAATTTGAATTTTTAGAAAAGAACTTTGAATCTATGAATGATTGAAATTGAAAATGAAACTTGAAATAGGACTTGGAATGAAAATAGAAACTTGAACATGAATTGAAAATTACAAATAGAAATTGACATTAAATTTAGAAATAAAAACTTGAAAATGAAATAAAATTAAAAGTTGAAAAATAGAAAATAAATTCAAAAATAAAACTTGAAGATGAAATAAAAAATTAATTTAGAAATGAGAACTTGAAAATGAATAGAAATAACAAATAAGTTTTAGAAAAAATTTGAAAATGAACTAAAAATTAGAGGTAGAAATTGAAATAAAATTTTAAAATAGGAACTTGAAAATAGAAACGAAAAATAGAAATTAAAATTAAAAAACACAAAAATGAATTAAAAAGTTATAAATGAGAAATAGAAATTAAATTAAAATGGAAGCTTATAAGTGAAAAGAAATTAAGAATTAAAATTATAAATAACTTGAAAATGAGAAGAAAGCAACAGAAAATAAATCTGGAATCCCTGCTAAATGCGATGAATGTATGATGCGAGCAGTTAGGGGTAAAATTTGGGGTGTGACAGTTGCCCCTATTTAAATAACTTTACCAGATGGCATGAATGACGATAGACACTCAGGCGATCAGGGTGAAAGGTATTTAAATATAGAAATAACCGGAAATTTTGCCCCTAAATGCGATATTATGCTGGACTACAAACTATCTAACTCTGTAACAATTATGCAACGAATGATGCTTATGGTATGAATGATTAGAATGAGATAAAACGACGACCACAAGCCAAGACTCACTGAGGATGACATACACTGGGGATAAAGAAGCGAAAACGGGGAGTATTCAAAGTGACAAATCAACAGGTTCAAGTGTAACTGTTGACACTAAGAATAACAAAAGACGGGAACAAAAGGAAATCCAACGCGTTGGATCAACGAACACAGACAAAACAAAATAAAATTCAAAGTGACTGCACAGTGGCTCGATGCGACCAACTGACTTTGAGAAATAAGAAGCAACAACATATTCGAAGTGAATGCGCAGCGGCTCGATGCGACCAACTGACACCAAGAATACAAATAAGACAAGGAAATAAATCGAAGTGGTTGACCAATGGCTTTATGCGACCAAATTGACTTTGAGAAATAAAAAAAAGCAACAACATATTCAAAGTGAATGCGCAGCGGCTCGATGTGACCAACTGACACCAAGAATACAACAAAATAAACATTCAAAGTGAATGTGCAGCGGCTCGATGCGACCAACTGTCATTGGAAAATAGAAACGACACAATATTCAAAGTGAATGCGCAGCGGCTCGATGCGACCAACTGACACTAAGAATTCAACAGAATAAACATTCAAAGGGAATGTGCAGCGGCTCGATGCGACCAACTGTCACTGGAAATGATAAACATAATATTCAAAGTGAATGTGCAGCGGCTCGATGCGACCAACTGACACCATGAATAACAACAAAAATATTCGAAGTGGAAGCGCAATAGGTTCGAGACCTAATGACACTAAGAATAGAAGCCAAGATACACTCAAAGTGAATGCGCAACAGGTTAAAAAACCGGTTGACACTAAGAATGTAAAAGACAAAGTAGTCAAAGTATTCAAAATGGTAAATTAGCAGGTTCAAATGTAACTGCTGACACTGAGGATAAGGAAGGAAATCACATTGATTTAGTAGTGGCTCTATGCGACCAACTAACATTGGGAATAGAATGAAAATCACCGAAAGATAGATCAACGGCTCTAAGCGACCGGCTAACGTAAAAAAGTAAAAACAAAATATGTTGGAGTTTTCAAATAAGATAAAACACCCAACCTCTGGAAATTCCTCAGGAACCAACAGGAGAAAGGTACAAGTATGTACAAAATCAAATTGACTTGGATTTAAGCAAAAGGTTTCAGGACCTGCTTAAAAGATTTGTGCCAATGACAATTGGACTTCAAGGAGATATGGTGGTCATAAAGACAAATACCAACCACAATTAGAATTTCACAGGGAACACCAGCAATTACTGGGGACAAAAACATTGGTAAACCAAACTTCGGGTACCAACAACAATGAATTCTCAAATTGAACACTAATGATATCTGGACTTGGAGTTAGACAGACGACAACTGGGGAAAGACAAATGCTAATGTCAAATGCGCATGATTGAGCATGATGCGAATGATCATGATATGCAAATGTTGACTCTAAAGAGACAAAGAGTTTCGACAAGACTCAAATAGGGAGTAGGCTCTCAACACCAATACTCAGATGAGCAATATGAAAAACACTGAGGAGATGTCTTCGAACTTGGAAATCATGCTTGGTCCATGGATCCATCCAAGAATGTTATCAGTTTTGAACTTCTATGGGGATTTCTGTAATAATAGTATAAAAGTGTTGTTGCAAACCAGGACTTCTTGGGGAAACAAAAGGTTTTCTCCAATTTTTCCAAAGTCAAAGAAACTTAAAAGTTTTTCAGTGTGTTTTCAAAAGAAACATTTCCTTTTAAAAAACTTGTCATTTTCAGAGTTAAATTGTAATCAAGTGATGGCATTTTGCATAACAAAAGAAAATAAGAAGCTGAGCAACAAAATTCATAGGCAAAGTTTGTATTTTATTCAAGAATGGTAGCTTGCCAATGGCAAAAACTCCATGGAAAATTACAATTTGAAAATGGCAATGGGGAAAGGTCTACATTGAATCCAACGACCACTACAATCCCTAATAACCAAGAACTGCCCGACACCTTGCTTCTGACAAGAGCAAATGGATTGGTCTTCCATTATGATTCTTCAGTAATGGTAAACACCATCTGACGCAGTCAAATGCCTTTGTCCCTAACTTTTGCCTGGACCGCCCTTTCGGGTTTTCAATCCACCGGGACGCTCTTTTTTGCCTAAGCCGCCCTCTCGGGTTTTCAACTTAGCGAGCTCTTATTTTTTTTTATCCATAACTTTTGCTTGGATCTCCTTCATAGGTTTTGATCCACCGGGATACCCATTTTTGCCTAGGTCGCCATTTCTGGTTTTCGACCTATCGGGTTTTATTTAGGCATAATATTTTTTGACTGCATCAGAATTCACCGGGTGTTTCAGCTGTTCACCATCCATAGTTGTAAGGATTAAGGAACCTCCGGAGAATGCCACCTTCACAACATATGGGCCTTCATAGTTAGGACTCCATTTTCCACGCATGTCTTTGTAGACTGGCAAGATTTTCTTGAGTACAAGATCTCCTTCTTTGAATTCTCGGAGACGGACTTTCTTGTCAAATGCTCTCTTGATGCGCTTCTGGTACAACTGGCCATGGCACATGGAGGTCATTCTCTTCTCATCAATGAGGTTCAGTTGGTCATACCGATTCTGGACCCATTCAGCTTCCTCCAGTTTGGTTTCCATCAAGATTCTCAAAGATGGTATCTCTACTTCAATAGGGAGAACTGCATCCATCCCATACACCAGAGAGAAAGGGGTTGCCCCTGTCGAAGTGCGAACTGATGTTCTGTACCCGTGTAAAGCATATGGTAACAGCTCGTGCCAATCTTTGTAAGTTTTTACCATCTTCTGCAGAATCTTTTTGATGTTCTTGTTTGCAGCTTCAACAGCTCCATTCATCTTCGGACGATACGGAGAAGAGTTATGATGTTCAATCTTGAATGTCTCACACAGCTCTTTCATTGTTTTGTTGTTCAAATTGGTCCCATTATCTGTTATGATTCGGCTTGGGATCCCATAGCGGCAGATAATTTGGTTCTTGATGAAACGGGCAACCACTTGCTTTGTCACATTAGCGTAGGAAGCTGCTTCTACCCATTTGGTGAAGTAATCGATTGCGACCAAGATAAACCGATGACCATTGGAAGCTTTAGGCTCAATTTCCCCTTATCATGTCAATGCCCCACATTGAGAAAGGCCAAGGCGATGACAGAACATTCAAAAGTGTTGGAGGTACGTGCACCTTGTCAGCATAAATCTGGCATTTATGACACCTCCTGGCATACTTGAAACAATCTGATTCCATGGTCAACCAGAAGTATCCAGCTCTCAAAATCTTCCTGGACATGGCATGTCCATTGGCATGTGTTCCAAATGATCCTTCATGGATTTCCCTGATCAATAAGTCTGCTTCGCGCTTGTCCACACATCTGAGCAGAACCATATCATGATTTCTCTTGTAAAGCACATTGTTGTTGAGGAAAAATTTGGACGCCAATCTTCTCAGAGTCTTCTTATCCAGAGTTGTTGCGTCAGCTTGGTACTCCTGATTCTGCAAATAATTCTTGATGTCATAGAACCATGGTTTCTCATCAGTTTCTTCTTCGACCAGTAGGCAGTAGGCTGGTGCAGTTCTTCGCTCGATTGTAATGAGTGGAGCTTCATTAAGAAATCTGACTTGAAACATAGAGGCCAACATAGCCAAGGCATCTGCAATTTGATTCTCTGCCCTTGGAACATGATGGAAAGTGACTTCGTCAAAGTATTTAATTAACTCCACAATATGGGCCCGATAAGGGATCAACTTCTCGTCACGGGTCTCCCATTCACCTTTGACTTGGTATATTACCAAAGCTGAGTCTCCATATACATCAAGGATCTTGATTCTGGTATCAATTGCAGCTTCGATACCTAAAACACATGCTTCGTACTCTGCAATGTTGTTTGTACATTCAAAACACAATCTAGCCGTGAAGGGAGTATAACCACCATCGGGATTCATCAAGACAACCCCCACACCATGCCCCATGTAGTTAGAGGAACCGTCAAACAACATTTTCCAACGAGACCCTGGCTCAGGACCTTCATCTGGACCTGAAACTTCACAATCCTTTATCAGCATAATGTCCTCGTCCGGGAAATCGGATTTCAAAGGTTCATAATCTTCGACAGGATGATCAGCAAGGTATTCAGATAAAACAATGCCTTTAATAGACTTCTGGGTTACATACTGGATATCATACTCGGATAACAACATGTGCCAACGGGCGAGTCTTCCTGTCAAGGCAGGCTTCTCAAAGATGTACTTTATTGGATCCATTTTCGAGATCAACAAAGTAGTGTGACAAATCATGTACTGCCTGAGACGTCTAGCAGCCCATGCCAAGGCGCAGCAAGTCTTCTCTAAAAGCGAATATCTGCTTTCACAGTCTGTGAACTTCTTGCTTAAGTAATAAATGGCGTGCTCCTTACGACCGGTTTCGTCTTGTTGGCCTAATACGCAACCCATAGATCCCTCGAGCACAGTCAGATACATGAAAAGAGGCTTCCCTGGGGTAGGTGGGATCAAGATAGGGGGTTCATGTAGATAAACCTTAATCTTCTCAAAAGCCAGTTGACAATCAGGACTCCACTCAATTGCTTGATTCTTCCGGAGTAACTTGAATAAAGGCTCACAAGTAGCAGTCATGTTGGAGATAAATCTGGAGATGTAGTTCAATCTTCCGAGGAAACCCCTGACTTGCTTTTCTGTTTTTGGAGCTGGCATCTCTTGAATTGCTCTGACCTTATCTGGATCTACTTCAATTCCTTGCTGGCTAACAATAAAACCAAGTAACTTTCCTGATCGGACACCAAAAGTACACTTAGCTGGATTCAGGCGCAGTTGGAACTTTCTGAGACGCTCAAATAACTTCAAGAGATGATTCAAATGATCCTCCTCACTCTGTGATTTGGCAATCATATCAACCACATAAAATTTTATCTCTTTATGCATCATATCATGGAAAAGGGTGACCATTTCCCTCTGATAAGTGGCTCCTGCATTTCTGAGACCAAATGGCATAACCTTGTAACAATAAGTGCCCCATGGTGTGATGAATGTAGTTTTTTCCAAATCGTCAGGATCCATCTTGATCTGGTGGTATCCTGAAAACCCATCCATGAAGGAGAAAATAGCAAATTTAGCAGTGTTGTCAACCAAGGTATCAATATGCGGAAGAGGGAAATCGTCCTTGGGACTGGCTTTGTTCAAATCCCTATAGTCCACACACATTCTGACTTTGCCATCCTTTTTAGGGACTGGCACAATATTAGCTACCCACTCAGGGTACTTTGCAACTGCGAGGAATCCAGCATCAAACTGCCTTTTGACCTCCTCTCGAATCTTCAGAGCCATGTCTGGTCTTGTTCTTCGAAGCTTTTGCTTTACGGGAGGACAATCTGGTCGAAGAGGTAACTTGTGGACCACTATGTCTGTGTCTAAACCAGGCATATCCTGATATGACCATGCAAACACATCTACATACTCTCTGAGAAGCTTGACCAATCTTTCTCTGACATCTGCCCCAAGTGTTGTACCAATCTTGACTTCCTTCTTGTCTTCATCAGTGCCAAGATTGATGGTCTCTACCTGCTCCTTATGTGGCTGGAGCTCTGTGTGCTCATACTCAACTAATCTTGCCAGTTCTTCGGGAATATCACAATCTTCCTCACTTTCATCTTCCGCTTGGTAGATGGGCGAATCAAAGTTAGGAGAGAATGTAGAGTCATTGGATTCAACAGGGTTTTCGTTTATTCTGCATATGATAATGATTTGCTTTTATTAAAAGTGGAAAATAGGGAAATGCAAGAGAAAAAGCTTTTTGTTGGTTTTGAAAGATTGCCATTTTCTTTTAAAAGTGAAAAGAGAGAGATAGAGAAAAAACAGTAAATGATCAAAATAAGAGTTTAACAAAATGCCTTCATTGATAATAACTTTGAAAATGAGAAGGGGCCCTACAAAATACTCCCATAGCCTTGGGTAGAGCTAGGGAACTTTGAAAACATTTAAAAAAACAATAAATTACTTTGACAATGGAAAAAACTCTGGGATCTCGACTGCTTCCCAATTGCCCAAGGCTTCTTCACACTGATACACCAAATGATTCACATCTTCATCTTCAGAAACTCCATCAATTGCATTGACCTGATAACCAGCACTGGAAAACACTTCTTGAATGGTCTTTAGACGTCCATTAACGGAGGTTGACGCTCCTTCCTTCACATGAGTTGGTTTGTAACCCAACCCGCAACGATCTAGCTTCTGTTTGACTTCAATGACATCACCCCAACCTTCATAGCTTCTTTCTTCAATGGTGGAAATGGTACTCTTCAGCGATGCAAAAGATTGGATACCCTTCCCTTTTGGTTCCTCTACTTCCAAAAGGACAGCATTGGCTATCTCAAGAGCTTGGAAAGAAGTTTCCAAAGCATCTTCATCAGCCTCAATATAACTAAAGGATGAAAGGTTACTGACCATGAGATCTTCTTCCCCAGACACGGTTACCAGCTTATTATCGACCACAAACTTTATCTTCTGATGTAAGGTAGAAGTGACTGCCCCAGCGGCATGGATCCAAGGTCTTCCCAGCAAACAACTGTAATTAGGATTGATGTCCATAACCTGGAAAGTGATTTTGAAGACCTGTGGCCCAATCAAGATTGGTAGGTCTACTTCTCCAATAACGGTCCTCCTTGACCCATCAAAAGCTTTCACAATCAGTGCACTGGGCCTCATCTCTGCCCCTTGATAAGATAACTTGGCAAGCGTTCTTTTCGGCAAAACATTCAATGAAGATCCTGTATCCACAAGAACTCTTGCTAAAGTATCCTCCTGACATTTTACAGATATGTGGAGAGCACGGTTATGGTCCAAGCCTTCCTTTGGAAGATCCTCCATACTGAAGCTGAGATTGTTACATGCAGTGATATTGGCAATGACTCCATCAAACTGATTCACAGTTATGTCATGTGTAACATGGGCTTGGGCTAGTAATTTTTGAAGAGCACCTCGGTGGGCTGGTGAATGCATAAGAAGTGATAGGATAGATATTTTGGAAGGCGTTTGATGTAGCTGATCAATAACCTTATAATCACTCTTCTTAATGATTCTGAGAAATTATGCATCCTCTTCTCCCAAGACTACCCCTTTATCCTGGTTGGCAACAGCTGGAATGACTTCTTTAGGTGGAACCGTATTGGCTTGCTGAGTATAAACACGACCACTGCGAGTTAAACGGCCCGCACCCGCTATGTCTGCACTTGCCACTTTTGAACTCTCTTTCTGGCTATCCTTATCAATTTTCTGATGAACTCTCCCTGTATCATACTTCTATGGAACTGCTTTAGTGTCTTTACAAAGGAAAGGGTTACTCCTTTGTTCAAACCTTGGCTCAGGTATATTGAAAATGGGCATCACAGGCTCTGGCATATTAAAGATAGGTTGAACTCCTGAGGACTCAGGCAGGTTGAACACTGGCACCAAGGTAGAATCAGATTCAGGCAAGTTGAAAATGGGTTCAATCACTGCCACTTCATTCCTCTTCATATGCCCGCTTACTTGTAAAACACCCAGATTAATCAAATCTTGAACATCTTTTAAGACCAATTCACATCCCTTTGGGTTATTCGCACAAGCTTCACAATTCTTATGACAGTTCTTCAACATACCCACTTCTACTAACTTCGCATGGAAGTCTCTGAGCGGGGTCTTGATCTCTGTGGCGTTGCAAATCAAACCTTCGTCAGACTCGTCAACAATGGCATTTATGGACCCATGCTTGGGTAAAGGATTATCCTTGACATTCGGACCAGTATTCCCAAATGACAGAATATTTTTCTCCATCAAATCTTTCACGATGTACTTCAAATCATAACAACCCTCCAAATCGTGCCCTGGGGCACCTTCATGGAATAAACAGTGAGCATTTGAGTTGTAATTTGGTGGGAGCGGATTTGGTGGAGGACCCAAAGGCCTTGGAGTAACCAAACCTTTCTTCAGCAGTGAAGGATATAATTCAGTATAGGTCATAGGGATTCGAGGATTAGGAGGCCTTCCTCCTGGTCTTCTATTCTGAAAGTTGGAGTTCGGATGAGGAGCTGGAGTCCTCTGCTGGTAGGCTGAAGCATTGGGCGCTTGTTGATAGCCAGGATTGTTGAGCATTGGCTGATAAGGTGGAACCACTGGAGCCGCTTGCTGATACATTGGTACTGCTTGAGTTGGACGATACATCGGGACCTGTGGATTAAATGACGGTTGAACCGCCGCTACATAAGGATGTTGGGCATACTGCGGTGGATAGGCATACTGCTGTTGAGCCATAGGTGGAGGTCTCTGCCAAAGCGGATTTCTTCTTTGACCTGTCATTATTGCATTTGTCTCGCCCTCTTTCTTCTTGTGGAAATTACTGGTAAATTTCTTGACATTACTTCCACTACCAGTGCTGGAACTGCCATATGCACCACTCATCTTTCCACTTTTTAGTCCAAGTTCAACTTTGATTCCCACAGCCACTAAATCAGAGAAGCTAGCAGTTATGCTTCCCACCATTATCTCATAGAATTCTGGTCGCACAGTGTCAACAAACCAGTCAGCTAATTCTCTTTCAGTCAATGGGGGCTCTACCTGAGAAGCGGTCCCCCTCCACCTCTGAGCATATTCTTTAAATGATTCAGAATCTTTTTGTGACATACTCAACAGTTGCCTCCTATCGGGAGCAAGGTCCATATTGTATTTGTATTGCTGGATGAAAGCATCTGCCAAGTCTTGGAAACTGCGAATCTTCGACTGGTCTAGCGTTAGATACCATTTGGAGGAGATTCCCTTCAGACTGTCCTGGAAGCAGTGGATCATTAATTTATCATTGTCCACCTGCGCAGCCATTCTTCGATAGTACATAAAGAGATGGTTCTTAGGACAAGTTGCGCCCTCGTACATATCAAAAGTGGGTATCTTGAACTTTGGAGGTATTACCAATCCAGACACCAGACACATCTCTCTAGCAGCGGCCCCAAAGATCTGGTCACCTTCAATCGCTCTTAACCTTTTTTCAAGTGTATCAAAATTCTCTTGCATCTTCTCATGTTTCTTGTCTCCATTTTCAGACATATCTGGCGCTTCATACGCCTGATGGTCATTAAAGTATGGTTGAGCACGGGTGTGCACAATGTATGGTGTAAAATTAGCAACTGCATGGTTCTCTTCATTAGTCACCGGAATAGTCTGTTGAGCAGCAAATCCATGAGGAGGAGGCACAAAACCTTGGGAAGGAAATGCCATACCCTGAGAAGGAGGTGCGAAACTTTGAGAAGCTAAACCTTGGGACGGAGGGAAGAAACCCTGAGCAGCAAATCCTTGGGAAGAAGGAATAAAACTTTGAGAAGCAAAACCTTGAGAAGGAGGGATGAAACCCTGAGTAGCAAGTCCTTGGGAAGAAGGAATAAAACTTTGAGAAGCAAAACCTTGAGAAGGAGGTAAGAAACCCTGAGTAGCAAGTCCTTGAGAAGAGGGAATGAAACTTTGAGAAGCAAAACCTTGAGAAGGAGGGAAGAAACCCTGAGCAGCAAGTCCTTGGGAAGAAGGAATAAAACTTTGAGAAGCAAAACCATGTGGAGGAGGAACGAATCCATGAGGAAGCCCGAAAGGAGGCCAGGTTACAGCGGTAGTGAATGATGACGGAGGCTCAGTCGTTGCAGTGACAATTTCTGACACCACAGTCTGTTGGGTATCCATCTTCGCTCGAATGACCTGCAACATTTCCATCATCTGACCCATATTTCCACGAATATCAGTAAGCTCCTCGTTAACTCTGTCCATCTCTAGGTCTCTTTCAGCCATCCTCTTTCTGGCTTGAGCTCGAGTGTAGTATTTGCGTGAGAGCCTCAGTGTGAAAGCTGGAGAGCAGATGACGGGAATGAGTTTTATATGAAAAATGCAAATGAAATGCCAAATGTATGAGTGCAATGAGAAAATAAATTTTATTCAAGGAACTTAAGAAACAATTTGCAAATACCAAGGAAAACATAATAATCAAAGGACATGATTTCATTAAATTCAAAAAGTGATACAAAGTCTTGAGTACATCTTCAAAAATCCCAAACATAGCTTAATAAAAATCTCTTAATTTCCTTAGGTCTTCGAGTTTGGGAGTTTTGAATGTATACTTGACAGTCTTTCTTCTTCCAAAGTCCATGATGATTCATACGATATTTGCAAAGATAGAGTTTCTGAGTTCCTTGAATAAATTGGTAAAAAATGATGCTTCATGATGCGTGAATGCACAAACACAAACAAGGCTTAGGTTCAAAGCTTGCATGAGGTCGAAGGTTCAACCCTCCCAAAAGGTATGTACTATGAGTTTATTTGCACCTGTACAACGGGTTCTAAAAGTTCCCAGAATCATTGTCCCATCTTTCGGATATTACCGACTTCCCAACTCAACTTGGTAATCAATAATATTCTCAAGAGAGACTCATCCGGGTGTAGTATCGCGTATCAACTATTTCGGATTTGCACCCTCATAGTCATCGCACTACAACCCTAAAAAGGCCAAGTGGGGGTAAATGTTCTACGGTCCTCAGCATTAATGGCTCTCAGGTCGAATATAGTAATGCTTTCACGACTGAACTCGATCAACAAAACTACATCCGAGGAGGCCTCCGCTGAGTGGTGGTGTCTCAAGTCAACTTGGTCGGGACTCAACTCCCTACAAGCCTTCTTGAATATACCACCGTCCTATCTTATTTTGCACTCAAGTCCGGGTTAGGACTTATCTCACCACACATGGAACACCCAACAAAAATAAAAAAATAATAACAAGCAATACAACAACAAATATACAAATATAAAAGGTGGGCTTAACCCTCAAAAATAGAGTCCCCAGTGAAGTCACCATTTCTGTCGCGGTGAGAATCGGATACCAAGCTATTAAGTGAGCTTGAATCGCAAAACTTTTATGTTCACCACCGACTTTAATTTAATCCAAAGGGAAAAGGGAAAAAGATCGTAAAAACCCTAAATGAGGAGAAACTAGGTTCGGGGTTGATTATACCTAGGGAAGGTGTTAGCATCCTAAGCATCCGCAGTATCCTACGGGAACCTCTTTTTAATATTTGTGTTATTGTTATTTATTGCTTGCTAAAATTAAGGGAACCTAAGGTTTTATTTCTAATGGTGCTCGCACAACATCGCATCGATGCCTACGTATCGGGTATAGAATCAGAGCACTCGTAGTTCTCTTAAGGATTAACGAACACTTGGTTATGCTCAAGGTTCGCGGGGGAAGGTAAGTGTTATGACAAACACTCACGTGACTTTAGCAAAGTCACAAAAAGTTATAAAAAAAACTAAGGAGACCTAATGGCTAAGGTCAAAGAAAACTAGAGATGGATAAATTTCCTATGACATTGAGTCAACTGCAGGAGTTCTTTCCCTTTGGATTTAATGCGAAAAAATAAAGTAAATAAATAAGGGTGCAAGCTCCTAAGTCTAAGGCATAGGTTGCTACTTGCAAAAATAAATTGGATAAAGTAAATGGAAATGCAAGGTAAAAGGCTTAGTAACTGGGCTATGACTCGATATATGGATCGAGAATGCGGGGGTGGAAGACAAGCGTGGTGCGTCAATTTGCTTAAGTTAGAAAGCTGTGAAGTGTAAAGAACGTGAAGATGGCGATCGTAAAACGACCGACTTACGTGTGTGAGTGAAGTGTGTAAAGTTCACTTGGCGTTGGACCAAGGATTTATTATCTTGAAAATTAATGTGCGCTTTCAATTTTATTTTAACAGGTATATGGTCATGATGCAAAATAAAATAAATACAAACATAGTGTGCATACAAACAAGACATCAAAAAATTAAATTTAAAACTCACACTAAGAGATAAACCTAAATCAAAACCTCTCACACTAATAGGATCTAAAACTAAGCTAAACGATCTTTATCTTAAACGAAGAAGAACTAAACAAATATTTTTGGATTTTATATAAAAATAAATAAATGATTAATTAAATATGTACTAAAAAAAGATAGAAAAGAAGAAATTGAATTCGAAAATATTTTTGTTATTATTTTTTATGTATATATAAATATCTAACTAAATATAAAAATAAAAATAGAAAAGAAAGTTTTAAAAAGTTTTTTTTTTTTTCTAAAATATAATAATAAAATAGAAAAGAAAATTTTGAAATTAAAAGTTTTTTATTTATTTGTATATACATTTCTTACTGAATATAATAATAATAATAGAAAAGAAAAATATTTAAAATTAAAATGCTTATTTACTTATTTGTATACACATTTCTAACTAAATATAAAAATAACAGAAAAGAAAATATTAAAATTAAAATGTATATAATAATTTAACTAAGTATTTTTAAAAAATTAACCTAATAAAATAGATTAGTTAATATTAAATATAAAAACTTAATTGAATTATGAATATATTTCATAGATATTTTTCCATAAAATAAAATAAGAAAAAGAAAGAGCTAATGGGCTGGAGAGAAAACAGGGGGTGAGGAAAGAAAACAAACAAGGAGGCCCAATAAAGGGCGGATCAGGTCTTGGGCTTGGACCGGTTGGGTCAGGTTCTACCCGTGACCTGGTCCACTGGGTTTCTAAACAGGGCATGCATTTTTGTTTATTTTTATTATACTTATTTTTTTCAAGGGAAATTTATTATTAAGAAATAACTAAAAAAACAAAGAATAAACATAAATAAAAAAAAACCCAGATTGGGAACAGAGAAATCCCTCTTCACAATCTCAGAAAGCGAAAACTCTCCCTCTCCCAATCTCTCTCGACAAACTCTCCCAATCTCGCGGCGGCTTCTCCTATCAATCGACGGCGGCTCGCGGTTATTGTTACAGTGGTGTTCTGTAGAAGTTTCTTTCGCGAATGGTCCTTTGAACTCGCGATTCAATTGCGGCTTAGCGATTCCGTCTCTATCTCTCTCAGATTCACCTTAAAATTCACAGCGGCGACATCTCAAGGTGATTCTGTTGAAGGTTTGCGATTTGGCTGAGGTTTGCGTTCTGGTGGTTCGTTCGCTTGCTGAGAGTTTCGGCGATGGGTTCGATGTGGTCGCGGAGGGTGTAACTCCGATTTGGGGCTTTGCGGCAAGGGTCTTCGGTTAGTTTCACGATGTCTGAGTTGATGATTTAATGGATTTGTTTCTGAATCACTGTGGTGCTTCTTCAACTTTTCTGATTTTTCCGTTGATTTTTCTGGTTTCTTTATGGTGGCTAAGAGTGGTTTTACGGTGATTTGACGATTCGAGGTGAAGCTCACGGTGTGGCTTGGTTGCTGCGATGGTTTAGGTTTTATGAAGGTGAGGAAGAATGGGGTTTTGTTTACGGTAAGTTTCAGGGATCGAAGGTTTTGAGCGGTGGTTGCGTATTGAAAAAAAAACTTCTTCTGTTTTCCTGAGTTTTCTCGGTTTCTTGTTGGTGTTTAGTGTTTGGTTGTTTAAGCTTGTGTGGTTTTACGTTCTGGTTTGGAACAGAATGGTATTGAAGGGATGAGGGTTGTGTTGGTTTGAGATGACGAAGGGTGAAATGGTGTGAAGGTTCAGTTTGGCTTGGAGAAAGGTCACAATGATCGTGAGGAGTTGGATTGATGATGGGTTATGGTTCTTTTCTGTGTTTCATTTTCAGATTTTTATGAGTTTTTGGATGAAGGTTCTGATGGAAGGTTTTTTTGATGATGTTGATGAAGGAGTCTCGATACTGATGAGAAATGGTGCAGTTGTTCACAGGTTGTTGTGGGGGCTGCTGTTGTTTTACAGTGGAGAAAAGGAGGGTGGTTAGTTCTGTGCGGCGGTAAAGATTGGTGGAGTATTGTTTATAGGTTTGTTTCTGTATTTAGATTCAGGAAGGTTGTATTGGATGTTTGTTTTTTTTGAAAGATTTTCTGAGTTATGAAACAGTTTTGTTTGAAAGGGTTAGGGATGGTTTCCCATTTTTTCGTAAAGGTTACGGTGATGGGTTTATGTCTGGCTACTGTTTTTTCTGATGTGTTTGTGAAGTGTTAGTATGTGTTTTTGAGTAGGAGGTGCGGTTATGAAAGGTGGATGAAGGTTGATAGTGTGAAGGTTCGGTTCATGGTGGAAGGAAGTTACGGTTGAAGAGGAAATGTTTATTGAAGGTGTTTATGCTCACAGTGATGAAGAAGAGTTTTGCAGGTGAGTGTTGAGGATGAAAAGGTCTGTTGGTTGCTGTTTTCAGGTTTTGTGTGATATTGTTGGTTTCAAGTTGATGGCTAGAGTTTTTCAATGAAGTTTTGCTGACTGGTTTTGGTGTTGGGCTTGTGTTCACGAAGGTTTTGTGGATCTGTTTGTTTCCACTGTTTTTGTTTCTTTGCATTTTGGTACTGATTTAAATGGAGAGTTGGCTTATTATTGATGGTGCTTTTTTTTGTTTTATCTTGCAGGTTGGGAGTGAAGGGTGTAGAGGTTAAGGATATCCTAGATTCTACCACACACATCGAAAAAAGACGCAGCTCACAGCATAAAACTCAAATCAAAGTAAAGAAGAAATTTTAATGGAAACACTACAAGAACAAAGTTCTCACACACATGAACAAGGCAAAAATGCAAAGGTATCAAGACAATCAAAGAAGAAGAAAAGGAAACTCACAAAAGCGGAACTAGTCCGATCAATCTTTCACAGGTGATTCTCCTTTTCTTTATGCTTTGAACTTATAGATTCCTCTCCTTCTCTTCTGATATTCTGCGTTTTATGAATGAGTTTTGTGGCTGCTCTGGTTTTGTGTGTTTTCTGAGAAAAAATGCAGGGTTGTATATGGTTGTTCTGGGTTTTTTAGTGGCTGTTTTGTGTTTTTTCTGTGTGTTTTCTGAGAAAAAAAATGCAGGGTTGTATATGGTTGTTCTGTTTGTTCTGGTTTTTTAGGTGGCTGTTCTGGTTTTTTTGATGGTTGTTCTGGGTTTTTTTTATGGCTGTTCTGGGTTTTTTGATGGCTGTTCTCCCTTTTTCTTTCTAATGTAACAATGCCTATTATATGGGACTTGGTTCATGCTTTTGATTTGAAATTCTGTACTGTGATAACTTGTAGGTGAAGGGTTGGAGGAAAGGAGACAAAGTCTGAATTTTGGTTGTAGTGGAGGAAGTGGAGCAGAGGCTGTTTGTGTGCTGTGTGCTGCTGTGGGTGGCTGTTTGTACATTGTGGTCCCTGCTGAATTGTGCCTTTTGTGGGTGCTGTATGGAGCAGGCTGAATTGTGCCTTGTGGGTGGTTGTGTTGTACATTTTTTGTGGTTGTAACATAAACAATTATTTGGAATAAAGTTGGATATTTAAACTATGATTATAATTTGAAATTGAAGCTTAATATTTGAAATGGGAACTTGAATTAGAAATTAAATATGAACTTGAATAGGAAGTGAATAAAAAAAATTAGGAATTAAACTTAAAATTGAAAATAACTTAGAAACTAATAATTAAACTTGAAATTAAAATTGACTTAGAACTTAAGAAATAAATTTAGAGTTTAGAAAATAAATACATGAATATGAATTGAAATGGAAAATTGGAATAAAAATTAGAAAGGAGTTGGGAAATAAATTGAATTGGAAAATTGGATTTAGAACATGCAATTGAATGGACAATAAAATTTGAATTAAGAATGGAAATATAATTGGAAATGGAACTTGGGTTGAAAATTTGGAATTAACACTTGAGCTTTTGAAAATGACTTAGAAATTTGAATTTTTAGAAAAGAACTTTGAATCTATGAATGATTGAAATTGAAAATGAAACTTGAAATAGGACTTGGAATGAAAATAGAAACTTGAACATGAATTGAAAATTACAAATAGAAATTGACATTAAATTTAGAAATAAAAACTTGAAAATGAAATAAAATTAAAAGTTGAAAAATAGAAAATAAATTCAAAAATAAAACTTGAAGATGAAATAAAAAATTAATTTAGAAATGAGAACTTGAAAATGAATAGAAATAACAAATAAGTTTAAGAAAAAATTTGAAAATGAACTAAAAATTAGAGGTAGAAATTGAAATAAAATTTTAAAATAGGAACTTGAAAATAGAAACGAAAAATAGAAATTAAAATTAAAAAACACAAAAATGAATTAAAAAGTTATAAATGAGAAATAGAAATTAAATTAAAATGGAAGCTTATAAGTGAAAAGAAATTAAGAATTAAAATTATAAATAACTTGAAAATGAGAAGAAAGCAACATAAAATAAATTTGGAATCCCTGCTAAATGCGATGAATGTATGATGCGAGCAGTTAGGGGTAAAATTTGGGGTGTGACAATATTATTTTGATAGGATCTGGTCACGAAGGGCCCGAGGATGTCCATCCCCCACTAAGTGAAGGTCCATGGGGAGGATAGGGTCTTAAGCTTGTTAGGGGGGAGAGGTGCATGTCCCCGTGTCTCTTGTGAGACATGGCATGAATTTTAATGTGTCAAAAACTTGACATGATTGGAAGTATAAGTGGCTCTCAAGGAAAAAGGAAGAAATGGCATTTTTGGGAAAATGAAATGAATGAGCCAACTCAAATTCCACAATGAGGCGACTCATTCAGTGTGGTTTGTGCCTATAACACACGGGTCCTGTAACACCCCAAATTTGATTATGAGTATTTGTTTCTTATTTGAGGATATATGAATGAATTGACAATTGGTGGTTATGTGACCCGATGCATGGTAGTGAAATTATTTTAATAATATTAATAATAAGAATAATCATGTAGTATTATTCGGATTATTGGTTATTATTTAAAATAATAGAAGTGAAAGTATGAATGTTATGTTGGTTATTTTGGAGTATAAGAGTAATTTATATAATAAGGATAAATAGTGTTTTATTAAACTATTTTATTATTATTATTGAAATTATGTTAAAGAAAAGGGTAAGGTGGTGTTTTTGTGAAAATTATGAGGGTAAAGTGGGTAAAGACATAACTGGGATAGTTTTGATCAAAAGGGATTATACGATCAAAATGCTCATTTTATCGTGTTGGGTGAAGTACTCTGAAGAAGAGGGAGAAAGAGGAAGATCAGAGTCAGGAGGCTGTGGAGAACCCCAGAGAAGAGAGTCAATCGGAGAAATTCTCTAAGGTATGAGAAGTTTTCATAATCTATTATAATTATATAGGAATTGGTTTATGAATAGATTAGGTTTTGTATGATTTTGGTGATTGTTAGGTTTGATGACATATATTGAGTTATAAGAGTATGAATTGGTGAATTAGGATTGATAAGATGATTTAGAATGGTGTGTTTGATGTTTGAATTGGTATATTGTTGTTGTATATGATTAATTTTGATTGGTAAGAAGTTTTGGGTTGCATTGGAATGAATTCGTATGAAAAATTGAGGTATTTTGGTGTAGAATTCGTAAAAACAGCAGAAAACTGCTTATGTACAGGTGTTAACCGGTTAACCATATGTGTTAACCGATTAACCAGTGAAAAATATGCATTTTGGGCAAAAAAATGAGGCGTTAACCGGTTAACGATATAGGTTAACCGGTTAACACTGTAACAGTGGCACTTTCATTTTGAAAAATTCATAACTTTTGATCCGTAACTCCGATTTAGGTCCCGTTTGAAGCGTCGGAAAGCTAACGAGACGAACTTTAATTTAATGAAATAAAATGAGTGAAATGATACATTTTTAAATGAAGAATATTTAGAAAAAGTTGAGTTGGTTTTATGATTATAAATAGGATTCTATTGTAAGTTGATGATTTGTTGTTGTTGATGAAGGAAATCGTTTGCTTTGTTGTTAAAAATTGGTTTTATGATTATAAACATGATGTTATTGTGAATTGACATTTTATTGTTGTTGATGAGGGGAGTTGTTTGGTTGTCTCATTGAATCAAATAAGTTGTTTTGTTGTATGATTGATAAAGAAGTATTGTTGATATGTTGTCGTGATGAAAGACATGATTTTATGATGATTATTTCTTGAACATGAAATGAGTGGTTATGTCTTGATGAGTTGAGGTAGCTAATGAAATGAGGTTTTGACGTGTTATTACGATGGAAATATATGATTAATTGATGTTGAGTTGTTGATATGAAATGAATGATGCGCAATTGATTTCTCGATGAATTTTACGGTGTAACGCATCATTGCATTTCATGATATTCACGATGGGGCTTCGACCTATTTAGTAGCTTCAATCCCATTGTGTGGATTGGAGTGTCCCGATGATTACAGTGTGCTCCCTTGTGGAGGGTTGATGGTCAAGTATCCATCTCACGATGAAATTGGTACCACATGCATAATTGCATATCATGATAGTTGGAATTGCATATGTCTGGATGAATTCACGATGGAGTTATGGTTGCTGAATTTTTATAATGTGTTCATGATTGTGTTGTTGTTGCTGAATTATATGGTTGAAGATGTTATGACATGCTTATGCTAATTTATTTATATTCCATATTCTAATATATTTATGATATATTATGATTACTCACCCTGCCTGCTTGGAAATGTTGCCTCTTTCGTGGGTAACTTGCAGATGGTAAAGAATAGGCTTGTAGTGCAAGAGGAGTTTTTCATGAGTCTCGGAGCGTGCTTTAGTGTTCCTTAGAAGTGGTTTTGGTCTATGTGTCCTGCTCTGTGTCATGTAACACTGGGACGGGGTTTATTTGTTAAATTGTTTTCAGTTATGTTATTACTTTGATAAATGTTTTCTCATTATATGATGTTGAAATTTCGAATGGTGAAAATTATGTTTATGAAGTAAAAATTATGATTTTGAAATATGAAGTTTAAATTTCGCTGCGAAATGCTATATGTTATTCTTGATGTTGATTAACCCGTGTTACGGGACAGGACACTGTTTGTTCAAATTACGATGAAATGTGATACCCTTCTCGATGATTACTCTGATATTATTTAAATATTTTATTTTGGGGTAGAAGGGTGTTACAGGTCCCAACATGCTGCTTGAGGCAACATTTTGGCCGACTCATTGGTATGGATGAGCCGACTCAAACTCCTTCATGAGCCGACTCATCAAAACATTTTCCTTCTCATTTCCTGCGAGTCTCAACAGGCCGCCTCTCTGTCATTTTAGGCCGACTCACCAAGCAATTTGAGCCGACTCATTTTATGATTTGAGTCAGCTCATTATTGTGCTGTCTCATTTTTTTCATTTAATTTTCCTTTCTATTTTTGTGCATTCACTAACCAATATAAATAGCTGGCTTCATTTCTTTTGAGAGGTAACAAGAAAAGTGAAAGATATACACACATCTCTCTTCATCTTCTTCCTTCTTGCATCCATCAACAATCACACACAACAATATTTGTTGATTAAAGTGCTTGCTTCGAAGATAACATTCAATCGTGAATTAGTGTTTCAGTTTGGGTCTAGAGTGTGTGGGTTTTTCTTGGAAAAATCTGAAGGGTTTTCTCCTCCAAGATCATAGAAGATTTGGGGGTTTTTCACACATTCAACCAAGTAAGGTAGTTTGAAGATCAAGTGGATCGTTCTCTCATATCACGGTAGACGGAGGATTGCGAAGATCTTTTTGGGTTCACAAGTGTTGAAGAAACTCAGTCGTGCTCTAAGTTTGGAGGATCGTGAATCCTTGCAAGAAGGGAGCAACTAATTCGAGGCTTTCTCGACACGCGTGGTAGACTTGATTCTACTTTGGATCAAGGGACAAGTAGAATATTTGACAGCATATTCAACGCGGTTTGGTTTGTTGGTTCATCTATTTTTCTTCTTGTAAAATAATTGCAATTTAATAAAATTTCCCAATTCGATTGTGAATTGGGGGCAGAGTACTTCGAGCGAGGACGACGAAGGAACTGCCTAAACAAATTCCTTGTGTTCTTTACAATTCTCTCATTTTACTTTTGCTCATTTTGATTTTGTGTGCTTTAAAATTCTGGTGTATCAAAGTAGTGCACTCAAGGTGTTTGATAAATTGTTACACTCAAAAGTGATAACTATATTGTGTAAAATTATGCACTACTTGATATAACAAAATTATACATTGATTTTTTGCACACCAAGTGTTTGGTAAAAATATTTACCACACATAATCAATTTGCTTGTGCTTTTTTTCTTACTCTATATCATTGTTAAGAATAGTTTCATCAAGTGTTGAATTATCAAGTGAATCATTTGTGAAGTATTAATTCTTCTAGTCATCATTCAAATTCCAATTGGTTTAAGCGTATATCCGATCTTCGGTGACTTCAATTTTAGTTAGACGATTTTCCAGGAAACTTCCGCAATACATTTTTAATTAATTTTTGAAAAGTAATTTTTGAAAAAGGGATCTATTCAACCCCCCCCCCCCTTCTAGATCCGCGCTATCGTCTAACAAGTGGTATCAAGAGCACCGGTTCATCTAGTGCTTCACATACAACTTATTGGAAAATGGACAACGATCCAACGGGGGCGTACAATAGAGCTCTAGTTTTTATCGGAGAAAACTATAGTCACTGGAAGGATTGTATGCGCATTCATATCAACTATGTTGATAGAAAAATTTGGAAATTTATTCAAGACGACCATTTTCAAATAACTATGGCCGGTCCGGATAACGTCCAAATTGAAAAACTGGAAGCACAATGGGATGAGAATGATGAAAAGAAATATAGTTATGATTGGAAAGCTCGAAATATGCTCATAGCTTTGTTGGGAGCGGATGAATATTTTAGAGTTTCTCATCACACCTCGGCTAAAGCTATGTGGGAAGCCTTACAAGTTGCCCATGAGGGAACCGATGATGTAAAGCTTACTTGAATTAATACTCTACAACAAGAGTTTGATCGTTTTCACATGAGCCAAGGGGAAACCATTGGTGAAATGGGAAAAAGATTTTCTCACTTGACAAATCGACTAAACGCTCTTGGTAAAACTACTCCTAACGATGTGGCTACTAACGAGATTTTGAGATGCCTTACTAGGGAATGGTTGCCAAAAGTAACGGCTATCAAAGAAGCTAATGATGTAAGAACCTTGGATTTAACTACACTAATTGGAAAGCTACAAGAGCTTGAACAAGAGCTCTTAAACTTACATGAGCATGAAGACAATGAAAAGAAAGAAAAGAACGAGAAGAATAAAGATCATGAGAAGAAGAAGAAGTCTATTGCATTGAAGGCTTCTTCCTCAAAATCCTCCACCAATAAAGAAAGTGAGAGTGATTCAAGTGATGATGAAGAAGAATCAAATGAAGATATGGGTTTGTTTGTAAAAATATACAATCGGTATCTCAAAAAGAATGAAATATCTGATTCGGACAAGCGTCTCATCAACTATCAAAGAAAATCTAATCCTTCCAAGCAAGAGTTTGTTAAAAGTACTAAAGGTAAGGGATCTTGTTACAACTATGGAAAACCGGGTGATTACAAACCGGATTGTCCTATGCTAAAGAAAGACAAGGCAAAAGATAAGCATCAAAGAAAAGGTAACAAGGCTAGAAGAGCATATATTGCTTGAGAAAGTGATAGTGATTCGTCTAGCAAAGATAGCTCAAGTAATGAGGAAGAGAAAGTAAATATTTTCCTCATGGCTCATAAGAAAGGCAAGAAAGAGGTAAGACATGCTAAATATGATAATGCTGAAAAATTGTCTTATAATGATTTAGTTAGTACTTTTAATGTTCTCCATCAAGAGGCTAAGGAAGCTTTCAAGCGCATTGCATCCGACAAAAGAATTTTTTCATATTTAGAGAAAAGGGTTTCGGATAATCAAAATGCAATGAAAGCTCTTAAGACATCGATGGTAGAGTCTATGGTAGAAGACAAGCGAGAATGGCAAAACTTTCATAGTTGTGAAACATGTTGCATTTGGCAAAAATAAGTTAAAACTCTTCAAGCCAAACTAGACAAGTTGTCACAACCAAAGATGACGTTTACTATTGATCGTTCAAACTTTAGAGAATCAATGAACAACCCGTATAAAAAATATACCTATGTTGTGAAGGATCAAAATAGTAAATGCAAGTCTAAAACATTCTTGAAATGTCACTATTTTCGCAAGGAAGGTCATACGATTGCCAAATGTCGATTTAGGAGATACTTGGTCCCTAAAGGCATTTGTCAATGGTTGCCCAAAAGCAACAAAAGTTTCACTCACACTCTAGGACCCAGTGAAAATTGGGTACCTTTATCTCTTGTCTAATCATGTAGGTGGAGTGTCTTGAGACTACGGAGAAACGTTGGTTTCTTGATAGTGGATGCTCAAGACATATGACAGGTGATATTTCCCTTTTATATGACTTTGTGGCTAAGAAGAAGGGTTTTGTTACCTATGGTGATAACAACAAGGGAGATATACTCGGAAAAGGTAGTGTGTAGGTAATCCCTCTTCTACATCTATCTCTAATGTCCTTTTAGTTGAGGGTCTTAAGCATAATCTTGTTAGCATTAGTCAATTATGTGATAAGGGATGTAATGTATCATTCTCTAAAGAAGGTTGCATAATTGAACATAATGAAAACAAAGAGGATATGTTTAAAGGCGTGAGGGTAACAATGTATATATGCTTGATTTGAATTTGATGACCTTGAGTGATCCTAAATGTCTAATTTCCAAAAGTTAAGAGTCTTGGCTTTGGCATAAACGTTTAGCTCATATCAACTTTGACTTGCTAAATAAGGTTGTTTCCAAAAACTTAGTAGTCGGTTTGCCAAACATAAAGTTCACTAGAGACCATCTTTGTGATGCTTGTCAAATGGGAAAGCAAACAAATATATCTTTTAAATCAAAATATTTATTCTCTACTTCTAGACCTCTTGAACTAATACACAGGGATCTTTTTGGTCCTTCTAGAATCAAAAGTATAAGAGGTAACTATTATGGTTTTGTTATTGTTGACGACTACTCTCGATTTTGTTGGACAATCTTCTTAGCTAGTA
Source organism: Lathyrus aphaca (assembly GCA_963966055.1). Lineage (NCBI taxonomy): Eukaryota > Viridiplantae > Streptophyta > Magnoliopsida > Fabales > Fabaceae > Lathyrus > Lathyrus aphaca. The sequence continues at coordinate 233,387,734 of OZ014524.1, forward strand.
AAAGTGATACCTTTTCGGCTTTTGAAACTTTTTTCAAATTATCTCAAAATAAACTTGGCACAAACATTGTAACCATTAGAAGTGACCATGGAGGTGAGTTTGAAAATCATCTCTTTGAAATTTTTTGTGAAAACCATGGCATTGATCATAATTTTTCCGCCCCTAGAACTCCACAACAAAATGGTGTTATGGAACGTAAAAATAATGTGTTGGAGGAATTGGGAAGAACTATGATTAATGATAGCGGTCTTCCTAAATATTTTTGGGCCGATGCTATTAGCACCGTGTGCTATGTTTTAAATAGGATCAATATTCGGCCTATTCTAAACAAAACACCCTATGAACTTTTAAAAGGAAGAAAGCCAAATGTGTCGCATCTTCATGTCTTTGGTTGCAAATGTTTTATGCTAAATAATGGAAAAGAAAACCTTGGTAAATTTGACTCAAAGGAGGATGAGGGCATCTTTCTTGGATACTCTAATTCAAGCAAAGCATATAGAATATACAATAAGAGGTCACTTATTGTTGAAGAATCTGTACATGTATCTTTTGATGAATCTTATCTGAATGTTGTCGAAAAAGGTAGTGTTGTTATTGGTGCAGGTGCCTCTTCAAGTGAGATTGTTAAAGACCTTGATATGTCTCGTGTGGAACCCCTTCCGGATAGTGTTAATAAGGATCCGGTTGATGTGTCTAGTATCAAAGATGAAGGTCAAACATCCTTCCAAAATGATCTACCATTGGAATGGAAAACATCATAAGACCATCCCATCGATAACATCATTGGAGATATCTCAAAGGGTGTCATTACTAGATCAAAGATAAGTAACTTTTGTTTTTATCATGCTTTCATATCTCAAATTGAGCCTAAAAATGCCAAAGAGGCCTTACTTGATGAAAATTGGTTTCTAGCCATGCAAGAGGAACTAAATCAGTTTAAAAGAAATGAGGTTTGGGACCTTGTTCCACCTCTGCGAGATCATCGAGTGATTGGCATCAAATGGGTTTTTAGGAACAAATTGGATGAAAACGGTATTATTGTTCGCAATAAGGCCCGTCTTGTTGCTCAAGGGTATAACCAAGAGGAAGGCATAGACTATGAGGAAACTTATGCTCTTGTTGCCCGCCTTGAGGCTATACGTCTTTTACTTGCATTTGCTTGTTCACAAAACTTCAAATTATATCAAATGGATGTTAAGAGTACTTTCCTTAACGGATATATAAATGAAGAGGTATATGTGTGTCAACCTCCTGGATTTGAAAATTATGAAAAACCAAATCATGTGTACAAACTAAAACGTGCTTTGTATGGTCTCAAACAAGCTCCTAGAGCTTGGTATGAGCGCCTAAGTAAATTTTTGATTAATCAAGGTTTTTCTAGAGGAAATGTTGACACTACACTCTTTATAAAATGAGAAGGAAATCATTCTATATTAGTTCAAGTATATGTAGATGATATTATTTTTGGATCTACTAACATGAAGTTAGTCAAAGAATTTTCAAGTTCTATGCAAGGTTAATTCGAGATGAGTATGATGGGGGAGCTTAAATTCTTCCTCGGACTTCAAATTAGACAACTTGAAGATGGATCTTTCATAAGTCAACCTAAATATTGCAATGAGTTGCTCAAAAGGTTTGATATGACAAATTCCAAGCCTATTGATACACCAATGCCTACTGCTGCGAGTCTTGATCGTGATGAAAAGGGTAAGGATGTGGATATAAAAAGGTATCGAGGTATGATCGGATCCCTTATTTATCTTACCGCATCGCGTCCTGATATTATGTTTAGTGTATGTATGTGTGCTAGGTTTCAATCGTGCCCTAAGGAATCACACTTAAAATCAGTTAAACGCATACTTAGGTACCTTTGTGGTATGTCTAAGTTTGGCATGTGGTATCCTAAGGGTAGTAATTGCTCTTTGGTAGGTTTTTCAGACTCCGACTTTGCCGGTTTCAAAGTGTATAGGAAAAGCACAAGTGGAACTTGTCATTTCTTTTCAAACTCTCTTATTAGTTGGCATAGCAAAAAGCCAGTTTCTGTTGCTTTATCAACTGCGGAGGCGGAGTATATTGCAGCCGGAAATTGTTGTGCCCAAATCTTATGGCTAAAACAACAATTACTTGACTTCAATATCTCTTTTAAACAAATTCCAATTTTATGTGACAACACTAGTGCAATTAATCTTACCAAAAATCCTATTCTTCATTCACGCACTAAGCATATTGAAATAAGGCATCATTTCCTTAGGGATCATGTAGAGAAAGGTAATATGGTGTTTGAGCATGTTGATAGTTCGAATCAACTAGCCAATATTTTTACAAAACCACCTGCTACCCATCCTTTCTTTTATATCCGTAGGGAACTTGGTGTTCTTGACATCTCAGATAGACCTTGATAATCATTGCTTTATTTTATATTATTGTTTGGTTCAACTCTTTTTGTCTCTAACTTCTTGTTGTATAGTGTTATCTTACTTCTCTTTCACATATACTCGAGGTAATATCCTTCTAATATTTGTTATCTCTATTCATTCATGATATCTAATATAATTGTGTGGCTTTGCTTGTTCGTGTCTTTATCTATTTCTTCTCTTCTTTTGGATTATAATTGGTTATTTGTCAAATGATCAGCATAAAAGATGACATTATCATAATTTGATGTGGTTTAAGTGCATTTTAGTGAATATTTTCTTTCAAAATTGTCGGGTCCCAATAGGCCGACTCATGAGTCGGCTCATGGAACCTCATGAGTCGACCTCTTTGCTATTTTGAGCCGACTCATTTCAAATTTAAATTGAGCCGACTCATTTTAAATTTTGAGCCAGCTCATTGTCGCATCACATGTCATTTGGCTGTCTTGAAAAGACGCGCTGACTGCTTTTACACTTCCCTAGGTCCGCACATCAAATGCTTTCTATCAATATTTAACTTTCCATTAATTGTTTTTATGGATTCTTATCATCTAACATTAACCTTTCATTTTCTTATCATAATCATCTCATATTCTCTCAAGTTTCTCTCTTAACCCTAAAACCCCAAAATTCTCTCTCAAAGCTTCAAAGTTCTTCATTCTCAACAATGGCTTCAAGAGCTGCAGGTAAAAGGTCACGGGGTTCTACTTCACAGTCATCTCTCCTGGTAAACGCTGTGTCTCTTCTTCCATCTGATTTGGTTGAGGTTTATAACAAAAAGTTCAAGAATAGGAAAATTGTTCCTCAATATATGTATTCAAGAACAACTGCAAATCAGATGCACATTCCTCACATTGTTGAACTGATGGATTTTCAAGGCATCAATCCTGTTCTCTCCTATCATGAAGATTATAATGAGGATTTGGTAAGAATATTCTATGCTGGTCTGTTTGGGACATTTAAAGGTTTCGAATTCAATTTCCGTATGGGCACTAGAATGTTTGATGTTAATGCTCAAGTGTGGAAATACTTGTTTCACATTGATCCCGAGGAAACTAGTATCTTGATGACTGATACATCTCAAATGGAGAACTACTCTTTTCGCTCGGAATTAAATAGTATGCTTAAAGAACCATTCGTTGACTTCATTGCAAATTTTGAATTATTTCCAAATACAACTACTACTAGAAAAGTTAAGTTATTGGATCGTATCCTTCATTGGATTGTGGAACACAATTTACGACCAAAGAAAGGAGGATTTTCTCGTATTGATATGAGTGAAGTTCATCTGATATATACTCTTCGGAACAAGGTCAAAGTTAACTGGCCACATTATTTTGCTAGTTGTATCTTTGCCCTAAAGGAAAAGAAAGGAGTTGCTCTTGCTTATCCTTCCATCATTCAGAAGATCATCAACAAAGCGGAAATTATTAGTAGTGACTTACCCATGGTATCCGTGCCTGACACAAATTGGTTTCCACAAAAGACCCTAAGTCTTATGGGTCACATATGGGATTCTAAAGAAAAACGATATCGGTTTGTGTTAAGAAGTGATCTTAATCAAGTGTTAGAAGAAAATTCTGAAGGGAATGATCTTGAGGATCAAAATGAACCAAATGTGATTCCAAATGAAGAATTTCCCACTGACAAAGAATAATGGAATAGCATTCCATCTACTGATTCTGCCTCTTATGAAAATCAAGGATGGGGTGAGTGGCAATACATCGGTTGGACAAACATTGTAACTCGATTTGCTCCTCCATCTCCTCCTCCATCTCAACTGCATCAAGATGATCCGTCCAACATCATGGCTCTTCTTCAGAATATGAAACTTCAATAGGAATCCTACTACACAACTCAAACTGGAAGATACTCGGAATTAAAACGACGTTTAAATGAGCAAGACACCACTTTTGTCAATTATGTGCCCGTTCAAGACACTCGGTATACCGCACTGCAAGATCATTTGGATGCTCAAGACACTGCTTTCAACTCTCTCAATAGCAGCTTTCTTCAATTTACCAAAACCGATATGGATGACTCACAACCTATCACTTACCATCGCCGTTATTCATCCACTCGGGACCACAATCCCCAAGCTTGAGAGAATCATTGCATCATTTTTGTTGTTTTGTTTATGAGTGCATTTATGCATAATGTTGTTTATGGGTTGTTTATGTATGAATTCTATTTCCTTTGGTTAATTTTTTGTTTATTTTCGAATTTTCTTCACGTTCTTCCAAATTGTGTGTTTGTGAACGCGTGCCCTTACTGCAATTGGTATCTCATATTGAAATTATGTTTCGCATGCTATTTCTATTGGTGGTTAACTCATACGTATCATCTTCTTTTTGATGTTGTCAAAGGGGGAGATGATATTGATTGCATATAAGATTGGGTCATACAGTTAGGGGGAGCTTAACAACATATGGCGATTGATTCATCATGTTTTTTCTATCATGAAAAAAGGGGAGTTTGTGAGACATAACATGAATTTTAATGTGTCAAAAACTTGGCATGATTGGAAGTATAAGTTGATCTCAAGGAAAAAGGAAGAAATGGCATTTTTGGGAAAATGAACTGAATGAGTCGACTCAAATTCCACAATGAGCCGACTCATTCAGTGTTGTTGGTACCCATAACACGCGGGTCCCAAAAGGCTTCCTGAGGCAACATTTTGGCCGACTCATTGGTATAGATGAGCCGACTCAAACTCCTTCATGATCCGACTCATCAAAACATTTTCCTTCTCATTTCCTGCGGGTGTCAACATGTTTCCTCTCTGTCATTTTAGGCCGACTCACCAAGAAATTTGAGCCGACTCATTTTATGATTTGAGTCGGCTCATTATTGTGCTGTCTCATTTTTTTCATTTAATTTTCCTTTCTATTTTTATGCATTCACTAACCAATATAAATGCTGGTTTCATTTCTTTTGAGAGGTAACAAGAAAAGTGAAAGATATACACACATCTCTCTTCATCTTCTTCCTTCTTGCATCCATCAACAATCACATACAATAATCTTTGTTGATTAAAGTGCTTGCTTCGAAGATAACTTTCAATCGTGAATTAGTGTTTCAGATTGGATCTAGAGTGTGTGGGTTTTTCTTGGAAAATTCTGAAGGGTTTTCTCCTCCAAGATCATAGAAGATTTGGAGGTTTTTCACACAACTATCGTTCGTAGATTCAGCCGAGTGAGGTAGATTGAAGATTAAGTGGATCATTCTCTCATATAACGGTAGACGAAGGATTGCGAAGATCTTTGTGGGTTCACAAGTGTTGAAGAAACTCAGTCGCTCTAAGTTTGGAGGATCGTGAATCCCTTCAAGAAGGGAGCAACTAATTAGAGGCTTTCTCGACACGCGTGGTAGACTTGATTCTACTTTGGATCAAGGGACAAGAAGAAGATTTGACAACATATTCAACGGGGTTTGGTTTGTTGGTTCATCTATTTTTCTTCTTGTAAAACAATTGCAATTTAATAAAATTGCCCAATTCGATTGTGAATTGGGGGCAGAGTACTTTGAGCAAGGACAACGAAGGAACTACCTAAACAAATTCGTTGTGTTCTTTACGATTCTCGCATTTTACTTTTGCTCATTTTGATTTTGTGTGCTTTAAAATTCTGGTGTATCAAAGTAGTGCACTCAAGGTGTTTGATAAATTGTTACACTCAAAAGTGATAACTATATTGTGTAAAATTATGCACTACTTGATATAACAAAATTATACATTGATTTTTTGCACACCAAGTGTTTGGTAAAAATATTTACCACACAAAATCAATTTGCTTGTGCTTATTTTCTTACTCTATATCATTGTTAAGAATAGTTTCATCAAGTGTTGAATTATCAAGTGAATCATTTGTGAAGTATTAATTCTTCTAGTCATCATTCAAACTCTAATTGGTGTAAGCGTATATCCGATTTTCGGTGACTTCAATTTTAATTAGACGATTTTCCGGGAAACTTCCGCAATACATTTTCAATTAATTTTTGAAAATTAATTTTTGAAAAAGGGATCTATTCAACCCCCTTCTAGATCCGCGCTATCGTCTAACATCTTTGACACCTATTGCATCTCTTGACATGTTCTTTTGCATCATGTTGCATCATCGACCAATAATAGCCTGCTCGGAGTGCCTTTTGTGCTAAGGATTTTTCTCCGAGATGTTGAGCGTTAATTCCTCCTTGGATTTCTCCCAAGATGTTGGGGACTTTTTCTTTATCGACACATTTCAGCAGTGGGATGGAGAATCCTCGTCGGTAGAGTTTGTCTTCGACGAAGACGTAGGAGCATGCCCTTCTCTTAGTTACGGACGTCTCTTTTGGGTCGGCCGGTAGCTCGTCCTTTGTGAGGTAATTATAGATGGGAGTCATCCAACAATGGGTGTCACCGATGGCATTCACATCGAGCGGCGGGGAAAGGTTCTCAATTCTTGGTCGTGGGAGAATTTCCTACATCACAGACTTGTTTCCGCCTTTCTTCCGCATGCTTGCCAGTTTAGATAAAACGTCTGCTTGCGTGTTATGCTCGTGTGGAACGTGTTGGACTTCCCATGATTCGAACTTTTCCAATTTATCTTTGAATAGGGCCAAGTATTCGATGATATTATCATTTTTATCCTGGCACTCTCCTCGTACCTGGGAAGCTACGATTTGCGAGTCGGTGGAGATTTTTACTTCTATTGCTCCTAAATCTTCGGCCATCCGTAGACCTGCTAGGAATGCTTCGTATTCCGCCCGGTTTTTTGAAGTCGGGAAGGCTAAAGATAACGATACCTTAATTAAGATGTCGTCTTCGTTCTTGAGAATGATGTCAGCACGCTGCCCGTCAAGTTGAAGGCATCGTCCACGAAGATCGTCCATTTGTGGGCGCTGCTAGTCGGGGTCGGGTGGTATGTCATCTCGGTGACGAAGTCGGCCAAAACCTGTGCCTTTAAGGACTTTCTGCTTTCGTATTAGATGTCTAACTCCGATAGTTCCAAAGACCATTTCAACATCCTCCCGACCATATCTAGTTGTCTGAGTAGCTATTTTATGGGCTGATCTGTTCGGACTTTGATTGTGTGGGTGAGGAAGTAATGTCACAATCTTCTGGCTGCGTTTATCAAGGCCAAAGTGACCTTTTCGATCTGTTGGTATCTAAGTTCGAGGCCTTGCAAGGCTTTGCTCGTGAAGTAAATGGATTTCTTCCCGTTTGTCGTTTTACGGATGAGGGTTCCGTTGACTGCCTCAGTGGCCACATACAAGTATAGGTATAATGTTTCCTTTTTCTGAATTTGCGACAGTACTGGCGGTTCGGAGAGCGCCTTCTTAAGGTGGAGCAAATCTTGCTCGCACTCCTTGGACTAGTTGAAGGTGGCTTCTTTCCATAGTAACTTGAAGAAAGGGAGTGCATGTTATGCGAACTTGGCGACGAAACGAGATAAGGAGGCGAGCATCCCGTTGAGGGATTGAATGGATTTCCTTGAACTAAGTGTTAGGAATTCCGAAAATTCCCGACATTTTTCAGGGTTAGCTTCGATCCCTTGTTCGGTGAGGTAGAAGCCAAGGAATTTCCCTGTTTGTACGCCGAATGTGCATTTTTCTGGGTTGAACCTCATTTTGCATCTCCTCGCTTGTTTGAAGACCTTTCGGAGGTGGTGGGCATGGTCAAGCTCCTCGTGTGATTTGACGATCATGTCATCCATGTAGACCTCGAGCATTGCCCCTATTTCTCCTTGGAAGACTTTGTTCATCATGCATTGGTATGTAGCTCCGACGTTCTTCAGCCCGAAAGGCATAACATTATAATAGTAATTGCCTGTTAGGGTCATGAAGGTTGTAGGTCACTTGTCTGTGTCCGACATGGGAATTTGGTTTTACCCTCTATATGCATCCATGAAGGACAAGAGTTAAAAACCTACAGAATTGTCTACAAATTTATCAATGTTAGGTAAGAGGAAAGCATCTTTGGGACATGTCTTATTAAGATTGGTATAATCAACACACATTCACCATTTTCCACTATTTTTCTTGATAAGGACTACATTAGAGAGCCAGGTTATGTACTGGGCTTCAAAAATAAAATTTTCCTCTAAGAGGTCTCTTACAGCCTGCTCGGCAGCCTCCGCTTTCTCGGGAGACTGCTTACGCCTACGTTGTGCTATGGTCCTAACGGCCGAATCTATGGCTAGTTGATGACAGACGACTGTCGCTCCCGCCAAATGACACCTCTCGGGTCAGAAGGGGTACAGACGCGAACGGTCGGCGAAAGGAGGAAATGAGGACACACAGGGGTGAACTCATAAAGACAAGAGTCGCGAGCTAGGCATTTTTATCCCGGAGGAAAGGTAATGCTGCATAGACCTAAGAAAAGATATGGATAAGACGGTTGCGAACCAGAGAGACTGAGAAAGGGGGTTGGTTACAACCTGGGAAGGTATTAGCACCCAGATTGTCCACCGTACTCGACGAGATCCACGCTTAAAAGATTTGTGTTTTAAAGGGGTAGTGTCAGTGCAATTTGTGTATCAAAGATGGAAAAGAATGCAAGTGTCAGTGTAAAAGCAAAGGTGAAGTGTATAAGAAAAGTGTCAGGGTAAGAACAAGAATGAAATGCTCATGACAATGAGGCTTAAAGAATAAGACTGAAAGAGGGGGTATATACAGAGACTTTTGTTCGATAACCATTAAGTTATGCCTACGTATCCTCTCGTGCAATGAGGAAGTCAGAACACCATAGTTCGACCCGAAGAGGCTGAAAGATGAATTGACTTGTGAACTGCTTGCTTGTCTATGCTCAAGTGTATGACCTGTCTGGCTCAGGTGCAAAATGTCTTGCATTAGACGGAAGAAGCAAGTTCTCGTTTGTGAGTGAATGAGATGAGAAAAGAATCCCGGAGGAGACGATTATTGTTTTTTTTTGTGTTTTCAGTCTTTTATTGCTTTTTGAAAGTTTGTCATAAGTTAATGAGCTTAAGCCTAAACCAATGGGTTAGTAAACTCATCACATCTTCCCTCTGATTAGGGGTAATGAGAGTACCTTAAGTGTGAAGTCAGCATCTCACACTTAATCACCATTGATGTAGGGTTAAGATCATTAACCTACTTGCAATTATTTAGATGTTTTTGTTGTTTTTGTTTAGTGTTAGGTAATGAGATTAAGCCATAATCAGGGATTAAACAGACTCATTACACCATCCTAATAGAAGGATAATAGATGAGAATGTTTAAGCTGAGGAAAGCTCCTCAACTTAATCCATGATTAGGGATTAACCTCATGACAAAACAAAGCCTTTATTAAGTGGATTTTAGTTAATGATAAGGTGAAGAAGTGAGTTTTATGATTTGTAAGACAACTTGAGGGGGACTTGTCCATTAACACTAGGGTTAGTCCTTCTTAACCAATTAAGGAAGAATTAGAACCCTAATGCAAGGCCCAAGTTACAAGCTTGATGTCTTGATGATTATTAAATGGATTTATTAAAGGATTTAAACACATTAAGGGTTTAACACTTAGGATTAAAGTTATACACTCCATCCTAATAGAAGGATGCAGGCATAAGCTTGATCACAAAGCCTTAAAGCCTTTAGGGTTTAATCCCTGATTATGAGATGAGAAGAGAAGACTCAAAGAGACACAAAGGTAAAAGCTAAGTGGGGGACTAATCAAACCCTAATTGTTATCATGCTTGGTTGTTCCTAGGGTTTGTGAGGCTTAAGAGAAAAAGAATCTTCAAAGGCCACTAAGGAGGAGCGAGATGAAAGGAAAAAAAAACAGGATGAAGCAAAACAACTTGCTTCACTCAAGAAGTCAAGTTGCTTGAAGAGAGAAAGTGAGATGAACAAGAATGAGCAAGCTCAATCCAAAGCACATGCAAAATTCAGCAAGGGAAGTATGAAAGAGATGAAAAGAGAATATGAGAAGTGAGGGCAAATTCACTTCTCAAAGTGACTTACCACCTGAAAAGTTAGTGAAAGAAATGAGATGCAATGCAAATAAGATGAAATGGCATGGTGCAAGACAAAGTCAGAAGAAAATGCATGATGTTAATGATGCTAAGAGATGATGCAAACATGAAACAAGGAATTAGAATTATCATACAAACATATGGATGCAAGAGAAGCATGTTTTGAACCATGGATGTTCATGAAAAGTTATGGAATGCAAAAGACATATAACATGGAAAATGCAAGATGCAATGATCAAACATGATTCTAATATGTCCTAAGATGTATTATGAATCAAATGGATGCACAAAATGTCATGGCAAGTCATGGTATGCAAGCAAATGGAAGATGGATGCAAAGGAAGGCATGAATTAGGGTTTATGATCAAAACTCAAAGCAAAATTCAAAACCAGAAGCATATGACATGATAAAAATTTGAAAATGCAATCAAAGGAACCCTAAACCTATACAAACTCACTGCCCAAAGGAGGGGATCTAACTCTTAACCTATTGAGAGTTATGAATTTCCTAAGATTGCTAGGGTTTTAAGGTACCTTGTCAAGAAAAATGCAAAACAAATTGAAAATGCAAGATCAATTCAATCCAATTTTATCCTATAAACTACATGTTATGCAAGATGCAATACAAAAAGAATCATCATCCAACTCTCAATGGTTAGACAGAAATGAATTTTTGAAGTTTGAAACAAAATAATGCCTTGAAATGAAATTAAATCCAAAGAAAATTATCAAAAGGCATCAAGAACAAAAAAGAAATTTGGTTTGAGAGTTGGACAATGTTTCTAAATGTTTTTAAAGGTTACATGAATTTTTTTGTGATTTTTGGAAACCTAAATGCTATTTTAATTAATTAATCTTCATTAATCAATTAAAATAAACATTTAAATATTTTTAAAATAGTCTAAAAATGTAAAAAATAAAATAAAAATTGTTTTTATGTTAAGAAAAATATTTAGAATAAAAATGCAGAAAGAAAATATTTTTTTGGATTTTTTATGTATTTTAAAACAATTATGCAAAACAAATAACAAAAATATGAAATTAAATGAATTAAATGGAAAGTCAAAGGGATCAATGGCCAGCATTCAAAGTTGGGACGCGGGAGTTGACTGCGCGCGTGATCCAGTGGCTGTAATTCAAACTGACTAAATCTCAATTAAATAATTAATTAATCCTGATTAATATAGAATTAGGGCTTAATGAGTAATCTGGTTCGTTCATTCGCGCGCGGGAAGACAAGATCTACGGCTCACATTTAAAACTGGACCTAAACCCTAATTACCATTAATAACTCTCAGACGGCCGGAACAGTGTTCCGGTCGTCTTCTCCGACGAGTCCAAAACCTTATCTCTCTCTCTAAGCAACGAAAATGAAATCTCTCTGCCCAGAATCAAACCCCACTCATCACTGAATCAAAACCCCCAAACAAAAATCATTTCTTTTTCACCAACAATGCAAATCGAAACAAAGTAATTTTAGGTCAGAAACTTTCAGACAACTCATACATACTCAATACTCCACCATTTTGAAAAGTAAACACATCAGAATCATCAGCACATCATAAGGATTCGATTAATAACTTAAAAACAAGGTTCTGAGAAAAAAGTTCTTGAGCCATACCTGAGATGGAACCTCCTGGTTCTGGGCTTTCTGGGCTCTCTCTTGTTGCAAATCCACTCTTATGAACCTCCTGAAGATGATACGAAGCTTAGAAAGCTTTGAGGATGGCTGGTTTGTGAGATTGAGCAAGTTCTGTTCAGTGAGGTGAGGAAATCGTGTTTGGTTTGTGTGAGGTTTTGGGTTGTTTTAATGGTTGGTTTGTGATCAGTGGAACATGCTGAGATTAATGGTGAAGTTTGTTTGTGTGTTTGATGCTTGTGCTGTGTGTTTCGAATGGTTTTGCATATGAGGCATAAACTTGGAACTATGGCTTATGATCTGTTTCAGGCTTGGGTGTTTGTAAAGTCTGGATTGGGCAGAGAGTTGTTGATGGCCTGTTGTGATTGGTATGGGCAAGTTGCCAAAATGTCAACTTGACTTGTACTTGAGGTATGGGCAATGGTACAACTTGCTTTTTGGCTTGTCTTGGCTCAGCTTTAATCAAGGAAAGCTATGGAAAAGGTCTAGAGGCAATGCAGCAAGTGGATTAGGGTTTATGATAGGTTTTGCAACTTTGATCACCTTTGGCCCTTTTGAAGTTTCTTGATCCACAAGTCATAAAAATGAGCAAACTCTTGATGTAATCTGACTTTTAGACATTGGTTCATGTTTGTATGAAGATTAGAAGTCACTTTAAACTCTCAAATTGCCTTGGCAAGTGGTTTTGCAACTTTGCCTCTTTGGTAGAAAACTTGAAATTATGTGATTTTTCCCAACTTTGACAAGCCATAACTTTTGATCCAAAATGAATTAGAACAAGTTCTTGTACTTTCTGAAAAGGGAATGATCCATTCTACAACTTTCATGACCAAAGTTTTCCCATTTGAATCATTTTTGAATCAAAAAGCAAGGGTTGAAAAAGTTTCCCAAAATGGTAAGTTTCCATTACAAGTCATTTTCCCAAAAAGTCAACTTTTCAAATGGCTTGGAATTATTCAATTGTGTGAACTTATAACATCTTCTATGATCAAATAAAGATCATACATAATCAAAATGATGAAGAACACCCTTTGGTTGGGTCATTGGGGGCCTCAGATGCCCTGATTTTGCACTGACTTGCTCAAAAAGTCAACTCTTGATCAGATGCCTTCCCTATGGAATTTCTTCATGAAAATTGATATGCATGATCCCTATGCCATATAGAGACCAATATAAACAAGAATGACCAAAAAATTTGGAGTTATGGCCTTTGAAACCAAAACCATAATTCTAGGTCATCTGTGCAGTCAAACCTGGCTCTGCTTCCATGCCAATCTCAGTTCTTGTGATTTTTTTGACTTTCTTGACTTTGAGAGGATACAATATGATTCTTGAACATACATGGACCCCTTTGAAATGATTGATGACCTTTGGAGTGGCTCAACTGGCTCTTGGATTGCTCTGATCACAAACCCTAGATGCAGATGACTTTGAAACAATGCAGTGAAGCAACTATGCAATATGGGATGCTATGATTGAAATTATGTATATGAAAAGATCACAAGCCATGGTGTGAATGGGTGAGGGCAAATTTGGGGTGTTTACAACGACCTTAGGGTCAAGACTGGGCATCTCGGCAGCACTCCATGCAAATAGGTCTTCATTCTCTCTGAGGTAGGTTGAGAGTTGTTCCCTTGTCGCCAACGGGATTCCAGTGCCAATCTTCACAGCTCTGTCAGGGCCATCACCTAGAGGAACAAGCTCGAATTCACCGTCGGGGATTGAACGCACTGGGTGAACTGGAGCTTGCTCGTTGGTGGGGGCTTAGTCTTCATTATCGCCTTCTCCGAGACGACTGTCGCGGTCGATGGAATTTGTCGCTCCCAGGATTTTCATCCTAGTACAAACGCGAAAGTGGCGCGGAAAAGGTAGAGTCGTCAGCTAGGCATTTTTATCCCAAAGGAACAGGAAAGGTAATGTTGCACAAACCTGAGAGAGAAGGAAAGGACGAGGTCCTGCGAACCAAAGATCTGGGTTCGGGAGTCGGTTATGACCTGGGAAGGTATTACCACCCCAGACCGTCCGCCGTACCCGACGAGATCCACGCTTGTTAGTCTGCTTTAAAGGGTGAGAAATAAAGTTGTTGCAGAACAAAAGAACTGCTAAGTTGAACTGGAATAAGAAAGGGAACTGGAAAGAGAGATCGAAAAAGGGAAATGTAGGGAAAATAAGGAATGTGCTCCAACGGGCCCTACCCCGCTGCCTATGTGCCTCATCGGGAAAATGAAGATCAGAGTCGACGTATTTAGATTAACTAAGGCAGGAACTATTTTGTGTTTTTTAGGATGACACTGCCATAGTTCTAACTCAGGTGTTATCGGCTCTGACTCGAGGGTGTTTATCGTATCGTTGTTTGAACTGTCGAGGCAAGTCGTGATCGTCCGCAAAGAGTAGGAGATGAGAAGAGAAGACATGGTGTCTTTGTTGGTTGTCTTTTATGAGAAGTGTTTTGAGTTTATTGTTTGTGAAACATTCCCCACAATAAGACTTATTCATCGTGGTAGATGACTTACACCTCGCCCCAAAATGGAATGCGTATAAGTAACCCACGACAAAGTCTCATGGCGTATGAGAAGCTCAACCTTTATTAGGCGTTTTGTTGTTTTTATATTATGAGATGAGAAAGAGACTCAAATCGAAAAAGGACAAAAACTAAGGGGGACTAAGACCAACCCTAAGTTGCTTATTCCATGGAGGTCCTAATGGTTAGTGTGGCTTTCTAATCCTAATGAGGAAAGGAAAAGAAAAAGGATTAGAATACAACTTACTTCTTAGTGAAGTTAAGTTGATTCTAACAAAGGGATTAGCATGAAGTTGTGAAACTATACACAAAAGCTAAATCAAACACACCTTGAAAGCATAAAAAATGTAAAAGAGATTAAGGTTTAAGAACTTACCTTCCCCTCCCTACAAAACAAAGGTTAGCATGGTAAAACATGAATAAGAAATGTGGTAAACAATTACCAAACAATTTCTAAGGGATCTAGGACCTAAAATAGACTCAATCCTAAGTTTAGTGGACCTAAAAAATAATGCAAAGCAAAATTCAGCAGCCTATTACAGCTCCTAAATGCATAAACAGCAATGAAATGCAATGCACAATTCATACAACTTTTTACAGCTCACAATCAGCATGCAAAATATGTGTAAAAAGTATGAAAATGCAACAAATAACATACATTTTACAGCTACTATATGAAAAGACAGTTATGAAATGCAAAGGAATATTTGGTTTATTTCATTATTCATGCACAAGACCAATGGCAAAATGCATAAGCAACATGCGACATGATTAAATGGAATCAAAATACATGATTAAATGAACATGGAAGAATGCACCAAAAAATTAACATATGCAACAAGTATGCACTTTCAACTATGGAGCATGAGCATATGAACATGGATTATGAACATGCCTCAATCATAGATCAACAACAATGACATGTAACTTGATGTAAACATCAGAATTGGATTAACATGCAAGAATTGGATTAACATGCAAGTATGATCAAACATGCGAAAACAAAATATGGAACAATCACTTACGTGCTAAATGATGTATTTGAACCTAGTAACAATATGTGCAAAGAATCATATGCATTGTTGAACAAATAAGCACAAAAATATGCCAAAAGTAACGGAAACATGTCAAAATGGCTCGAAATGAAGGAATCGTGCACCTAAAACGGTTCCAAAAATTCCCTAAAATCAAGATCTATCCATCTATAGTGATTAAAAGAATAAGGATACACAAAAAGGCCGTGAAACAAACAATTTTGTCAATTCAGCTCAGCGTTAACCGGTTAATTGTATTGGTTAACCGGTTAACGGTTTTATAAATATAGTTTCAGAGGCAAAAATATACGTGTTAATCTGTTAACCCTTAGAGTTAACCGGTTAACACTGATCAGAAGCTGAAAAATAATGAGGAAAATAGCACTTCTCGCAATCGACTTATCTCCTAAAGCTCCTAATGCAACCATTATATTGTGAGCACGAATTTTACACCTAAACTCCATAATCTAGTCCCTAATGGCACCTAGAATAAGCTATAATTCTAGCTTCTAACAATTAAAATGATAAAATCGCAATCAAAATGAATTTGAACGGTAAAATGCAATCAAGATGATAAACACACGAAGAATACTGTCATGGCGAGATGAAGAGAATAAATTAAAGCGAAAATTGATTTCGAATACCAACCTACGAAGCGTAGGACTGCTTCGGTGAGTGTTGCGGTGTAGATCGAACTGCAAGCGAAGAAGAAAACCGAAGCATTCCTTGAATGCAAAATAAATGTGATTCGAACTTGATGATGCTTCTTAATGAACACTTGATTAATCACTTCCAATGAGCGTAAAACCAATCCAAAAACAAAATTTCTTGTTCAAATAAGCTCCAATGTTGATGATTGATGAAGGTTTAGCTTCAAGTTCTTCAAATTCCAATGAGGAATTTGAAGAACTTCTATGAAGAAGCTTTGAGAAATTTGGTCAAAAAGTGGGAGAATTGAGAGAGAAATAAGAGGTTGAAGATGAAAATGGTGAGAATGAGGTTGGGACCCCTTACTTTGGAGTGAATTAGGATTATATAGAGTGTAGGTTTGGCATGAGGATCGGGAATGGAGCTTGCTTGGGCATTAGGTTAGGTTTTGAGTTAGGTTAGGAGATAGTTAAAGTTAGTTGGAGTTGTAGAATATTCCTTGGAAGAGTGTGGAAGGATCTAGAATGTAGTAGAACAATCCAAGGAAAAATGGAAGGTAAGTGGAGTGTAAAACAAGTTATGAAGCAAAGTGGAAAAATAGAAGGAAAAAGTGGAGGGAAATGGTTAAATCCACTATTTTTTGAAGCCTTTTATCCAATTTTAACATGCGTTAACCGGTTAACCATATGCGTTAACCGGTAAACGGAAAAAAAATGAATTTTCATTCTTTTCTGTGGGTTAGTATGGACATGCCTCGGATTATATTTTTGTGGTGTTACTTCTCTTGAGCTCTAATGTTTGGCCAGTCTTGCCCAATCACAGGCCTCATGCACTTGCAAATGATCCTGATTTATTTATTTATCTTTAGAATGCGATGCAATGATATGCGGAATGATGCGGGAATGAAGCGCAAACTGCTCGAGGTTGATAATAAATAAGAGGGGAAATTTTGAGGTGTTATAGCTGCCCATATTCAATCACTGTAGACTTGAATGGATGATAGCAGTTGCTTTCAGACGTTTGAAGTATGCAGGGATTGAATACTAGAAACAACCAGAAAATTTGCACAATATGGAAGAAGAACAGGGAAATAAATCCAACCATCTAAACTCTTCTTGGGGAGAACTCCGATGTGAAGAATAGTAAACCAGTGAATGCCTTGGAACAACACTGGGAGATTCCTGATTTTCCATGCTACTGGTGGAATTTTGTTGTAGATGAGCAATTAATAACGTGCCACACAACAAGTGGACTTTTGGGTATTTTACCATCCTGAGGACGGACTTTCGCCAATCTACGGTTGGACTTCAAGATACTTTGCCTTGCTGCGGGTGGACTTCTACCAATCTGCGGTTGGACTTCTGAATACTTTGCCTAACTACAGGTGGACTTTCTATGCTTTGCCACCATGAGGATGGACTTCTGCTCGCTACGGGAGACTTCTTGCCACACTACGGGGGACTTTAATATTTTTCCACACTACATGGGCTTTGGAAATTTTCCACACTACGGGGGTTGTTGCTCACTACGGGAGACTTCAATTTCTTCCACACTACAGTGGTGCTCTGCTCACTACGGGAGACTTCTTGCCACACTACAAGGGACTTTAATATTTTTCCACGCTACGGGGGACATTTGCTCACTACGGGAGACTTTTGCTTGCTACGGGAGACTTTTGCTCGTTACGGGAGACTTTTTCTCGCTACGGGAGACTTCAATATTTTGCCACACTACTGGGGCCATTCGCTCGCTACGGGAGACTTTTTCTCACTACAAGAGACTTTTGGATACTTCGCCACCCTGAGGAAAGACTTTTACCAATTTGCGGTTGGACTTCAGAGATTTTCCACCCAGAGGATGGACTTTGACCAGTCTACGGCTGGACTTTGGAGATTTTCCACCCAGAGGATGGACTTTGGCCAGTCTACGGCTAGACTTTGGAGATTTACCACCCAGAGGATGGACTTTGGTCAGTCTACGGTTGGACTTTGGAGATTTTCCACCCAGAGGATGGACTTTGGCCAGTCTACGGCTGGACTTTTAAGAATTTTTCACCCAGTGGATGGACTTTGGAGATATGCCACCCAGAGGATAGACTTTGGTCAGTCTACGGCTGGACTTTGCAAGATATCAAACTTGGATTATATTGGGTATGCATATGTTGAACTGCACGGCATGATGCCCCATGTCACTAGGGATATTACATCTTGAGTATGTCAATGAATTGATACAAGTATAAAGGGAATTCCTGACGCGGAAATAACAGGTTTTCGTTGACTCTATGGGGAAATGCAGATGATTGTTGATTCATTATCGAGAAACCCTGCAAGTATAACATCTCTGCTAGAGAAGAGTGTGAATGATCTGTCTCGACTTATCACCTTTGCCAAAAATAAATTGGACTTTAGATTTGAAGGCTCTGCCACGGGATACCTCAACTGCTGGGGACTGACTCTCAACCATGAGACCGCTGGGGGATCTGCAACTTTTCGACTTAGCTGGGGAAACGTCTTGGCAAGGCTTTGCTGTGGAGAACTTTTTGTCTACCTGAATTTTCCAAACCTCAGTGGGGAAGGGAACTGCTTAGATGGATGTCGGGAATACTTGAATTCTTGTAAGAAATGCTTCACTGCGGGAAGACGACTTTCTATTTGGGGATTATCCTTATTTCTCTACTGGGAAAGAGAAGGATTTGGTATGAGATCTACTGGGGAAACAGGAACCGCCCTTGATATGCTGGGGAAGCAGGATCAAGGAAGCCTGCCGAAGAAAAAATTTTGGCGACTTTACGGGGGATAACAAAATCGAACCACGCCCTACTGAGGAGGAAAGATTTCAAGTTGTCTCATGTTGGGGATCATTTTCTTTTGTTCGTACTTTCCCTTAAGAGGATTTTACAAAAGACTTAGTGTCTTTAAACTCTTAAGTATTATAGCGATTGCCTGAATTGGCGTAATAACCTTTGCTGGGGAGGTAGCCATTGTCAACAGAGATGAGCTTGTAGTTGTTGGAAATATTGAACGAGAGAATTGTTTGATGAGTGACTGATATATGAGTAATGGACTCAATCAGTAAGATTTATGACAAGAGGGCTACATGGAAACCCTTCAGGTGTATAATTGTCCCGGTACTTTGAAATCTGGATAGGCTTCCGATGGTCTGTCTTTGGGAAAGAATGAATTCTCGTGCTATTAGGGTGGCCTATCCCAGTATGAGTCTTTGAATAATTTATGCCCTTGACTGACTAGTCTTTGAGGGAATACCTGCACTGATTTCTCTGGGAGGTTGAATCTCGAGGTTATTGTCCCAGTTTGGATGAATTTGATGAGATTGCTCGACATAACTGCCCCGGATTGGCTGGCTCTTGCCACGACTGGTTGGGAAATTCCTTACTCCAAGGAGTTTCTTTGAAAAGTGTGCCTCAACGTAATTGTCTTTTAGAAGTTTCAGTCTTCTCAACTTGGCAATATTAAACTTATGGACTGAATTTTCGTATGTGAACTTCTTATGATATCAAACAAATGTATGCAAACAGAAAATGTTTATTTTGAGAATGAAAATTCTAATGCAACACACATGTTAATCTTGAAGTCTTTATTGAAAAGAGGTCGCAAACCTTTGTGAGAAAATCATTGGTTAAGATATGACATTGATTTTTTTATGAAAGCATGTACATGCAATACCAACACATGTCCTTTTAGCACAACTCATATGAGTCAGGAACACAGTCTTATGGTAGTATGCTCTCAAAATATGCCTATTTCAGTTAGGACTTTTAAGGGTTGTATCGTGGTCTGGTTCACGGTTATAGAAACAAAGGATATAGGCTCGAAGTTTATATGTGCCCACCCCTCTTCGTGATGTCCTCCATTCCTATGTTCAGCTAACCTTTACAAGTGCTCACCTTTCAGAAAGGTTTCGTGCTGGTTGAGAAACCGTTGCTGCTAACGATTCAAGCACCAGTCAGGTTGTTCTTAGGAGTCATTCACCCATTTGTCTTTCGTGTTTGTGCCACACGACTTTATTCTTGCTTAAGGATCTTTCTTGTGTAATCCTTTCGTCTTTTGCTTTTTGGGTTATTTTGTTTATCCCTTACTTTTGCATGGACTAATTCTTGTGAATCTTCGATTGCAGAGTCCAGCGGGATGCCCTAATTTTTGCCTAAGTCGCTTGTTTTCAAGTTTCTACTTAGCGGGCTTTTCATTTCTCTTTTTTTCGATTCTTCCTCTCTCTTTTTTTTGAACAAATCATGTGACACTGTTTGTCTTGATCGCTTCGCGAGGGTCGTGACTGACTCATTCTTTGGTTGATGAAGGATAACCATTGTGGCTTCCAGTCTTTGGACTTCTTGATTAGGATAACCATTGTGGATTATAGTCTTTGAACCTCTTGATGATGGAATTTAATGGATCCTCGAATACACTCCTTTATGAGAGTCATGAACGTCTGGACCAACTAGCTGACACCTACCCAGCCCATGGGTTACATGTGAGGGTTTTCCTTGCGACAAGAAACTCCTACTTCAAGGCTCAAAGGGGTTAGCGAGGGCGTATCTCCCTTATATCTCCGGTGTTTAGGGATTTGAAACAAATCATGTACATCATCAACAGGGTATTATTCAAAAGCACACAATTAGAGATTCTTGTGTTTTCGTTTCATCATTCTCCCTCATAGAATTTAAGCATGACAATTAGTATTGCAATGTACACATACAGAATTATAAGTGAATGTAAATGAATTTCATACACATAGACAAATGTTTAGCACACGTAGACAAATGTTTAGCACATAAGAGAAACTACAAATTAAAATGCAGTAAAGAAGTTGAATAGTGGCGTCATTGAGAAGGCTTGACTCTGTCTAGACCTATCAGTCTTCACTTGATTATTCTGACCTGGAGGTTCTGACACGAAACATCTCGGAGGAAAGAGTACAGCTAGAGGATAAAAGTGCCCCATAAGGTTGCTTGGAAAGACCTGACGATATTCTGCCTACGTATCTCCATTGACCCATGACCAATGAAGAATCAGAGCGACATAGTTCCCCTCAATAGGGAAGACAATGCATTGAAGAAAGACAAACAAACAGTTGCCATTACTACAAGTATTTGAATACTGCTAGCTTTATTTACTTCATGAATACCCTTGTAGCCTAGGTGATTAACTCAATGATTTTTGGCTTAACGCGAACCATCTAGTAAAACAACCATGACACTGGCTCTACCGTGATCGGGCATTGGATTTTCGAGTACATTTGGGTGAGGAGAAAAATTGATCGCATTGGAGTCAATTAGGTCTTGTAACTTATTCTGGAAAGCCCAACATTTATCAATATTGTGCCCCTGGGCACCCGAATGGAATTCACATCTGGCATTTGCATCAAAATTCGGAGGTAGATTATCAGGAGAATGAGCTCTCATGGTACGAAGCTCGGCCATGTTCAACTTTAGCAGCTCTGGAAGTAATACAACATATGGACATGGGATAGGATCAAGTTTACGGTCCCTTGCTCTAGTTCTTTCCTAAAATGGTCTTTGTGCCCGTTGTTACTGGCCTTGAGGTTGTTGAACCTGTGGTGTAATAGTGACTACGGTTGTTTGGTGGTAACCTTGAGAATGACCTCTATCTCGGCCCCTATACACAACATTGGTCTCGCCTTCTCTTCGTCTTTGTCCATTTCCAAAAGGCTTTTTCACACTAGAAGAACCGGCATTGCTTACATCTTGGATATTTCCTAATTTCAGGAAGTTTTCTATCCTTTCTCCAGCGATGACGATATCAAAAAAACTGATGGATGGGCAAGCGGCCAGACAATCCAAGTATGCACCTTTCAAGGTGCCCATAAACATGTCGGCCATTTCCCGGTCCAGCAATGGAGGTTGAACTTGTGCAGCCAGTTCACGCCACCTTTGGGCGTACTCCTTAAAACTTTCCTTAGGTCCTTGAGATAAGTTCTGCAACTGGGTGAGGTTTGGAGCCATATCAATATTGTATTGATACTTCTTGAGAAAAGCTTCGGTTAAATCTTTCCAGCATCGGATAGAGGCCCTGCTTAGCTTCATGTACCAGCTCAACGAAGCTCCAAATAGACTATCTTGGAAGAAATGGATCCAAAGTTTCTCGTCGTTAGTGTGAGCCGAGATTCTTCCAAAATAAGCCTGGATGTGAGTTCTAGGGCACGTGTTGCCATTGTACTTATCGAATGATGGCACCTTGAATTTTGAGGGATTTTGACTCCTTGCACTAAACCAAGACTGGTTACATCGATGCCCAAAGAATTCTGACATTCCATGGCCTTAAACTTTTCCGCCAGCTCTTCATACCTTCAATCATTGACCTCATTCATATTACCCACATCAGCATCCAGTAGATTGAACTGGTCCTCTTGTGTGTCTTCTAAAACCACATTACGGGTCGCAGTCCTATTGGGATTTGGCACTCCGTTACGGGTAGCATTTGGATCCATATTATCAGTCGGTGTTCTGGTATTAGCATTTACTGAAGGTGCGCAAAACACAAGGAAGGGGGGTTGGAATTGGGTTTTCTTTAACGACTAAAATAACTTCTAATGACAAGTTAATTTATCCTGGTTCGTTTGAACTCAAACTACGTCCAGTCCACCCGCCAAGGTGATTTTGCCTCTACTGAGGTCTTAATCCACTATTCAACAAATGAATACACACACTGACCTAAAGTCAATGTCCTCTTGAGTCTTCTGACTGAAACTAGTCACTCAAGGAATATTACTCAACTATTACAATAATAATATAGTAACTAAAATTGCTTCTTATCAAGCTAAGATCACTAAGTGAATGTTACAATATTTTAGCACAAATATGATTCAGTCTTTTGCTCGTGAGTGTATTGTCTTCAATTCTTCAATTTGATTCCTTTATATAGTTCTTGAATAAATGTAGCCGTTGGAGACATCTTGAGCTAATTTAGGATATTAGTTAATACCATAAATTCTTTCCAAAGCAAGAGATACTTGTCTTCATCATTAATTAAAATATTCTTTAATTAATGTCTTCATTATGAATATCATCATCTTCTAGACGTAAATCAGAGAGAGTAAATATTTGATGCGCAGCCAATTAATCATGTCATTAAATGATGGATTCTTCATTAAGTGTATCTTCTATATATGGCTCAATATATCTTCTTAGTAAAGCACGTCTCCTTTAATTAAATTTCTCTTCTACACAAGAATAAAGGTAGTAATTAGAACTTTTATTCTAGTATAATAATATTTGTTATCATCAAAACTATTAGAGGTTTAGAACCATAATTGTTCTAACAATCTTCCCCTTTTTGATGATGACAAAACATTTATTTAGATATTGAGAATAGAGTTTAATAAGATTTAGAGGAACTCCCTTTGATCAAATATTTCTTTTAAAGATCTCTTCAGAAGTTTTCTCCTTCAGAAGTTTCATTAGCCTTAGCTCCCCCTGAGTTGATTACTTGACCTGTTTCTATTTTAGAATCACAACTCAGATAGTTTTATTATAATTTTATATGTAAGAGGCAAATCATGGTAAACTGCTATAGATCAGGTTCTTCTACGTTTCTCCCCCTTTTTGTCATAATCAAAAAGAATAGATGCAGAAAAACAATGCAAGTGTATAAAAGCAAAATACGTTACTATTAAATATAATTAAAAAACCAGTAATAACAAAACTAGTAGAACTTAAAAAGACATGTAGAAACAGAAGATAAAAAACATAAAAAAAACTAAGCAGAAGATAAGCAGAAAATCAGGAGTGCATCTTAGTAACTAAGGCCTCCAGCAAAGACTTGATCTCAGATGATGATTCCACTTGCTTTCCAAGCATTGTCTTCAACTCAGCAGTGGCTTCATCTTGCATATCCAGGCGTTGCTTAACCATTTCATTTTCCTTCTTCAGCTCTTCCAAGGTCTGCAGAACAAGATTTGTTGGCAGAAGATCTTCAACTTCTGGAGCAGCTTGATTCTCAGGAACTTCTATATTTGCTGGTGATTGAGCAGGTTCATCATCAAGATCTTCTTCAGAAGGTACCAGAACCATTTGAAGTCCATAGTTTTCTTCCAGAGGTACTGACTCTGACCAGGGTTTATTGTCCAGTAGAAGAGGTTTATTTTGTTCAATGTTAGAAACAACTGCTTTGAGATACTCACAGAAGTTCTGGTGAGCAATATCATAGCAGATGTCCTTGAGTCTCTTTGTCTCAGCATTAAACCATTTTCTGAAGGTGGCCCACAGAAATTTAGAAGCAGCTGGATCTGGAAGTTCTGAGCAAGCAGACTTCAGATCCTCTAACTTCAGTTTCATTACTGTTTCAAAAGCAAGTAATAAAGCAGAAATGTCTGTTTTTGAGGGCTTTGGTTTAGGTGCAGGTATGGCAGTTTTGTTAGAGACAGAGGACAATTTTTGTAAAGCTTCAATATTAACAGAGGTTCTAAGTGGATTTTCATGTTCAGCTTCTTCTGGTGGTGTGTTAGGGATGGTTATAAAAGTTGGTGAGTTATGAGGGGTAGACATATATGAAGACAGTGAACTTTCTCTTATAGGGGAAAGATTTGAAACATTTTCAGAGAATGGTATTTGGACAGATTCTGGGGGTTGGAAATTATTGATGTCAGAGAGAACATGTTGCAAAGCAGTTTGTGTTTCAGTTGTTGGTGAGCGGTCAATATCAGAAAGTGGTGTAGTATCAATTGGAATATCAAAATCAGAAATTTTTTGTGGTTGATGGTGTTCTACTTCTGGTGGATAAAGTGATGATAGAATGTATGAGACAACAATAGTTGTAGGTATAATAGATGGAACAGGATTGGAGGGTGAAATAGGTTTAGAGGATTGAGGTGGTTCAGATGATGGGATTTGTGCAGAAGGAATGTCAACAGAAGGTATTGGGTTAGAAGGGTTTTCAGACACTTCTACTGTAACTGCTTCTACTACAGAAATGAATTCAGAGTTAGAGGCAGAAGTTTTACCTGATCTTCTGGTTGATTTGGGAGTCTTCTGAGACGACCCTTCTCCAGCCTTTCTTTTCTTGGTTCTTGCAGAGGCAGCATCTGGAGTTTTCTGAGTGAGTTCTGTTGGCTTGAACATTGGGTCCACACCATGTTGCTTGCATATATCCAAGTAATTTACCACAACCTCTGGAGGTGTGTCAGAGGAGAAGAGGGCGAAGTTCTCCAGGGGAATCTTCCTAGTGGTGATAACTTCTCTAGAATGGAGGACAGGTTCTTGCTGGATAGAAGTTATAAACTTCATCTTCTTCAGATTCTTCGCATTCAGAGGTTTACCAACATCTGTTTCAAGAAATTGTGTCTGCTTTAATTCTGCCAGAAAGTCCACCAACTTATTTTGACAGAGAATGTCAGATATTACACGTCCTAGAGGAATCCAATCCCTCTTGGTTTTCTCCCCATCTCTTGTTTCCTTCACACTAGTTTTCAGATGTTGAAACAGAGTGTGTGCAAGGTTGATCTTCTTCTGTTTGGCAATGAAGTACAGCAGAAATTGCTGATCCATGTTGATATAATCTGGAGAGTTTGTAGCTTTCCTGTGGCAGATTGTTCCAAGAATGATCTTGGCCCAAATTCTGAGAGGAGTATTCAGATCCTTTATCTTATTTGAAGGTTGGCCAGAAGTGAAGATTTCCCTGGCTATCAGCTTTGTATCAGACATTATGTCCATGTCACTACACTTAATACCATTGCCATCAGCTTCTATGAGTTTGGCAATGTGATCTTCAGAAATGATGATTCTTTTACCCAGCACATACGAGGTAACATGAGTGTTGGAGGCTGTTGCATAAGCCCAGAATTCCTTTACCAGTTTTGGGAAAATTGGTCCCATTAGACGATCAAAGTACTTCTCCCAGCCTTGAGCTTGAACGGCCGGAAAGAGATCAAAACCATTATCCTTCAGACTGTTGAAATCCACAAAGAGCTCACAAAGAACTTCCAGTTTGTCAGCAGGAGTAGTAAGGGTCTTCATAGGTTCAACGTAGAACACATCAGAGAAGTCTTTTCATTGTTGAGGAGGGGAAGCCATTGTTACTAAGATGAGGTTTTTGAAGTTTAGGGTTTTAGAAAATTTTCAGAGAGAACGCAAAAGAGAGAGTGAAAAGATTTTTCAGTAAAAATGTAATTAGGGTAAAAAGTGAAAGTGAAAATGAAAAGTTACTTATATAAGAAAAAAATAATGCATTTAATAAAACGAGAAATTAGTGGGAAAAATTAAGTTTAAAAACATAATGATTATATGCAATAAATGCTGTAGACATAGGGTAAGGCGTAAAAGATTCTGGAACAGTTACCCAAGAGATTTTTGCCTTTTTGGTGTCAAGTCAGCCGTATCAGTTTCCCAGAAGATCAACAGATGTCATTCTATAGAGGACAGTTGTCCAATGCATGTTCTTTCACTCTTCAAAATTTGGACACTTGTTTAAATTCTGATGGGATTCCTTAGAGCCTTGTTGACACTTGTTGATTTGAAGGTCTGCATGTTATTCCTTTGAACAGAAGTTCTCAGAATGAAACAGTTAGAACATAATATCTTCTGAGGAATAATATAGAGGATTAATATCAGAACTTCTAAGAGTTAAAGACATATAATTAAAGCATTTTCATTCTGGACATAATTTCATGCTAAGGTTGGTTAGTATGAAATTAAATATATCTTCAGGAAGGGGTTTTGTAAAAATATCAGCCCATTGGTGATTTGTATCTATGAATTTTAACATTAAAATTTCCTTCTGAGTATAGTCCCTAATGAAATGATGTTTAACTTCTATGTGTTTAGCTCTAGAATGTAAAATTGGATTTTTAGATAGACAAATAGTAGAGGTATTATCACAGAGAATGGGAATGTTACTCTCATAGATGTTGAAATCCTCGAGCTGATTTTTCATCCAGAGCATCTGAGTACTGCATCCAGCTGCTGCAATGTATTCAGCTTCTGAAGTTGATAATGCTATGGTTGACTGTCTTTTGCTGGACCAATAAATTAGATTATCTCTCAGAAATTGACAACTTCCAGAAGTACTTTTTCTTTCTGTTCTGTCTCCAGCAAAATCAGCATCACAATATCCTACAAGTTTATAATCTTGGGATCTTCTGTAATATAGACCAAGATTAGTAGTACCTTTCAGATACCTAAAGATTCTCTTAACTGTTGTTAAGTGAGTTTTTCTAGGATCTGATTGGAATCTAGCACATAAACATACACTGTATAGAATATCTGGTCTAGAAGCAGTTAGATAGAGGAGAGAGCCAATCATACCTCTGTAGAGCTTCTGATCTACTTTCTTACTTACCTCTTCTTTCTCCAGAATACATGTAGGATACATAGGAGTTTTAGATATTATGCTTTATGATAAATCAAATTTCTTCAGAAGTTCTTTGACATATTTGCTTTGATGGATATATGTTCCTTCTGATGTTTGATTTATCTGAATTCCCAGGAAGAACTTTAATTCTCCCATCATGCTCATTTCAAATTCTGCCTGCATAGACTTAGCAAATTCCTTTCCCAAGGCACTTTTAGTAGAACCAAAAATTATATCATCTACATAAATTTGGCATATCAGAAGATCATTTTTAATGTTTTTAATGAAAAGGGTTGTATCCACTTTCCCTCTGATGAAATTATTTTCAAGAAGAAAAGTACTTAGTCTTTCATACCAAGCTCTGGGAGCTTGTTTCAGACCATATAAAGATTTTTTGAGTTTGAAAACATGTTCTGGAAATTTTATATTTTCAAAGCCAGGGGGTTGGTGTACATACACTTCTTCATCAATATAACCATTTAAAAATGCACTCTTGACATCCATTTGATATAGAATGATATCATGGTTTATAGCAAATGAAATTAGAAGTCTAATTGACTCTAACCTAGCAACTGGTGCATAGGTTTCTATATAGTCAATTCCTTCTTGTTGACTATAACCTTGTGCAACCAATCTTGCTTTGTTTCTGGAAACTTCTCCTTGTTCATTTAGCTTGTTTCTGAATACCCACTTGGTGCCAATGATGTTGAATCCTCTGGGCCTAGGAACTAGATCCCATACATTATTTCTGGTGAATTGGTTAAGTTCTTCTTGCATAGCCAGAATCCAATCATTTTCTGAGAGAGCTTCTTCTACAGAAGTTGGTTCAATCAGAGAAACAAGTCCCATTAGAGATTCTTCAGAGTTTCTGAATGATGATCTTGTTCTGATTGGTTCATCCTTCTTTCCCAAGATTTTATCTTCTGGATGATTCACCTTGTTTCTGGATAGTTTCTTCTGAGTGGGTTCTTCAGAAGTTGTTGGAGTAATTGTCTTGTTCTGTTTTGTAGGTGATTGATCTTCAGATGTTCTGTTTGTAGAAATATCAACTTCTATATCTGCAATAAATTCATTCTGCTTTGGTTTTTCAGAACCAAGCTTATCATCAAATCTGACATAAATAGATTCTATCACAATGCGTGTTTCTGTGTTGTATACTCTGTATCCCTTAGAACGTTCAGAGTATCCTAACATATAACACTTTTGTGACTTAGAGTCAAATTTATTCAGAGTATCATTAGTATTCAGAATAAAACATATCCATCCAAAAGGATGAAAATATGAAATGTTGGGCTTTCTGTTCTTCCACAATTCATAAGGAGTCTTTTCAAGAATAGGTCTTATAGAGATTCTATTCTGAATATAGCATGTTGTATTTACTGCTTCTGCCCAAAAATGTTTAGCCATATTAGTCTCATTGATCATGGTTCTGGCCATCTCTTGCAATGTTCTATTCTTACGTTCTACAACCCCATTTTGTTGAGGAGTTCTAGGACAAGAAAAATCATGAGAGATGCCATTTTCATTAAAAAATGATTCTAATTTTTTATTTTCAAATTCTCCACCATGATCACTTCTGACTTTAATAATTTTAAATTCTTTTTCATTTTGAACTTGTTTGCAGAAGTTAGAAAATATAGCAATTGACTCATCCTTATGTCTAAGAAACTTTACCCATGTCCATCTGCTGAAGTCATCTACGATCACCAATCCATACTTCTTGCCACTGACAGAAGCATTTTTCACTGGTCCAAACAAGTCAATGTGCAGAAGTTCTAGTGGTCTAGAGGAAGATACAACATTTTTAGCTTTAAAACCAGGTTTTGAAAATTTGCCTTTTTGACATGCTTCACACAGAGCTTCTGAGTTGAACTTCAAATTTGGAAGTCCTCTGACTAGATTGAGTTTGTTAAGTTGAGATAATCTTCTCATATTAACATGTCCCAATCTTCTGTGCCAGACCCATTGCTCAGTTTCCACAGACATTAGACATTTTACATTCTGAATTTTTAATTCTGAAAGTTTTATTTTATAAATGTTGTTCTTTCTCTTTCCACTGAAGAGGATTGTTCCATCTTTCTGACTAACGACTTTACATAACTTTTAATTAAAGATTATGTCATAGCCATTATCACTTAATTGACTTATGGATAATAAATTATGCATTAATCCTTCTACTAATAGAACATTAGAGATAGAGGGAAGATTTCCATTACCAATTGTTCCAGAGCCAATTATTTTTCCTTTTTGATTGCCTCCAAAACCTACGTGGCCTCCATCTTTTAATTCAAGACTTTGGAACATATGCTTTCTTCCCGTCATGTGTCGTGAGCATCTAGAGTCCAAGTACCATGATTGGTGTTTCAGTTTTGCTGTTAAAGACATCTGCAACATACACAATTTTATCTTTGGGTACCCATATTCTTCTGGGTCCTTGTTTGTTAGTTTTTACAAACTTCTGATTCATTTTAGGTTTCAAATCAGAACTTGTGGAACAAGATGACTCACTAGTGTATATTAGATCATGGTTATGACCATAGGTAAAATGAGAACTTAGAGGAGTATTAGTTTTTATGACAATGTCATCAATTTTTTTATACTTCAGAGTTTCTTTAGTTTTCACATAGCCTATGCCTCTTCTATCATTTCTGCTAACTCCATAGATCATAGATGCAATTTTGCTTCTATCTATGCTTTTAGCTATGAATTTTTGAAAACCATAATCATATTGTTTTATGATATTATCAGAATTGATTAGATCTTCTAATTCAGATTCCTTCTGAGCTTTAAGTTTTTCAAAAGAGTTTTTGCATTCAAAAATATTTTCTTTTAGCTCAGAGTTTTCTGTTTTTAGTTTTCTAACTTCTTCTAATTCAGATACAAGACTTTGTTTCATGTCTTTGTATTTGAATTGAAGCTTATGATATTTTTCAAGAATTTCTGAGAGGCTAGCTTCTAATTGA
The DNA here is from genome assembly GCA_963966055.1 of Lathyrus aphaca. NCBI lineage: Eukaryota > Viridiplantae > Streptophyta > Magnoliopsida > Fabales > Fabaceae > Lathyrus > Lathyrus aphaca. The sequence continues at coordinate 233,418,229 of OZ014524.1, forward strand.
GATCTAGAAAGTTTAGAAAATACCTCTTCTGAATCTGATTCTGATTCTGATGAGTGATCATCTTCCGGTATATTTGCCATTAATGCAATATTAGCTTGTTCATCTTCAGAATCTGACTCTGCTTCAGATGATTCAGAATCATCCCATGTTGCCATGAGACTCTTTTTCTTTTCTAATTTTTTCTGGGTTTCTCTTTCTGGAGTTTTGGACATTCACTCTTGTAGTGTCCTGGTTCTTTGCATTCATAGCACACAACTTCTTTGCTTTTGGGTTTCTTGTGACCAGATGTTGATTCAGAATAGTTGTTTGTTCTTCTGGTATTTCTGAACTTCTTCTGACGATGCTTCCAGAGTTGTTGGACTCTTCTGGATATGAGAGATAATTCATCTTCTTCTGATGAGCATCCAGAACTTTCTTCTTCTTCTTCCTGTAAAGCTTTAGAAACAGATTTGTTAGATTTAAGAGCTACATACTTACATTTCTTCTGGGGTTCATCTTCTTCTAGTTCAATCTCATGACTTCTCAAGGAGCTGATCAGTTCTTCTAAGGATATTTCATTCAGATTTTTAGATAGCTTTAGAGCAGTGACCATGGGCCTCCAAGATTTTGGTAAACTTCTGATGATTTTCTTCACATGATCTGCTGTTGAGTAGCCTTTGTCCAGAACTTTCAGTCCAGCTACCAGAATTTGGAACCTTGAGAACATTTTTTCAATTGTCTCATCTTCTTCCATCTTGAAAGCTTCATACTTCTGGATGAGGGCTAGAGCTTTAGTCTCCTTTACTTGAGTGTTGCCTTCATGTGTCATCCTCAGAGAATCAAACATGTGTTTAGCTGAGTCCCTGTTTGTGATCTTCTCATATTCTGTATATGAGATAGCACTTAGAAGTATGGTTCTAGCTTTGTGATGATTTCTAAATTCCTTCTTCTGCTGAGCTGTCATATTTTTTCTTTCAATCTTCTGACCATCTGCTCCAACAGGGTAAATGTATCCATCTGTCACCATGTCCCAGAGATCTCCATCTAGAGCTAGAAAGAAACTTTCCAGAACATCCTTCCAGTAGTCAAAATTGTCACCATTGAACACTGGAGGTTTAGTGTTGATCTTGTCATTTTGATAGTCATTGTTGTTAATGCCAGCTTCTGCCATGTGTTTTAACTTCTGGATCTTTTACTGACACGGTTAAGTGTTTTTCTCAGAACCTAACGCTCTGATGCCAATTGAAGGTGCGCAAAACACAAGGAAGGGGGGTTGGAATTGGGTTTTCTTTAACGACTAAAATAACTTCTAATGACAAGTTAATTTATACTGGTTCGTTTGAACTCAAACTACGTCCAGTCCACCCGCCAAGGTGATTTTGCCTCTACTGAGGTCTTAATCCACTATTCAACAAATGAATACACACACTGACCTAAAGTCAATGTCCTCTTGAGTCTTCTGACTGAAACTAGTCACTCAAGGAATATTACTCAACTATTACAATAATAATATAGTAACTAAAATTGCTTCTTATCAAGCTAAGATCACTAAGTGAATGTTACAATATTTTAGCACAAATATGATTCAGTCTTTTGCTCGTGAGTGTATTGTCTTCAATTCTTCAATTTGATTCCTTTATATAGTTCTTGAATAAATGTAGCCGTTGGAGACATCTTGAGCTAATTTAGGATATTAGTTAATACCATAAATTCTTTCCAAAGCAAGAGATACTTGTCTTCATCATTAATTAAAATATTCTTTAATTAATGTCTTCATTATGAATATCATCATCTTCTAGACGTAAATCAGAGATAGTAAATATTTGATGCGCATCCAATTAATCATGTCATTAAATGATGGATTCTTCATGAAGTGTATCTTCTATATATGGCTCAATATATCTTCTTAGTAAAGCACGTCTCCTTTAATTAAATTTATCTTCTACACAAGAATAAAGGTAGTCATTAGAACTTCTATTCTAGTATAATAATATTTGTTATCATCAAAACTATTAGAGGTTTAGAACCATAATTGTTCTAATATTTACCTGGGGTTGCTCAACCATCAACCTAAGACGCTCCTGGTTTTGAGCAATGCCAGTCATCATTTCCATGAACTGATACATCCTCTATCGAAGCTCATTGAGATCATTCTGCATTTGCCCAACCATTCTTGCTCGGTTTCTGCGAGTTGGATATCAATGGAGGCACTGACCAACTATACTGCCTGAAGTTGAATAAGTTGGGAAGTCCGGATAACCTATCAAAATGCACAATATGCAAATCATGCAATGAATGCGTATGAGGGTGTGACATGTATCCCTGTCAATGAGTAAACATGTGTTAGGAATGCAAGCATGCAAAGGATGTTATGCAATGCACTGGCATGTGATCAAAGTTCTGGCGATCACTGGTCTAATGTTGGTGCTAAGAATATGATCATGTGCTAGTGAAGAGTCATAATAACAGTACCACCGAAATCATGGATCTCAGAACCAAAGGACCATGTAGATCCTGATCATAATACTGAACAATACTGGCAAAGCGGGTATGTTGGAAGTTTCAGGGTGTAAACACCCCAAATTTTCCCTCACTAAGTTCATACCATGGCTTGTGATCTTCCATCATTGCATTAGTATAAACATATCATATCATATTGCATTTTTGTTTTACTACATTAGTACAAGTTCATCTGCATCTAGGATTTGTGATCTGAGCAATCCAGGATTCATCTGAGCCACTCCAAAGGCCATCAATCATTCCAAGAGGGTCCATGTATGTTCAATCATCATTTTACATCCCTTAGAGATCAAGGAAGTCAAAAAATCACAAGAACTTGGAAAGCATAGATGCAGAGCCAGGGTTTCACTGCACAGATGACCTGAAATTAGGGTTTTGATTTCAGAGGCCATAACTCCAAATTTTTTGGTCATTCTTGTTTCTAATAGCCTCAATATGTTGTAAGGATCATATGTACCAAGTTTGATGAAGAAATTCATTGTGGAAGTCATCTGTTCACTGGGTAACTTCTTGAGCAAGTCAGAGCAAAATCAAGGCATCTGAGGCCCCCCAACATGGAACCAAAGAGGATTCTTTGCAAAACCACTTGCCAATTCATTTTGTGACTTCAAACACACTTCTATGTATCATAACATCATAGTACATTGCATAAAGATCAGAATTGCCCAAAGAATTGCATCATTCCATGCCTTGAACATCAAGAAATTACAAAAGGGCCAAAGCTTCATGAATTTGTAAAACACCACATAAACTTCCATCCACTTGCTAAATTGCCTCCAAATGGATTCTATGGACATCCTTGATCCATGTTGCGCATGGACAAGCCAATGAGCCAACTACACCATTGCCCATACCTCAAGTACAAAACTTTTGACTTTTTGGCAAGAAGCCCATACCAATCACCATAGTCCACCACCCACTCTCTGCCCAATCCAGACCTTACAAGCATGCTCCAAGGATTCATTTTCATAACACACACAAGCTGAAACCTCTAAGAACTCAGCATTGCCAAAATCACTCCCACTTGCAAAAACCTTTGAATCTCTCAGCTCACTCACTCAAACTCCAAACCAATTTCACCATTCATCTCAAAATAATCCACTGACCACAAAGCAACCATTAAAACAACCTCAAAGCACCCATAGACAAAACACGATTCTTGGCCAGTTCAGTTGCTACAACACAAACCAGCCACTCTCAAAGCTTTTGAAGCATTCCATTAGTCTCAGGAGGTTCAAAGGAAGTGGCCAGAAAGCTCAAGTTTGGAAAGCTTCATCTCAGGTAGTCGTCTTAAATCATTTTTCCAGAACTCCTATTTTAAGTGACAATCTGAAAGAGCATGCTTCACTGATCATTCTGAGCTTTGTATTTTTGAAAATGGTGAAGAAATGAGTATTTACTGAACCTCTGAAATTTTTACCATTTTTGATCTTTTCTTTGAATCTTGTTTGTAAGCTATCATAAATCTGTTTTGAGGTCATATTTGAGTTCAGGGAGATGAGAGGGTTTGATCTGGAGCTTTAGAGCTCCAGAAATGACCTAGGGAGAGGTTTTAAAATTCTCAGGGGAGAAGGCTACCGGAGAAGATGACTGGAGCTCTTCTCCGGTGGCCTGAAAGTCATTACGTGTCTAATTAGGATTAGGGCAGTTTTTGAATAAGGACCATTGGATCTCTCTTTCCCGCGTGAGATGGAGGGTGGAGATTAGCTCATTAACTCTAATTCTGGATTAAATATTTAATTAATTAGGATTAGTTAAGTTTGAATTTTAGCCCTAGGATCTAGCGCGCAGTCAACCCTAGTTTCCCCAGAATCAATCTAAGCCCTTGATTGCTCATACTTTCATTTAATTTAGTTTTAATTTCATTTTTCTCATTTTATTTTGCAGCATTTATTTAAAATAGTTAGAAAATCTCAAAAAATATTTTATTCTGCATTTTCACTCCAAATAATTTTCTTAACCCAAAAATATTTTTATTTTTATTTTTTGCATTAAAAAATCATTTTTAAAACATTTAATTCTTTATTTTAATTAATTAATGGAAATTAATTAATTAAAATATCATTTAGGTTTCTAAAAATCCCAAAAAAAATCATATTGCATCTTAGGAAATTTAGAAACATTGTCATACAACCCATACAAATTTCTTTTTGGTTTTGAACTATATTTGACAATTTTCTTGAATTTAGGGTTCATAAAGTTCCTATTTTTGAACCCTAACTTCAAGAATTCTTTTCTGTCTAACCATGAATGGTATAACAATGATTCTTTTTGCATTGATCTTCATTTGACATGTAGTATCTAGCATAATTTTTTCACAAATTTCTTCTGCATTTTTGATTTGATTTGCATTTTTTCCCTTTAGGTACCTTAAAACCCTAAATAACTTAGAAAAATCATAACTTCCTTAGGGTTAAGATTTAGGTCTCCTCCTTTGGGGTGTGATATCATATGGGGTTAGGGTTCCTTTTTTTGCATTTTCAATTTTTTATCTTGTCATTTGCTTCTGTTTTTGACTTTTTCATCTCATGTTGCATGAAAACCCTAATTTCTCATGTACATTTGCATACATCTTGCATATGCTTGCATACATAAACTTGCCATGACCTTCCTTGCATCCACATGACATATAAGGCATATTAGGACACATTAGAATCATGCTTGATCATTTCTTCATCCATTTGATGTTATGCATTCATTGCATTCCATAAACATTCATGAACTTTCATGCTTCTTTCATGCTTCATAAGCATCCTCATCTCTTGTATGATCATCCATTACACTTGACATACATTTGCATCAACTCTTAGCATAGTTTTCATCATGAATGTGCTTCTGGTTTTGGTTTGCACCCTTGCATACATTTCATTTCCATTTCATTTCTTTCTCCTTTTGCTAACTTTTCAGGTGGTAAGTACTTTGAGAAGTGAATTTGCCTTCACTTCTCACATTCTCTTCTCATCTCTCTTATGAATTCATTGCTGCATTTTTCTTTTGTTTAAGAGTGAGCTTGCTCATTCATGTTCCTCCTTCACTTTTTTTCTTCAAGTAACTTATCTTCTTAAGTGAAGTAAGTTAACTTTTTTCTTCTGCTTCTCGTTCTTTCATCTGCTTCTTCCTTGGTGGCCTTTCTTGAAGATCTCTTGCAAGCCTCATAAACCCTAGGAACACCCAAGCATGATAACAATTAGGATTTTGATTAGTCCCCCATTAGTTTTACCTTTGTGTCTTCTTTTGTGCCTCTCCTCCCATCTCATAATCAGAGACTAAACCTTTAAGGTTTTAAGGCTTTGTAATTAAGGGTATGTCTGCATCCTTCTCTTAGGATGGAGTGTATAACTTTAATCCTAAGTGTTAAACCCTTAATGTGTTTAAATCTCTTAATCAATCCATCTAATAATCACTAAGGCGATAAACTTGTAACTTGGGCCTTGCATTAGGGTTCTAATTCTTCCTTAATTGGTTAAGAAGAACTAACCCTAGTGTTAATGGACAAGTCCCCCTCAAGTTGTCTTACAAACCATAAAATCCACTTCTTAATCTTACCATTAACTAAAATCCACTTTAATAAAGGCTTTGTTTTGTCATGAGGTTAATCCCTAATCATGGATTAAGTTGAGGTATCTTCTTCAGCTTAAATGTTCTCATCTATTATCCTTCTATTAGGATGGTGTAATGGGTCCGTTAAATCCTTGATTATGGCTTAAACTCATTACTTAACACTAAACAAAAACTCCAAAAACATCTAAATAATCACAAGTAGGTTAATGATCTTAATCCTACATCATGGTAATTAAGTATGAGGTGCTCACTTCATACTTAAGGTATTCTCACTACCCCTAATCAGAGGGAGGATGTGATGAGTTTTACTAACCCTTGGTTTAGGCCTTAGCTCATTAACTTATGACAAACACCAAAAAGCAATAAAAGATTGAAAACCCAAAAAAACAAACAATAATCGTCTCCTCCGGGATTCTTTTCTCATCATCTTCACTCACAAACGAGAACTCGCTTCTTCCGTATAGTGCAAGACAGTTAGCACCTGAGCCAGACAGGTCATACACCTGAGCATAGACAAGTAAGCAGTTCATCAGTCAATTTACCTTTCAGTCTCTTTGAGTCGAACTACGGTGTTCTGACTTCCTCATTGCACGAGAGGATACGTAGGCATAACTTAACTGTTATCGAACACAAGTCTATGTCTCTTCCCCCTCTTCCAGCATCATTCTTTAAGCCTCATTCCTGAGCATTTCACTTCACATCTCTTTTGCACTGAAACCTGTACATTCTTTCCCAGATTTTGCACACAGATAGCACTGACACTACCCCTTTAAACACAAACTTTCAAGTGTGGATCCCGTCGAGTACGACGGACAATCTGGGTGCTAATACCTTCCCAGGTTGTAACCAACCCCCTTTCTCAGTTTCTCTGGTTCGCGATCGTCTTATCCATTTCTTTCCAGGTTTATGCAGTATTACCTTTCCTTCGGGATAAAAATGCCTAGCTGGCAACTCTTTTCAGTTCATCTTCATGTTCTCTCTTTCGCCGACCGTTCGCGTCTGTACCCCGTCTGACCCGGTGTCATTTGATGGGAGCGACACAGGGTTCCTACAAACCTGTAAACCCCTCCCATCTCACGGGTGTGCTACTCCGAGTCAACATAACGGACTCTCAAAGTCGGATAGCAATAATACATCCACCATTTCCGAGAAATGGCTCATGACCAAATCGGGGAATCGGTTTGGCATTATGTACTACCCAGGGAGATCTCAGCTGAGTCCGAGAAAACAAGCATCCCTCATAGGTCCCCAGCCTCAAGCACTGAATCGAGAAACAATAGCATATTCAGCCCTTGGGATTCAATGCTATCATCATACAAACAATTTGCCTTAACTGGGTTCCTATGAGAGAACCATGCCATCATATGTGAGTTCCCAGTGGGCCCTCGGATGCGAGTGGGTTTGCCAACAAATATGGTATGCCACTGTCATCACTGGAGAGGGTTGTTTCCACCAAGGTCCTCAATGAAAGGTCCCCAAATGCACATAACTATCAAGGTCCTATCCCGAAGTGGAGGAAATCCCCACACAAGATATTTCTAAGACGGTCACAGTCTAGGTGTGGAACACATCGCCACTTATCATGTAACCATGCGAGTACAACGTGGCCACTCTAATCCTATGGTGCACTCAAGCCGGGTATTTGGCTTATCTCACAGTATCTCTCATCCCACAAAAAACATGGAAACCAGCTCAGTCCAAACAGTTTAGTAATATATGATGCATGAAAATAAATACTGAAAATTGTAAATAAATGTTGTAAAGTAAAGCTATAAGGTAAAACTGTAAATGAAAACAATAAAGCTAAACTAAAGCACTCAACAACAAACAAAAAAACACCCTAAGAAACAAAAACAGACAAGCGCTAGGATTGACTCTCAATGGGGAAACTAGAGATTCTAGGTTCGATCCCCAGCAGAGTCACCAGCTATCGCTCCCGGGATTTTCATCCTAGTACATAGTGAAAGTGGCATGGAAAAGGTAGAGTCTCAAGCCAGGAATTTTTATCCCGAAGGAAATGGAAAGGTAATGCTGCACAAACCTGAGGAAGAAGGAAAGGATGAGGTCCTTCGAACCAAAGATCTGGGTTTAGGAGTCGGTTACGACCTGAGAAGGTATTAGCACTCCATACCGCCCACCGTACCTGTTGTACCAAAAAAATTCCCTATGTTTTTAACTCTAACCGACTTTTTGTTTCGCATTCATTTGCATCATCTTTATAGCATAGCATGTATTTCCTCTTAATATTAGCCGGAATAATTTCTCGGAATTTACATACTAACTGGTCAAATTAATTTTCAATTGTGCCTAAAACCAGTAAACGAAAAAATGTCACATTTAAATTTGCAAATGTCAGTACTATTAATATGCGGTTCATGTAGATTAACCTGACATGCTAAAAATATTTTTACGACTATTTTGTCATATGTTGATCAGTTTGAGCAGCTTAAACGGCCATAATCTTTATTTCAAAATCCGACCAAACGCTGTATTTTTCCGAGTCATTTATTTCGTGCCGATCATTTTGATATATTCATTTTATTTTTTCAAGCACTTTGGCGCCCGACTTTTATTTTTCGGGTCCGTTTATTTTTGTATTGTGTCTAGAATAAATAAATAGGAGTATTAGTTTTAATTTTAATTTTAATTATTTTAACTGATTAACTTTATTCAGTTTAAATTAATATTTTATTGGGTTTCAAAATAAGCACTTTGGCCCATTATCATTAACCTTAATTGGTTCCCTATATATACTAACTAGTGTGTGGGTGATAAGTGGACCGAAGGAAGAAAAAGGAAAAAAGGAGAACAGAAAGAATCAAATCGGCGGATAACCTTACCTGGTCACGCTAATATATATTGGTCGTCTTATTCATATATTGTTTTATATATGCATGTTGTTTTATATATTTACTAACCGTCACTTTCTTTAACAGTACTAACATCAACCTTTTTCTATCTATATATTTCTTTATTATAAAAACTATTTCTTAATATATCTATATATATATGTGTTAACATGTGCTATTTTTTTTAAACTGACAGTTTTATTTTTTTCTTTCTCAATACACATACAACTTTGGTTGTTATATATATATATATATATATATATATATATATATATATATATATATATATATATATATATATATATATATATATATATATATATATATGTTGTTAATTTTATTTTATTTAGTTACTTTATTCTAATCAGATTGTGTCTATACGCTGCTTACACATTTGCGTGTATAAGGCGTGACACTCGTGTTGATCCGATCCAGTTGTGATAAACGCAATTTTGCTTTAGCAACTTCGTTGTTATTTTTTTAATTCATATCATTTTTATTTTATTCATATACATATATTTAGATCTACACATTTTTTATGCCTTGTCTTTTTATTTTAGTTTTATTATATTATATATTGTTATGAACTAATAATCAGCAGGCGCGCATTGCCCAATGGCTAGGGTTGAAGGCGTTGAAGGCAAGGGCGTGAGTTCAAACCCAACCTTGGACATTTTTTAACTTGTGTTTTTCTCTGAGTTTTATTATATAATAAGCTTGTTCCAGGTTCATTCACAAAGGCAGACATGGCTTAGTGGCAAGGCATGAGAGTTGGAAAGGCAAGCGTGTGGGTTTAACCTCCATCCATGGCATTTTGGCAACCTTGGTTATTAATTTTCTTAACTTTTTTTAAATTGATTATATATTTTTGTTTTCTTAATTAAACTTTTAATATTTTTTCAAAAATTAACCCTTAACCTAAAAACCTTTTTCAAAATAAATTTCATAATCCTCTTTTATTATTTAATTTATTCAATTAAATTGTTATTTAGGTTAACATTTTATGAAAATTAATTAATTAGTGTCATTTAAGTTTTAACTAATTACCCTGATTTTTCTCGCCTCAAACCCCGACTTTCTCTAAAAAAAACTAAAAATTTTCTCTAAACCTTAAACTTTTCTAACCCTAAGAATTTTTCTAAACCTAAATTTTTTTAACCTTAACCCTAATTTCTTTCTTTAATCTAATTTGCACACTCTTTTTTTTTTTTAATTTTCACTCATTATTATGTTATTCATTTATTGTTCGCCTTATTATGTAACTGCTTCGCATTTGTAATATTTAGGTTTTATTTTCTGCCATTATTTTCTCCCTCGATGACCCTACGAAAATGATGATAGTCCCTTCGAATTATTAAGACATCCCTACATGCTGCCTTCTATGACCATACGATGACCCTACGCGCATCCCTTAAAAAATCTGAGATAAATGACTACCTACTTCTTAATAGTAGGGATAGTCTTGCCCTTTAAAGGAAATAAAGAAACATGAAAGACCAAGTCTAGTGTAGGTAGTTATTAGTTACTTGCTCACATTTCAAAACTCTTTTCACACCTCACTTTTAAAATCTTTTCAAACTCAAGACTTTGTATACATCCATACGAGGATCATTACAAAGTCTTATGAAAATTTTCTAATCACACACTACCCCTTTTCAAACAAATTAAAGTGAGCTAAGTAACAAAGATCCCATGGATAACCATGGATATAAAGGGTGCTAACACCTTCCCTTTATATAACCTACCCCCCGAACTCATAATTTTTAAAAGGTCTTTCCTGTTCTTTTATACCCTTTCCTATTGGATAAAATAAAAGTCGGTGGCGACTCTTGCTATTCGCACATGTTTTTGTCAAACAAAAACACCAAATCAGTTCTCCCACCGTGTTATAGAACCGACGACTCTGCTGGGGAGTACTTAGTAAAAGTAAGGTTACCTTAGGAATTAAGATCACTTACTTGTTTGATTTGTTTTCTTTATATTTAAGGGATTGTTGTGGGGTTACTGTGTGAAAGATGCTAACCCGGATCTAGTGTACCTTAGGTAAGTGGCAATAGACCAAGGAAATTGTATGGCGTATACTGATATTGTTGATCTGGTGGCTACAGTTAGTGTGACTTCTTGGTTGGTTCTTATGTTCCTTAAGTAAGTTAAGGATAATATGAGGCTGCCATATGTTGTCGTTAACTCTAACTACCCTTTAGAACCTTAATTGACCCATCTTGGCCTTTAGAAAGAAGTGAGATATTCGGCTTTGGAGAAGTTTGAAGTTGGTTGATACTCGATGCTACGCTCATTGAGATTATAATCTTTGGGGGTTTTTGGTTGGCAAGTCAGTTTCCTAATGAACAACAACCCTTGAGAAGGATCAGTGATATTGAGATCCCTTAGAACCCGGTTACTTTTACTAGGATAGGATGAACCAACTAAACTTCAGTGGGGAGGGTACTTACCTATAAAATTCATGCAAGCCTTTTAAACTTAGGGCTATTGTGTGACTTTCTTGTGTGTGCCACTTGTTTGTGATTGAACATAACATTATAACATTATAAGCATAGAATTCTCACTAACCATTTCAAGTACTAAAGGATTTATCTTTGTTTTTTGTTACAGGTTATGGCTTCCACTCGTAGGAATACTATCCAGATCAACTTTGTAGGGATACCTTCCAAGCTTAAGGATTTGGTCTCAAAACTTCCTGAAAGCTCCCAATATATCAAGAAGCATGGTTATCTACTTGACTTGGTTACCTCAGGATTTGATGAAGATATGATGAGTGTCCTGTTCCAGTTCTTTGATCCTAAACATCATTGCTTCACATTTCCCAATTATCAACTGGTGCCCACAATGAAGAATTATCCAAGCTACTTGGTGTGCCTATCCTTGATCAGAAACCTTTCACAGGCTTAGAGAAAGAGCCTAAACCTGAAGTCATTGTTGCAGTCTTGCATTTGAAGAAATCAGACATTGTCCTAGAAACAAGAAGTGGAGTTAAGAGTATTCTTGCCAGAGTATTGATAGAGAAAGCGCAGGTGTTCTTGGATTCTATGAGTTACGATGCTTTTGAGGAGATCTTAGCCTTGTTGATTTATGGTTTGGTGATATTCCTTAATCTAGATCAATTCATAGATGTACATGCCATCAACATATTTCTGACTCATAATCATGTGCCTACCTTGCTTGGAGATATCTTGCACTCTCTTCACACTCGTATTATGAAGGCGTGAGGAACTCTAATGTGTTGCATACCTCTACTATCTAGGTGGTTTATTTCTCACCTTCCTCGATCCGTGATGAAGAATGAACGAAGTTTGAGGTGGTCTAAAAGGATAATGTCACTCTCTCATTCAGACATTCATTGGTGTTCCCGATCTATGAAGAATATAACTATCATTGACCGTTGTGGGGAATTATCCAATGTGCCACTCCTTGGCATAAGAGGGGGCATTACCTACAATCTTTCTTTAGCACTATGTCAGTTTGGTTATGCTTGGAGTAATGGTCCTCATGATATGATTATTCAAGGTATTGTGTTCGATTATGACAACGATCATCAAGGTTACCGACAAAGGTTAATACATGCTTGGGGCATGGTGAATAAGATTAATAGAAACACTCTAGAACTAAAATACTCCATTCCTATGGAACCTTACCTCATATGGGTGCGGTCTCGTGTTCATACTCTTATGATGCCATATCATGTTATTCTACCGGTGACTGTTGAGCCTATTGTTGAAGGAGACGTTCCTTATACAATTCTTCATCCTGATATGCCTACTGATTTGGAAGAGCTGCAGAAGTCCTGAATCCAACTGAAGGAGCAAATAGATACCTTTGAAGCTCAATTCAGGGTTAGCCAAGAAAGAGTGTTAGAGCTAACAAAGAAACTTCACGAGGAGCGGAATATCAACACATATCTCAACACCAAGAGGAAACGTCCATGGGAGACTTAAATCTCAGATGTTTTATTTTCTTTATAAGTTTTGTTCTTTTTCATTTGTAAGCCCAATGCGCAATATTATTTCAAGCCTACTAATAAGAGTTTTTGTTTTTGTTTGTTTTAACAAATTTAAATCCTGTGCTCCTTGAAAACATTGCATATGCATCTACATACCATGTCATTGTATAACAGGTTTCCTCAACAAGTTTCTTATCTTCTCGCTGTTTATTTCAGCAGAAATGGATCTCGAACAATCTGTCAAAGATCTTCAAGCTCAGAATGCTCAATTTCAAGAAATGATCCTGAATTTGTCCAAGGGGAAAGAAGAGTTGAAAGCCATCTTCACTAAGGACGCGAAAAAGAAGAATCTTGAAGACAACAAGGATGATCAGTTGGAGCAATTGCAAGCTGTGATGGCAGAGATGAGAATCCAGATGAATGGTCAGGTGGCTCTTATCCAGAGCCTAGCCCAGGGGCAAGAAGAGATGAGAGTCTTTGTCAATAATCTTCAAGGTAACGGAGTCGAGAATCTAATCATCAGCCAACCTCTAATGAAAAAAGCTGACTTGGTTGAAAGGAAGATGAGAATAAGAGAAGGAAAGAGAAAGGCTACTACTGATAGTTCTTCAATTGAAGGAAGAAGGTCTTATAGGGTTAATCTGCCTCAACACAAGGAACATAAAATATATTTTATCAAGATCAACATTCCAACGTCGCAAACTTTGCAATGCTTGTAGGAGATGAAGCTGATTACCTTAAAAGACCCTCCTCAGAAGCCCAATACTTCCTCTCCTCGCTATAATCCCTATGCAAGGTGTGCATATCACTCCAACTGTCTTGGACATGACATTGATAACTGTTGGGAATTGAGGAATAAGATTCAAGACCTGATTGATGAAGGAATCCTCGAGGTTATGCCAAAAGACTAGATTGAATTCTCCTATCGTCCATCAAACATCAAAGCTGCCAGTCATCCGGAGTGACAAGTTTAGAGGAGGAGGCTCTGAAAACATTTGAATTTTCATTTGTAATTTCTTTTGTCGACTTAAACACTTACTATTATGTCATACTTTTCACAATAATGCATTGCATATGTTTGTCTTGAATTAATCCATTCGTTTCACTATATTAAAACTATACTTCTTACCTTTCTTTTGTGATATTTAACTCTTGTTAAAGTTGTAAGCCTTTAGAGGGAGGATGACGAAAACAATACCATAATCTTATGCAGTACGCTTTTGAATAGACTATGCTGACGATGTACATGCATTATTTCAATTCCTAAACAGTGGAGATATAAGGAAGTTAATCCCTAGTCAACCCTTTTGAGCCTATGAAGTAGGAGTTTTCATTCTCACGCAAATTAAAATCCTTAATCATAACCTGGAGCAGGGTAGTTCCTCAGTTAACTCAATTATGCCAGTTGTCCTTTTTGTACACAACTAATGATGGTTCCCTGTAATTACTAAGTCCGACAGTCAATATCTAGCAAAAGAAAAGCTCACTAAGTCAAAACCTATGAAGGAGACTTAGTAAAAATTGATACATCCCGCTGATTGTAATCTTGAAACAAACAGTTCAGGCAAAGAGAAGGGATAACAAAGTCAAAAGAAAAAAAGAGGTCACTACAAATACTCAACAAAAAAAAAGATGACTGACTTTTCAAATAAACTGTTGTCAGTGTTACAATTCCAAAATACTTTGGAACCTCAATAAACCAAAGTCCTCCTGACAGACAGGGTTGCTTACTGGATCAAAGCCAACGTATACAAGGGGCATAGTTATTATCTTCCAGTCAAGGGGGCATGCCATGTTATTGTCCATTTCATCTAGGACAGTCATGTTAGCATTCAACGATGCTTAATAGCCAGGGGTAGATATCCTCATCTGGATTACCAGAGGTAACATTACCAAGTTCACGATGCCAGGGGCATATTATTGTGGTGGTATTTTGTTTAATTTTCTTGAGGTAGCTCTTTTCAAATACTTCCATTCTGGGAAAAATCATCCCCAGTTTGGGGAAACGCTCTCTTTTTAAATCTAATCAGATCAGATTCAGTTGCAAGATCCTTAACCATTACCTAGGGCGTACACGATTCACTGCAGTGTGAAAGTTCATTCCTCTCATTACATTTCCTTGATACCGGATTTCAGTAAAAGCCATTGTGGAAATTAATTGTCTGTGCCAATAGTATTAGACGGTGTCAGTATCATGTCTTCGGATTCATTCATGATAATTCCTAGAAAATTACTCGGGGAAGTCGAGAATATCAGAAGTTTTGAATCCATTAGTTACTTTGAATGAATATATGCTTTCAAATATGATTGATGTTTACCCAAATGCATAAAATTACAATAATAGAATTTAATAAAGACTCTTGGAGGTAGGAATCCCCAACAAGGTTCATATCTAACAGATATTCACAGGTTCATCCCCAGAGAGTAATCTTTACAGATTTATTTCAGCGAAGTATTCTGAGTAGCCTCTGGTAATTCCAGCTCTACAAAGTTCTAGACATATTTATATCAAGCCTGATATCTTCAAAAGAATTGACATTTGGTGGGATAAGTCTCTCAGGGGAACATCCATCTGTTTTATCCCCAGTCAGGGTATTTAGGAATCTAATCTTCCAATAAAAAAGTACGAAGAACGGAAATCGAAAGATCCTAAGTACAATATTCTGAAACAAGACGTGAACAATGTCTTCATACTCCTCAGCGGCAAATCGGGATTTATTTTCCCCAGCTAGCAATTGTTACATGAAGCTACTAATATGCTTCGACTACATAATTCATACATACATTATTTACATCATATCATGGCATACGCATCCATAATGCATACGACATTCTCACTTACATTAAGAACATTATGTCATACATGCAAATAATCTTTCATAAACTAATCTTTCCTTTTCAGGATAGTTGCAGTCAGATAAATACTATCAACTCCTTGAGACAGTTCAGAGACGATCTATACAAAGATCTAGTGATGATACTTAGTGTAGGATACTTTACAAAAGCAATTCAGAGATAATCGACACGAAGATTAAATCTGATGCTTAATTCAAGAAATTGTCCTTGAGACAGTTCAGAGACGATCTACACGAAGATCTAGTGCGAATACTTTGTACAGGAAACTTTCCAAAAGAAATTCAGAGATAATCGACACGAAGATTTAATTCGGATGCTTAATTTAAGTAATTATCCTTGAGACAGTTCAGAGACGATCTATATGACGATCTAGTGATGATAGTTAGCGCAAGATACTTTCCGAAAGCAATTCAGAGATAATCGAAACGAAGATTTAATTCTGATGCTTAACTCAAGATATTTTCCTAGAGACAGTTCAGAGACGATCTATACGAAGATCTAGTGTTGATACTTAGTGCAGGGTATCTTTTCCCCCCAGAGACAGTTCAGAGACGATCTAAACAAATATCTAGTGTTGATACTTAGTTCGGATATGTTACAGAGACAGTTCAGAGATGAAGATCTAGTACTGATACTTAGTGCAGTAACAATATTCAGATAGAGTCAAACGTAGACACATTATGATACTCCTATCAACAGACACTTTGGATGACACCTATAAGCCTATCTCCAAATACTCTGAATGGCATCTTTAAGATAATTCAAGCAACACAGTCAACCAACAATTCACTCTGTGCACTCGTGAGTGCAAATTTTTGGGCACTTATATGTTCAATCCTCTTCCACCTTCAGATCACGATTGGCACGCATACCAATCTAACTCCTCAGGTCTAAGAAGATTGAAAAGGGGCAGCTGTTGTACCCCAATTTGACCTATATTTTTAACTCTAACCTACTTTTTGTTTCACATTCATTTGCATCATCTTCATAGCATATCGTGTATTTCGTCTTAATATTAGCCGGAAGAATTCCTCGGAATTTACAAACAGATTGGTCAAATTAATTTTCAATTGTGCCTAAAACCAGTAAACGAAAAAATGTCACATTTAAATTTGCAAATTTCAGTACTATTAATCTGCGATTCATGTAGATTAACCTAACATGCTAAATTTTTTTTACGACTATTTTGTCATATGTTGATTAGTCTGAGCAGCTTAAACGGTCATAATTTATATTTCAAAATCCGATCAAACGCTGTATTTTTTCGAGTCATTTATTTCATGCCGATCATTTTGATATATTCATTTTATTTTTTCAAGCACTTTGGCGTCCGACTTTTATTTTTCGGGTCCGTTTATTTTTGTATTGTGTCTAGAATAAATAAATAGGAGTATTAGTTTTAATTTTAATTTTAATTTTAATTATTATAATTGTTTAACTTTATTCAGTTTAAATTAATATTTTATTGGGTTTCAAAATAAGTATTTTTCCCCATTATCATTAACCCTAATTGGTTCCCTATATATACTAACTAGTGTGTGAGTGATAAGTCGACCGAAGGAAGAAAAATGAAAAAAGGAGAACAGAAAGAACCAAACTAGCGGATAACCTTACCCGATCACGCTAATATATACAGGTCGTCTTATTCATATATTGTTTTATATATGCAGGTCGTTTTATATATTTACTAACAGTCACTTTCTTTAACATGTACTAACATCAACCTTTTTCTATCTATATATTTCTTTATTATAAAAATTATTTCTTAATATATCTATATATATGTGTTAACATGTGCTATTTTTTTAAACTGACAGTTTTGTTTTTTTTCTTTCTCAATATACATACGACTTTGGTTGTTATATATATAATATATATATATATATATATATATATATATATATATATATATATATATATATATATATATATATATATATTGTTAATTTTTTTTAGTTACTTTGTTCGAATCGGATAGTGTCGATACTCTGCTTACACGTTTGTGTGTATAAGGCGTGACACTTGTGTTGATCTGATCCAGTTGCGATGATCGCAATTTTGCGTTTGCAACGTCGTTGTTCTTTTTTAATTCATATCATTTTTATGTTATTCATATACATATATTTAGATCTACACATTTTGTATGCCTTGTCTTTTTATTTTAACTTTATTATATTATGTATTGTTATGAACTAATAATCAGCAAGCGCGCATGACCTAGTGGCTAGGGTTGAAGGCGTTGAAGGCAGTGGCGTGGGTTCAAACCCAGCCTTGGATATTTTTTAACTTGTGTTTTTCTCTCAATTTTATTATATAATAAACTTTTTTCAGGTTCATTCACAAAGGCAGACATGGCTTAATGGCAAGGCAGGAGAATTGGCAAGGCAAGGGTGTGGGTTCAACTCCCATCCATGGTATTTTGGCAACCTTGTTTATTTATTTTCTTAACTTTTTTAAATTGATTATATATTTTCTTTTTCTTAATTAAACTTTTAATGTTTTTTTCAAAAATTAACCCTTAACCTAAAAACCTTTTTTAAAAATAAATTTCATAATCCTCTTTTATTATTTAATTTATTCAATTAAATTCTTTTTTAGGTTAACATTTTATGAAAATTAATTAATTAGTGTCATTTAAGATTTAACTAATTATCCTGATTTTTCTCGCCTCAAACCCTGACTTTCTCAAAAAACCCTAAATTTCGCTAAACCTTAAACTTTTCCAATCCTAAAATTTTTTCTAAACCTAAATTTTTTTAACCTTAACCCTAATTTCTTTCTTTAATCTAATTTGAAAACTCTTTTTTTTTTTTTTTAATTTTCACTCATTTTTATGTTATTCATTTATTGTTCGCCTTATTATGTAACTGCTTCGCATTTGCAATATTTAGGTTTTATTTTCTGCCATTATTATTATGTAACTGCCCCCAAGCCATGTAATAGTGTATGAATCTTTATTTTCTGCCTTTTAATTTATGCCCTTATTCATATATTAAATGTGTGGATAGTAACTTAGGGCGTGAAAAGAATTAACTGAACAATATGGACTTAGAAAATTAATTATCAAGATAAATATTTGAAAACAGGATTCACACACGTAAGTCGATCGTTCTACGCTCGCCATCTGCACTTTCTAGGGTTCCCCTCTTGGTTGCCTTAATAAATGGTCAAGTCCCTCGAAAATGGGGTGACTTAAAAGCAAAGTCCCTTCAAACAAAGAAATCATCAAGTCCCTTCAGATCAAAAATCATCATAGTCCCTTCAAGATTAAAAGATCATGATCCCTTCGAAGTTGCCTACGAATAAATGATCTTGTCCCTCGATGACCCTACGAAAATGATGATAGTCCCTTCGAATTACTAAGACACCCCTACATGCTGCCTTCTATGACCATATGATGACCTTACGCTCGTCCCTTAAAAAATACGAGGTAAATGACTACCTACTCCTTAATAGTAGGGACAATCTTACCCTTGAAAGGAAATAAAGAAACATGAAAGACAAAGTCTAGGGTAGGTAGTTCTTAGTTACTTGCTCACATTTCAAAACTCTTTTCACACCTCACTTTTAAAATATTTTCAAAATCAAGACTTTGTATACATCCATACGAGGATCATTACAAAGACTTATGAAGATTTTCTAATCACACACTACCCCTTTTTCAAACAAATTAAAGTGAGCTAAGTAACTAAGATCTCATGGATAACCATGGATATAAAGGGTGTTAACACCTTCCCTTTATATAACCTACCCCCCGAACTCAAAAATTTTAAAAGGTCTTTCCTGTTTTTTATACCCTTTCCTATTGGATAAAATAAAAGTCGGCGGCGACTCTTGCTATCCGCACATGTTTTTGTCAAACAAACATACTGAGTCAGTTCTCCCACCGTGTTATAGTACCCGACGAGATCCACGCTTGTTAGTCTGTTTTATAGGGTGAGAAATAAAGTTGCTACTGAACAAAAGAACTGCTAACTTGAACTGGAATAAGAAAGGAAACTGGAAAGAGAGATCGAAAAGGGAAAATGTAGGGAAAATAAGAAATGTGCTTGAACGGGCCCTACCACGCTGCCTACGTAACTCATCGAGAAAATGAAGATTAGAGTCGACCTAGTTCGCCTAACTAAGGTGGGAACTATTTTGTGCTTTTTAGAATGACACTACCATAGTTCTAACTCAGGTGTTACCAACTCTGACTCGAGGGTGTTTACCGTATTGTTGTTTGAACTGTCGAGGCAAGTCGTGATCGTCTGTAATGAGTATGAGATGAGATGAGAAGACGTGGTGTCTTTGTTGGTTGTCTTTTATGAGAAGTGTTTTGAGTTTATTGTTTGTTAAACATTCCCCACACTAAGACTTGTTCATCGTGGTAGATGACTTACACCTCGCCACGAAATGGAACGCGTAAAAGTAACCCACGGTAAAGTCTCATGGCGTATGAGAAGCTCAACCTTTATTATGCGTTTTATTGTTTTTATATTATGAGATGAGAAAGAGACTCAAATCGGAAAAGGACAAAAACTAAGGGGGACTAAGACCAACCCTAAGTTGTTTATTCCATGGAGGTCCTAATGGTTAGTGTGGCTTTCTAATCCTAATGAGGAAAGGAAAAGAAAAAGGATTAGAATACAACTTACTTCTTAGTGAAGTTAAGTTGATTCTAACAAAGGGATTAGCATGAAGTTGTGAAACTATAAACAAAAGCTAAATCAAACACACCTTGAAAGCATAAAAAATGTAAAAGAGATTAAGGTTTAAGGACTTACCTTCCCCTCCCTACAAAAAAAAGGTTAGCATGGTAAAACATGAATAAGAAATGTGGTAAACAATTACCAAACAATTCCTAAGGGATCTAGGACCTAAACTAGACTCAATCCTAAGCTTAGTGGACCTAAAAAATAATGCAAAGCAAAATTCAGCAGCCTATTACAGCTCCTAAATGCACAAACAGCAATGAAATACAATGCACAATGCATACAACTTTTTACAACTCACAATCAGCATGCAAAACAGGTGTATAAAGTATGAAAATGCAACAAACAACATACATTTTACAGCTACTGTATGAAAAGACATCTATGAAATGCAAGGCGGATTTGGTTTATTTCATTTTTCATGCACAAGACCAATGGAAAAATGAACAAGTAACATGCCACATGATTAAATGGAATCAAAATACACGATTAAATGAAAATGGAAGAATGCACCAAAAAATTAACATATGCAACAAGTATGCACTTTCGACTATGGAGCATGAGAATATGAACATGGATTATGAACATGCCTCAATTATAGATCAACAACAATGACATGTAACTTGATGTAAACATCAGAATTGGATTAACATGCAAGTGTGATCAAACATGCAAACAAAATGCAAGAACATGCATACTTATGGTTATGTATTTTCAATAATGCAACACAAATATGCAATGCAATTATGCATACAAGTTATTGAACCATGCAAGGATCATGTAAGGGATGCGAAAACAGAATATGGAACAATCACTTACGTGCTAAATGATGTATTTGAACCTAGTAAAAATATGTGCAAAGAATCTTATGCATTGTTGAACAAATAAACACAAAAATATGCAAAAAGTAACGGAAACATGTCGAAATGGATCGAAACAAAGGAATCGTGCACCCAAAACGGTTCCAAAAATTCCCTAAAATCAAGACCTATTAATCTATAGGGATTAAAAGAAGAAGGATACACAAAAAGGTCGTGAAACAAACAATTTTGTCAATTCAGCTCAGCGTTAACCGGTTAACGGTATTGGTTAACCAGTTAACGGTTTTAGGAAAACAGTTTCAGAGGCAAAAATATATGTGTTAACTGGTTAACCCATAGTGTTAACCAGTTAACCATGATCAGAAGCTGGAAAATAATGAGGAAAAAAGCACTTATCGCAATCGACTTATCTCCTAAAGCTCCTAATGCAACCATTATATTGTGAGCACGGATTTTACACCTAAAATCCATAATCTAGTCCCTAATGGCACCTAGAATAAGCTATAATTCTAGATTCTAACAATTAAAATGATCAAATTGCAATCAAAACGAATTTGAACGGTAAAATGAAATCAAGATGATAAACACACGAAGAATTCCGTCATGGAGAGATGAAGAGAATAAGTTAAATCGAAATGTGATTTCGAATACCAACATACGAAGCGGAGGACAGCTTTGATGAGTGTTGCGGTATAGATCGAAGTGTAAGCGAAGAAGAAAACCGAAGAATTCCGCGAATGAAAAATAAATGTGATTCGATCTTGATGATGCTTCTTGATGAACACTTGATTAATCACTTCCAATGAGCTTAAAACCAATCCAAAAACATAATTGCTTCTTCAAATAAACTCCAATGTTGATGATTGATGAAGGTTTAGCTTCAAGTTCTTCAAATTCCAATGAGGAATTTGAAGAACTTCTATGAAGAAGCTTTGAGAAATTTGGTGAAAAAGTGGGAGAATTGAGAGAGAAATAAGAGATTGAAGATGAAAATGGTGAGAATGAGGTTGGGACCCTTTGCTTTTGAGTGAATTAGGCTTATATAGAGTGTAAGTTTGGCATGAGGCTTGGGAATGGAGCTTGCTTAGGCATTAGGTTAGGTTTGGAGTTAGGTTAGGAGGTAGTTGAAGTTAGTTGAAGTTCTAGAATATTCCTTGGAATATTCCTTGGAAGAGTGTGGAAGGATCTAGAATGTAGTAAAACAATCCAAGGAAAATGGTAGGTAAGTGGAGTGTAAAACAAGTTATGAAGCAAAATGGAAAAATAGAAGGAAAAAGTGGGGGGAAATGGTGAAATCCACTAATTTTTGAAGCCTTTTATCCAATTTTTGCATGCGTTAACCGGTTAACCATATGCGTTAACCGGTTAACAGAGAAAAATGTGAATTTTCATTCTTTTATGTGGGTTAGTATGGAAATTCCTTGGATTATATTTTTGTGGTGTTACTTCTCTTGAGCTCCGATGGTTGGACAGTTTTGCCCGATCACACGCCTCATGAACATGCAAATGATCATGATTTATTTATTTATCTTTCAAATGCGATGCAATGATATGTGGAATAATGCGGGAATGAAGCGCAAACTGCTCGAGGTTGATAATAAATAAGAAGGCAAGTTTTGAGGTGTTACATAATTGACCTATGGGGAAGGTGGTCTCTCCTCAGTTCGAGGCTTCTTGTTGCCCTTGGATGTATTGATCACGGCATGTCCTTTGACTACTACATCGTAACACCTCCGAGCTGGCTCAATGTCCCCGTGAATTGTGACTATGAGGCCCAACTTGGTATAGTACTACATTTTTAAGTGGACCGTAGAAGGTACTGCGGTCAACTCGGCCAGGGTGGGTCGACCAAGAATGCAGTTGTATAGTGAAGGGCATTCGATCACCATGAATTGGACTTTGACTTCCCTAGCCGTCTCATTTTCTCCTAACAGAACGAGGAGTTCTATGTATCCTTATGTCATTGTGGTAGCCCCGTTGAAGACTTGAAGGTCGAATCCGACATACAGGTACATGTTTGTTTTGTCCAGCTTAAGGGTCTGATAACACTAAATTTCACTGTATTTCTGACTCCGATTTTGCATGCATTCAAAGTTTTGTTGCTATTTTGTTATGTTATTACTTTATTTTTCTTTATTTTCAGGTTTATAGTTTAATCAGGGCTCGATCGAGAAAAGTAGCGAAAAAGGAGCTGAAAAGAATAAAAATCAAGAAATTCAGCATTTTGCACTTACGACACCCACTGTGGCTGGCGCCATGGGGTCAGCCATGATGTGACCACGTCTCAAGACCCTCCACAACTGCCATATACCCATGATCCCCAATTTCTCCACCATAATACACCCATGGCGGGGTCCATGAGCCTGTGGCGGGAGCCACAAGGCTAAAACTTTTCCCTCCATTTTTTAGTGGAGGGGGCATCCTTGTCTTTCCCCATTTAATGTTTTCCTACAAATAGGACTTTAGAATTTTGTTTTTAATCATCCAAACTTAGAATATCTTAGGCATATATCAGTTTTACAGTAGTAACCACTTCACATCGGGGTGTTACTACAATCGAGTGATCGAGTCTGTATACGTCTGTGTGATCGAGTCTTGGAGCACCTTGGAAGGAAGTTAATCCTGCCGCCATTTTAATTCCAGTTCGTATTTTATTTTTCCGCACTCGCTTTATTTTATTTACTTTCCGCATTGCTTTAATTTATTTATTACCCTCACTCGCTTTACTTTATTTATTACCCGCACTCGCTTTACTTTATTTATTTCTCGCACTTGCACTACTTTCGTTTATTTCTCGCACTCGCACTACTTTCGTTTATTTCTCGCACTCGCACTACTTTAATTTACTTTCCGCACTCGCACTAAATAATTTTATGAAAAATAATAAAATGAACTTTTACTTTACCATGTCTAACTAATTTTATAAAGGTTAGAATGTAAGTATCATAATTGAACCGGTAATCCGTACAACTGTTTGCAGAAACGCTTAAGGAATATTTTAACTTTCAATATAAGTTTAATGTTCTTTAAAGTCCCGTTGGGTAAGATCGAAAGCCGTCCAACGCCTATTTAACTTAATTGTTTTAACTATTTCAAAAACAACCAAAAGTGCTTTGTCTAGTTCATTAGGAGTTTTAAGATTAAAAAGAAAAGAGATTTTAAAACTATTTTCGGACAAGTTAAGAAGTTTAGAGTCTGGTTCGTGAGAACCTCTTTTTGCTAAGAAATCTAGGTCAAAATACTTTTCAACTTAGTTAAGATACTATATTTCTTAAAAATAGGTTTACTACTCTAACACAGTACACACCTTTTTATCCGTGACAATAGGAGGGTTTGATTAGGGAGTACAACTCGGTTCTGAATACGCAAAAGCGACAATTTCCGTTAAATTAGTTCTTTTCAAAGTAGAAATCATTGCCCATAAGTAGTTCTATTAACAAGTACTTGATTATCGATTGATTATGTGAATTGCATTCGAACTTGTCTTTATCAATTAATTAAATTTACTATTTTATTTATCATTGCGCACTCTTTAAAACCATTATTTTCAGTTGCCTTAGATACACACCATAACAACAGATAACGATAGATTGACACTTGGTCTATGTGGATTCGACAATCTTTTATATTACTCTGACGTGTTAGTACACTTGCGAAAAACACGCATAAAGTTTTTGGCGCCGTTGGCGGGGACCAATTTCGTCAATATTCGTACCCTGTAGTTATACCGTTTAGACTAAGGTTGTTACCTGTCGGTCAATCCGAAAGACTCGCAGTGCCGGAAGCTTAGTAGACCCTCTAGCTGAACCTGAACGTTACGTTCGCGCACGTTTATTTTTCCATAGAATTAGGAGAGTTATGGTCGAAGATCAAAACCGAAGACCTCTTAAGGACTTCGCCAAACCATCAAACGAGGAACCTATTTCCAATATAGTAAACCCCGTTATCCCAGCTAATAATTTTGAACTTAAACCATCCCTACTGCAATTAGTGCAGCAGAGACAATTCGTAGGTCTTGCTACCGAGAACCCAAATCAACATTTAAACAACTTTCTCCAGTTAGCAGACACCTTTAAAACCAATAGAGCTCCTCCTGAGGCAATACGCTTAAAATTATTTCCTTTTTTCCTCAGAGATAAAGCCATATCATGGTTAGATTCCCATCCACACAATTCCATAACCACTTGGGAAGCCCTTAGAAGAGTATTCCTTGCTAGATATTTTCCCCCGAGTAAGACCGCTGTTCTTTGAAACCAAATAACCAGATTTACCTAAAACCAAGGAGAATCGTTGTTAGAAGCCTGGGAGAGATATAAAGAGCTACTAAGAGCATGCCCACATCATGGTTTAGAGAATTGGCTAATCATTCAAACCCTCTATAATGGACTTCACTATTACACTAAGATGACCATCGATGATGTCGTTGGTGGCGCATTGATGAACAAACCTTACCCTGAAGCTAGTGCCTTTATTGAAGATATGGTCCAAAACCATCAATCATGGGGAGTAGAAAGAGCAACAGTGGAAAAGAAGGAAGCCCAAGGAGGAATACATTAGTTAAGCTCTTTAGACATGATGCAAGCTAAAATGGACGTGTTGGCCCTTAAAGTTGAACATATGTATGCAACCCCGAATACTGTAGTTGCAGTTTCATCGAATTGTGAGATATGTGGGACGCAAGGACACCAATCCGTAGGATGTAGTTTGTTAAATGAGACCAGCTATGAACAAGTGAACTAAACCCAAGGGAACCCATTTTCAAACACCTACAAGCCAGGATGGAGGCATCACCCAAACTTCTCCTATAAAAATAATAACCATATCCAAAATACCGCACCTCCGAGACAACAAGGTTACCAAGCCCTAAGAATAAATCAACCTATGCAACATGTACCACCAAAACCGAGCCTTGAGAAAATTATGGAAAATTTTATCACCCCTCAGACACAACAAAACAAAGAGTTCATGAACGAAAATGTCCATGTTAACGAACTAATTACCCAATTAGGGACCAAGGTTGACCAAATTATCACCCACAATAAGATGCTTGAAACCCAGATCTCTCAGGTAGCTTTAAACCAAGCCCCCCAGACTACACCTGGAGGACAGTTCCCTGGACAACCTCAACAGAACCCGAAAGGGCAAGCAAATGTCATTACTCTTCGAAGTGGGACCGCCTATGAGGAACCCTTAAACCCTAGATTAAGTGAGCCCAAAACTTCTAAGAGAAATAAAGAGAAGGAACCAGAGGAATCTGAAAACCAGGGAAGTCAAG
The DNA here is from genome assembly GCA_963966055.1 of Lathyrus aphaca. NCBI lineage: Eukaryota > Viridiplantae > Streptophyta > Magnoliopsida > Fabales > Fabaceae > Lathyrus > Lathyrus aphaca. Next base: position 233,444,742 of record OZ014524.1, read on the forward strand.
AAAAAGGAGAAGAACCTAAAAACAAAACCTATGTACCACCACCACCATACAAACCAGCAATACCATACCCGCAAAGACTAAAGCAAACCCAAATCAATAACCAATATCAAAAATTTGTTAAGGTTATAGAAAAACTTCACGTAGAAATCCCCTTTATAGAAGCCATCACCCAAATACCTTCTTACGCTAAGTTTCTCAAAGACATACTTACAAACAAACATAAACTTTAAGATCCAAAACCCGTGGAATGTAATTCTATTTCCGAGAATAAGTTAGCAAAGAAAGATAAAGAGCCCGAAATTTTTTCCATTCCTTGTATTTTGGGGAATCATGTCATCGAAAAGCTTTTCTAGACTTAGGAGCTAGTGTGAGCTTAATGCCTTTAGCAGTTTGTGAAAGGTTGTACTTAGGAGAATTACAACCTACTAAGATGTCACTTCAATTAGCTGATATATCCATTAAATACCCTATAGGCATACTTGAAGACGTCCCAGTTAGGATAGGTCAGTTGTTTATACCTACTGATTTTGTTGTCATGGACATTAAAGAAGATGACGACATACCAATCCTCCTAGGTAGACCGTTCTTATCAACCGCTTGAGCCATAATAGATGTTAAAAAAGGGAAACTAACCTTTGAGGTAGGTAACGAGAAGATAAAATTTGTACTCTCGAAATTTCTTATGGCACATGTGATAGGAGTGCTTGTTATGCCTTAGATATCATTGATGAATGCATTAGGGAATTAGAACAGGAAGAAGAAACTGAATCAATAAAATTGCCATCAACTCTTATTTAGGAAGATGACAGTTATAAAAAACCCTACATTGATAATAACCTTCACGAATGTTTATCTCTTACCCCAGATCTTATACCTTGCCCTATGAAACCAACCGTAAAACTTAAGGAACTGCCTAAGAACCTGAGATATGAATTTCTTGATGAAGAAATGGATCGTCCTGTTATAGTCAGTGCTACCTTGAACCAAGAGGAAACAAACCAATTGTTAGATGTTTTACGAAGGTACCCCTCAGCCTTAGGATATAAGATCTCTGATCTAAAATGAATAAGCCCATCCGTATGCATGCATCGGATTTTGCTCGAAGAAGATTCAAAACCCTCCAGAAAACACCAAAGAAGAATAAATCATATGATGAGTGAAGTAGTTAAGACTGAAGTTCTTAATTTACAAGAGGCAGGTATAATATATCAGATCTCGGACAGTAAATGGGTGAGTCATATGCATGTAGTATTTAAAAAGGGAGGCATCACAGTCGTGCAAAATGAGAAAGGAGAACCTATAGATAAAAGAACTGATGGAGGATGGCGTATGTGCATAGACTATAGAAAATTAAATAAAGCAACCAGGAAGGATCATTTCCCTTTGCCTTTCATAGATTAAATGTTGGAGCGCCTAGCCAGACACTCTTAATTTTGTTACCTAGATGGATATTTAGGATTCTTCCAAATACCTATTCACCCAGAGGATCAAGAAAAAACTACCTTTACATGCCCGATTGGAACTTTTGCCTATAGACGAATGCCTTTTGGACTCTATAATTCCCTAGCCACTTTCCAACGCTGCATGATGTCTATCTTTGCAGACTATCTAGATGGAATCATGGAAGTATTTATGGAAGATATCTCAGTTTGTGGATTTGATTTCAAAAATTGTCTTATCAACCTTGAGAAAATCCTAGAAAGATGTGTGGAGGTAAACCTTGTGCTAAATTGGGAAAAGTGTCATTTCATGGTTACCGAAGGGATTGTTTTAGTACATATAGTCTCCGAAAAAGGTATAGAGGTAGACAAAGCTAAAATAGAAGTCATAGAGAATCTAAAACCGCCGAAGACTGTCAGGGAAATAAGAAGTTTTCTTGGACATGCCGGATTCTATCGACGTTTTATCAAGGACTTCTCCAAAATAACAAAGCCCTTAACTGGCCTTTTAATGAAAGATGTTGAATTCATCTTCGATGAAAAATGTAATGAAGTGTTTAATCTCTAACAGCAAGCCCTGATTTTAGCACCTATAATGAAACCCCCGGATTGGTCAGAACCGTTTGAGATAATGTATGACGCTAGTGACTATGTTGTTGGAGCCGTTCAAGGTCAGAGAAAAGATAAAAAGTTACACGTAATTTATTATGCCAGTAGAACCCTGGACGTTGCCCAGCTCAACTACGCAACAACTGAAAAAGAACTCCTAGTTGTAGTTTTCGCCATAGACAAATTCAGATCTTATCTAGTAGGAGCCAAAATTATAGTTTACACCGATCACGCTGCCATTCGTTACTTACTAAGTAAAAAGGATGCCAAACCTAGGTTACTTCGATGGATTCTATTACTGCAAGAATTTGATTTAGATATTCGTGATAAGAAAGGCACAAATAATGTAGTAGCTGATCACCTTTCTAGGCTAGAATACCTGAAACCTGACTCAGTACCCATAAATGACGATTTTGCCTATGATAGATTGATAGCCAAACTAAAAACTATTGGAGATGATGACCCAGACCCTCATGAGCACTCTCAATAATCCTTAGTTATAAGTAACGTGCCCTGGTATGCAGACTTTGTTAATTACTGTAAACACCCCAAAAATGTCCTCACTTTTTCTAACACCATGGCTTGTGATCTTTCATATTGCATTACATAATCATATCATCTCTCACTGCATAGTTCATTTCATCTGCATCTAGGGTTTGTGATCTGAGCAATCCAAGAAGTGATTTGAGCTATCCCAATGGTCTTGAAACATGCCAAGAGGGTCCATGAATGTTCTATGACCATAATATTCTCCCCCAATGTTCATAAAAGTCAAGAGATCATAAAGCATGGCAAATGCATAGAAGCAGACTGAAGATTTCCAACACAGATGACCAAAAATTAGGGTTTTGGCTTCAGAGGCCTTACACCCAATTTTTTTGTTATTTATTGATTCTAATGGTCTTAATATGTTATAAGGAGCATGTGTACCAAATTTGATGAAGAAATTCATTGTGGAAGTCATCTGATCAACTGGTGACTTGTTGTGCAAGAAAAGTCAGAATCAGGGCATCTGAGGCCCCCATCAATGGAACCAAAGGGTCATTTTCATCAATTTGAGGTTCTATGATCTTTATTTGATCTTAGAAGTTGTTAGAAGTTCACAAGCTTGAAGAATTTCAAGCCATTTGCAAACTTGCTATTTTTGGACATGACTTGTAATGGAAACTTTCCATTTTGGAAATGATTGTCAACCTCCCCTTTCTTGATAAAAAATGCTTCAAATGAAAAATCCTTAAACATGAAAGTTGTGGATTGGATCTTCCAATTTTCAAAAAGTACAAGAACTCCTCTTGATTCATCCTAGAACTCAAGATATGATCTTTCAAAGTTGGGAAAAATCTTGTAATTTTCAAGTATGTGCCAAAGAGGGATTTTTGTAAATTCAAGTTCTAAACACTTTCATGACCTCTAATTGACCCCTAAGCATCATAAAAACATCATATGACTTGCCTTGATCAGAATTATGCCTTGGATTGCAAGTTTCCATAAGCCATTTTCACAAAATTCTCAAAGAGGGAAAGTTGCAAAATCTATGCTATCACATGATCCAAGTGTTCCAGCTCATAAAATCCAATCCTAGGGCCATCCTTGATGCAAGCTGAAGCCAGACACCCCTTCAAACAACCTCTGACCCGTGCCATGCTTCAAGTACACATTTATTGACTTTTTTGCAACTTGGTCCATACCAATCACATTATACCACACCAACTCTTCTGATCACTCCTATTGGTTTATACAAGCTTCAAGCAACACAAAACACAAGACACACAAGCCTGAAACCTCACCAAGCTCAGAATCACCAAAAATTCCATAAACCTTCATTCCTTCGAAACTCACTCCACAACCAACAAAAATCACTGATTCTTTCACCAATCATCTCAACATCACTCATGGGTCATAAAGCACCCATTGCCATGGCCTAAAAGCTCCCCAAATAGAAATACGATTTCTACCACACCAGAACCAAAAACCACAAACTAGCCATTCAAAGCTTGTTCTAAGCTCTCCAGAAGCATCAAGGTGGTCATTGGAGTGGATTAGCACCAAGGAGAGGTCCACCAAGCTCAAACTTGGAAAGTTTCATCTCAGGTATCATCCAAGAACTTTTTTTCCAGACTTGCATTTTAAGTTACAAATTGATTCTATGTGATGTGCTGATCATTTTGAGCTTTGAATCATTGAAAATGGTTGAGTGTGTAGGATGTATTTGATTTCTGAAAGTTTTGTGCAATTTTCCGTTTTGCTTCGATTCATGAATTTGATGAAATATAAATGTTGTTTGTTGTTGGATTCATGTTTAGGGTTGTTTAATGGTTGATTCTGGAGATTTAAGGAGTCTGGGGTAGCCTAGGGAGTGAGATAGGGTAAAAGGGTGACCGAAGAAGATGACCGGAGCTTGCTCCGGTCACCTGAAAGTGTTTAGGGTTTGTAATTAGGGTTAATCAGCTTAGTTTGAATCTGGGCCCTTGGATCATGATTCTCGCGTGTATGAGTGGCCAGGATTAGTTCATTAAAACCCTAATTATTAATTAATTAGATTAATTAGGATTAATTAAATATTTTTCCATATTTGATCCAAGCCATACAAACGCGTGCACAGTCTTCCCCCCTTTGAATTTGGACCTTTAGATTGACATACTTTCATTTTATTTGATTTTTAATTCATTTTCTTGCATTTTCTTTCCACATTTATTTTAAAATAGCAAAAACATTTTAAAAATCTCATTTTCTGAATTTTTACTTCAAATATTTTTCTTAACTCAAAAACATTTTTTATTTTAATTTTTGCATTAAAAAAAGTATTTTTAAAACATTTAAATGTTTTATTTAATTAATTAATTAATTTTAATTAATTAAAAATACATTTAGGTTTCTAAAAATCACAAAAAAAATTCATGAAGCATTCTCATACATTTAGAAACATTTTAAAACTCACCATACAAATTTCTTTTTAGGTTTGATCACATTTTCACAATTATCTTTGAATTAGGGTTCTTAAAAATCACATTTTTTAACCCTAACTTGAAAAATTCATTTCTGCCTAACCATGATGAGTTTGAACTTGATTATTTTTGCATTGTTTCACATATTGCATATAGTTTCTAGGTTATTTATCTCATATTTTTGCATTGCATTTTCAATTTGATTTGCATTTTCCCCTTAGAAGTATCCAAAAACCCTAGTTAACTTAGGAAGTTCATAACTCCCTCTAGGTTTAGCTTTTGACCTTCTCCTTTGGGGTGTGATCTTGTATGTGTTTAGGGTTTGTTTGAGTTCAATTTAAAATTTTTATCATGATGTTTGCTTCTGTTTTGGTCATATGCTGTAAACACCCCAAATTTGCCCTCACCCATTCACACCATGGCTTGTGATCATTTCATATGCATAAACCCAATCATAGCATCTCATACCGCATTTTTGTTTCATTGCATTGGTTCAAAGTCATCCGCATCTAGGGTTTGTGATATGAGCAATCCAAAAGCTTCAAGAGCCACTCCAAAGGTCATCAATGTTCAAGCATCATATTGTATGCCCTCAAAGTCAAAATGCCAAAGAATCACAAGAACTGAAAATGGCATGGAAACGGAGCCAGGTTATGAGGTTCGTGCATATCAAGTTTCATGAAGAAATTCCATGGGGAGGGTATCTAATCAAGGGATGACTTCTGGAACAAGTCAGTACAGAATCAGGATATCTGAGGCTCCCGATGACCCGACCAAAGGGTGTTCTTCGTCATTTTGATTGCGTATGATCTTTATTTGATCATAGAGGATGCCAGAAGTTCACAAGACTGAAGAATTTCGAGCCACTTTGCAAAATTGCCTTGAATTGGAGAACCTGCAAATTCTCATGGTAAGCTTTTGTGTGACTCCAGTGCGACTTCCAATCATCACGCAAGCATGAATCAGGGCCTTAAATTCTGAATGCACCAAAGAATCTCCAAGTTTCACGACTTATACCTCAAGGGATCACAAAGGGGGCAGACTTGTACCAATTTGCGAAGACCCATGTGACTATGCCTCCACTTGTTGTAATTCCCAAGATCTGATCCATGGGCCTGTGCCACACCAGCTATCCTTACCCATCAAAGACCTTACAAATACGTTTCCTGCAAATCATTTCAATCAACTGGGGTCTCATTGATGATTAAGCGTCACTAAAATTTCAAAGTTGGTTTTAAGATATTTCGAATTTATTTTCAATAAATTGATGAGTTATGGGTTAAACTTATTGCACTTTTGTAAAGCAAAATAATAAGTGTGACTTCTTTGGTTCATTGGTTTCGAAATTTAAGAAGGATGGCTTATTGGATTTGATTCATTGGTTTCGGAAAAAAAAGGAAAGGAGAAAAGAAAATTCATGGTATCATGAGGGACTTGGATTCAAATGGCATTGCATGGGCATTTCGTGGTATTATGTTGGGCCTGGATTATGTTGGATTTGGATTATGATTTGGATACGCGTCTGTTCGGAGTCGTGATTCATTTTATGTTGCTGTTAAGATGCACCGTTCTCAAAGCATGGTAGCATTAATATTCTCCAAGTTTTACAATACATTGAGACCTTGATTGGAACAATTGCAAGACTAAGATGCTACAATTCCCAAGTGAAATCTTCGGTATTACAAGTTGCAAGTTCAAGGAAGAAAAACAATTGAACCCAAAACCGAGGCAGAAGCATTACAAAGTTATAAACTACCACATGGTTACAAGGCCATATATGAATCCTACCAATACACATGCCTAAGCTTAAGGCATCATTCCTCCATCATCAAATTGGCGCAGCTTCCGCCTGTTTCACCCAGGTCTCCACGTCCTTCGGAAACAACGTTCAGGACTACAGCTGAGAATTTAACATCACATCAAGAGAATTGATAATAACAGGAAGAAATCACAAAAGAAAACAAAGCTAAATCTGGTTATAAGGGAACCTCTGCATACCTTTTTCCATTTAGAGTTAAGCCTCAGTGCACTACACGTACCATAGGCGTGATCTGTATGACCGTAAGTTGAATCCAGATTCACTGTTAAAATGTTTACCAAATGCGGTCTGATCCATACAAGGGAAGTTAGTCCGCCAGGAAATTCTGTTTAAAATGCCGAGTTGTGACGGATCATGAGAAGCGTTACACTTTGTACTATTTTCTTCAACCTGCAAAATATAGACAAGGTTACATCCTCATAAGAACAAGCACCTTCCAACAAACAGACATTCAGAAAAAAAACAATAATGAGAGACGGCATTTGCAGCAAGTACCACTGTCAGTATACATTTGCCTCTTTGCGGTTTTCAGCAGGCATGGAATCCATCCTCATGCTCCAAGATTCAGTGTTATGTTTTTGGAGTTCTTGCTGCAATGTCATAAATAACAAAATAATCCGCACCATTGGAAAGAGATACAAATTAACAACAGAAAGGCAAAAGAAGATGAAGAAAGTATGGAAGACTTATCACGAGCAAAGCAAAGCAAGGGCAGAAGCAAATGATATCCATATCACAAAAGAACGGCGAAGTCTGAAAAAAAATACAATGAAAAAAGAGCAAATGATAGACCCCAAGAACTTCAGGTTTCAATATTCATCATGCAGCATGAATACAAAGAGAATATAAGCTTAGTGCAATACCTCTAATTTGTGATTCCATGGAATATCCTAACACTTGTCCTCGACACGCAAATGATCATCAAAAACTGGAAACGGTTAGCGGAAGTCTTGGGTTGACCGCTACCCTGCAATATTCAGGAGTCAGAATGATCACAATGCCAAGGAATAGAACAATATGAGGCAAATGGATTGGCAGCAATGTCAATAATTTTGTTACAAATGACAGAAATTGTGAAGCAGAGGATTGAATTTTTTTATTACCTCTGATGTAACAGCCACAAGCTCAAGACTCGAGGTTCAAAGTTCACAATGGTGTACTCAATGATTAACATGTCATCATGATGGAGTAGGCAATGCACAAAAGTTCAAGGCAATTCTGAAATGTTGCAACAAGTACAAGCAAGCGAGTCGCGGGTCACAATACGATCAGGGCCAAAATAATACAAACAGTGTTCCTAAAACTTACGATCAAGGCAACACAATCAAGTCTCCATGGCTTGATTCATCTTCTCCATGCCAACTCTTAAGTCTCCATCAACGCGCCATTTCCACGTGTAGTTACGCCATAAGCGGATTTTCTTCATGGGCAGCAAGAGTTGAAGGAGGTAGACTAGTAGTCTATCACTTTTAATTGACGGATATGATCAGAGTGTACACCTGCAATGCGAAATCACCGTATCAGAATAATTTCGTCTGAACAAAACATCATAGCAAACAACTCCAGATCACATGGTAAGTGAAGGTGACAGAGAAATAGTGAAACTTAGATTTAATCCTTCCAAAAAGAACATCAAAATTCCAAAGGCTTGGTCACATTTCAGACTTCACAACATCAATATCAAAGCTAAAAGAAATCTCCCACTGTGAATTGCATTCTTCTGTACTCCCCGCGCCTTTGACCTGCAGTGACTGAGGAAATGTTAACACAAGCTTGACAATATCATACAATCATAAAACATTGAAGCCTATTTTCACCTTCATACCAGCCTTCATTCAAGTTGTGAAAAGTTTAGCTATCAATTGATAACCTGTCATAAATGTTCAATATAGTCAATAATTCACAATTTTCGAGCCAAAGTATCAAAGGAGTTATCAGCAGTAGAGAAAAAAAGTTGAACAACGGGGCAGAAGGAACTCTCTTGAAACCAAACATGATGAGCCTCATGAAAATCTCCTGAAACGAAATTGCCACAATGGTTAACACATAACAAGCAGTGAAAATGAGTTTACGGCAGTAAAAAAGAGAAACTAATTCAATCCAAGGCCAACTATCTCAGTTCATTTTCAAAGTCAAGAAGCATAAACAAACAAAAAAGCCAGAGCAGAAGTGTCAGCAGGATTGCAGGGCAAAGTTTCACAAAGTAGAAAAAACAGTTTTCTGTTACGAAAAAGAAGAAAAAGACATAGCCAGATTGAATTTGTTTCAGTTTAAATCAAAATTCTTGAAAACCCTAATTCTCAATATAAAAGCCAAGATGAATTCGTGAATCAACATCCACAACACATAGCCGCAACTGAAGAACTCAGAGGCAGAGTTTACAAAAAAACCCCTAGAGGAACCCTAATCGCAATACACAGCAATCAACAATAAAACCCCAGAATACATTGAAGGTGACCAAGAAGAAGGATTTTTCAAGCAAAGAGGGGAATTGTATACCTTTTTGACTCAGCCCTTCGTAACATCTAATTGCGGTACATCTCTTAACTCTGTTTCTATTGCGTTTTTGCTCTGCTTGTATGTTGAAGTTAAGCGAAGTATATCGAATCAAGAGTGTTATGGTTCGCGATTTGGGGGAAAGAAAACCGTTTGACTGTGTTGTTTAGGTTTGATTTTGATGTAGGTTTGTTTGTTTTGGTTTGTTATGTACGGTAGGGTTTCAAATCTTTGGAGATTGAGGGAGAGCAGAGATTGAGAGATTGAGAGATGAGAGGTGATTCGTGAGTGGCCGTTCGCCACTGAGTTCTTTTTTTCTTTCCTTTCGTTCGGATGCTGAAGGAAGAATGAGCAAAGGGAGGGGCTGGCGTCCCAAACCCTAAATTTCTCCCCCTGTTTTTAGCGCAACCGGGCCGGGTCTGGGTCATTTTGACCCGACCGGCGCCAACCAACACCCAGCCCCTGTTGGGCTTTCCTTGTTGGGTTGGATCCCTCCCAACTTCTGTTTTTTTTAGTTTATCAAGTCATTCATAATTAGTTTCTTCTTTTTTTAAAAAAAAACAAAAAAAACATACTTCAATTTATTTAGCTTTTTGGTCATTTAATATTTCTATTTTCTTTCAACAAAAATAATATTTTAGAAAATATCCATGGTTAGTTAAGTTGTTTTAATAGCTGGTTAGTTAAATTAGGGCAATAATTATAAAAAAACATATTAAAAAAAAAGAGGTGTCATGTTTTAGGTAGTTATAAGGTGAAATTGTTTTGTTAATTTTTTTTTTTCATTTAAATAATTTCATTTTAATTTAGTTGGTCATCTTTTGCTCATTTTTACTTGCACTACCATTCATATCATCTTGTAACTCTCCTTGTATCATAAACATGTTTCTATTTTCGTTTTGCATCCTAATATCAATTTCATTTTCACTTTATTTCTTTCTCTCGTGCTAACTTTTCAGGTGGTAAGTGCTCCGAGAAGTGAATTTGCCTTCACTTCTCGCATTTCCTTTTCATCCCCTTTGTGCATTATTGTTACATTTGTTGTATGTGAATTGGAGTGAGCTTGCTCCTCCCTGTTTATTTTACCTTCTTTCTTCAAACAACTTGCCTTCTTAAGTGAAGCAAGTTGTTTTGCTTCTCTTTGCTTCTTGATCCTTTCATCTGCTTCCTGGTGGTTCCCTTTGAAGATATCTCTTGAAAACCTCACAAACCTTAGGAACAACCAAGCATGACAATGATTAGGGTTTTGATCAATCTCCCCTCTTAGTTTCATCTTTGTGTCTCATTGAGTCTCCTCTTTCTCATCTCATAATCAGGGACTAAACCCTAAAGGCTTTAAGGCTTTGAGATTAAGCTTATGCCTGCATCCTTCTATTAGGATGGAGTGTATAACTTTAATCCTAAGTGCTAAACCCTTAATGTGTTTAAATCTCTTAATCAATTCACTTAATAATCATCAAGACATCACACTTGTAACTTGGGCCTTGCATTAGGGTTCTAATTCTTCCTTAATTGGTTAAGAAGGACTAACCCTAGTGTTAATGGACAAGTCCCCCTCAAGTTGTCTTACAAACCCTAAAAATCACTTCATCATCATATCATTAAATAAAATCCACTTAACCAAAGGTTTGTTTTGTCATGGGGCTAATCCCTAATCATGGATTAAGTTGAGGAGCTTTCCTCAGCTTAAACATTCTCATCTATTATCCTTCTATTAGGATGGTGTAATGAGTCTGTTTAATCCCTGATTATGGCTTAATCTCATTACTTAACACTAAACAAAAACAACAAAAACATCTAAATAATCACAAGTAGGTTAATGATCTTAATTCTACATCAAAGGTGTTTAAGTGTGAGAAGCTGACTTCACACTTAAGGTATTCTCATTACCCCTAATCAGAGGGAAGATATGATGAGTTTACTAAATCCATTGGTTTAGACTTAAGCTCATTAACTTATGACAAATTTTCAAAAGCAATAAAAGATTGAAAACACAAAAACAAACAATAATCGTCTCCTTCGGGATTCTTTTCTCATCACCTTCACTCATAAACGAGAACTTGCTTCTTCCGTCTAATGCAAGACAGTTTGCACCTGAGCCAGACATGTCATACACTTGAGCATAGATAAGTAAGCAGTTCATCAGGTCAATCCATCTTTCAGTCTCGTTGGGTCGAACTACGGTGTTCTGACTTCCTCATTGCACGAGAGGATACGTAGGCATAACTTAACAGTTATCGAACAAAAGTCTTTGTATATTCCCCCTCTTTTCAGCTTTATTCTTTTAGCCTCATTATCATGAGCTTACTCTCCTCCTTACACTGACACTGTATATATCACACTTTGCACTTTTTATACACTGACACCTGTACATTTTCTTCCAGCTCTCTTTATACACAAATTGCACTGACACTACCCCTTTAAAACACAAATCTTTTAAGCGTGGATCTCGTCGAGTACGACGGACAATCTGGGTGCTAATACCTTCCCAGGTTGTAACCAACCCCTTTCTCAGTTTCTCTGGTTCGCAACCGTCTTATCCATCTCTTTCTAGGTCTATGCAGCATTGCCTTTCCTCCGGGATAAAAATGCCTAGCTGGCGACTCTTTTCATCTCCAGTGAGTTCACTGCTGTGTGTTCTCATTGTTCCTCTCGCCGACCGTTCGCGTCTGTACCTTTATTTGGGCCAGTCCCATTTATCGGGAGTGACATATGCATCTCATACATTCATAAAACCCTAATTTCTCATGTTCATGTGCATTCATTTTTGCATATCTCAAGCATATGAACTTGCCATGTCATTTCAAGCATTTGTATTACATCTTAGACATCTTAAGACATGCTTGAACATTGCTTGATCATTTCTTCACTCATTTGATATGCTTTGCATTCATTACATTCCATGAACATCCATGTGTTTTCATGCTTCTAAACATGCTTCCATTGCATCTCATCCTTGTATGATCATTCATAAGCATTATGTATGACTTTGCATCATATCATAACACATTTTCCTTGCATATACACTTCTGGTTTTGGTCTTTTCATTTTTATTCATCTCATTTCCTTTTGCTTTATGTCTTATGCAGTCATACAAACATTTCAGGGGCTTATGGTAAGCTGTTTGGGATGTGGATTTGCCTTCACATCCCATCTCTTCTCATCTCTTCATTTGCATAATTTACTTGTCTTTGAAGTGAATCAAATTCACTTATGTTCTCTCATTCTTTCTTTCTTTTAAGTTACTTATCTTCTCCAGGAAGTAAGTAACTTATTCTTTCTCTCCTTCTCGTTTCATCTGCTTCTTCTTCCATGGTGGCCTCCAGAAGATCTTTCTTTAAGCCTCACAAACCATAGGATATACAAGCATGATAATCTTTAGGGTTGTATATAGTCTCCCTTAGCTTTTTACCTTTGAGTCTCCTTGATTCTCTCTTCTCATCTCATAATCAGAGGCTAAACACTTAAAGTTTTAGGACTTTGAATTAGGGTTATGCCTGCATCCTTATCTTAGGATGAAGTGTATAACTTTAATCCTTAGTGTTAAACCATTAATTTGTTTACACCTTTTAATGAAAACACCTAATAATGATCAAGACTTAAGCTTGTAACTTGGGCCTTATATTAGGGTTATATCTCTTCCTTTTGGTTAAGAGGGGCTAACCCTAGTGTTTAATGGACAAGTCCCCCTCAAGATAAGTCTTACAAACTTAAAACTCATTTCTTAATCTCATCCTTTAATTAAAATATACTTAATAAAGGCTTGTTATATAATGAATTTAGTCCCTAACCATGGATTAAGTTGAGGTATCTTCCTCAGCTTAAGTGCTCTCATCTATTATCCTTCTCTTAGGATGGTGTAATGAGTTCACTAATCCTTGATTAGCGATTAAATTCATTACTTAACACTAAACAAAACCCAAAAAGATCTTAATAATCACAAATAGGTTAATGATCTTAATTCTATATCATCATGGTAATTAAGTTGAGATGCTTATCTCATACTTAAGTAGGCTCATTATCCCTAGTCAGGGAGGATATAATGAGTTTACAACCTTTGGATTAGGCTTAAGCTCATTATCTTATGCAAAACACAAAAACAATAAAAAACTGAAAACACAAAAACAAACAATAAACGTCTCCTCCGGGATTCTTTTCTCATCACACTCATTCACAGATGGGAACTCGCTTCTTCCGTCTAATGCAAGACAATTAGCACTCAAGCCAGACGAGTCATACACTTGAGCATAGACAAGTAAGCAGTTCATAGTCAAATCTTTTCAGTCTCTTTGAGTCGAACTACAGTGTTTTGACTTCCTCATTGCACAAGAGGATACATAGGCATAACTTAAGAGTTATCGAACAAAATTCTTTGTGTCTTCCCCCTCTTCAAGCATTCTTTTCTAAGCCTCAGTCTTAAGCACTTTCACCATTTCTTTTACACTGACACACTATAAATCCTTTTTCTCCCTAGCTTTTTATGCACAGTTTAGCACATACACTACCCCTTTTAAACACAATCAAGTAAGCGTGGATCCCTTCGAGTACGATGGACGATCTGGGTGCTAATACCTTCCCAGGTCGTAACCAACCCCCTTTCTCAGTTTCTTTGGTTCGCAACCGTCTTATTCATCTCTTTCCAGGTTTATGCATCATTACCTTTCCTTCGGGATAAAAATGCCTAGCTGGCAACTCTATTCAACCTCAACCTCCAACATCGTCGACGGTTCGTGTTTGCACTTGGGACGAAAGTCTTTTCGGGAGCGACAATTACCTAGCCGTTGACATCATACCCCCCGATCTAAATTATCACCGGAAGAAGAAGTTCTATAGTGATCTGATAAACTTCTATTGGGACGAACCATTTCTTTTCAAGAGAGTTAAAGATGACATTTTCCGTCGTTGCGTCCCGGAAGAGGAGGTACATAATATAATTGAGCATTGTCACTCTGCACCCTATGGTGGACATGCAAGCACCTCTAAGACCTACACCAAGATTCTTCAAGCTGGCCTATTCTGGCCCACCATGTGGCGTGATGTCCATGCTTTCATTGTCAAATTTGACAGATGCCAACGTATAGGAAATATTTCATGACATAATGAAATGCCTCTAAGAAATATCCAAGAAGTAGAACTCTTCGACGTATGGGGTATAGACTTTATGGAACTGTTCCCACCATCTTTAGGAAACCAGTATATCTTAGTAGTTGTTGACTATGTGTCTAAGTGGATTGAAGTTATCGCCGCACCCACGAATGACACCAGAGTAGTCATCAAATTATTTAAAAATTATATATTTCCCAGATTTGGAACACCCCGTTTAGTCATAAGTGATGGAGGATCACACTTCATATCGAGAATATTTGATAAACTTTTAAGCAAGTATGGAGTTAAGCATACAGTAGCAACACCATACCACCTACAGACTAATGGACAAGTGGAAGTATCTAATAGGGAGATTAAACAAATTCTTGAGAAGACTGTCTCTATATCTAGAAAAGATTGGTCGCAGAAATTTCAAGAAGCATTATTGGCCTACAGAACCACTTTCAAAACCCCTATAGGAACAACCCCTTATCAACTAGTCTATGGAAAATCGTGTCACTTACCTTTTGAGTTAGAGCATAAAGCCTATTGGGCCATTAAAACATTAAATTTGGATTACCTAACTGCTGGTGAAAAACGTATCCTCGATATCCACAAATTAGAAGAGCTTAGACAATCAGCATACGAAAATGCCATTATATACAAAGAAAGAACAAAAGCTTGGCATGACAAAAGAATCATAAGAAAAGACTTCAAAATAGGCGATCATGTTCTTCTGTTCGATTATAGGTTATGACTTTTTCCAGGAAAGCTTCGTTCGAGATGGACTGGCCCTTTCGAAGTATCTAAGATTCTAAGATCTGGAGCTATTGAAATCAAGAACCAAACATGTAAACCATTCATCGTCAATGGACAGAGACTGAAGCCCTACGAAGGAGGTGACATTCCAACAACATACTCCAGCCATACTCTAAGTGATCCACCAAATCCTTCGAATGATGTGTAAATTTCGGTCGTCGAGCTAACGACGTTAAACAAGCGCTGCATGGGAGGAAACCCATGGCTTTCTTATCTTACTTTTATTTATTTTTACTTTATCTTAATTTGTTTCCTTTATTATTCTGTCAGGACTAACGATTGAATGTTTTATGTGATTTCAGGACCCTTTTTTCTAACCTTGTGCAGAATGTAGAATCCCGACCACATGCACGTAGCCTTCAGAGACAATGCATAGAGAGAGCGTTATTATGTCCACATGAGACGCCCTATGGCACCTACACGGTACCCAGACCAAGATTGCATGAATGCCTTGGGGATAGAGCCAAACGTCAGATTCTTATGCCACCAACTCCAGTGGGACCGGTTCGACGACATGAACAACACTTATAGGAACTTGACTCTAGAGTTCCTCGGCTCGTTTAATCATGAACCCTAGGCTGGACCCGATGGACATGCTATTTTCAGGTTGTTCGGGACTGAATACTCTTTCTCTCACAAAGAGTTTGCTAATTTACTAGGATTCTAGACTACCCCTAATGATATTCCAGAGACATCGATGGAGTACTTTATGAGCAGATAAGTGGAGAAGTTTTTGAGTGACATCTCAGATGGAGGGAGCCAGGATCCTCCCACCCAGCTATCTCAGGTCATCCACAACCCTGCGTTAAGGTACTTCCAGATGATCCTAACATACTCTTTCCTCGGTTTGCCAGATACATAGACTTTGCTGAGTGAGGAGGAGATTTTCCTGCTGTTTTGTGCGATTCAGTCACGCCCTGTTGCTTGCGGCAACTTTCTGCTGAAGGGCCTTGCCAGTGTCGCTAGGTCATCTGTAGGCATTATACATGTCGGTGGGATTATTACTCAAATCGCTTGGGTTTGTCTCGCAAATTATTACATCTCAGGACCTTCTACAGCTACACCACCATGGATGTCGACGTTTTCCTTGACAGAGGATTGATGAGGAGGCCTCTTTTGAGCCTAATATGTTCAGACTACTGATTGATGGCGAAGTGATACACTACTTCACATTACCTGACCCGCTGATGATCAGTGTCCATGACCCGACTAATTGGAGTTATGCTTTAGAGGGTTATGGAGAAACTGTTGAGGAACCAAAATCACCTCCCACCGTTGAGTACACTCCTACACCTCCTTCTCCCCGAATCATTGTTATGTCTAACAATATGTCTTTGCAGCCGCCTGATTTACAGACCCATATTTATGAGCTCCGCAGGGAGACTGCCCGGCTCAAACAGGAAGTAGCGGACTTGGCATTACAGATTGAGGTATCTGACCTCACCCATGCCACAGAGGCAGACGCTCTATATTAGGAGATTGGAGAGCTTCGGAGGGAGATTGTTGAGATTCGTGGATCGGACCAGGCAGAGAAGCCTACTACATGATCGTTTTACACTAACATTATTGCTCTAGTATTTAATATTTCATGATTTATTTTATTTCTCGCATCTCCAGACATATTTTATTTTATCGCATATGCTACATTTTCCATGTATTTTTATTGACAAATCATTTATATATATATATATATATATATATATATATATATATATATATATATATGCCTTATTATATGCATGAGTATTTATTTTATATGTATGTGTGTCTAATAAACAAAAAAATAATAATAATAAAATATATATATTTCTCTTTATGTTTAATATTTATTCAAGGTATGCAAGCTTTGTGCCTTAGAAGAAAGAAGAAAACGCTATCTGGACCCCCGAAGACAAAAAGGTATGCGAAACCCACTTGGAGGATAAAAACATTTTGGGCCCATAAGCAAAATGGCCTTATGGCGCCCGCCATGACGTTCCACTTCCTCCTAATGTTCCTGATGGGGTGGGACATGACACTGATGAAGAATATGATCGGAGTGAGCATTCTCCCATACCTCACGTGTCCCCCCATCATCCTTCACAATCACATACCGCACCATCTTCCTCTAACCCTGTTACAGGTACTACTCCTGGATTTTATATCACTAAGGAGATGTGGTGCGATATGACGGCTAGAGAGGAAAGGAGAGACGGCCTACTCTCTACCATTTCACAACAACTGGAGGACAACATGTGCTATATGGAACAATCGTGATCGGTTTCGGATCGTGCCTACAGGAACGTTTGCCGCACCTTGACCGATATTACAGTAGAGCAAGCCTGCCAGCGAAAAGTCAACCGCCGGCACCACCAGCTTATGGAGGCCACTCAAGATTCCATCCTAGGTAACCTTCGGAAGGTCCGGAGTGCCTAGGCTTCCTTATCGGCACGACTAGACCGGAGAGACCAGCAGCGTAGTAGACCCCGTCGTTCTAGACCTTCGCAGCAGGACGGCGAGGGCACCAATAGTCCTCCGCAATAGTTTTCCAGGTTACTCTCCTTATCTTATTTCGAAACATTGGGGACAATGTTCGATTTAAGTGTGGGAGGGGATTTTATTTCTTTCTGTTATTTCCCTTTTCTCAGTTATTTATTTGCTTTTTGTTATTTTCCTTTTCAGTTTAAGTTTTTTTAGATAATGCATGAGTCTGACGAGTCACCAGTATAGTGTATCTTTAGTACACCCTCATTTTTCCCATTTCCTTAGCCTTACCAAAAATTTTCAAAAGAAAACAATGTTGTTTCACATGTTTTTTGGGCTTTAAGACAGGTTTGGATTAGGATGTGGTGACTTAGGTAAACTTTTTGAAACATCAATATCGTTCTAGCACCATAGACTTCTTGAATATAGGAATCACTCCTAAAACCCGCACACCATGGCCTTTATTATCAATCAAAAATTGTCCTAAGTAGTTTATTCTAGCAGTCAGCTCCGGCCTAAGCATGCTCTACGTAGGGGACCGATGAACATAAGTGAATGATCCAATGCTAATAAAAAAAAGAAAAAGGCAAACTCTGGGATAGGTGACCCTCACAAAGTCATTTAAACCAAAAAGAGAAAAAATATTCTTACCACAAAATTTTTTTTGCAGTCACCTATTGTTAGTTGGTTCAGAGGTATCTGGCACTAAACTTGGTAGGGCGGATTACGATCCGATCCCCCACAACTACATTTAGGTCAAATAAAAAGGTTTTACACATGCTTATGTGCAAGAAACTCTATGTTTTGGGTCAGAATCACTAATCGGTCACTCTACTATGATGCATATACGAATAACGGGCTTAATGTGATTGCGCCTGAATGAAAGGGACCCAAAAAGAGATGAAAAGATAGGCCTAGGTAGTGTGGGATGATATAGGTTGGTTAATATAGGATTGAAGTTTATGTTTGTGTCATTATGATACCCATGGTCCACATAGTTAGTACCTGT
Organism: Lathyrus aphaca; assembly: GCA_963966055.1. Classification (NCBI taxonomy): domain Eukaryota; kingdom Viridiplantae; phylum Streptophyta; class Magnoliopsida; order Fabales; family Fabaceae; genus Lathyrus; species Lathyrus aphaca. The sequence continues at coordinate 233,463,426 of OZ014524.1, forward strand.
CACTACATCTTGGCTTGAACATAGAAGCCCTTTTAGCCCAAATCACGCGTTGACACCAGTTTTCTTCGTTGAGATTTAAATGTTTGCTTGAGGACAAGCAAAGGTCTAAGTGTGGGAGGATTTGATAACACTAAATTTCACCGTATTTCTGACTCCGATTTCGCATGCATTCTAAGTTTTTATTTCTATTTTGTTTAGTTATTACTTTCTTTTTCTTTATTTTCAGGTTTTTAGTTTAATCGGGGCTCGGTCGAGAAAAGGAGCGAAAAAGGAGCTGAAAAGAATAAAAATCAAGAAATTGAGCATTTTGCACTTACGACACCCACTATGGCTGGCGCCATGGGGTTAGCCATGACGTGGCCACGTATCAAGACCCTCCACAACTGCCATATACCCACGATCCCCACTTTCTCCACCATAATACACCCATGGCGAGCGCCTTGAGCCTGTGGCGGACGCCACAAGGCTAAAACTTTTCCCTCCACTTTTTAGTGGAGGGGGCATCCTTGTCTTTTCCCATTTAATGTTTGCGTATAAATAGGACTTTAGAATTTTGTTTTTAATCATCCAAACTTATAATCTCTTAGGCATATATCCGTTTTAAAGTAGTAACCACTTCACATCAGGGTGTTACTACAATCGAGTGATCGAGTCTGTATACGTCTATGTGATTGAGTCTTGGAGCACTTTGGAAGGAAGTTAATTCTGCCGCCATTTTAATTCCAGTTCGTATTTTGTTTTTCCGCACTCGCTTTATTTTTTTTACTTTCCGCATTGCTTTACTTTATTATTACCCGCACTCGCTTTACTTTATTTATTACCCGCACTCGCTTTACTTTATTTATTTCTCGCACTCGCACTACTTTCGTTTATTTCTCGCACTCGCACTACTTTAATTTACTTTCCGCACTCGCACTAAATACTATTATGAAAAATAATAAAATGAAATTTTACTTTACCATGTCTAACTAATTTTATAAAGGTTAAAATGTAAGGATCATAATTGAACCAGTAATCCGTACAACTGTTTGTAGAAACGCTTAAGTGCTATTTTAACTTTCAATATAAGTTTCATGTTCTTTAAAGTCTCGTTGGGTAAGATCGAAAGTCGTCCAACGCCTATTTAACTTAATTGTTTTTAACTATTTCAAAAATAACCAAAAGCGCTTTGCTAGTTCATTAGGAGTTTTTAGATTAAAAAGAAAAGAGATTTTAAAACTATTTTCGGATGCGTTAAGAAGTTTAGAGTCTGGTTCGTGAGGACCTCTTTTTGCTAAGAAATCCAGGTCAAAATACTTTTCAACTTAGTTAAGATACTATATTTCTTAAAAATAGGTTTACTACTCTAACGCAGTACGCACCTTTTTATCTGTGACAATAGGAGGGTTTGATTAGGGAGTATAATTCGGTTCTGAATACGCGAAAGCGACAATTCCCGTTAAATTAGTTCTTTTCAAAGTAGAAAACATTGCCCATAAGTAGTTCTATTAACAAGTACTTGATTATCAATTGATTATGTGAATTGCATTCGAACCTGTCTTTATCAATTAATTTAATTTACTATTTTATTTATCATTACGCACTCTTTAAAACCATTATTTTCAGTTGCCTTAGATACACACCATAACAACAGATAACGATAGATTGACACTTGGTCTCTGTAGATTCGACAATCTTTTATATTACTCTGACGTGTTCGTACACTTGCAAAAAACACGCATCAGGGTCTTGAACAGGTGGGCGTACATGATATCCACCGAGCTTCCTTGGTCGACCAGAATGCGTCGGACGTTGAAGCGCACCATTTTTGCCTGTGTTAATAAGGGTATTCTCAAATTAGGTGATCCTCCCGGTAGCTCTTCGAGGAAAAAGGATATGGGGTTAGATTTTCCCTGAGACTTGGTCAGTGTTAGGAGCTCGTCGAACTTCTATTTCATAGAAATCGCAGCGTTTGTGTTGTTCACCATGTCTCCGAATATTACCAAGGCCGCTGGGAAGTTTTCCCATGGGCTGTGTGCAGCTAGGCATCCTTCTGTGTTGACTTCGGGGAGGTGGAAATCTTTAGTTCATGATACACAGAGGGCTACCGGGAAGGGAGAGCTGTTGGACGGGTGTCCTCGCGGTTTCTCTTCACGTCCTGGTATTCATGTCAGGGAGTATCCTTCCTTTTATTGTATTGCTTGAGGTTGCCTTCTTTAATCAGGATTTCAATTGCGTCCTTCAGATGAACACAATCCTCAGTGACATGCATGTGGCTTCTATGGAAGCGGCAATATTTGGATTTGTCGGTGTGGGGTTTTAGCATTGTCGGTTTGGGAAACCTTACCTTACCCTGCTTGAATTTTGAATTGATGCATTCAGTGATGATGCGTTCGAGGGGAGCGGTCAACAACGTATATTCGGAGAAGTTCCCAGCTGGCTCTCTTCCTTCGCGGGCTCCGCGGGGTTTGTCATCTCTCCGCTTCTCCCTAGTGCAGCGAGGGGCAATGTAGTCTTCGTGTTTGGAGCTTTTATCGTCGTCCTGACCAAGATGAACATTGTGGGTGACCTGCTTCTCCTTGTACCTGATGTACACTTGAGATTTGTGTTGAAGTTCGTCGAGGGTGTGGGGAGGCTCGATCCTCATTTCTCGGTTGAGCTCGCTACCGAGGAGGAGTCCCTTCTCGAGGAGATACTTCATGTAGTCGGTCTTATCTACCTTGACAACTTCCTAGTTAAACCGCTCGATGTACGAGCGTAGTATTTCATTTTTCCCTTATATGATGGCTTCAAGGGTAGCTTTTGTTTTTGGGTGGCGTCGAGAGGCTGTAAAATGCCTCATGAAGATCGATCTCATGCTTTTCCAGGATGTGATAGATTCGAAGGCCAAGCTTTTGTACCATGACATGGCTCCCTTCCTGAGCGTTGTGGAGAACAACTTACATTTGATGTTTCCCCCGACGTCGTTGCGGTAGTCTAGCATGGCGTTGATGTTGTCGACATGGTCATTATGGTCGGTTGTCTCATCGTACATCGCAAGATGCGGGGTTTTCTCCATACCCGTTGGGAGTGGAGGTTCCATGATGGTCCAAGAGAGTGGGCAGCGAGGATCGTCCTAGTCGCTTCTTAGGGGCGAGTAATCCTTATTCATGGGGCTCTGATCGCGTCGAGGAGATGTCCTCGGTTGGTCGTTCGACTGTTCGGGGCATGCTTTGGGCTTGTTTTTATTTGGCCCAGGGGAGCGTCTTCCCCGTTGAGGAGGGGAGCATCCTCGCTTCTTGGTGGTCTCTGGTTGGTGTCTCTCAGGCTGAGGTCCACGACCGTGTCAAGGAGAACCGACTCGGCGCTCTGTCTTCAGTTCCATGATTCTCTCATGCTGTTGAAAAAGCACAATTTTTGTCTGGTTGAGCGCCTTCACTATAACTATGAGCGTGACATCCCCTCGACTGGTACTAGGATGGATTGAAAGGGAGCCACAAGGTGAGGTTAGGGAATTCCATTGTCCTCAGGCTCAGGTGAAGGGGTGACAGGTTGTTTATCTCTTATGTCCGACTCATGAACGAAATGCTGATCATCATCGCCAGCCACGTTGTAGTCGACGACGCCAAGCGCACGGTTGTCGCTATATTCTCTAGTCTTGTTGGATGGTTAAGGAGATGAAGTGAAGTTTTGGTCTTCTGTTTCAAAAGACAGGGAAAACTTTTGATTCCCACAGACGGCGCCACTGATCTGACCTGATCAGAAGGAACCTTCTAGTGATGAGCAACTTTGATGGAGAATTGGGGTTGTACCTACAAGGCACTCTGATGCCAAAGTAAGAAAGTGCAAGTACAAAAAGATAGAAGAGAATAGAATTCAGAATACCTGACCCTCTGATGGAGGAGGGTATTTATAATGTGCCCCCAGCATTGAGCCAAGGTTCTCCCATGGGTTGGATTAGCTAGGCCCAAGGAAGAACTACCAAGGTTTGCGTAGGAGCAGGTAAGACCTAGCACGTGGTTTTTCCCTTGGTCTAACTGCCTTTACATATCAGGAGATAAGAGTGGATGGTTGGGTGACGTGGAGCACGTGAGGGAGACGCTCTCCCCACATCTCATTGTATTGGGCCATGGACCGTGCCCGACGACTGGGCCTTTTCCTGACACAGACTGTAGGCCCAGTCCATAACAACTATTAAATATCATCTTTATATTCTCTGCAATTTACTAAATATAGTCATTGTTAGGATTTCAATCCTTAATACATTTATGGCCATCTACTTTTACTTCTATTTTAGGTGAAAATTTGTTGAAAGTTATATTTTTTATTGAAGATTAATACTTGATGGTTTTAGTATTTTTCCATTTATGCTTTCTAAATGTTTTTTTGATGCTTTTTCATTGAAATGTAAAAAAAACATTTTAATTTATTTAAAAAATGGCAAAAAATATATATAAAAAAAGAAGGCGGGCAAACCCGCCGTCCGCCAACCCGACACCTTGGAGGGGAGGCTAGACTTTTATGCCAATTTCAACTTGGCGGGCATGCTTGTCCTTCTCTTTTTATGGCGGGCTTTAGGCGGGACGAGCGACCCGTTTTCCACCCCTAAGTTGGAGTGACCTACAGGTGTATTTAATGTGATTAAATGGATCATAACTCCAGAAAATGCAAGGAAACAACTCAGAATCGTGAAGCTTTGAAAAGAAAGTTAATTATTAATTTGATAATTCTCTTGATTTAATTGTAATATAATGGTTCATTTGGTAAATGTCTTGATTTCAATTGTTGTAGAGAAAAGCTCTTAGGCCAAGTAAAGCACAAGCAACTAAAGCTAATGATGGATAACCAACCGTACCAGTTGGTGTGACACAAACTGAACCAACTTGTGTGGCATGAACTGAACCAACCGGTGTGGCACAAACTAGAAAAGAAAATTCATTTGTGTCCACAAAGCTCTAAAACCAACAAAGAATGTGAAATATGAGCTTTTAAGAAAATCAAGTTTCAAGTTAAAAAATTTAAAACTAACTCAATTAAAGGGCAAAGACCAAGCAATAATGAACCAATGATCATACCAAAAAATGAAGAGGGTACTTTGAGTCAGGAACCTACCATGGTGGTATCAGACCCTAGGATAGGAATATGCTTCAGGACAATGAGTCCTTGGGATGACATTTGAAAGACAATTGATTAGGCTAATGTAACTTTTAGTTTCTTAATCCTGTTGTAATGACTGCTAAGACAATTGCTTAATGCTTATGCAATGACCTTTTAAGGCTTAAGATTATGATATGTTTGTTAAAATTGCAAGAACTATATTTCATTTGCCATTAGCATATAAACAAAACACAATATGTTTGTTAGCATCTCAATCTCATTCATTTGTTAAACCAATAACTGACCAATAACTGACCAACAACATTACATTGAAACAAACTTAAACATTACATTAACAATTAATTCATTTTGAACACAATAGCTAACAACATCCATGATACATGCTTAAACATTAGAAGATTATATTGAAACAAACATCAGACCAACAAAATTGAAACAAACTTGAACATTACATTGACAGTTAATTCATTTTGAACACAACATCCATGTACAATAAGGGCAACCATTAACCAAAAAGTCTTCTTCCTTTCAATTTGCAGCAACTTCTTCAACTTTCAACCTTCTTTGAGGTTGACTTTTTCCCATATTATTTACCAAACTCTTTCCTGAAATCGTTGTCAAATTATTTAAGATATCCAAGTATTACTTCACAATTGTTGCACTCTATATTTGCACCTATGAACCTTTCCTTATTTCGAGTGTTCAATAACAGTTCATCAACTTCATAGTCCCAAATAAATAACTCATAAGTTATATCACTCTGCAAAAAAAAAATCAAACAATTGAAATAAGAATAAATTAGGGAGGAATGGATTTACAATACTCAATATCACTTATTTTGAACCAATGATACATACCTTTCCAAAAAATTTGCATCTCTAGAACTTTCTCTTAGGGTTTTTGTGGATGTTTGAAACCCACATCTTCATTGATAGATTGCAACCACATCTGAGTATTTCTCTTCCATTAGGATTCCAGATAGAAGAATTTCTACTACCACTCATTTTAAACCCTAATTTCAAATGAAAACTAGTTGAAGAAGAGGATTGAAAAGACGAGTTGCAGAAGACGATAGAGAAGACAAGTTGGAGAATTTCTCGCTTTAAATATTATTATTGTTTAGAATAATATGTCAAGTGTGAGTTAGAGTCTCACATTGGTTATAAATGTGGAGAGTTGAACATTTATAAGTGGGAGAATTCATGCACCTATAACCTTAAGGTTTGGGTGAATATGTGGTGTCTCTCTCATTTGTGTTACTCTTGATCCAATGTTGATGCTCCTCCTTATGACCCAACAAATGGTATCATGATCCTTTGATTCATACAGGAACTGACTTACTTGGATCAAAATGCCTAGGAAAAAATGTCTGTTGAAAATCAAAATACCTGGAAAAAGGTGTATCGAAATGCCCAAGAAGAGGTGTCAATGGCGATACAAAGTGTATGTGGAGAAATCAATTTTCACTTGAGGGAGAGCATTGTGGACTCATACTTGAGGGGGTGTTAAGAATAAATTGTCAAGTGTGCGTTGGAGTCCCACATTGGTTATAAATGTGAAAAGTTAGCATTTATAAGTGGGACAACCCATGCACCTATCACCTTAAGGTTTTTTATGAATATATGGTCTCTCTCTCTCTCTCTCTCTGTCTATCTCTATTTCTCTCTCTCTTAGTGCTCTTGGCCCAATGTTGATGTTTCTCCTAATACCCTAACTATTATAACACAATTTAATGTGTGAGATAAGTTTGGTCATCTGTCACTTAAAACAATTGTCACTTATCATGACACATAAGCATCAGGCGTGTGCCATTTCCTCTCAAAGTTTAAACAAACAAAAAATTTATTTGACATGGTTAGTTTTGAAAAAAAATAAAAAATACATAAGGATAAACCAGAATTCACCTATGCAGGGCCGACCCAATCAATCGAGAGGCCTTGTTCTTATTTAAAAAATGAGTTTAATTTTTTTTGAAAAATTACAATTAAAATAATTAAAAATAACATATAAAAATATAATTATATATTAATTAAAAATAAATTTAATTATAATTATTTTAACTCTTGATCTATCTTTTTTTTATATATATATTTAGTTTTTATGATATCATTTTTTTTAGTTTTAATGAAATTTTATTATAATATTTTTGTATGATTATTAATATTAATAGAAAAAAATTACACCTTATTAAATTTAGAATCCTCCAATATATAGTCTTGTGCGGGAGAGTTTGTTGTTTTTGCATAGGATCGGTCTTGCACCTACAGAAGGTAAAATGATAATATCTCTTAATTTTATATATTTGTCCATTAACAAAAAAGGATATGTTTGGTTTTTTCATAGTAATGAGTTTTTTTAAAGAGTACGAATCTGTGAAAAGAAAAGAAAAGAAACAGTTTAAAATAAAGACCAAATAGAAAACAAATTAAAAAAAATGAGAGCGAACATGATTTTTTTTTTCATGGAAAAATATGTGCAATTCTAGATATTGAAAATTCGAAACAATTTTCCCATTAGCCAAGAATTAACCATCAATCCAAGGCCTATACAATTTACAAGTATTTTGTTTCTTAAATGAACATTAAAATGACAAAAAAAAAAACTAATTATTTTATAAAATAATTTTAAAAAAAATCAAATTTTGTTGAAAAATAATTAATTTTCTTGTAAAACTAATTCATTTAAAATTAATTTGCGACATAAAATCAAAGACACATTTAACTTTTTCTATATAGTCCAAATTGCTTTTCCCATTAGAACAAGAGTAGTGGAATTTCCAATTTTAGGAGTTTATTCTTTGAAACACGACAAGTCATTGTGGGAAATTCAACAAAGGTTAGAGCACAAGTTTTAGAATTGATTATTATTCAAATGTGAACCCACTATTCAGTATTTTCAATAGCATTGCATGGCAATTTCCTGGAAACTTATATACTTTAGATGAAATTATGTAAAAGAATTGATATTCAACAAGACTAGACCAAAGACTCTGAAAGATTAGAAGTTGTTATGATATAGTTAAATACGTAAAGTTTAAAGTTTGAAGTTTGAATTATGTGGAATTTCTTAGTTTATGCAGTGTTCTCACTCTAACAATCAAATTATCTAGAATCGGAAAAGACATATGTATAATAAAATATATTTATTTTTTGTCTCTGCAGCTACACTTGTTGTAATCATAAATAAACAATTGTTATTACAGTTACTTAACATATTTTTTAAGACAACTTGTTTATTAAAACGTCTCAAATTAATGTTGTTGAAATATTCTGCTTCGGTTAATTTCAGGTTTATTTTTTTAAAAAAATATATTAGAAATATTTATTTAATTCGGATCCTTTTGAGTTGATGTAAAAAGATGTTGATTGAGAATAAAATTATTGAATTTAATCTGCTTGAAAATATTTAATTGAATTTTCTTTAATTAAAATATTGAGTTTCACAAAAGATTTAATTTGGTATGACTTTATGTTTATTTTATTGGATTTTTCAGGTTGGATCGATATTTTTATATGAAGAGATCGTTCACCTTCTGTCAAATACACCTTTTAAAGAATAATCACTCAAGTTTGAGAGTTTTGTATTGATTTGTTTGTGTAAACTCTATCATTATCATTCTTTTTTACTTAGGAAAGATATTTTTTTTTCTTAAATGTATTTGGTTTTCCTAGTTTGATTATTTTAAACTATTGGTCCCTTTAGTTAGGTGTGCATTGAATTGTCTTGTTCCCTAAAAAAATTTGATGTTGTGTCTTGTATTTTAATGACATGTCATGTATTAATGTAATCCAAGTCAACATATTACAATATATTAGGAAAATCTCAAGTCCCACATTGACTAAATATATAACTCACAAAGGGTTTAAATAGAGTGACACTCCCAACCTCACCAACCGGTTTTGTAGGGTGAGTTATGTCAAACTCTAATTCTAACATGGTATCAGAGCCTATCGATTCGGGTCACCCACCATTTAATATGCGAACCAAGTTCAAGATGTGCTGGGCGCAGGGTGGTGTATTTGGAAAAACCCAAGTCCCACATTGGCTAAATATATAACTCACAAAGGGTTTAAATAGAGTGACACTCCCCACCTTACCAACCGATTTTGTAGGGTGAGTTTGGTCAAACTCTAATTCTAACATGGTATCAAAGCCTATCGATTCGGGCCACCCACCATTTAATATGCGCACCAAGTCCAAGATGTGTTGGGCGCAGTGGGGTGTATTGGGAAAAACCCAAGTCTCACATTGGCTAAATATATAACTCACAAAGGGTATAAATAGAGTGACACTCCCCACCTTAACAACCGGTTTTGTAGGGTGAGTTAGGTCAAACTCTAATTCTAACACAATATATTAATTCCAACTAGATGATAAATTCTAAGATTTAAAAAAAAATGAATAAAATATATTTCAGTTTTTTTTAAAACAAATTAATATTTTAAGGGTTAATAGTTATTTTGTCTCCTGCCATGTGGAAAAGTTTTGAAAAACTCCATGTAAAAAAAAGTTTAGATTCCCACCCTGTCATTTGAAGATTCTTTTGTTTTGCCCCCTCAAGAAATCCAGTCAGCTGAATTTGTGACGTGGCATTGTTTTGTTGACTTTTTTTTAATGTGACGTGGAATCCAAACTGTGTATTTGTTTATTTTTATTTTAATGTGACGTGGTTAATTTACTACTCTCTCTGTTTCTTTTTAAGTGTCATTTTAGCATAAAACTCTTCAACCAAGATGATGGATTCTTAGAGTTATTTTTTCTATTATACCCGCATTTATTTTCTCTTTCCAAATAAATTCAATAATACATTTCTCTTTTTCCAATAATTAATTGAGAAAATAATTAATTTTATGGAAAATGCGAAGTGGAGTTATTGAGAAAGTAAGGGTATAATTGACAAAATATAATATTAAACAATAAAAACGACACTTATATGGAAACAAAAACATTCTTCTAAAACGTCTCTTAAAAAAGAACTGATGGAGTACTATTTTATTGTTTGGTAGTTAAATGGCTACAAATCAAAATATAAAAAGTTACCTTCAACACGTGTTGAACCTAGGACATCATGCTTGTAATGGACGCCCCAACCACTAGGATAATTGTTTTTCTTGTTTATTTATTTGCATAAAATACTACATACTACAACAATTCTAATAAAACTAAAAGCATTGAAATATAATTCTAATAAAAATTTAAGTACTATTATTAAAATACTATATAGTTTAAATACTATTATTGAAATACTGATATAACGTTAATGATCTAGTTTGATCATAAGGGACCTTCGATTGCTAGCATATATATGGTCGTTGAAGAGGAAGAGGGGGTGTACCTACAAGGTACTCTGATGCCAAAGTGAGAACAAGAACAAAGAGAAAGCAAGTACATAATAAAGGTCTAAAGTGTTTAGAATACCTGACCTTTAGTGAAAAACGGTATTTATAATATGCCCCCAACGTTGGGCCAAGGTCCTCATTGTGGGTTGGGTAGTTAGTGAAGGAACGTAAAACACAAGGAAGGGGGGTTGAAATTAGGTTTTCAATAACTAATAAAAATGACTTTAAAAACACTTTGATTTATCCTGGTTCGTTTGAACTCAAACTACATCCAGACAAGGTGATTTTGCCTCTATCAGCGAGGTCTTAATCCACTATTCAAATATGAATACACACAAAGACCTACTATCAATGTCTTCTTGAGTCTACTGACTTAAACTAGTCACTTAAGGAAAAATGAACGTATCTTTTACAAAGATAGATGAAGTAACTATAGTGCTTTTAATAAGCTTTAATCATTAGGTGATTTGTTACAATATTTTTAAGAGCAATATGAACGAGTGTGAAGATATAACGTGAGAACTAGATCTTCAAATCTTTAGCTTAATTCCTTTATATAGTTGCTTGAATAAAGTAGTCATTGGAAACATCTAGAGCTTGATTTGGATGTAAGTTAATGTCATAAAATCCTTCCAAAATAAGAGATTCTTGTTTCCAGCCTTTATTCTGTTTTTCTTTAATTAATCTTTAATGAGAGAATCACAATCTTCTAAGCGAGAGTCAGAGTGTCATAAATTTCAGTACGCAGCTTTAATGATGTCTTTAAATGAGAGATTCTCTTTAACACATATATCTTCTATATACATGCGCAAGACTGCTTCTATTACAAAATGTTTTCCTTTTAAGAACTTCCATCTAAGAACTTCTACAATGCACATTAAAGAAGTTAATTGCAATACATATTAGAACTTCTATTCTTACAAAAGAATGTTGTCTTCAGCAGTTGCAGCAGCTTGTTCTTCAGAGGTTCCCTCAGCAAAAGGTATTTGAACAATATCATTATCCTTAACTTCCTCAGAAGGAACTAAAACCATCTGAAGACCAGAGTATAATTCCTTAGGTTTTGGTTCAGTCTAGGGCTTATCATCCAGAAGTAGAGTTTTTTTCTTTTCAATGTTTGAGACCACTTCTTTAAGATTCTCGTAGAAGTTCTGGTGAGCGATATCATAGCAGATATCTTTCAGCTTTTTGGTCTCAATGTTGAACCATTTTCTGAATGATGCCCAGAGGAAATCAGAAGCTACAGGATCAGGAAGCTCTGAGCAAGCAACCTTCAGATTCTCTAATTTGATTTTCATTTCTGCTTCTAAAGTTAGCAGCATTGAGTCAATGTCTGATTTTGTGGGTTTGGGTTTTGGAACATGAATGGTTGTTTTTTTTGTGACATAAGATAGTTTGTTTAGAGCATCTATGTCAATAGATGTTCTCAGTGGATCTTCTGGTTTAGAGTTTGCAGGAGGAGTGTCTGGTATTGTGATGTATGTTTGGGTATTTGGTGGAGTGGATTCATAAGAGGATACAAAATTTTCTCTAGTAGGGGATAAGTCAAAAACAAGTATGGAAGTCAGAGTTCAAAGGATGGAATGCGCTGGGTTATTGTGCTTCAGAAGTTTTAATAGGAATATTTTGTTGGGATTCAAAGGGTTGAAAGGCATCAATGTCAGATTGAACATTTTGAAGTTCTGAGTGGGTTTCAACAGAGTGGGGTGTGTTTAAATCAGAAGGTGTTGTTGGATCTATGGGTATATCAAAATCATCTAGAGTTTGTGGTTGAGTGGCTTCATTTTCTGGTTGATTGAGTGGAGGTATGATAGAGGGTGCATCAGCAGTTGTGGGTATGACAGAGGGAGTTGGTTCAGAAGCAGGAATGGGTTTAGAAGAAGGAATAAGTTCAGAAGGAGTGGTTTCAGGTGGGATTTCAGACGTGACCACTTTTACTGCTTCTACAACAGAAACAAAATCAGATTGAGAGGATGAAGGATTACCTTTCTTTTTTATTGTTTTAGCAGCCTTCTGAGAAGTTCCATCACTAGCTTTTCTCTTCTGGTTCTTCTTTATGACAACTTCTGGTGCTGGTCTTCTGAGTTCTTCTGGGTTGAACATTGGGTCCACACCATCCAGCTTGCATGACTCAAAATATCTGACTACAACCTCTAGAGGTGTGTCAGAAGAAAACATAGGAAAGTCCTGCAGAGGCACTTTCCTTGTTGTGATGACTTCTCTGGAATGAAGAATTGGGTCCTTCTTGATAGAATCAATGAACTTCATCTTCTCGAGGTTCTTAGCATTTAGAGGCTTTCCAACGTCTGTCTCCAGCATATCAATCTGTTGTGCCTCAACCAGATGGTCTACTAGCTTGTTTTTAGTAAAGATATCAGAAATCAATCTTCCCAGAGGTATCTAATCCTGCTTAGTCTTTTCTCCTTCTCTAGTTTCCTTTACGCTATTATTCAGATGATTAAACAGAGAATGTGCTAGGTTAACTTTCTTCTTCTTAGAAATGAAGTACATAAGGAACTGCTGATCCATGTTTATGTAATCATGAGAGTTTGTTGTTTTCCTATGGCATATGCTTCCCAGAATGATCTTAGCCCAAATCCTTAGATGATCCTTAAAATCTTTGATTTTGTTAGAAGGTTGTCCATGAGTGAAGATTTCTCTAGCCACTATTTTTGTGTCTGAGAGCTTGTTCATTTCACTACACTTAATCCCATTGCCATCAGATTGGATCAACTTAGCAATGTGATCTTCTGAGATGATGATCCTATTCCCCAGAACGTAAGAGGTTACATGTGAGTTTGATGCACTAGAAAACACCCAGAATTCCTTAACAAGTTTGGGGGAAACTGGTTCCATTAGGAGATCGAAATACTTCTCCCAACCTTGAGCTTGAATAGCATGAAAAAGATCAAACCCATTTTCTTTCAAAATGTCAAAATCTACAAACAGTTCACACAAAACTTCAAGTTTATATGCAGATGTGAGAAGCGTTATGACTGGAGATATGTGTAGCACTTATGAGGAAGGATCCTTTGGTGGTTGAGAAGATGAAGCCATAGTTACCAAGATGAATCGTTTAGGGTTTCTTAGATTTTTTTTTGCAGAGAACAGTGAGTGAAAGTGAAAGTGAAAAGAGAGAAATTTGGAGTAAAAAACGTGAGAGTGAAAAGTAAAAGTGAAAAGTGAGAGTGAAAGAGATTTTATATAGAAAATAATGCATTTAATAAAAAACACAATTAGTGGAAATAATAAATGCTCAAAACATCATGATTAGAAAGTAATAAATGAGAGCTGACAAAAGGGAAAGCGTAAAGATCTTGGAACAGTTACCAAAAATATTTGCGCCTCTATTGTGTCTATTCAGCCCTTTCAGTTTCCTAGAACTTGAACGCGTGTCCTTCTGTAGAGGACAGTTGTCTGCTTGCAGCTCTGTCCTGCTTCAGAGTTTGAACACGTGTTTTGATTCTTCTAGGGATCCTCAGAGGTTGATTGACACGTGTTGATGTCAAGATCTGCATGTTATTCTTTTGAAACAAAAGTTCTCGGAGATAAACAGTCAGATCATTAAAATAACTTCTGAATGAATAAGACAAATAATTCAGAACTTCTAAGAGTTAAAAACATATGATTAAACATTTTCATTCTGGACATAATTCCATGCTAAGATTAGTCAGAATGAAATTAAATCTATCTTCAGCAAGGGGTTTTGTAAAAAATCATACCATTGGTGATTTGTATCTATGAATTTTAAGAATAGGATTCCCTTATGAGTATAGTCCCTAACAAAATGATGTTTAACTTCTATGTGTTTAGCTATAGAGTGTAAAACTGGATTTTCAGAGAGACAAATAACAGAAGTATTATCACAGAGGATGGGAATGTTACTCTCATAAATATTGAAGTCCTCAAGCTGATTTTTCATCCAGAGCATCTGAGTACTGCATCCAACTGCTGCAATGTATTAAGCTTCTGCAATTGATAATACTATGGTTGACTGCCTTTTGCTGGACCAAGAAATTAGATTGTCTCCTTGAAATTGACAACTTCCAGAAGTACTTTTTCTTTCTGTTCCGTCTCCAGCAAAATTAGCATCACAGTATCCTACGAGCTTGTAATTTTTGGACTTTCTGTAGCATAGACCAAGATTAGTAGTACCTTTCAGATATCTAAAGATTCTCTTAACTGCTATTAAGTGAGTTTCTCTAGGATCTGATTGGAATCTGGAACATAAACATACACTGTATAGAATATCTGGTCTGGACGTGGTTAAATAGAGGAGAGAGTTAATCATACCTCTGTAGATCTTCTGATCTACTTTCTTACTTACCTCTTCTTTTTCCAGAATACACGTGGGATGCATAGGAGTTTTAGAGATCTTACTTTCTGATAGGTCAAATTTCTTCATAAGTTCTTTGACATATTTACTTTGATGTATATATGTTCCTTCTGATGTTTGATTGATTTGGATTCCCAGAAAGATCTTTAATTATTCCATCATGCTCATCTCAAATTCTGCCTGCATAGACTCAACAAATTCCTTTCCCAAAGAACTTTTAGTAGAACCAAATATAATATCATCTACATATATTTGGCATATCAGAATATCATTTTAATGTTTTTACTGAAGAGAGTCGTATCCACTTTCCCTCTGATGAAATTATTTTTCAGAAGAAAATTACTTAGTCTTTCATACCAAGCTCTGGGAGCTTGTTTCTGACCATATAAAGATTTTTTAAGTTTAAAAATATGTTCTGGAAGTTTTGTATTTTCAAAACCAGGGGGTTGGTGAACATGCACTTCTTCATCAATATAACCATTTAAAAATGCACTCTTGACATCCATTTGATATAGAATGATATCATGATTTACAACAAATGAAATTAGTAGTCTAATTGATTCTAACCTAGCGACTGGTGCATAGGTTTATGTATAGTTTATTCCTTCTTGTTGACTATAACCTCGTGCAACCAGTCGTGTCTTGTTTTTGACAACTTCTCCTTGTTCATTTAGCTTGTTTCGGAATACCCACTTGGTGCCAATGATGTTGAATCCTCTAGGTCTAGGAACTAAGTCCCACACGTCATTTCTGTTGAATTAATTGAGTTCATCTTGCATTGCAAGTATCCAATCATTTCCTGAGAGTTCTTCTTCTACAGAAGTTGGTTCAATCAGAGAGACTAGTCCCATTAGAGATTCTTCAGAATTTCTGAATGATGACCTTGTTCTGATTGGATCATCCTTGTTTCCCAAGATCTTATCTTCTGGATGATTCAACGTGCTTCTAGATTGTTTCTTCTGAGTGGGTTCTTCAGAACTTGTTGGAGAGGTTGTTTTGTCTTGTTCTGTAGATGATTGATCTTCAGATGTTCTGTCTTTAGTGATTTGAACTTCAATATCTGCAAGAGATTCATTCTGCTTTGGTTTTTCAGAACCAAGCTTATCATCAAATTTGACATAGATAGATTCTATCACAATTCGTGTTTCTGTATTGTATACTCTGTAACCCTTTGAATGTTCAGAGTATCCTAAAATATAACACTTTTGTGCCTTAGAATCAAACTTGTTCAGAGGATCATTAGTATTCATAATAAAACAAGTACATCCAAAGGGATGAAAATATGAAATGTTGGGCTTTCTGTTCTTCCACAATTCATAAGGAGTCTTCTCCAGAATAGGTCTTATAGAGATTCTATTTGAAATGTAGCATGATGTATTTACTACTTCTGCCCAAAAATGTTTAGCCATGTTAGTCTCATTGATCATGGTTCTGGCCATTTCTTGCAATGTTTTGTTCTTACGTTCTACAACTCCATTTTGTTATGGAGTTCTAGGACAAGAAAAATTGTGAGAGATGCCATTTTCATTAAAAAATGATTCCAATTTTTTGTTTTCAAATTCCCCACCATGATCACTTCTGACTTTAACAATTCTAAACTCTTTTTCATTTTGAACTTGTTTGCAGAAGTTAGAAAATACAGCAATTGACTCATCCTTGTGTCTAAGGAACTTTACCCATATCCATTTGCTAAAGTCATCTACGATCACTAATCCATACTTCTTGCAACTGACTGAAGCAGTTTTCATTGGTCCAAACAAGTCAATATGCAAAAGTTCTAATGGTCTAGAGGAAGATACAACATTTTTAGATTTAAAAGCAGGTTTTGAAAATTTGCCTTTCTGACATGCTTCACACATAGCTTTTGAGTTGAACTTCATATTTGGAAGTCCTCTGACCAGATTGAGTTTGTTAATCTGAGATAATCTTCTCATATTAGCATGTCCCAATCTTCTGTGCCAAACCCATTGCTCAGTTTCCACAGACATTAGACATTTTACATTCTGACTTTTCAGTTCAGAGAGTTTTATTTTATATATGTTGTTCTTTCTCTTTCCACTAAAGAGGATTGTTCCATCTTTCTGACTAAAAGCTTTACAGAAATTTTGATTAAAGATTATCTCATAACCATTATAACTTAATTGACTTATAGATAATAAATTATGCATTAATCCTTCCACTAGCAGAACATTTGAGATAGAGGGAAGAGTGCCATTACCAATAGTTCCAGAGCCAATAATCTTTCCTTTTTAATTGCCTCCAAAACCTACATAGCCTTTAGCTTTCAGCTCAAGACTTTGGAACATATGCTTTCTTCCCGTCATGTTTCGTGAGCATCCAGAGTCCAGGTACCAAGATTGGTGTTTCAGTTTGGCTATTAAAGACATCTGCAACATACACAATTTTATCTTTGGGTACCCATATCTTTCTGGGTCCTTGTTTGTTAGTTTTTACAAACTTCTGATTGATCTTAAGTTTCATATCAGAACTTGTAGAACAAGATGACTCACTAGTATACTTTAGATCATGATTATGACCATACGTAAAATGCGAACTTAAAGGAGTATTAACTTTTATGACCATGTCATCAATGTTTTTAAACTTCAGAGTTTCCTCTCCTTTAGTTTTCACATAGCCTATACCTCTTCTACCATTTCTGCTAACTCCATAGATTATAGAGGAAATTTTGCTTCTGTCTATGTTTTTAGCTAGAAATTTTTGAAAACTGTAATCATATTGCTTTATGATACTATCTGAACTAAGCAAAACTTCTAATTCAGATTCCTTCTGAGCTTTAAGGTTTTCAAAAGAATGTTTACATTAAAAAATATTTTCTTTTAGCTCTGAGTTTTCTGACTTAAGTTTTCTAACTTCTTCCATTTCAGATACTAGACTTTGTTTCATGTCTTTGTATTTGAATTAAAGCGTCTGATATTTTTCAAGAATTTATGAGAGGATGTCTTCTAATTGAGATCTAGAGAATTTAGAGAATACCTCTTCTGTGTCAGAATCTGACTCTGATTCTGATGCTTGAACATCTTCTGGTATTTTTTCCATTAATGCAATGTTTGCATGTTCATCTTCTGAGTCTGAATCAGCTTCAGATGATTCTGAATCATCCCATGTTGCCATGAGACACTTTTTCTTTTCTCAGTTGAATTTCATTCTGGGTTTCTCTTTCTGGAGTTTAGGACAGTCACTCTTGTAATGACCAGGTTCTTTGCATTCGTAGCATACTACTTCTTTGCTTCTGGATTTCCTGTGACTAGAGGATACTTCAGAATGATTGCTTGATCTTCTGGGATTTCTGAACTTCTTCTGACGATGTTTCCAGAGTTGTTGAACTCTTCTGGATAGGAGAGATAGTTCATCTTCTTCTGATGAGCCAGAGCTTTCTTCTTCTTCTACCTGCAAAGCTTTAAAATCAGATTTGTTATATTTAAGAGCAACATACTTATCTTTCTTCTGGGGTTCATCTTCTTTAAGTTCTATCTCATGACTTCTCAAATAGCTGATCAGTTCTTCTAGAGATATTTACTTCAGACTTTTTGATAGCTTCAAAGCAGTGACCATAGGTCTCCAAGCCTTTGGCAAGCTTCTGATAATCTTCTTCACATGATATGCTGTTGAGTAGCCTTTGTCCAGAACTTTCAGTCCAGCAACTAGAGTTTGAAACCTTGAGAACATCTTCTCAATTGTTTCATCTTCTTCCATCTTAAATGCTTCATGCTTCTGGATTAGAGCCAGAGCTTTTGTCTCCTTGACTTGAGTGTTGCCTTCATGTGTCATCCTCAGGGAGTCAAACATATGTTTGGTTGATTCTCTGTTGGTGATCTTCTCATATTTTGTATATGAATTAGCACTCAGAAGTATGGTTCTAGCCTTGTGATGGTTTCTGAATTCCTTCTTCTGTTGAGCTGTCATGTTCTTTCTTTCAATCTTTCTGACCATCTGCTCCAATAGGATGAATGTATCCATCTGTCACCATATCCCAAAGATCTCCATCCAGAACCAGAAAGAAACTTTACAGAATATCCTTCCAGTAATCAAAGTTGTCACCATTGAACACTGGAAGTTTTCCATTAATCTTGTCATTTTGGTAGTCATTATTGTTGTTGCCAACATCTGCCATTGTGTTTTAACTTCTGGATCTTCTACTGACACGGTTAAGTGTGTATCTCAGAACCTAGAGCTCTGATACCAATTGAAGGAACGTAAAACACAAGGAAGGGGGTTGGAATTGGGTTTTCAATAACTAATAAAAATGACTTTAAAAACACTTTGATTTATCCTGGTTCGTTTGAACTCAAACTACATCCAGTCCACCTGCCAAGGTGATTTTTCCTCTATCAGTGAGGTCTTAATCCACTATTCAAATTATAATACACACAAAAACCTATTGTCAATGTCTTCTTGAGTCTACTGACTTAAACTAGTCACTCAAGGAAAAATGAACGTATCTTTTACAAAGATAGATGAAGTAACTATAGTGCTTTTAATAAGCTTTAATCACTAGGTGATTTGTTACATTATTTTTAAGAGCAGTATGAACGAGTGTGAAGATATAAAGTGAAAACCAGAGCTTCAAATCTTTAGCTTAATTCCTTTATATAGTTGCTTGAATAAAGTAGTCTTTGGGAACATCTAGAGCTTGATTTTGATATAAGTTAATGCCATAAAATCCTTCCAAAATAAGAGATTCTTGTTCCCAACCTTTATTCTGATTTTCTTTAATTAATCTTTAATGGGAGAATCACAATCTTCTAAGAGATAGTCAGAGTGTCATAAATTTTAGTACTCAACTTTAATGATGTCTTTAAATGAGAGATTCTCTTTAACACATATATCTTCTATATACATGCACAAGACTACTTCTATTACAAAATGCTTTCCTTTTAAGAACTTCCTTCTAAGAACTTCTACAATGCACATTAAAGAAGTTAACTGCAATACATATTATAACTTATATTCTTACAAAATAATATTGTTATCATCAAAACTATTAGAGGACTAGAATCAAAATTGCTCTAACAGTTAGGCCCACGATAAGGACTTCCAGGATCTACGAAGAAGCAAGGAAAAACCTATCACGTGGTATTCATTCTTGTCTAACTTCCCCTCGAATATAGGAAGTGGGAGATTATCTCGTAAGGGAAGTTGATTGCACGTCGTAGATGAGCACGTAGGGAAGGGGCAGCCCATGCACTAGCCAGGATTGGGCCCTGCCCGACGGTAGGGCAGCCCAAGGCCCAATCCAGAATAGGAGCCCCCTAAGTTGCAACTCCAAGGTGGAGTGATGACTTAAGAATCAACATGTGCGTCAGAATAAGGAAGGTGTTGTTGTCTTCATCGTGGGCGACATCATTTAGTGAGAAAGCCTTGCAGTGATCAAAGAGGAACGAGTCGTTATCTGGAGGTTTGAGGAGGAAAGGATGTTCAAGAGGAGATCTTGGCATTGGATGTCGCGAGCATAGATGTGTGTTCGACAATACTTTCTTGGCAATTTCTCGGTCGAGGAGGAAAACGTGCTCGACGCGTTGTGAAATGGAGAGCTTAGGGGAACACTTGGGAAGTCAAATGATGACATGTGTTTGTCTCTTCGTTTTTCGTGTGACTGCGCAATTACTATTTACCTCTTCACTTCTTGTGCTACTACGCATTAGTTGCGTCATCATTGCCTAGGGGAATCTAGGGAGCCAAGGCAATGATGGCATGGGATGCGTTTCCTTGTGTATTGGGCTTTAAGAGGAGCCTAGGGAAATTTTTGTTTTCATTTGTCATTTGGAAACCACTCCAACTTCAACCTGCTCCCACCATAAAATTATTCTTTCTCGCCGTCATCGTCACCAGAAGATTCCTTAGTAGCATCCACCATCGTCAACAATATCGAAGTAATTTCCCTTTCCCCTTCTCATGTAATCTTAGGTTTTTATCGGTGGTCTTCGCCCTAGGAACATATGAATTTTTTGGCGACTGGAGATATTCCAATGAGTTTTTGTTAAAGATATGAGTTTTCTTATGAGAATTCATCGGTTATAGGTCGATGAAGGCCTTCCTCGAGTGTTTTCTGTAACAGCCTAAGCCTTTTGCACTCCCGACACTATTACCTCACGATCTTCTCTACCCCCTCACTAGTAGAGTTTTTGCCTTTCGTGGGAATCAAACCCTAAACCCTAGGGTTCAAGTACATGTTCATTCCATTCCCACTACCAATTGAGCTAGTAGCTCAATTGGTAGTGGGAATGGAATGAACATGTACTTGAACCCCAGGGTACATGGTTCGATTTCCACGGATGGCAAAAACTTTACTAGTGAGGGGGTAGAGAAGATCATGAGGTAATAGTGCCGGAAGCGCAGAAGACTCGGGTTGTTACATTTTCCGCCAATGGTTCCTTGGGGTTGCGATGAGGAGGGTTATCCTCGTGCCTTTGGTTTTTCCATAAGAGGATCTGGGGATGCTGCTCCCCGGAACTATGTTTAGTCATTTATTCGGTGTGCATCTCCTCCTCTGATGCCTCTCCTTTCCCTTTCACTTGAATTGCGGTGGAAAGGTGGATTTGATATCGACGTCGAATGCACTATTTCCTTCTGCTTTTCAGGTAAAATGGATCATCGCGAGGTGGATGAGGAGATGCTTGAAATTAATAACTTTTCTCCTTTGACCGCTAAATACGTCACGACCGACTTGTCTTGGGTCGGTGAAGAACCTTCGTAGACACCTTCCTGCTTCATGGACGACCCCCGGAGTGCTTACAGTGTCTTGGAAGATTTGGAGGAAGGAACCCCCAAGAACTAGGAATGTTATGCTCTTCGTCGAAGCCAATAGATATGTTCAGTGTTCGTGGGGACACGTTTCCCAATGTACGAGTTCACCTTCAAGGAGGCTTGGCTTTGGCTCCCTTTCAATGGTTTTCAGATGAGCGTCTTCCACTGGCTGAACTTGGCTCCTTCTCAATTGCACCCTAACACAATCACGTTTGTTTGGGAGTTCGAACTTGTGTGCCAGTATCTTGAGGTATGTTACACTCTCTCTTTGTTCTTATGCGTCTTCCACCTACATCATTTGTCTGTGAACGAGAGGCATAGTTGGGTTTCTTTTAAGCAACCGAGGAGGTTGTTCAAAACATATGGAAATTTTGTCCAAAACTTCAAGGTTAGGTGGTTTACTGTGAAGCCCTTGACTCCCCCAGTCATCAATTCCCTCTACATGGAGCAGCGAGATTCAGACGGTGTGGAGCGTGTTCACTCGATAATTCCTCTTGAATAGCAGAAAGGACATTTTGATCAGTCAACAAATCAGTTCCTTGTGAATCTCGAGAATCTAGGGCCCGACGATATAACTGCCTACAATAAGTTGGTGGCTTACGTTGATAGTTATACCCTGGCCATATATGTGGGTTAAAATAAAAATTGTATTTTGACGGAGATCAGGGAGTATTCCTATGGTGCCCGTCTTATTAATACTAAGGCGCTGCTCGAGAGCCGGACCGACGAGGAAGTGCTTATGCTTTTAGGAAAGTGTGTCCGGATGATATTTTTGTCTTTCATTTTCCTTGTGTGACCACTCTGACCATGTTTATTTTTCTTTTGCAGCTGTGATGGCCACCTTCAAGTAGCGCGTTCTGAAAGCTCTCAAACAAAAGTAAAAATAAAGGGGCCAAGGGACGGGTCAAGCAGGTGATCACCGAACTTGAGGTAGGAGACTCCTTAAATCCTCCTCCCCATACTCCTATGGGAACCCAGTCACCTATGCCAGAGGATAATTATCCCTCCAAACACAAGTGTGACGATGACCTTTCAACCGTCAAATTGACTGAATCCACAAAGACGTTCATGCTGCCCCTTGTCATCTTCCTAGGGGAATCTTCAACTAATATGGATCTGTGGGTGTGCCTGAAGTAGACACTAAGGATATCTTGGGTCTGGACAAGTCGACCAGGAGGAATAACTTGTCCCAAGACATAGCTACCATGATTAGGTCACGGAGTCGACTTTAGTCCTGAATGACAATATTGGTTTTGCTGCCGAGGTGGAGGGGCTCCGAGAGAAGTTGGAGGCTATGAGAACCAAGAAGGAGAAGGTCAAAAGTGACTTTGAGTACTACAAGAGCCGTTATGAGCTTCAAGTCAGGTTGATGATTGAGTTTGGCGAGGGTAAGGCTTCCTAGGAGATAGCTAATAAGGAAAATAAAGCCCCCAAGCTGAAAAAGGATGAGCTGGTCATGACGACTGTCGAGATTGAGATCCTTCGAGAGAAGGTGGTAGAGCTAGAAGGGGTGGCCGCACCTGGTGAGGATGGGGGCGAAGACGAAATGGCCCTAAAGAATCGAGGTGACGTGATATCCTGAATACGGGTTCTCGAGCAGGACTATATGGAGACCCTCGAACTGGGCTTCAACAACGATGTGGAGCAGCTCCAAATTGTCAACCATGGAGTTGAGCTCGTAACTATAAGGACTAGGTACAACTTCTAGGTGGTTGACAGCCAGATAATGCCCCTGACTGAGGAGGAGTATAATAGGGTTTTCACATTTTAATGATTTGTTGGCATGTGTGCCGTTATCATCTCTACTTGGGTGTAGTTCCCTCTTTTGTAATTTTGAGCATAGTCACTACCTTTTGTCAACGACAATGTCGACATGTTTGGCTGGCAACTTAATAAAATTTTATCTTTCTATTTCTCAGTGTTTTTGTATGTGTTTTTCTGCATATATTGTCATTTTCTCGAAGTCTTGAAATTTTAGCTCAACGCAAATTTGGATTCGATGGTTTAGGGAACCGCCGAGGATGCGGGGTTTACTTCCATGGAGTAGAGGGACAAGGATTTAGGTCGGGGTCCTGATCCCGAGACTTGGACTTTCCCATCGTAATCTAGGAGTCCTGTTGACATGGTACTGCGACGGCGAAGCTCGGTCGAGGTATCTCCGTCGGGATGAGATCCTGCTCAGTTAGTTGGAGCGAGGATTCACCTTTCGATCAAGTTGACGGACTGTGGTCATACCCCTTCACGGCCCTATGGTCGATTTTCTCCCTCTCTTAGGTTTTTATGATGCATCGGCCACCTAAATGTGGTATTGCTTAAGCTTTTCAGCGTTCCATGGTCGAGCAAACTCTTCACCATTCAAATTTTCAAGGTAATAGGCATTGTTTCCCCATTTTAGCCTGGACACGATATGGTCCTTCTCAATTTGTGGCCTTCTTTCCTTCTCGCAGGTTCTTCTGGTTTTTCTAGAGGACTAGACTGCCAATTTGGAATTCGTGTTTGATGACTTTTGCATTGTGGCGTAAAATTATCTTTTATTTCAGTGATGTTTCATGGATGGATGCTTCAGACTGTATCTCTTCTAAGAGGTTGAATTCTTCTTGGAGAGCTTCGTCATTTATTTCCTTGTCTGGAGGTGCTTCTATCTGTCGTGATGGTTCTCTAATTTCCACCGGGATGAATGCTTCGGTCTCGTACGCCATTCGAAAAGGATTTTCCTCGGTGGTCGAGTCGGGAGTCGGGAGGTAAGCCCAAAGTACAATGTGCTAATCCTCAACCCATCCCCTATTAGCTTCTCTTAGCTTACGCTTTAAGCCCCTCATGATCACCTTGTTGGCTCCTTCTGCCTGCTCGTTTGTTTGAGGGTGTTCGATGGACGTAAAGTGTTTTTTTGTGCCTAGTTTGGCGACAAAGTCTTGAAATTTCCCGTTGGTGAATTTTGTCCCATTTTCGTTTATGAGTGATTGGGGTACACCGAAGTAGGAGAGGATGTTCCTCTTGTAGAAATGGAGTATGTTATGCGTCGTGATCTTAGCGAGGGCTTCGGCTTTGATCCACTTTGTGAAGTAATCGACGCTAACAATCAGGTACATGTTCTGATAGGATCCTGACGTGAAGGGTCCCAAGATGTTGTAGTCGAGTCATTCATTAGAATAGGAGTTGTTGTTGTGTTTTAACTTGAGGTGTTTGTTGTATCAGTATGACATGAAGGAATGATGTTGCTCTTGCTGCTACTATGCAAGCCATGGCACAGGCTGTAGAGAATATTGGTCCATCTATTGGGAATGTTGAGTTTAGAGACTTGGATTAATTCAGAAGTAACAAGCCGCCTACGTATGAAGGGGGTATTCTTGATCCAGAGGCTGCACAAAAATGTCTAAAGTCTGTTGATAAAATCTTCAGGACCATGGGGTGCAATGATGATCAGAAGGTGAGGTTTGGTACTCACATGTTGGAAGGAGAAGCTGAAGTTTGGTGGGACAATAGTCGCCAAAGGTTGGAAGTTGCAGGTACTAATATTACTTGGGTTGTGTTTCAAGATGAGTTTCTAGAGAAGTATTTTCTAGAGGATATTCGCAGTGCTAGAGAGGTGAAATTCTTGGAACTTAAGAAAGGTAATATCATAGTGGATGAGTATG
This sequence comes from Lathyrus aphaca, assembly GCA_963966055.1. NCBI lineage: Eukaryota > Viridiplantae > Streptophyta > Magnoliopsida > Fabales > Fabaceae > Lathyrus > Lathyrus aphaca. The sequence goes on from OZ014524.1 coordinate 233,488,577, forward strand.
TTGCCCCCTTTGAGGAGTTACTGTAGTATTATGCACACTAAATTACTAAAGATGTTATGACTTCAAAGTGTCTGAAATTTGAAAACGGGTTGCATCTTGAGATCAAAACGGGCATTGTTTGTCAGAAGATAAGAAATTACCCAGAGCTGGTGAATAGGAGTAGAATAAATGATAATGACAACAAAGCTCGGATTGCTCATTACAAAGTGGTGAGTTACTACAAGGGTAAGCAGAGATTTAGAGGTACTCCTTATAATGCTCCAGATTACAAAGGAAAACAGAAAGCTACTACTGACAAGAAGCCAAGTGGGGGAGGGGTAAATCCCAATTCTGTGAAATGTTTAAGATGTTGGGGCACAGCTCATCATGCAAAGCTTTCCAGAATGAAGTGAAGAAATGCTTCAAGTGTAGACGAACATGTCACATGGTAGCATATTTCAGAGTTATTATGCCTACTTGTTTCAATTGTGGTGAACAATGTCATATTAATACGACTTTCCAGAAACCAAAGAAGTCCTAAGGAGCTAGTGGGAAGGTGTTTGCTTTAGTGGGAGCCCAATCCATTAATGAGGAGTTTTCTGTCAAAGGTACTTGTTTTATTATTAGTACTCCTTTGATTGATATTATTGATACGAGTGCAACCCACTCATTTATTTCTGTTGATGGTGTGAAGAGGTTAGGAATCGTACCGTCTACTTTAGATCAAAGGATGACAATTGAAACTCCATCTATTGGTTTTGTGGTTACATTGCTAGTGTGTTTGAAATGTCCATTAACTATTGATAGAGATTTCAGAGTGGATTTGATTTGTTTACCGCTCAATAATCTGGATGTTATTTTGGGGATGAACTGGTTGGAATTCAACTGGGTCTATATTGACTGTTATAGGAAGAATTTGTTATTTCTTACACCTAAAGAGGAAGCGTTTTCTAATTCGTTGTCTACTGAAGAGTTGAGAACCTTGTTGGAAGATGAGGCTAAGATGTTTGCAGTGTTCGCATATTTTTCTGTTGAAAGCAAAGTATCAGTTAGTGAGTTTCCAGTTGTGAATAAATTATCAGAAGTATTTCCTAATGATATTATAGAATTATCTCCGACGAGAGAAGTTAAATTTACTATTGATATGGTTCCTGGTACAAGGCCTATTTCTATGGCACTGTACAGGATGCCTGCATTAAAGTTGGCTAAATTGAAATCTCAGATTGGAGAGTTGCTTGATAAGAAGTTTATTAGGCCAAGTGTATTTCCGTGGGGAGCTCTAGTGTTGTTGGTAAAGAAGAAAGATGGTAGTATACGTATTTGCATTGATTACCTTCAGTTGAATAAAGTGACCATTAAGAATAAATATCCACTTCCAAGGATAGATGACTTAATGGATAAGCTAGTTGGTGCCCGTATTTTTAGTAAGATTGATTTAAGGTCAGGTTACCATCATATTAGAGTGAAAGAAGGTGATATTAAGAAGATTTCATTTAAAACTCAATATGGATATTATGAATATGTTGTGATGCCTTTTAGAGTGTCTAATGTGCCAGGCGTATTCATGGAGTATATGAACCGTATCTTCCATTCTTATTTGGATCAGTTTATTATGGTATCTATAGATGATATTCTTATTTATTCTAAGACTGAAGATGATCAAAAGAGTATTTGAGGATTGCATTGTAGGTGTTGAAGGATAACAAGTTGTTTGCGAAGTTATCAAAGTGTGAGTTTTGGCTTAAGAATGTAAGTTTCTTGGGTCATGTTATTTCTACTGATGGTATAACAGTGGATTCTTCTAAAGTAAGTGTTGTGTTGCAGTGGGATCCTCCGAAGACAATTACGAAGATTAGAAGTTTTATGGTATTAGCAGGTTATTATAGAAGATTTATCCAAGGGTTTTCTAATTTGGCATTACCGTTGACTCAATTGACAAGAAAGAGTCAAGCGTTTATTTGGGATACAACTTATGAGGAATTGAAAAAGAAATTGACTATAACACCAGTGTTGGTTTTTCCAAGTCCTGGTGAACCTTTTGTTGTGTATTGTGATGCGTCCAAGATGGGATTAGGTGGAGTTTTGATGCAAGATGGTAAAGTAGTGGCTTATGCTTCAAGAAAATTGAGGGTGCACGAGAGGAATTATCCTACTCATGATCTTGAAATAGCTGCAGTGGTTTTTGTGTTGAAGATTGGGAGGCATAATTTGTATGGGTCAAGGTTTAAATTATTTAGTGACCACGAGAGTTTGAAGTATTTGTTTGACCAAAAAGAGCTGAATATGAGGCAAAGAAGATGGTTAGAATTTCTGAAGGATTATGATTTTAATTTGAGCTATCATCCAGGTAAAGCTAATGTAGTAGCATATGTGTTGATCCGTAAGACAATTCATATGTCGACATTGATGGTAAAAGAAATGGAGTTAATTGAACAGTTTAGAGACTTGAGCATGGTTTGTGAGACGATACATGAGAGTGTTAAGCTTGGAATGCTAAAGGTGAATAATGACTTTTTGGATGTGATTAAAGAGAATCAAAGACTTGATGTGAAGTTGGTAGATTTGATGCCTACATGAGGAAGTGATCATGATGGTGATTTCCAAGTAGATAATTTTGGTGTGTTGAGATTCTGGGGCAAAATTTGTGTACCGAACAATGTTGAACTGAAGAAGGAAATTTTAGAAGAAAGTCGTCGAAGTAGTTTGAGTATTCATCCGGGAGCTACAAAGATGTATCAAGACTTGAAGAAGTTATTTAGGTGGTTTGGTATGAAAAGAGATATAGCACAATTTGTGTATGCTTGTTTGGTGTGTCAGAAATCAAAGTGGAGCATCAGAAGCCATCGGGAATGATGCAACCGTTAGAAATTCCAGAATGGAAAGGGGACAGTATTGCAATGGACTTTGTTACTAGTTTGCCAAATACAGCGAGAGGATTTGATGTTTTTTGGGTAGTTGTGGATTGACTTACAAAATCCGTACATTTTATTCCTATTAATATAAGTTTTTTCATTGACGAAGTTGGCAGAGATTTATATTAGGATAATTGTGAAGTTGCATGGTGTTCCTTCGAGTATAGTTTCAGATAGAGATCTGAGGATCACTTCTGAATTTTGGAAGAGTTTGCAAAAGGCTTTGGGTTCAAAGTTGAAAATGAGTTCGGCTTATCATCTGTAGACGGACGATCAGTCAGAAAGGACTCTGTAGACATTAGAAGATTTGTTGAGGACTTATGTATAATATGATGTTTATACATGTTATATGCATATTCATGGTCATGCATACATTGAGGTGTTATTGGTGGGATGTATCATTGCCAGATGGGCGTATGTGATTCATCCGTACTCCATTGTGGAGAACTTAGGGGATAATCATTGTATGATGGGCATATGTGATTTATCCGAGTTCAATTGAATGAACTAAGTTGAGTTGGTACCATATGCCTTGTGTTGTTGTTGAGTCATATTGCATTATTGTTGTTGTTTCATTGTTGCATAATTATTGGTGTGATGTTGTTGTATATATTGACTTGTGTGAGAAACAACCCTTGATATGTTTTATGCACCGTTAATATTTGAATGTGTTTCTCACCCCTTTGTTGTTGTATATGTGCTTCTTTAGAAGTACAGATAATCCAGGTACTTGAGAGTGCATGGACTTCGTGTTGCTTGATTGAGTCATAGGACTGCTCTGTTACGTAACACGTGATGGGGAATTTTTAATGTTTAGTTTATTTTACTTTTGTTACGTATCACCTTGATGTTGTTGGAAAACTTATAAATCATGAACACCTTTAATAATTATTATTGATGTTGATTTTTATTATAAGTTGAAATTGAAGGAGTGAAAAACACAAGGAAGGGGGGTTGGAATTGGGTTTTAAAAACAATGACTATAAATGACACTTTGATTTATCCTAGTTTGTTTGAACTCAAACTACATCCAGTTCAACCGCCAAGGTGATTTTGCCTCTCTCAATGAGGTCTTAATCCACTATTCAAAACTTTGAATACAACTAATAAGACCTATAGCCAAAGTCTTCTTGAGTCTACTGACTACACTAGTCACTCAAGGAATTTACAAAGAGTTTTACAAAAGTTGTAACAAAAACTGCTTCAGAAAGCTATTATCACTAAGTGATAGTTTTTTCAGAAATTAAGAACAAAATAAGAGATTGAAGAATATTTGCGCGCGAGTGTAAGAGCTTCAATTTATTCAAGATGTCTCCTTTATATAAGCGTTTGAAGAGGAAATCCTTTGGGAGCATCTGGTGCCATATTTGGATGTTTGTAAATAGTCATAATGTCCTTCCAAAAATAAAGATTAGGTTCCCAATCGTTATTCCTGAATCCCTCTTAATTATCCTTTATTATGAGAATCATAATATACTAAATGCACATCAGAGTATGTTTGAAATTTCGCAGTAAAGAAAACTTATTTGATGAGAACTTCTTTCTACCATCAGATCTTCTATAAGAGGTGCTCCTGGCTTGAGTACCATTAGAAGATGTTGAGCAACTTAGAATCATTCTTTTCTTGAGAACTTCTATCCTGCACATAGAGAATGATTTAGTGCTGTAATTTTGTTCTTATAAAATATTGTTATCATCAAAACATTATTAGAGAAGTAGAATCAAAATCTTGTTCTAACAATCTCCCCCTTTTTGATGATGACAAAACATTTATTTTGATTAAGAACAAAATTTAAAAGATAAGGAAACTCCCTTTAGATGGTGACATATTCTTTCAGAGTTTTCCATAAGAAGTTCTTTAACTTATGCTCTATAAGAAGTTCTTTAGCTTATGCTCCCCCTGAGTTGATTACTTATCCTATTCTTTTAAAAACAATTTAGACAGTTTGATCAGAGTATTAATATGTTAGAAACTTAGTCTTGATAAACTGTTATGGGTCAAAATCATTTACGTTTCTCCCCCTTTTTGTCATTACTCAAAAAGATGGAAAAAAAGGAAATAAACAGAGTCAAAAGAAAGGATCTTCATTAATCAGATAATCAGAGAGAACATTTAACAAAATATTGAAATACCAGAAAAACAAGAAAAAAACAAAAGAAAAACATGAAACAGAATCAGGGTTGGGGGTTGATCTCTGTAACTAAGGCTTCCAGAAGAGACTTGATATGAGAAGTTGATTTAACCTATTGTCCAATCATTGTTTTGAATTCAGCATTAGTCTCATCTTGCTTGTCCAACCTCTGCTTGATAGTTTCATTTTCTTTCTTAAGCTCGTTCAGAGTTTTCAACACCAAGGATGTTGGAAGTGATTCTTCAACTGTTGCAGCAGCTTGAGTGGAGGGTTCCTCAGAAGATTCTTCGGTAGAAGGTACTTCAGCAGTTTCTTTTCCCCTGTCTTCAATAAAAGGAACTATCATCAGCTGAAGTGAAGAAGATGATTCCTTTGGTTCAGATTCTCTCCAAGGCTTGTCATCCAGAAGGTGAGTTTTCTTCTTCTCAAGACTAGTGACCACTTCTTTCATACTTTCACAGAAGTTCTACTGAGCAATATCATAACAGATATCTTTCAGCTTCTAGGTCTCAGCATTAAACCACTTTTTGAAGGTAGTCCAAAGAAAATTAAAAGTTGCAGGATCAAGAATTTCTGCACAGGCGGCCTTCAGATCTTCCAGCCTAAGGTTCATTTCTGCTTCGAATGCTAGCAATAGTGGACCAACATCTGATTTGGTTGGTTTTGGTTTAGGTATTGGTATGGAAGTTTTGTTTATGACAGAAGATAGTTTTGGTAGAGCTTCTATATCAATGGATGTTCTAAGGGGATCTTCAGGTTCATTTGTTGGGGAGGGACTATCTGGAATGGTAATGTAAGATGGATTTTTTGGTGGAATGGATTTATAAGAAGATAGTGATGCTTCACGAATAGGGGATAGGTAAAAAAAACTCTATGATAGTCAGAGTGAAGATGAGGGTTAAAGCCATGTGTTTGTTGAGTGGATGTTGTTGGAAGTGGCTTATATGATTGAGCTTCAGAGGAAACAAAAAAATTAGGAAAAACGTCAATATCAGACAGAACTTGTTGAAGTTCTGAATAAGTTTCAACAAAAGTTGAGATGTTCAGATCAAACGCAGGTGTTGGATCTATTGGCATATCAAAGTCTTCTAGAGTTTGAGGAGAGTGATGTTTAGATGTTTTTGGTGGTGAGGTAGTGTTTTCAGGTTGAGTATATAGTCAAGGTGAAGGTGGAGAAGGTATTTCAGAAGTGATAGGATTGGAAATTGTAGGAGTAACAAAAGGAATGGTATCAGAAGAAGAGTTTTCAGATGTGACCACTGTTACAGATTCTATAATAGAAATAAACTCATATTGAGAAGAAGAAGTACCTTTATTTTTTGTTTGCTTTGGAGCCTTCTAAGAAGTTCCTTTAGAATCTTTCCTCTTCTTGTTCTTCTTCTGAGCAACTTATGGTGCAGGTCTTCTGAGCTCTTCAGGTTTGAACAGAGGATCAACACCATCCAGCTTGTAAGATTCCAAGTATTTGACAACAACTTCTGGTGGTGTGTCAGTAGAGAACATAGGGAAATCCTTCAGAGGAATTTTCCTGGTGGTAATGACTTCTCTAGAGTACAAAAATGGATCCTTCTTGATTGTTTATATGAACTTAATTTTCTTTATATTCTTGGCATTTAGAGGCTTCCCAACATCTATTTCCAGAATGTCAACCTGCTGAGCTTCAGTCAGATGTTCTACAAGCTTATTTTCAGTCAAAATGTCTGAAATAAGCCTTCCCAGTGGAATCCAGTCTCTCTTAGTCTTTCTCCTTCTCTAGTTTCCTTTACACTGTTCTTCAGATGATTGAAAAGTGAATGAGCAAGATTGACCCTTTTGTTCTTGGAGATGAAATACAAAAAAAAATTTTAATCCACATTGATGTAGTCTGGTGAATTTGTTGCTTTCCTATGACTGATGCTTCCCAGAATTATCTTATTCCAAATTCTCAGATGATCCTTCAAATCTTTAATCTTGTTGGAGTGTTTCTCATGTGTGAAGGTTTCTTTGTAATGTGTTCTTCAGTAATGATGATCCTTTTACCCAGAACGTAAGAAGTTACATGAGAGTTATAGGCACATGCAAAGATCCAAAATTCCTTTACCAGTTTAGGAAAAAATGGACCCATCAAACAATCAAAGTATTTCTCCCAACCTTGAGCCTTGACTGCAGGTATAAGATCAAACCCATTTTCCTTCAAACTGTCAAAGTCAACAAAAAGCTCACGGAGAATTTCTAGCTTGTCTACAAGAGTAAGAAGGGTTATGACTGGAGAGATATGGAGTTCTTTTGAAGTTTGATCTTGTTGTGTTTGCTGACCAGAAGTAGCATGATGAACGTTTTGAGATGGAGATGCCATTTGTTACCAAGATGAGGGTTTGAATACAGGTGCAGTGAAAATAGAAACAAGAAGTGAAAGTGAAAGTGAAATTGAAATTGAAAAGTGTGTGTGAGGTGAAAACATACATTTATATAGAGTTAATAGGCAGTAAAAAAAAGCACAATTAATGGAAAACATTAATGCTTAAAACATCATAATTAATTGCATTTAATGAGTTCTGACAAGGGAGTGGCGTAAAGATTTTGGAACAGTTACCAATGTGACTAGCGCCTCAATTGTGTATTTTCAACCGTTTTAGTTTCCCATAACTTGGACATGTATTCTTATGCATAGGACATATGTCCAAGTGCATGTTTTTTCCATCTTTAGAGTATGAACACTTATTCTGATTCTTTAGGATCCCTCAAAGCTTCATTGACACGTGTTGATGTTATGATTTGCATGTTATTCTTTTGACACAGAAGTCTGAGAAGTAAACAGTCAAATCATTTTAAAAACTTCTGAACCAAAAAAAATAGATTGATACAGAACTTCTGAGAGTTAAATGCATAAATTTAAACATTTTCATTCTGGGCATAATTCCATACTGAGATTAGTCGAAATGAAATTAAATTTATCTTCAGCAAGGGGTTTTGTAAAAATATCAGCCCATTGGTGATTTGTATCTATAAATTTTAAAAACAAAATCCCCTTTTGAGTATAGTCCCTAATGAAATGATGTTTAACTTCTACGTGTTTAGCTCTAGAGTGTAAGATAGGGTTTTTAGAAAGACAAGTAGCAGAAGTATTATCACAGAGGATGGGAATGTTACTCTCATAAATATTTAAGTCCTCAAGTTGGTTTTTCATCCAGAGCATCTGAGTACTGCATCCAGCGGCTGCTATGTATTCAGCCTCAGTAGTTGATAGTGCTATGGTTGATTGCCTTTTTCTGGACCAAGATATTAAATTATTCCAGGAGTACTCTTTCTTTCTGTTATATCTCCAGCAAAATCAGCGTCACAGTATCCTACGAGCTTGTAATTTTTGGACTTTCTGTAGCATAAACCAAGATTAGTAGTACCTTTCAGATATCTAAAGATTCTCTTAACTGCTATTAAGTGAGTTTCTCTAGGATCTGATTGGAATCTAGCACATAAACATATGCTATACATAATATCTAGTCTTGAGGTAGTTAAATAGAGAAGAGAGCCAATCATACCTCTGTAGATCTTTTAATCTAATTTCTTACTTACCTCTTCCTTTTCAAGAATACATGTGGGATGCATATGAGTTTTGGAAATCTTACTATATGACATCAAATTTCTTTAGAAGTTCCTTGACATATTTGCTTTTATGTATATGTGTTCCTTCTGGTGTTTGATTGATTTGTATTCCCAGAAAGATCTTTAATTCTCCCATCAGGCTCATTTCAAATTCTTCCTGCATAGACTTAGCAAATTCCTTTCCCAAGGAACTTTTAGTGGAACCAAAAATAATATCATCTACATATATTTGACAAATTAGAATATCATTTTTAAAGGTTTTACAGAAGAGAGTTGTGTCCACTTTCCCTCTGATAAAATTATTTTCCAGAAGAAAATTACTTAGTCTTTCATACCAAGCTCTAGAAGCTTGTTTCAGACCGTATAAGGATTTTTTAAGTTTGTAAACATGTTCCGGAAATTTAGTATTTTCAAAACCAGGGGGTTGGTGTACATAAACTTCTTCGTCAATATAACCATTTAAAAATGCACTCTTGACATCCATCTGATGAAGAGTGATGTCATGATTAACAACAAATGAGATTAAGAGTCTAATTGATTCTAACCTTGCAATTGGTGCAAAGGTTTCTGTGTAGTCTATTCCTTCTTGTTGACTATAACCTTGTGCAACCAGTCGTGCTTTGTTTCTAACGACTTCACCTTGTTCATTGAGCTTGTTTCTGAATACCCATTTGGTGCCAATAATGTTGAATCCTTTTGGTCTAGGAACTAAATCCCACACGTCATTTCTGGTGAATTGATTTAGTTCTTCTTGCATTGCAAGTATCCAATCATTTTCTGAGAGTGCTTCTTCTACAGAAGTTGGTTCAATCAGAGAGACTAGTCCCATTAGAGATTCTTCAGAGTTTTTGAATGATGACCTTGTTATGATTGGATCATCCTTCTTTCCCAGAATCTTATCTTCTAGATGATTCAATGTGTTTCTGGATTGTTTCTTCTGAATGGGTTCTTCAGTAATAGTTGAGGTGATTATTTTATCTTGTTCTGTGGATGGTTAGTCTTCAGATGATCTATTGTCAGTGATTTGAACTTCTATATCTGTAAGAGATTTGTTCTGCTTTGGTTTTTCAGAACCAAGCTTATCATCAAATTTGACATAAAGGGATTCTATCACAATTCGTGTTTCTGTGTTGTATACTTTGTATCCTTTTGAAAGTTCAGAGTATCCTAACATATAACATTTTTGTGCCTTAGAATCAAACTTGTTCAGAGGATTGTTAGTATTCAGAATAAAACAAGTGCATCCAAATGGATGAAACTAAGAAATGTTGGGCTTTCTGTTCTTCCACAATTCATAAGGAGTCTTCTCCAGAATAGGTCTTATAGAGATTCTATTCTGAATGTAGCATGTTGTATTTACTGCTTCTGCCCAAAAATGTTTAGCCACGTTAGCCTCATTGATCATGGTTCTGGCCATTTCTTATAATGTTCTATTCTTACGTTCTACAACCCAATTTTGTTGTGGAGTTCTAGGGCAAGAGAAATTATGAGAGATGCCATTTTCATTAAAAAAAATAATTCCAATTTTTTGTTTTCAAATTCTCCACCATGATCACTTATGAATTTAGCAATTCTAAACTCTTTTTCATTTTGAAATTGTTTGCAGAAGTTAGAGAATACAACAATTGACTCATCCTTGTGTCTAAGAAACTTTACCCATATACATCTGCTATAGTCATCTACGATCACTAATCCATACTTCTTACCACTGATAGAGGCAGTTTTCACATGACCAAATAAATCAATGTGTTGAAGTTCTAATGGTTTAAAGGAAGAGACAACATTTTTAGGTTTAAAAGCAGGTTTAGTAAATTTTCTTTTCTGACATGCTTCACACAGAGCTCCTGAGTTGAACCTCAAGTTAGGAAGTCCTCTGTCCAGATTGATTTTTGTTAATCTGAGACAATCTTCTCATATTAACATGTCCCAATCTTCTATGCCAGACCCATTTCTCAACGCCCACAGACATTAGGCATTTTACGTTCTGACTTTTTAGTTCAGAGAGTTTTATTTTGTGTATGTTGTTCTTTCCCTTTCCACTAAATAGGATTGTTCCATCTTTCTGACTAACAGTCTTACATAACTTTTGATTAAAGATTATATCATAATCGTTATCACTTAATTGACTTATGGATAACAGATTATGCATTAATCCTTCTACTAACAAAACATTAGAGATAGAGGGAAGTGTACCGTTACCAATAGTTCCAGAGCCAATAATCTTTCCTTTTTAATTACCTCTGAAGCCTATGTATCCTCCAGCTTTCAGCTCAAGAATTTGGAACATATTCTTTCTTCCCATCATGTGTCGCGAGCATCCAGAGTCCAGGTACCAAGATTGGTGTTTCAGTCTGGCTGTCAAAGACATCTGCAACATACACAATTTTATCTTTGGGTACCCATATCTTTTTGGGTCCTTGTTTGTTAGCTTTTACAAATTTCTGATTGAGTTTTAATTTCTCATTAGAACTTGTAGAACATGAAGACTCACTAGTATATTTCAGATCATGATTATGACCATAGGTGAAATGAGAACTTAAAGGAGTATTAACTTTTATGATCATGTCATCAACTTGTTTAAACTTCAGAGGTTCTTCTCCTTTAGTTTTCATATAACATATACCTCTTCTACCGTTTCTGCTAACTCCATAGATCATTGAGGCAATTTTGCTTCTATCTATGTTTTTAGCTAGAAATTTTTGAAAACTGTAATCATATTGCTTTATGATATTATAAGAACTAGGTAGAATTTCTGATTCAGATTCCTTCTGAGCTTTAAATTTCTCAACGGAAATTTTGCATTTTAAATTATTTTCTTTTAACTCAGAGTTTTCTGACTTCAGTTTTCTAACTTCCTTCGATTCATATACTAGACTTTGTTTTATGTCTTTGTATTTGAATTGAAGTTTCTGATATTTTTCAAGAACTTCTTAGAGGCTATCTTCTAATTGAGATATAGAAAGTTTAGAGAATACCTCTTCTGTATCAGAATCTGATTATGATGAGTTAACTTCTTCTGGTATCTTTTTCATTAATACAATGTTGGCATGTTCATCTTCTGAGTCTGAATCTGCTTCAGAAGATTCTGAATCATCCCATGTTACCATGATAATTTTCTTCTTCTCTCAGTTGAATTTATTTCTAGGCTTCTCTTTCTGAAGTTTTGGGCAATCACTCTTATAGTGTCCAGGTTCCTTGCATTCATATCACACTACTTATTTACTTCTGGGTTTCCTATGACCAGAGGATGATTCTGAGTGATTGCTTGAACTTTTGGGATTTCTGAACTTCTTCTGACGATGCTTCCAAAGTTGTTGAACTCTTCTGGATAAAAGAGATAGTTCGTCTTCTTCTGATGAGCCTCCATAACTTTCTTCTTCTTCTTCTGCCCGCAAAGCATTAGAATCAAATTTGTTAGATTTAAGAGCAACAAACTTACCTTTCTTCTGGGGTTCATCTTCTTCTAGTTTTATCTCATGACTTCTCAGTGAGCTAATCAATTCTTCAAGAGATATCTCATTCAGATTCTTTGATAGCATCAAAGCAGTGACCATGGGTCTCCAAGCCTTTGGAAAGCTTCTGATGATCTATTTCACATGATATGCTGTTGAGTAGCCTTTGTCCAGAACTTTTAGTCCAACAACCAAAATTTGAATTCTTGAGAACATCTTCTTAATTGTTTCATCTTCTTCCATCTTGAAAGCTTCATACTCCTGGATAAGAGCTAGAGCTTTTATCTCCTTGACTTGAATATTGCCTTCATGTTTCATCCTCAGGGAGTCGAACATGTGTTTGGTTGATTCTCTGTTTGTGATCTTCTCATATTCTGTGTAGGAAATAGCACTCAGAAGTATGGTTCTGGCTTTGTGATGGTTTCTGAATTCTTTCTTCTGTTGAGCTGACATATTCTTTCTTTCGATTTTCTGACCATCAACTCCAACAGGATGAATGTAGCCATCTGTCACCATATCCCAAAGATCTCCAGAACATCCTTCCAGTAGTCAAATTTATCACCGTTGAACACTGGAGGTTTTCCGTTGATCTTGTCATTTTGATAATCATTGTTGTTGTTGACTGAATATGCCATTGTGTACATGCCAATCTAACTCCTCAGGTTTCAGAAAATTGAACAGGGGAAGTAGTTGTACCCCAAAACTTTCCCTCACATATTCAAGATAATGTGTCTCAAGAGGTCTCTCAATAGTCACAAGATTCTCAATTGGTCAAAGGGATCGAAGGTTTCACCAGACAAAGCCACCTCCTGAACAATGGATCTTAGAACTAGGGTTTTGAGTTTCCCTAAATTAAGTAAACTTACAAAGCCTTAAGTGTACTTCATAACATCCCACATACCTTAGAGAATCCTCATGTCAAGTTTCAAAGCTTTCCTCACAAGTTTGGCCAGTCAGATGCTCAGATACTTAAAAATTAGTTAACTTGGTCAACAAGTCAACTTTGGTCAACATAAAGCCAAACTTCAAGACTTTTGCTCAACATCAATATTATGAGGTGAAATTCATCATTTGATCAAGGTTTGATCATGATTCATCAAGGAAAGCTCAGAATCATCAAGAATCAGGAGTTACTAAATTAGGGTTTTGTGTAGGAAAAGTCAAATGAACTTTGACCAGCCATAACTTTCACATACTTCATCAAAAAGTTCCCATCCAAAGCTCATTTTGAAGGAAATTCAATTCTCTACAACTTTGTGTCTCAATATCCAAGTCCAAAAATGCTTCATTTGGAAGATATGAGCTAAGAAATTATAGGTCTTTTTGAAAGTCAACTTTTTCCAAAGCTCATAATTTAAAAATGGTAAATGATATGGACATGGGACCAAAAGGGTTGATTATAGGACACTCTAAGCTTTCTAAAAGGTTCTAGAAAACCTTGATGGGATCAAAATTGAGGAAGTTATGCATTGTCAAAGTTGAGAAATTTTCAAGAGGTGTATGAAGCAAAAAAGGCCAAAACTCCAATTCTTTCCAAATGGGCCTACAATATTTCAATCCAAACTCAAGGATAAGTCAATTCACGACCCAATGACCATATTTTCTGATTTTTTTAATCATTTAAAATCATTTTTAATTAAAATAAATTATGAAAATCAAATATTTGATTTGAAACTTATTTTAGGATCAAATATATGGTATTTAAACTGATTGGCAATCTCCAAATTTGTACAAAACTCAAATGGCATTATAATATTTTATTTTTTGGACAATTATAACAAGTTGGTTTCTTCATCATCAAGAAATTGAAATCCATGCATCCAAGACCCAAATTTTAACCTAAATCATTCCACTACATAAACATAACAAGAACATAAGGGTAGAAGGCGATATTCAGAGCTCAAGAACTACTTTCATACTTCAAAAATTACACAAAAAGTTCAAATTTGGTTTTGCAATTCCAGTCACATTCAAGGGTTTCTAAAGGTGGCAATAGGTTCCTTGAAGTATTCTGGACATGTTTCAAACATCACAATCATCCAAAACATCATAAATCATCTAAACCGAATCCATATTGTTTTTGAATTTCAATTTTTAGATTACCATTAATCATGCATTACTAATTAACTTTGTTTGTGTTTTATGGTTTGTGATGATACATAAATGATTTCTGGATGATTGCTTCAAAGTTTCTTGGCCAAAACCGTATGATGCCATTGTTAGGGTTTGAACCTCCAAATTAGGGCTTTATGATATAAGCCATTTAAATAACATTTATTGATATATTTGAGTTGTATGAACTGTGTGGATCATATTGGTATGATTAATTTGAAGAAATCGTACATGATATGAGCAATATAACATTCGCAAGTTTTCCTACAAGAATAAATTCGCAGGTAATATTTCTGCAATTTTCGCAGGTAATTTCGCAAGGCCAGAGGTAGAAGATGATGGTTGGCGCACTTTTGGGAAATTCAAATTGTGTTTTGCTATTTTATTTAATTTGTTTGCATTATAGTCACCAACGCACGCTTGGTCTGATGGTTGGGAGCGTGTTTTGTAAACTTGAGGGCATGGGTTCGAAACCAGCCTCAAGCATTTTTTTCCTTATGTTTATTTTGTAACTTTATTATATAATGTTTCTTTTCCATGTTTATTCATAGGACACGCGTATAGCCTAGTGACAATGGCTTAAGGATAGGAACCAAAGGGAAGGGGTTCAAATCCCCCTTATGGCATTTTTGCCACATTTAGTTATTTCTTACCTTATTTTTAAATTGATTATATACTTTCTTTTTTTATTAAATTCTTAATCTTTTTTTATAAAAACATAATTAATTCGTAACCTAAAAATACCTTTTCTCATAACCCTATTTTTATTATTTAATTTATTTAATTTATTAAATTGTTTTTTTTATTATTAGGTTAACATTTTATGAAGAAATAATTAATTAGTGTCATTTGGGGTTTAATTAATTTAATCTTAATTTTTTTAAAAACCTTAAACCCTAATTTAATTTTTTCATAAACCCTAATTTTAAACCTAAACCTTAAATTTTTCTCAAACCTCATAAACCCTAAATAAAATTCTAAACCTAAATTCTTTTTCTTAACCTTAACCCTAATTTGCAAACCTTTTGTTACTTTATTTCCTATTTTCGCTCGTTTTTATGTTATTCATTTATTGTTTGCCTGATTATGTAACTACTTCTCCTTTGTATTAGTTAGATTTTATTTTCCGCCATTATATTATGTAACTGCCCCGAAGCCATATCATAATGTAGGAATTTTATTTTCTGCCATTTAGTTTCTGCCATTATTTTATATATTAACTGCGCGGATAGTAATTTAGGGCGTGAAAAGAATTAATTGATCAGTATGGACTTAGATAGTTAATTTCAAGATAAATATTTGAAAACAGGAGTCATACACGTAAGTCGATCGTCCTACGATCGCCATTTGCACTTTCTATGGGTTCTCCTCTTGGTTGCCTTTAAAATGGTCAAGTCCCTCGAACATGGGGGTGTCTTAAGCAAATGTCCCTACAAATAAATCATCAAGTCCCTTCAAAAGTTAAAAAAGATCATAGTCCCTTCGAGTTGCCTACGAACAAACAAATGATCTTGTCCCTCGATGATCCTACGAAATAAATTATGATAGTCCTTACAAATTGCTAAAGACACCCATACAATTTGCCTTCATTGACCATACGATGACCCTACGCTCGTCCCTTAATAAATCCAAGGTAAATGACTACCTACTCCTTAATAGTAGGGTCAGTCTTACCCTTGAATGGAAATAAAGCAACATGAAAGACTAGTCTAAGGTAGGTAGTTCTTAGTTACTTGCTCATATTTCAAAACTCTTTTTCACACCTCACTTTCAAACAACTTTGAAAAACTCAAAGTTTTGTATACATCCATATGAGGATCATTACAAAGACTTATGAAAATTTCTAAACACACGCTTCACATTTCTTTTCAAACAAACAAGTGAGCTAAGTAACTAAGAGCCCATGGATAACCATGGATATAAAGGGTGATAATACCTTCCCTTTATATAACCTACCCCCAAACTCAATTTTTTTTAAAAGGTCTTTCCTGTTCTTTTATAACCTTTCCCACCGTGTTACTGATAGTTTTTACAAAAATTAAGAACAAAATAAGAGATTGAAGAATATTTGCGCCCGAGTGTAAGAGCTTCAATTTCTTCAAGATGTCTCTTTTATATAAGCGTTTGAAGAGGAGATCCGTCGGGAACATGTGTTACCATATTTGGATGTTTGTAAATAGTCATAATGTCCTTCCAAAAATAAAGATTTTGTTTCCAACCGTTATTCTTGATTCCCTCTTAATTATCCTTTATTATGAGAATCACAATATACTAAATGCACATCAGAGTATGTTTGAAATTATCCTTTATTGGAGAAGTAGAATCAAAATCTTGTTCTAACAGAAATAAACTAGATTTTCTATTGTTTTTTTAATAAAAGAGTTTTGTTGGTTAATAGTGAAGATGTGGAATTCCACTTGTGTTTGAACTCTGATTTTGCTTGTTATTTTATTATTTTATAAAACACGAAAGTAGGGTGTTCCACTAGTCGTTTTCGAGGATGATGCCTGACCCCTCCCTGTTGAGCTGGAGGCTTCGTCCATGATGATTGTCCACTTGTGTGCACCGCTCATCGGGGACGGAGGATGGGTCATCTCTGCCACAAAGTCAGCCAGGACTTGTGCTTTGATGGCTTTCCTACTCTCGTATTGGATGTCAAATTATGGTCGTTCCAAAGACCATTTGAGCATTCAACCGACCATTTTTGGGTGTCCGAGCAGTAGTTTTATTGGTTGGTCTGTTCACACCTTGATCACGTGAGTGAGGAAATAGTGTCGTAATCTTCTGGCCGCATGTATTAGGTCTAATACGACATTCTCGATCTGTTGGTACCCAAGCTCGGGTGCTTGTAAGGCTTTGCTTGTGAAATATATGGTTTTTTATATATCGTCTGTCTCGCGGATGATGGATGCGCTGACCGCCTTTGTGGTGTCGGACAAGTAGAGGTAGAATGTCTCTACCATTCTTGGTCGAGAGAGGACTGGTGGCTCAGAGAGGTCTTGTTTGAGGTAGATTAAGGTCTACTTGCATGCCTCTGTCCACTCAAAAGTTGCTTCTTTACGGAGGAGTTTAAAGAAAGGGGGCGCGTGTTAGGCTTATATAGCCACAAAGCGAGATAGTGAGGTAAGCATCATATTTAGGGACTGGACCGAATTCTATGACCTAGGTGTCGGGAATTCAGAGAAAGCTCGACACTTGTCGGGGTTGGCTTCAATGTCTCTCTCTATCATTTAAAAGTTGAGGATCTTCCCTTCCTGTACTCCAAAAGTGTACTTCTCTGATTTGAATCTCATTTTGCACTTCCTCGTCTGGTTGAAGACCTTTCTCAAGTGGAGAGCATGTTCGGATTCCTCCTGGGGTTTCACGATAATGTTGTCCATGTATACTTCGAGCATGACCCCAATCTATGCCCGAAAGACTTTGTTTATCATTTGTTGGTACGTCACTCTGATGTTCTTCATCCTGAAAGGAATTACGTTTGTAAGTTCTATGTTGGCTGCGGTTTTGGTAAAACATACTACTCTCTTAGATTTTATGAAATATGCTTTTACATATGAGTAAAACATCATGTCTACAGGTTTATAGATGTCAAAGCAGATGTCTTAACATGTGTTTCCTGAACTAAACTTTTTTGTGTTCAGTAAATTGTGCTTTTGTGGTTACTTACTGTTAGTAGGTTTTTGGAATACCTGATTGATCTCTTACTGGTGCAAATTAAGGGGTAGATTTTCTACAAAACATAAGTAGGTTTGTTACTATTTGGAAGATATTATGTCCTACTTTTATGGAGAAAATCGTGGAAAGTTTGAAGACTTTATTTGATTTTTTTTGGCCCAAGCTCATGATATGTGTCTCTATGTAAAGTCTTTCTAATCCTATTTGCAAGGTGTGGAAAATACAAGTGAGTTGTGCGTTGTGTTTTAAGGATTAGGGTTTTGTGTTTTGTTTATTATGAGCCACTCTTGTATTGTTCTAATACTAGAGTTGGACTATTTAGTTGAGTTGTATTTTGTTAATCATCTATAAACTTTTAAGCAAAGATGATTATGTATCTTTGAAGTGTGTCTTCTTTTCTTGAAATTTTTGTTCTTTTCACTGCGTGTGATTGAGGGGGAGTGAGAGGGATCTCATATCTAAGAATGTCTTAGGTAGAATTTCTTGGGTAGAGATTAGGTGAGAAGATTGTAAACCATAGGTTGTTTGCTGAGAATCTTCAAACTATTCATGTTTAGTGGATTTCCTTCCCGGCTTGGTAGCCTCCAGACTTAGGTGTGTTTGCACCGAACTAGGTTAAAAATTTCTTGTGTTATTTTCACTTTCAGTTTACTGCATCTTTTACCTTGTTCTTATATTGATCAGTTCTCAGATATTTGTGTCGTAACATCTGATTCTACATCCCATATCTGATACCAAAATTTCAATCGGTATCAGAGCAGGCATCTTTCTCTGTTTCTGGGTGAGATCTAGGGAAGATACTTTCTGGTACTATGGACAAAAAGGGAGTATTTATGAACAGACCACCCATTTTGGATGGAACCAAATATGACTATTGGAAACCACATATGGTAGCCTTCTTGAAATCTTTGGATAGCAAGGCTTGGAAAGCTATCATAAAAGGATGGGAACATCATGTTACTCTGGGGGAAGATGGAAAACTAACCTCTGAATTGAAGCTTGAAGAAGAATGGTCTAAAGAAGAGGATGAATTAGCTCTTGGAAATTATAAAGCCTTGAATTCCTTATTCAATGGGATTGATAGAAACATTTTCAGATTGGTGAACACTTGTTAAGTGGCTAAAGATGCTTGGGAAATACTTAAAACTACTCATGAAGGAGCATATAAGGTGAAAAAGTCAAGACTTCAGTTGCTCACTGCCAAATTTGAAAACTTGAGGATAAAAGATGATGAAAGCATTCATGAATTTCATATGAATATTCTTGAAATAGCCAATGCATCCAGTGCCCTAGGAGAAAGGATGTCAGAAGAAAAGCTGGTAAGAAAGATTCCCAGGTCTCTTCCCAAGAGATTGAACTTGTTGGATCTCTTCAAACATTTGAGTTAGGCATCAGTGACATGTTTGAAAAGAAAAACAAAAGCATAGCTTTTGTGTCCAATGCTAAAGATGGAGAGGAGGAATATGATCTGGATACAAATGAAGTAATATCCAATGCTATAGTGCTACTCGGAAGGCAGTTTAACAAGGTGTTGAGAAAGATGGACAGGAATTCAAGACAAAATGTCAGGAACAACTCATCTGACATTAGTAAGTTAAATGATTTTGGAAGACAAATAAGTGTTGAAGAAAAATCCACTCAAAGAAAAGGGATACAATGTCATGGATGTGAAGGCTTTGATCACATTAGAGTTGAATGTCATACTTACCTCAAGAAATAAAAGAAGGGTTTATCAGTATCTTGGTCTGATGAGGACTCTAGGAGTGAAGTTGAAGAAGAGTTTGTCAAGCATGTTACTGCATTAATTGGAAAATATGTCTCTGATGAAGATTCTTCTGATGATGAAGTGACATATGATGAGTTAGCTAATTCCTACAGAGAACTATGCCTTAGAAGTGCAGACGTTTTTCAACACAGAGAGAAATAGAAGAAACTTATAATCCAACTGAAGGAATAAAAAGAAGAGCATCTGGAAACTATCTCTAAGCTGGAAAATGAAGTGATTTTGCTGAACTCTAAACTTGACAGAATGTTAAAGTTTGTCAGAATGTTGAACAGTGGATCTAACACATTAGATGAAATTCTTCAGGTTAGAAAAATGGCAGGAGATATGAGTGGTCTATGATTTAATAAAGGAAAGGAACCTCTTTCAGACCTCATTGATCCAAAACCTAAACCAAGAATGTTGAATCAAATGTCTCAACATCATGGGAGAGGTAAATTCAATCATACAAGAGAAAAATTCCAACACTGGAGATGTCCTTACTATGGACGTTTTGGTCATATAAAGACTTTTTGCTTCAACCTGTATGGGTATCCTAATCCTGCACCTCAGTATAAATCTAATCAGGTCATTCATATTGTCAAAAAGAAGAAACAATGGGTTCTTAAAGTCGTTTCTACTAGTTTATAGCTCACACCTCTCTCAAAGCCTCAGCCAAAAAAGACTGGTACTTTGACAGTGGTTCTTTAAGACATATGGCAGGTGTCAAGAATTTGTTGGTGGATATAAAATATCATTCTACTAGTTATGTGACATTTGTTGATGGAGCCAAAGGTGAAATCAAAGGGGTTGGAAAGCTGGATTGCTCAGAAGTTCCAAATCTTGATGATGTGCTATTTGTAAAAGGATTGACAACCAATCTAATAAGTATCAGACAACTTTGTGATCAAGGTCTTAAAGTCAACTTCACCAAATTTGAATCCCTTGTTACAAACAAGAATAATGAAATGATTATGAAAGGAGTTAGATCTAAAGACAATTGCTACTTATGGGTTCCTCAAGATCCAAGTTATTCCTACATATGTGCTCTTTCCAAAGAAGATGAAGTTAAACTGTGGCATTAAAAACTTGGTAATTTGCATATAAAAGGGATGAAAAAAAATCATTTCTATGGAAGTTGTAAGAGGGATTCCAAAGCTCAAGATTAAAGAAGGAAGGGTATGGGGTGAATGCCAAATTGGAAAGCAGACTAAGATGTCATATCAGAAGATCCAACATCCCACTACTTCAAAAGTATTGGAACTTCTTCATATGGACTTGATGGGATCTATACAGGTTGAAAGTCTTGGTGGAAAGAAGTATGCCTATATGGTTGTAGATGACTGTTCTAGGTTCACATGGTTGTTGTAATTTTTTTATGTTGTTATTTCATGAAATCTTGAAGAACAAAAAAGTGGTGATGCTTTTTTAATTGACATATTTTCAAATTGGAAGAAAAAGGAAAGGTTGGATATACGTGTTAGAAACTTTAATAGTGCTCACGATAAAACTTGGAGAGGTTGTGAGGCCTTAATGAATAAAAACAACATATTGAAGTTGTTATCGGTAAATAATCATACTTAATAAAAAGAGAATATAGGATTTATTTAACTTCAACAATTAATTGTATTTGATACCTATTGAAGCAAGGATTGACATTCCACTAACATGATGAGCTAGTCTCAAATAATCAAGGTAATGTTCTTGGGCTTATACATTTTGTTTCAAAACATGATAAAGAGTTTGATATGATTCTAAAAAATACTTGTGGAAATCTTAAATTAGTGTCACCTTCTATTCAAAAGAATATTGTGACAGTTGCAGGTTATGAAACCACAAAATTATTGTTAATAATGTTAGAGATTATTTATTTTCTATTTTAATTGATGGATCTTGAGATACATCAACTAAGGAACAAATGTATGTTGTTTTTCATTATGCCAATAAAAAAGGAAGTGTCATTGAGTGGTTTCTTGGTCTTGTTCTTGTTGCAAATACAAGTGTTATGTATTTAAATTAGCATTGTGGTAATTGTTTGCAACATATAATTTAAGTTTCTCAAGGGTGTGTGGACAATGTTATGATGGGGATAATAATATGTAAGATGAATTTAATGGACTAAAAAGTTTGATCTTGAAAGAAAACAGGTCCACATAATATATTCATTATTTTGCTCATCAACTTCAATTACGCATGTTGTTGTTGCCAAAAAGCAAGTTGATATTGGTTGTTTTTTAGTTTGGTTAACAATGTAGCTAACCTTGTTATAGATTCATGTAAATGTCGAGAGATTTTTAGAGAAAGTCAAATGTTTAAAGTTAAAGAAGCTTTACAGATTGGTGAAATTACTAGCGGTTTTGATTTGAATAAAGAAAACACGTTGAAACGAGCTGGAGATACAAGATGTGGCTCACATTATGGTATACTATGTAGTTTGATCTCTTTATTTAATTCAATGATCAATGTCCTTGAATTTATTGAGGAAAATGGCTCATCATCAAATCAACAAATTGAAGGATGTCATATATTGAAATCTATACAATCTTTTGAATTTATTTTTAGCTTGCACATGATGAAAAATATATTTGAAATTACTAATGATTCATATCAAGCATTGCAGAGAACTGATTAATATATTGTAAAAGCCATATCATTAGTTAGAGTTTTCAAGGACAAGTTGTAAAGTATGAGAGATAATGGTTGACATACTTACTAAATGAAGTACCATTATTTTGTGAGAAGAAATTTTTTAGCATTCCAAATATGAATGATGCACTCATTATACAAGGAAGATCGAAGCTTAAAGCTCAACAAATTTCAAATCTACATCATTTTCAAGTTTAGTTATTTTATGAAGTGACTGATAGACAACTTCAAGATCTTAACAATAAATTTACTAAGCTAAACACTGAGTTACTTATTTGTGTAGCAAGCTTAAATCCAAGAGACTTTTTTTGTTGCATTTGAAAAGAAGAAGTTTATTCTCTTGGCTATGTTTTATGCATCATAATTTTCTCACGTGGAGCTTATGGTGCTTGATAATGAGCTTGAGACTTTTATCATATATCTTCGTCCTGGCGATCAATTTTCAAAGTTAAATGGAATTACCAATCTTTCTGAAATGTTGGTGAAAAATAGAAATCGTATTTTGTATCTAATGATATATTCACTTGTAAGGTTAGCTTTAATTTTACTTGTGGCAACTACAATCGTGTAAAGATATTTCTCTACCATGAATTTTGTGAAGAATGGTTCACATAACCATATGGGAAATGAGTGATTAAATGAGAATGTAGTTACATACATAGAGAGATTGACATATTTGATAATGTGGATAGTGAAAAAAATCATTGTACATTTTCAAAATATGAAAACTCGTAGACGACAATAGTAAGCTCTCATGTATTTTAAACTTTTTTGTCATTATAACATCAAATCTACTGCTAAAAAAATGATAAAACTAGTAAAATAATGACTAATCAACTCGTATACTCGAGAGCATACTCTTTTCTTTGCACAACTTCATTAATATCCACTAAGAACTAGATCTTCAAAGTATCCTTACAAAACATACTAGAGTTTCACCTAGGTACCCAATTTTTCTTGGGCCTATGTGTGTTTGTTATTCCAGAAGGTCCAAGGTTATTAACTTTGTAAGTTCTATATTTTTAGAATTGGCATTAATTTTGTAAAACAAATATAGCAGCAGTGTGTATGTACATGATCTTTGCAAAACAGAGAATATATTAAGCAATGAGTCCTTTTGTGTGCGCCCAAATATGTTGTGTTGAAATGTTTCAACATCTGGAACAACATGTCAAAGAAGATGTCAAGACAGTTCATTCGACATTATGAACTGCTGAAGGTGGATTGAATATTCTGTTAGGTTTCAACAGAAACAAAATATTATTGAATATTTAAATCAATCCAATGGCACTGATTGTAGAAGATCTTGAAGACTCAAATTTAAATTGAAGACAAATATTGAAAAATATAGAGTTTCTATATTTAGAGATATTTTAGGAGTTTTTAGATTTGAAGATCTTTTTGTATATTTGTAAGCAAATATTTTCTTCATATTTGTAGCAGCTATTGTTATGATTGTTTAGGCTCAAATCTAGTTGGGAATAAGTTATTAAAGAAACCTTGTAACCTAGTTTATAACTAACCAACCAAACCAAAAATGTAACATCATTAGGGTTGTATTCTTGTGCAATCGTATGCAACAAGGAACCCTATTATGGCTGTGTATGTGTGATTCTCGAAGCTGCTAAGCAAGAGAAGTGTTGTACTTAACTGAAGCTGCTAAGCAAGGTTAAGTTGTTTGTAATGGAAGTGTAGCTTCTATTGTGAATTGTTGTATAGGATTGAAGCCGTCAATAATAGCAACTGACTGTTGGCACTGTGAGACATCACTGAGGTGATTGGAAGTGAGGATGAGTTTCTCATGTTTAGGAGTTCCTAAGTAGAAGTTGCATTGGTAGTGATTAAGTGAGAAGACTGTAAACTATAGGTGTTTGATAAAAAGTCTTTGAATTGATACTACATAGTGGATTTTCTTCATGGCTTGGTAGCCCCCGGAGTAGATGAGTTAGAATCGAACTGGGTTAACAATTTTGTTGTCTTCTTTTCAGCTTTTATGTTTTATGTTTTATGCAGTACTTGAACTCAATGTCCTATCAGATGTCAAAACATCATGAAGCATGTTTGAATCTGATTTATCATAATTTTTAAGTACTGTTGTGTATTCCTTACCATGTTTATAAGTAACAGATAAGATGTCTCAACATCATATTCGACATCTGAGTTTGTCATACCAAAATTTCAATTGGTATTAGAGCAGGCATCCTAGTCTGTTTCTGGATGAGATCTAAGGGGGATACTTTCTGGTTCATAGTCAAGGTAGAAGGGTGTAAACACCCCAAATTTTCCCTCACCCATTCACACCATGGCTTGTGATCATCTCATATGCATAAACTCAATCATATCATCTCATATCTCATTTTTGATTCACTGCATAGATTCAAAGTCATCTGCACCTAGGGTTTGTGATCTGAGCAATCCAAGAGCTTCTTGAGCCACTCCAAAGGCAACCAATCACTTCAAAGGGGTCCATATGTATTCTTGTATCATATTCCATCCTTTCAAAGTCAAGATTTCAAAAGAATCACAAGAACTGGGATTGGTATGGATGCAGAGCCAAGTTTGACTGCACAGTTGACCTAAAATTAGGGTTTTGGTTTCAGAGGCCAAAGCTCCAAATTTTTTGGTCATTCTTGTTTCTATTGGTCTCTATATGGTATAGGGAATATGCATATCAATTTTCATGAAGAAATTCCATGGGGAAGTCATCTGATCAAGGGTTGACTTTTCAGACAAGTCAGTGCAAAATCAGGGCATCTGAGGCCCCCAATGACCCAACCAATGGGTGATCTTCATCATTTTGAGTGTATATGGTCTTTATTTGATCATGGAAGAAGTTTGAAGTTCACAAAAATCAAGAATTTGGAGTTTTTGCAAATGTTGACTTTTTGGGCATAGTTGACTTTTCAAGAATGCTTCATTTTAGGTCATTTTTCAAGCCTTGATTCTTGATCCAAAATGCTTCAAATGAAAAAACTTTGGTCATGAAAGTTGTAGAATACATCTTTCCCTTTTCAAAAAATACAAGAACATGATCAAATTCTTCTTGGATCAAAAGTTATGGTGTGACAAAGTTGGCAAAAATCATTGATTTTCAAGACATGCTTCAAATGTGAATTTTGCAAAATCATGAACTAAGGCTTTTTGTAACCTCTAGTTGACATCAAACCATGACACAAACATCACATAAACTCTAAAAGTCAGAATTGAACCAAGAATGCTCATGTTTCATGGCTTGTGGAATGAGAAAGTCACATGTGAACCAAAGTTGCACCAACTTGCAAAACTCATGATCACACTTCCTACCACTTGCTACATTGGATGCTGAGCTTTGCTAGCCCTTCCCCTCACCCTTGCTGCGCCAGCCCCATGCTTGTACTAGCCTAGAGCCAAGCCATACCTCTCTTACACAAAAAGTTTACTTTTGGCAAAAGCAAACATCCCAATCACCACAGGCCATGTCACATCCTCTGGCCACTTGCATTTGTTTATACTTTCCATCTGCTAGCAAAACACATCAAGAAGCAAGGCTGAAACACATTACAACAACACATACACAAAAACACCTCACTTGGCAAAACTCTTCGAACTTGCCTCCACAAACTTCAAACATCCAAACCATTTTCACCAATCATCTCACCATGTTTCATTGAGTAGAAACCAACAAGATTCAAGCCTGAAACCCTCATGAATTGAGCTTCACCATTTCTCATCCTCAAAACCAGAACTCTTCGAATCCCTTTATCCAGCCATCAAACACATCATTTTCCTTCACCAACAAGTCAAGCACATCACAAGGAGTCAAAACCACCCTTCACATTGACCTGAAACAGCCTATACACAAACTGCATTTTCTGCTACACCAGAAATGGATTGCTCAAGGCAGCTTGTCTAAGCTCATTTCAAGCCTTCCATTAGCACCAGGAGAGTCAAGGGAGTCCATTTGCACACAAAGGAAGCTCTGGAAGCTCAGTTTTGAAGCTTTCCAGCTCAGGTATGAACATGAATACTTTCTCCCAAAGCTTGCATTTTAAGTTATAATATGATTGCTCATGTCTTGCTGGTCATGGGGATGGTTTCAGAATCAAAAATAAGTGAGAGATGAGTTTGTATGATCCCTCTGAAATTTTGCCCGTGGATTTTATTTCCTTCGATTCGTTTGATTCATGGTGTTTAAATGTTGTTTGAGCATGGATTCGTGTCTTAGGATGTTAGAGGATCACTTAGGTGTGTTTAATTTGTGGAATAGATGCTTGAATCATGTTTTAGGGTTTGGATACCACCGGAGAAGATGACCGGAGCTTCCCTCCGGTCACCTGAAAGTGATTTGCCCTAATCTCAGGTCATTATGGGCGTTTGAATGTGGAGCGTTAGATTAGTTGACTTAGTGGACTTCCCGCGTGGATAGAGGGCCCAGATCACTTTGATTAGCCCTAATTCAATTAATTAGATTAATTAATTCACAATTAGGTTAATTAACTCAGAATGAATCACAACCGTCCAGATGCGCGCTGGTCAATGCATTCAAACCCAGTCTCAATCTCAGCCATTCCTTCTGTTTACTTTCCTTTTATTTTAATTTATTTTCATTTCTTTTTCATTTAACTTGCATATTTTTTTTAAAATAGTAAAAAATGTCTAAAAATTATGAAACTTTTTCTTGAGAGTTTTATTAATTTTTAGGACACAAAAATATTTTTGTTTTAATTTTTAGCATTAAAAAAGTATTTTTAAATATTTAAAAGATTATTTTTAATTGATTAATGGGAATTAATTTATTAAAAATACTTTTAGGTATTTAAAAATCACCAAAAAATTCATGAAATGTTCTAAGACATTGAGAAACATTGTCCAACCTTCAAACCAAATTTCTTTTTTGATCTTGATGCATTTTGAGGATTTTTCATTGAATTAAAATCATTTTTGTGCATTAATTTGATCCATAGTTCAAAAAATCACTTCTGCCTATTCATGAAGAGTTGGACATTGATTCTTCTTGCATTGCATTGTGTTTAGCATGTAGTTTTTGAGATAAAATGGCCATGTTTTGATCTTGCATTTTCAATTTGT
The DNA here is from genome assembly GCA_963966055.1 of Lathyrus aphaca. Classification (NCBI taxonomy): domain Eukaryota; kingdom Viridiplantae; phylum Streptophyta; class Magnoliopsida; order Fabales; family Fabaceae; genus Lathyrus; species Lathyrus aphaca. The sequence continues at coordinate 233,515,896 of OZ014524.1, forward strand.
TTGATAATTTTCTTGTTTAGGAACCCTAAAAACCCTAATAACTTGTAAAAATCATAACTTGAGTTTGGTTAAGAGTTGAAACCTCCCCTTTGGACATTGGTTTAGTATAAGATTAGGGGTCTTTTGAGTGGCATTTTCCATTTTTTATCTTAGGGTTTGCTTCTGTTTTTGGTTTTTGTTTGATGTTGATTCATAAACCCTAATTTGGGTTTTCATTTGCATCCATTTTGCATTCTCTTGCATAACATGACTTTCCATGACATTTCAAGCATCCATGTGATTCATTTGACATCATAAGACATATAGAAAGCATGTTTGATCATTGCATCATGTATTTGCCTTGTTGTATGCCTTGTATGCTTCATAACTTTCCATGTTTGTTCATGCTCCTTAACTTGCACCATTTGCATTCATAAACTTGTATGATCATTTCCATGTGTTGCCTCATGTTTGTGGCATCCCATAGCATCATTACCATCATCAACATGCTTCTGGTTTTGTTTATCATCATGTCATCTCATCACATTTGGCATTGCATTGCATTTTCTTTTCTAACATTTCAGGTGGTAAGTGATTTGAGAAGTGAATTTGCCTTCACTTCTCATAACCTTTCTTTTCATCTCTCTTGCATCCATTGCTGCATTTCTACATGTGTTTGAGTTTGAGCTTGCTCATTCTTCTTCTTCCCACTTTCTTTCTTCAAGTGACTTGACTTCTTGAATGAAGCAAGTTACTTTGCCTCTCCTGATCCTTTCTCCTGCTTCCTGGTGGTTCCATTGAAGGCTTCTCTTGTAAACTTCACAAACCTTAGGAACAACCAAGCATGATAATGATTAGGGTTTTAATTAGTCTCCCTACTTAGTTTTACCTTTGTGTCTCTCTTTGAGTCTTCTCTTCTCACCTCATAATCAAGGATTAAACCCTAAAGGCTTTAAGGCTTTGTGATTAAGCTTATGCCTGCATCCTTCTATTAGGATGGAGTGTATAACTTTAATCCTAAGTGTTAAACCCTTAATGTGTTTAAATCTCTTAATCAATCCACATAATAATCATCAAGACATCACACTTGTAACTTGGGCCTTGCATTAGGGTTCTAATTCTTCCTTAATTGGTTAAGAAGGACTAACCCTAGTGTTAATGGACAAGTCCCCCTCAAGTTGTCTTACAAATCATAAAATCCACTTCATCATCACATCATTAAATAAAATCCACTTAATCAAAGGCTTGTTTTGTCATGAGTTTAATCCCTAATCATGGATTAAGTTGAGGAGCCTTCCCCAGCTTCAACATTCTCATCTATTATACTTCTATTAGGATGGTGTAATGAGCCTGTTAAATCCCTGATTATGGCTTAATCTCATTACTCAACACTAAACAAAAACACCAAAAAAAACATCTAAATAATCACAAGTAGGTTAATGATCTTAATCCTATACCAAAGATGATTAAGTGTGAGAATCTGACTTCACACTTAAGGTATTCTCATTACCCCTAATCAGAGGGAAGATGTGATGAGTTTACTAAATCCATTGGTTTAGACTTAAGCTCATTAACTTATGACAAAATCTAAAAACAATAAAAGACTGAAAACACAAAAACAAACAATAATCGTCTCCTCCGGGATTCTTTTCTCATCTCATTCACTCACAAACGAGAACTCGCTTCTTCCGTCTAATGCAAGACAGTTAGCACCTGAGCCAGACAGGTCATACACTTGAGCATAGACAAGTAAGCAGTTCACAAGTCAATTCACCTTTCAGTCTCTTTGGGTCGAACTACGGTGTTCTGACTTCCTCATTGCACGAGAGGATACGTAGGCATAACTTAACAGTTATCGAACAAAAGTCTCTGTATATTCCCCCTCTTTCTAGCCTCATTCTTTAGCCTCATGATCTTGAGCATACTCTTTCTTTACATTGACACATCATTTATACACTTCACACTTTTCTTACACTGACACCTGTACATCCCTTTCCAGCTATTTTATACACAGATTGCACTGACACTACCCCTTTAAAACACGAATCTTTCAAGCGTGGATCCCGTCGAGTACGGCGGACAATCTGGGTGCTAATACCTTCCCAGGTTGTAACCAACCCCCTTTCTCAGTCTCTCTGGTTCGCGACCATCTTATCCGTATCTTTCTAGGCCTATGCAGCATTGCCTTTCCTCCGGGATAAAAATGCCCAGCTGGCGACTCTATTCATCTCCAGTGAGTTCACGGCTGTGTGTTCTCATTGTCCTTTTTCGCCGACCGTTCGCGTCTGTACCCTATCTGACTTGGTTTCATTTAGTGGGAGCGACAGCTTGGCGACTCTGCTGGGGACCCTTATACTGCAACCAGGGCTTCTGGTTCTTTTTGTGGGTTCCTCCTAGCGCTTGTTTGATTTGTGTTTACTGGGGTGTTTTGTGCTTATTTGTGCTTGTTTATTTGTACTTATTTTGCTTTATGTACAGTTTTGTTTATTACTTTCTTTATAGCTTTGCATTATATCATATTGTCATACTGTGCTGCTGGCTGGATCTGTTTTTTTTTTGTTTTGGTGGGTGGGTGATTCATTGAGAGTTAAGGCCCTATACCTGGGACCTGAGTGACACCTAGGCTAGAGTGAATCATATTCTTTCCCATTCCATTTCGGTCTGGTGCGGGAATATGAAACACGGTTCAGATATGGGTTTCTTCTTGAGAACTCTGTGTTGCAGATTTCCTGCAATGCTAGGGCTATCTGGGAAGCCTGCTAAGTCTGAATGACCTTTTAGTATTGACCTTCAGAAACTGGGGTGAATTAGAGGAGGAACTTTTATGGTTATTGTAAACACTGTACCTCCAGGTTAGAAGTGTTTACACTTCTCATAACTGGTCCAAGTCTGAGGATCCTTGTTCTAGAACACCACCGGTGAGGGGGTTGGGCTGTTTACAGGTTTGCAGGTACCTTGACCTCAGAATACCCTGTTACTTTGTTTGATTAAGAATACTCCATGTTGGATAGTTCTTGTGATTCTAAAACCCTGGACATGTGGCTCTTTATTTGAGTCCCCCACCTTGGTTACTGGATTTATAGACCTCCATCTGGAATTCTTGAATACCCTTGGACCTATATCAGGGCATTTTGATCAGATCCAGCTCAGTCACAAACCCTTGCATATCATTTGCATACATAAACATTGCATCATATTGACATTTGCTTATTTGTGTTTCAGGGTATCCATCTTCACTTTTGGCTAGTTTTGACCCCATCTTCAGTATTGACCTATCTTCATCAGCACCTGCTTCAGTTTAGCTATCTGCTTCAGCTATCACCTGCACCAGCCAATCAGTGGCCCCTTCTTCAGTATTATCATCAGCACCTATCTCTACTCAGTCTTCAGCATCATGGCCCCTAAAAAGAGCAACATCACCTATCACTTCTTCCAGCCGGAGCTATCTGACATCAGGAGGATTCAGACCCTGATCACTCCAGATCACATACCATTGTTCAGGGAACACTATGGAGATATACTTGATATGGTTATGGATCTGGACCCTTCACAGAGGAGCCTCATCCACACTTGCATTCAGTTTTATGATCCCCCACTGAGGTGTTTCACTTTTCAAGACTTTCAGCTGGGCCCTCTTTTGGAAGAGTACTCCTCATTGGTTGGTATGCCTATCAGGGGTGGAATTCCTTTCAACCCTGAGATGGTTTTTCCTGGTAATGGAGAAATAGCAAAGGCTTTGCATTTGGAACCTGTCCTGATTGAGCAGCATATGACTTCTAAAGCTGGGATCCCTGGTTTCCATCTGGATTTCTTGATCTCTCAAGCTACCCTGAAAGCTTCTTTAGGAGAGTGGAAAGCTGTTTGTGCACTATTGGCCTTGAGTATATATGGAATTGTATTGTTTGCAGATGAGCCTCGATTCATTAGCAAGAATGCAATCCATCTGTTCATCTTGAAGAACCCAGTGCCCACTTTATTGGGGGATCTCTACTATTCAGTGCATCAGAGGAATGAAAAGCAGAGGGGAAGATTAGTGAGGTGTTGTGCTCCATTGTTCCATACTTGGCTTCTCAGGCATCTACCCAGGACAGATGCATTTCTGAACCCTCATCAGCAGAGCAACTGGGCTAAGAGACTCACTGCTCTGACTTCAGCAGATATCAGATGGTGCACTCAGAGCACCAAGGGCAGGGATATCATCACCAGCTGTGGGCATTTTCCCAATGTGCCTTTAATAGGAGTTAAGGGTAGTATTAATTACAACCCTCTGCTGTTCAGAAGGCAACTGGGCTATGCACTGGTCCATACTCCTAAGGCACAAGACTTGGTGGAGACTCTTTATTGTGAGAACAAGATTAATTTGACTATTGTTAGGCAGGCTGCCTGGGCCTGGGATAATGTTCAAACCAAGGGAATAACCATTTTGGGGAAATGCAACAATGTAGCGTCAGCACAATATTATGAGTGGTCCCGTGCCAGGGCCCAATTCTCTGGGATGCCCTTTACCATAGAAGACATGCCTGAGTCATCTTCAGCACCACCCCCTGCCACTATCAGTTTGGAAGAGTTTGAGGGCTTGAAGGAAAGAAATGAGAAGTTAACCCAGGCTTTGCAGAAGACCCTCCGGGAGAGGAGTGAGGGTATGAGGGAGATTGAGAGGTTGGAAAAGTTGAGAGTGGAGCATCTGGTTAAGATTGAGAAGTCAGGGGATTATATCAAAAAGTCCAAAGCTGGAGAACAAATTCTGAAGAATGCTTGCAAGGAAGCCCAGTTCCAGAGAGCGAGGACAGACTTGTATTTGAAGGAGAGTCAAGCTCGGTGGGTCAGGATCACCGAGGCTCGTACCCTGGAAGACAAGAGAGTTCAAGACAAGATAGAGCAACTGGAAGCTAGTGCAAAAGAGCAGCAAGAAGCCCTGGCAGCAGCCCAGAGGGAGATATCAGAGCTGAAGATCAAAGCTGGAGTGAAGAGGTCAAAGGACCAAGCTCAGCACAGGAAGCTAACAGCAGCTGTTACGACCCGGAATCTCCTAATCAGGAACCTCACTGAGCGTCCGGCTGATCCTGTGACCGAAGCACTTCTCAAGGAAGTTCGTGAGGATGAGTTTGGTCTTGGTGTTTGACCATTTGTTTGTTGTTGCTTTCATTCCATGTACTTTTGTTGCGATGTATTTTGACCCCTCAGAGGGCTTGTATTTGTAAAACAAACTATGTACCTTTTGATTTTTGTAATATATGTATTGGTCTGTTCCATCCGGGTTTCACTTCAAAAGCAATATCAACAGCATCTTCAAGGGTCTGGAAGAGTCAAAACTGAATGCCAGGCCGGATACCTTGAGAGCAAATAAGCATAATGCATTGCATGCTAACCCTTTGTTTGTTTTGTAGGTTTTTGTTTTATTGTTGCTAACTCTGTTGTGATGCTCAGGAATTATTGCTCGGCGCCGGGTATTTCCCCTCAACCGTCCGCACCGTTATCCAACCTGAAACAACCTTCCGGGCCTTCAAATGGATCAGATGCAGCAGGACCTTACTGAGGTCAGAAATCAAATGGCAAATGAAAGGCTAGAAATGAGGAATCAAATGACTCAGTTTATGGAAGTGATGAACAACATGGCTCAGAGCCAGGAAAGATTGAGGGCCATGGTGGAAAGGAAGAATCAAGAAGATCCGCATATAGGGACTGCCGGCACCAGCAACAATGAAAGGGTCCAACCTCATGTAAATCCCCCTGTATTTGGACCACACCTCCATCCTGAGGTCAATATTCCTGCAAATGTTCAAGGGACTGCCACTGCAGCCAGGGTACTACAAGAAGATCCTCAGGAGGACCAATTCACAGTAATGGGTGCTGGGGAGGAAGCTTATGATAGAAGGTTGGATGAGATAGCTGAGAAATTGAGGTCCTTAGAATCTCAAAACTCTTTGGGTTTCGACGTCATGGACATGGGCTTGGTAGACGGGGTCAGGATCCCCCATAAGTTTAAGCCTCCTTGTTTTGAAAAATACAACGGGACTTCATGCCCCCGGACTCATTTACAATCATTTCTGGGAAGGCTGAAGGCCTATACTATGGACGAGAAGCTCTGGATGTTCTATTTCGAAGACAGCTTGACTGGAGCGTCAAGAGAATGGTACTCTCACTTGACAAGGGCAACTATTAGATGCTGGAAGGACCTGGCAGAGGCCTTCATCAGACAGTATCAGTATAACTTAGATATGGCACCCAATAGGACTCTCCTAATGGGAATGTCACAGTCATCTAGAGAGAGTTTCAGAGAATATGCCCAGAGATGGAGGCAATTGGCTGCTGCTGTTCAGCCACCTATGTCTGAACGGGAAATGGCAGATATGTTCATGAACACCCTTCAGGGAACATATATTGACAGGTTGGCTGCTTTCTCTTCCACTAGCTTTGCCGATGTTGTCATAGCTGGGGAGAGAATTGAAAGCCTGTTAAAAATGGGTAAGATTTCCGACAATGGTGCCAGCTCGTCCAGTAGTACAAGAAAACCTTTTGCAGGCCCGAGAAGAACTGGCGAGACCAATGCCATCCACACCAACAGGGGCAGACCCCAATATGTTCACAGGTCAATAGCAGCAGTCACCATTCCTGCTCCAGCACATCCTCAGCCGGTTTATCAACCTCCGCAGCAAAACTACCAGCAGCAACCTCAGTACCACCAGCAATCTCAGTATCCTCCAAGGAATTACAACAACAGCAATACCAACAACAACAGTCAACAAAGGCCATTCCAACAGAGGCCATCTCAAGCCAACAGAGTGATCGACCCGATCCCCATGCCATATGCTACATTGCTGCCACAACTCCTAAAACTCAACCTAGTTGAGCTAAGGACGCTGGCACCTCCAGATCCCAACAGTCTACCCAGGAATTATGACTCCAACGCTAGGTGTGCCTTCCATTCAAACGCACCTGGCCACAGTACAGAAAAGTGCAGAGCTCTGCATATGAAGGTACAAGACCTGGTAGACTCAAAAGCTCTGAATTTCGCACCACCACCCAATGTCAATAAGAACCCGATGCCAAACCACGGTGGTCCCAGGATTAACGCTATTGAAGAAGACAAGCCGTCTTATTTAATAACCAGTGTGGGCCAGATCAGGACACCGTTGGTGGAAATCAAAGCTCAGCTCTTGGAATGTCAAATGTTCCCGGGGTGTGAGTTAGGTTGTGCTTACTGCAACATCTCAGTAAATGGGTGCGATAATTTAAGGAATGGCATAGATGGTCTTATTCAGAGTGGCCAACTTCAGATCACCACATCATTTCCAACAAATCCAGCAATCTCATCAGCAACGGTTTCAGAACCTCCTACAACTGCAGCAACCATTGTTCCTGACAATTCTTCGGTTTCATCAACAAGTACTCCATCTGTCGTCTCAACTGATCAGTTATCAGCAAATTTTTCTTCTACAACTTCAGCTTCACTCCATTTTGAAACTCCTACAACAACAACATCCTTTCTTCCGACGATATCTCCTACAACACCAGCAACAAATCATGAAGATGTCTCAACTGTTACCATATTCTATGATCCTGAAAACAACTCTGTCTACAACTCAGAAGGTGCTGCTCCCACCAGGGCACCAGTGACAATTTATTATGATCCGCAGGCTATCACAGTTCCTTCGACAGCTGCAGTCGGTCCAGTCACCATCACGGTGCCTGGACCCGTACCTTATGAAAGCAGCAATGCCATCCCCTGGCATTACGGCTCTGACTTGTACTGCGAAGGACAAAGAATCACTTTTGAATCATCAACCCCTGCACTACAAGTAGACAATGTGGGCGGAGGCGGAGGCTTCACTCGAAGCGGACGTCTTTTCGCTCCGCAAATTCAGAGACCCACTGCCGAAGCAGAAGCTGCTGCCAAGGCAAAAGGGAAGAGCCCTGTGCAGGAAGATCAAGCTGTTAAGGAAGCTTTGAAGACACCATTCGATCAAGAGGTTGATGAGTTCATGCGAATCATCAAAAAGAGTGATTATAAAATAGTGGATCAGCTTCATCAGACGCCTTCCAAGATCTCAATCCTATCATTGCTTATGTGCTCCGAAGCCCATCAGAATGCACTACTCAAAGTCTTGCACGCAGCTTACGTGCCTGAAGAGATCACTGTCAATCAGCTGGAAGTTGTAGTGGGGAATGTTAATGCTAGTCACGGACTAGGGTTCACCAATACTGATTTGACAACGGAAGGCCGCAACCATAACAAAGCCTTGCACATAACCATGGAATGCAAAGGTGCTGTCCTTTCCCATGTGCTGGTAGACACGGGGTCATCCCTCAATGTCTTACCTAAGAAGGCCCTGGTGAAGCTAGAATATGACGGATTGGCGTTGAGACCCAGCAACCTGGTGGTGAGAGCCTTTGATGGTTCAAAGAGATCGGTTCTGGGAGAGATTGAGCTACCTGTGACAATTGGCCCACAGACCTTTACAACTATCTTCTATGTGATGGACATTCAGCCTGCCTACAGCTGTTTGTTGGGTAGACCATGGATTCACGCTGCTGGCGCCGTGACCTCTACCCTTCACCAGAAGTTAAAATATGAGTGGGAGGGTCAAATCGTTACTATCTGTGGAGAGGAGGACATTTTTGTCAGCCACCTGGCTACTTATAAGTACATTGAGATGGATGGGGAGATCCATGAAACAATGAGCCAGGGGTTTGAAGCCTTGAATGTGAATGAAACATCTGCTGTACCTGGTACTTCAATATCGTCATACCAACAAGCCCGGAAGGTTGTTGAGGAAGGAACTGCCCAAGGCTGGGGCAAGCTACTACCGGTGGAAAAGAAAGAAGACAGATTTGGGTTGGGTTACAAACCAACTCAACAAGATCAAGCAGCGGCTGCGAAAGAGCCCAATTTTGTGAGTGGGGGGATGCTTACCCCTGATGCCATCAACTGTCTGGAAGACGAGCTGGAAGAGGAGCGCAATCTGGAGAATTGGATTCGTCCAAAGATCCCGGGGAGCAGTATCTCGAACTGGTCTTCCCAGGAAATTATAAGAGTTACTCATGCAGAGTAATTATTATTTCCTGTATTTTTATAGCATGCATCAAAGTCTTGCATCTTGCCCAAGATGACAAGACTCATTTTGTAATCGGGCCATCTGTACTTTTTGTGCAAACAAGATTAATCAATGAAATATCAGACATCTTTTTGCAAATGAGTCTTTTCTTTTCCGCTCACTGTTTTTCCATTTTTCTTTTTGTACAAAAAAATAAATGGCAGTGTTTTCAAAATGACAATTTTTATTTCACTTTTAAAACAAGATTAAAATCAAATCACTAAAATGAACCAACTGAACCCTTGCAGAGAATGCCTTCCTGACAGCACCGACAACAGCACGGCTATGACTTCGTATGACTTTGACAATCCAATCAATCAAGCTGATGAAGGGGTTGAAGAAGAATATGAGCTTCCTGAGGAGCTAGCCAGGTTATTAAGGCAAGAGGAAAAGGTCATTACTCCTCACCAGAAGGAGGTTGAAGTGATTAATCTTGGTACAGACGAAGACGTGAAAGAGGTTAAAATCGGGGCCTGCCTGCAAGACTCAGTGAAGAGACAACTGAGTGATCTGCTTCAAGAATATGTGGACGTGTTTGCTTGGTCTTACCAAGATATGCCAGGGTTGGATACCGATATCGTTGTGCACAAGCTGCCTTTAAGGGAAGAATGCCCGCCGGTTAAACAGAAACTGCGCCGTACTCGTCCAGACATGGCTATGAAAATCAAGGAGGAGGTACAAAAGCAATGGGACGCCGGGTTCCTTGCCATAACTAGCTATCCGCCGTGGGTCGCTAATATAGTACCTGTGCCTAAGAAAGACGGCAAAGTGAGAATGTGTGTTGACTACCGGGATCTGAACAGAGCCAGTCCAAAAGATGATTTCCCTTTACCTCACATTGATGTATTGGTGGATAATACGGCTCAGTTCTCGGTATTCTCCTTCATGGATGGATTTTCAGGATACAATCAGATTAAAATGTCACCTGAAGACATGGAGAAGACAACCTTCATCACACCCTGGGGCACGTTCTGCTACAAGGTAATGCCATTTGGGCTCAAGAATGCCGGTGCGACGTATCAACGGGCTATGGTAACATTATTCCACGATATGATCCATAAAGAAATCGAGTGTTATGTGGATGACATGATTGCCAAGTCCCTTACTGAAGAAGACCACCTGGTAAATCTGCTGAAGCTATTCAAGCGTCTGAGGAAGTACCAACTAAAGTTGAACCCCAACAAGTGCACATTCGGGGTGCGATCTGGTAAGCTGCTGGGTTTTATTGTGAGCGAGAAAGGGATTGAGGTTGACCCTGATAAAGTCAAAGCCATTCAAGAGATGCCTGCACCGAAAACAGAGAAAGAAGTTTGAGGGTTCTTAGGACGATTAAACTACATTTCACGGTTCATATCTCACCTTACAGCAACCTGTGAACCCTTGTTCAAGCTGTTGAGAAAAGAGCAAACGGTCAGGTGGAATGAAGACTGCCAGAAGGCTTTTGACAAGATCAAAGAATACTTACAAGAACCTCCAATCCTTATGCCACCAGTTGAAGGAAGACCTCTGATCATGTACTTGACAGTATTAGAAGAGTCAATGGGTTGTGTGCTGGGCCAGCATGACGAGTCTGGTCGAAAAGAGTATGCAATATACTACCTAAGCAAAAAGTTTACCGACTGTGAACAACGTTATTCACTGCTCGAGAAAACTTGCTGTGCTTTAGCGTGGGCTGCTCGCCGACTGAGACAGTATATGTTGACCCACACTACTTTGTTGATATCAAAAATGGACCCAGTCAAGTACATATTTGAGAAGCCAGCGCTTACCGGACGGGTTGCAAGATGGCAAATGATCCTTACAGAATATGACATCCAGTACACCTCTCAGAAAGCCATCAAGGGCAGTGTACTATCTGAATATCTTGCTGAGCAACCTATTGATGACTACCAGCCTATGAGATTTGACTTCCCTGATGAAGACATCATGTTCATAAAAGCGAAAGATCATGAAGAGCCTATTCACACTGAAGGGCCTGACCCGGAAGAAGAATGGACTATGATGTTCGACGGGGCTGTTAACATGAATGGTCGTGGTGTTGGTGCAGTACTCATTTCACCAAAAGGAGTTCACATGCCTTTCTCGGCGAAACTCACTTTCAACTGCACTAACAACGAAGCTGAATACGAAGCTTGCATTATGGGTCTTGAGGAAGCCATTGACCTCAGGATCAAGACATTGACCATATTCGGAGATTCAGCTTTGGTAGTCAATCAAACCAACGGCAAATGGTACACCCACCAGGATCATCTGATACCTTACAGGGATTATACAAGGAGGTTACTGACTTTCTTCACAACAGTCAAGCTTGAGTATATCCCTCGGGACGAGAATCAGTTTGCAGATGCTCTTGCTACCATTTCATCCATGATCAAAGTTCAAGCTGCCAACTTTGTACTGCAGATTTCAGTGTCCAGACTTGATAGACCAGCATATGTATTTGCAGCAGACATTGTCAAAGATGATAAGCCTTGGTTCCACGACATTAAGTGCTTCTTGGAGGATCAGACATACCCACCTGGGGCATCTTCCAATGATAAGAAGACTTTGAGAAGGCTTGCTGGTAGTTTCTTTCTGAATACTGATGGGTCTTTATACAAAAGGAACTTTGATATGGTACTCCTCAGATGTGTTGACAAGACGGAAGCAGATTTGCTGATGCATGAAGTGCACGAAGGATCCTTTGGTACCCATGCGGGAGGGCATGCCATGGCTAAGAAATTGCTAAGATCAGGTTATTACTGGATCACGATGGATGCTGACTGCTGTGCCTACGCCAGAAAATGCCATAAATGCCAGATTTATGCAGATAAGGTGCATGTGCCTCCCAATCCCTTGAACATCATGTCTTCACCATGGCCCTTTTCCATGTGGGGCATTGATATGATTGACAAGATCGAGCCAACTGCTTCAAATGGCCACAGATTCATCCTGGTCGCCATTGACTATTTCACCAAGTGGGTTGAAGCAGCCTCCTATGCGAATGTTACAAGGCAAGTGGTAGCCAGATTTCTGAAGAGAGACATCATCTGTCGGTATGGAGTGCCCGAGCGAATCATTACTGATAATGGTTCCAATCTAAACAACAAAATGATGGCAGAGCTATGCCGGGACTTCAAGATTCAACATCACAATTCTTCTCCTTACAGGCCGAAGATGAATGGCGTTGTTGAGGCAGCAAATAAGAATATCAAGAAGATTGTGCAGAAGATGGTAGTCACTTACAAAGATTGGCATGAAATGCTACCATTTGCCTTGCATGGGTACCGCACGTCAATCAGGACATCCACTGGGGCAACACCGTATCAGCTTGTATATGGTATGGAAGCGGTCCTACCTGTCGAAGTTGAATTACCCTCCCTGCGGGTACTGATGGATGTTAAACTAAGTGAAGCAGAATGGGTCCGATCCCGATTCGAACAACTGAGTTTGATTGAAGAGAAAAGATTGGCTGCAATCTGTCATGGGCAGTTGTATCAGAAGAGAATGAAGAAAGCCTTCGATCAGAAAGTCAGGCACCGAGAGTACCAGGTAGGAGATCTTGTGCTGAAAAGAATCCTCCCTCCTCATACAGACCACAGGGGCAAATGGACTCCGAACTATGAAGGACCATTTGTGGTAAAGAAAGTTTTCTCTGGTGGAGCACTGATGCTCAGCACCATGGATGGTGAAGATTTCCCGTCCCCTGTGAATTCAGATGCAGTTAAAAAATACTTCGCATAGATGACCCGCTGGACATAAAAACAGAATGTAAGTCCAGGCAAAAATAGGGCATCCCGGCGAGTCAAAAACAGAATAAAAGACTCGGGCAAAAATAAGGGAACATAAACAAAAAAATGTACACCCGCTGAGCTGAAAAGCCGCATTGGACAGCTCAGGCAAAAATGGGTATCCCGATGGATTGAAAACCCGGAAGGGCGATCCATGCAAAATAAGGGAATAAGCGAACAACTGCATTCTGAATTCGTCTGTATCATCTACAACTTGGTGAGCTTCGAGAAGATCAAGCTTCAATCAGAATCAACATTCTTCAAAAGGCAAGATGAGAAGAACGTCAAAAGTCATACGGGTCATAGTGAAGAGGAAGCTCCTTAAAGCGTCATCAACACTGCCAACATTTTGTTTCTCAATTTGTAACAATCTCCTCATTTCAGGGGATATGTTCCTTTGACTGTATCTCTCCGATTCAGGGCATATGAATTAATAAAATCAGATTTGCAGTCACGTCTTGTCTTGTACATTTTCGTTTATTTGTAAAAAAAATGTCTGATGTCCTAAAATAAAAAAACTGATTGCATAAGAATACAGATGCTTATTTTCAAATAAAAAACATGCTTGCAGGAAATATGCTTACTCTCAGAAGTATCTAAACTCCTATGACGGAATCCAGTAAAGGATACCTCGGGATTATCTTGCGCGTTTCTCTATCTTTTTCAGGATTGCAGGTATCCAGAGCGCCACTTGGGGCATGAAAACTTTATCTCAGCAAGCTGGCAAATCCACACTCAATTTTAGCACCCGAAGCGCTCTCTCCCCAGCTGAGTTGCCTTTCATGACTCCTCCCAGCTGAGTCGGCCACTTATCCCCATCAGAGTTGCCAGGTATCACAGAAGATGCCCATATCCCCGACTGAGTCAAGAAGTTACCGTAACAGAATTTCTAGGGAGGTCTTTCAGTGATTCCTCTCTTTTTCCCCAGCCGAGTTGCCATCTCGCCCTCAGCCGAGTGCAAAAGTCAGGGAACCATCCCCCCACAGAGCTCCAGCCTCTATCCAAAAAGGCAACGCATAAGAACTCACAACATAGTGAAGAAAGCTTCTACAAACCCCAGCTGGGTCTCATATTACAAGGATATGTCAATCAGTGACCTATATCCCCAAGCAGATACATCTCTCCAGGTCTATCAATGATCTCATCCCCAGCTGGGATGCCCATTTCAAGCAGATCGGCCGAAGATCTTCGCAGTAACGGGATCCAAATCCCGGTTTGGCATCTTTTGCATAATCATAGCATTCACATCATATTCACCCATAAAGCGTAGCATTCCGTCTAATACGGAACATTACGGCAAAAATCAAACATATAGCATAATCATAAGCCATGTTTCGGACCAACGCTTGTGAATAATAACCATTCATCAGAATACGGAATACTTTCCCCAAAATCCCCCAGAGTCCCCAGCAAAAGCAGTTGCCTCACAAATCACAAACACCAGTATATACACCTTTTGACACCCGTCCACGTCATCACTCCCAGTAAGTCACCTGAACACTCTTTACAAACAAGATCACCTATATTACAGATACTTTCTGGCACCCGTCCGTGTCATAACTCCCAGCAGAAAGCCAAAGACATCATTTTTGCACTCACATATACTTGTATATTGTCTTGACACCCGTCCGTGTCATATCCCCAGTGCAGTCGCTTACACTTTTACAACCCATATACCTGTTTATACTATACTCTTCTCCTTTTGACACTCGTCCGTGTCACCCTCCCCAGCAGAATGATGATCATATAAATCACTCCTATCATACTTATACAGGTACTCGTCCGTATCTTGTATATACCATTCATATCTCCCACAGATTCGACATTGGTTCATGTTCTTTGTTAACCAGTTGGTACTCGTCCGTACCATCATCTCAGAATATGCATCAAGCGTTTGTTTCTGCATGATACTCGTCCGTATCATAGCCTTAAGGATGCTCGTCCGCATCTTTAATCCATACACTGTGTCAAACACTTATGTCTTTTTGAATATAGATACTCGTCTGTGTCTACTATCCCTAGAAGAGTCCTTTCAGATTCAACACTCGTCCGTGTTCTCTGTTAACCAGTTGATACTCGCCCGTATCATCATCTCTGAACATGTGTCAGTTTGTTTCTACCCGATACTCGTCCGTATCGTAGTCTTAAGGATGCTCGTCCGCATCTTTAATCTATACACAAGCATCTAAACACTTATACCTTTTATTTCTTGGATGTAAACACTCGTCCGTGTTTACTATTCCCCAGTAGATCGCCAACAAAGCAAAAATTCCTTTTTTATCTGGCACTCGTCCTGTGTCATGATAAACCCTGAGAGCAGCCGTGCCCTGCTAGGTGGTCGTCCTCCACCTCTTGATGGTCGTCCTCCATCATGCTCATCCGATGGCCGTCCCCATCGTTGATTTTTAGCAGCCGTCCCCTGCTAGGTGGTCGTCCTCCACCTCTTGATGATCGTCCTTCATCATTTTTATCCAATGGCCGTCCCCATTGTTGATTTTGTTTATCTGACATTCGTCCTATGTCATGATAAACCTTGAGAGCAGCCGTCCCCTGCTAGGTGGTCATCCTCCACCTCTTGATGGTCGTCCTCCATCATGCTCATCCGATGGCCGTCCCCATCGTTGTTATTTTCGGCAGCCGTACCCTGCCAGGTGGTCGTCCTCCACCTTTGATGGCCGTCCCCATCATAATTCCTTTATTCCCCAACAGAGCAGCCGTACCCTGCCAGGTGGTCGTCCTCCACCTTTGATGGCCGTCCCCATCATAATTCCTTTATTCCCCAACAGAGCAGCCGTCCCCTGCTAGGTGATCGTCCTTCACCTTTGATGGCCGTACCCCATCATCTGTTTATTTCATTCATTCTTTAACCCGATGGCCGTCCCCGTCGCGGTCCCTTTTCTTTTTCTTTTTAGCCCGATGGCCGTCCCCATCGTTGGTTACTTTGCTTTGTGAACTTGATGGCCGTCCCCGTCATGTTTCATTAATCCCCAGAGAATCTTACGACGTTACCTTGATGGCCGTCCCCATCATGATATCTTACTTTTCCCAGCTAGTCGGCCGTCCCCGTCTTGGCTTTACCTCTTATCCCCAGCACATCGGCCGTCCCCGCCATTGCTATTTACCCAGCAATCGTCCTCTGCTCAACGGTCGTCCTCCGTCACACACACCTTATAATATACTTTATTTTCTTTTACAATCTATATCCCTTTTCTTCTTCATTCTGTGAGTGCAAATTTTGGACTGTCTTTGGTATTCAACCACAAGTTATCTTGTTTGCCTGTTAAGCCGTCACTTACAACCTGCACAGCTAACTCATGTTTGAATAGGGGCAGCTGTAAACACCCCAAATTTGCCCTCACCCATTCACACCATGGCTTGTGATCATCTCATATGCATAAACTCAATCATATCATCTCATATCTCATTTTTGATTCACTGCATAGATTCAAAGTCATCTGCACCTAGGGTTTGTGATCTGAGCAATCCAAGAGCTTCTTGAGCCACTCCAAAGGCAACCAATCACTTCAAAGGGGTCCATATGTGTTCTTGTATCATATTCCATCCTTTCAAAGTCAAGATTTCAAAAGAATCACAAGAACTGGGATTGGTATGGATGCAGAGCCAAGTTTGACTGCACAGTTGACCTAAAATTAGGGTTTTGGTTTCAGAGGCCAAAGCTCCAAATTTTTTGGTCATTCTTGTTTCTATTGGTCTCTATATGGTATAGGGAATATGCATATCAATTTTCATGAAGAAATTCCATGGGGAAGTCATCTGATCAAGGGTTGACTTTTCAGACAAGTCAGTGCAAAATCAGGGCATCTGAGGCCCCCAATGACCCAACCAATGGGTGATCTTCATCATTTTGAGTGTATATGGTCTTTATTTGATCATGGAAGAAGGTTGAAGTTCACAAAAATCAAGAATTTGGAGTTTTTGCAAATGTTGACTTTTTGGGCATAGTTGACTTTTCAAGAATGCTTCATTTTAGGTCATTTTTCAAGCCTTGATTCTTGATCCAAAATGCTTCAAATGAAAAAACTTTGGTCATGAAAGTTGTAGAATACATCTTTCCCTTTTCAAAAAATACAAGAACATGATCAAATTCTTCTTGGATCAAAAGTTATGGTGTGACAAAGTTGGCAAAAATCATTGATTTTCAAGACATGCTTCAAATGTGAATTTTGCAAAATCATGAACTAAGGCTTTTTGTAACCTCTAGTTGACATCAAACCATGACACAAACATCACATAAACTCTAAAAGTCAGAATTGAACCAATAATGCTCATGTTTCATGGCTTGTGGAATGAGAAAGTCACATGTGAACCAAAGTTGCACCAACTTGCAAAACTCATGATCACACTTCCTACCACTTGCTACATTGGATGCTGAGCTTTGCTAGCCCTTCCCCTCACCCTTGCTGCGCCAGCCCCATGCTTGTACTAGCCTAGAGCCAAGCCATACCTCTCTTACACAAAAAGTTGACTTTTGGCAAAAGCAAACATCCCAATCACCACAGGCCATGTCACATCCTCTGGCCACTTGCATTTGTTTATACTTTCCATCTGCTAGCAAAACACATCAAGAAGCAAGGCTGAAACACATTACAACAACACATACACAAAAACACCTCACTTGGCAAAACTCTTCGAATCTGCCTCCACAAACTTCAAACATCCAAACCATTTTCACCAATCATCTCACCATGTTTCATTGAGTAGAAACCAACAAGATTCAAGCCTGAAACCCTCATGAATTGAGCTTCACCATTTCTCATCCTCAAAACCAGAACTCTTCGAATCCCTTTATCCAGCCATCAAACACATCATTTTCCTTCACCAACAAGTCAAGCACATCACAAGGAGTCAAAACCACCCTTCACATTGACCTGAAACAGCCTATACACAAACTGCATTTTCTGCTACACCAGAAATGGATTGCTCAAGGCAGCTTGTCTAAGCTCATTTCAAGCCTTCCATTAGCACCAGGAGAGTCAAGGGAGTCCATTTGCACGCAAAGGAAGCTCTGGAAGCTCAGTTTTGAAGCTTTCCAGCTCAGGTATGAACATGAATACTTTCTCCCAAAGCTTGCATTTTAAGTTATAATATGATTGCTCATGTCTTGCTGGTCATGGGGATGGTTTCAGAATCAAAAATAAGTGAGAGATGAGTTTGTATGATCCCTCTGAAATTTTGCCCGTGGATTTTATTTCCTTCGATTCGTTTGATTCATGGTGTTTAAATGTTGTTTGAGCATGGATTCGTGTCTTAGGATGTTAGAGGATCACTTAGGTGTGTTTAATTTGTGGAATAGATGCTTGAATCATGTTTTAGGGTTTGGATACCACCGGAGAAGATGACCGGAGCTTCCCTCCGGTCACCTGAAAGTGATTTGCCCTAATCTCAGGTCATTATGGGCGTTTGAATGTGGAGCGTTAGATTAGTTGACTTAGTGGACTTCCCGCGTGGATAGAGGGCCCAGATCACTTTGATTAGCCCTAATTCAATTAATTAGATTAATTAATTCACAATTAGGTTAATTAACTCAGAATGAATCACAACCGTCCAGATGCGCGCTGGTCAATGCATTCAAACCCAGTCTCAATCTCAGCCATTCCTTCTGTTTACTTTCCTTTTATTTTAATTTATTTTCATTTCTTTTTCATTTAACTTGCATATTTTTTTTAAAATAGTAAAAAATGTCTAAAAATTATGAAACTTTTTCTTGAGAGTTTTATTAATTTTTAGGACACAAAAATATATTTTTTTTTTTTAGCATTAAAAAAGTATTTTTAAATATTTAAAAGATTATTTTTAATTGATTAATGGGAATTAATTTATTAAAAATACTTTTAGGTATTTAAAAATCACCAAAAAATTCATGAAATGTTCTAAGACATTTAGAAACATTGTCCAACCTTCAAACCAAATTTCTTTTTTGATCTTGATGCATTTTGAGGATTTTTCATTGAATTAAAATCATTTTTGTGCATTAATTTGATCCATAGTTCAAAAAATCACTTCTGCCTATTCATGAAGAGTTGGACATTGATTCTTCTTGCATTGCATTGTGTTTAGCATGTAGTTTTTGAGATAAAATGGCCATGTTTTGATCTTGCATTTTCAATTTGTTTGATAATTTTCTTGTTTAGGAACCCTAAAAACCCTAATAACTTGTAAAAATCATAACTTGAGTTTGGTTAAGAGTTGAAACCTCCCCTTTGGACATTGGTTTAGTATAAGATTAGGGGTCTTTTGAGTGGCATTTTCCATTTTTTATCTTAGGGTTTGCTTCTGTTTTTGGTTTTTGTTTGATGTTGATTCATAAACCCTAATTTGGGTTTTCATTTGCATCCATTTTGCATTCTCTTGCATAACATGACTTTCCATGACATTTCAAGCATCCATGTGATTCATTTGACATCATAAGACATATAGAAAGCATGTTTGATCATTGCATCATGTATTTGCCTTGTTGTATGCCTTGTATGCTTCATAACTTTCCATGTTTGTTCATGCTCCTTAACTTGCACCATTTGCATTCATAAACTTGTATGATCATTTCCATGTGTTGCCTCATGTTTGTGGCATCCCATAGCATCATTACCATCATCAACATGCTTCTGGTTTTGTTTATCATCATGTCATCTCATCACATTTGGCATTGCATTGCATTTTCTTTTCTAACATTTCAGGTGGTAAGTGATTTGAGAAGTGAATTTGCCTTCACTTCTCATAACCTTTCTTTTCATCTCTCTTGCATCCATTGCTGCATTTCTACATGTGTTTGAGTTTGAGCTTGCTCATTCTTCTTCTTCCCACTTTCTTTCTTCAAGTGACTTGACTTCTTGAATGAAGCAAGTTACTTTGCCTCTCCTGATCCTTTCTCCTGCTTCCTGGTGGTTCCATTGAAGGCTTCTCTTGTAAACTTCACAAACCTTAGGAACAACCAAGCATGATAATGATTAGGGTTTTAATTAGTCTCCCCACTTAGTTTTACCTTTGTGTCTCTCTTTGAGTCTTCTCTTCTCACCTCATAATCAGGGATTAAACCCTAAAGGCTTTAAGGCTTTGTGATTAAGCTTATGCCTGCATCCTTCTATTAGGATGGAGTGTATAACTTTAATCCTAAGTGTTAAACCCTTAATGTGTTTAAATCTCTTAATCAATCCACATAATAATCATCAAGACATCACACTTGTAACTTGGGCCTTGCATTAGGGTTCTAATTCTTCCTTAATTGGTTAAGAAGGACTAACCCTAGTGTTAATGGACAAGTCCCCCTCAAGTTGTCTTACAAATCATAAAATCCACTTCATCATCACATCATTAAATAAAATCCACTTAATCAAAGGCTTGTTTTGTCATGAGTTTAATCCCTAATCATGGATTAAGTTGAGGAGCCTTCCCCAGCTTCAACATTCTCATCTATTATCCTTCTATTAGGATGGTGTAATGAGTCTGTTAAATCCCTGATTATGGCTTAATCTCATTACTCAACACTAAACAAAAACACCAAAAAAAAACATCTAAATAATCACAAGTAGGTTAATGATCTTAATCCTATACCAAAGATGATTAAGTGTGAGAATCTGACTTCACACTTAAGGTATTCTCATTACCCCTAATCAGAGGGAAGATGTGATGAGTTTACTAAATCCATTGGTTTAGACTTAAGCTCATTAACTTATGACAAAATCTAAAAACAATAAAAGACTGAAAACACAAAAACAAACAATAATCGTCTCCTCCGGAATTCTTTTCTCATCTCATTCACTCACAAACGAGAACTCGCTTCTTCCGTCTAATGCAAGACAGTTAGCACCTGAGCCAGACAGGTCATACACTTGAGCATAGACAAGTAAGCAGTTCACAAGTCAATTCACCTTTCAGTCTCTTTGGGTCGAACTACGGTGTTCTGACTTCCTCATTGCACGAGAGGATACGTAGGCATAACTTAACAGTTATCGAACAAAAGTCTCTGTATATTCCCCCTCTTTCTAGCCTCATTCTTTAGCCTCATGATCTTGAGCATACTCTTTCTTTACATTGACACATCATTTATACACTTCACACTTTTCTTACACTGACACCTGTACATCCCTTTCCAACTATTTTATACACAGATTGCACTGACACTACCCCTTTAAAACACGAATCTTTCAAGCGTGGATCCCGTCGAGTACGGCGGACAATCTGGGTGCTAATACCTTCCCAGGTTGTAACCAACCCCCTTTCTCAGTCTCTCTGGTTCGCGACCGTCTTATCCGTATCTTTCTAGGCCTATGCAGCATTGCCTTTCCTCCGGGATAAAAATGCCCAGCTGGCGACTCTATTCATCTCCAGTGAGTTCACGGCTGTCTGTTCTCATTGTCCTTTTTCGCCGACCGTTCGCGTCTGTACCCTATCTGACTTGGTTTCATTTAGTGGGAGCGACAAAGGGTTCTACTGAAAAGCTATTTAGATGTGTGAATGGTCCCTATAAGTGGAGGATGGATTGTTCTATTTTTGTAGCATCGGGTTCGTGCTTCTATTGTGATATGTTTGATTTATTTTCAAACCTATGGCTGCTGGTGTCACTTGGAGATAATTGCTAGGGCTAATTTGTGACACTTGATGCTTCTAAGGAGATTGTTATCCGCTGCTTATTGTCGCTCCCAGGATTTTCATCCTAGTACAAACGCGAAAATGGCGCAGAAAAGAGAGTCTCCAGTCAGGCATTTTTATCCCGAATGAATGGGAAAGGTAATGTTGTACAAACCTAAGAGAAAAGGAAATGACAAGGTCCTGCGAACCAAAGATATGGGTTCGGGAGTCTGTTTCAAAGGGGGAGAAATAAGATGTCGTTGAACAAAAGAACTGCTAACTTAAACTAGAATGTGAGAGGGAACCTGAAAAAAGAGAACAAAAAGAAAAGGAAAAATGTAGGGAAAATAAAGAGTGTGCTTGAACGGGCCCTACCCCGCTGCCTACGTACCTCATCGGGAAAATGAGGATCAGAGTCGATGTAATTCTTCTAACTAAGGCGGGAACTATGTTTATGTTTTTTAGAGTTGAATTGCTTATGTCTATGCTCAGGTGTTGCAGGCTCGTCTGGTATGAGTGCATTTACCGTCTTGCAAATGAGACAAGTCATCGCAAGTTTGTGTTGAGAGTGAATGAGGGTAGAAAATAATTCCTGAAGGAAAAGACGAGTGTTGTCTGTTTTCTCTCTTTTAAGAAGTGTTTTCTGAGTTTGTTGTGTGCGAAACATTCTCATACTAAGACTTGTTCATCGTGGTAGATGCCTTACACCTCGCCCCAAAATGGAACATATATAAGTAACCCACGGAAAAGTCTCCTGGCATACGAGAAAGCTCGACCTTTATTAAGTGTTTTTTACTTTTCTTGTGAGATGAGAAAGAAAGCAAAGCGAACCAAAGGCAAAAGTCTAAAGGAGGACTAATGATCCTAAGTATTATCATGCATTGATGAACCTAGGTTAGTGAGGTTTTCTAATCCTAATGAGAAAAAGGAAAAGAAAAAGGAACTAGAAATCAACTTACTTCGTAATGAAGCTAAGTCATTTCTAAAGGGGATTAGCATGAAGTTATGCAAATCAAACATAAAAATGCTAAAGCAAATACAATTTAAAAGCATAAAGAATTTAAGAGGAAAAGGGTTGTGTGAACTTCCCTCCCCTCCCTACAAATCAAAGGTGAGTAGGATAAACGTGATAAAAGGAATGAGGTAAACAAGTACCAAACAAATCCTAATACAACTAGGACCTAATCTAGACTCAATCTTAAGTCTAGGGGACCTAAAACCTACGCCAAGAAAAAAACCAGCAGCTACTACAGCTCCTATAGCACAAACAATTACTAAATGCAAGGAAAAATGCAAACAACCTATTACAGCTACCAAATAACATGCAAAATAGGTGTAAAAAGCCAAACAACATGAATGCAACATGTTTTACAACTCCTGCTTCAAAATACAGTTATGAAAACAAGGCAAATTTCAATTATTTTCTTTTATGCACAAAACATGGATTTTAATGCAAATCAAGTAATGCAAAAAATATGAAAGATTAATGCAATAACATGCAATGGATTATTTACAATGGAATGCAACATTATCCTGCAATTAAATGATGAAAACTAAATGCTTTTTTTTTTTGATTTTGCAACATTATGTAATTTTTCAATATGCATATGATTTGATCAAGATGCGAATGGCTTCATAATGCAATGCAAAAACCAGAGGTATACACATTTATTATTATGCTAAGGAATGGTACCAAGTCATGAAAACAACGATCATAAAGTGTTATGAACATATATGCAACATTTATGCACGAAAACGGAAACTAACGAAACTCATGTCGAAAGCTATCAAAACTAAAGAATCATGCACCTAAAGTGATCCTAAAGATTCCCTCAAATCATGATCTATCAAACTATGATTATTAAAGAACGAATGATGCACAAACATGCAATGAAACAAGCAATTTTCAAAAAATGGAACAATGTTAACCAATTAACGACTTTAAAAACTCAAATCCAGGGGTAAAAATCAACGTGTTAACCGGTTAACCCAAGATGTTAACCGGTTAACACTGGACAGAATGCAAAAAATAGAAATGAAATAAGCAATTTTAGCCACCAACCTACTTCTAACAGCTCCTAATACATTTATGTACATTCTAGCACGAAAATTCTACTTAAACATAGTCCTCTAACACTTATTAGCACCAAGAACTAGCTACAATTCTAGCTACTAACAAGTAAACCGAACAAATCGCAATCAAAATAACGAATCGATCAAAGAATACCATACAGCGAGATGAAGTGAATAAATTAAAAGGGAAAAGCGGTTTCGGATTCACCAACCTATAAAGCAGAGGCTTGCTTTGGTGATTGTTGTGAGTCGATCGATGCACGAATGAAGAGAATACCGGATATTCCAAGCTTCGATCCGTAAGAATGCAAAATATATGCAATTGATGAAGATCTTGATGAACTCTTGAAAAATTACTTCCAAAAAGGTCAAATCAGCCCCAAACAAAAGCAATTACTCCGATTAATCTTCAATAGAACTTAAAATTAATGCTTGGATGTGGATTGGCTTCAAGTTCTTCAAGTTTCAATGCAAAACTTGAAGAACTTTTAATGAAGAATCTTTTTGGTGAAAGGTTGAAGATGAGAAAAATTGAGAGAAACTGAGAGAGATGAAGTGAAATTGTTAGAAAATGGTTGAAGTTCTGAGGTTTGGAATGAATTCAACTTATATAGGAGTTAGGATTGGAGTTAGGCTTAGGTATGGAGTGAGCTTAGGGTTTAGTTTTGGAAAATATGGTTAGGACGTAGGCTTGGAGTTAGTTAAAGTTGGTTAGGGTTTCTAGAATATTCCTTGGAATAGTGCTAGAAGAGTTTAGAAGGTGGTGGAAAATACTAGAATGGGGTAGAAACATAAAACAAAGGGAAAGTGGAAAAAGAAGGGAAGCATCAACCAAAATTTGAAGTATTTTTTCCAATTTTCGCATGCGTTAACTAGTTAACGCCTTGGGTTAACCGGTTAACAGACAAAAAACTTGAGTTTTTCCTTTTTGAATGGAAACATCAGGAATGCATCTGTACCGTCCATTTTGAGTTGATCTTGACTTTAAACCTTTCTAAGGCTTTGTGTATGGCATTGAGCTTCTTGTAAAATCACTTGTAAAATCAGTTATGCTTGTGATCATGGATGCTCATGCTTCATTTTTCTATTCAAAAATATTTGAACATGTATGCAATATGCTATGCTATATGATATATGATATAAAAATAAGAGGGCAAATTTTGGGGTGTTACTACTGCCCCTATTTAAACATCTGTTAATCTGAAAGGGACGATAGCATCGTTTGTCGGCCGTTCAAGATGAACTATGGTTGAATACCAAAAAGACCTTGAAATTTGCACTCTGTTGGAGAAAGAAAAGGGGAATAAACCCAACCAAAGAAAACAACTTCCTGATGATACAAGTAATCGAAAACGAAAAAATGTCTTTTGTAGGACGCCAGGAGACTACTGGCTTGCCACGACGAATGTGGACTTGGTACACTTCAGTATGTGGGATAGACGTGTACAACTTCAAGATCCGTATTAACAAATACACTGTCTTGATCTTGATTAGAATCTGCAATAGGCATGCACTTTCTTGATTCTCTTCGTATAACCTAAGTTCAGGTATACGGTGAAAGTTGTGCGATTATGAAAATCCACGCAACAACGCGTTGTCTTGATTTTCTGCACGGTTTTGACAATATAACCCACTGTCAGGATCTGCAACTAGGCATGCACTGTCTTGGCCCTCTTTCAGAATCCGTGTACCACACGCTGTCTTGACTCTAATCTTCAAAATCCATATAACAATATGTTGTTGTAGATGTTTTGAATTGGCAGAATTTTTGACCAACAAGAAGTGTTGAAGTTAGTTCAGGATGTCACATCAGATGTTGTGACATTATCAAACAGAATATAAGTAAATGAACTTAATTCAGGATGTCACACCAGATGTTGTGACATTGTATCAGTTAATGATGTAAGTTCAGTTTATAGGATGTCACACCAGATGTTGTGACATTGTATCAGTAAATGAAATAAGTTCAGTTTTCAGGATGTCACACCAGATGTTGTGACATCTCAAACCTGCTACCAGAATTAATTAATGATTAACAGAATTGAGTAAATTAAGGGAAGTTATCTGGAATTAATTATGGATGGATGAAACAGAAGAAGGCGCATCTGTAGGGAGTTTTGTTATGTGACTTCAGCATAATCAGAAGAACTGAATCACCTAGAATCTAGGAAGTAACAAACCCTAATTCAAGGTGATGGCAGCATGCGTATCAGGATTGGATAAACCTACAGAAAGCCCAAAATCCAAACACCTATTTAAGCAACAGAAACTCTCAGAATAGAGAACGAAAATAAGAAGACCAAATAGGGTGTTTTGTGTTTTAATAGCTGGTTGTTTTATTTGTATCACTTTATGAGCTTTTAAGCAAAAGTGTATTTGTGTCTTGATTGAAACTGTGAAGTAAGATCAAGCTGTTTTATTTGAAGTATGACTTCAATTTTATTAAACTTGTAAACATATCACTGTGTGATTGAGGGGGAGTGAGTTTGTACTCATATCTAAGTTGTGTCTTAGGTAGAAATTGCCTTGGGTAGATATTAAGTGAAAGATTAAACTGAGTGGTTTAAGTCTAGAATTAATATTACTTATATTGGATTTCCTTCCTGGCTTGGTAGCCCCCAGATGTAAGTGTGGTTATACACTGAACTGGGTTAACAATTTCCTGTGTTGTTTAATTTTCCTGCACTGTAAGTTTTGGTCAAGTTGTCAAGTGTTTAAATATCTCATTCGACATCACGTACCTGATCATAGAATTTCAATTGGCATCAGAGCAGGCACCCTGCCTGTTTAACTGGGTGAGATCTAGGGACTGCAAATTCTGGAAACATGGACAGAGATGTAGGATCTGTAAACAGACCACCTATATTGGATGGATCTAATTATGACTACTGGAAGCCAAGAATGGTAGCATTCTTAAGATCACTTGACAATAGGGCCTGGAAAGCAGTCAACAATGGATGGGAGCACCCTGTCCAAGACACCAAAGATGGAGCAAAAGTGTTGAAACCTGAAGAAGAATGGAGTAAGGAGGAAGAAGATTCAGCACTTGGCAACTCCAAGGCCTTAATGCTTTATTCAATGGCATTGATAGGAACATCTTCATACTTGTGCATCACTGTGAGCTGGCCAAAGATGTTTGGGACACTCTCAAAACAACTCATGAAGGAACATCAAAGGTGAAGATGTCAAGGCTTCAACTTCTCACCACCAAGTTTGAAAATTTGAGAATGAAGGAAGATGAGACAATTCATGAGTTCTACATGAACATCTTAGAAATAGCCAATACTTCTGGTGCTTTGGGAGAAAAGATGACTGATGAAAAGCTTGTAAGAAAGATTCTCAGATCTTTGCCAAAAAGATTTGACATGAAGGTCACAGCAATAGAAGAAGCTCAAGACATATGCACAATGAAAGTTGAAGAACTCATTGGTTCTCTTCAAACATTTGAGATGGGAATGAATGAAACAATTGTAAAGAAGAACAAAAGCATAGCCTTGGTGTCAAATACTGATAAAGAAGAAGAAAATAATGAAGCAGAACCTGAAGAAAATTTATCAGAAACCATTGCTATGCTTGGAATACAATTAAAAAAGATTCTCAGAAAGATGGAGGACAAGTCCAGACCAAGTGGAAGATACACAAACTCTTCTGAGAACAAAAGACCTTATGATGCTAATAGAAGGTCAAATTATGATGAAAAGACCAATCAAGAAAAAGGGATTAAATGTCATGGATGTGAAGGATATGGACACATCAGAAATGAATGTCCTACCTATTTAAAAAGGCAGAAGAAAGGTCTCTCTGTAACCTGGTCTGATGAAGACTCAGGATGTGATTCAGAAGAAGAATCAGCTAAGCATATCACTGCTCTAGCTGGATTATGTGAATCTGAAAGTGAATCTAGTGATGGGGAGCTTACTTTTGAAGAGCTTGAGCAATCATACAGAGAACTGGTTAAAAGGAGCACTGAAATATGCATGGAGAGTATAAAGCAGAAGAAGCAGATTGAGGCACTAAAGGATGAAAAAACAAGTGATCTAGAGATCATTGACACCTTGAAAAGTGAAGTAAGCCTTCTCAACTCCAAGTTGGAGCATATGTCAAAATCTGTTAGAATGTTGAACAGTAGCTCAAACACACGAGATGTTATTCTCAACAACAATAAGCATTCAGGGGATAGAAGTGGACTAGGATTTAACAAAGTTCATAAGGTTGAAGCTAGCACCAGCAAAACTACTTCAAATTCCATACAGTCAAACAAGATGTCCCAACAGATGCTTCAACATCATGAAAAGAACACAAAGTCAAACATAATGTTCCAACAGATGTCTCAACATCATGAAAAGAACATAATGAAGAAGAAGTATCAAAGATGGAGATGTCATCATTGTGGAAGGTTTGGACACATCAAACCTCATTGCTACAAGTTGCATGGATATCCAAATCAGATGTATCAGCAACCTCCTAAGCAGAAGATAGAGGTTACCAAGAAAGTACTACATAGACATCAACATCAAAGATATCAGCAACCCCCTAAGCAGAAGACAGAGGCCATCAAGAAAGTATGGGTACCTAAAGCTAGTCTTCATGCTTATCAAAGTTACATGCCCAAGAACAAGTTCAATAAACAACCTTGGAGCTCTACTAATGGACACTACACAGGGCAGAGACATCAAAAGAAACCTCAATACAAATGGTCAAAGAAGGGTGTTGCATATATAGCTCATACATCTCTAAAAGTATCAGCTAAAGAAGATTGGTACTTTGACAGTGGATGTTCAAGACACATGACTAGATTGAAGAATCTGCTAGTAGACTTAAAGTCATATTCATCCAAATATGTAACATTTGGAGATGGAGCTAAAGGAGAAATCAAGGGAGTTGGGACCTTGAACTATCCAGATGTACCAAGACTAGATGATGTGCTGCTAGTAAAAGGATTGACTGCTAACTTGATCAGCATAAGTCAATTATGTGATCAAGGTTACTGTGTAAACTTTACAAAAACTGAATGCATAGTGTCTAATAAAGAACAAAAGGTTGTCATGAGAGGAGCCAGATCTAAAGACAGCTGTTATATGTGGGAACCTCAAGATTTCAGTCTCACTTCAACTTGCTCTTTAGCCAAAGAAGAAGAAATGAAACTATGGCACCAAAGACTGGGTCATCTTCATTTCAGAGGCATAAAGAAAATCATATCTATGGAAGCTGTGAGAGGTATTCCTAAACTGAAGATTGATGATGGCAAAATATGTGGTGAATGTCAAATAGGCAAGCAAACCAAGATGTCCCATCCAAAGCTCCAACATCTGACAACTTCCAAAGTTTTGGAATTAATGCATATGGACCTTATGGGACCTATGCAGGTTGAGAGCCTTGGAGGTAAGAGGTATGCCTATGTGGTGGTTGATGACTTTTCAAGGTATACATGGATAAATTTTATCAAAGAAAAGTCTGATGTATTTGATGTATTCAAAGATTTATGCCAAAGAATACAAAGAGAAAAAGCCAGCTGTGTGGTCAGAATAAGAAGTGACCATGGAAAGGAGTTTGAGAACCAAAAATTCTTAGATTTCTGTTCTTCAGAAGGAATCAATCATGAATACTCTTCACCAATCAGTCCTCAACAGAATGGGATTGTTGAGAAGAAGAATAGAACTATCCAAGAATCAGCAAGAGCTATGATCCATGCTAAAAAGTTACCATTGTACTTCGGCTGAAGCTATGAACACAGCTTGTTACATTCATAATAGAGTCACTCTAAGGAAAGGAACCTTGTCCACAATCTACGAAGTCTGGAAGGGCAGAAAACCCACAGTTAAGTACTTCCATGTGTTTGGAAGTAATTGTTATATTCTAGCTGATAGGGAGCAAAGAAGAAAAATGGATCCTAAAAGTGATGAAGGGATTTTTCTTGGATACTCTATAAACAGCAGAGCCTATAGAGTATTTAACTCTAGAACCAAAGTTATCATGGAGTCTATAAATGTGATAATTGATGATGCCCTTACAGATGTTACAGAGGATGTTGGAACATCTGCTGATAGTCAAACTGAAGCTGAAGAAAAGAGTGATCATTCTAACTTCACTCAAACTGATGCAAGAACAGAACAATCCAGCAAACCTCCCTCCATAAGAATCCAGAAAGATCATCCCAAAGATTTGATAATTGGGGATCCCAACAGAGGTGTAAGCACTAGATCAAGAGAGGTGATTTCAGGTTCTTGTTTTGTTTCAAAAATAGAACCTAAAAACATCAAGGAAGCTCTTACTGATGAGTACTGGATTTGTGCAATGCAAGAAGAATTAGGTCAATTCACAAGGAATGAAGTGTGGGATCTTGTTCCTAGACTTGATGACATAAATGTGATTGGCACTAAATGGGTGTATAAGAACAAGTCAAATGAGCAGGGAGTTGTTACAAAGAACAAAGCTAGACTTGTAGCTCAAGGATACACAAAAATTGAGGGAGTAGACTTTGATGAAACCTTTGCACCAGTAGCAAGGCTTGAATCAATCAGACTACTTTTAGGAATAGCTTGTATCCTGAAGTTCAAGCTATTTCAAATGGATGTGAAAAGTGCTTTTCTGAATGGATATCTTAATGAAGAGGTATATGTAGAACAACCTAAGGGATTTGTTGATCCAAGATGTCCAAACCATGTGTACAAACTAAGGAAGGCTCTTTATGGACTGAAGCAAGCCCCAAGAGCATGGTATGAAAGGCTGACTACTTTTCTTATCAAGCAAGGGTACAGGAAAGGTGGAATAGACAAAACCTTGTTTGTGAAGGATGATGAAGGAAATGTCATGATTGCTCAAATATATGTAGATGACATTGTCTTTGGTGGAATGTCAGACAGGATGGTTAAACATTTTGTCACTCAAATGGAATCTGAATTTGAGATGAGCCTAGTAGGAGAACTAACCTACTTCCTTGGATTGCAAATAAAACAAATGGAGGATTCCATGTTCATTTCCCAAAGCAAATATGCTAAGAACATTGTCAAAAAAATTGGGATGGACAATGTTACTCATAAAAGAACTCCTGCCCCCACACATTTAAAGCTGACTAAAGATGACAAGGGTGAGAATGTAGATCAAAGCCTATACAGAAGTATGATTGGAAGCTTATTATATCTGACTGCTAGCAGACCAGACATAGCCTTTGCAGTAGGTGTATGTGCAAGATATCAAGCTGATCCAAAAGTTAGTCATCTAAACCAAGTCAAGAGAATTCTGAAATATGTCAATGGTACTTGTGACTATGGCATAATGTACTTTCATGGATGCAAACCAATTCTCACTAGCTTCTGTGATGCTGATTGGGCTGGAAGTGCTGATGACAGAAAAAGCACATCAGGAGGATGCTTCTTTCTAGGAAACAATTTGATTTCTTGGTTCAGTAAGAAACACAATTGTGTATCCTTATCTACTGCTGAAGCTGAATATATTGCAGCTGGAAGCAGTTGTTCACAGTTGGTTTGGATGAAGCAAATGCTCACTGAGTACAATGTCCCACAAGATGTCATGACATTGTACTGTGAGAACTTAAGTGCTATTAACATATCAAAGAATCCTATCCAACATAGCAGGACCAAGCATATTGATATCAGGCATCATTTCATCAGAGATCTTGTGGAAGAGAAAGTGATCTCATTGGAACATGTAGCTACAAATCTGCAATTGGCTGATATATTTACTAAAGCTTTGGATGCTACCCAATTTGAAAACCTAAGGGGTAAATTGGGAATCTGTTTATGTGAAATATAACAGTTATGGAGATGTGCCAACATGTCATATGACATCGTGTGGCATGATCACCAGATGGCAACACCAGTCTGGTCAAGGACTCTGGGTATTCCACTCCTAAAATTTCTCCAAGTAACGGCTACTTATAAAAATATCAGCTTGTTCTTAGCTATCCATCTTCTCATCATCCTCTCAAAGCGAATTGCATTCTCTAACTGCTTTTTCAGAACTCATCAAAATCATTCAAACCTAAACTCTTCATCCACCTCTTTCGAAAATGTCTCAACATCAAAACCCTAATCTCTCTGAAGAAATTCTCAACCAAGAAGATGTGGTGCATGCAACCCCCATCTCTGTGGTACATATGGATTCAATTCCAATAGATGAAATCAGAGGAAGTGTTCCTCTTGCTCAAAAGCCAAGAACCCCTACTGTGAGAAGGGCAAAGGAACCTGTATTCAGCAAAGCCAAAGGCATGCCTTCATCCTCAAACACTACTCCAAAAGCTTCTGAATATGTGGATGACTCTATAAAGGAACTGGTGAACAGGATATTGTCTGAGCAAAGAGTTGTGAGTGGCATATCTATCCCTCTGAACACATGCCAGCTCCACAAGAAGAACAACAAAATTAGGCTGAAGAGGACACTCCTGCTCAACAGGATGTCCCAATAGATGTTGAAACATCTTAGGACCAGCAAAAGGCCTCCATTGATGATGCTGATGAAACATCTGAGGACCAGCAAAAGGCCTCCACTGATGGTGATGATGACACATCTAAGGACCAACACAAAGCCCCCACTAAAGATCAAGCCTTCGTTGATCCACCTGCTGAAGAGGAGACTGGTCAACCTCCTCCTGTTGTAAACATAGAGCATGATTCTGACACAGAAATCATTGCTTCTGTAAACCCTAGCATAGCCAAAAGGCTTAGGACTAGGAAGGAAAAGAAGACTGCAGGACATGCAACTCCTGAGAAGAAGCAACCTACACCAAAGAAGGATAAAGCTAAAGTTGCTTTTGGTCCTACCAAACAATGGAGCAAGTTGAATACACAGAAGAGGAAAGTTGTCACCCCTCCAGATTCAGATGTTGAAGAGGATGTCCCAACATCCCCACCAAAGAAGAAACCAGCACCCTCAAGAAGTGTTGAATTTAGTTCAGGATGTGGACTTGGTACACTTCAGTATGTGGGATAGACGTGTACAACTTCAAGATCCGTATTAACAAATACACTGTCTTGATCTTGATTAGAATCTGCAATAGGCATGCACTTTCTTGATTCTCTTCGTATAACCTAAGTTCAGGTATACGGTGAAAGTTGTGCGATTATGAAAATCCACGCAACAACGCATTGTCTTGATTTTCTGCACGGTTTTGACAATATAACCCACTGTCAGGATCTGCAACTAGGCATGCACTGTCTTGGCCCTCTTTCAGAATCCGTGTACCACACGCTGTCTTGAATCTAATCTTCAAAATCCATATAACAATATGTTGTTGTAGATGTTTTGAATTGGCAGAATTTTTGACCAACAAGAAGTGTTGAATTTAGTTCAGGATGTCACATCAGATGTTGTGACATTATCAAACAGAATATAAGTAAATGAACTTAATTCAGGATGTCACACCAGATGTTGTGACATTGTATCAGTTAATGAAGTAAGTTCAGTTTACAGGATGTCACACCAGATGTTGTGACATTGTATCAGTAAATGAAATAAGTTCAGTTTTCAGGATGTCACACCAGATGTTGTGACATCTCAAACCTGCTACCAGAATTAATTAATGATTAACAGAACTGAGTAAATTAAGGGAAGTTATCTAGAATTAATTATGGATGGATGAAACAGAAGAAGGCGCATCTGTAGGGAGTTTTGTTATGTGACTTCAGCATAATCAGAAGAACTGAATCACCTAGAATCTAGGAAGTAACAAACCCTAATTCAAGGTGATGGCAGCATGCGTATCAGGATTGGATAAACCTACAGAAAGCCCAAAATCCAAACACCTATTTAAGCAAAAGAAACTCTCAGAATAGAGAACGAAAATAAGAAGACCAAATAGGGTGTTTTGTGTTTTAATAGCAGGTTGTTTTATTTGTATCACTTTATGAGCTTTTAAGCAAAAGTGTATTTGTGTCTTGATTGAAACTGTGAAGTAAGATCAAGCTGTTTTGTTTGAAGTATGACTTCAATTTTATTAAACTTGTAAACATATCACTGTGTGATTGAGGGGGAGTGAGTTGGTACTCATATCTAAGTTGTGTCTTAGGTAGAAATTGCCTTGGGTAGATATTAAGTGAAAGATTAAAATAAGTGGTTTAAGTCTAGAATTAATATTACTTCTATTGGATTTCCTTCCTGGCTTGGTAGCCCCCAGATGTAAGTGTGGTTATACACTGAACTGGGTTAACAATTTCCTGTGTTGTTTAATTTTCCTGCATTGTAAGTTTTGGTCAAGTTGTCAAGTGTTTAAACATCTCATTCGACATCACGTACCTGATCACAGAATTTCAGTTGTCTTAATCTTGTTTTCAAAATTTGTATAACAATACTTTGTCTTGATTTTGAATATGAAATAACCATTCTAACAAGTGGATATGTATTTCAAATAAAAGACCCACTGGGCTGGATCGCTGTCAGAATTCGTATAACAATATGATGTCTTGATTCTGAGCTTCAAAATCCATATATCACTATGTTGTCTTGATTTTGAATACGAAATAACCATTCTAACAAGTAGATATGTTATTTTAAATAAAAGATCCGCTGGGCTGGATCACTGTCAGAATCCGTATAATAATACATTGTCTTGATTATGAGCTTGGAATCTGTACCTCTTCAAAGATCTATCCACTAGGCTAGACAAAGATATGCTCTTGTAGAGGAAAATTCTTGCTAGATGTCTGTTGGGGGATGAAAACGTCTTGTATGACATTGTGTTGAGGAAATAAGATCACACCTTTTATCAATAACCACCTCTTGCTGGAGAATGAAAACGAAAATTGAATCAACCTCAAAAACCCTGACTGGGGATAACCATTTGCTGGGGAGAGATGAAAACTAAGTTGCATCTGGGCATGAGCTATTTTGACCTGTCATGTCTACCAAAAATAAATTGGCGACTTCTTGGGGAATATTTCAATGATGGTGAATCCCAGTCATGAAACTCTGTGGGGAATGACCATCTTCTGACTTGGCTGGGGAGACAATCAGCCAACATCTAACTGGGAAGAGAATTCTGATAATTCTTACTTTGTGAGGAAACAATGCATTTCACTGCTTGCTAGGAATGAGGACTCCATTTGGGGAAAATGACTATTCAACTGATCTCGAAGTTCTGTTGGGAACACTTCCTGTTCTAACTCAACTGGGGAAAGTTTTGCTTTAACTCTGCTGAGGATGTTGGATATCACTCTTCTGTTGGTGATAAGTATTGTAAAGCCTTTCTCGTTATGGGAGGAACACACTGCTTGAGGAATACTGGTTGGCTGATAACATCTTTCTGCTGACTGTGACACCTGCAACAAAAAGGTACACACATATACTCCAGGGAATTGCATGGTATGAATCAATAATCCCATGTCACCTGACATTTCAAAGGGATTTTAAATGTTTTCCCTTCACATGTCATTTATAAAGCCACCAAGTTTGAATGCAATGTTCTTTTATCCAAAATTCAGTACATTTTTGCAAACAAAGCAAGTAAAATAAAAACAAGGATAAAGCTTTTTAACTGAATATTCTTTTATTGATGAGCCTCTGAATAGGAGAGAATTTACATCAGGAAGTAATCACTTGGAAAGAGGTAAGCACTATAAATTGAGAAAAAGAAACTATCCTAATGGCAATGTGCACGACATTCCAATGAGTTTCAATTCTGCTATAACTAATATGTCTTCAAGATTTTCCGCTCTTGCATTCGCTTTCTAAAGACGAAGATTGGATTGATTCCTACCCTTCTTAGATTGCAATGTTAAATGAAACGATGATGTGGTACAGACTACCCAGATCGTAGTCATCCGCTTATCCCTTATTTTTTGCATGGACCTCCCTTTCGGGTTTTCAATCCACCGGCATACCCTTTTTTGCCTGAGCTGTCCAATGCAGCTTTTCAGCTCACCAGGTGTACGATTTTTTTATTATGTCCCTAACTTTTGCTCGAGGTTTTTATTCTTTTTTAAGCTCTCTGGAATGCCCCTTTTTTCCTGGATTTTATTCTGTTTTTGTCCAACGGGTCTTTTTATGCGAAGAATTTTTTGATTGTCGTCTTAGTTAACAGGGGACTGGAAATCTTCGCCATCCATAGTAGTGAGCATCAATGCTCCACCAGAGAAAACTTTCTTTACTATGAATGGGCCTTCGTAATTTGGGTACCACTTTCCCCTGTGATCTGAGCTTGGAGGAATGATTCTTTTGAGTACAAGCTCACCAACTTGATACTCTCGAGTGCATACTCGCTGATCGAATGTTCGCTTCATTCTCCTCTGATAAAGCTGACCATGGCAAACAGCTGCTAATCTCTTTTCCTCAATTAAGCACAACTGATTATATCAGGCACGCA
This sequence comes from Lathyrus aphaca, assembly GCA_963966055.1. Lineage (NCBI taxonomy): Eukaryota > Viridiplantae > Streptophyta > Magnoliopsida > Fabales > Fabaceae > Lathyrus > Lathyrus aphaca. The sequence goes on from OZ014524.1 coordinate 233,551,715, forward strand.
CCCATTCAGCCACGTCAAAAGGAAAGACTTCCTCTATACCATATACTAGGGAAAAAGGAGTTGCCCCAGTAGACGTCTTGATTGACGTTTGGTATCCATGCAAGGAAAACGGTAACAACTCATGCCAATATTTATAAGTGACGACCATTTTCTGCACAATCTTCTTGATATTTTTGTTTTCCGCCTTAACCGCGCCATTCATCTTTGGCCGGTAAGGAGAAGAATTGTAATGTTTGATTTTGAAGTCCCGACACAGTTCAACCATTATTTTGTTATTCAGATTGGAACCATTATCAGTAATGATTCGCTCGGGAACTCTATATCTGCAAATAATGTCTTTCTTCAGAAATTTGGCCACCACATGTTGGGTGACATTGGCATAAGACACTGCTTAGATCCATTTGGTGAAGTAATCGATTGCGACCAATATGAAATGGTGGTCGTTCGAAGCAGTAGGCTCTATTCTTCTGATCATGTCAATGCCTCACATGGAAAAGGGCCAAGGAGATAACATGACGTTGAGCGGGCTTGGATGAACATGCACTTTTCCTGCATAGATCTGACACTTGTAACATTTGCGGGTGTATGAACAACATTTTTCATCCATTGTTAACCAGTAATACCCCGATCCCGATAACTTCTTTGCCATTGCATTCCCCCTGCATGGGTACCAAAAGATCCCTCGTGGACTTCCTGCATTAAAAGGTCTGCTTTGTGTCTATCCATGCATCTGAGCAAGATCATGTCAAAATTTCTCTTTTATAGAACGTCATCCGCATATAAGAAGAAACTAGCAGCAAGTTGCCTTAAGGTCTTCTTGTCATTGGAAGATGCCCCAGCTGGGTACTCTTTACTTTCCAAGAAGTTCTTAATATCATAATACCAAGGCTTATCATCAGATACTACGTCAATAGAGAACACATAAGCCGATATATCAATCTTGGAGATGTCTATCCTGGGGATATAATTCCAACATATCACTTTGATAGACGAAGAGAGCGTATCCAGTGTATTGGCAAATTGATTTTCATCTCGTGGTATATGTTGAAGCTTAACCATTGTAAAAAATGTCAATAGTCTTCTGGCATAATCCCTGTAAGGAATTAAATGATCTTGGTGTGTATACCACTTGCCGGTGATTTGATTGATCATGAGAGCTAAATCTCTGAATATATCGAGGGTTTTAATCTTGAGATTAATAACATCCTCTATTCCCATTATACACTCCTTGTATTCCGCTTCATTGTTGTTGCAGCCAAAAGTAATTCTGGCAGCGAAGGGAAAATGAACCCCTTTAGGAGTAATTAGAACAACACCAACTCCGCGCCCGTTGATATTGGCAGCCCCATCAAACATCAATCTCCATTTGGATTCAGGGTCTGGCCCCTCCTCCGGGAGTAGTTCCTCACAATCCTCACAATCATCTAGAAAATCAAATCTCATGGGTTGATAATCATTCTCAAAAGGTTATTGTGCAAGATAATCTGAGTGCACACTTCCTTTGATAGTCTTTTGCGAAGTGTATTGAATGTCTTACTTTGTCAACACCATTTGCCATCGTGCAACCCTTATAGTTAACGCTGGTTTCTCAAAAATGTATTTGACAGGATCCAACTTTGAAATTAAAAGGGTATTGTGAGTCAACATGTACTGTCTCAGTCGGCGAGTAACCCATACCAAAGCACAACATGTTTTCTCGAGTAACGAGTATCGGGACTCACAGTCGGTAAACATTTTGCTAAGGTAGTATATCGCATGCTCTTTTCGACCAGACTCGTCATGTTGGCCTAGAACACAACCCATTGATCCTTCTAACACATTCAAATACATGATGAGTGGACTCCTCGCTATCGGGGGCATCAGGATAGGAGGTTCCTGCAAGTATTCTTTAATCTTTTCAAAAGCCCTTTAACAATCTTCGTTCCACCTGACCGCCTGCTCTTTTCTTAGCAATCTGAATATTGGTTCACATGTAGCTGTGAGATAAGATATGAACCATGCAATGTAGTTCAATCTACCCAGGAAGCCACACACTTCTTTTTCTGTTCGCGGTGCAGGCATATCTTGTATGGCTTTGACTTTCGTAGGGTATACCTCAATCCCTTTCTAACTCACAATGAAACCCAGCAGTTTTCCGGAATGCACCCCAAAGGTGAACTTGTTAGGATTTAACCTCAGGCAATAATTTCTCAGTCGTTAAAACAACTTCTTGAGGTTAACCAAATACTCTTCTTCATCTCGGGACTTGGCGATCATGTCGTCCATATAACATTCAATCTCTTTGTGGATAATATCATGAAATAATGTCACCATTGTTTGTTGATAGGTTGCCCCTGCATTCTTCATACCAAAAGGCATGTCCTTGTAGGAAAACATACCCCAAGAGGTTATGAATGTTGTCTTCTCCATGTCCTCTGGTGCCATTTTAATCTGGTTGTAGCCGGAGAAGCCATCCATGAAGGAAAAGACCGAGAATTGAGTCGTATAATCAACCAATACATCGATGTGAGGTAATGGGAAATCATCTTTTGGGCTCTCTCTGTTTAAATCCCGGTAAACAACACACATATGGACCTTGTCGTCCTTCTTTGGTACTGGCACAACATTAGCTACCCAGAGTAGATAACTAGTCACAACAAGGAACCCAATGTTCCACTACTTCTGAACCTCTTCTTTAATCTTCATCGCCATGTCGGGACGGGTTCTTCTAAGCTTTTGCTTAATAGGAGGTAAATCTTCCCTCAGTGGCAGCTTATGCATCACAATGTCTGTATCTAAACCCGACATATCTTGATATGACCAAGCAAAGATATCCATATATTCTTGAAGCATGTCGGTTAACTCTTCTTTTACGCTGGCCTGCAGACTGGCCTCAATCTTAATTTTCTTCTTTGCATCTTTTGTTTCGATATTGATGACCTCAATCTCTTCTTGATGAGGCTGAATCACTCTTTCCTCCTGCTTTAACAACCTGGCCAATTCTTTTGGGAGTTCACAATCTTCCTCAACCCTGTCATCAACTTGGTAGATTGGATTATCGAAATCATACTTAGTCATAGCAGAAGAGTTATCAAATAAATCTGAATGATTGGTTCTTCACAAGTGATGTACTTATTTCAGAATCTGTTTTTATGAAGAAAACAAAACAAAACAAAAAACATTGCCATTTTTATTGTTTTTCGTTGAAAAATTTAAAAAAAAGGAAGGGAACACAGTTTGAATGAAAAATGTCCTTTATTCATGATAAAATAAATTGCATAAAATGCAAGGTGGCCCTACAATGGATCCATACACCTTGGGCATAATGCATGATTTAGCATGCGTATGATAATGAGAAAACAAAGAAAATTACTCTGGGCGGCAAGTGACTTGAATGAAGTCTTCTGCGAACCAGTTTTTTAGCTTTTCCCCTAGGACAAACGGGCGCACCCAGTTGTTGAGATCACAATCACTATCAACATCGTCTTCAACAACACATACTTGATTTGGGTCAGTTACTCCCCCACTTGAGAAACTGATTTCCCTGCTCTGAGACCCTGTTGCTTGCCCCAGGACATAGCATATCCCAAACTTGTCTTCCTTTTTATCCACTAGGACTAGCTTGCCCTAACCTTAGGCATTTCCAGCTTCAACCACTTCCCTGGCTTGCTTGTAGGAAGATATAGAAGTTCCCACTCTCTCATTACCCTTAGTGGCAGAATTGGGAGCAACGACATTTACATTCACAACTTCAAAGGCTTGGCATGACGTTTCATGGATTTCCTCATCCATTTCAACGTATTTGAATGTAGACAAATGGTTGACGAAGATATCCTCCTCCCCGCACACAATAATCACTTGACCATCAACAAAATATTTCAACTTTTGATGCAAGGTTGAAGTCACCGTGCCTACAACATGGATCCACGGATGTCACAGAAGGAAGTTGTAAGATGGCTGGATATCCATGACATATAATATAATTTTGAAGACCAACGATCCTATCTTCACTGGAAATTTAACCTCATTGAAGACCGATCTTCTAGAACCATCAAAGGCTCTCATCACTAGGTCACTTGGTGTCAGAATTAGTCTGTCTATCTCCAACTTCATCAAAGCTTTCTTCGGAAGTATGTTCAAAGAAGAGCCAGTGTCGACTAGAACGTGAGATAACATAACTCCCTTGCACTCCATAGTGATGTGCAAGGCCTTGTTATGATTTCTCCCTTTCGTTGTCAAGTCTTTGTCTATAAAACCCATTCCATGATTGGCATTGACTTTTCGAGTTGTTTCACAGTTATCTCCTGCGGAACATAAGCCATATGTAGAAACTTCAATAATGCCTCACGGTGCACTGGAGAGCATATAAGCAGAGACAATCTCGAAATCTTTGAGGGTTTTTGGTTTAATTGATCAACCACTTTGTAATTGTTCTTCTTGATGATCCGCATAAATTCTTCGACCTCTTTCTCAAAGGTACTTTGTTTTTTCGACGAAATCACCACTTCTTCTTTAGCTATCTGTTTCCCTTTGGCCCGTGCTGCAACCTCAGCTTCATTGTTTGTTCAAAGAGTTTGTGGAGCGAAGAGGCGTCCACTCCTAGTGAACCCCCATACTCCACCAACATTTACAACACTTGGATCAATAACAACTGGAGAGTTGTCTTCAACCTTCTGCCCCTGATCATACACATCTGAGCCATAATGCCATGGCACTGCTCTTTCACTTTCGTAGGGAATCGGTAACTGTGATGGTCACAAGACTTGTTGTAACAGGCCTTACTTCTTGTGGTACGTAAATAATAACTGGTGTTGGTAGAGAAGGCATTTCTTCTAGAGTAAAATGTATAGTGATAGTAGACACATCGTCGCTTTGATTGTTTACCTTATCAAATTGCAGCGTGCCTTCATCTATCAAAGCTTGGATACCCGTTTTCAAATTATGACACCCGTTCTCAGAAGTCATACAACTTTCACAATCTTTGCTACATCCAGGAAACACCTTTCCTTTCAACAATCTCTTCTTAATAACACACAATGGAGTCATAACTTCATTAACATTCAGAATCAAATTCAGAACTTTTCCTTCTTCAATAGCATTGATCCTTACCCCTTCATGATTGGGCATAGGGTTAGTATTAACATTTGGTGGTGGTGTAAAGTTGATGGTTTTTGCGTCAATCAAATCCTGGACTTTCAGCTGTAAAGCCATGCACTTCTCAGTTGTGTGCCCTGGGGCACCTGAATGAAAAACACATCTGGCGTTGGCATCGTAGCCCGGTGGTAGAGAATCCCCAGTGATGGGTTGCAGTGTCCTTAACTGAATCATGTTCATTTCCAGTAATCTCTGAAGCAGTGCAGTATATGTCATCGGAATGGGCTCAATGACACGATCAGATTGCCGTGAGCGCTATTGGTAAGGTCTTTGTTGACGTTGATTCTATTGTTGTAGTTGTTGTTGAACATGCCCTGATGGGATGGTAACTGCACCCACCTGACCATGGTAATTATGACGATCCTAGCCACGACCTCTACAGTAAACAACATTAGTTTCACCTTCCCTCTTCCTCTGGGACCGACAAAGGGATTTCTCGCTCCAGATGAGCTACTGGCACCGGTATCTCGTATCTTCCCCATCTTTAACAAATTTTCCACTCTTTCACCAGCAATGACAAGATCAGTAAATTTGGTGGCTGCATAGGAAGCTAGACGGTCGATAAATACACCTTGTAGAGTACTCCTGAACATATCAGCCATTTCATTCTCTAGCAACGAAGGTTGCACTCTTGCAGTTAATTGGCGCCACCTCTGGGCTTACTCTTTGAAACTCTCCTTAGCATTCTACGACATGCTCTGAAGTTGTGTACGGTTTGGAGCCATGTCCATATTATACTGATAATGCCTAACAAAGGCTTCAACCAATTCTTTCCAGCTTCTGATAGAGGTCCTACTTAGCTTCATGTACCATTCTTGGGATGCCCCGACGAGACTATCCTGAAAATAGTACATCCACAGCTTTTCATCATCAGTATGAGCAACAATTCTACCGACAAAAGTCTGGATATGGGTCTTTGGGCAAGAAGTACCATTGTACTTGTCAAATATGGGAGATTTGAATTTGTGGGGAATTCTCACCCCAGGGACAAGACCCAAGTCAGTGATATCAAATCCCAAAGAGTTATGAGATTGAATAGAACGAATTTGCTCTGCCATTTCCTTGAAACAGCGAATCACCTCAGCACCTTGCCCTTCCATATCCTCCATTATAGTGAACTGATCATCTTGATTATCTACTTAAGGAATACAGACATGTTCTGGACCACCACCAGCATTAACAATAACCTCTGGTTGAGGTTGAGGTTGAGGGTCGCCGTTACCGCCCAGAGCACCCGTACCTTTAGGACCTCCCCCATTGTTGTCTTTTCCACCCTGATTTCTATCAATCATCTCCCGGAGACGCTCTTGGTTTTGTTTGATGCCAATTACCAAAGTCATGAACTGGTCCATATGATTGTGTAACTCCGTCAATTTGGCTTGCATCTGATCCATGATTTTGACTCTGTTCTGTTTAGTAGGATCCATGTGAACCTTCTTCGTAGCAATAATGCCTGAAACAGAAGAGATGTTAGAAATCTAGGAGTGTACCTTCAAAATAGAGAAATAGGGTGATTAGTATGCAATGCAATTGTTTATGCTTTCAATATCAAGGTCATTTATGCCCCGGTTCCGGTGTTCAACAAAGAAATCCAGATGGCTTTCGACTTCCAACTTTGAAAAGACCCTCGCATAGAAATCAGATTCAGATGACTGTAACAGCCTAAGTATCAGTGCACACAGGAAATAGAGAACTGAATAATAGCCGCGCAACATGGATCAACCCACAAGGAAAGAATAACGGAATTTTCCGTAGGGTATAAGTCTTACAAAAGGAAAAGGAAATATGGAAAAAATACAAAACCAAGATTCCTACAACATGTCTGTAGGTAATCCAAATACAGAGGAAACAAACTAGAAAATGAGGCTACTATTTGAAGACTCAGATCCCTCGCAGCTCAGACTTAAACCTCTTAATTCTAGCCATCAGTTTGATATCTTCTATCTCCTGGAGTGCCACTTCAAGTGCCTTTTAACTCTTCTCCAGCTCTTCCTTCTTGGAAATCATCTGCAATTCATAGAATTCTTCCATTTCCTTATGCTTCTTCTAATCTTGACTCCTATGATCTTGTAACCAAGTGATAGATTGATTGGCTTCTTTAAGAGTCTTCCGGGTCTTTCTAAATTTTTCCTCTCTCTAAATGTCCATTAGACCCCTTCTCTGGAAGTGAGCTTCTATTTCTGTAAACTCCTTCTCCTTAGCCTCCTGGGCTATCTTCATTTTACGCAGCTTCTCTTCTAGGATTGTCTTAGAATGATCCATTTGATGGTACAGGCCATACATCTTTACATTTTCCACCCTCGACTCTTGCAGCTGGGCTTCCATCTTTTTGTAGTCTTCTAAGGGAACAGTGGTTTTAGGCTCAGTCACTAGAGGCACTGGAGGGGAGAATGGCAACAATACTGCTAAAGCTCTATTCTTTAGCCAGACCTCATACTCCGGGAAAGTATGATTGTTACACTTTCCAAAGCTAGCCATTCCTTCTTTTTTGATGCACTTCCAAGCTCCAACAACTTTTCTCACCAAAGGCATATTGTCCTTCACTGGGAAATAGAACGTAGGAGCCAATTTTAATTCTTCTGGGACATCTCTTAAAGCATACCCTAATTGTCTCCTCAACAAGATTTGGTTGTAGTTAATTCCCCCAGTCACTCCTAGAAAAGGTACACTGAGGTAACTCCCACAATTGGTGATAAAACGTGTGCCCTGAAGCCTCTGAGTAATCCATCTGACATCTCCATCAAACAACGTTTCTAGCTTCTGAGCTCAAACCAAAGTATGATCACTAAACACCAAGGTGCTAGGCAAGTGCCTCGCGAACCATATATGGAACAAAGGAGCGTAGCATCGAACTAAACCTCCTTGTTTCCTTTCAGTCTTATAATTCACTGAGTAATACAAATCTCCCAGCAGTGTAGGCATAAGGTTCTTCAGCAAGAACAGGTGTATGGCATTCATGTCTATGAACTTCTCCAGATCTGCAAAAAAATGATGCCATAAATAGAGAGAGCCAAAATGGCATACACATAATCCCACTGTGCTTAAATAGCAAGCTCTTCAGCCTTCTTCACTAAAACTTCCAAAGAGAAACCAGGCATACCCCCTTTAGTAATAGTCAAAGAATTCACCACAAAAGGGCTCAAATAAAGAGCCTTGGCGATTGCTTCGGGTGTAGGCATAACCATTTCAGCATTGAATGGGATCTGGTCTTGAATAGAAACTCCCAAGATCAAAGCGTACTCCTCCATCAAAGGACCTAACTAAAAATCAGGAAATGTGAAGATTGAAGCCGAGGATCATAGTACTGGAGCAGAGTGTGAATGGAACTTCTCTCAGAGAGATTTAACTCTACCGCCACATTCAGAATATTCCTGTAAGCCTTACTGAACTTTCCCACATGATTGGGCATAATCAGATCTATCATTTTCTTTAACAAGTCAACCTTAGTGTCGAAAAACTTGAAATGAATATTCTACTTGCGAGGGTCTTCCATCTCCGAACAGTATACCGGAACTGAAAGCAATAAGCTAAACCTGAGAATGAAAACAAAACATGGTTAATGATGGAATGAGTCAATGCAAATGCAAGGACATATGATCAAATTGGAACTGTCTGGAAACTAAATATCAGAGCCGAGTGATCAGAAACCCCCCAAGATCCTCTAGATAATAGCTCATATATAAGAACTCAGATAATCAAGGATAATCCATATCAAGGACCAGAACCAGATAACACTCAAGAACTCCATGATCCAAGTAACCGGATCAACACATAAGACTGCACTGGTGACAGGGTATGATGAGGTCAAGGGTTCCTGCAAACCTGTAAACCCCTCCCAAACTCACGTGTGTGCTCCAGGTCAAGCATCACAGACTCTCAAAGCCAAATAGCAGTAATACGTTCACCATTTCCGAGAAATGGCTCATGACCAGATCAGGGAATCGGTTAGGCATTATATACTACTCAGGGAGGTCTCATATGAGTCCGAGGAAACAAACATCCCTTATAAGTCCCCAAATTCAAGCACTGAATTGAGAAACAATAGTACATTCAGCCTTTAGGATACACTACTATCGTCATACGAACAGTTTGCTTTAACTGAGTTCTTATGAGAGAACCAGGTCATCCTATGCAAGTTCCCCGTGGGCCCTCGGATGTGAGTGGGTTTGTCAACAAATATGGTATGCCACTATCATCACTGAAGAGGGTTGTTTCCACAAAGGTTCTCAATGATCGGTCCCCAGATGCACATAACTATTAAGGTCCTATCCCGAAGTGGAGGAAATCCCCACACAAGATATTTCCAAGACAGTCGAAGTCTGGGTGTGAAACACGTCGCCACTCATGATGCCACATGCAAGTACAACGTGTCCAAGCTAATCCTAGGGTGCACTCAAGCTGGGTAGTTGGCTTATCTCATAGTAACTCCCACCCACAGAAAAAATGCAAACCATCATAGTCTAGACAGTCCAGTATAATATTTGATGCATGAAAATAAATACTGAAAACTGTAAATAAACAAAATTAAAACTAAACATACAACAACAAACAGATAACACCCAAAGAAACAAAAACAAACAATCGCTGGGATTGACTCTCAAAGGGGAAACCAAAGATTCTGGGTTTGATCCCCAGCACAGTCGCTAGTTGTCGCTCCCAGGATTTTCATCCTAGTACAAACATGAAAGTGGTGCTGAAAAGGTAGAGTCGCCAACCAAGCATTTTTATCCCGAATGAATGAGAAAGGTAATGTTGCACAAACCTAAGATAAAACGAAAGGACAAGGTCCCGTGAACCAAAGATCTAGATTCGGGAGTCGGTTACGACTTGGGAAGGTATTAGCACCCCAGGCCATCCTCCATACCCGACGGGATCCACGTCTGTTTGTCTGTTTCAAAGGAAAAGAAAAGGAAAAGGAAAAGAAAAGGGAACTAGAAATAAACTTACTTCGTAAGGAAGCTAAGTCATTTCTAAAGGGGATTAGCATGAAGTTATGCAAATCAAACACAAAAATGCTAAAGCAAATACACTTTGAAAGCATAAAAAATTTAAAAGGAAAGGGTTGTGTGAACTTACCTCCACCTCCCTACAAATCAAAGGTGGGTAGGATAAACGTGATAAAAGGAATGAGGTAAACAAGTACCAAACAAATCCTAATACAACTAGGACCTAATCTAGACTCAATCTTAAGTCTAAGGGACCTAAAAACTAAACCAAGCAAAAAACCAGCAGCTACTACAGCTCCTATAGCACAAACAACTACTAAATGCAAGGAAAAATGCAAACAGCCTATTACAACTACCAAATAGCATGCAAAATAGGTGTAAAAAGCCAAAACAACATGAATGCAACATGTTTTTACAGCTCCTGCTTCAAAATACAGTTATGAAAACAAGGCAGATTTCAATTATTTTCTTTTATGCACAAAACATGGATTTTAATGCAAATCAAGTAATTGAAAAAATTTTGCAAGATTAATGCAATAACATGCTATGGATTATTTACAATGGAATGCAGCATTATCATGCAATCAAATGATGCAAACTAAACGAGTTTTGTGATTTTGCAACATTATGTAAGTTTTCAATATGCATATGATTTGATCAAGATGTGAATGGCTTCATAATGAAATGCAAAAACAAGAGGTATACACATTTATTATTATGCTAAGGAATGGTACCAAGTCATGCAAACAACGATCACAAAGTGTTATTAACATATATGTAACATTTATGCACAAAAATGGAAACTAACAAAACTCATGTCGAAAGCTATCAAAACTAAAGAATCATGCACCTAAAGTGATCCTAAAAATTCCCTAAAATCATGATCTATCAAGCTATGATGATTAAAGAATGAATGATACACAAACATGCAATGAGACAAGCAATTTTCTCAAAATGGAACAGCGTTAACCGGTTAACGCCCTGGGTTAACGGCTTTAAAAACTCAAATCCAGGGGAAAAAATCAATGTGTTAACCGGTTAACCCATGGCGTTAATCGGTTAACACTGGACAGAATGCAAAAAACAACAATGAAATAAGCACTTTTAGCCACCAACCTACTTCTAAAAGCTCCTAATACATTCATGTACATGCTAGCTACTAACAAGTAAACCAAACAAATCGCAATCAAAACAACGAATCGATCAAAGAATGCCATACAGCGAGATAAAGTGAATAAATTAAAAGGGAAAAGCGATTTCGGATTCACCAACCTACAAAGCGGAGGCTTACTTTAGTGATTGTTGCAAGTCAATTGATGCACGAATGAAGTGAATACCGGAGATTCCCAGCATCGATCCATAAGAATGCAAAATAAATGCAATTGATGAAGATCTTAATGAACTCTTGCAAAATCACTTCCAATAAGCTCAAATCAGCCCCAAACAAAAGCAATTACTCCGATTAATCTTCAATAGACCTTGAAATCAATGCTTGGATGTGGATTGGGTTCAAGTTCTTCAAGTTTCAATGCAAAACTTGAAGAACTTTTGATGAAGAAGCTTTTTGGTGAAAGGTTGAAGATGAGAAAAATTGAGAGAAAATGAGAGAGATGAAGTGAAATTGTGAGAAAATGGTTGAAGTTCTGAGGTTTGGAATGAATTCAACTTATATAGGAGTTAGGATTGGAGTTAGGCTTAGGTATGGAGTGAGCTTAGGGTTTAGGTTAGGAAAATATGGTAAGGACTTAGGCTTGGAGTTAGTTAAAGTTGGTTAGGGTTTCTAGAATATTCCTTGGAATATTCCACGGAATATTCCTTGGAATAGTGCTAGAAGAGTCTAGAAGGTGGTTGAAAATGCTAGAATGGGGTAGAAACACAAAACAAAGGGAATATGGAAAAAATAAGGGAAGCATCAATCAAAATTTGAAGTATTTTTCCAATTTTCGCATGTGTTAACCGGTTAACGCCCTAGGTTAGCCAGTTAACTGACAAAAAAATTGAATTTTTCCTTTTTGGATGGAAACTTCAGAAATGCATACGTACCGTCCATTTTGAGTTGATCTTGACTTTAAACCTTTCTAAGGATTTGTGTATGGCATTGAGCTTCATGTAAAATCACTTGGCTCTTAGCTTGACTTTGAAGATCATGAATTTCGAGCCGGTTGATCATATGCCTTATGCTTGTGATCATGGATGCTCATGCTTCATTTTTCAATGTAAAAATATTTGAACATGTATGCAATATGCTATGCTATATGATATATGATATAAAAATGAGAGGGGAAATTTTGGGGTGTTACAACTTCCCCTATTCAAACATATGTTAATCTTAAAAGGACGATAGCATTGGCTGTCGGCCGTTCAAGATGAATTGTGGTTGAATACCAAAAAGACCCTGAAATTTGCACCCTAGTGGAGAAAGAAAATAGGAATAAACCTAACCAAATAAAACAACTGCCTGATGATACAAGTAACCTAAAGTAACGACCGAAAATGAGAAAATGTCTTTTGTAGGACGCCAGGAGACTACTGGCTTGCCATAGCGATGGTGGACTTGGTACACTTCAGTCTGTGGGATAGACGTGTACAACTTCAAGATCTGTATTAACAAATATGTTATCTTAATCTTGATTAGAATCTGCATATAGGCATCTACTGTCTTGATTCTCTTCGTATAACCTAAGGTCAGGTATACGGTGAAAATTGTGCAATTAAGAAAATCCACGTAACACGTGTTGTCTTGATTTTCTGCACGGTTTTGACAATATAACCCACTGTCAGGATCTGCAACCAGGCATGCACTGTCTTAACCCTCTTTTAGAATTCGTGTAACCACACGCTGTCTTGACTCTGATCTTCAAAATCCGTATAACAATATGTTGTCTTGATATTGATTTTCAAAATCCGTATAACAATACGATGTCTTGATTTTGAATATGAAATAACCATTCTAACAAGTAGATATATATTTCAAATAAAAGAGCCACTGGGCTGGATCATTGTCAGAATCCGTATAACAATACAGTGTCTTGATTTTGAGCTTCAAAATTTGTATATCAATACGTTGTCTTGATTTTGAATATGAAATAACCATTCTAACAAGTAGATATGTTATTTCAAATAAAAGATCCGCTGGGATGGATCACTGTCAAAATCCGTATAACAATATGCAGTCTTGATTCTGAGCTTGGAATCTGTACCTCTTCAAAGATCTATCCACTAAGCTGGACAAAGATATGCTCTTGTAGGGGAAAATTCTTGCTAGAACTCCGCTGGGGGATGAAAATGTCATGGATGACATTGTGTTGAGGAAATAAGATCACACCTTCTGTCAATAACCACCTCTTGTTGGGGAATAAAACGCACATTGAATCAACCTCGAAAACCCCGGCTGGGGATAACCACTTGCTGGGGAGAGATGAAAACTAAGATGCACTTGGGCATGAGCTATTTTGACCTGTCATGTCTATCAAAAATAAATTGGCGACCTCTTGGGGAATATTTCAATGATAGTGAATCCCAGTCATGAAACTCTGCGGGGAATGACCATCTTCTGACTTGGATGGGGAAACAATCTGTCGACATCTAACTGGGAAGAGAATTCTGACAATTCTAACTCTGTGAGAAAACAATGAATTTCGCTGCTTCCTAGGAATGAGGACTCCATTTGGGGAAAAGAACTATTCAACTGATCTCGAAGTTCTGTTGGGAACACTGTCTGTTCTGGTAGAGTTGAATGATGTGGATATAACTGATCAGTAGCTATATTGTGTGTGAAGAGATCTCAATTCAGTCTAATTATGGGCCTGAAGGAGAAGTTTGTTGGAGTGTCCCAACTATTGCTTATGTCTGTGTTTTGGAAGTCTAATCAACTGCTAATGGTTGATTCCCCTGTGCCTCTACATATGTTTGTTGTGGAAACTGATATTGATGTTTGAACAAATGTTGGAACATCATCTTAGAAAGTATCATATATCTATAGAAGAAGAACAAGAAGTCAAACTCATGTCCTACCTTATGTGAGAAGGTAACCTTATCTGACCTATAGTAAATATCTTGACATGAGACTTGGTATTTGTCTATTGTTTTTATGAGGCATAAAAGAAGATACTTGGACATGAGACTTAGTATTTATCTAAGAAGTATGTATATCTACGGTCTGAATCTTATTATTCATAAAGTGTTCTGAATAACTAATGCTCATCTTCAGAAAGGGATTTGGTTGTTCATGAAAGGGGGAGTTAAGTAGTGCCATTTGTGGTGTTTTGGTGCAAGAGTATATACTGGTTTTGGTGGATGCAGCTGGAATTTTGTTCTTCCCTTGACAAGGAAGGTGTTTATAATCATGAAGTTGTTATTGATAAATCATTAGAACTTTGTGAAGATTGCTTAACTCAGGGAGAAATGTCATCCTTGGTATTGCTGCAAGGTGTAGTTCTGAACTATTCTTTCCGAAGATTCAAACAGTGGCAGGTTTGAAGACTTTGGAGAAACATTGGGATTTTCTCATCAATATGTGTTATTGGTAGGAATTTCTACAAATTCAACAAGATGGAGGCTGTCTACTCAAACTTGGTATATAAGTCAAGTCTATGAGAGCATAAAACTCTTGTTCTGTAAAGGAAGGAGGTTCTTTCAAGTGGCAGAAGAAGGAGTTGAATTTAACAGTTGGATGTGGACTAATAATGTTCAAACATCTAGTTCAACATCAGAGTCTAATTGGTGAAGTGGCACATCAGTTTAAGATATAATGATCTACATGGATTGGATACTTCATAAGGCCTGTTATCTTGACAACATGGTGAAGATCAACTTTATTGATCAGGATATCCTTGGAATATTTATGATAAACGTGAAGAAGATAAGTGTGGCAATTGGATTTTTCATATGAGGATTCATAAAAGAGGTGATCAAAATGTGGCAATTGGTTGATCTCTATATTGAATTCAAAAATCAAGATAATCAGAGTGTGGCAGCTGGTTGTTCTTGAGGATTGTCTTGGAACAAATTTCTCTTGAGCAGAAGAGTGATGAGTTGAAGACTCAAGGAGATTTGTTCTTCTTGAAGGGGGTTTTCTGGATTCCTGATTCAAGTTGGTGGCACAATGTTGTTGAAGGATTTCAGTTCTTGGATTACCATGTTATAGTAAGTCTAGTTGGTGGAACACATCTAGGATCATGGTGATAAGGTCTTGGTGTATGGAAAATGTTCTAACTAAGTGTTAGTACATTACCTTGGGTATTTTTCTACATGGTTTCTATTCTTAGCATACCTAATCATAAGGGAGAATGATGAAGTAAATGATCTGTTTTGGAAGAAACATGTAGAAGAGACTGAAGTAGATCAGGTATTGATTACTTGGAAGTCTGTTTATGGTCATTCTTTCTAATTTCAGAATTAGTTTGAATGTGATTTGTCTGGATTGTATGGCCAAAGGACTGTAAAGATATTATGTTGGGCCAGTTTCAAGAACCTGTGTGTAGAAGATGTTCAGCTTGTGTAGTTTATGGTAACTACAAACCAAGAAGGGATCAGATATGCTTTGGTACAAGAAGTGAATGTTTTCAATTGGGAATTGAATAGAGGGTGAGCTCTTGAAGACATGAAGATTCGTCTTATGTTTTCCTTTCATCAAAGTGCAGTGAAGCATGGAGTATCCTAGACAGAGGGAGTTTGTTACAATTATGTGCAGCTATTTTTATGGAGTTAAGGGGGAGTAATACCTTAACCAGGTTCTGTGATGTTACACATCATGTTGTGACATTTTCTACTAAGTATGTTTTCTTGGTTAATTTTTATTACTTAGTGGTTGTGGTGTGCATGTCCTTATGATCCAGATGAGGAGTGTCTTGTGTATCCAATAGGCTTATGGAATAAAGCTGTTATCTATAGTTTATGCTGGATTCTTCAGGAGATGTGAACCATACTATTGCACTACTAGCAGACAATATATGGTTGGATGTCAGAACATGTTTTATAACATGTGTGTATTATTCTCTTACTGGGAGTGTTTATGGATGGCGCTGGTAGAAAAATGTGAAACACGGGATTTTCATGCGTGTTTGTTATTGGGTTGTTTGTTTTGGGAGAACAGGTCAGCTGGTCAGGATCAGTTTTTGTTCCACATTGAATGGTGCAGAAGTTTTTGCTCCTATCATAAAGATCTTAGACCCAGAACACTTCTTTTTCAAGGATATGACGTTACTATCTATGCCTTGGCTCCCTATTTATAGAAGCGTATTTCCTCCTCCTCCAGCATGTGAGGTTTCTTGTTTTCATCTTTTCTTCTAATAGGGTTCTTTATTGTTTGGATGAATAATTTATGGGTATGGTACTGTGAGAGTTGTGTTTTCCATGTTTTGGCTATAAAGGGGGAGAAAGAATGTGTACAAATTTTGTACTTAAAGTTATTGTCACAGGAGCTGCATTTGTTGTTGTGTGGTGGTTATCAAGATGTCAAGGTGGATGTCGTATGCTAGTCTTTGTGACTTATGTCCTGAGTTATTGAACACAATTGTGACTTGTGTTCTGAGTTACATAAGGGAAGGTCAGATTGTTCTCTTATGTCACCATTGGTCTTCTAGAGGAAGTATATCCAACAGCCTGCGAGGAATGTGTAAACACCCCAAATTTGCCCTCACCCTTTCACCATGGCTTGTGATCTTTTCATATGCATAAGTTTAATCATAGCATCTCATATTGCATCTTTGCTTCACTACATTAGTTCTAGGTCATCTGCATCTAGGGTTTGTGATCTGAGCAATCCCTGAGCTACCTGAGCCACCCCAAAGGTTTTCAATCACTTCAAAGGGGTCCATGTATATTCAAGCATCATATCATATCCTCACAAGGTCAAGAAAGTCAAAGAATTACAAGAACTGAGAGAGGCATGGAAGCAGAGCCAGGTTTAACTGCACAGATGACCTAGAATTAGGGTTTTGGTTTCAGAGGCCATAACTCCAAATTTTTTGGTCATTCTTGTTTCTATTAGTCTCTATGTGTTATGAGGATCATGCATATCAATTTTCATGAAGAAATTCCATGGGGAAGGCATCTGACTAAGAGATGACTTCTTGTGCAAGTCAGTGTAAAATCAGGGCATCTGAGGCCCCCAATGACCCAACCAAAGGGTGTTCTCAATCATTTTGAATATGTATGGCCTTTATTTGATCATAGAAGATGTTAGAAGTTCACAAAATTGGAAAATTTCAAGCCATTTGCAAAGTTGCCTTTTTGGGAAAGTAACTTATAATGAAAACTTGCCATTTTGGGAAAGTTTTTCAACCTTCTCTTTTTGATTCAAAAATGCTTCAAATGAGAAAACTTTGGTCATGAAAGTTATAGAATGGATCCTCCCATTTTCAAAAATTACAAGAACTCATTCTAATTCATCTTGGATCAAAAGTTATGGCTTGTCAAAGTTGGGAAAAATCACATAATTTCATGTTTTACACCAAAGAGGCATTTTGCAAAATAGTATGATAAGGCATTCTAAAGGCTTCAAATGTGCACAAACACTTCACAATATGCTCATGTGACCTCTAAAAATCAGAATGCACCAAAGAATTACCCATTTCCATGCCTTGATCATTAAGAAACTCCAATGGGGCCAAACTTTGTGAAATTTGCAAAACCTCACATAAACTCCAATCCACTTGCAAATTGGCCTCAAATTCATTTCCATGGTTCTCCTTGATCACAGCTGAACCAAGCCATGCCTCTAAACCAGCCTGTCATGACCCATACCTCAAAGGACACCTAACATTGACTTTTGGCAAAATGGACCATACCAATCAACATAGGCCAGTAACAACTCTCTGACCTATCCCAACTTGATACATGGACAAAATGGAACTCAACACAACACACAACACAGCCTGAGCTCTCCCACAAGTCAGCACTCTCCAAAATCCCTCTTTGTGCATTTTCTTTCGAAACTCAATACACAAGCCACAAACCTCAAAAAAAAACTTCATAGGATCACTCACCATGACCCTCTGATCATTTCCCAACCATCATTTGATCCTGAAACCCTCCCAAACAGAAATACGATTTTTCACTCCCCTTGGTCAAAACTTCATCAATCTCTTAAACTAGCCATAAGAAATTCCAAACACGCATTGCAAACTTCTCAGGGGGTTCATTAAAGGCATCTTGGACCAAAGAAGCAGCCAGAAAGCTCCAAAGATCAAAGCTCCAGTTCAGGTGAGCTCAAGAACAATTTTTCCAGAAACATGTTTTAAGTTACTAATTGATTCTCCATGATTCACTGATAATGCTGACGTGATTGGTTTTGAAAATAGTCAAGTATTAAGCATGTATGAGCTCTCTGAAATTTTTTGACCTAGAACTAATTTGCTTCGATTCAGCTTGAATATGTGAAATAAATTTGTTTTAGTGAATGATTCTTGTTGAGTGATGCATGGGGTTGGATTATGGGCAGAGAGATTAGGTTTTAGAAGCTTGGGGAGAGAGATAGCAAAATCTCAGGGGAGGTGTGGCCGGAGAAGATGACCGAAGGTCATTTCCGGCCACCTGAAAGTCATTGGTGTATTAATTGTGATTAGGGCTCAGTTTGAATGTGAGCCATAGATCTTGTTGACCTGGGTTGACCCGCGCGCGAATGAGTGGCCCAGATCCATCATTAAAACCCTAATCCTATAATTAGATTTAATTAATTAGGTTTAACTTAAATCCAGTCAGTTTGAATAATAGCTCTAGGATCTGGCGCGGGTCAACTCCCTCCAAATCCATTGGAATGTGAGCCTCAGGATCTGTTGACTTCTCCATAATTTCATTTTTATTTCATTTATTTTATATTTAACTTCTACGAATTATTAAAAATAGTAAAAAACATTTAAAAATTCTGAAATTTTTTGTCAAGCATTTCATTAATTTTCAGGACCCAAAAATATTTTTATTTTTATTTTTTGCATTGAAAATCATTTTTAAATCATTTAAATGTTTATTTTTAATTAGTTAATGAAAATTAATTAATTAAAAATGCATTTAGGTATTTAAAAATCACCAAAAAATTCACATTGCATTTAAAAACATTTAGAAACATTATCCAACTCTCAAAACAAATTTCTTTTTGGTCCTTGATGCATTTTGGCAATTTTCATTGGAATTAAATTTGTTTAAAGGCAATATTTTGATCCTAACTTGAAAAAATTCATTCTGCCTAACCATTAAGAGTTTGATGATGGTTCTTCTTGCATTGCATCCTTCATAGCATGTAGTTTCTAGGGTAAAATTGGTTTGAATTTATCTTCCATTTTCATTTTGTTTTGCATTTTTCATTGTAAGGTGCCTTGAAACCCTAATTAACTTAGAAAAATCATAACTTCCATTAGGTTAAGACTTAGGTCCCCTCCTTTGGGCAGTATGCTTGTGTAGGGTTAGGGTTCCTTTGATCCCATTTTCAATTTTTTATCATGCCTTATGCTTCTGATTTTGAATTTTGTGTTGCATGTTGTCCATAAACCCTAATTTGTGCCTTCCCTTGTATGCATTTTCCATTTGCTTGCATTCAAAAACTTTCCATAGCATTTTGTGCATCCACATGATTCATAAGACATCTCAGGACATATTAGGATCATGTTTGATCATTGCATTATTCATTTGGCATGTCATACCTTCATTTCATCTCATAAGCTTTCTTGAACTTTCATGGTTCAAAACATGCTTCATTTGCATCCACACCCTTGTATGATCATCCACAACTCTTGACATATGTTTGTATCATCTCTTGGCATCATTAACATCATGTTTATGCTTCTGACTTTGGTTTGTATCATGACATTTCTCTCATTTGCATTGAACTTCATTTCTGTTGCTAACTTTTCAGGTGGTAAGTTGTTTTGAGAAGTGAATTTGCCTTCACTTCTCACAATCTCTTCTCATCCCCCTCTTGCATCATTGCTGCATTTTTATTTTGTGTATTAGAGTGAGCTTGCTCATTCATGCTCTTTCCTTCTTTCTTTCTTCAAGCAACTTGTCTTCTTAAGTGAAGCAAGTTGTCTTGCTTCTCTCTGCTTCTTTCTCCTTTCATCTGCTTCTCTCCTTGGTGGCTTTTTGAAGATTCTTTCTCTCTTAAGCCTCATAAACCCTAGGAACAACCAAGAATGATCATGATTAGGGTTTGATTAGTCCCCCATTTAGTTTTACCTTTGTGTCATCTTTGAGTCTCCTCTTCTCATCTCATAATCAAGGACTAAACCCTAAAGGTTTTAAGGCTTTGTGATTAAGCTTATGCCTGCATCCTTCTATTAGGATGGAGTGTATAACTTTAATCCTAAGTGTTAAACCCTTAATGTGTTTAACTCCTTCAATCAATTCACCTAATAATCACCAAGACATCAAGCTTGTAACTTGGGCCTTGCATTAGGGTTCTAATTCTTCCTTAACTGGTTAAGAAGGACTAACCCTAGTGTTAATGGACAAGTCCCCCTCAAGTTGTCTTACAAACCATAAAAATCACTTCTTCATCTTATTATTAATTAAAATCCATTTAACAAAGGTTTTGTTTTGTCATGAGGTTAATCCCTAATCATGGATTAAGTTGAGGAGCCTTCCTCAGCTTAAATGTTCTCATCTATTATCCTTCTATTAGGATGGTGTAATGAGTCCATTAAATCTTTGATTATGGCTTAAACTCATTACTTAACACTAAACAAAAACACCAAAAAACATCTAAATAAATGCAAGTAGGTTAATGATCTTAATCCTACATCATGGTGATTAAGTGTGAGGTGCTTACTTCATACTTAAGGTATTCTCATTACCCCTAATCAGAGGGAGGATGTGATGAGTTTACTAACCCTTGGTTTAGGCTTAAGCTCATTTTCTTATGACAAACTTCAAAAAGCAATAAAAGACTGAAAACACAAAAACAAACAATAATCGTCTCCTTCGGGATTCTTTTCTCATCTCATTCACTCATAACCGAGAACTTGCTTCTTCTGTCTAATGCAAGACAGTTTGCACCTGAGCCAGACAGGTCTTACACTTGAGCATAGGCAAGTAAGTAGTTCACAAGTCAATTTATCCTTCAGTCTCTTTGAGTCGAACTACGGTGTTCTGACTTCCTCATTGCACGAGAGGATACGTATGCATAACTTAACTGTTATCGAACAAAAGTCTCTGTATATTCCCCCTCCTTCCAGCATCATTCTTTTAGCCTCATAGTCTTGAGCTTCATTCATTTCTCACACTGACACTTATCTTATTCACTTCACATTTATTTTACACTGGCACTTGCATTCTTTTTCCAGATTTGATACACAGATTGCACTGACACTACCCCTTTAAAACACAAATCTTTCAAGCGTGCATCCCGTCGAGTACGACGGACAATCTGGGTGCTAATACCTTCCCAGGTTGTAACCAACCCCCTTTCTCAGTTTCTCTGGTTCGCAACCGTCTTATCCATATCTTCTTAGGTTTATGCAGCATTACCTTTCCTTCGGGATAAAAATGCCTAGCTGGCGACTCTTGTCTTCTGAGTTCACTCCTGTGTGTTCTCTCCCCTCTCGCTGACCGTTCGCGTCTGTACCCCTTCTGACCAGGTGTCATTTGGTGGGAGCGACAGAATGTTTCTGGGAATCTGGAAAAAAAAGGAAGTAGAAATGGATTAGTTCGGTCAAGAGTTTAGGACTTTCTACTCCTTAATTTAGTATTGTTGTGTCTACTAGAAGAAGATGTAGAAACTCATCCAGTAGAAGAATATGCAACTGTTGTTTTTGTTCAGTTGTGAATATTGTTGAAGATGTCCAACAACATGTCCTGATATAATGGAAAGTTTGCTGATGTTAGTTCCTGCTGCTGCTGTGATTTTTGATGATTTTTTTTAATATTTGTTATAGCCAAAATTTGCCAAAGGGGGAAATTGTAAGTTCTATATTTTTAGAATTGGCATTAATTTTGTAAAACAAATATAGCAGTAGTGTATATGTACAAGCTAAGAGTCTGTTTGTATGCACCCAAACATGTTGTGTTGAAATGTTTCAACATATGGAACAACATATCGAAGAAGATGTCAAGACAGTTCATTCGACATCATGAACTGCTGAAGGTGGATTGAATATTTTGTTAGGTTTCAACAGAAATAGAATATTATTGAAGATTTAAATCAATCCAATGGCGCTGATTGTAAAAGATCTTGAAGACTCAAATTTAAATTGAAGACAAATATTGAAAAATATAGAGTTTATATATTAAGAGATATTTTAGGAGTTTTTTATATTTGAAGATCTTTTGTATATTTGTAAGCAGATTGTTTTTGCATATTTGTAGCAGCTATTGCTTTGATTGTTTAGGCCCAAATCCAGTTGGGAATAGGTTATAAAAGAAACCTTGTAACCTAGTTTAGAACTAACCAACCAAACCGAAAAATGTAACTTCATTAGCGTTGTGTTCTTGTGCAGCCGTATGCAACAAGAAACCCTGTTGTGGTTGTGTATGTGTGATTCTCGAAGCTGCTAAGCAAGAGAAGTGTTGTACTTGACTGAAGTTGCTAAGCAAGGTTAAGTTGTTTGTAATGGAAGTGTAGATTCTATTATGAATTGTTGTATATATTTGAAGCCATCAATACAAACAACTGACTGTGGGCACTGTGAGACATCACTGAGGTGATTGGAAGTGAGGATGAGTTTCTCATATTTAGGAGTTCCTAATTAGAAGTTGCATTGGTAGAGATTAAGTGAGAAGACGGTAAAATGTAGGTGTTTGCTGAGAAGTCTTTGAATTGATACTACATAGTGGATTTCCTTTTTGGCTTGGTAACCCCCAAAGTAGATGAGTTAGCATCTCTGTTGTATTCTTTTCAGCTTTTCAGTTTTATGTTTTATGCAGTACCTAAACTCAATGTCGTATCAGATGTCACAACATCCTGAAGCATGTTTGAATCTGATTTATCATACTTTTTAAGTACTATTGTGTATGCCTTACCATGTTTATAAGTAACAGATAAGATGTCTCAACATCATATTCGACATCTGAGTCTGTCATACAAAAATTTCAAACCTTAAACATTTTCAACTTATAAAATGAAAATAGTTCTAAGTGGCCAAGTTTATTGCAATGTGAGTATTTATAAATGAGTTAATTATTTTTCTTCCAATTCAATCCTTTACTGAGTGTTTTATCTGATTTAAATCCTACTCCATTTTTATTTTAGGAAGGCCTTTGAATTGACAAGACCAAGTCAATACTTTCTAAGGTCTAAGTTTTATTTTTTAATCCTATTATTTTCCTCAATTAACTTAGATCTAATTTTAAATAATTTCTTATAAGATAGCTTAGTTACCTCACAATCATATTCCTCATAAGATGCTTTCAAGAAGACTTCATATTCTTCATCTGAAGAGGATTTTTCTATGGTTCTATGTGAGGTTGAATCTTCTTCATTTATGAAGGCTTTGTCTCTTCTTTTAAAGATTCCATTGGAAGATGTTTCAAACCATAGATGGATTTTATCAATTTCCTTACCAATGTTAGATCAAATGTGGAGAATCCTAGAGGTTGTTGCATGTACACTTCTTCTTGTAGGTCTCCATTAATAAAATCATCATTGATATCAACTTGTTGAATTTCCCATTTTTGGGTGAGAGCTAAGGTCAATATGATCCTAATTGTTGTTGGCTTGAAAAATGGTGAGAATATTTCATGGAAATCAAATCTATGTTGTTGATGAGTCCCTTACCCATTTACAACTTATTGTTTTCCTATGAGGTGGTAAAGTGTTGAAACACCAGGTTTCATTTTTTTATTGGCGACTCATATTAAGTTTTCATAGCATTGAACCACTCAGGTTGAGCAAGAGACTCTTGGTAGTGGAGGTTAACTGTGTACTAGAAATGCCTTAGGCTTGGATTTTCCAGTCTTGGCTCGAGTGAGCATTGGGTGATTGTTGATGACTAAAGGAGAATTAGTATGTTGAGTATGAAACGAATGTGAAAGTGAGTTTGTAATGTGGGACAATTGTAATTGATCATGTTGAAAGGTTGAGATAGATTGAGGTTCATTGGTTCTTAAGTTACCTACAGACTCATTAGATGGTATATTTTGGGATGATGACACCACATGAGTAAAAGGTGTGTCATGATCAATTTAAAATATACCAGGTACCATAATTGATGTGTTTGATTGTTTAAGTATAGGTGTATAGGAATTTACATGAAGAGTTTCAAGTGCAAACGTTGTTACAGTAGAACCCGACTCATATAACTCTTTGGACGTGGTCTATTGTTCAGTAGAGGTAGCATAAGTGTCATTTGTTACTATTTATAAAACTTGATGTGAAAGTATTGTTAGAACTAGTGTTAGAGGTCTGTTGCAAAATATGATCCAGAAGAAGATGATGAAGATGGTACGATAAAAATTTCACATAATAAATTCCAAAGCGTGTGTTTACACTAAACTTTAGGTTCGATTCGCCCCCACCAATTTCGGAAAATTGGATGCAAATGGGTTAACCGGCAAATCTCCTTCAAGATACTTTGGAACCTTAATAGGAATCACATATTCACACCAAGCATATCGATCAACGATATTTTACAGAATAAAGTTCTCTCATTTATTCTTGTGCACTAGAAAAATAAAAGAATGACTTAGATATTTGGCTCTTAAAATAAGTTATTTTTATGTGTATTTTATTCCTAAAAAGTATCTATATTTATAGAAAATAATTGTACCAATTGGTGAGGAGAAAACATTTTCATGAAAAGTTAAGTTAGTGTAATGGTGACACCTTTTAACCATACACTCAATCACTATAAGGTCTCTTATTTGATTCCAAGTAGTTGCAACTTTTGGCCATATTTGTTAATGATAATTTAACAAATAATTCATCAAATTAATTAAATCATTAATATTTATTAATTTAATAGTTTAGAAATTTATCCAACAATCCCCACTATTTTCAAAATATATATAAATCCATTATTCAGGAAATTCCATGGTTTTAGATAAAGGTATCTTACGGTTTGAACCATTACTTAGTAAGTTAAGTTTTCACTCATCCCCGAATAGATTGGTAGATAAGCTTTGAACCAATTATTCATTAAAACAAATGTACATAACTCACACATGAAATCTCGGTACCATTGATCGAATTATTAATATAAGGCATTTAATAAGGCCTTATGTCTCATATCCTTTTCATGAGAATTTAAGAGTCAAATCCTTGAACTCTATGAAGCGGCACCACTTCATTCTCATATAGGTGGACTATATCAAAAATGCACTCATAATTATGCATTCCAAGAAACATATGTTATATGTATATTAAGAGGAAAACCTCACCCTACCACATTTTTCTTATGGTCCAAGTACTTTTAACCCTTGGGATGTATCTATCATTAAGTACTTCAATCACTCTAATAGTGTACTTTCTTCATTGAACTCAAGACTCAAATTTAATCAAGTGTGAGTTGAGTTTCCACTATCGATGATTAATTAGATATGAGCTTGTTCCAAATCTCTAATGACGTCTTCATTATATTCAATTATATCCAAAGACATCATATCTTTGTCAATCCTTTCGTCTAAGAATTTTAAGATTTTTCCAAACTTTAATAAATTTTGAATATTCAATTTTCCAACTAATCATGTATATGATTACTTTATGTACTCTTGATAGTATTTACCATCTATTATCAAATCATGACACGTTTGTCATATTAATACAATTATTGTATACATCATATATTATATATTCTTGATAGTTTCGATAAATTATCATCATGACACTTTTGTCATTCATTTTGTCATATACACTTATTTTATGTCATTATTCATTTGCTAACCTTTTTAATTTGAAATTTTACTTCCACTTAAATATATCCAAAATATATTTAATGCATTTTATAGCAATTGACAATCATGGTCATTCAAACTTGTCATGACTAACTTTTATTTCATGAAGTGGATTCAAACATGCAATTCATAAACTTCATATAAATACAACACCATAGAACAATTAATTCACTTCATTAATATTTTCTATAATCTTTCTCCATAAATATTTGTCAACTTACGATCATCTAAAATGTCTCAAATTACTTTTAATATCAAGATGAACAAGAAATAATATTTTCATATTATGATACACATATAATATGAGATATATCATTTTAAATATAATAATTTCTTGCATAAAATTATACAATTTAGCCATGTCCTTGATATTTTAAAAATTTTATTTACATCATTTTATGTTACCAATACATGCACCATACATTCAAATTCATGATTTTTTTTTTCTTTTCTCACCAAATCATTTTATCCAAAATTAATGCATTATTAATTAAAACAAATTACTTGCACTAAAGAAATATATTTAATATAAATTTTACATTCAAGTTTATACCATAAACTAAACATATTCATAATTTTTTTCGTTTCATATATTTGAATAGCTTATAAATGATGCATGTATAAATTTAATATCACATGTTAAACTTAAAATTAATACATAAGATTTTCATCAAATAATACTATACATGAATTTAAAACATTATATGAAAATGTATTAGTTTAATATAATATTTATGTACCTTTCACCATGGTTATAAATAAGAAAGTATGAATCCATTTCCCCATCAAAGTTGCAACCATAAATTAATCACAAAAAATCATAAATTGAACCTAAAGATTGTTAGATCTTGTGTTGGGGGTTTGTTGCAAAATATGAACCAGAAGAAGATGATGAAGATGGAACAATAAAAATTGCACATAATAAATTCCAAAGAGTGTGTTTACACTAAGCTTTAGGTTCGATTCGCCCCCACCAATTTCGGAAAATTGGATGCAAATGGGTTAACCGGAAAATCTCCTTCAGGATACTTTGGAAACCTTAACATAAATCGCATATTCACATCAAGCATATCGATCAACGATATTTTACAGAATAAAGTTCTCTCATTTATTCATGTGCACTAGAAAAATAAAAGAATGACTTAGATATTTGGCACTTGAAACAAGTGATTTTTGTGTGTATTTTATTCCTAAAAAGTATCTATATTTATAGAAAAAAATTGTACCAATTGGTGAGGAGAAAACATTTTCATGAAAAGTTGTGTTAGTGTAATGGTGGCACCTTTTGACCATACACTCAATCACTATAAGGTCTCTTATTTGATTCCAAGTAGTTACAACTTTTGGCCATATTTGTTAATGATAATTTAACAAATAATTCATCAAATTAATTAAATCATTAATATTTATTAATTTGATATTTTGGAAATTTATCCAACAAGTATATGCATACTTAAGGGTATGTTATGTTGCTTACCACTGAATGACTGAGTATGAGGTGCCCACAAGAGAGGGGCACTAAATATAGATTTGAGACCTTGTTGAATTGAAAAAAAATGCCAAGATAATTCTAGTTCATTAAACACTACATCTTTTGGGACGTATACTCTACCATCAGTGTTAAGACATTTGTAGCCCTTATGAGTTGGTGAAACTCCCAAGTATATGCATTTGGTGCTCTTGAACTCTAACTTATGATGATTGTATGGTTTGATATAAGGGAAGCATGCACAACCAAATACTATGATAGAAGCATGGTCGGGTTGTGTGTGATGCAATTCTTGGTCATGTGATATGGATTATGATAGAAAAGTGGTAGGAATTCGATTTATCAAATAAATTATAATAGTGAAGCCATGATCCCAATATGTGATCAACAATGAGGCATATACAAGGAGAGTAAGTCCTATTTCTACAATTGGTTTATGTTTCCTTTTTACAAATCTATTCTAGTAGGAGGTATGTGGGCAAGTGTGTATATGCATGATGCCTTACTCATTAAGCAATTTAGTGAATTGCCTTGATTTTGGTGTTGAATTGAGTTGATACATAACTTTGAAATAACTTGAAAGCATTGAGAACATCACTCTTATTCTTGAGAATATATATCTATGTGTACCGAGAAAATGTATCTTCAAAAGCAATGTAGTACGAGTATCCATTGTGGGATGGTGTTGGTGATGGTTCCCTCAGATCCGTGTATATCAGTTCAAACAAAGTAGTGTACTTGGTAGTGGAAAATGGTGCACAAAATCTATGTGATTTACTAAGAAAACAAGATTGGAAAAAACTTAGTGATTCTTTATTATTGAAAGGAATGTTACACATATCTAGAATTCTATGTAAAGCTCTAGGATTTATATGACCTAGCCTAATATGCCAAAGTGTCAAGTTATTTGTAGGAAGTAAAGTAGTATTTGCACTATGTGCTACTTAATATGTTACATATTTATGATGAACAAAAAAATGTAAACTATTTGACTTATGACACAAGTTATGTCTTGAAGATTAAACATGCAAGTTGTTGAAGCAATATATGACACTTTCATCAGGAAACCCTTAAAGTTAGGTGATCATTTCTTTGGGGGGTCAACACGAGGGAGAATTTTTATATTGGGTCTTTCTTTTAAAAGAATTACACCTTGTGAGAGACACACCACATACTCACCAAAACCCTTAAGGTGATAGGTGTGTGGGTTCTCTCACCTATAAAGTACTCAATCTCGATTTTCTAATCAATGTGGGACTTTCCCACACTTGTTTCTCAATCTTTCCAACTCACACTTGTTTTTCTCAACAATCCTCCTCAAGTGTGAGTCTATCAACAATGCTCCCCTCAAGCAAAAGCTCTTTCTTCCACATACATTTGTACCGTTGTTGACACTTTTTCAACAAGACATGTACTTTTTCAACAAGACATGTCTCCTAGCAATCACTGTGATTTTATAGGGATGAGTTAAGCTCAACCAAATTTCTTAACATGGTATCAAAATCCTTGTTTGAGATCCGATATACCACTTGCTATCAGGTTTCCGCTATTGGGTCACCCATCATTTATTTCAACGCTCCAAATGTCCAATCCTAGGTGTGAGGGGATGTGTTAAGAGTCTCATGTCGGACAATAGATGATCTGAATATGTCCTTATAATTGGGGGCGATCCTCAGCCTACATGTTGGTTTTGTATGGTAGAGTTATGCCTAATCACATTTTTTAACATAGTCTGTACTATGAACATGAGCTTGATGATAATGATGGTGATGATGCAGCGGAAGGATTTCAGTTTCCTAAGGCGATTGATACCATATTTGATCAAGTGATCTCATGATGATGAAGATGATATTATGGAGAGAGAGAGAGAGAGAGAGAGAGAGAGAGAAAGAGAGAGATTGTTGAAGCAGGATCTTCTTGCTATCGTGAATACATTATTATAATTATTTTGAATAATTACACAAGCAATTATATTTATACATTATTAGTTACACTCTAGGCAAGGCCGACCTTGGGCCCGGACAACCAGGCACATAGTCTCGGGCCTTCGAAAATAGGGGTCTTAAAATTGTTTTTTTACAAATTATAAATCTAAAAGAAATATATAAATTTTAGTTGTTAAACTTAATTTACAATATAAACTAATTAGTGTAATGATAAAGGAGATAGTTTTTTTTACTCAAATGTCAATGGTTCGATCTTTAATGCCTACATTTTAACTATTTAAATGTATTATTTTACCAAAAATATAATATTAGTTTTTTACCTTCTTTTTTATTGGGGCCAATTTTTTTAAAATTTGCATAGGAACTCCAAATTGTCGGGGACGACCGAAACTCTAGGTCTATGTAACTAATTTATGGTTAGTCTAACAAACTTAGCTACCATCACTAGCCCTATAACTAACTAAAGTCTCTTATTCTAATAAGCTATTTAAATAATAAAATTTATATGAATTACTCACAAGAATTAGTAGTTAACATAAGCCAATTCCTGTTAAGCATGTGAAACATGAAGTGACAATTAAGCTTTTTAAATCCAATTTTAAAAAGATTAAACTAAAAATTGTGATATACCAAATGTACTACATATTTTAAACTGGTTTAAAACTAATTCATATTTTTTTAAGAAATATTTTCATATGAACCACGTATATGAACATTTATTATATACTTTTATTTATTTTCAACATTGATACCATGAACCTGTTGTTGTTATAATGCAACATGCAGATGGTGGCATAAAAATAAATAAATCAACAAGGTCAACTATAGAACAATCATGTGTTACTGTTACCATTCACACATAGTATTATCAAAGGAATCTCTATCTTATAATAAATTCCACACACAAGCTTCACTGTATCCTCTTACTCACCAGATTAATGGTCCCACACTCATCACAAATAACGTGGTCTTCAATTCTATCTACCATCCCACTCACATCAAATTTCTCTGGTAAATTTTTATCTACCCAAGAAAATAATTACAAAACAAAAATAGTTAAAAACACTCCTTAACACTTATAGTTTTAAGATCTGATAGTGCATTAGAATTTTTGAGGAAAAAACTCTATGAGGTGGCAAACACTCTCCGAAATTGCAGCTTCAAGAGTTTAGTAAAACCTTAGAATTGTATCATAGCATATATACTTGTGACACACATCACACATGTGACTTGCTTGCATCTACTCCCTCCCCTCCGTCTTATATAAGTAAATTTATGAAAAAACTTGTCATTTAAGAAAAATATTTTAATACATTTAAGTCTCATATTCTTTTTAATTTTATTCTTACTTTTTTTATTTTGGAAATCGTAAATCATAGAAATATGAAAAATAGTTAGAATATATTTAGAATAATGACATTAAATATAATAAATATTAGTGTCTTTTACTTATATTTAAGACTCTTTTTTTTGTTGTAAAATTAGATATATTTGAGATCAGAAGGAGTATGTGTTATGCAGCACAATACTCAAACACTTATATATTCACAATATCATAATGCATATTCACACAATTATAAGTTCAGAGAAAATAATATATAATAAAGATATTGTTAGTGCATAAGCACTTAAGTGAGAAATGAATGAAAGTTAGAGAGAATATGGAAAATGAAAAATAAATTGTATTATTTATATATAAATGCTTACTTGTATTCTAAGTAACTAACATAACAAATTAAATTTGGATTACATTACAACATATTTTCTTATAATTCTAGTAGTTAATCACAAACTAAGCATAATCGATTTGAAGTATTCCTAATTTCTTTCTCAAAATCAAGAATCTGTAGATATTCAATCCTTTGGTGAAAACATCAACCATGTGTGCTTCACTTGAGCAAGGCCTTACCTCAAGCTCACCTTGGTTTACCTTCTCCCTTAGAAAATAAAATCTAGCCTCAATGTGCTTATTCCTTTCATGTATAACTGGATTCCTTGCAAAATTAATGACTGACTGTCGCTCCCACCAAATGACACAGGGCCAAGAGGGGTACAGACGCGAACGGTCGGCGAAAGGAGAGGAGAGAACACACATGGGTGAACTCAGAAGAAAAGAGTCGCCAGCTAGGCATTTTTATCCCGAAGGAAAGGTAATGCTGCATAGACCTAGAAAGATATGGATAAGATGGTTGCGAACCAGAGAGACTGAGAAAGGGGGTTGGTTACAACCTGGGAAGGTATTAGCACCCAGATTGTCCGCCGTACTCGACGGGATCCGCGCTTAAAAGATTTGTGTTTTAAAGGGGTAGTGTCAATGCAATTTGTGTATCAACACTGGAAAGGATGCAGGTGTCAGTGTAAAAGAAGTGTGAAGTGTATATGAGAAGTGTCAGTGCAATAACAAGAATGAAATGCTCAAGACCATGAGGCCTACAGAATAAGGCTGGAAAGAGGGGGAATATACAGAGACTTTTGTTCGATAACTGTTAAGTTATGCCTACGTATCCTCTCGTGCAATGAGGAAGTCAGAACACCGTAGTTCGACCCAAAGAGACTGAAAGATAAATTGACTTGTGAACTGCTTACTTGTCTATGCTCAAGTGTATGACCTGTCTGGCTCAGGTGTTGACTGTCTTGCATTAGACGGAAGAAGCAAGTTCTCGTTTGTGAGTGAATGAGATGAGAAAAGAATCCCGAAGGAGACGATTATTGTTTGTTTTTGTGTTTTCAGTCTTTTATTGCTTTTTGAAATTTGCCATAAGTTAATGAGCTTAAGCCTAAACCAAGGGTTAGTAAACTCATCACATCTTCCCTTTGATTAGGGGTAATGAGACTTCCTTAAGTGTGAAGTCAGCATCTCACACTTAATTACCTTGATGCCGGATTAAGATCATTAACCTACTTGTAATTATTTAGATGTTTTTGTTGCTTTTGTTTAGTGTTAAGTAATGAGTTTAAGCCATAATCAAGGATTTAATGGACTCATTACACCATCCTAATAGAAGGATAATAGATGAGAACATTTAAGCTGAGAAAGACTCCTTAACTTAACCCATGATTAGGGATTAACCTCATGACAAAACAGAGCCTTTATTAAAGTGGATTTAGTTAATGGTAAGATGAAGAAGTGATTTTTATGATTTGTCAGACAACTTGATGGGGACTTGTCCATTAACACTAGGGTTAGTCCTTCTTAACCAATTAAGGAAGAATTAGAACCCTAATGCAAGGCCCAAGTTACAAGCTTGATGTCTTGATGATTATTAGGTGAATTGATTAAAGGATTTAAACACATTAAGGGTTTAACACTTAGGGTTAAAGTTATACATTCCATCCTAATAGAAGGATGCAGGCATAAGCTTAATCATAAAGCCTTAAAGCCTTTAGGGTTTAGTCCCTGATTATGAGATGAGAAGGGAAGACTCAAAGATGACACAAAGGTAAAAGCTAAATGGGGGACTAATCAAACCCTGATTGTTATCATGCTTGGAGATCCTAAGGTTTATGAGGCTTAAGAGAGAAAGATCTTCAGAGAAACCACCAGGAAGGAAGCAGATGAAAGGAGGAAGAAGCAAAGAGAAACAAAACAATTTGCTTCACTTAAGAAGACAAGTTGCTTGAAGAAAGAAAGTAAAATGAACAAGAATGAGCAAGCTCAATCCAATACACATACAAAAATGCAGCAAAGGAAGTATGAAAGAGATGAAAGAAGGATGTGAGAAGTGAAGGCAAATTCACTTCTCAAACAACTTACCACCTGAAATGTTAGCAAAAGAAATGAAATGCAATGCAAATGAGATGAAATGTGATGGTGCAAACCAAAACCAGAAGCAGTTACATGATGTTAATGATGCTAAGAGATGATACAAACATGAGGCAAGACATGAGAAGGGTCAAACAAGCATGTGGATGCAAATGAAGCATGCATTGATCCATAAATGTACATGAAAAGTTATGAAATGTAATGAACATATAACATGGCAAATGAAAGATGCAATGATCAAACATGGTTCTAATATGTCCTAAGATGTATTATGAATCAAAAGAATGCACAAAATGTCATGGCAAGTCAATGGATGCAAGCAAAAGAGAAATGGATGCAAAGGAAGGCACAAATTAGGGTTTCATGCATCACACAAAGAAAAAATTCAAAACCAGAAGCAAACAACATGATAAAAATGTGAAAATGCAATCAAAGATACCCTAGGCCTATACAAACTCACTGCCCAAAGGAGAGGATCCAACCCTTAACCTATTGAAAGTTATGAATTTCCTAAGGTTGCTAGGGTTTTAAGGTACCTTGTCAAGAAAAATGCCAAACAAAATGAAAATGCAAGATCAATTCAAACCAATTTTATCCTATAAACTACATGCTATACAAGATGCAATGCAAAAAGAATCATCATCCAACTCTCAATGGTTAGGCAGAAATGAAATTTTGAAGTTTGAAACAAAATATTGCCTTGAAAAGAATTTAAATCCAAAGAAAATGATCAAAAGGCATCAAGATCAAAAAAGAAATTTGGTTTGAGAGTTGAACAATGTTTCTAAATGTTTTTAAATGCTATGTGAATTTTTTTGTGATTTTTAAATACCTAAAAGTATTTTTAATTAATTAATTTTCATTAACTAATTAAAATAAACTTTTAAATGATTTAAAAATAATTTTTAATACAAAAAATAAAAATAAAAATATTTTTGGAATGAGAAAAATATTCTAAGTCAGCATGCAAAAAATGAGATTTTTGTGATTTGTTTTGCTATTTTTAATAAAATGAGAAAGAAAATGCAAGAAAAATGAAATTAAAATGAATTAAATGGAAAGTCAACAGATCCAGTGGCTGAGATTTGAACCTAGGGCGCGGGAATTGACTTGGCGCGTGATCTGAGGGTTGAAATTCAAACCTGGCTAATTTCTGATTTATAATTAATTAAACTGGATTTATTTAATTAATTGAGGATTAGGGCATAATGATGAGATCCTGGCCACACGTTTGCGCGCAAGTCAACCAGAGTCAGCCTGATCTAAGGTCCACATTCAAAGTTCATTTAATGACACAATTATGGTTTAATGACCTTCAGGTGGCCGGAGAAGACTTCCGGTCGTCTTCTCCGGCGAGACCTTCAACCTATCTCTCTCAAAACCTCACTAAAACATGCCAAAATCTCCAGATCAACTCAACTAAACATTTTAAACAAGAATCCAATTTACGGGCAAAGTTTCAGACAAACCATACAACCTCATTTCTGCATCATTTTCAAAAATTCAAAGTTCATTGCATTCAGGGAAACATGTAGATCATTTTAGTAACTTAAAACAAGGTTCCTGGAAAAAATAAATTTCGAAGCTACCTGAAGTGAAGCTTTCAGTTTGGGGCTTTCAGGCTACCTCCTTGCTTCAAAGCTTCTCCAATGAACCTCCTGAAGATGCTTTGAGGTTTAGTTTGATTGGAAAGTGGCTGATTTGTGAGATTGATCAAGTTCTGTTCAGTGAGGGAGAGAAATCGTGTTTTGTTTGTGTGAGGTTTTTTTGCTGTTTCAATGGTTGGTTTGTGATCAGTGAGTCATTTTGAGATCAATGGTGAAGTTGGTTTGAAGAATGGTTGAGTGAGCTGAGAGATTCGAATGGTTTTGCAAGTTGGAGGATTTTTGATAACTATGGCTAGGAGTGTGTTTCAGCATAAGTTGTCTGGTGTTATGGCTTGCCTTTGGTCCACTTATCACTCATGGATAGGTCTGTGGAGTGGTTGTGCCCTATTGTGATTGGTATGGGTCTTTTGCAAAAAGGTCAAGCTTTGTGTAAGAGAGGTATGGGCCAATAGTTAGCCAAGGACAAGAGGGGTGTCCTGCGCAGCAAGAAATGAGGAGGGCCATGGGATCAGTTTTGAAGCCAGCTAGCAAATGGATTAGGGTTTGAATGATGTTTTGCAACTTTGTTCATCTTTGCCCTTTTTGAAATTTCTTGATCCACAAGTCATGAAAATGGCCAAACCTTTGATGCAATCTGACTTTTAGGCAATGGTTTATGCTTGTACAAAGATTAGAAGTCCATTTGAAAGCACAATTTGTCTTGGCATGTGATTTTGCAACTTTGCTTCTTTGGTAGAAAACTTGAAATTATGTGATTTTTCCCAACTTTGCTAGGCCATAACTTTTGATCCAAAATGAATTAGAATGAGTTCTTGTACTTTTTGAAAAGGGAATGATCCATTCTACAACTTTCATGACCAAAGTTTTCTCATTTGAGGCATTTTTGAATCAAAAAGCAAGGGTTGAAAAAGTTTTCCCAAAATGGCAAGTTTCCATTACAAGTCTTTCCCAAAAAGGCAACTTTGCAAATGACTTGAAATTCTTCAATTTTGTGAACTTCCAACATCTTCTATGATCAAATAAAGATCATACACATTCAAAATGATGAAGAATACCCCTTGGTTGGGTCACTGGGGGCCTCAGATGCCCTGATTTTACACTGACTTGCTCAAGAAGTCAACTATTGATCAGATGACTTCCCCATGGAATTTCTTCATGAAGATTGATATGCATGATCCCTATACCATATAGAGACCAATAGAAACAAGAATGACCAAAAATTTTGGAGTTATGGCCTCTGAAACCAAAACCCTAACTCTAGGTCATCTGTGTAGTTAAACCTGGCTCTGCTTCCATGCCAATCTCAGTTCTTGTGATTCTTTGACTTCCTTGACCTTGTGAGGATATAATATGATGATTGAACATACATGGACCCCTTTGAAGTGATTGATGACCTTTGGAGTGGCTCAAATAGCTCAGGGATGGCTCAGATCACAAACCCTAGATGCAGATAACTTTGAACCAATGCAGTGAAACAAAAATGTGGTATGAGATGCTATGATTGGACTTATGCATATGAATAGATCACAAGCCATTGGTGTGAATGGGTGAGGACAAATTTGGGGTGTTTACAGCTTCCCCTATTCAAACATGAGTTAGCTGTGCAGGATGTAAGCAACGGCTTAATAGGCAAACAAGATAACTTGTGGTTGAATACCAAAGACAATCCAAAATTTGCACTCACGGAATGAAGAAGAAAAGGGATATAGATTGTGAAAGAAAACAAAGTATATTTATAAGGTGCGGGCGACGGGGGACGACCGCCGAGCAGAGGACGACTGCTGGGGGAAGGAGCAATGACGGGGACGGCCGACATGCTGGGAAGATGCGGGAAATAAAGCAATGACGAGGACGACCGACAAGCTGGGGATATAAGAGATTATGATGGGGACGGCCATCAAGTAAAGCTATAAGACCCTTTGGGGATTATAAGTAAATGAAATAAATGATGAGGTACGGTCATCAAAGGTGAAGGACGATCACCTAGCAGGGGACGACTGCTCTGTTGGGGGATAAGATGAGGGACGGTCATCTATGGTGAAGGAAGATCACCTAGCAAGGCGCGGTTGCCAAAAGGTATCACAACATAGGACGAATGCCGGATAGAAAAGGGTCGACGATGGGTACGGCCATCGGATAAGCATGATAAAGGACGATCATCAAGAGGTGAAGGATGATCACCTAGCAGGGTACGGCTGCTCTCAGGGTTTATCATGACATAGGACGAATGCCAGATAACAAGATCAACGATGGGGATGACCATCGGATAAAATGATGAAGGAAGATCATCAAGAGGTGAAGGACTATCACCTAGCAGAGGACGGCTGCTAAATACCACGACATAGGAAGAATGCCGGATGGAAAAGGGTTCCAATAATGGAGACTCCGCTGGGGAAAGGATGAGGGACGGTTATCCAAAGGTGAAGGACGATCATCTGGCAGGGTACGGCTGCCGAATATCACGACATAGGACGAATGTCAGATAGTAAAGAAATAGTTCATTGGGATTTGCTGTGACAAGTAAACACGAACGAGTGTCTATATCCAAGGAATGAGAGGTATAAGTGTTTGAGTACTGTGTATAGACTAAAGATGCGGACGAGCATCCTTAAGACTATGATACGGACGGGTATCAGGTAGAAACAAATGCTGACACATGTTCAGAGATGATGATACGGACGAGTATCAACTAGTTAACAAAGAACACGGACGAGTATTGATCTGAAGGGACTCTTCTAGGGAAGGATAGACTCAGACGAGCGTCTAAATTCAAGAAGACATAAGTGTTTGACACGTGTCTGGATTAGAGACGCGGACGAGCATCCTTAAGACTATGATACAGACGAGTATCGGGTAGAAACAAACGCTTGACGCATGTTCTGAGATGATGATACGGACGAGTATCAACTGGTTAACAAAGAACACGGACGAGTGTTGAATCTGAGGGGATTTAAGTGGTGTATGAAAGATACGGACGAGTACCTGTACGGGTGAAACAGGAGTAATAAATATGAGTGGTGTACAGATGAGTGTTTAACTTGCTGGGAGAGTGACACGGACGAGTGTCGGAAACAAGTGTATGTGGCTTTCCAAGGAAGTTGTGTATAAGTATCTGTGAGTGCAAAGGAGACGTTTTAGCTTTCAGCTGGGGACATGACACGGGCGGGTGCCAAGAAGTATCTGCAATATATAAGTGTCTGTTTGTAAAGAATGCTCGGGCGACTTTACTGGGGAATCATGACACGGACGGGTGTCAAAAGGAGTGTGCATTTGTATTTATGAGTGTAAGGCAAATGCTTTAGCTTTCTGCTGGGGATATGACACGGACGAGTGTCAAGGAGTATCTGTAATATAAGGAAGGTGCCTTGGTTCTCTGCCGGGGAATCTGGGGAATTTCTGTACATCGCTGACGGATTGCTAGTATTTCACAAGTGCTTGATCCAGAACATGGCTTATGATTATGCGATATGTTTGATTTTTGCCGTAATTCTCCGTATTAGACGAAATGCTAAGCTCTGTGGTGATTTATTATGCGAATGCTATGATTATGCAAAAGAAACCAATCTGGGATTCGGATCCCGATGCTGCGAAGATCTCTGGTTGATCTGCTTGAAGTGGACATCCCAGCTGGGGATGAGATCATTGGTAGATCTAACATATGGAACTCTGCTTGGGGATATAGGTCACTGATAGACCTATTTCAGTAATGAGGGACCCAACTGGGGTTTGTGGAAGCTTCCTTCACTCTGTTGTGAGATCTTCAGACGTTGCTCTTCTGGATAGAGGCTGAAACTCTGTGGGGAGATGGTTCCCTGGCTTTTGCACTTGGTTGAGGAGGAAAAATGAATGGTAGTTCAGCCGGGGAGGAAGGACCTCCGGTGTTCAGACTGAGTAGATAATGATTTGCCAGCTTGCTGGGACGAAGCTTTCATGCCCCATGCTAGGCTTTGAATACCTGCAATCTTGAAAAGTCAGAGAAACGCACAAGTAATCCCGAGGTATCCTTACCAGGTTCCATCATAGGAGTTTAGGCACTCCTGGGAGTGAGTATATTTCCTGCAAGTATGTATTTTTTTTTATAGAAAAGAAGCATCTGTATTTATGCAATCAGTATCTTAGAGGCATCAGACATTTTGCAAAAAAATACGAAACGAAACATGACTGAAAATCTGATTTTATTAATTCATGTGCCCTGAATTGGCAAGATACAGTCAAAGAAACAAATCCCCTAAAATGAGGAGATTGTTACAAATTGAGAAATAAAAGGTATTGGCAATGTCGGTGACGCTTCATGGAGCTTCCCTTTACTATGAATCGTATGACTTTTGACGTTCTTCTCGTCTTGCTTCCTGAAGAAGGCTGATTCTGACCGACGCTTGAACCTTTCGAAGCTTACCAAGTTGTGAGTGATATAGATGAATTCAGAATGCAGTTGTTCGCTCATTCCCTTATTTTGCATGGATCGCCCTTTCGGGTTTTCAATCCATCGGGATACCCATTTTTGCCTGAGTTGTCCAATGTGGCTTTTCAACTCAGCAGGTGTAAAAATTTTTTATTTATTTTCCCTTATTTTTGCCCGAGTCTTTTATTCTGTTTTTGACTTGCCGGGATGCCCTATTTTTGCCTGGACTTACATTCTGTTTTTATGTCCAGCGGGTCATTTTATGCGAAGTATTTTTTAACTGCATCTGAATTCACAGGGGACAGGAAGTCTTCGCCATCCATAGTACTGAGCATGAGTGCTCCACCAGAGAAAACTTTCTTTACTACGAATGGTCCTTCATAGTTTGGAGTCCACTTGCCCCTGTGGTCTGTATGAGGAGGGAAGAGTCTTTTCAGCACAAGATCTCCTACTTGGTACTCTCGGAGCCTGACTTTCTGATCGAAGGCTTTCTTCATTCTTTTCTGATACAGCTGCCCATGACAGATTGCAGCCAATCTCTTCTCTTCAATCGGACTCAGTTGTTCGTATCGGGATCGGACCCATTCTGCTTCATTCAGTTTAACATCCATTAGTACCCGTAGGGAGGGTAATTCAACTTCGACAGGTAGGACTGCTTCCATACCATACACAAGCTGATACAGTGTTGCCCCAGTAGACGTTCTGATTGACGTACGGTACCCATGCAAGGCAAATGGTAGCATTTCATGCCAGTCTTTGTAGGTAACCACCATTTTTTGCACAATCTTCTTGATATTCTTGTTAGCTGCCTCAACAGCGCCATTCATCTTTGGCCTGTAAGGAGAAGAATTGTGGTGTTGGATCTTGAAGTCCCGGCATAGCTCTGCCATCATTTTATTGTTCAAGTTGGAACCATTATCAGTAATGATTCGCTCGGGCACTCCATACCGACAGATGATGTCCCTCTTCAGAAATCGGGCTACCACTCTCCTTGTAACATTTGCATAGGAAGCTGCTTTAACCCACTTGGTAAAATAGTCAATGGCTACCAGGATGAATCTGTGGCCGTTTGAAGTAGTCGGTTCAATCTTGCCAATAATGTCAATGCCCCACATAGCAAAGGGCCAGGGTGAAGACATCACATTCAGAGGATTTGGAGGCACATGCACCTTATCCGCATAAATTTGGCATTTATGGCATTTTCTGGCATAGGCACAACAGTCGGCATCCATTGTGATCCAGTAGTAGCCTGATCTTAGCAACTTCTTTGCCATTGCATGCCCTCCGACATGGGTACCAAAGGATACTTCGTGCATCAACAAGTCTGCTTCTGTTTTGTCAACGCATCTGAGAAGTACCATATCAAAGTTTCTCTTGTACAAGGAACCATCAGTGTTCAGGAAGAAACTACCAGCTATCCTTCTTAACGTCTTCTTATCATTGGAAGATGCCCCAGGTGGGTATGTTTGATCCTCCAAGAAGCATTTGATATCATGGAACCAAGGCTTATCATCCTTAACAACATCTGCTGAGAACACATATGCTGGTCTGTCAAGTCTGGACACTGAAATCCGAGGTACAAAGTTGGCAGCTTGAACTTTGATCATGGATGAAATGGTGGCAAGAGCATCTGCAAACTGATTCTCGTCTCGAGGGATATACTCAAGCTTGACCGTTGTGAAGAAAGTAAACAACCTTCTTGTATAATCCCTGTAAGGTATCAGATGGTCTTGGTGGGTGTACCATTTGCCGTTGGTTTGATTAACTACCAGAGCTGAATCTCCGAACACAGTTAAAGTCTTGATCCTGAGGTCAATGGCTTCCTCAAGACTCATAATGCAAGCTTCGTATTCAGCTTCGTTATTAGTGCAGTTAAAGGTGAGCTTTTCCGATAAAGGCATGTGAACTCCCTTAGGTGTAATGAGTACTGCACCAACACCACGACCATTCATATTAACAGCCCCATCAAACATCATAGTCCACTCTTCTTCTGGGTCAGGCCCTTCAGTGTGAACAGGCTCTTCATGATCTTTTGCTTTTATGAACATGATGTCCTCATCAGGGAAGTCAAATCTCATAGGCTGGTAATCATCAATAGGTTGCTCAGCAAGATAATCAGACAGTACACTGCCCTTGATGGCTTTTTGAGATGTGTACTGAATGTCATACTCTGTGAGAATCATTTGCCATCTTGCAACCCATCCGGTAAGTGCTGGCTTCTCAAAAATGTACTTAACTGGGTCCATCTTTGATATCAACAAAGTAGTGTGGGTCAACATATACTGCCTTAGTCGGCGAGCAGCCCACGCTAAAGCACAACAAGTTTTCTCGAGCAGTGAATAACGTTGTTCACAGTCAGTAAACTTTTTGCTTAGGTAGTATATTGTATACTCTTTTCGACCAGACTCGTCATGCTGGCCCAACACACACCCCATTGACTCTTCTAATACTGTCAAGTACATGATTAGAGGTCTCCCTTCAACTGGAGGCATGAGGATTGGAGGCTCCTGTAAGTATTCTTTGATTTTGTCAAAGGCCCTCTGGCAGTCTTCGTTCCACCTGACCGTTTGTTCTTTTCTTAACAGCTTGAACAAAGGCTCACAGGTTGCTGTAAGGTGAGATATGAACCTTGAAATGTAGTTCAATCTACCTAAGAATCCCCAAACTTCTTTCTCAGTCTTTGGTGCAGGCATTTCTTGAATGGCTTTGACTTTATCAGGGTCAACTTCAATCCCTTTCTCACTTACAATAAATCCCAGCAGCTTACCAGATCTCACCCCGAACGTGCACTTGTTGGTGTTTAACTTCAGTTGGTACTTCCTTAAACGCTTGAATAACTTCGACAGATTTACCAGGTGGTCTTCTTCTGTGAGGGACTTGGCAATCATGTCATCCACATAACATTCAATTTCTCTATGGATCATGTCGTGGAATAATGTTACCATAGCCCGTTGATGCGTTGCACCAGCATTCTTCAGTCCGAATGGCATCACCTTGTAACAGAACGTGCCCCAGGGTGTGATAAAAGTTGTCTTCTCCATGTCTTCAGGTGACATCTTGATCTGATTGTATCCTGAAAATCCGTCCATGAAGGAGAATACCGAGAAATGAGTCGTATTATCAACCAATACATCAATGTGAGGTAAAGGGAAGTCATCTTTTGGGCTGGCTCTGTTCAGATCCCGGTAGTCCACACACATCCTCACCTTGCCATCTTTCTTAGGCACAGGTACAATATTAGCAACCCACGGTGGGTAGCTAGTTACAGCAAGGAAACCGGCGTCCCACTGCTTTTGTACCTCTTCTTTGATCTTCATTGCCATATCTGGGCGAGTACGGCGCAATTTCTGTTTAACCGGTGGGCAGTCTTCTTTCAGGCGAAGCTTGTGCATGACAATATCGGTGTCCAACCCTGGAATATCCTGATAAGACCAAGCAAAGACATCTACATACTCCCGAAGCATGTCAATCAGTTGCTCTTTTACCGAGTCTTGTAGGCAGGCCCCGATCTTAACCTCTTTCACATCTTCTTCTGTACCAAGATTAACCGTTTCGACCTTCTCCTGATGAGGAGTGAT
Source organism: Lathyrus aphaca (assembly GCA_963966055.1). Taxonomy (NCBI): domain Eukaryota; kingdom Viridiplantae; phylum Streptophyta; class Magnoliopsida; order Fabales; family Fabaceae; genus Lathyrus; species Lathyrus aphaca. Next base: position 233,594,398 of record OZ014524.1, read on the forward strand.
AACTTTCTCCTCTTGCCTTAACAACCTGGCTAGCTCTTCAGGAAGCTCATAATCTTCTTCAACCCCTTCATCAGCTTGATTGATTGGATTGTCAAAGTCATACAAAGTCATAGTCGTGTTGTTGTCGGTGCAGTCTGAAAGGCACTCTCTGCAAGGGTTTAGATTGTTCATTTTAGTGATCAATTTTAATCTTGTTTAGAAAAAGTGAAATGAAGTTACCATTTTGGAAAACATTGCCATTTTATTTTTGTACAAAAAGAAAAAATGAAAAACAGTGAGCGGAAAAGAAAAAAAAGACTCATTTGCAAAAGATGTTCGATATTCATTGATTGATCTGTTTGCACAAAATTACAAGATGGCCCGATTACAAAATGAGTCTTGTCATCTTGGGCAATATGCAAGACTTGATGCATGCTTAAAAATACAGGAAATAATAATTACTCTGCAGGAGTAACCCTTATAATTTCCTGGGAAGATCAGTTTGAGATATGGCTCCCCGGGATCCTTGGACGTATCCAGCTCTCCAGGTTGCGCTCATCTTCCGACTCATCTTCCAAGTTGTTCACTGCATCCGGGGTGAGCATTCCCCCGCTGACAAAATTGGGCCTCTTGGCAGCCTCTGATTGATCTTGTTGAGTTGGTTTGTAACCCAACCCAAATCTGTCATCCTTCTTCTCCACGGGCAGCAGCTTGCCCCAGCCTTGGGCAGTACCCTCTTCAACAACCTTCCTGGCTTGCTGATAAGACGTCATGTAGGTTCCTAGCACAGTAGATGCTTCATTAATATTCAGGGCCTCAAATCCCTGGCTCATGGTTTCATGGATTTCTCCATCCATTTCAATGTACTTATACGTAGCCAGATGGCTAACAAAAATGTCCTCTTCACCACAGATGGTGATGATCTGGCCTTCCCACTCGAATTTCAGCTTCTGGTGAAGGGTAGACGTAACAGCGCCAGCGGCATGGATCCAAGGTCTACCCAACAAACAGCTGTAGGCCGGCTGAATGTCCATCACATAGAAGGTAATTTTAAAGGTCTGCGGGCCAATCATCACAGGCAGATCAATCTCCCCTAGCACTGATCTTTTAGAGCCATCGAAAGCTCTCACCACCAAATTACTTGGACGCAGTGCCAAGCCATCATATTCCAGCTTCACTAAGGCTTTCTTTGGTAGAACATTGAGCGATGACCCAGTATCCACTAGTACATGAGATAGAACAGCACCCTTGCATTCTAGAGTGATGTGTAAAGCCTTGTTGTGGTTACGTCCCTCAGTTGTTAAGTTAGCATTGGTAAAGCCCAGTCCATGACTGGTATTGACATTTGCTACCACAGTTTCTAGCTAATTAACAGTGATCTCTCCTGGCACGTATGCTGCGTGCAAGACCTTCAATAATGCATTCCTGTGAGCTTCATAACACATCAACAAGGATAATATGGAGATCTTTGAGGGAGTTTGGTGAAGCTGATCCACCACCTTGTAATCACTTCTCTTTATAATTCTCATGAACTCATCTACATCTTGCTCAAAAGATGTCTTCTGAGTTTCTTTGATAGCTAGTTCTTCTGGTATCACACTTTTCCCCTTTGCTTTTGCAGCAGCTTCTGCTTCGGCATTAGGTCTTTGCAATTGTGAGGCAAAAAGGCGTCCGCTCCTGGTGAAGCCTCCGCCTCCCCCAACATTATCAATCTGTGGAGAAGAAGTTGAAGAGTCCAAGGTGATTTTCTCCCCGTTGCAGTAAAGATCAGAGCCATAATGCCAAGGTATGGCATTACTGCTTTCATATGGAACTGGCCCAGGTACTGTGATGGTAACTGGACTGACCGCTGTAGAGGAGGGTACTGAAATGGTGTGCGGATCGTAGTAAATGGTGACCGGTGACCTGGCAGGAGGTGCCACTATTTGTTGTTGAAAGTTGTTGTTTGGAGGAACATCCGATGGATCATAGTAAATGGTGACTGCTGAGATATCTTCATTAATTTCTGTTGGCGTTGTAGAAGATTCTGCTGGATAAATGGGTGCTGATGTTGTAGAAGAAATGGTTGTTGACATCTGATTTGTTGAAGTGATAGACGGAGCCATTGTTGATGATATTGATGAATTGGTCGGGATGATTGTTGTTGCAGTTGTAGAAGAGTCAGGAATTGTTGTCAAAGGGATTGCTGAATTTGTAGGCGCCGTTGTTGTGATCTGAAGTATACCACTTTTGATAAGATCATCTATGCCGCTTCTCAAGTTATCACACCCATTGACCGAGATGTTGCAATAACCACAACCGAGCTCACACCCGGGGAACATCTGGCATTCCAGGAGCTGAGCTTTAATCTCAACCAGAGGTGTTCGAATCTGTCCAACATTGGTGATTAAGAAAGATGGCTTGTATTCCTCAATGGCATTAATTCTTGGCCCTCCATGATTGGGCATGGGATTCTTGGTGACACTTGGGAGGGGTGCAAAGTTGAGGGCTTTAAAATCCACCAAATCTTGTACCTTCATTTGTAAAGCCCTGCATTTTCCGTATTGTGGCCAGGTGCATTGGAGTGAAAAGCACATCTGGCGTTGACATCATAATTTCTTGGGAGATTAGAGGGATCCGGTGGAGACAATGTCCTTAATTCAACCAAGTTGAGTTTCAGGAGTTGTGGCAATAAAGCGGCATAAGGCATAGGGATAGGGTCAATCACCCTATTTGCCTGTGATGGTCTTTGTTGAAAGGGTCTTTGTTGTTGATTGCTGCTGTTGTTGTTGTAGGCTCTCTGTGGCGGATACTGAACTTGCTGTTGATAATGTGATTGTTGTTGTGGTTGATATGCTGGTTGCTGAGGAATCGGAGCTGGAATAGTGACAGCTGCCACTGACCTGTGTACATACTGAGGTCTGCCCCTGCTGGCATGAATGGCATTTGTCTCACCGGTTCTTCTAGGTCCCACAAAAGGCTTCCTGGGATTACTGGACGAGCTTGCACCATTATCAGAAATCTTACCCATCTTCAAAAGGCTTTCAATCCTTTCTCCAGCTATAACTACGTCAGCGAAGGTGGTGGAAGAAAAGGCAGCTAGCCTATCAATATATGTTCCTTGCAGAGTGTTCATAAACATGTCGGCCATTTCTTTTTCTGACATGGGTGGCTGGACAGCAGCAGCAAGCTGTCTCCACCTCTGGGCATATTCCCTGAAGCTTTCTCTGGAGGATTGAGACATTCCCATCAGAAGGGTTCTGTTAGGAGCCATGTCCAGATTGTATTGGTACTTTCTGATGAAAGCTTCAGCTAGGTCCTTCCAGCACCTGATAGTAGCTCTGGTCAAGTGAGAGTACCACTCCCTTGAAGCCCCAGTTAAACTGTCTTCAAAGTAAAACATCCACAGTTTCTCATCCATGGTGTATGCCTTAAGTCTTCCCAGAAAAGACTGTAAGTGAGTTCGTGGACAGGAAGTTCCGTTGTACTTCTCGAAGCATGGGGGTTTAAACTTATGGGGAATCCTTACCCCATCCACTAACCCTATATCCATGACATCAAACCCTAAAGAGTTTTGAGACTCCAGATATCTCAATTTCTCAGCAATTTCATCAAACCTCCTATCATAGACTTCATCCCCAGCTCCCATTACAGTAAACTGCTCCTCTTGGGGGTCTTCCTGTAAGATCCTTCCTCCAGTAGTATTTCCTTGCACATTACCCGGGATGTTGACTTCCGTATGTAGATGAGGCCCATATACTGGTGGGTTAACACGAGGCTGACCCCTTTCATTGTTACTTGTTCCTCCAGTTCCCAGAGGAGGTTCTTCCGGGGTTTGTCTTTCTACCAATGCCCTCAACCTTTCTTGACTTTGGGCCAGACCATTCATTACTTCCATGAATTGGGTCATTTGGTTTCTCATCTCCAACCTTTCATTAGCCATCTGAGTTCTGACCTCTGTCAGATCTTGCTGTACTTGGTCCATTTGGATACCAGGAAGATTGTTGCGAGTAGGATACCGGTGCGGACGGTTGAGAGGGAACACCCAGCGGCGAGCAATAATTCCTGAACCACAACAGAGTTAGAAACAAAATAAAGTAATGACAGAACCTATAAAACAAAACAAAAGTCAGTATGCAATGCAGTATGCTTATTTATTTTTCAAGGTATCCGGCTTGGCTCTTGGTTTTGACCTTTCCAGACCCTGAGGAAGATGCTTTGATGTTGCTCGAGAGAAAGAGACATCAATGAAACAAACTAACAAGTATATTACAAATGGTGAATAATACATAGTCTGTTTTTACAACATATGCCCCTGAGGGGTCAAAATACAACATAAAAGAAAAGTACATGAAATGGAAATAACAACAAGCAAAGAAGTCAAACATCTAAGCCAAACTCATCCTCCTTAACCTCCTTCAAAAGTGCTTCAGTTACAGGACCAGCCGGATGCTCTGTGATGTTCCTGATAAGAAGGTTTCTGGTGGCAATAGCAGTGGTCAGCTTCTTGTGCCTGTCTTTGTCCTTTGACCTCTTCACACCAACCCTAAACTTCAATTCTGAAATTTCCTTCTGGGCTTCCAGCAAAGCCTCCTGTTGCTTCTTCTCATTGGCCTCTAACTGCTCAATCCTGGCTTGAGTTCTCTTATCTTCCTGAGTGCGAGCTTCAGTGATCCTGACCCACTTAGCTTGACTTTCCTCTAGATAGAGATCAGTCCTAGCCTTCTGAAACTGGGCCTCTTTACAGGCATTCTTCAATATTTTCTCTCCAGCTCTTGATTTCTTGATGTAGTCTTCTTCTTTCTCAATCTTGGCCAAATGCTCCCCTTTAAGCTTCTCCAACCTCTCAATGTCCAGACGACCATCACTCCTCTCCCAGAGGGTCTTCTTCAGAGCTTGAGACAGATTCTCATTCCTTTCCTTCAGCTTCTCAAATTCTTCCAGGATGACAGTGGCTGGAGGTGGTATTGTGGATAGTCCACGTGCATCCTCAATGGTGAAAGGCATCCCAGAAATCTGAGCTCTAGCATGAGACCAATCATAATACTGAGCTGAAGCCACATTATTGCACCTCCCAAGAATGGCCGTCCCTTTGGTCTGGATGTTGTCCCAATCCCAGGATGCTTGTCTGACAACAGCTAGATTAGGCTTTATCTCACAATACAGAGTCTCAGCTAAGTCTTGCACTCTAGGAGGGTGAACCAAAGCATAGCCCAATTGTCTCTTAAACAGCAAAGGGTTGTAGTTGATGCAACCCTTTACTCCTATCAGAGGTACATTTGGGTATTGCCCACAGCTAGTGATGATGTCTTTGCCTTTGGTGCTCTGGGTACACCATCTGATGTCATCTGAAGTCAAAGCAATAAGCCTCTTAGCCCAATTCTTCTGTTGGTGAGGATTCAGAAAGGCATCAGTCCTAGGTAAGTGTTTAAGCAGCCAAGTGTGAAATAGAGGAGCACAGCATCTCACCAACTTCCCTCTCTGCTTCTCATTTCTTTGGTGAACAGAATAATAGAAATCTCCCAGCAATGTGGGTACTGGGTTCCTCAGAAGGAAGAGATGAATGGCATTCTTGCTGATAAACTTGGGCTCATATGCAAAAAGTATAACCCCATATATACTGAGGGCTAACAATGCACAAACTGCCCTCCATTCTCCCAAGGAGGCCTTCAGGATAGCCTGAGAAGTCAGAAAGTCTAGGTGCAAGCCAGGGATTCCAGCCTTTGTTGTCATGTTTTGCTCAATCAGAATAGGCTCCAAATACAGTGCCTTTGCCACTTCTCCATTGCTGGAAGAAGTCATCTCTGGGTTGAAGGGGATATTACCCCTGACAGGTACTCCAATCAATGATGAGAACTCCTCCAGCAAAGGTCCCAGCTGAAAGTTCTGGAAAGTGAAGCATCTCAAAGGAGGGTCATAAAACTGTAGGCAGGTGTGGATCAAACTCCTCTGAGAAGGGTCTAGGTCCATAACCATATCAAGGATGCCTCCATAATGCTCTCTGAATAATGGGATGTGGTCTGGAGTGATAAGTGCCTGGACCTGCCTGATGCCAGCCAGCACAGGCTCAAAGAAATGGTATGAAATGTTGCTCTTCTTGGGTGCCATGATTGCTGATAAAGAGCTGAAAACAGATGATGATGATGAAGACTGATACTGGAGATGAGCCACTGATAGGCTGAGGCTGGTGATGAAAATAGCTGAAGCAGGCAACTGATGAAGATGGCTGAAGCAGATAACTGATGAACAGGGGTCTATGCAGATGAAGGGGTCAAAACCAAGCCAAATATGATGTGGATACCCTGAAAAACAAATAAACGAATGTTAAATGATGCAATGATGATGTATGCAAATGATATGCAAGGGTTTGTGATCAAGCTGGATCTGATTACTTCCTTGATATAAGCCCATGTATGCCTAAGAAGTCCAGATGGAGGTTCAAAAGTCCAGTAACCAAGGTGGGGGACTCAAATAAAGAGTCACATGTCCAGGGTTAAATCACAAGAACTGTCCCAAAATGGAGTATTCTTAAACAAAACAAGTATCAGGGTATGATGTGGCCAAGGGTTCCTACAAACCTGTAAACAGCCCAACCCCCTCATAGGTGATGTTCTAAAACAAGGATCCTCAGACTTGGATCAATTATGAGAAGTGTAAACACTTCTAACCCGGAGGTACAATGTTTACAATAACCATAAAGGATCCTCCTCTAATTCACCTCAGTTTCTGGAGGTCATAATAAAGGTCATCCAGACTTAGCAGGCTTCCCAGATAGCCCTAGAACTACAGGAAATCTGTAGCACAGAGTTCTCAAGAAGAAACCCACATATGAACCGTGTTTCATATTCCCGCACCAGACCGAAATGGAATGGGAAAGAACATGAACCACTCTAGCCTAGGTGTCTCTCAGGTCCCAGGTATAGGACCTTAATCTCTCAATGAACCCCACCCATCAAAACAAATAACCAGATCCAGCCAGATAACAGTATGACAGTATGATATATGTAAAGCTGTAAAGAATGCAGTAAACAAAACTGTACATAAAGAAATAAAATAAATACATAAACACATATAGCACATAACACCCCAGTAAACACAAATCAAACAAGCGCTAGGAGGAACCCACAAAAAGAACCAGAAGCCCTGGTTACATTATAAGTTTCCCCAGCAGAGTCGCCAAGCTGTCGCTCCCACCAAATGACACAGGGCCAAGAGGGGTACAGACGCGAACGGTCGGCGAAAGGAGAGGAGAGAACACACATGGGTGAACTCAGAAGAAAAGAGTCGCCAGCTAGGCATTTTTATCCCGAAGGAAAGGTAATGCTGCATAGACCTAGAAAGATATGGATAAGATGGTTGCGAACCAGAGAGACTGAGAAAGGGGGTTGGTTACAACCTGGGAAGGTATTAGCACCCAGATTGTTCGCCGTACTCGAAGGGATCCGCGCTTAAAAGATTTGTGTTTTAAAGGGGTAGTGTCAGTGCAATTTGTGTATCAACGCTGGAAAGGATGCAGGTGTCAGTGTAAAAGAAGTGTGAAGTGTATATGAGAAGTGTCAGTGCAATAACAAGAATGAAATGCTCAAGACCATGAGGCCTACAGAATAAGGCTGGAAAGAGGTAGAATATACAGAGACTTTTGTTCGATAACTGTTAAGTTATGCCTATGTATCCTCTCGTGCAATGAGGAAGTCAGAACACCGTAGTTCGACCCAAAGAGACTGAAAGATAAATTGACTTGTGAACTGCTTACTTGTCTATGCTCAAGTGTATGACCTGTCTGGCTCAGGTGTTGACTGTCTTGCATTAGACGGAAGAAGCAAGTTCTCGTTTGTGAGTGAATGAGATGAGAAAAGAATCCCGAAGGAGACGATTATTGTTTGTTTTTGTGTTTTCAGTCTTTTATTGCTTTTTGAAATTTGCCATAAATTAATGAGCTTAAGCCTAAACCAAGGGTTAGTAAACTCATCACATCTTCCCTTTGATTAGGTGTAATGAGACTTCCTTAAGTGTGAAGTCAGCATCTCACACTTAATTACCTTGATGTCGGATTAAGATCATTAACCTACTTGTAATTATTTAGATGTTTTTGTTGCTTTTGTTTAGTGTTAAGTAATGAGTTTAAGCCATAATCAAGGATTTAATGGACTCATTACACCATCCTAATAGAAGGATAATAGATGAGAACATGTAAGCTGAGAAAGACTCCTCAACTTAACCCATGATTAGGGATTAACCTCATGACAAAACAGAGCCTTTATTAAAGTGGATTTTAGTTAATGGTAAGATGAAGAAGTGATTTTTATGATTTGTCAGACAACTTGAGGGGGACTTGTCCATTAACACTAGGGTTAGTCCTTCTTAACCAATTAAGGAAGAATTAGAACCCTAATGCAAGGCCCAAGTTACAAGCTTGATGTCTTGATGATTATTAGGTGAATTGATTAAAGGATTTAAACACATTAAGGGTTTAACACTTAGGGTTAAAGTTATACACTCCATCCTAATAGAAGGATGCAGGCATAAGCTTAATCACAAAGCCTTAAAGCCTTTAGGGTTTAGTCCCTGATTATGAGATGAGAAGAGAAGACTCAAAGATGACACAAAGGTAAAAGCTAAATGGGGGACTAATCAAACCCTGATTGTTATCATGCTTGGAGATCCTAGGGTTTATGAGGCTTAAGAGAGAAAGATCTTCAGAGAAACCACCAGGAAGGAAGCGGATGAAAGGAGGAAGAAGCAAAGAGAAACAAAACAACTTGCTTCACTTAAGAAGACAAGTTGCTTGAAGAAAGAAAGTAAAATGAACAAGAATGAGCAAGCTCAATCCAATACACATACAAAAATGCAGCAAAGGAAGTATGAAAGAGATGAAAGAAGGATGTGAGAAGTGAAGGCAAATTCACTTCTCAAACAACTTACCACCTGAAATGTTAGCAAAATAAATGAAATGCAATGCAAATAAGATGAAATGTGATGGTGCAAACCAAAACCAGAAGTAGTTACATGATGTTAATGATGCTAAGAGATGATACAAACATGAGGCAAGACATGAGAAGGGTCAAACAAGCATGTGGATGCAAATGAAGCATGCATTGATCCATAAATGTACATGAAAAGTTATGAAATGTAATGAACATATAACATGGCAAATGAAAGATGCAATGATCAAACATGGTTCTAATATGTCCTAAGATGTATTATGAATCAAAAGAATGCACAAAATGTCATGGCAAGTCAATGGATGCAAGCAAAAGAGAAATGGATGCAAAGGAAGGCACAAATTAGGGTTTCATGCATCACACAAAGCAAAAATTCAAAACCAGAAGCAAACAACATGATAAAAATGTGAAAATGCAATCAAAGATACCCTAGGCCTATACAAACTCACTGCCCAAAGGAGAGGATCCAACCCTTAACCTATTGAAAGTTATGAATTTCCTAAGGTTGCTAGGGTTTTAAGGTACCTTGTCAAGAAAAATGCCAAACAAAATGAAAATGCAAGATCAATTCAAACCAATTCTATCCTATAAACTACATGCTATACAAGATGCAATGCAAAAAGAATCATCATCCAACTCTCAATGGTTAGGCAGAAATGAATTTTTGAAGTTTGAAACAAAATATTGCCTTGAAAAGAAATTAAATCCAAAGAAAATGATCAAAAGGCATCAAGATCAAAAAATAAATTTGGTTTGAGAGTTGAACAATGTTTCTAAATGTTTTTAAATGCCATGTGAATTTTTTTGTGATTTTTAAATACCTAAAAGTATTTTTAATTAATTAATTTTCATTAACTAATTAAAATGAGAAAAAAATGCAAGAAAAATGAAATTAAAATGAATTAAATGGAAAGTCAACAGATCCAGTGGCTGAGATTTGAACCTAGGGCGCGGGAATTGACTTGGCGCGTGATCTGAGGGTTGAAATTCAAACCTGGCTAATTTCTGTTTTAAAATTAATTAAACTGGATTTATTTAATTAATTGAGGATTAGGGCATAATGATGAGATCCTGGCCACACGTTTGCGCGCAAGTCAACCAGAGTCAGCCTGATCTAAGGTCCACATTCAAAGTTCATTTAATGACACAATTATGGTTTAATGACCTTCAGGTGGCCGGAGAAGACTTTCGGTCGTCTTCTCCGGCGAGACCTTCAACCTATCTCTCTCAAAACCTCACTAAAACATGCCAAAATCTCCAGATCAACTCAACTAAACATTTTAAACATGAATCCAACAACAAAACTTATTTATTTTTGATGAATCATGAAGAACAAACAAAAATCAAATTTACGGGCAAAGTTTCAGACAAACCATACAACCTCATTTCTGCATCATTTTCAAAAATTCAAAGCTCATTGCATTCAGGGAAACATGTAGATCATTTTAGTAACTTAAAACAAGGTTCCTGGAAAAAATAAATTTCGAAGCTACCTGAAGTGAAGCTTTCAGTTTGGGGATTTCAGGCTACCTCCTTGCTTCAAAGCTTCTCCAATGAACCTCCTGAAGATGCTTTGAGGATTAGTTTGATTGGAAAGTGGCTGATTTGTGAGATTGATCAAGTTCTGTTCAGTGAGGGAGAGAAATCGTGTTTTGTTTGTGTGATGTTTTTTTGCTGTTTCAATGGTTGGTTTGTGATCAGTGAGTCATTTTGAGATCAATGGTGAAGTTGGTTTGAAGAATGGTTGAGTGAGCTGAGAGATTTGAATGGTTTTGCAAGTTGGAGGATTTTTGATAACTATGGCTAGGAGTGTGTTTCAGCATGAGTTGTCTGGTGTTATGGCTTGCCTTTGGTCCACTTATCACTCATGGATAGGTCTGTGGAGTGGTTGTGCCCTATTGTGATTGGTATGGGTCTTTTGCAAAAAGGTCAAGCTTTATGTAAGAGAGGTATGGGCCAATAGTTAGCCAAGGACAAGAGGGGTGTCCTGTGCAGCAAGAAATGAGGAGGGCCATGGGATCAGTTTTGAAGCCAGCCAGCAAATGGATTAGGGTTTGAATGATGTTTTGCAACTTTGTTCATCTTTGCCCTTTTTGAAATTTCTTGATCCACAAGTCATGAAAATGGCCAAACCTTTGATGCAATCTGACTTTTAGGCAATGGTTTATGCTTGTACAAAGATTAGAAGTCCATTTGAAAGCACAATTTGTCTTGGCAAGTGATTTTGCAACTTTGCTTCTTTGGTAGAAAACTTGAAATTATGTGATTTTTCCCAACTTTGCTAGGCCTTAACTTTTGATCCAAAATGAATTAGAATGAGTTCTTGTACTTTTTGAAAAGGTAATGATCCATTCTACAACTTTCATGACCAAAGTTTTCTCATTTGAGGCATTTTTGAATCAAAAAGCAAGGGTTGAAAAAGTTTTCCCAAAATGGCAAGTTTCCATTACAAGTCATTTTCCCAAAAAGGCAACTTTGCAAATGACTTGAAATTCTTCAATTTTGTGAACTTACAACATCTTCTATGATCAAATAAAGATCATACACATTCAAAATGATGAATAATACCCCTTGGTTGGGTCACTGGGGGCCTCAGATGCCCTGATTTTACACTGACTTGCTCAAGAAGTCAACTATTGATCAGATGACTTCCCCATGGAATTTCTTCATGAAAATTGATATGCATGATCCCTATACCATATAGAGACCAATAGAAACAATAATGACCAAAAATTTTGGAGTTATGGCCTCTGAAACCAAAACCCTAACTCTAGGTCATCTGTGAAGTTAAACCTGGCTCTGCTTCCATGCCAATCTCAGTTCTTGTGATTCTTTGACTTCCTTGACCTTGTGAGGATATAATATGATGCTTGAACATACATGGACCCCTTTGAAGTGATTGATGACCTTTGGAGTGGCTCAAATAGCTCAGGGATGGCTCAGATCACAAACCCTAGATGCAGATGACTTTGAACCAATGCAGTGAAACAAAAATGTGGTATGAGATGCTATGATTGGACTTATGCATATGAATAGATCACAAGACATTGGTGTGAATGGGTGAGGGAAAATTTGGGGTGTTTACACTGACTTGTCGATTATTAACACCAATGATCTTTTTACTTCGACCTTCAGTTATATACTCAGACATATAAATATACATCACCATTGATCCAGATTGCTTGATGGACAACATATGATCCTGCTATATACTCAGCCTCACATGATGATAATACCACCATAGGTTTCATTCTCAAGCACTATGAGTTTTGGACACCAAACACTTGAAAGAAATACTCAATTGTGCTTATTTTATCCTCCTTATCTCCACACCAATCAACATATGAATAAAAATTAATCACAACTTCTTTGCCTTCATAATCTTGTGGAAACATTATTCCACAATTTTGTAATCCTTTTAGGTATCTCAGGATTCTCCTTGCAACCTTCATGTATGGCATCTTATATTCATCAATGTATTTTCTCACTAATATGACTGAGAAACCTATATCTTGTCTAATATTGCACACATACCTCAGAGATCCTACATTTTTTTTTACTAAAGTGACATCGAAATTTCCCTTGTTTCCATGTTTCTCCATTTTTCATATTTCGTTCGACAAGTCAGGATGCATGATTTGAATCAACCATCCTAAATCTCTTGAGTATTTATTTGACACCTCTTTTAATGTAGAACCTTAATTTGAAATTCTATGCCTAAGAATTAAGATAAATTTCCCATATCTGACATTTCAAATTCTGTCTTCATCAGTTATTTGAACTCCAACAAGTTTTCAGTGTTATTTCCAGTTACTAGTATGTAATCAACGTATAAGCATATATGATGGTTATGTCTTACGTCATAGCCTGTACATAGACACCATACTCAAGCCTACATTTGATGAATCCCAATTCGACAAGGTATGAGTCAATTTTCTTGCTCCATGCCATAGGTGCTTGTTTGAGGCTATAAAGGGCTTTGTGCAACTTGTGCACTTTCCTTGCTTCCTCATGTATCACAAAACCAGATGGTTGTGTGACATATACAATTTAATTTAGGGAACCATTCAAAAACACTGATTTTACATCTAATTGAAATGACGACCAACCTTGCTTGCATGTTAAGGCTACCACTAGTCTGATAATCTCTTATCTTACAACCGTTGCATATAGTTTAGAGTAGTCGGGTCCCGCTATTTAAAGAAATCCTCGTGATACTAATCTTGCCTTATGTCTTGAAATCGAACCATCACGATTGTACTTTAGTTTGAACATCCACTTCACTTTAATAACTTTCATGTGTGTTGAAAATTTGACTAGCTCCCACATATTGTTTCTTTAAATGGCTTGTAACTCTTCGACTATAGCTTCCTGTAGCGGTAAAATCATGAGTATAAGTTATTAGCTAACTTAACTCAAGGTAAACAAAGTCGCCACCATGCTTTTATTTTATTCCAAATGGAAAAGGGAAAAATAGAAAATAAAACCTAATGAATCTAAAAGCAAAAAGCTAAAAGAATCGAACAAAGAGCGGGTAAGGGGATAAGTTACAAATTGGGAAGGTTTTACGCACCCAAAATGTCTGTGGTACTCCACGGGAGCCCTTTGAAAACTTTACTGCTTTTGGTTTGAAAGTGTTTTGTTAAATGAGAGTGGAGAGGTGAGAAAAGAATTAATTTTTTTTTAATATTTTTGTGTTTGGAGAGATTTACCACCTCATGCCTACGTACCCACAAAGTGCAATGCGAGATCAAAACCCCGTAGTTCGTGGTACAAAATGTGAAAAGAAATAATGTGTTGAATTGATTTTAAAATGTAAAGATAAGTCGTCATTCTTTAGCGAATAATTCCGCTAAAAAGAATGAATCATATCTAAACATAAAAATGGAAAGTGCACGAGGGCACAAAAACAATTGAATGAGTTTGAATTTTTTAAAGTGTTTTGAAAAAGAAAGTTTTGATATGCTTATGTGGTTTAGCATTTATTAAGAAATGAAATCAAAAAGGTAAAACCACTTGACCTAAGTCAAGGTTTGATTGTGAAAATGTTTGAAGTTTGAAAACAAAGAAAGTTTTTGAAATAGGAAGAAGATTTGAAAATTTAAGAAGGGGAGGACATGAAAGTGCAAGTACCCAATTAGATTTTTATTCCGAAGTCGAGACACATTTAGGTCTATGTTAAGCAATCGCCGAGTAATTTACAAAGTAATTACCCTACAAATGAGGTCGGCCACCACCAATTAAGGTGCATAATGTTAGTGCTAATGCATGCGAGATAAACAATATGTAAATCGTTATCCGAACGCGATACCGCACAAAACTAAAAGGTGAATACCAGATTGAGCCGCATTTATGGTATTCTTCCATCCTTAAGTTCAATCACTCATCTCGGTGGATTCAAGCATGAAAATGTATCACTAATGCAAAGTACCTTAAATGAATTGAATAATCCACTTAAAGGTAGTTTTGAATTAATGAACATTAACTACTCTAATCTACACCCAAAGTTCATTGAAATTAAGGAGAAATTACTCCCAAAAGTGCTTCCCAAGGTAAAAATAAAAAGGTGGAAGAAGAAGAAGAAAGAGGATCCAAAAAGGGGCTGGAAATAAGCCAAAAACACCATTCTGACTTGTGTTAACCATTTAACCAGATGGTTAACCGGTTAACGCAAGCAAATTTTGAACAATCTGCGCTGTTTTTAAACTGGTTAACCGGTTAACCAAATGGTTAACCGGTTAACGCCGTACCAGAGGTTGAAAAATGCAGAAAATTCAGCATGATCCATTTTGAAACCTTTTCTCAAACATTGGATGATCATGCTCTGAATTTGCACGAATTTTAAAACCAAAATACAGTGGAATCCCTGCAATCAAACAACTAATAAAGATCCAAAGGATCTAGAAATAAGAGCACCAAAGATCTACATCTTGAATGTTGATGGTGAATATGGGTTTATGGAGGAAGATGAATTACCAAAAGCTTTTCTTCAAATTGGACCAACACAAGCTTAGATCTACTGAAATTGATGACCAAAAGAATGAAAGGATGAAGGTTTAGCTCAAGTTAATCAAGAATTCAATGTGAATTCTTAATAACTTCAAAAGAAAGAAAATTAGCTTTTGAGAATTTTGGTGTTTGGGGAAGTAATTTGCAAGAGGTTTTGTGGCTATCAAAAGCTTGTAGAAATTTTTGCAAGGTGAATTTGGCTCTCTAAAGCTTGGTGAATGAATAAAATTATGGTCCTATTTAAATACTTTAGGTATGAGAATTTGGTGGAATGAAGCTTGCTTTGGTAATTCAAATTAGGTTTGGTAATTGAAAATTTGGTGGGAAATGGAAAAAAGTGGTGATTAGTGAGGGTTTATGGTAGGAAATGATTAAAGTGATGTAGTGAAATCAGAAACCAATGGATCTAGAATATTTCAATTAAATCAATGATCTAAGGGTGCTGAATTTGAATAAAATATTCAAATTTCGCACTGGTTAACCAAGCCAAAATTTGAATATTTTATTCAAATGAGGTTGCTTGGTTGTCGTGGCTCGATTCTTCTTGTACGTCAAAGAAATAAACACATGAACCTTGGAAATCCTTTGAATGAATCAATTAACTTGGGAAATCCTCGATTTGAATTATTTGTGGATCATCTTCGACTTTTGTCTGTGAAATTAACTCGAGCTGCAGGACTGCTATTTTTGGAATTTTCAATGGTTCCTCTTCTTGAAAAAAAGGTTAGTAAAAGGAAACAAAAAAAATATCTTTGGATTTTGATTAATGGTTAGTGAACATAAACAAATAAATTAAATAAAAAACGGTGATCCCCTATGAGACATGAACCTGCACCCGAGAAGGATAAATGAACCAGTGCGAGATCTTGTTTGTATGCAAGATGCAGATGAGATGCGAAAAATCTTAGGGTAAAAAATTAGGGTATGGCACTTCCTTCCATTTTTTATTCTCTAATGCCTCACTATAGTTGATTAGTTCAACACCTACAAGTAATTCAAAATGAACCAAGTTTCTTTCTTGTCTGACTTCATCATCACCAACCACTTCATAGTCTTGAAGTCTTGATGGGACAACTCTGGTTCTTTAAGGTCTTTGTCTTATGTCTGCCACATCCTCATGACTTTCTGATTCGAAAGTTGGAACTTTAATGACTACTGGGAGGTCATTAAATGAAACCATATCATGATCACTACTTTCGTCATCAAATTCATAACTCATCATTGGTTTGTTGGTTGCATCAATTGAGTCCCAATTCCAATCAGAGTTCTTATTAGGCACAATGTCTCAACTCATTAAAATCTTACCATCGATTGGATTGAATAGCATGTATGCTCCATTATGATATCCTACCAAAACCATAGGTTCACTATTATCATCAAGCTTTCTTTTCCTTGCATCAGGAACATACGTGTATAATATATAACCAAACACCTTCATATGAATCATTAATGTGGTGGAAAAGGTTATTAGTCCTTGTTTTAATGATGTCAAACCTTTAAGTGTCTCTTACTTTGTACTTTGAAAGGTGTCATCGCGTCTTAGATTGCATTCATTCTTAACTTGCTCAAAATACCAATTCATGTGTCTATACACATATGAGCATCTCATATATGTTAGTTGTGCACTTGATCATTGTTAGTAACATTGGTCTATAAGAGAATGGTTTGGGTAGACAAAAACACTCTTAAAGAAATAAATTTTGTCTATTTAAAGTATTTTCATTGACTCATGCTTTGGAGCGGCCGACTCATTCTTTCAAGTTCAAAAATGGTGTCTCACTAGTCTGCTCGCATCAACCGATAGGTCGACTCATTTCTGGAAAAGCAAGTTGAGTCGACTCATTGCCCTAGTGTGGCGTACACAGAATGTTTTCTTCAAATCTTGTTGCCTCGGGTCGACTCAGGTCGATCCCCCATTGCTCAGATCGACCGGTCGCTAGTTATGCAGATTTTTCTACTTTGTCTTATATATATAGACACACATGAGTCTCATTTTCATCAACTAACAAGAAAATTAAAAGATATACACTAGTTTTCCTCTTCATCTTCATTCATAATTGAGGATTTAGTGGTTTTTTCTTGAATAAAATCCTAGGGTTTTGTCATCTAAGATCTTGAGAGATTTGCGGGGTTCTTACATAAATCATTACTTCATAGATTCAGCCAAGTTAAAGATTTGAAGAACGGTGTGTTGGTTCAAAAGATTAATGGTAAACAGAGGATTATGAAGAAGGATTTGGGATCGAACGTTGGTGATCGAAATCATCCGAGCTAATATTTTGAGAACAGAGTGTTCGAGCAAACAATTAGCGGTAACCAGAGGTTTGGTTTGAGCGTTTGATGCACTTGATTCGACTTGGATCAAAAGAAGAAAAGGGAAGAGTTTCAACTTCAACAATTAGGCTTTAGGGTGGTGACTATTACTTCTCTTATATAAACTTTGCAAATGATAATCAATATCTCAATTATATTTTTAGAACTGGGGGCAGACGTACCCTAAGCAAGGACGAAAGGGGAACTGCCTAAACAAATCTGGTGTTATTCTCTCTTTCTCTATCTCTATAATCTTCTGCATTAATTGAAACTTGTGTGAAATCAATTTTTAACACTAATTCACTTAATTGTAGTGTATTAACTTTGCACTTAAATTTCAAGTGATATTAAAAATTGGTGTATTGTGCACACCAAGTGTTTGATAAATTGGCCTCACATAAGCCATTCAATATTGTGTGTGTTTCTTCTTTTAATTCATCATTGGAAATAACTATTTCAAGGATGTTTATATTTGATATATTGATTAGAATATATATTGATTCATTTATCTTAGTCATTCAATTTGGTTTTCATTCGTATCTGATCTTACTAATAATTGATCATTTAGATGATTGTAGTTCGGGGAGCTTTCACAACCTTTTAAAACAATTTTTAAAAAGCGCCAAGTTTTAAATATGTGATATACTCACCCCCTTCTAGATCGGTACTATTGTCTAACAATTAATGGTCTCTTGCCACTCCATACTTCTTCAAGAACCTTGTTCTTAGTCTCTTTGTAGGGCACATGTTCACTATATAGACAGTAATGGTGACTTCTTCATCCTAGAAGTATTTTAGCGGCTTCTTTTTCTTCGACATGAATCTATCCATATCCAATATGGTTATATTTCTTCTTTCTGCTATTCAATTATGTTGAGGCGTGTAGGGAGAATTTACCTAATGATCAATATCATGTTATACACATAACTCCTCAAATAACTTGGATATGTATTCACCACCTTCATATGTCCTCAAGACTTTGATTTGTTTTCTCTAGTTTTCGAAAAGTATCTTTAATCTCTTAAAGATCGCAAATACTTCATCCTTGCACTTAATCACATAAATCCAGAGTTTTCGACTATACTTATCAACAAACGAGACAAAGTATTTGTTTCCACTAATGGTACGATCCTCAAAAGGGCCACATACATATTAATTGACTACTTTCAAATGTAGGGGGCTCATTGGCATAGTTGAAACAAAATACTTTCTGGATTGCTTTCCTACCAGGAAACCTTCACAGAGCTTGTCAGGTATGAAATATTTGGTATACCAGTTACCATATCTTGAGTAATCAGTTAATTTAGTGACCTACAATTCTAATGGCCATACCTCAAGTGCCATAACCAACTTTGCTTGTGGTCGATAACTATTTTCAGGAATTGTAATTCACTCGAACATATCATGATCTTAAATGTCCTATTCTTGGACATATGAGATTTTAATACCAAATTATTCTGAGTGTCAAATAATTTGAAGGCTCCATCTTTCATAGCACAAAAAAACCTTTTTCGACCAGTTGTCTAACTCTTAGAAAATTTCAATTCATTCCAGGTACAAAAAGTACATCTTCGATAATGACTTTTTCTCCATTATCCTATAAATGGCTATGTTTCTTGTACCATCTGCTTGCAATGAGCTACTATTTGCAAGCTTAACCTTGCTCTTCCTGTTTCATCAAAATATGCTAACCAAACTCTTTGACCAGACATGTGGTTTGAGTAGCCTATGTCGAGGAACCAGATCTTGGAGTCAACATGCTCATCTAAAACTGTAGCCATAAGTACTATGGTTCCAGAATCATCTGAATCTTCACATGAAAAGTCTTCTCCTTCGAAATTCTTCTCCTTTGAAGAACATTTTTTTCCTAGCTTATACCAGCAATTCATGGACAAATAACCCCATTTTCACAGTTATAATATTGCACACTTGTATTCTTTTTAAGTTTTTATTTATGAGTCGATGTTCCTTGTCCTCTTTTGGAGGATTAAAAATTCCTCTCATCATTCTTTTGCTTAAGATAATCCAACCAAGAAACTTTCTTATTCATGGACTTTTCACCTTTTCCTTTAAACATAGAACCTAAATGTTTCTTCAATGTTTGAACCCTTTTCCTCTCAACTATCCATAACTCATGTGTCTCCAATGAACCAACCAAATCTTCCAATTTCAGAGTTTCAAGATTGTTGGATTCTTGAATGGCCATGATAACGTTATCATGTGAGAGGTCAAGGTTCTTCTCAACTATCATCTTATTAGTTAGGACTTCACCAGAATCTTTCATGATATGAACAAGATTTTATACCTTCGAGAGAAAACATGTACTCTTTCCATCTTCTTCCATTTACAGTAACTCGTATTTCCTTCGTGGTTCCTATAACATGTCACCTTTAACCTTTTCTCCACCTTCGTAATACTTGACAAGAATATCCCATGCCTCACTTGCAGATTCAACATGAGAGATTCAATTGAGATTTGCAGCATCCCCTTCATATTGGATAATACACACCCTTGTAATCTTTCTTCTTGAAATCCTTATGTTTGATCCTCTAAGTGTCATTCTCCTTGTGAGCAAGCTCAGGCACTCCATTCATGACCACTTCTAGGGTTTCTTAGAAACAAAAAAAAGGATTTCATTTGCTTACTCCATCGGTTCCAATTTTTGTAGTCGAGAATTGGAAGAGAATTGGGAATATCATTCATCTATGCGACAATTATGATTCACGATAACTAGAAACAAGACCACCAAAGTAAAATCTTAAATCAAGATCAAGAAGAATGAATTAAAAGCTCTAGATATCAATTTGTTAATGCTGAATCACTTAGGTGAAGAAGGAATGAGAGTTAGAGAGTTTGTGGAAAATAAAAAATAAATTATATTATTGTAATCTAACTACATACATGTATTCTATGTAACTAAGATAACAACCTAAACTTCGATTATATTACAACAAATATTTACTACTTGACCAAGATGTACAAAACTAACTATTCAACGTGTTATTAATTTTATCACAAATAAAGGTTTGAGAAACAATGTAGGATAGAAAATTAAAGCTTCTCCTATAAGTTATTTAATTATAGATTACTTTTTCTTTTTATAAATTACTTAAATATGAATTTTTTCTTTTATATATATATATATATATTAGCATACTAACTAACCCTACTAAGTAGAGAAAATATATACTAGGTTTAAGCCTTCTAACTAATCCCACTAATTAGGATAAAGATAATACTAAGAATTGAAAAATAATAAAACAATAAATATATAATAATAATAATAACAATATCATATCTCAATACTCTCCTTTAAGGGGGTGTATATACATCATAGGCATCCATCTTGTCATATATGTAAGTAATACGAGGTTAGTAATTTGTTTCTTGGAATTAACAGATGAGGTTTTGATGGTCCTGGTGGTAATATTCTCTTTAAGAAAGTGATAGTCGACTTGTATATGTTTTGTCTTCTCATGAAACACTGGAATGGAAGAGAGGTGCAAAGTTGACCGGTTATCGCATACAAGTTCCATATGATGGACTTCAGAAAAATAACGTTCCTAAAGTAAATGCTTTAACCATAAGAGTTCACATGTGGGGCATCGGCCATGGATCGATACTTAACTTTTGTGCTTAATTGAGCAACAACTATTTACTTTTTTCTCTTTTATGAGATTAAATTTATATCAATAAAAATACAATAACCCGATGTAGTACGTATATCACTTGCATCTCCTACCCAATCAGTATCTAAATATTCAATCGTATCAGTGTTTTCTCTATAACAAAAAATAAGTCTTTTTCCAAGTGATCATTTGATATACTTAGGGGTTTGAATAATTGTATCCCAATGGTTATCACAAGGAGAGTTCAGAAATTGACTTACTACACTAGCTAGAAAAGATATATCGGGTCTAGTCAAGGTAAGTTAATCTAGCTTTCTTACAAATCTTCGATATCTACCTGGATCATTATATGGCTTCCTCTAATTAGGAAGAAGTTTTAAATTAGGATCCATATGAGTGTCAACCAATTTGCAATCTATAAGATCAGTTTCTTCCAGAATATCAAGAGCATACTTCTTTTGAGAGATAATAATACATGAATTTAATTGAACTACCTCAATCCCCCAAGAGTATCAAATATGACCCAAGTATTTAGTCTAGAAGTTCTAAAATAAGTGTTGTTTAAAAGCCTTGATACCCTCATAATCATCACTTATAATTACAATGTCGTTAACATAAACCACTAGATAAATATATTTATATGTTTAGGATCATTTAGTGAAAACATAGTGATTTGATTCAAAATGATTCATCCGAAATTATTGCAACACTTTACTAAATCTTCCTAACCCTACCTAAGGTGATTGTTTAAACCCATACAAAAACTCGTGAAATTTACATACCCGATTACACTCCCATTGAGTAACAAATCTAGGAAGTTTCTCCATGTAAATCTTATCTTCTAAGTTACCATGCAGGAATTCATTCTTGATATCCAATTGAAATAGAGATCATTGTTTCATGGCATCCATGTCCAGAAAAAGACGGACATATCCATTTTCATAAATGGAGAAAAAGTATCACTATAATCTTAACCATGAACTTGAGTATATTCTTTTTCCACTATGTAAGATTTTAATTTATCTATCTATCCATCAGGGCCCACCTTAACATTAAATATCCACCTACAAATAAAACACATTACTCAGAAGGGAGAGGAACAATTTCTTAAGTATGATTTGATTATAGAGATGACATTTCAAGTATTGCATGTCTCCACCATGGATGGGGTAGTGCTTCCTAAATAATTTTAGGAATATAAATAGATTCAAGTGCAGTAACAAAAACACAGTGGGTAGGTGATATGAGATGGTAAGACACATAATTATAAATAGGATAATGGTTACAGGTTGAACGATTACTTTTATGGATGGCAATGGGAAAATCAGGAGATGAAGTTGGAGTATGAGTGGAGGCACTTGGAATTGAAGTTGAATCACGTGGTCCAAACCTTCTCTCACAGGTAATGACATATTGGTTCAATGGTGGTATAAACTGATCTATCACAACGGGTGGACTAGACGATAAATGAATGGACTCAACCGAATCAAAATATGGGATAGGAAAGACTTGATCTAAATCAGTTTCAGGAACATTTGAGTTGGGAAAGTATGGTATGCTCTCAAAGAATGCAATATTTATTGGCGTGTAGGTGTGATGTGTAGAAGGAAAGTAACACAGATATTCCTTTAGAAGGTGTGAGTAGCCAAGGAAAACACATTTGATAGCACAAGAAGACATCTTATCACGACCTGAGGAAAAGTCATGAACAAAACAAGTACACCCAAAGGCTTAAGAGGAAACAACATTTAAGATATTTGTAGGGTGTAACAAGGAATGAGCAACCTGATCATTCAATATAGAGTATGGCATCAAATTAATTAAATACCCTGGAGTAACATTAACATCACCCTAAAACTTCATAGGTACATTACCATTTAGCAACAAGGTACAAGAAATGTGAATAATGTGTCTCTGTTTTCTTTCAACAACACTATTTTTTAGGTGTGTAAGGATAGTCAGATTGATGGACGATGCCTTTGGAATGCATGAAAGAGTTAAAACAGACAGTGAATTCTTTTGCATTGTCATTGCGTAACATGTGAATGGTTTTGGCAAAGTGTGTCGTGATTTCTAAATCAAAGTTCTTAAAAATATTAAACAACTGATAACGGTCTTTCACTAAAAACACCCAAGTACATCTTGAGAAATCATCAATAAAAGTAACATAATATCTACAACCTAAGATATAAGGAATCTGACTAGGACCCCAAACATTGAAATGAACAACATTAAATAGAGACATGGATGAAAACGAAACTCTAACATGCTTCCCTAACTTACAAGGCTCACATTGTAAGGACTCTAAATAAGGAATATTGGACACCATTTTCTTCAATTTTGATAAACTCGGATGACCTAAGCAAAAATGCAGAATATCAGGAGATTCAACAGTAACACATACAATGGAAGTGGGAAGTTGAAGATAGTTAAGACCATTAGATTCAGTTCTAACTCCAATCTTTTGTCTTGTACTCCGGTCTTGTATAAAAAAGGAACTAGAAGTAAAGGTTACAACCCAAATTAAATATTTGATTAATTTTCTCAGAGTAATCAAATTGAAAGGACGATTAAGAGTCAATAAAATAGAGTTGAAAGAGAGAGGAAGAGGGAGAAAGATAGAGATAGATAGATAGATAGATAGATAGATAGATAGATAGATAGATAGATAGAGAGAGAGAGAGGGGGTGGAGGAAGTAGGTGACACTTGTCTTAAACCATTTTCCTCAAATTTAGATCCATCTACAATGATAACATACTATTGTAGCAGTAAAAATTATGAGTATAAGCTATTGATTAACTTAACTCAAGGAAAAAAATTCGCCATCACGCTTTTATTTATTCCAAAAGGAAAAGGAAAAAAGAGTTAATAAATCCAAAATTGAATCTAAAAGCAAAAGCTAAAAGAAACAAGCAGAGAATAGGTAAGAGGGTAAGTTACAAAATGGGAAAGTGTTAGTACAAAAAATGTTTGTGGTACTCCATGGGAGCTCTTTGAAATATTTAGGATTTTTAGTTTCAAAAGGGTTTATAAAATGAGAGTGAAGGGATGATAAAAAAATTTATTTTAATACTTTTATGTTTGAAGAGGTTTACCACCTCATACCTACGTACCCACAAAGTGCAATGTAAGATCAAAACCTCGTAGTTTGTGGTAAAAAGTACAAAGTTTTTTTTGGTTTTGATTGATTTTAAGAATGTAAAGATAAGTCGTCATCCTTTAGTGAATAATTCCGCTAGTAAGGATGAATCATGTCTAAATATATGAAAAAGAATTAAAAGAAAAAAATGCACAAAGCACAAAAAGAGTGAATGAGTTTTTTGTATTTTTTAATTTTTGAAAATGGTCAATATGCTTAAGTTCTGTGAGATATTGGAACAAATTCTAGGTTTAGCATGTCGTCAAAGTCCGCTCACATGCTGTTGTAAATTGGGCCTTGTGTTATAGATATAATTATTTAAGTTAGCTTGTAATGGATAATTGTTAAAAAGTCCATTAGGTTAGTATGTTAGTTTTGTTATAAATAGCATATTAGTCTCTCATCTTTTAAATAAGGTAAAATAGGAAGATAAAACCCTAATTCAAAAGTGAGAGAGGTTATTTGTTATTCTTGTATACTTGTAATCTTGTTTCAAGAGAAAGGAAAGAATAGCAGTTTATAACCAATCCTTGTTGTTATCCTTGGTTACCCTAAACCTTAACCCTTATGGATTTCTTGATCATAAAGAAACCTATTATACTTTGTTTCTAAGGTATCAGATTCACAAAAAATTGGTGCAGTGAGTATGGAGAAGACGCCTTCAACAAAGTATGAGATTAAAAAGTTCATCGGCGTGAACGACTTCAGTCTGTGGCGCCTGAAGATGAAAGCACTACCTGTTCAATAGGGTTGCTTGGAAGCGTTGAAGGGAGAGACGACCATGAATGTTGTGTTAACGGAACCTGAAAAGAAAACCATGATTGAGAAAGCACACAACACAATATTCTTGAGCCTTGGTGATAAGGTTCTTCGACAGGTATCAAAGGAGACGATGACATCAGGGTTATGGTTGAAACTTGAAGGTTTGCACATGACCAAATCATTGGTGAATCGACTCTACCTAAATCAAGCTTTATATTCATTCAAGATGAGTTAAGACAAAGTGTTGGATGAGCAATTTGATATGTTCAACAAGTTGATTCTTAATCTTGAAATCATTGATGTGAAGATCGATGATGAAGATCAAGCGATGTTGTTGTTATGCGTTTTTCCTAGAACATATGCTCACTTCAAGGAAACCCTATAGTATGGAAGAGAGTCCATGATCTTTGAAGATATTTAATATGACTTGTACATGAAAGGAGCATAAACCTTTGACGGTTGGTGAAGGATTGGTCGTTAAGTAAAAATTCTCGCGAAAGGATGGTAAGTACAACAAGAAGAAGGGTAAAAGTCAGCAGAAGTCTTATGGTGGTGAAGCATTTGGTGTTCGGTGTTATCATTGTAATAAGGAAGGTCACATTAGAAAAGTGTTCCATGAACGCTTGTAAGATCATGGAGATAAGGATAATGGAAACACAATCATTGTTCAAGATGATTTTGAATCATCTGATGTTCTTGTGGTTTCAAGTGGCGACTTAAGAAAAAGAGTGGATTATGGATTCAGGTCACACTTGCCACATGACTCCAATCAAAGATTTGTTCGAGGAATTATGTAATCAAGATGGTGGATCAATGTTGCTGGGAAACAACAAAGCTTACAAAATTAGAGGTATTGGATTTGTGAGATTCAAGTTCTATGATGAGTCAATAAGGCTATTGATTGGAGTTAGGTATGTACCTGACATGAAGAGAAACCTGATTTCTCTTGGTGAATTCAACAAGAAGGGATATGTTTTTCAAGGATAGAAAAGTATCCTAAGAGTCATGAAGGGGTCGAAGGAAGTCTTGAGAGGCATGAAGAAACAAGACTTGTATAGCCTTGAAGCTGAAGTTGTAAGTGGTTCGACATTTGTTGCATCCACAAATATGTTGTCGAAGACAAAATTATGGCACATGAGATTGGTCCATGTCAGTGAGAGAGGTCTGGTCGAACTAGGGAAACATAACCTGCTAGGTGGTGACTGTTGCACCCCAAAATTTGCCCTCACAATACAAGACTTTGTGTGCTTTATGAGGTTCACAAGGTTCACAAGACCTTTCATGAGGTTCATGAAGTTTACAAGACACTTTATGAGGTTCAAAAGGTTCACAAGACACTTTATGAGGTTCACAAGATTCACAAAGTTCATCATGGGTCAGAAGATTTGACAAATCCCTCAGGCAAGACATTCTCCTAAGCAGTGCATCCAAAACTAGGGTTTTGACTTTAATCAGGCTAAATGGATTTCCAAGACTTCAAGTGAGCTTCATAACATCTTATATGTGTTTAAGAACCCCCATGACAGGTTTCAAGACTTTTCTCAAAGGTTTGCTCAGTCAAATGATCAGATAAGTCAAAATCAGTCAAAGTAGTTAAAAAGTCAAACTGAGGTCAACTGTGGTCAAACCAAAGTCAAACTTCATGATATTTTTCCAACATCAAGTATATGAAGTAAAATTCATCATTTGATCAAGGGTTGATCATGATTCATCAAGGATATTTCAGATCATCAAGAATCAGGGGTTTCTAAATTAGGGTTTCCTCAGGAAAAGTCAACTGAACTTTGACCAGCCATAACTTTCACATGCTTCATCACATTTTTTCCATCTAAAGCTCATTTTGAAGGAAATTGAATTCTCTACAACTTTGTGTCTCACAAGTCAAGCCCAAAAATGCTTCATTTGGAAGGTATGAGCTAAGACATTATAGGTCCTTTTGAAAGTCAACAAAAAGTCAACAACTTCAAAAGGGCATAACTTGAGAATGGTAAATGATATGAACATGAAACCAATGGGGTTGGTTATAGGACTCTTCAAGCTTTCCAAAATGTCCAAGAACACCCTCATAGCATTAAAATTAAAGGATGTGTGCCCTTGCAAAGTTGGGAAATTTTTGGGTGGTTTATGAAGGAAATAGGGTCTTAGAACCAAATTTTTCTAAATGGGCTGAACTTTTTGTGACCCAAAGTGATTCATGACATCATGCACGAAAATTATTTGATATTTTCATAATTTTATTTTATTTAATTTATTTATTATGATTTTTTATATTAAAAATCATTTTAAATTTAAATAAAATATCAAGTGTGAAGATTTAAAATATTTTTTTGTTCTAGAAGGTCATGAATGCAATTTGGATTGAATTGATACAACATTGATGAAGATTGGCTTGAAATAGAAAGGTCTTATTCAAGAATATTTGAAATTTAAGTATCAATCTTTCTCGATCTCCAAAATCAAAACAATCCACACAATGGTCCAATCTCTTGACCTAATTTCATTCTAGTATAAGTATACAACATAACCTAATGCATAGCACACGAATTCCTGACCTAAAAGAGTAAGTTTGCACTTCACAAAAATCATCAAAAACTTCAATTCGGTTTCTACATTACAAGGCTTGTTAAGGTATTTTAAGGACATAAGAATGATCCTTGGACTTCACTGATCATGTATCAATACTCATATGCATCCAAAACCTCATGAATGACCTAAACCGAATCTGTTTTGTGCTTGACTTTGAATTTTTCGATTCTCATTATTTATGCATTGCCAACTAATTTTGTTTATTGATTTGTGATTGTTTGAAGCTTGTGATGAATTCTGGACAGTTTAATTCGAGTTTCGTGAACTGGAGTGAATTCCACCATTGTTAGGGTTTTCGGCCTCCTTTAGGGTTTTGTTCTTAAGCTAACATAAATTAATTCTAAAGCCATGGATCAATGCCAATTCATCTCTGGATCATATTTGTATAATTAATTTGATAAAATTTTGCAGTTTTGATGGTGAATGAGATTCGTAGGTTTTGCTGCAAGTTTGAATTCGCAGGAAAACTGGTAATAAAATTCGCAGCTAAATCCCCAGGGCTGGAGGAAGAAGAAGAAGCCAGCGCGCGTTTTTTGATTTTTGAATTCTGTTTTAATATTTTATTGAATTATCTATAATTTGTTTCACAAATGCAGCGTTGGCCTAGTGGTGAGATATGCATGCGTATGACCTTAAGGCTTGTGTTCGAATCCTGGCTGCAACAGTTTTTCTTATTTTTCTATTTTAATTGTTAGACTTAAAATATAATGAATTGTGTTGGTTGTATTACCAGTTGCGCCCTCCCGACTGGAATGGTAAGTGTGTTTGTGCATTGCGTAATGGTCCTGGGTTCGAATCCCCCCAGGCCTTTTATGTTATTTGCTTTTGTTTTTTCATGATTTTTCCAGGTCAAGCAACAAAACCAAATGGAGGGTGTTTCTAACGCCAGCGCGCGCATGGCCCAGTGGTTGGAATGCTAGTCCTGAGTGTGGAAAGCTTAGGGACTGGGTTCAAATCCCAGCCCAAGCAGGTTTTAGTTTTTTCATTCTTTTTCTGATTTTTGTTATTTAATTAATTTTCTATTAAAACAAATTCAAATAATAAAATAAATAGGATGTTTATATTATTTTAGAATTCATTCTTTTAATTTTAATTTTATAAGAAAAACTTATTTATTTTTTGTAAATTATTAATATTGTAAAATTATATATAGTTATTTTATTATTCTAAAAATATGTATGTAAACCCTAAGTTTCTAAAACCATAAAATATTTTGTTAAAATCTAATTAATTTTTATAAACCCTAATAATTTTCATAAACCCTAATTTTCTTCTATTTAAAATTTAATTCTATTATAATTTTTAATTTATTATTTATAAACTTTAATCATGTACATATTTTATAATTTGTTTATAATTTAAATCTTGTATATAAATATGCTTAAAATAATTAAAATTCTTAATTTAATTTTGTAAATATCATTTATTTTTATAATTAACCTAATTTTTATAATTTGTAAATAATTTAAAACTTTATGATAATTAGTATATAATTGTTTATATTTTCTTAATCTTAAAATAATAATTGTTTATAGAAATTGAATTTTTTTAATTATTATGCTAATATTCTTACTTTATTATTAATACTATTTATTTTTATATTTATTTTATTATTACTAACCCCATTTATATATTGTGATTTATTATTATTATTTTTACTAACCCCAATTATATTATTATTATTTATTTTTGCTTATTTATTTAATTTGCTTTAATTATTATTATTTTGTAATTGCTTCCTTTATGTAATATTGTAATAGTAATATTGAATATTTATTTTAAATGCTATGGTTAGTAAAATAGGGAGTGTAAACATGTTTGTAATGTAAAATCAATTTAGATCACTAGTTTAAAAGATAAGTATTTAAAATTGTACACTCACACACGTAAGTCGATCTTTGATCGCCATCTCACTTCCTTAAGGATACCTCTCATGTTGCCTATTACAAAAGGTCAAGTAGGGTGTATAAAGCAAAGTCCCTCATTTCACATCATCTAGTCCCTTAACAGATAAAAAGATCAAGTCCCTTCGAATGTTGCCTTCGTAATGATCTTGTCCCTTTCGAATAAAGATGATAAGTCCCTTCGAATTGCTTATACACCCCACAGTTGCCTAAATAACAGATGTCCCTTCACTTGTCCCTTACATCCAAGGTAATGACTACCTATTCCTTAATAATAGGGATAGTATTACCATTTAAAGGATTCAAGAACAGAAAAGACTTAAACTTAGGGTAGATTCCTCTTAGATACTTGCTCACTCTTCAAAACATTTCAAACACTTCATACATTTCAAACAATTTTCAAAACAAAGGTTTTATACGCATCCGTACATGGATCATTATAAAACACTTAAGAAAATTTTTATTCACACACTTCACATTTCAAAAACATTTTAAAGTGAGCTAAGTAACTAAGAGCCCATGGATAACCATGGATGTAAAGGGTGCTAACACCTTCCCTTTACATAACCTACCCCCCGGACCCAAAAATCTTTTAAAAGGTATTTCCTGTTCTTTTATGCCTTTCCTTTGGATAAAATAAAAGTCGGTGGCGACTCTTGCTATCTGCAACATAACTAAAGTCAGTTCTCCCACCGTGTTACAGAACTGGCGACTCTGCTGGGGATTTAAATAAAAGAGGGGTACCCTTAGGAATTAGATCACTTTAAAATTGTTTGCCTTGTTTGCTTTATACTTACTTGTTGGGCTCTTATGTGTGAAAGATCCTAACCCGGATCTAGTGTACCTTAGGTAAATGGCAATAGACCAAGGAAACTATACGGCGTATACCGATATGGTTGATCTGGTGGCCATAGTTAGTGTGACTTCTTGGTTGGTACTCATGTTCCTTAAGTCAAGTTGAGGATAATATGAGGCTGCCATATGTTGTCAATACACTAACTGACTTTTAGAACCCTAGTTATCCCATCTTTGCCTTTAGAAAGTAGTGAGATAGTAGGCTTTGGTGAAGACTGAAGTTGGTTGATACTCGATACTACACTCATTGAGATCTTAAACTTGGAGGGTTTTGGTTGGCAAGTAATTTTCCTACTGAACAACCACCCTTGTGAAGGATCAATGATATTGAGATCCCTTAGAACCTGGTTACTTTTGTAGGACAGGATGAACCAACTAACTTCAGGGGAGGGTACTTACCTTGAACCTCATGCAGGCCTTCAAACCTAGGGCTATTGTGTGACTTGTTTGTGTGTGCCATATGTTTGTGATTGAACATAACATCATGACATCATCATGCATCATAAGCATAGCATTTTCGCTAACCATTTCAAGGACCAAAGGATTTATCTTTGTTCTTTGTTGCAGGTCATGGCTTCTGCTCGTAGAAACACCATCAGGATCAACTTTGTGGGCATACCTGCTAAGCTTAAAGAGTTGGTTTCTCAAGTGTCTGATCATTCCCAGTTCATCAAGAGACATGGTCACCTATTGGATCTAGTCACCTCAGGATTCAATGAAGACATGATGAGTGTTTTATTTTAGTTCTTTGACCCTAAACACCATTGCTTCACATTCCCCGACTATCAGCTGGTTCCTACAATGGAAGAGTTCTCTAAACTTCTGGGTATACCTGTTCTTGATCAAAGACCCTTCACAGGCTTGGAAAAAGAGCTTAAACCAGAGGTTATTGCTGCAGCTCTACATCTGAAGAAGTCAGACATTGTTCCAGAAACGAGAAGCGGAGTTAAGGGTATTCTTGCTAAGGTGTTGATAGAGAAGGCTCAAGTGTTCTTGAAGGCTATGAGCTATGATGCTTTTGAGGAAATCTTAGCCTTGATGATTTATGGCTTAGTGTTGTTCCCCAATCCAGATCAGTTCATAGACGTTCATGCTATCAACATATTTCTGAGTCACAATCCAGTACCTACATTGCTTGGAGATATCCTACATTCTCTTCATACCCGTACTACAAAAGCAAGAGGAACTCTGATGTGCTGCATACCTTTGCTATCTAGGTGGTTTATTTCTCACCTTCCTCGCTCAGTGATGAAGAATGAACAGGGGTTTAGGTGGTCCAAGAGGATTATGTCACTCTCTCATTCAGATATCCATTGGTGCTCCAGATCTATGGAGAATGTCACTATCATTGACCGTTGTGGAGAGTTTCCTAATGTGCCACTTCTAGGCATAAGAGGAGGCATTACTTACAACCCTTCTTTGGCTTTACGACAGTTTGGTTACGCTCGGAGTGATGGTCCACATGACATGTTAATTCAGGGTATCGTGTTTGACTACGACAATAATCTTCAAAGTTACCGTCAGAGATTCATACGAGCATGGGGGAAAGTGAACAAGGTTGACAGCAAGACTCTGGAGCCTAAGTACACTATTCCTATGGAAGCTTATCTCAGATGGGTGCGATCTCGTGCTCAGACTCTCATGATGCCATATCCTGCTATCCTGCTAGTTACCATGGAACTTGTTGCTGAAGGAGATACTTCTTATACCATCCTTCACCCAGACATGCCTACTGACATGGAAGATTTACAGAGGTCCTGGATCCAGTTGAAGGAGCAAAGGGATACTTTCGAGGCTCATTACAAAGCAAGCCAAGAAAGAATCCTAGAACTAACAAAGCAACTTCACGAGGAACGGAATCTCAATTCATACCTCAACACAAAGAGGAAACGTCCATGGGAGACTTAAAACCCCATCTCTTGTATTTATTTCATTTCATTTTCTATAAGCCCAAGAGGCAAAACAAATTTATTACTAATAAAAGTTTACCTTCTTGTTTGTTTAAGCAAATTTAAATCCTGCGGTCCTTGAAAACATTGCATATACATTCACATATCATATCATTGCATCACAGGTTTATTGTGCACATGTTTCTTATCTTCTCGCTGTTTATTTCAGTAATGGATCTTGAACAAACAGTTAAGGATCTCCAGGCACAAAATGCACAGTTCCAAGAGCTGATCCTGAACTTGTCCAAGGGGCAAGATGAATTGAAGACACTGCTGGCCAAGAAGACTAAGAAGACTAGAAGGTCAGGTGGCCTGATCAACATGGGAAGAAGGTTCAGAGGTCCTGTCAAGACCAAAGAACAGGTTAAAGATTATGAGTCTGAAGAGTCTAAGAAAGAGGGAGGCAGTCTCCACAACACTATGGGGGACTCTGATTCTGAAGCTAACTACTATCATGAGCCTAATGAAGATAAATTCAAGATGATGGTGGATAGAATGGATGCTATGGAGTTGCAAAAGTCTTCTGGGCTGGATTTTGAAGATTTGAGTTTGATATTTGGGGTGGTTATACCCATTGGTTTCAAGGTTCCTACTTTTGTTGTTTATGACGGTGTCTCTTGTCCCAAGCTGCATTTGAGGTCTTATGTCAGGAGAATCCAACCCCATACTGCTGATAAGAAGTTGTGGATCCATTTCTTCCAAGAGAGCTTATTTGGAGCTCAATTGGAATGGTACTATCAGTTGGAGAGTGTCAACATCCGTGATTGGAATGATCTTGCTGAAGCCTTCTATAAGCAATATCAATACAATGCTGATTTAGCCCCTACTCGCATGCAACTTCAGAGCATGTCTATGGGTGCTAAAGAAAGTTTCAAGGAGTATGCCCAGAAGTGGAGAGACTTGGCTTGAAGAGTGCAACCACCTCTAACTGACAGGGAGTTAGTTGATATGTTTATGTGTACGTTGAATGGTCCTTTTTACAGTAATCTCATTGGAAGCTCATCATCTGGCTTCACTGAGTTGATAATGACAGGAGAACGTGTAGAAAGTGGTATAAGGAGTGGCAAGATTCAAGTGGGTGATTCTACATCAGGTGCTGCAAAGAAGCCTCCTAGTGGGAAGAAAGAATCAAATGTTGTTTATGGTCAACCTGATCGTAATAGAAGGCATCAGTCTGTAAGCGTAGTTCATATCTCCAATCCAACTCCTACAACACCAGAGCAGCCACAGGGAAATCAACAGAGGGCTAGAAGGCAGTTCACTAAGATCAACATGTCAATGGCCCAGGCATTGCAACACTTGTTGAAGGCTGAACTTATCACTCTGAAAGATGCTCCTCAGAATCCCAATATTACCTCTCCCAGGTACAATCCTAATGCACGATGTGCATATCATTCGAATTGTCAGGGACATGATACTAATAGTTGTTGGGTATTGAAGAACAAAATTCAAGATATGATTGAGGCTGGAGAAATTGAGTTTGACCCTCCGGGTACTCCAAATGTGATTACTGCTCCCATGCCAAATCATGAGAAGACTGTCAGTGCCATTGAAGAAGATTCACATATTTCTTCAGTTGCAGAATTGACTACACCATTGTCTGTTATCAAGAAGAAGTTAGTACAAGCTGGGTTCTTTCCAGGTTGTCGTGAAGATTGTGTCTATTGTGCCTATAGGCCGGATAGTTGCTGGAGGTTGAAGGACGGAATTCAACGCCTCATGAATAATTACACCACAGTGTTTGAGAGGACACCACCTTCTGTGGAGAGTATGGTGGATCATATTACTAAATGTAAGAAGATTGAAGAGGTGGATATGGTTGATAAAGTGCCGGTAAGGATTACTTCTAAGGGACCTATCAAAATCACCCATAAGGGTCCAATTAAGATTACTGCTGAAGGCCCTGTGAAGATTGTTGCTGAAGCTAGAGTGGCTCCTATGATCATTACCACTCCTGGTCCTATTCCGTATACTTTTGATAAAGCTGTGCCTTGGCATTATGGGTCTGATGTTTATATCCATGGTGTTAAGCAGGAACCCTTAGCTGATATGCCTGTTGATGTTGATAATATTGCTGGATCTAGTAAGATCATACGAAGCGGAAGAGTTTTCTCTCCTCCAGCTACTTCCAAGAATGCAGTTACTCCAGCTGCTACCTCCACCACTGATGCTCGGGGCAAAGGTCCTGTTATTGAACCTATACCTACTGATGTGCCAGCTGCTGATGATCTCTCTAAGCAGATGGAAGAAGTATTTAAAATCATTCGCAAGAGTGATTATGACATTGTTGATCAATTGGGGCATACTCCCTCCAAGATTTCTATGATGTCCTTGTTGTTGTGTTCTGAGGCTCATGCCAAGGCCCTGATTAAGTTTTTGAAGACTGCTCATGTACCAAATGAAATTTCCGTTGACCAGTTTGAAAATTGTGTTGCACACTTGACCTATGATAATGGGTTAGGTTTCTCCGATGCTGATTTGACTCCGGCCAAAAGGGATCATAACAGGGCTCTACATATCTCAATTGAATGCAGGGGCACTACCATGTCACATGTATTAATAGACAATGGTTCCTCTCTGAATGTGTTTCCCAAAGAAGTTCTGAATAAGCTGAGTCCTGAAGATGCTGTGCTGAAGCACAGTAATATAGTGGTGAAGGCTTTTGATGGTTCGAGAAGAGTGGTGCATGGAGAAATTGACCTCCCAATCAAAGTTGGGTCTCAGGTTTTTAATACTACTTTTTATGTCATGGATATTCGTCCGTCATATTCTTGTTTGCTTGGGCGTCCCTAGATCCATGGGGCAGGTGTTGTAACTTCTACTTTACATCAAAAGCTGAGATATCCGGTAGAAGGAAAGGTTGTTACTGTCTACGGAGAGGAAGGGTATATGATTAGCCATGTGAACACCTTTAAGTATCTTGAAGTGGAAGGTGAATATGTTGAAACTCTGTGTCAGACATTTGAAGTGGTTCCTTGGATTGTTAATGATTATGAAGCTCCTCCTGTTGTCAAGAAAGTTCCTGTGGTCACCAGAGTACCTCCTACAATGGCCTCCCTTAAAGATGCTAGAGCTGTGGTGGATGAAGGTGGTTGTACTATTTGGGGTCAGCTTCCTGATATTCCATACAAGTCTGACAAATTTGGTTTGGGTTTCACTGCAGAGTCTCAGAAGGCTGTTCGTCGTACTCGTGTTGTTCGTATCACCAATCAGGGGATTATGAAGAATCAAATCAATGTTGTGGGTGACTATGATGAAGACTACAACCTGGATGCTTGGATTTTTCCTACTGTGGGTGATGGGCTCAATAAATGGAAAGCTGAAGATGTTGTTCCTATCTCCTTTAGTCAGGAGTAAATACTATTACTGTGTTGTTACTTTTTAAGTTTGTAATTTCTGAACAATTAAAACTCTCAAGCCTTGTGCCTTACCCGGGGCACAATGGTGTGCTTGTTACGGGATGTCATTTCATTTGCATACTTCATTCAATAAAAATCAGTGGACGTTTCGTTTTCGTAAATATTGAGTTCCTTGTCTTTCTTTTCTTTTTGTTTTATCAGCTATGTGTTCTTACACACACCCACATCACTAAAATGCAGATCTTCATCCACTCTGGATCCTGTTGATAACAGTTCTACTATTGCCAATTATAATTTCGAGAATCCGATCTATCAAGCTGAAGATGGAAATGAGGACGATTGTGAAGTACCTGTAGAGCTTGCTAGGTTGTTACAACAAGAAGAGAAAGCTATACAGCCACATGAAGAGCCAGTCGAAGTTGTGAATCTGGGAACTGAAGAAAATAGGAAAGAGGTCAAGGTAGGGGCTGAATTAGAGGATAGTGTCAAGAGCAGGTTGATTCAGATGCTACGTGACTATGTGGAGACCTTTGTTTGGTCCTATGAAGATATTCCAGGGTTGGATACAGACATTGTGGTTCACCGTTTACCAGTAAAAGAAGATTGTCGTCCAAAGAAGCAGAAGGTTCGTCGCATGCGTCCTGAGATGTTAGAGAAGATTAAGGCAGAGGTAATGAAACAGTTTGATGCAGGGTTCTTAGCTGTGACTTCTTATCCTCAGTGGGTTGCAAATGTGGTACCGGTACCTAAGAATAATGGTAAGGTACGTATGTGTGTGGACTACAGAGATTTGAACAAGGCTAGCCCCAAAGATGAATTTCCACTTCCTCATATTGACGTTCTGGTAGACAACACTGCTCAACACAGGGTATTCTCTTTTATGGATGGTTTCTCTAGTTATAATCAAATCAAGATGGCACCTGAAGATATGGAGAAGACAACATTTGTTACACAGTGGGGCACTTTTTGCTATAAAGTGATGCCATTTGGTTTGAAGAATGCAGGGGCAACATATCAGCGTGCTATGGTGGCTTTGTTTCATGATATGATTCATCATGAGATAGAGGTATATGTGGATGATATGATAGCCAGGTCCCAGAATGAAGAGCAACATCTTGATCATCTGCATAAGTTGTTTGAGAGATTGAAGAAATACAAGTTGAGATTGAACCCAAACAAGTGTACTTTTGGAGTTAGGTCTGGTAAACTCCTGGGTTTCATTGTCAGTGGAAAAGGTATTGAAGTGGATCCTGCAAAAGTGAAAGCTATACGAGAGATGCCAGCTCCCCGTACTGAGAAGGAGGTTATAGGTTTCTTGGAACGATTGAATTACATTGCAAGATTTATTTCCCAATTAACTACCATCTGTGAGCCAATCTTCAAGTTGTTGAAGAAAGACCAGGTGATGGAATGGAATGATGAGTGCCAGACTGCCTTTGATGAAATCAAGAGATATCTGCTGGAACCACCAATTTTGATGCCACCAGTTGATGGAAGACCCTTGATTATGTACATAACAGTGTTAGACAATTCTATGGGGTGTGTCTTGGGACAACATGACGAGTCTGGTCGAAAAGAGCAGGCAATATACTACCTTAGCAAAAAGTTTATCGACTGTGAAACAAGATACTCACTGCTCGAGAAAACTTGCTGCGCTTTGGCATGGGCTGCTCGCCGACTAAGACAGTATATGTTGACCCATACTACCTTGTTGATTTCGAAGATGGTTCCAATCAAGTTACCTGCTCTCTCCGGAAGAATTGCAAGATGGCAAATGATCTTGACAGAATATGACATACAGTATACCACTCAGAAGGCCATTAAAGGGAGTGTTGTAGCTGATCATTTGGCCCATCAAGCAGTGGATGATTACCAGTCAATGAGTTTTGAGTTCCCTGATGAAGACATTATGATTATTACCAAAGAACTTGGACAATATGACGAACCTGAACAAGGATCCCGATGGACTATGGTTTTTGATGGAGCATCTAATGCACTTGGTAATGGTGTTGGTGTTGTGATCAGTTCCCCTGAAGGTTGTCATACCCCGATTACTGCCAGACTTTGTTTCTATTGTACCAATAACATGGATGAGTATGAGGCATGTATCCTGGGTATTAAAGCTGCTATTGATATAAAGATTCAGTTCCTTGACGTGTATGGAGATTCAGCCCTGGTAGTAAGTCAGATTATAGGAGATTGGGATACCAAGCATGATAACCTTATTCCTTACAGAGAGCATGTGTTGTCTTTGATCCCTCATTTCAAAGAGATTACCTTTGGACATATTCCACGAAGAGAAAATCAGTTGGCAGATGCCTTAGCCACCATGGCATCCATGTTTGAGATCAGTTGGGATGATGAAGCTCCCAAGATTACTATTGATAGATTTGAGAAGCCTGCATACTGCAATGAGATTGACACTGAAGAAACAGAGGAGAAGCCTTGGTTCTATGAAGTGAAAAGATATCTTGAAGCTCAGGAGTTCCCTGAAGGGGCATCTGTTAAAGATAGGAAGTTTCTAAGAAGGTCTTCTGCTAAGTTCTTTTTGAGTAATGGGATTTTGTACAAGCGCAATCATGATTCAACTTTGCTTCGCTGTGTGGATAAGAAGGAAGCAACAGAGATTATGGAAGATATGCATGATGTGATCTTTGGCACTCATTCTAGTGGTCATACCATGGCAAAGAAGATATTGAGAGCAGGTTACTATTGGTCTACCATGGAAGCTGATTGTTATCAACACTCCAGAACATGTCACAAGTGTCAAATTTATGTTGATAAAGTACACATACCTCCATCACCATTGAATGTGTTGACTGCTCCTTGGCCTTTTGCCATGTGGGGCATTGATATGATTGGTGAGATCAAGCCTACTGCCTCTAATGGGCATCGTTTCATTCTGGTCGCTAATGATTACTTCACAAAGTGGGTAGAGGCAGCTTCGTTTGCATCTGTTACCAAGAATGTTGTGGCTCGATTCATTAAGAATAATCTCATATGTAGGTATGGCATCCCTGAAAGGATTATTACTGACAATGGCTCTAATCTGAACAACACTATGATTACTGATCTCTGCACGCAGTTCAAGATTAAGCATCACAACTCTTCTCCGTATCGTCCAAAGATGAATGGGGCAGTAGAAGCTGCTAACATGAATATTAAGAAGATTCTACAGAAGATGACTGTGACTTATAAGGATTGGCATGAGATGTTACCATTTGCTCTTCATGGTTATCGTACCACAATACGTACTTCAACAGGGGCAACTCCATTCTCCTTAGTATATGGTATGGAAGCAGTTCTGCCCATTGAAGTTTAGATTCCCTCCTTAAGAATTATGAAGGATGCAGGCTTGGATGAAGATGAGTGGATTCAGACTCGACTTGACCAGATAAATTTGATTGATGAGAAGAGGTTAGCAGCAGTTTGTCATGGCCAGATGTACCAGAAACGAACGATCAAAGCTTTTAACAAGAAGGTTAAGCCAAAGGTATATCAGGCTGGTGACTTGGTAATCAAGCGTATCATATTACCACAGGGTGATCCTAGGGGCAAATGGACTCCTACATATGAAAGACCATTTGTAGTCAAGACAATATTCTCATGAGGTGCCATGATACTTACTACTATGGATGGTGAAGACTTCCCGCAGCCTGTAAATGCAGACATAGTTAAAAAATACTACGCATAAAAAGAGACCCGCTAGGTTGACTGGCCTAGGAAAAAATAAGGGCATCCCGGCGAACCAAAAGGGTTCGAGCAAAAATTAGGGATATATATATAAAAATGTACACCCGGCAAGTCGAAAACCTGAAAAGGCGGCTTGGGCAAAAAAGGGTATCCCGGTGGATTGAAAACCTGAAAGGGCAATCCAGGCAAAAGTTAGGGATTAAAGCGTATGACTATGTCTCGTTTGGATCACCCATGAAACTACAACCAGTTGTGATATTTACTCAAGCTCGAACAGATAAAGCTCAATCCAATCGTTTCCGTCTCAACAGCAGAAGATGAGATATTTGAAGATAATGGCAATAGTAGAATTGAAATATAATAAGATTATTTCCCATATAGCTGATTTTCTTTATTTTGTAAATTTTTATGACAAAATTCCTCTTACTAGGATTTCTGTCTCCTTGTACAAACCTACCTATGTATAGTTCACTTTTTGATATAAATAAATTTCCATCTTTGAATCCAGATTTACTTTTACCCTATTTACATAAGCGAAACGTCCATTGGTTGTGTTTGAATGTATTATGCTTTTGAATATGATTGATGTTTACCAGAAATGCATAGATGCTTAATATGATTGATGTTTATCAGAAATGCATAGATGCTTAATATGATTGATGTTTACCAGAAATGCATGAAAATGCAGTAATAGTATTTAATAAGGACGAATGAGGGAAGGATTTCAACGAAGCTTCACCGGTTCATCCCTACGAGATAGCTACAAATCCCCAGTAGGGAAAATCCATCTTCATAAGTACTTCAAGTCACATCTCCCCTAGGATTTATATCCATCTCTTTTATCCTCATACGGATAGTCGGGAATTTATACTTTCAATAGGAGTACAACGAACGAAGACGGGAGGTTAGATATACCTTATTATCCAACGAAGACGGGAGGTTATATATACTATATTATCAAACAAAACGGGAACAAGTTCCTCATATTCTTCAGCAACAAATCTAGATTTATTTTCCCTGGCCAGTAGTTGTTATACGAAGATATCCAAGACGCTTCAGGCTGCATGATTCATACATACATCATTTACATCATATCATACATATACATAAATACATAATACATTACCTAAGTGCATCATATTATACATGCATACATAATGCATAAACTAATGTTGTTGTGCAGGATGTTATAATCTTGTTTTTCAGGTTAATTCTCCAACAGACTTCATCAACAATTTGTGACTATTGGGCCGTTGTTTATCCTCCCAAAATTTATACTTTATTCCCTCAGGACGTTGTTTATCTTCCTGAAAGCTATCGTTTCCTCAGGACGTTGTTTATCCTCCTGAAAGCATATCAGTTCCTCAGGACGTTGTTTATCCTCCCGAAAGCTACCATTTCCTCAGGACGTTGTTTATCCTCCTGAAAGCTACCATTTCCTCAGGACGTTGTTTATCCTCCTGAAAGCATATCACGAACTTGGGCCGTTGTTTATCTTCCCAAAGGTTACCTCATTATCTCAGGACGTTGTTTATCCTCCTGAAAGCTATCATTATATCTTCATATTTTGGAATGCTTTATCCTCCAAGAAATGTGTTTGAAGAACTTTTCTCCAAGTGGCATCTTTAAGCCCACTCAAGCATATACAACTAGTCATCAGTATCATTCTACGCACCGGTGAGTGCAAATTTTTGGGCTTTTGTGTTCAATCCCCTTCAACCTTCCAGGTCACGATTGGCACATATACCAATCTAACCCCTCAGGTTTCAGAAAATTGAACAGGGGCAGCTGTTGCACCCCAAAATTTGCCCTCACAATACAAGACTTTGTGTGCTTTATGAGGTTCACAAGGTTCACAAGACCTTTCACGAGGTTCATGAAGTTTACAAGACACTTTATGAGGTTCACAAGGTTCACAATACACTTTATGAGGTTCACAAGATTCACAAAGTTCATCATGGGTCAGAAGATTTGACAAATCCCTCAGGCAAGGCATTCTCCTAAGCAGTGCATCCAAAACTAGGGTTTTAACTTTAATCAGGCTAAATGGATTTACAAGACTTCAAGTGAGCTTCATAACATCTTATATGTGTTTAAGAACCCCCATGACAGGTTTCAAGACTTTTCTCAAAGGTTTGCTCAGTCAAATGATCAGATAAGTCAAAATCAGTCAAAGCAGTTAAAAAGTCAAACTGAGGTCAACTGTGGTCAAACCAAAGTCAAACTTCATGATATTTTGCCAACATCAAGTATATGAAGTAAAATTCATCATTTTATCAAGGGTTGATCATGATTCATCAAGGATATTTCAGATCATCAAGAATCAGGGGTTTCTAAATTAGGGTTTCCTCAGGAAAAGTCAACTGAACTTTGACCAGCCATAACTTTCACATGCTTCATCACATTTTTTCCATCCAAAGCTCATTTTTAAGGAAATTGAATTCTCTACAACTTTGTGTCTCACAAGTCAAGCCCAAAAATGCTTCATTTGGAAGGTATGAGCTAAGACATTATAGGTCCTTTTGAAAGTCAACAAAAAGTCAACAACTTCAAAAGGGCATAACTTGAGAATGGTAAATGATATGAACATGAAACCAATGGGGTTGGTTAGAGGACTCTTCAAGCTTTCCAAAATGTCCAAGAACACCCTCATAGCATTAAAATTAAAGGATGTGTGTATTTGCAAAGTTGGGAAATGTTTGGGTGGTTTATGAAGGAAATAGGGTCTTAGAACCAAATTTTTCTAAATGGGCTGAACTTTTTGTGACCCAAAGTGATTCATGACATCATGCACGAAAATTATTTGATATTTTCATAATTTTATTTTATTTAATTTATTTATTATGATTTTTTATATTAAAAATCATTTTAAATTTAAATAAAATATCAAGTGTGAAGATTTAAAATATTTTTTTGTTCTAGAAGGTCATGAATGCAATTTGGATTGAATTGATACAACATTGATGAAGATTGGCTTGAAATAGAAAGGTCTTATTCAAGAATATTTGAAATTTAAGTATCAATCTTTCTCGATCTCCAAAATCAAAACAATCCACACAATGGTCCAATCTCTTGACCTAATTTCATTCTAGTATAAGTATACAACATAACCTAATGCATAGCACACGAATTCCTGACCTAAAAGAGTAAGTTTGCACTTCACAAAAATCATCAAAAACTTCAATTCGGTTTCTACATTACAAGGCTTGTTAAGGTATTTTAAGGACATAAGAATGATCCTTGGACTTCACTGATCATGTATCAATACTCATATGCATCCAAAACCTCATGAATGACCTAAACCGAATCTGTTTTGTGCTTGACTTTGAATTTTTCGATTCTCATTATTTATGCATTGCCAACTAATTTTGTTTATTGATTTGTGATTGTTTGAAGCTTGTGATGAATTCTGGACAGTTTAATTCGAGTTTCGTGAACTGGAGTGAATTCCACCATTGTTAGGGTTTTCGGCCTCCTTTAGGGTTTTGTTCTTAAGCTAACATAAATTAATTCTAAAGCCATGGATCAATGCCAATTCATCTCTGGATCATATTTGTATAATTAATTTGATAAAATTTTGCAGTTTTGATGGTGAATGAGATTCGTAGGTTTTGCTGCAAGTTTGAATTCGCAGGAAAACTGGTAATAAAATTCGCAGCTAAATCCCCAGGGCTGGAGGAAGAAGAAGAAGCCAGCGCGCGTTTTTTGATTTTTGAATTCTGTTTTAATATTTTATTGAATTATCTATAATTTGTTTCACAGATGCAGCGTTGGCCTAGTGGTGAGAGATGCATGCGTATGAACTTAAGGCTTGTGTTCGAATCCTGGCTGCAGCAGTTTTTCTTATTTTTCTATTTTAATTGTTAGACTTAAAATATAATGAATTGTGTTGGTTGTATTACCAGTTGCGCCCTCCCGGCTGGAATGGTAAGTGTGTTTGTGCATTGCGTAATGGTCCTGGGTTCGAATCCCCCCCAGGCCTTTTATGTTATTTGCTTTTGTTTTTTCATGATTTTTCCAGGTCAAGCAACAAAACCAAATGGAGGGTGTTTCTAACGCCAGCGCGCGCATGGCCCAGTGGTTGGAATGCTAGTCCTGAGTGTGGAAAGCTTAGGGACTGGGTTCAAATCCCAGCCCAAGCAGGTTTTAGTTTTTTCATTCTTTTTCTGATTTTTGTTATTTAATTAATTTTCTATTAAAACAAATTCAAATAATAAAATAAATAGGATGTTTATATTATTTTAGAATTCATTCTTTTAATTTTAATTTTATAAGAAAAACTTATTTATTTTTTGTAAATTATTAATATTGTAAAATTATATATAGTTATTTTATTATTCTAAAAATATGTATGTAAACCCTAAGTTTCTAAAACCATAAAATATTTTGTTAAAATCTAATTAATTTTTATAAACCCTAATAATTTTCATAAACCCTAATTTTCTTCTATTTAAAATTTAATTCTATTATAATTTTTAATTTATTATTTATAAACTTTAATCATGTACATATTTTATAATTTGTTTATAATTTAAATCTTGTATATAAATATGCTTAAAATAATTAAAATTCTTAATTTAATTTTGTAAATATCATTTATTTTTATAATTAACCTAATTTTTATAATTTGTAAATAATTTAAAACTTTATGATAATTAGTATATAATTGTTTATATTTTCTTAATCTTAAAATAATAATTGTTTATAGAAATTGAATTTTTTTAATTATTATGCTAATATTCTTACTTTATTATTAATACTATTTATTTTTATATTTATTTTATTATTACTAACCCCATTTATATATTGTGATTTATTATTATTATTTTTACTAACCCCAATTATATTATTATTATTTATTTTTGCTTATTTATTTAATTTGCTTTAATTATTATTATTTTGTAATTGCTTCCTTTATGTAATATTGTAATAGTAATATTGAATATTTATTTTAAATGCTA
This sequence comes from Lathyrus aphaca, assembly GCA_963966055.1. Lineage (NCBI taxonomy): Eukaryota > Viridiplantae > Streptophyta > Magnoliopsida > Fabales > Fabaceae > Lathyrus > Lathyrus aphaca. The sequence continues at coordinate 233,638,458 of OZ014524.1, forward strand.
TGGTTAGTAAAATAGGGAGTGTAAACATGTTTGTAATGTAAAATCAATTTAGATCACTAGTTTAAAAGATAAGTATTTAAAATTGTACACTCACACACGTAAGTCGATCTTTGATCGCCATCTCACTTCCTTAAGGATACCTCTCATGTTGCCTATTACAAAAGGTCAAGTAGGGTGTATAAAGCAAAGTCCCTCATTTCACATCATCTAGTCCCTTAACAGATAAAAAGATCAAGTCCCTTCGAATGTTGCCTTCGTAATGATCTTGTCCCTTTCGAATAAAGATGATAAGTCCCTTCGAATTGCTTATACACCCCACAGTTGCCTAAATAACAGATGTCCCTTCACTTGTCCCTTACATCCAAGGTAATGACTACCTATTCCTTAATAATAGGGATAGTATTACCATTTAAAGGATTCAAGAACAGAAAAGACTTAAACTTAGGGTAGATTCCTCTTAGATACTTGCTCACTCTTCAAAACATTTCAAACACTTCATACATTTCAAACAATTTTCAAAACAAAGGTTTTATACGCATCCGTACATGGATCATTATAAAACACTTAAGAAAATTTTTATTCACACACTTCACATTTCAAAAACATTTTAAAGTGAGCTAAGTAACTAAGAGCCCATGGATAACCATGGATGTAAAGGGTGCTAACACCTTCCCTTTACATAACCTACCCCCCGGACCCAAAAATCTTTTAAAAGGTCTTTCCTGTTCTTTTATGCCTTTCCTTTGGATAAAATAAAAGTCGGTGGCGACTCTTGCTATCCGCAACATAACTAAAGTCAGTTCTCCCACCGTGTTACAGAACTGGCGACTCTGCTGGGGATTTAAATAAAAGAGGGGTACCCTTAGGAATTAGATCACTTTAAAATTGTTTGCCTTGTTTGCTTTATACTTACTTGTTGGGCTCTTATGTGTGAAAGATCCTAACCCGGATCTAGTGTACCTTAGGTAAATGGCAATAGACCAAGGAAACTGTACGGCGTATACCGATATGGTTGATCTGGTGGCCATAGTTAGTGTGACTTCTTGGTTGGTACTCATGTTCCTTAAGTCAAGTTGAGGATAATATGAGGCTGCCATATGTTTTCAATACACTAACTGACTTTTAGAACCCTAGTTATCCCATCTTGGCCTTTAGAAAGTAGTGAGATAGTAGGCTTTGGTGAAGACTGAAGTTGGTTGATACTCGATACTACACTCATTGAGATCTTAAACTTGGAGGGTTTTGGTTGGCAAGTAAGTTGCCTACTGAACAACCACCCTTGTGAAGGATCAATGATATTGAGATCCCTTAGAACCTGGTTACTTTTGTAGGACAGGATGAACCAACTAACTTCAGGGGAGGGTACTTACCTTGAACCTCATGCAGGCCTTCAAACCTAGGGCTATTGTGTGACTTGTTTGTGTGTGCCATATGTTTGTGATTGAACATAACATCATGACATCATCATGCATCATAAGCATAGCATTTTCGCTAACCATTTCAAGGACCAAAGGATTTATCTTTGTTCTTTGTTGCAAGTCATGGCTTCTGCTCGTAGAAACACCATCAGGATCAACTTTGTGGGCATACCTACTAAGCTTAAAGAGTTGGTTTCTCAAGTGTCTGATCATTCCCAGTTCATCAAGAGACATGGTCACCTATTGGATCTAGTCACCTCAGGATTCAATGAAGACATGATGAGTGTTTTATTTTAGTTCTTTGACCCTAAACACCATTGCTTCACATTCCCCGACTATCAGCTGGTTCCTACAATGGAAGAGTTCTCTAAACTTCTGGGTATACCTGTTCTTGATCAAAGACCCTTCACAGGCTTGAAAAAAGAGCTTAAACCAGAGGTTATTGCTGCAGCTCTACATCTGAAGAAGTCAGACATTGTTCCAGAAATGAGAAGCGGAGTTAAGGGTATTCTTGCTAAGGTGTTGATAGAGAAGGCTCAAGTGTTCTTGAAGGCTATGAGCTATGATGCTTTTGAGGAAATCTTAGCCTTGATGATTTATGGCTTAGTGTTGTTCCCCAATCCAGATCAGTTCATAGACGTTCATGCTATCAACATATTTCTGAGTCACAATCCAGTACCTACATTGCTTGGAGATATCCTACATTCTCTTCATACCCGTACTACAAAAGCAAGAGGAACTCTGATGTGCTGCATACCTTTGCTATCTAGGTGGTTTATTTCTCACCTTCCTCGCTCAGTGATGAAGAATGAACAGGGGTTTAGGTGGTCCAAGAGGATTATGTCACTCTCTCATTCAGATATCCATTGGTGCTCCAGATCTATGGAGAATGTCACTATCATTGACCGTTGTGGAGAGTTTCCTAATGTGCCACTTCTAGGCATAAGAGGAGGCATTACTTACAACCCTTCTTTGGCTTTACGACAGTTTGGTTATGCTCGGAGTGATGGTCTACATGACATGTTAATTCAGGGTATCGTGTTTGACTACGACAATAATCTTCAAAGTTACCGTCAGAGATTCATACGAGCATGGGGGAAAGTGAACAAGGTTGACAGCAAGACTCTGGAGCCTAAGTACACTATTCCTATGGAAGCTTATCTCAGATGGGTGTGATCTCGTGCTCAGACTCTCATGATGCCATATCCTGCTATCCTGCTAGTTACCATGGAACTTGTTGCTGAAGGAGATACTTCTTATACCATCCTTCACCCAGACATGCCTACTGACATGGAAGATTTACAGAGGTCCTGGATCCAGTTGAAGGAGCAAAGGGATACTTTCGAGGCTCATTACAAAGCAAGCCAAGAAAGAATCCTAGAACTAACAAAGCAACTTCACGAGGAACGGAATCTCAATTCATACCTCAACACAAAGAGGAAACGTCCATGGGAGACTTAAAACCCCATCTCTTGTATTTATTTCATTTCATTTTCTATAAGCCCAAGAGGCAAAACAAATTTATTACTAATAAAAGTTTACCTTCTTGTTTGTTTAAGCAAATTTAAATCCTGCGGTCCTTGAAAACATTGCATATACATTCACATATCATATCATTGCATCACAGGTTTATTGTGCACATGTTTCTTATCTTCTCGCTGTTTATTTCAGTAATGGATCTTGAACAAACAGTTAAGGATCTCCAGGCACAAAATGCACAGTTCCAAGAGCTGATCCTGAACTTGTCCAAGGGGCAAGATGAATTGAAGACACTGCTGGCCAAGAAGACTAAGAAGACTAGAAGGTCAGGTGGCCTGATCAACATGGGAAGAAGGTTCAGAGGTCCTGTCAAGACCAAAGAACAGGTTAAAGATTATGAGTCTGAAGAGTCTAAGAAAGAGGGAGGCAGTCTCCACAACACTATGGGGGACTCTGATTCTGAAGCTAACTACTATCATGAGCCTAATGAAGATAAATTCAAGATGATGGTGGATAGAATGGATGCTATGGAGTTGCAAAAGTCTTCTGGGCTGGATTTTGAAGATTTGAGTTTGATATTTGGGGTGGTTATACCCATTGGTTTCAAGGTTCCTACTTTTGTTGTTTATGACGGTGTCTCTTGTCCCAAGCTGCATTTGAGGTCTTATGTCAGGAGAATCCAACCCCATACTGCTGATAAGAAGTTGTGGATCCATTTCTTCCAAGAGAGCTTATTTGGAGCTCAATTGGAATGGTACTATCAGTTGGAGAGTGTCAACATCCGTGATTGGAATGATCTTGCTGAAGCCTTCTATAAGCAATATCAATACAATGCTGATTTAGCCCCTACTCGCATGCAACTTCAGAGCATGTCTATGGGTGCTAAAGAAAGTTTCAAGGAGTATGCCCAGAAGTGGAGAGACTTGGCTTGAAGAGTGCAACCACCTCTAACTGACAGGGAGTTAGTTGATATGTTTATGTGTACGTTGAATGGTCCTTTTTACAGTAATCTCATTGGAAGCTCATCATCTGGCTTCACTGAGTTGATAATGACAGGAGAACGTGTAGAAAGTGGTATAAGGAGTGGCAAGATTCAAGTGGGTGATTCTACATCAGGTGCTGCAAAGAAGCCTCCTAGTGGGAAGAAAGAATCAAATGTTGTTTATGGTCAACCTGATCGTAATAGAAGGCATCAGTCTGTAAGCGTAGTTCATATCTCCAATCCAACTCCTACAACACCAGAGCAGCCACAGGGAAATCAACAGAGGGCTAGAAGGCAGTTCACTAAGATCAACATGTCAATGGCCCAGGCATTGCAACACTTGTTGAAGGCTGAACTTATCACTCTGAAAGATGCTCCTCAGAATCCCAATATTACCTCTCCCAGGTACAATCCTAATGCACGATGTGCATATCATTCGAATTGTCAGGGACATGATACTAATAGTTGTTGGGTATTGAAGAACAAAATTCAAGATATGATTGAGGCTGGAGAAATTGAGTTTGACCCTCCGGGTACTCCAAATGTGATTACTGCTCCCATGCCAAATCATGAGAAGACTGTCAGTGCCATTGAAGAAGATTCACATATTTCTTCAGTTGCAGAATTGACTACACCATTGTCTGTTATCAAGAAGAAGTTAGTACAAGCTGGGTTCTTTCCAGGTTGTCGTGAAGATTGTGTCTATTGTGCCTATAGGCCGGATAGTTGCTGGAGGTTGAAGGACGGAATTCAACGCCTCATGAATAATTACACCACAGTGTTTGAGAGGACACCACCTTCTGTGGAGAGTATGGTGGATCATATTACTAAATGTAAGAAGATTGAAGAGGTGGATATGGTTGATAAAGTGCCGGTAAGGATTACTTCTAAGGGACCTATCAAAATCACCCATAAGGGTCCAATTAAGATTACTGCTGAAGGCCCTGTGAAGATTGTTGCTGAAGCTAGAGTGGCTCCTATGATCATTACCACTCCTGGTCCTATTCCGTATACTTTTGATAAAGCTGTGCCTTGGCATTATGGGTCTGATGTTTATATCCATGGTGTTAAGCAGGAACCCTTAGCTGATATGCCTGTTGATGTTGATAATATTGCTGGATCTAGTAAGATCATACGAAGCGGAAGAGTTTTCTCTCCTCCAGCTACTTCCAAGAATGCAGTTACTCCAGCTGCTACCTCCACCACTGATGCTCGGGGCAAAGGTCCTGTTATTGAACCTATACCTACTGATGTGCCAGCTGCTGATGATCTCTCTAAGCAGATGGAAGAAGTATTGAAAATCATTCGCAAGAGTGATTATGACATTGTTGATCAATTGGGGCATACTCCCTCCAAGATTTCTATGATGTCCTTGTTGTTGTGTTCTGAGGCTCATGCCAAGGCCCTGATTAAGTTTTTGAAGACTGCTCATGTACCAAATGAAATTTCCGTTGACCAGTTTGAAAATTGTGTTGCACACTTGACCTATGATAATGGGTTAGGTTTCTCCGATGCTGATTTGACTCCGGCCAAAAGGGATCATAACAGGGCTCTACATATCTCAATTGAATGCAGGGGCACTACCCTGTCACATGTATTAATAGACAATGGTTCCTCTCTGAATGTGTTGCCCAAAGAAGTTCTGAATAAGCTGAGTCCTGAAGATGCTGTGCTGAAGCACAGTAATATAGTGGTGAAGGCTTTTGATGGTTCGAGAAGAGTGGTGCATGGAGAAATTGACCTCCCAATCAAAGTTGGGTCTCAGGTTTTTAATACTACTTTTTATGTCATGGATATTCGTCCGTCATATTCTTGTTTGCTTGGGCGTCCCTGGATCCATGGGGCAGGTGCTGTAACTTCTACTTTACATCAAAAGTTGAGATATCCGGTAGAAGGAAAGGTTGTTACTGTCTACAGAGAGGAAGGGTATATGATTAGCCATGTGAACACCTTTAAGTATCTTGAAGTGGAAGGTGAATATGTTGAAACTCCGTGTCAGACATTTGAAGTGGTTCCTTGGATTGTTAATGATTATGAAGCTCCTCCTGTTGTCAAGAAAGTTCCTGTGGTCACCAGAGTACCTCCTACAATGGCCTCCCTTAAAGATGCTAGAGCTGTGGTGGATGAAGGTGGTTGTACTATTTGGGGTCAGCTTCCTGATATTCCATACAAGTCTGACAAATTTGGTTTGGGTTTCACTGCAGAGTCCCAGAAGGCTGTTCGTCGTACTCGTGTTGTTCGTATCACCAATCAGGGGATTATGAAGAATCAAATCAATGCTGTGGGTGACTATGATGAAGACTACAACCTGGATGCTTGGATTTTTCCTACTGTGGGTGATGGGCTCAATAAATGGAAAGCTGAAGATGTTGTTCCTATCTCCTTTAGTCAGGAGTAAATACTATTACTGTGTTGTTACTTTTTAAGTTTGTAATTTCTGAACAATTAAAACTCTCAAGCCTTGTGCCTTACCCGGGGTACAATGGTGTGCTTGTTACGGGATGTCATTTCATTTGCATTCTTCATTCAATAAAAATCAGTGGACGTTTCGTTTTCGTAAATATTGAGTTCCTTGTCTTTCTTTTCTTTTTGTTTTATCAGCTATGTGTTCTTACACACACCCACATCACTAAAATGCAGATCTTCATCCACTCTGGATCCTGTTGATAACAGTTCTACTATTGCCAATTATAATTTCTAGAATCCGATCTATCAAGCTGAAGATGGAAATGAGGACGATTGTGAAGTACCTGTAGAGCTTGCTAGGTTGTTACAACAAGAAGAGAAAGCTATACAGCCACATGAAGAGCCAGTCGAAGTTGTGAATCTAGGAACTGAAGAAAATAGGAAAGAGGTCAAGGTAGGGGCTGAATTAGAGGATAGTGTCAAGAGCAGGTTGATTCAGATGCTACGTGACTATGTGGAGACCTTTGTTTGGTCCTATGAAGATATTCCAGGGTTGGATACAGACATTGTGGTTCACCGTTTACCAGTAAAAGAAGATTGTCGTCCAAAGAAGCAGAAGGTTCGTCGCATGCGTCCTGAGATGTTAGAGAAGATTAAGGCAGAGGTAATGAAACAGTTTGATGCAGGGTTCTTAGATGTGACTTCTTATCCTCAGTGGGTTGCAAATGTGGTACCGGTACCTAAGAAAGATGGTAAGGTACGTATGTGTGTGGACTACAGAGATTTGAACAAGGCTAGCCCCAAAGATGACTTTCCACTTCCTCATATTGACGTTCTGGTAGACAACACTGCTCAACACAGGGTATTCTCTTTTATGGATGGTTTCTCTAGTTATAATCAAATCAAGATGGCACCTGAAGATATGGAGAAGACAACATTTGTTACACAGTGGGGCACTTTTTGCTATAAAGTGATGCCATTTGGTTTGAAGAATGCAGGGGCAACATATCAGCGTGCTATGGTGGCTTTGTTTCATGATATGATTCATCATGAGATAGAGGTATATGTGGATGATATGATAGCCAGGTCCCAGAATGAAGAGCAACATCTTGATCATCTGCATAAGTTGTTTGAGAGATTGAAGAAATACAAGTTGAGATTGAACCCAAACAAGTGTACTTTTGGAGTTAGGTCTGGTAAACTCCTGGGTTTCATTGTCAGTGGAAAAGGTATTGAAGTGGATCCTGCAAAAGTGAAAGCTATACGAGAGATGCCAGCTCCCCGTACTGAGAAGGAGGTTATAGGTTTCTTGGAACGATTGAATTACATTGCAAGATTTATTTCCCAATTAACTACCATCTGTGAGCCAATCTTCAAGTTGTTGAAGAAAGACCAGGTGATGGAATGGAATGATGAGTGCCAGACTGCCTTTGATGAAATCAAGAGATATCTGCTGGAACCACCAATTTTGATGCCACCAGTTGATGGAAGACCCTTGATTATGTACATAACAGTGTTAGACAATTCTATGGGGTGTGTCTTGGGACAACATGACGAGTCTGGTCGAAAAGAGCAGGCAATATACTACCTTAGCAAAAAGTTTATCGACTGTGAAACAAGATACTCACTGCTCGAGAAAACTTGCTGCGCTTTGGCATGGGCTGCTCGCCGACTAAGACAGTATATGTTGACCCATACTACCTTGTTGATTTCGAAGATGGATCCAATCAAGTAACCTTCTCTCTCCGGAAGAATTGCAAGATGGCAAATGATCTTGACAGAATATGACATACAATATACCACTCAGAAGGCCATTAAAGGGAGTGTTGTAGCTGATCATTTGGCCCATCAAGCAGTGGATGATTACCAGTCAATGAGTTTTGAGTTCCCTGATGAAGACATTATGATTATTACCAAAGAACCTGGACAATATGACGAACCTGAACAAGGATCCCGATGGACTATGGTTTTTGATGGAGCATCTAATGCACTTGGTAATGGTGTTGGTGTTGTGATCAGTTCCCCTGAAGGTTGTCATACCCCGATTACTGCCAGACTTTGTTTCTATTGTACCAATAACATGGATGAGTATGAGGCATGTATCCTGGGTATTAAAGCTTCTATTGATATGAAGATTCAGTTCCTTGACGTGTATGGAGATTCAGCCCTGGTAGTAAGTCAGATTATAGGAGATTGGGATACCAAGCATGATAACCTTATTCCTTACAGAGAGCATGTGTTGTCTTTGATCCCTCATTTCAAAGAGATTACCTTTGGACATATTCCACGAAGAGAAAATCAGTTGGCAGATGCCTTAGCCACCATGGCATCCATGTTTGAGATCAGTTGGGATGATGAAGCTCCCAAGATTACTATTGACAGATTTGAGAAGCCTGCATACTGCAATGAGATTGACACTGAAGAAACAGAGGAGAAGCCTTGGTTCTATGAAGTGAAAAGATATCTTGAAGCTCAGGAGTTCCCTGAAGGGGCATCTGTTAAAGATAGGAAGTTTCTAAGAAGGTCTTCTGCTAAGTTCTTTTTGAGTAATGGGATTTTGTACAAGCGCAATCATGATTCAACTTTGCTTCGCTGTGTGGATAAGAAGGAAGCAACAGAGATTATGGAAGATATGCATGATGTGATCTTTGGCACTCATTCTAGTGGTCATACCATGGCAAAGAAGATATTGAGAGCAGGTTACTATTGGTCTACCATGGAAGCTGATTGTTATCAACACTCCAGAACATGTCACAAGTGTCAAATTTATGCTGATAAAGTACACATACCTCCATCACCATTGAATGTGTTGACTGCTCCTTGGCCTTTTGCCATGTGGGGCATTGATATGATTGGTGAGATCAAGCCTACTGCCTCTAATGGGCATCGTTTCATTCTGGTCGCTAATGATTACTTCACAAAGTGGGTAGAGGCAGCTTCGTTTGCATCTGTTACCAAGAATGTTGTGGCTCGATTCATTAAGAATAATCTCATATGTAGGTATGGCATCCCTGAAAGGATTATTACTGACAATGGCTCTAATCTGAACAACACTATGATTACTGATCTCTGCACGCAGTTCAAGATTAAGCATCACAACTCTTCTCCGTATCGTCCAAAGATGAATGGGGCAGTAGAAGCTGCTAACATGAATATTAAGAAGATTCTACAGAAGATGACTGTGACTTATAAGGATTGGCATGAGATGTTACCATTTGCTCTTCATGGTTATCGTACCACAATACGTACTTCAACAGGGGCAACTCCATTCTCCTTAGTATATGGTATGGAAGCAGTTCTGCCCATTGAAGTTTAGATTCCCTCCTTAAGAATTATGAAGGATGCAGGCTTGGATGAAGATGAGTGGATTCAGACTCGACTTGACCAGATAAATTTGATTGATGAGAAGAGGTTAGCAACAGTTTGTCATGGCCAGATGTACCAGAAACGAACGATCAAAGCTTTTAACAAGAAGGTTAAGCCAAAGGTATATCAGGCTGGTGACTTGGTAATCAAGCGTATCATATTACCACAGGGTGATCCTAGGGGCAAATGGACTCCTACATATGAAGGACCATTTGTAGTCAAGACAATATTCTCAGGAGGTGCCATGATACTTACTACTATGGATGGTGAAGACTTCCCGCAGCCTGTAAATGCAGACATAGTTAAAAAATACTACGCATAAAAAGAGACCCGCTAGGTTGACTGGCCTAGGAAAAAATAAGGGCATCCCGGCGAACCAAAAGGGTTCGGGCAAAAATTAGGGATATATATATAAAAATGTACACCCGTCAAGTCGAAAACCTGAAAAGGCGGCTTGGGCAAAAAAGGGTATCCCGGTGGATTGAAAACCTGAAAGGGCAATCCAGGCAAAAGTTAGGGATTAAAGCGTATGACTATGTCTCGTTTGGATCACCCATGAAACTACAACCAGTTGTGATATTTACTCAAGCTCGAACAGATAAAGCTCAATCCAATCGTTTCCGTCTCAACAGCAGAAGATGAGATATTTGAAGATAATGGCAATAGTAGAATTGAAATATAATAAGATTATTTCCCATATAGCTGATTTTCTTTATTTTGTAAATTTTTATGACAAAATTCCTCTTACTAGGATTTCTGTCTCCTTGTACAAACCTACCTATGTATAGTTCACTTTTTGATATAAATAAATTTCCATCTTTGAATCCAGATTTACTTTTACCCTATTTACATAAGCGAAACGTCCATTGGTTGTGTTTGAATGTATTATGCTTTTGAATATGATTGATGTTTACCAGAAATGCATAGATGCTTAATATGATTGATGTTTATCAGAAATGCATAGATGCTTAATATGATTGATGTTTACCAGAAATGCATGAAAATGCAGTAATAGTATTTACTAAGGACGAATGAGGGAAGGATTTCAACGAAGCTTCACCGGTTCATCCCTACGAGATAGCTACAAATCCCCAGTAGGGAAAATCCATCTTCATAAGTACTTCAAGTCACATCTCCCCTAGGATTTATATCCATCTCTTTTATCCTCATACGGATAGTCGGGAATTTATACTTTCAATAGGAGTACAACGAACGAAGACGGGAGGTTAGATATACCTTATTATCCAACGAAGACGGGAGGTTATATATACTATATTATCAAACAAAACGGGAACAAGTTCCTCATATTCTTCAGCAACAAATCTGGATTTATTTTCCCTGGCCAGTAGTTGTTATACGAAGATATCCAAGACGCTTCAGGCTGCATGATTCATACATACATCATTTACATCATATCATACATATACATAAATACATAATACATTACCTAAGTGCATCATATTATACATGCATACATAATGCATAAACTAATGTTGTTGTGCAGGATGTTATAATCTTGTTTTTCAGGTTAATTCTCCAACAGACTTCATCAACAATTTGTGACTATTGGGCCGTTGTTTATCCTCCCAAAATTTATACTTTATTCCCTCAGGACGTTGTTTATCTTCCTGAAAGCTATCGTTTCCTCAGGACGTTGTTTATCCTCCTGAAAGCATATCAGTTCCTCAGGACGTTGTTTATCCTCCCGAAAGCTACCATTTCCTCAGGACGTTGTTTATCCTCCTGAAAGCTACCATTTCCTCAGGACGTTGTTTATCCTCCTGAAAGCATATCACGAACTTGGGCCGTTGTTTATCTTCCCAAAGGTTACCTCATTATCTCAGGACGTTGTTTATCCTCCTGAAAGCTATCATTATATCTTCATATTTTGGAATGCTTTATCCTCCAAGAAATGTGTTTGAAGAACTTTTCTCCAAGTGGCATCTTTAAGCCCACTCAAGCATATACAACTAGTCATCAGTATCATTCTACGCACCGGTGAGTGCAAATTTTTGGGCTTTTGTGTTCAATCCCCTTCAACCTTCCAGGTCACGATTGGCACATATACCAATCTAACCCCTCAGGTTTCAGAAAATTGAACAGGGGCAGCTGTTGCACCCCAAAATTTGCCCTCACAATACAAGACTTTGTGTGCTTTATGAGGTTCACAAGGTTCACAAGACCTTTCACGAGGTTCATGAAGTTTACAAGACACTTTATGAGGTTCACAAGGTTCACAAGACACTTTATGATGTTCACAAGATTCACAAAGTTCATCATGGGTCAGAAGATTTGACAAATCCCTCAGGCAAGGCATTCTCCTAAGCAGTGCATCCAAAACTAGGGTTTTAACTTTAATCAGGATAAATGGATTTACAAGACTTAAAGTGAGCTTCATAACATCTTATATGTGTTTAAGAATCCCCATGACAGGTTTCAAGACTTTTCTCAAAGGTTTGCTCAGTCAAATGATCAGATAAGTCAAAATCAGTCAAAGCAGTTAAAAAGTCAAACTGAGGTCAACTGTGGTCAAACCAAAGTCAAACTTCATGATATTTTGCCAACATCAAGTATATGAAGTAAAATTCATCATTTGATCAAGGGTTGATCATGATTCATCAAGGATATTTCAGATCATCAAGAATCAGGGGTTTCTAAATTAGGGTTTCTTCAGGAAAAGTCAACTGAACTTTGACCAGCCATAACTTTCACATGCTTCATCACATTTTTTCCATCCAAAGCTCATTTTTAAGGAAATTGAATTCTCTACAACTTTGTGTCTCACAAGTCAAGCCCAAAAATGCTTCATTTGGAAGGTATGAGCTAAGACATTATAGGTCCTTTTGAAAGTCAACAAAAAGTCAACAACTTCAAAAGGGCATAACTTGAGAATGGTAAATGATATGAACATGAAACCAATGGGGTTGGTTAGAGGACTCTTCAAGCTTTCCAAAATGTCCAAGAACACCCTCATAGCATTAAAATTAAAGGATGTGTGTCCTTGCAAAGTTGGGAAATGTTTGGGTGGTTTATGAAGGAAATAGGGTCTTAGAACCAAATTTTTCTAAATGGGCTGAACTTTTTGTGACCCAAAGTGATTCATGACATCATGCACGAAAATTATTTGATATTTTCATAATTTTATTTTATTTTATTTATTTATTATGATTTTTTATATTAAAAATCATTTTAAATTTAAATAAAATATCAAGTGTGAAGATTTAAAATATTTTTTTGTTCTAGAAGGTCATGAATGCAATTTGGATTGAATTGATACAACATTGATGAAGATTGGCTTGAAATAGAAAGGTCTTATTCAAGAATATTTGAAATTTAAGTATCAATCTTTCTCGATCTCCAAAATCAAAACAATCCACACAATGGTCCAATCTCTTGACCTAATTTCATTCTAGTATAAGTATACAACATAACCTAATGCATAGCACACGAATTCCTGACCTAAAAGAGTAAGTTTGCACTTCACAAAAATCATCAAAAACTTCAATTCGGTTTCTACATTACAAGGCTTGTTAAGGTATTTTAAGGACATAAGAATGATCCTTGGACTTCACTGATCATGTATCAATACTCATATGCATCCAAAACCTCATGAATGACCTAAACCGAATCTGTTTTGTGATTGACTTTGAATTTTTCGATTCTCATTATTTATGCATTGCCAACTAATTTTGTTTATTGATTTGTGATTGTTTGAAGCTTGTGATGAATTCTGGACAGTTTAATTCGAGTTTCGTGAACTGGAGTGAATTCCACCATTGTTAGGGTTTTCGGCCTCCTTTAGGGTTTTGTTCTTAAGCTAACATAAATTAATTCTAAAGCCATGGATCAATGCCAATTCATCTCTGGATCATATTTGTATAATTAATTTGATAAAATTTTGCAGTTTTGATGGTGAATGAGATTCGTAGGTTTTGCTGCAAGTTTGAATTCGCAGGAAAACTGGTAATAAAATTCGCAGCTAAATCCCCAGGGCTGGAGGAAGAAGAAGAAGCCAGCGCGCGTTTTTTGATTTTTGAGTTCTGTTTTAATATTTTATTGAATTATCTATAATTTGTTTCACAGATGCAGCGTTGGCCTAGTGGTGAGAGATGCATGCGTATGAACTTAAGGCTTGTGTTCGAATCCTGGCTGCAGCAGTTTTTCTTATTTTTCTATTTTAATTGTTAGACTTAAAATATAATGAATTGTGTTGGTTGTATTACCAGTTGCGCCCTCCCGGCTGAAATGGTAAGTGTGTTTGTGCATTGCGTAAAGGTCCTGGGTTCGAATCCCCCCCAGGCCTTTTATGTTATTTGCTTTTGTTTTTTCATGATTTTTCTAGGTCAAGCAACAAAACCAAATGGAGGGTGTTTCTAACGCCAGCGCGCGCATGGCCCAGTGGTTGGAATGCTAGTCCTGAGTGTGGAAAGCTTAGGGACTGGGTTCAAATCCCAGCCCAAGCAGGTTTTAGTTTTTTCATTCTTTTTCTGATTTTTGTTATTTAATTAATTTTCTATTAAAACAAATTTAAATAATAAAATAAATAGGATGTTTATATTATTTTAGAATTCATTCTTTTAATTTTAATTTTATAAGAAAAACTTATTTATTTTTTGTAAATTATTAATATTGTAAAATTATATATAGTTATTTTATTATTCTAAAAATATGTATGTAAACCCTAAGTTTCTAAAACCATAAAATATTTTGTAAAAATCTAATTAATTTTTATAAACCCTAATAATTTTCATAAACCCTAATTTTCTTCTATTTAAAATTTAATTCTATTATAATTTTTAATTTATTATTTATAAACTTTAATCATGTACATATTTTATAATTTGTTTATAATTTAAATCTTGTATATAAATATGCTTAAAATAATTAAAATTCTTAATTTAATTTTGTAAATATCATTTATTTTTATAATTAACCTAATTTTTATAATTTGTAAATAATTTAAAACTTTATGATAATTAGTATATAATTGTTTATATTTTCTTAATCTTAAAATAATAATTGTTTATAGAAATTGAATTTTTTTAATTATTATGCTAATATTCTTACTTTATTATTAATACTATTTATTTTTATATTTATTTTATTATTACTAACCCCATTTATATATTGTGATTTATTATTATTATTTTTACTAACCCCAATTATATTATTATTATTTATTTTTGCTTATTTATTTAATTTGCTTTAATTATTATTATTTTGTAATTGCCTCCTTTATGTAATATTGTAATAGTAATATTGAATATTTATTTTAAATGCTATGGTTAGTAAAATAGGGAGTGTAAACATGTTTGTAATGTAAAATCAATTTAGATCACTAATTTAAAAGATAAGTATTTAAAATTGTACACTCACACACGTAAGTCGATCTTTGATCGCCATCTCACTTCCTTAAGGATACCTCTCATGTTGCCTATTACAAAAGGTCAAGTAGGATGTATAAAGCAAAGTCCCTCATTTCACATCATCTAGTCCTTTAACAGATAAAAAGATCAAGTCCCTTCGAATGTTGCCTTCGTAATGATCTTGTCCCTTTCGAATAAAGATGATAAGTCCCTTCGAATTGCTTATACACCCCACAGTTGGCTAAATAACAGATGTCCCTTCACTTGTCCCTTACATCCAAGGTAATGACTACCTATTCCTTAATAATAGGGATAGTATTACCATTTAAAGGATTCAAGAACAGAAAAGACTTAAACTTAGGGTAGATTCCTCTTAGATACTTGCTCACTCTTCAAAACATTTCAAACACTTCATACATTTCAAACAATTTTCAAAACAAAGGTTTTATACGCATCCGTACATGGATCATTATAAAACACTTAAGAAAATTTTTATTCACACACTTCACATTTCAAAAACATTTTAAAGTGAGCTAAGTAACTAAGAGCCCATGGATAACCATGGATGTAAAGGGTGATAACACCTTCCCTTTACATAACCTACCCCCCGGACCCAAAAATCTTTTAAAAGGTCTTTCCTGTTCTTTTATGCCTTTCCTTTGGATAAAATAAAAGTCGGTGGCGACTCTTGCTATCCGCAACATAACTAAAGTCAGTTCTCCCACCGTGTTACAGTGACAAAGTCTAGAAGTTGGAGTTTTGTGAACCTTGTGTATTTGGTAAACCCTTTAGGGTGAAGTTTAACAAAGGTAAACAAAGAACACATGGATCCCTTTGTTACATTCATGCTGATATCTGGGGGCCTGCAAGGAATCTTTCACATTCAGGTGTAAGGTATTTTCTATCCATAGTTGATGATTATTCGAGAAAATTATGGGTATTCATTCAGAAGATGAAGGAAGAAATTTTTGAGAATTTCAAAAGTTGGAAGGTTCTGGTCGAAACTCAAACTGGCATAAAGGTCAAGAGATTGAGAACTAATAATGGCCTTGATTTCTACAACGAAGCTTTCGATAGTTACTGTGTCGAGTATGAGATTACAAGGCATAAGACTGTAATAGGTACTCCTCAGCAAAATGGTCTAGCTAGGAGATTCAATCGAACAACCCTCGAAAGGGTTAGATGCATGTTGGTTAGTGCTGGATTGAAAAATGTGTTTTGGGCTGAGGCTGTTTCGACAACAACATATCTGATAAATAGATATCCTTCGATAGTGTTAGATATGATGACACCTGAAGAAGTTTGGTCGAGACATCCACAAAATCTCGAAAAACTGAGAGTATTTGGAGGTGTTGCCTATGCTCACATTAGGCAATACAAGGTCAAACCTAGAGCTCTGAAATGCATGTTCATGGGATACCCTGAAGGAGTCACAACTTATAGGCTATGGTGCCTAGAGTCATGTCACAGGAGGTGTATCACCAGTCAAGATGTAGTTTTCAATGAAGCTAATATGGATTTCAAGAAAACTAATGATGTTGACGAAAAGCTAGAATAGGGAGAAATTCCCGTTGAGGTGGAGAATAATGATGATGAATTGCATGACCCAGATGAAGTCGAAGAAGAAGCAAAAGTTGTTGTCAACGATGAGGAGATTGATAATGACTACCTACTGGCAAGAGACATGTCGAGAAGAGTCATCAAGCCACCTCAGAGACTTGGGTATGCAGATCTTATAGCATATGCCTTAATCTCTACAAGTGAGGTTCTGGACGAAGAACCTAGAGATTATAAGGAAGTTATGAGGAGTCAAAATAAGATTGAATGGCGGAAGGCCATGGATGATGAGATGAAATCTCTTCATGATAACAATACATGGGAACTGATCAAAAAACCTGTTCGAGCCAAGTTAGTCAGTTGTAAATGGATTTTCAAAGTTAAGGAAGGAATCGAACGAGTGGCGTCAAAGAGATACAAGGAAAGGTTGGTTGCAAGAGGTTTCAGTCAGAAAGAATGTGTTGACTTTGATGATGTGTTATATCCTGTTGTAAAGCACAAGTCCATTCAAATTTTGTTTGCCATGGTGGCACAATTCGATCTTAAACTGGAACAAATGGATGTGAAGACTGCATTCTTGTATGGTGATCTTGATGAAACAATCCTAATGAGGCAACCTGAAGGGTATGTCGAAGAGGGGAAAGAATAGTATGTGTACAAACCGAAGAGATCTTTATATAGGCTGGAAAAATCTCCTCGACAGTGAAATAGGAGATTCGACAAGTTCATGGCACACATAAGTTTCATCAGAAGTCAGTTTGACCATTGTGTTTACTTCAGATTTTGACCTTGTAATTCATTTTTTTGTTGCTCTATGTGGATGATATTCTAATAGCAAGAAACAATGTCAAATATTTAAGAAGGGTAAAAGCTGAACTCAATAAGGAGTTTGACATGAAGGATTTGGGAGATGTGTCAACGATTCTTGGGATTGACATTCAAAGAGATAGAAAGCAGTCGAAATTATGCTTATCTCAAGAGGCATACCTATGAAAGTTTCTCGAGAAAGTTTAGTATGTTGAATCCAATGCCTGTTGTGACTCCGACGAACCTCCAATTCAAGCAGAGTATAGATCAGTGTCCCAGTACTGATGTCGAAATAACTTATATGGATATCACTCCATATGCTAATATAGTAGGTTCTTTGATGTATGTTATGGTCTGTACTAGACCCGATATAGCATATGTAGTAAGTCTTATAAGCAGGTAAATGGTGAATCTTGGAAAGGCTCACTAGCAAGCATTGAAGTGGATTCTAAGGTACATAAATGACTCTCTGAGTAGAGTCCGAAATTTGCACTCTTTATTAAAAGAACAAAAAGGGATATAAATTGTAACAGATAGTACAACATGAGTATCAAATGAAAGCGATGGAGGACGACCATCGAGCAGAGGACGACTGCTGGGGATGAAAAACGGTAAGTAAAGAAATGACAGGGACGATCATCATGCTGGGAAATAAAGAGACCGCGACGGGGACGACCATCGGGTAAACTGATGAAGGACGATCATTAGGATAAAGGAAAAGACCACGACGGGGACGACCATCGGGTAAAGAAATAAAACTCTCTAGGGGACTAAAGAAATGAGAAAAGCACTGACGGGGACGACCATCAGGTTAAAGGGTAAATAAACTGCGACGGGGACGACCATCGGGTAAAAGAATAAATGAAATAATGATGAGGGGCGGTCATCAAAAGGTGAAGGACGATCACCTAGCAGGGGACGGCGGCTGAAAATATCACGACATAGGACGAATGCCGGATAGAAAAGATCAACGATAGGGACGACCATCGGATAAGCCCGATGAAGGACGATCATCAAGAGGTGAAGGACGATCACCTAGCAGGGTACGACTACTCTTGGGGATTATCGCGACATAGGAAGAATGTCGGATAACGAAGATCAACGATTGGGATGGCCATCAGATAAATGATGAGGGACAGTCATCATAAGGTGAGGGACGATCACCTAGCAGGGGACGGCTGTTGAAAATATCACGACATAGGACGAATGAAGGATAAAAAGTTCCAACAATGGGGATTCCACTGGGGAAAGGATGAGGGACGGTCATCCAAAGGTGAAGGACGATCACCTAGTAGGGTATGGCTGCTCAAAAGATATCGCGACATAGGACGAATACCGAATAAGAGGATCAACGATGGGGACGACCATCGAATAAAATGATGAGGGATAGTCATCAAAAGATGAAGGACGATCACCTGGAAGGGGGTGGCTACCGAAAATATCACGACATAGGACGAATGTCGGATAGAAAAGGTTGCTTTATTGGCGACTTACTGGGGAATGGTAAACACGGACGAGTGCTTATGCTTTAAAATAAACGGTATAAGTGTTTGACAGTGTGTATAGACTAAAGATGTGGACAAGCATCCTTAGGACCATGATACAGATGAGTATGAAAGAAATAAATGCTGACACATTTTTGAGATTGATGATATAGACAAGTATCAATCGGTTAAGCAAGGAATACAGATGAGTGTTGATCTACTGAGGAGATGATATATACAAGATACAGACGAGTATCAGAGGAATGTGTATGAGTATGTACAAGTGTTTGACCTGCTGAGGAAATATGTGCAAGACATGGATGAGTGTCAAAAAGATTGAGCAAGGGACACAAACGAGTGTTTGACTTGCTGGGGAGGTATGACACGGGCGAGTGTCAAAAAGAATATGTACAAGTATGAACAAGTATCTGTATTGAGAGTGCAAAAAGGTATTTTGGCTTTGTCTGCGGGGGATAAGTTTTGTATATTGCTGGTGAAGTGATTCTGATGTTTGCAGGTGATTGGCTCGAACCTGGCTTATGATCATGAAAATGTTTGATTTTTGTCGTAATGCTCCGTATTAGACGGAATGCTACACTTTGTTTGGTGAATATGATGCGAATGCTATGATTATGCAAAAGAGAGAACCAATCCGAGATCCGGATCCTACGGGGAGAAAGATCTCTGGCCTTTCTGTCTGGAGGGAAAACTCCATTGGGGAAAGAGATCATTGGCCGATCTGCGGGGAGAGAGGATCACCGAACGATCTTCCTAGGGAACTCTGTGGGGATCCCGGCTGTGGAAGCTTTTGTTGAAGAGATACATGCTGGGGATGAGGAGACTTCGGCAACTCCGCTGGGGAAGAGCAGTTCAGGCATTTCTCGGGAGATCCTTCTTGGGGAGAAGCGAACTTCTGGGAAGTAATCTGTTGTAACTCCTTCGTCCAAGCGACATGCTGGGGATTTAATGAGTCTCTCGAAGGATCCTCTGAGGGGATGACAGCTTCGTGGGGGAATACTTCTGTCAAGTAACGCTGCTGATGAGGTGATTGCTGACTTGGTTGGGGATACAAGGCGCTATATACCCCATGTTGTGAGATTGTCTGTCTTGAGTACCTGCAGCCTGTTAAACAAAGGAAACGCACAAGTGTCCCGAGGAATCCTCAACCGGATTCCGTCATAGGAGTTAGATTCGTCTGAGAGCAACATATTTCCTGCAAGCATTTATTGAAAATGGCTTATATGTTTTCATGCAAGTGTTATTATGAGCTTCAGACATTTTGCGAATGAAACAAAAATGTACAAAAAAAGTGTGACTGAATATTCAGATTTTATTGATGTGTGTGCCCTGAATAGGCAAGTACAGTGAAGAAGCAAATCCCTGAAAGGAGGAGATTGTTGTAAAATGAGAAAATAATAGTGTTGGCAATGTTGAAGTTGACGCTCCAGTGAGCTTCCTTTGCTATAACCTGTATGACCTTGACGTTCTTCTTATCTTGCTTTCTGAAGAAGGTTGATTCTGACCGACGCTTTATCCTTTTGAAGCTTGCCATGTTTCTGAGTGATACAGAAGAATTCAAAATGCAGTTGTTCATTTTTTCCCAAATTTTGCGTGGATCGCCCTTTCGGGTTTTCAATCCACCGGGATACCCATTTTTTCCTGAGCTGTCCGATGTGGCTTTTCAACTCAGCGGGTGTACATTTTTTCAATTTCCCCCTTATTTTTGCCCGAGTCTTTTATTCTGTTTTTGACTCGCCGGGATGCCCTATTTTTGCCTGGACTTACATTCTATTTTTATGTCCAACGGGTCTTTTATGCGAAGTATTTTTTAGCTGCATCTGAATTCACAGGAGATAAGAAATCCTTGCCATCCATAGTAGTGAGCATCAGTGCCCCACCAGAGAAAACTTTCTTTACTATGAATGGGCCTTCGTAGTTTGGCGTCCATTTGCCCCTATGGTCTGTATGAGGAGGAAAAAGTCTTTTTAGAACAAGCTCTCCCACTTGGTATTCCCGAAGTCTGACTTTCTGATCGAAGGCTTTCTTCATTCGCTTTTGATATAACTGCCCATGACAGATGGCTGCTAATCTCTTTTCTTCAATCAGACTCAGTTGATTATATCGAGATCGGACCCATTCTGCTTCATCCAGTTTCACGTCCATCATTACCCGTAAGGAGGGTAGTTCAACTTCAACAGGTAGGGAAACTTCCATACCATACACAAGCTGATAAGGTGTTGCCCCAGTAAATGTTCTGATAGAGGTTCGGTACCCATGCAAGGCAAATGGTAGCATTTCGTGCCAGTCTTTGTAGGTGACTACCATTTTTTGCACAATCTTCTTAATATTCTTGTTAGCGGCCCCAACAACACCATTCATCTTTGGCCTGTAAGGAGAAGAGTTATGATGTTGAATTTTGAAGTCCCGACAAAGTTCTGCCATCATCTTATTGTTCAAATTGGAACCATTATCAGTAATGATTCGCTCGGGAACTCCATATCGACAGATGATATCCCTTTTCAAATATCGGGCTACCACTTGCTTGGTGACATTTGCATACGAAGCTGCTTCAACCCATTTGGTGAAGTAATCAATGGCTACCAGGATGAATTTGTGACCATTTGAAGCAGTCGGTTCAATCTTTCCAATCATATCAATGCCCCACATGGCGAAGGGTCAAGGTGAAGACATTACATTCAAAGGATTCAGTGGCACATACACTTTTTATGCGTAGATCTGGTATTTGTGGCATTTTCTGGCATAGGCACAACAGTCTGCATCCATTGTGATCCAGTAGTAATCTGATCTTAATAACTTCTTTGCCATTGCATGTCCTCCGTCATGGGTACCGAATGAACCTTCATGTACTTCGTGCATCAGTAGGCCTGCTTCCTTCCTGTCAACACATCTGAGCAAGACCATGTCGATGTTTCGTTTGTACAAAGAACCATCAATATTGAGGAAGAAACGGACGGCTAGCCTTCTTAATGTCTTCTTATCGTTTGAAGATGCCCCAGGTGGATATGTCTGAATTTCCAAGAAGCATTTGATGTCATAGTACCAAGGTTTGTTGTCAGTATCAGTGTCCATAGAGAATACATATGTTGGTATGTCCAGTCTGGATACAAAAATCCGAGGTACATAATTGGCAACCTATACTTTGATCATGGATGAAATGGTAGCCAAGGCGTCTGCAAACTGATTCTCATCTCGAGGGATGTATTCAAGCTTAACTTTTGTGAAGAAGGTCAACAATCTCCTCGTATAGTCACGGTAGGGAATCAGATGCTCCTGATGAGTGTACCACTTGCCATTGGTCTGGTTGATTACCAAAGATGAATCTCCGAATACATTCAAGGTTTTGATCCTGAGGTCAATGGCTTCCTCAAGACCCATGATGCAAGCTTCGTATTCTGCTTCATTGTTAGTGCAGGAAAAAGGTGAACCTTCCTGAGAAAGGCATATGACCCCTTTTGGGTGTAATAAGCACTGCACCAACCCCACGACCGTTGCAATTAACTTCTCCATCAAACATCATAGTTCATGCTTCTTCTGGGTCAGTCCCTTCAGTGCGGATAGGCTCTTCACAATCTTTTGCTTTTAAGAACATGATGTCTTCGTCAGGGAAGTCAAATCTCATAGACTGGTAATTGTAAACACCCCAAATTTGCCCTCACTCATTTCACCATGGCTTGTGATTCTTTTCATTTGCATAAAATCAATCATGTCATCTCATATTGCATTTTTTTCTCCACTGCATTGGTTCAAAGTCATCTACATCTAGGGTTTGTGACCTGAGCAATCCCTGAGCTATCTGAGCCACTCCTAAGGTTTTCAATCATCTCAAGAGGGTCCATGTATGTTCAAGCATCATATTATATCCTCCCAATATCAAGGAAGTCAAAGAATCACAAGGACTGAGAAAGGCATAGAAGTAGAGCCAAACTTAACTACACAGATGACCTAAAATTAGGGTTTTGGGTTCAGAGGCCATAACTCCAAGTTTTTTGGTCATTCTTGTTTCTATTGGTCTCTATATGATATGAGGATCATGCATACCAATTTTCATGAGGAAATTCAATGGGGAAGGCATCTGATCAACAGATGACTTCTTGAACAAGTCAGTGTAAACTCAGGGCATCTGAGGCCCCCAATCATCCAACCAAAGGGTCTTCTCCATCATTTTGGGTGTCTATGATCTTTATTTGATCTTAGAAGAAGTTAGAAGTTCACAAAATTGAAGAATTTCAAGCCATTTGCAAAGTTGCCATTTTGGGAAAGTGACTTGTAATGCAAACTTGCCATTTTGGGAAAGTTTTTCAACCTCCTCTTTTTCATTCAAAAATGCTTCAAATGAAAAATTATTGGTCATGAAAGTTGTAGATTGAATCATTCCCTTTTCAAAAAGTACAAGAACTTGATCTAATTCATCATAGAACTCAAGTTATGGCCTTGCAAAGTTGGAAAAAATCACAAAATTTCACTTATGTACCAAAGAGGGAAACTTGCAAAAACTCATGTCAAACCAATTTGTTACCTCAAAGTGACTTCTAACCATTACACAAACATCACACATGACCTATAATTCAGAATTGCCCAAGGAAATCTCAAGTTCCATGCCTTGATCATCAAGAATTTCAAAAGGGGCCAAAACTTCATGAATTTGCAAAATGGTACAAAACCTTTCATCCACTTGCCACAGCTCATCAAACCTGATCTATAAGCTTTCCTTGATCTTTGCTGTGCACAACCATACCCAAATCCAAGCCTGCCACATGCCCATACCTCAAGTACAAGTCATGTTGACATTTTGGCAACTTGCCCATACCAATCACCATAGGCCATCACCCACTCTCTGACCTATCAAGGATTGATATGTGTACCAAAGGCAAGCCATTTCACACAACATTGCAAGCTGAAACATCAGAATCCTCAGCATTCCACAAAACTCTCCAACTTGCAAAACCCTTCAAATCTCTCAGCTCATTCACTCAATCTTCAAACAAATTCCACCATTCATCTCTAAATCACTCACTGATCACAAACCAACCATTGAAACAGCCAAAAACACCTCACAAACCAAATACGATTTCTGACCAGTTGGGTTGCAAACTCACAAATTAGCCACAAAACACTCCAACCAAGCATCAAAGCTTCATCAGGAGTTCAAGGGGAGTGGTTTGCGCAAAGAGAGGAGGCCTGAAAGTCCCAAACTGAGAAAGCTCAAGCTCATGTACCTCCCTGAAACATTTTTCCAGAACTTGTTTCTTTAGTTATAGAATGGTAGAGTGTGTTCCACTGATCACAATGAGCCTTAAATGATGAAAAATGATTAAGATTTGAGTGTGTATGCATGTTCTGAAATTTATTCAGTTTCTATGTTTGTGTTCGAATCTTGATATTGAGGCAAGATAAAGGAGATTTGTTGATGGATTCTGGTTTGTTGTTGATTAATGATGAGTTTTGGAGATTTTGGCACGTTTTTGTAGCTTGGGGAGTGAGATAGGGTTTTCTCAGGGGAGAGGTGGCCGGAAAAGATGACCGGAGATCATTTCCGGCCACCTGAGAGTAATTAGGGTTTGTAATCAAGTTTAGGGTTTAGTTTGAATTTTGAGCGTACGATCTTGTTTCCCGCATGCGTTTGATGGCCCAGATCGTCCCACTTAACCCTAATCCACTTAGTTAACTTAATTAATTAGGTTTTAAATTTAAATTTGCCAGTTTGAACCTGGACCGTCCATTCACGCGCCATTTAAATTTGCATCTCATGTTGTACATAAACCCTAATTTTTGCCTTCATTTGCATTCATGCTTCATATGCTTGCATACATGAACTTGCCATGACATTTTGTGTATCCACATGACATATAAGACATCTTAGGACATACTAGAATCATGTTTGATCATTGCATCATCCATTTGCCATGTTATGCATCCATTACATTTCATAAGTTTTCATGAACTTTCATGCTTACTTTCATGTCTCATTTGCATCTTCATTACTTGTATGATCATCCTCATCTCATGACAACCATTTGCATCATCTCTTAGCATCATTTACATCTTAATTTGCTTCTGACTTTGGTTTTCATCTTTGCATTTTCATCTCATTTTCATTTCATTTCATTTCTTGTTGCTAACTTTTCAGGTGGTAAGTGTTTGAGAAGTGAATTTGCCTTCACTTCTCATAACCTCTTCCCATCCCTTTTATGCATCATTGCTGCATTTTTACCTGTGAATTAGAGTGAGCTTGCTCATTCATGCTCCTTCTCCTCTTTCTTTCTTCAAGCCACTTATCTTCTTAAGTGAAGTAAGTTGTCTTGCTTCTTGCTGCTTCTTGTCCTTCCATCCTGCTTCTTCCTTGGTGGCCTTCTTGAAGATTTTCTTGCAAGCTTCATAAACCCTAGGAACACCCAAGAATGATCACAATTAGGGTTTGATTAGTTCCCCCATTAGTTTTACCTTTGTGTCATCTTTGTGTCTTCTCTTCTCATCTCTTAATCAAGGACTAAACCTTAAAGGTTTTAAGACTTTGTGATTAAGCTTGTGCCTGCATCCTTCTATTAGGATGGAGTGTATAACTTTAATCCTAAGTGTTAAACCCTTAATGTGTTTAAACCCTTTAACCAATTCACCTAATAATCACTAAGACATCAAGCTTGTAACTTGGGCCTTGCATTAGGGTTCTAATTCTTCCTTAATTGGTTAAGAAGGACTAACCCTAGTGTTAATGGACAAGTCCCCCTCAAGTTGTCTTACAAATCAAAAAATCCATTTCTTAATCTTACCATTAACTAAAATCCACTTTAATAAAGGTCTTGTTTTGTCATGAGGTTAATCCCTAATCATGGATTAAGTTAAGGAGCCTTCCTCATCTTAAATGTTCTCATCTATTATCCTTCTATTAGGATGGTGTAATGGGTCCATTAAATCCTTGATTATGGCTTAAACTCATTACTGAACACTAAACAAAAACCCCAAAAACATCTAAATAAAATGCAAAGTAGGTTAATGATCTTAATCCTACATCATGGTGATTAAGTGTGAGGTGTTTACTTCATACTTGAGGTATTCTCATTACCCCTAATCAGAGGGAGCTGTCGCTCCCACCAAAATGACACCAGGTCAGATGGGGTACAGACGCGAACGGTCGGCGAAAGGAGAAAGGAATGAATAGAGTCGCCAGCTAGGCATTTTTATCCCGAAGGAAAGGTAATGTTGCATAGACCTAAGGAAAGATATGGATAAGACGGTTGCGAACCAGAGAGACTGAGAAAGGGGGTTGGTTACAACCTGGGAAGGTATTAGCACCCAGATTGTCCGCCGTACTCGACGGGATCCACGCTTAAAAGATTTGTGTTTTAAAGGGGTAGTGTCAGTGCAATTTGTGCATCAAAGCTGGAAAGAATGCAATTGTCAGTGTAAGAAAAGTGTGAAGTGTATAAGAGAAGTGTCAGTGTAAGGACAGGAGTATGAAGCTCAAGACTATGAGGCTAAAAGAATAATGCTGGAGGGACGGGGAATATACAGAGACTTTTGTTCGATAACTGTTAAGTTATGCCTACGTATCCTCTCGTGTAATGAGGAAGTCAGAACACCGTAGTTCGACCCAAAGAGACTGAAAGATAAATTGACTTGTGAACTGCTTACTTGTCTATACTCAAGTGTATGACCTGTCTGGCTCAGGTGCAAACTGTCTTGCATTAGACGGAAGAAGCAAGTTCTCGTTTGTGAGTGAATGAGATGAGAAAAGAATCCCGAAGGAGACGATTATTGTTTGTTTTTGGATTTTCAGTCTTTTATTGCTTTTTGAGATTTGTCATAAATTAATGAGCTTAAGCCTAAACCAATGGGTTAGTAAACTCATCACATCCTCCCTCTGATTAGGGGTAATGAGAATACCTTAAGTGTGTAGTAAGCACCTCACACTTAATCACCATGATATAGGATTAAGATCATTAACCTACTTGTGATTAATTAGATGTTTTTTTTTAGTGTTAAGTAATGAGTTTAAGCAATAATCAGGGATTTAATGGACTCATTACACCATCCTAATAGAAGGATAATAGATGAGAACATTTAAGTTGAGAAAGACTCCTCAACTTAATCCATGATTAGGGATTAACCTCATGACAAAACAAAACCTTTATTAAGTGGATTTTAGTTAATGATAAGATGAAGAAATGATTTTTATAATTTGTAAGACCACTTGAGGGGGACTTGTCCATTAACACTAGGGTTAGTCCTTCTTAACCAATTAAGGAAGAATTAGAACCCTAATGCAAGGCCCAAGTTTCAAGCTTGATGTCTTGATGATTATTAGGTGAATTGATTAAGGGATTTAAACACATTAAGGGTTTAACACTTAGGATTAAAGTTATACACTCCATCCTAATAGAAGGATGCAGGTATAAGCTTAATCACAAAGCCTTAAAACCTTTAGGGTTTAGTCCCTGATTATGAGATGAGAAGAGGAGACTCAAAGATGACACAAAGGTAAAAACTAATGGGGGGACTAATCAAACCCTAATTATTATCATGCTTGGTCATTCCTAGGGTTAGTGAGGCTTAAGAGAGAAAGATCTTCAGAGAAACCACCAGGAAGGAAGCAAATGAAAGGAGCAAGAAGCAAAGAGAAGCAAAACAACTTGCTTCACTTAAGAAGACAAGTTGCTTGAAGAAAGAAAGTAAGAGAGAGCATGAATGAGAAAGATCACTCTAAGACAAATACAAAATGCAGAAATGATGCAAGAGAGATGAGAAGAGATTGTGAGAAGTGAAGGCAAATTCACTTCTCAAAACAACTTACCACCTGAAAAGTTAGCAAAAGAAATGAGATGCAATGCAAATGAGATGAAATGTCATGATGAAAACCAAAGTCAGAAGCATTTACATGATGTTAATGATGCTAAGATATGATACAAACATGAGGCAATACATGAGAATGATCATACCAGGACAATGGATGCAGATGAAGCATGCTTTGAACCATGAATGTACATGAAAAGTTATGGAATGAAATGGACATATAACATGGAAAATGAAAGATGCAATGATCAAACATGATTCTAATATGTCCTAAGATGTATTATGAATCATGTGGATGCACAAAATGTCATGGCAAGTCATTGGATGCAAGCAAATGAAAGATGGATGCAAAAGAAGGCAGAAATTAGGGTTTATGATCAACACACAAAGCAAAACTCAAAATCAGAAGCATAAGGCATGATAAAAAATTGAAAATGCAATCAAAGATACCCTAAACCTATACAAGCTCATTGCCCAAAGGAGGGGATCCAACTCTTAACCTAGGGTAAGTTATGAATTTCCTAAGATTGCTAAGGTTTTAAGGTACCTCATCATGAAAAATGCAAAACAAATTGAAAATGGAAGATCAAATCAAACCAATTTTATCCTATAAACTAAATGCCATGAAGGATGCAATGCAAAAAGAATCATCATCAAACTCTCAATGGTTAGGCAGAAAGGATTTTTCAAAGATTGAACCAAGATATTGCCTTAAAATGAAATTAATTCCAATGAAAATGATCAAAAGGCATCAAGAACAAAAAAGAAATTTGGTTTGAGAGTTGGATAATGTTTCTAAATGTTTCTAAATGCAATGTGAATTTTTTGGTGATTTTTAAATACCTAAATGCATCTTTAATTAATTAATTTTCATTAACTAATTAAAAATAAACATTTAAATGATTTAAAAATAATTTTTAATGCAAAAAATAAAAATAAAAATATTTTTGGGTTTTAAAAATTAATGAAATTTTTGACAAAAATTTTCATAATTTTTAAATGATTTTTGCTATTTTAAATAATTCATACAAATTAAATGAAAAGAAAATGAAATAAAAATAATTAAATGGAAAAGTATGCGCATCCAGAGGCTGAGATTCAAACTGGGAGAAGAAGGGAAGACTGCGCGCGTCATCCAACGACTGTAATTCAAACTGGACCAATTAACATAAAAACCTAATTAATTAAACTAATGACGTGGATTAGGGCTTAATGAAAGGATCCAGGCTATTCATGTGCGCGGGAGTCAACAAAAGTCAGCCAGATCTAAGGTCCAGATTCAAACTAAACCCTAAACGCAATTAATGCCCTAATGACATTCAGGTCACCGGAGAAGAGCTCCGGTCGTCTTCTCCGGTGACATCCCTCCCTGAAAATTTCAAACTCACTCCCTAGGTTATTTCTGGAGCTCTAAAGCTCCAGATCACTTCCTCTCACCTCCCTAAACTCATCCCTGCCCCCAAATGGAATTTATTTCTCACCATGAAACAGTTTCGAAGCAAGATTCAAAAATGGAAGAATTTTCAGTCAGGCCATACACACTCATTTTTCAACCATTTTCGAAAATTCAAAGTTCATTGAACTCAGGGGATCAAACTTAACCATTTAATAACTTAAAAACAAAGCTTCTGGAAAAATGAATTTCAGTGGCTACCTGAGTTGAAGCTTTCAATCCAGGAGCCTTTTGACCAGTTCCTTGCTTCCAATCACCTCTACTGACCTCCCTCAAGTGTTTGCAAAGCTTGTTTGGAGTTTATTTTGGCTGGTTTGTGAGATTGATGGAGTTCTGTTCAGAGAGGGGGGGGGGGAAATCGTATTTCTGTTTATGGTGGTTTTGGGCTGCTTTGATGGGTCAGGGATGATCAGTGGAGTGTTTTGAGATGGATGGTGGAAGAAATTTGAGGAATGGATGGCTGAGTTAAGGGATTCGATAGAAAATGCAAGATGGAGGATTTTTGTGAACTATCGCTTATGAGAGAGATCAGGCTTGTGTGTATGTTGTGTTGAGTCTCCTTTGGTACATGTATCACACTTGGATAAGTCAGAGGAGTTGGTGTGGCACTGTGGGATTGGTATGGGCCATTTTGCATAAAGTCAAGTCTAGGTGTACTTGAGGTATGGGCAAGTGGGAGGCTGTGATAGGGGCATGTCTTGGCTTAGCTGAGATCAAGGAGAACCATGGAAGTGGATTAGAGGCAATGCAGCAAGTGGATTAGGGTTTATGAGAAGTTTTGCAATTTTGTGATCTTTTGGCCCTTTTGTGATTACTTGAAGCATAAGTCATGAAAATGGGCAACTCTTTGGTGCATTCTGATTTTTAGGCATTGGTTTATGTTTGTGCAAAGGTTAGAAGTCCATTTGAAGTCACATAAAGGCTTGGCATAAGGTTTTGCAACTTTGCCTCTTTGGTACAAAACTTGAAATTATGTGATTTTTCCCAACTTTGACAAGCCATAACTTTTGATCCAAAATGAATTAGAATGAGTTCTTGTACTTTTTGAAAAGGGAATAATCCATTCTACAACTTTCATGACCAAAGTTTTCTCATTTGAAGCATTTTTGAATAAAAAAGAAAGGGTTGAAAAACTTTCCCAAAATGGCAAGTTTCCATTACAAGTCACTTTCCCAAAAAGGCAACTTTGCAAATGGCTTGAAATTCTTCAATTTTGTGAACTCCTAACATCTTCTATGATCAAATAAAGATCAAACACATTCAAAATGATGGAGAATGCCCTTTGGTTGGGTCATTGGGGGCCTCAGATACCCTGATTTTGCACTGACTTGCTCAAGAAGTCAACTCTTGATCAGATGCCTACCCCATGGGATTTCTTCATGAAAATTGATATGCATGATCCTCATAACATATAGAGACCAATAGAAACAATAATGACCAAAAAATTTGGAGTTATGGCCTTTGAAACCAAAACCCTAATTCTAGGTCATCTGTGCAGTCAAGCCTGGCTCTGTTTTCATGCCTTTCTCAGTTCTTGTGATTCTTTGACTTTCTTGACTTTGTGGGGATATAATATGATGCTTGAACACACATGGACCCATTTGAAGTTATTGATGACCTTTGGAGTGGCTCAAATGGCTCAGGGATAGCTCAGATCACAAACCCTAGATGCAGATGACTTTGAATCAATGTAGTGAAACAAAAATGTGGTGTGAGATGCTATGATTGTACTTATGCATATGAAAAGATCACAAGCCATGGTGTGAACTTAGTGAGGGCAAATTTGGGGTGTTTACAGGAGGATGTGATGAGTTTACTAGCCCTTGGTTTAGGCTTAAGCTCATTATCTTATGACAAACACAAAAAAGCAATAAAAGATTGAAAATATCAAAAACAAACAATAATCGTCTCCTCCGGGATTCTTTTCTCATCTCATTCACTCACAAACGAGAACTTGCTTCTTCCGTCTAATGCAAGATAGTTTGCACCTGAGCCAGACAGGTCATACATTTGAGCATAGACAAGTAAGCAGTTCATCAAGTCAATTTATCCTTCAGTCTCTTTGAGTCAAACTACGGTGTTCTGACTTCCTCATTACACGAGAGGATACGTAGGCATAACTTAATAGTTATCGAACAAAAGTCTCTGTATATTCCCCCCCTTCCAGCTTCATTCTTTAGGCCTCATAATCTTGAGCTTTGCATTCTTTTCTTAAACTGACACTTCTTCATTACACTTCACATTTCTTTTGCACTGACACTTGCATTCTTTTCCAGCATCTATACACAAATAGCACTGACACTACCCCTTTAAGCACAAATCTTTCAAGCGTGGATCCACTCGAGTACAACGGACAATCTGGGTGCTAATACCTTCCCAGGTTGTAACCAACCCCCTTTCTCAGTTTCTCTGGTTCGCAACCGTCTTATCCATCTTTTCTTAGGTTTATGCAGCATTACCTTTCCTTCGGGATAAAAATGCCTAGCTGGCGACTCTTTTCTTTTCTTCTCTCGCCGACCGTTCGCGTCTGTACCCTATTTGACCTAGCCTCATTTAGTGGGAGCGACAGTAATCATCAATGGGTTGCTCAGCCAGGTAGTCAGACAATACACTGCTCTTGATGGCTTTCTGAGAGGTGTATTGAATGTCATATTCTGTTAGAATCATTTTCCACCTTGCAACCCTTCTGGTAAGTGCTAGATTCTCAAATATGTACTTTACTAGATCCATCTTTGAGATCAATAAGGTAGTATGAGTCAACATATATTGTCTTAGTCAGTGAGCAGCCCATGCTAAAGCACAACAAGGTTTCTCGAGCAGTGAATAGCATTGTTCACAGTCGATAAACTTTTTGCTTAGGTAGTATATTGCATACTCTTTTCGACCAGACTCGTCATGCTGGCCCAACACACACTCCATTGGAGGCATGAGAATTGGAGGTTCTTACAGATATTCTTTGATCTTGTCAAAAGCTCTCTGGCAGTCATCGTTCCACCTGACTGTTTTCTCTTTCCTTAACAGCTTGAACAAGGGTTCGCAGGTTGCAGTGAGATGAGATATGAACCTTGAGATGTAGTTCAATCTACCTAAGAACCCTCGAACTTCTTTCTCAGTCTTAGGTGCAGGCATTTCCTGAATAGCTTTGACTTTATCGGGATCAACCTCAATTCCTTTTTCACTTACAATAAAACCCAGTAGCTTACCAGAATGTACCCCGAATGTGTAATTGTTGGGGTTCAACCTTAACTGATACTTCTCAGACGCTTGAACAGTTTCAGTAGATTCACCAAATAATCTTCCTCTGTAAGGGACTTGGCATCATATCATCCACATAGCACTCGATTTCTTTATGGATGATCTCGTGGAATAATGTTACCATAGCCTGTTGATATGTTGCACCGATGTTCTTCAGACCAAACGACATTACCTTGTAACAGAATGTTACCCAAGTTGTGATGAAGGTTGTCTTCTCCATGTCTTCAGGTGATATCTTAATCTGATTGTATCCAGAAAATCCACCCATTAAAGAAAATACCGAGAACTGAGCTGTGTTATCCACCAATACATCAATGTGAGGTAATGGGAAGTTATCTTGCGGGCTTGCTCTGTTCAGATCCCAGTAATCGACACACATATGCACCTTACCATCTTTCTTAGGTACGGGTATAATGTTAGCAACCCACAGTGGGTAACTAGTTACAGCAAGAAAACCGGCGTCCCACTTCTTTTGTACTTCTTCTTTGATTTTCATGGCCATGTCTGGGCGAGTACGGCGTAGCTTCTGTTTAACTGGCGAATAATCTTCTTTCAATCGCAACCTGTGCATGACAATATATGTATCCAGTCCTGTCATATCTTGATAGGACCAGGCGAAGACATCGACATACTCTCGCAACATATTGATAAGTTGTTCTTTCACTGGAGCTTGCAGACTGACCCCGATCTTCACCTCTTTCACATCTTTCTCGGTACCAAGAGAGACAATCTCAACTTCCTCCTGATGAGGAGCAATCACTTTTTCCTCTTGTCTTAATAACCTGACCAACTCTTCAGGAAAATCATAGTCTTCATCAACTCCTTCATCTGCTTTATTAATCAGATTGTTGAAGTCATACGAGGTCATAGCAATGTCGTTGTCGATGCATTCTAGAGGGCTATCTCTGCAAGGGTTGAGAGTTGTTCATTTATAGTGATTGATTTTATGTTATTTAGAAAAAGTGAATGAAGTTTATTAAGAAAACAATTCCATTTATTGTTTTGTGCAAAAATAACAAAAATGAAAAGACAGTGAGTGAAAAGATTGTTTGCAAAAGATGTCCATTGTTCATTAATCTTTCATTTGAAAAAAATACATATATGGCCCTATTACAAAATGAGTCCTGACACCTTGGACAAGATGTAGGACTTGATGCATGCTTAAACAGGAAATAATAATTACTCTGCAACAGTAACCCTTATAATTTCCTGGGAAGACCAGTTGAGGACTTGTTGGCCTGGGACTCTTGGACGAATCCAGCTTTCCAGGTTGTAGTCGCTTTTAGCCTCGTCTTCCACGTTGTTGATAGAATCCGGGGTCAGCATTGCCCCACTTATGAACTTGGGAGCTTCAGCAGCCTCCTCTTGAGCTTGTCGGGATAGTCTATAACCCAAACTGAACTTGTCTTCCTTTATCTAAACTTGCAGCAGCTTTCCTCAGCCTTGGGCATTCCCGTCTTCAACAAACTTCCGAGCCTGTTTGTAAGAAGCAATTGAAGTACGAGACACTTCAACTGTTGCGTCATTGACATTGAGAGCTTCAAAACCCTGACTCATAGTTTTATGGATCTCCCCATCCATCTCTATGTACTTGTAAGTAGCCAAGTGACTGACAAAGATGTCTTCTTCTCCATAAATTGTGATAATCTGGCCTTCACACTAGTATTTTAACTTCTGGTGAAGGGTCGATGCTACGGCGCCAGTGGCATGAATCCAGGGTCGACCCAACAAACAGCTGTAGGCAGGCTGAATGTCCATCACATAGAAGGTAGTTTTGAAAATTTGTGGGCCAATTACCACAGGTAGCTCTATTTCTCCGAGAACCGATCTCTTAGAACCATCGAAGGCTCTCACAACTAGGTTGCTTGGGCGGAGTGCAAGACCATCATAATCCAACTTGACCAAGGCTTTCTTTGGAAGAACATTGAGAGATGACCCAGTGTCAACCAAAACATGAGAAAGTACAACACCTTTACACTCTAAGGTGATATGTAAAGCCTTATTATGATTGTGGCCCTCCGTAGTTAGATCAGCATCAGTGAAACCTAGTCCATGACTAGCATTAACATTTGAAACCACCGTTTCTAGCTGATTAACTGTAATCGCTTCTGGCACGTAAGCTGCGTGCAAGACTTTGAGTAATGCATTCCTGTGAGCCTCGGAACACATGAGCAGAGATAGAATGGAGATCTTGGAGGGTGTTTGGTGGAGCTGATCCACAACCTTGTAGTCACTCTTCTTGATAATTCTCATGAACTCGTCCACATCCTGATCAAAGGATGTCTTCTGATTTTCCTTGGCAATTGGTTCTTCTAGCACCACATTCTTGCCTTTAGCTTTGGCAGCAGCTTCTGTTTCAGCATTAACTCTGGGAAATTGTGACGCGAAGAGACGTCCACTTCGAGTGAAGCCTCCGCCTCCCCCGACATTATCAATTTGTGGTGTAGAAGTTGAAGAGTCAAGAGTGACTTTCTTTCCGTTGCAATAAAGATCTGAGCCATAGTGCCAAGGCACGACACTGCTACTATCATAGAGAACTAGTCCAGGTACCATGATGGTAACATGACTGATTGCTACAGAAGACGGAGCTGTGATAGTTTGTGGATCATAATAGATTGTGACAGGAGGTCTAATTGCAGATGATGTTGGTGCAGGAAGTTGTTGATGTTGATGTTGCTGAAAGTTGTTGAAAGAATCCGAGACATGAACTGTTACTAGGTCATAATAAATTGTGACCGTTGAGATGTGTTCATTGATGGTTGTTGTTGTTGTAGTAAACTCCGTTGGAATGATGTTTGCTGATGTTGTAGGAGATACCTCTGAAATGGTGTTTGCTGATGTTGTAGGAGAGATGTTTGCTGGAGTTGTAGTAGAGGGAACTATTGATGTGATTTATAGGAGGCCTTCTCTAATAAGATTGTTGATACCATTCTTCAGATTTGCACAACCATTAGTAAATATCTTGCAAGCTTCACAACAGGCCTCACAACCCGGAAACACTTGGCACTTCAATATCTGGGCTTTAACTTCGGCCATTGGTGTTTTAATGTTTGCAATGTCATCAATCAGAAAAGATGGTTGGTCTTCCTCAATAGCATTAATCATCGGTCCACCGTGATTCGATATTGGATTCTTTGTGACATTTGGAGGAGGTAAAAAATTCAAAGCTTTGGAATCAACTAAGTCCCGAACTTTCATGTGCAAGGCCCTGTATTTCTCTGTTGTATGGCTAGGTGCATTGGAGTGGAAAGCACATCTGGCATTGACATCATAGTTCCTTGGGAGATTCAATGGATCAGGTGGAGTCAAGGTTCTCGATTCAATCAGGTTGAGCTTTGTAAACACCCCCAAATTTGACCTCACCCATTCACCATGGCTTGTGATCATTCTCATATGCATAAGCACAATCATATCACCTCATATCTCAATTTTGAGTCACTGCATAGTTTCTAAGTCATCTGCACCTAGGGTTTGTGATCTGAGCAATCTCAGGGCATCTTGAGCCACTCCAAAGGCCATCAATCACTTCAAAGGGGTCTACATGTGTTCAAGCATCATAATACATCCTCTCAAAGTCAAAAATTCACAAGAATCACAAGAACTAGGGTTTGAATGGATGCAGAGCCAAGTTTGACTGCACAGTTGACCTAAAATTAGGGTTTTGGTTTCAGAGGCCATAACTCCAAATTTTTTGGTCATTCTTGTTTCCATTGGTCTCTATATGGTATAGGGAGTATGCATATCAATTTTCATGAAGAAATTCCATGGGGAAGTCATCTGATCAAGAGTTGACTTTTCAGACAAGTCAGTGCAAAATCAGGGCATCTGAGGCCCCCAATGACCCAACCAAGGGGTGATCTTCATCATTTTGAGTGTATATGATCTTTATTTGATCATGGAAGAAGGTTGAAGTTCACAAAAATCAAGAATTTGGAAGTTTTGCAAATGTTGACTTTTTGGGCATAGTTGACTTTTCAAGAATGCTTCATTTTAGGTCATTTTTCAAGCCTTGATTCTTGATCCAAAAAAGCTTCAAATGGAAAAACTTTGGTCATGAAAGTTGTAGATCTCATCTTTCCCTTTTCAAAAATTACAAGAACATGATCAAACTCTTTTTGGATCAAAAGTTATGGTGTGACAAAGTTAGCAAAAATCATTGATTTTCAAGGCATGCTTCAAATGAGAATTTTGCAAAATCATGAACCAAAGCCAATTGCATCTTCTAATTCATTTCAAACCAGTATGCAAACATTCAATATGTCCTAAAAGTCAGAATTGGACCAAGGTTTCACATGGTTATGGTTTGTGTAACTAGACTTTTTCATGAAGTTTCAAAAGTGTGCCAACTTGCAAAAACATCATTGTGCTTCTCTCCACTTGATGCATTGGCTGCTGGACCTTCCCAACATCACACACACACCATGCTGCACCAGAGCCATGCCATGTACTAGCCATAGATCAAGCCATACTTTCCTTACACAAAATTTGAATTTTTGCAAAAGCAAACTTACCAATCACTATAGGCCAGGTCACATCATCTGACCTATAGGATTAAAATACAATATCATTTGGCAAGCAAAATGTATCAAGAGGCAAGGCTGAAACACTTCATAACAACACATTCACAAAAACACCTCATTTTTGCATATTCCTTCGAATCTGTCTCCACAGCAACAAAACACAAAAACCATCTTCACCAATCATTTGGCCATGTTTCATTGAGTAGAAAGCAACAAGGTTCAAGCCTGAAAGCAGCCTGAACTGAGCTTCACCATTCCTCACCTTCAAAACCAGAACTCTTCGAATCAACCTCCATAGCCATCAAACATCAAAGCTCTCTTCACCAACAGATCAAACACATCAAAAGGAGTCAAAACCACCCTTTACTTTGATCTGAGGCAGCCTGTACACAAAGCTCATTTCCTGCTACACCAGAACTGGTTCTCACAAATCAGCCATCCACAAGAGCTTTGAAGCCTTCCATTAGCATCAGGGGATACAAGGGAGTCCATTTGCATGCAAGGAAAGCTCTGGAAGCTCAGTTTTGAAGCTTTCCAGCTCAGGTATGATCATGGAAACTTTCCTCTCAAAGCTTAATTTTTGAGTTACAAATTGATTATTCATGTCTTGCTGGTCATGGGGTTGGTTTCAGAATCAAAAATGAGTGAAAACTGAGCTTGTATGGTCCCTCTGAATTTTTGCCCGTGAATTTCATTTCTTTCGATTCCTTTGATTCATGATGCATAAATGATGTTTGAGCATGGATTCGTATCATAGGATGTTAGAGAATCATTTAGGGTGTTTTAATTTGTGGAATAGGTGCCTGAAACGTGTTCTAGGGTTTTTGGGGTGTCGGAGAAGATGACCGGAGCCTCTCTCCGGTCTCCTGAGGGTGATTAGCCCTAATCTCAGGTCATTAATGAGATTTGAATGCTAAGCGTAGATTGCCTTTGACTTGTTGACTTCCCGCTAGCTTGGATGGCCCAGATCTCTTCGTTTGCCCTAATCCTCTTGATTAGCTTAATTAATCATTAATTAAATAAATTTAATCAGAGTCAACCAGGACCCTTGGATCTGCGCGCCAGTCAACTGTCCCAAGCCCAGTTTGAATCTCCACCTTAGGATTAGCTTACTTTTCATTTAATTCAGATTAAATCCATTTTAATTCATTTTCTTTTCTTTTTATTTGCATAATTATTTAAAAATAGTAAAAGATATCTAAAAATTATGAAACTTTTTCTCCTGAGTTTTATTAATTTTGTAAACACAAAAATATTTTTATTTTTTATTTTTATCATTAAAAAAGTATTTTTAAATATTTAAAAGATTATTTTTAATTGATTAATGAAAATTAATTTATTAAAAATACTTTTAGGTATTTAAAAATCACCAAAAAATTCATGAAATGTTCTAAGACATTTAAAAACATTGTCCAACCTTCAAACCAAATTTCTTTTTTGATCTTGATGCATTTTAAGAATTTTTCATTGAATTAAATCATTTTTGTGCATTATTTTGATCATAAGTTCAAAAAAATCATTTCTGCCTATTTGAGAAGAGTTGGACATTGATTCTTTTTGCATTGTTTTGTGTTTAGCATGTAGTTTCTAGGATTAAATGGCCTTGATTTGATTCCTCATTTCCAATTTGTTTGGCATTTCTTTTATTTAAAAGCCCTAAAAACCCTAGAATCTTAGAAAAATCATAACTTGAGATTGGTTAAGAGTTGAGACCTCCCCTTTGGACTTTGGTTTAGTATAGGTTTAGGGTTTCTTTGGGTGGCATTTTCCATTTTTTATCTTAGGGTTTGCTTCTGATTTTGAGTTTTGTTTGATGTTTGTTTCATAAACCCTAATTTGGGCTTTCATTTGCATCCCTTTTGCATTCTCTTGCATAACATGACTTGCCATGACATTTCAAGCATCCATGTGATTCATTTGACATCATAAGACATATAGAAAGCATCTTTGATTATTGCATCTTGCCTTTGCCATGTTGTATGCTTTGTATGCTTCCTAACTTTTCATGTGTATCCATGCTTCAAAGCTTGCACCATTTGCATCCATGGTCTTGTATGGACATCTCCATGCCTTGCCTTATGCTTGTAGCATCTTCATAGCATCATTATCATCATCAACATGCTTCTGGTTTTGTTTTTCATCATGTCATTTCATCTCATTTAGCATTGCATTGCTTTTCTCTCTAACATTTCAGGTGGTAAGTGAGCTTGAGAAGTGAATTTGCCTTCACTTCTCATAACTTTTCTTTTCATCTCTCTTGCATCCATTGCTGCATTTTTATATGTGTTTGAGTTTGAGCTTGCTCATTTTTTCTCCTTCCCACTTTCTTTCTTCAAGTGACTTGACTTCTTGAATGAAGCAAGTCACTTTGCTTTTCTTGATCCTGTTCATCTGCATCCTGGTGGTTCTCTTTGAAGATTTCTCTTGAAAACCTAACAAACCTTAGGAACAACCAAGCATGACAATGATTAGGGTTTTGATTAGTCTCCCCTCTTAGTTTTGCCTTTGTGTCTCTTTTGAGTCTTCTCTTCTCATCTCATAATCAGGGACTAAACCCTAAAGGCTTTAAGGCTTTGTGATTAAGCTTATGCCTGCATCCTTCTCTTAGGATGGAGTGTATAACTTTAATCCTAAGTGTTAAACCCTTAATGTGTTTAAATCTCTTAATAAATTCACTTAATAAGTACCAAGACATCACACTTGTAACTTGGGCCTTGCATTAGGGTTCTAATTCTTCCTTAACTGGTTAAGAAGGACTAACCCTAGTGTTAATGGACAAGTCCCCCTCAAGTTGTCTTACAAATCATAAAATTCACTTCATCATCATACCATTAATTAAAATCCACTTAATCAAAGGCTTGTTTTGTCATGAGCTTAATCCCTAATCATGGATTAAGTTGAGGAGCTTTCCTCAGCTTAAACATTCTCATCTATTATCCTTCTATTAGGATGGTGTAATGAGTCTGTTTAATCCTTGATTATGGCTTAACCTCATTACTTAACACTAAACAAAAACCACAAAAACATTTAAATAATCACAAGTAGGTTAATGATCTTAATCCTGCATCAAAGGTGATTAAGTGTGAGAATCTGACTTCACACTTAAGGTATTCTCATTACCCCTAATCAGAGGGAAGATGTGATGAGTTTACTAAATCCATTGGTTTAGACTTAAGCTCATTAACTTATGACAAACTTTCAAAAGCAATAAAAGACTGAAAACACAAAAAACAAACAATAATCGTCTCCTTCGGGATTCTTTTCTCATCTCATTCACTCATAAACGAGAACTTGCTTCTTCCGTCTAATGCAAGACAGTTAGCATCTGTGCCAGACAGATCATACACTTGAGCATAGGCAAGCAAGCAGTTCACAAGTCAATTCATCTTTCAGTCTCTTTGGGTCGAACTACGGTGTTCTGACTTCCTCATTGCACGAGAGGATACGTAGGCATAACTTAACAGTTATCGAACAAAAGTCTCTGTATATCCCCCCTCCTTCCAGCTTTATTCTTTTAGCCTCATGATCTTGAGCATACTCTTTTCCTTACACTAACACTGTATATATCACACTTTACACTTCTTTTGCACTGACACCTGTACATTCTTTTCTAGCTCTTTACACACAAATTGCACTGACACTACCCCTTTTAAAACACAAATCTTTCAAGCGTGGATCCCGTCGAGTACGGCGGACGATCTGGGTGCTAATACCTTCCCAGGTTGTAACCAACCCCCTTTCTCAGTCTCTCTGGTTCGCAACCGTCTTATCCATCTTTTTCTAGGTTTATGCAGCATTACCTTTCCTTCGGGATAAAAATGCCTAGCTGGCGACTCTATTCATTTCCAGTAAGTTCACGGCTGAGTGTTCTCATTGTCCCTCTCGCCGACCGTTCGCGTCTGTACCTTCATCTGGACCCTGTTTCATTTGTCGGGAGCGACAGCTTGGCGACTCTGCTGGGGAACCTTATACTGCAACCAGGGCTTCTGGTTCTTTTTGTGGGTTCCTCCTAGCGCTTGATTGATTTGTGTTTACTGGGGTGTTATGTGCTTATTTGTGTTGGTATACTTGTATTTATTTTTGCTTTATGTTGCTTTACTGCTTTCTTTACTGCTTTTGTATATATCATACTGTCATACTGTGCTGCTGGCTGGATCTGTTTGTTTGCTTTGGTGGGTGGGTGTTCCATTGAGAGTTAAGGTCCTATACCTGGGACCTGAGTGACACCTAGGCTAGAGTGAATCATATTCTTTCCCATTCCATTTCGGTCTGGTGCGGGAATATGAAACACGGTTCAGATATGGGTTTCTTCTTGAGAACTCTGTGTTGCAGATTTCCTGCAATGCTAGGGCTATCTGGGAAGCCTGCTAAGTCTGGATGACCTTTTAGTATTGACCTTCAGAAAGTGAGGTGAATTAGAGGAGGAATTGTTATGGTTATTGTAAACACTGTACCTCCGGGTTAGAAGTGTTTACACTTCTCATAACTGATCCAAGTCTGAGGATCCTTGTTTTAGAACACCACCTGTGAGGGGGTTGGGCTGTTTACAGGTTTGCAGGTACCTTGACCTCAGAATACCCTGTTACTTTGACTTGATAAGAGTACTCCATGTTGGACAGTTCTTGTGATTCGAAACCCTGGACATGTGGCTCTTTATTTGAGTCCCCCACCTTGGTTACTGGATTTATAGACCTCCATCTGGAATTCTTGAACACACATGGACCTATATCAGGGCATTTTGATCAGATCCAGCTCAGTCACAGACCCTTGCATTTCATTTGCATACATAATCATTGCATCATATTGACATTTGCTTATTTGTGTTTCAGGGTATCCATCTTCACTTTTGGCTAGTTTTGACCCCATCTTCAGTTTTGACTTGTCTTCATCAGCTATCTGCTTCAGTTATCACCTGCACCAGCCAGTCAGTGGCCCACTTCTACAGTATTATCATCAGCACCTGTCTCTACTCAGTCTCAGCATCATGGCTCCTAAAAAGAGCAACATCACCTATCACTTCTTCCAGCCGGAGTTATCAGATATCAGGAGGATTCAGACCCTGATCACTCCAGATCACATACCATTGTTCAGGGAGGGTTATGGAGATATACTTGATATGGTCATGGATCTGGACCCATCACAGAGAAGCTTGATCCACACCTGCATTCAGTTTTATGATCCTCCACTGAGATGTTTTACTTTTCAAGACTTTCAGTTGGGCCCCTTATTGGAAGAATACTCATCATTGGTTGGTTTGCCTATCAGGGTTGGAGTCCCTTTCAACCCTGAGATGGTCTTTCCTAGCAATGGAGAAGTAGCAAAAGCTTTGCATCTGGAACCTGTCCTGATTGAGCAGCATATGACTTCTAAAGCTGGGATCCCTGGTTTCCATCTGGGTTTCTTAATCTCTCAAGCTGCCCTGAAAGCTTCTTTAGGAGAGTGGAAGGCTGTCTGTGCCTTGTTGGCTTTGGGCATATA
This sequence comes from Lathyrus aphaca, assembly GCA_963966055.1. Lineage (NCBI taxonomy): Eukaryota > Viridiplantae > Streptophyta > Magnoliopsida > Fabales > Fabaceae > Lathyrus > Lathyrus aphaca. The sequence continues at coordinate 233,680,837 of OZ014524.1, forward strand.
TGGAATAGTATTGTTTGCAGATGAGCCTCGATTCATCAGTAAGAATGCAATCCATCTGTTCATCCTGAAGAACCCAGTGCCAACTTTATTGGGGGATCTTTACTATTCAGTGCATCAGAGGAATGAAAAGCAGAGGGGGAGATTAGTGAGGTGTTGTGCTCCATTGTTCCACACTTGGCTTCTCAGGCATCTACCCAGGACAGATGCATTTTTAAACCCTCATCAGCAAAGCAACTGGGCTAAGAGACTCACTGTTCTAACTTCAGCTGACATCAGATGGTGCACTCAAAGCACCAAGGGCAGGGATATCATCACCAGCTGTGGGCATTTTCCCAATGTGCCCCTCATAGGAGTTAAGGGTAGTATTAATTACAATCCTCTGCTGTTCAGAAGGCAACTGGGCTATGCACTGGTCCACACTCCTAAAGCACAGGACTTGGTTGAGACTCTCTATTGTGAGAACAAGCTTAATCTGGCTGTTGTTAGGCAGGCTGCCTGGGCCTGGGATAATGTTCAAACCAAGGGAGTGACCATTCTAGGGAAGTGCAATAATGTGGCATCCGCACAATATTATGAGTGGTCCCGCGCCAGGGCCCAATTCTCTGGGATGCCCTTTACCATAGAAGACATGCCTGAGTCATCTTCAGCACCACCCCCTGCCACTATCAGCTTGGAGGAGTATGAGAGCTTGAAGGAAAGGAATGAGAAGCTAACCCAGGCTTTACAGAAGACCCTCCGGGAGAGGAGTGAAGGTATGAGGGAGATTAAGAGGTTGGAGAAGATAAGAGTAGAGCATCTGACTAAGATTGAGAAGTCTGGGGATTATATCAAAAAGTCAAAGGCTGGAGAACAAATTCTGAAGAATGCTTGCAAAGAAGCCCAGTTCCAAAGAGCAAGGACAGACTTGTATTTGAAGGAGAGTCAAGCCCGGTGGGTCAGGATCACCGAGGCTCGTACTCTAGAGGACAAGAGAGTTCAAGACAAGATGGAGCAACTAGAAGCTAGTGCAAAGGAGCAGCAAGAAGCCCTGGCAGCAGCCCAGAGGGAGATATCAGAGCTGAAGATCAAAGCAGGGGTGAAGAGGTCAAAGGACCAAACTCAGCACAAGAAGCTAACAGTAGCTGTTACGACCCGGAATCTCCTCATCAGGAATCTCACGGAGCGTCCGGCTGATCCTGTGACCGAAGCACTTCTCAAGGAAGTTCGTGAGGATGAGTTTGGTCTTGGTGTTTGATCATTTGTTTGTTGTTGCTTTCTTTCCATGTACTTTTTATTTTCTTGTACTGTATTTTGACCCCTTAGAGGGCTTGTGTTGTAAAATGAACAAGTTGTATTATTCCACCTTCTGTAATGTATTTGTGTTAGTTTGCTTCATCTGAGCTTTCATCAAGCAACAACAACAGCATCTTCAAGGGTCTGGAAGGGTCAAAACTGAAGGCCAAACCGGATACCTTGAGAACAAATAAGCACAACTGCATTGCATGCTAACCCTTTGTTTGTTTTGTTGTTGCTAACCTCTGTTGTGATAAATCAGGAACTATTGCTAGGCGCCGGGTATTTCCCCTCAACCGTCCGCACCGTTATCCAACCCGAAACAACCTTCCGGGAATTCAAATGGATCAGATGCAGCAGGACCTTACCGAGGTCAGAAATCAAATGGCAAATGAAAGGCTAGAGATGAGGAATCAAATGACTCAGTTTATGGAAGTTATGAACAACATGGCTCAGAGCCAGGAAAGATTGAGGGCCATGGTGGAAAGGCAGAATCAAGAAGATCCACACATAGGGACTGCCGGCACCAGTAACAATGAAAGGGTACAACATCATGTTAACCCCCCTGTGTTTGGGCCACATCTGCATCCCGAGATCAATATTCCTGCAAATGTTCAAGGGACAGCCACTGCAGCCAGGGTACTTCAAGAAGACCCCCAAGAGGATCAGTTTACAGTAATGGGTGCTGGAGAAGAAGCTTATGATAGGAGGTTGGATGAGATAGCTGAGAAATTGAGGTCTCTAGAATCTCAGAATTCTTTGGGCTTCGACGTCATGGATATGGGCTTGGTAGACGGGGTCAGGATCCCCCATAAGTTCAAGCCTCCTTGTTTCGAAAAGTATAATGGGACTTCATGCCCCCGGACTCATCTACAATCATTTCTGGGAAGGCTGAAGGCCTATACAATGGATGAGAAGCTCTGGATGTTCTATTTCGAAGATAGCTTAACTGGAGCGTCAAGAGAATGGTACTCTCACTTGACAAGGGCAACTATTAGATGCTGGAAGGACCTGGCAGAGGCCTTCATCAGACAGTATCAGTATAACTTAGACATGGCACCCAACAGGACCCTCCTAATGGGAATGTCACAGTCTTCAAGAGAGAGTTTCCGAGAATATGCCCAGAGATGGAGGCAATTGGCTGCTGCTGTTCAGCCACCTATGTCTGAACGGGAAATGGCAGATATGTTCATGAACACCCTTCAGGGAACATATATTGACAGGTTGGCCGCTTTCTCTTCCACTAGCTTTGCAGATGTTGTCATAGCCGGGGAGAGAATTGAAAGCTTGTTAAAAATGGGAAAGATCTCAGACAACGGCGCAAGCTCGTCCAGTAGTACAAGAAAGCCTTTTGCAGGCCCGAGAAGAACTGGCGAGACCAATGCCATCCATTCAAACAGGGGCAGGCCCCAATATGTTCAGAGGTCAATAGCAGCAGTCACCATTCCTGCTCCAGCTCATCCTCAGCCAGTCTATCAACCTCCTCAGCAAAACTATCAGCCGCAACCTCAGTACCACCAACAAAATCAGTATCCTCCAAGAAATTACAACAACAGCAACACCAACAACAATAACCAGCAAAGGCCATTCCAACAAAGGCCATCTCAAGCTAACAGAGTGATCGATCCGATCCCCATGCCATATGTTACATTGCTGCCACAGCTTCTGAAACTCAACCTAGTTGAGCTAAGAACGTTGGCACCTCCGGATCCCAACAGTTTACCCAGGAACTATGACTCCAACGCTAGGTGTGCCTTCCATTCAAACGCACCTGGCCACAGTACAGAAAAATGCAGGGCTCTGCATATGAAGGTACAAGACCTGGTAGACTCCAAGGCTTTGAATTTCGCACCACCGCCCAATGTCAATAAAAACCCAATGCCAAACCATGGTGGTCCCAGGATTAACGCTATTGAAGAAGACAAGCCGTCTTATTTAATAACCAGTGTGGGACAGATCAGGACACCATTGGTAGAAATCAAGGCTCAGCTCTTGGAATGTCAGATGTTCCCGGGGTGTGAGTTGGGTTGTGCTTACTGCAATATCTCAGTAAATGGGTGCGATAATTTGAGGAATGGCATAGATGGCCTCATTCAGAGTGGCCAACTTCAGATCACCACATCATTTCCAACAAATCCAGCAATATCATCAGCAACGGTTTCAGAACCTCCTACAACTGCAGCAACCATTGTTCCTGACAATTCTTCGGCTTCATCAACAAGTACTTCATCTATTATCTCAACTGATCAGTTATCAACAAATTGTTCTTCTACAACTCCAGCACCACTCCATTTTGAACCTCCTACAACGACAACATCCATCCTTCCAACAATATCTCCTACAACTCCAGCAACAAATCATGAAGACGTCTCTACTGTCACAATATTTTATGATCCTGAGAACAACTCTGCCTACCATTCAGAAGGTGCTGCTCCCATCAGAGCACCAGTTACAATCTTTTATGATCCACAAACAATTACAGTCCCTTCAGCAGCAGCAATCAGTCCAGTCACTGTCACGGTGCCTGGACCAGTACCATATGAAAGCAATAGGGCCATCCCTTGGCACTATGGCTCTGACGTGTACTGCGAAGGAAAAAGAATCACTCTTGAAACATCAACACCTGCACCACAAGTAGATAATGTGGGAGGAGGCGGAGGCTTCACTCGAAGCGGACGTCTCTTTGCTCCACCAATTCAAAGACCTACCGCCGAAGCAGAAGCTGCTGCTAAGGCAAAAGGGAAGAGCCCTGTGCAGGAAGATCAAGCTGTTAAAGAAGCCTTGAAGACACCGTTCGATCAAGAAGTTGATGAGTTTATGAGAATCATCAAAAAGAGTGACTACAAAATTGTGGATCAGCTTCACCAAACGCCATCCAAAATCTCTATCCTCTCACTGCTTATGTGCTCCGAAGCCCATCGGAATGCATTACTCAAAGTCTTGCACGCAGCTTACGTGCCTGAAGAGATTACTGTCAACCAGTTGGAAACCGTGGTTGGAAACGTTACTGCTAGCAATGGGCTAGGGTTCACCAATACTGACTTGACAGCGGATGGCCGCAACCACAACAAAGCCCTGCACATCACCATGGAATGCAAAGGGGCAGTCCTTTCTCATGTGCTGGTAGACACGGGGTCGTCCCTTAATGTCTTACCAAAGAAGGCTCTGGTGAAGTTAGAATATGATGGATTGGCATTGAGACCCAGCAACCTGGTAGTAAGGGCCTTCGATGGTTCTAAGAGATCGGTTCTGGGAGAGATCGAGCTACCTGTGACAATTGGCCCACAGACCTTTAAAACTATCTTTTATGTGATGGACATTCAGCCCGCCTACAGCTGTTTGTTGGGTAGACCCTGGATTCACGCCGCCGGCGCAATAACGTCTACCCTTCACCAAAAGTTAAAATTTGAGTGGGAAGGCCATGTTGTTACAATCTGTGGGGAGGAGGATATATTTGTTAGCCATCTGGCTACTTATAAGTATATTGAAATGGATGGGGAGATCCATGAAACAATGAGCCAAGGATTTGAAGCCTTGAATGTGAATGAAGCATCTGCTGTATCTGGGATCTCCATGTCATCATACCAACAAGCCCGGAAGGTTGTTGAGGAAGGAACTGCCCTAGGCTGGGGCAAGGTTTTAGCTGTGGAGGAGAAGAAAGACAAATTTGGGTTGGGTTACAGACCAACTCAACATCAAGCAAAGGCTGCTGAGAAGCCCGGTTTTGTCAGTGGGGGGATGCTTACCCCTGATGCTATCAACTGTCTGGAAGACGAGCTAGAAGAGGAGCGCAACCTGGAAAGCTGGATTCGTCCAAAGGTCCCGGGGAGCAGTGTCTCGAACTGGTCTTCCCAGGAAATTATAAGAGTTACTCGATCAGAGTAATTATTATTTCCTGTATTTTATAAGCATGCATCAAAGTCTTGCATCTTGCCCAAGATGACAAGACTCATTTTGTAATCGGGCCATCTGTACTTTTTTGTGCAAACAAGATCAATTAATGAAATATCAGACATCTTTTTGCAAACGAGTCTTTTTCTTTTTGCTCACTGTTTTTCCATTTTTCTTTTTGTACAAAAAATAAATGGCAGTGTTTTCAAAATGACAACTTCATTTCACTTTTTTAAATAAGACTAAAATCAGATCACTAAAATGAACAAACTTAACCCTTGCAGAGAGTGCCTTCCAGACAGCACTGACAACAGCACGGCTATGACTCCGTATGACTTTGACAATCCAATCAATCAAGCTGACGAAGGGGTTGAAGGAGAATATGAGCTTCCTGAAGAGCTAGCCAGGTTGTTAAGACAAGAGGAAAAGGTTATTACTCCTCACCAGGAGGAGGTTGAAGTGATCAATCTTGGTACAGATGAAGACGTGAAAGAAGTTAAAATCGGGGCCTGCCTGCAAGACTCAGTGAAGAGATAACTGATTGATCTGCTTCAAGAGTATGTAGATGTGTTTGCTTGGTCTTACCAAGATATGCCAGGGTTGGATACCGATATTGTCGTGCACAAGCTGCCTTTGAGAGAAGAATGCCCGCCAGTTAAGCAGAAACTGCGCCGTACTCGGCCGGACATGGCAATGAAAATCAAAGAAGAGGTACAAAAGCAATGGGACGCCGGATTCCTTGCTGTAACCAGCTATCCACCGTGGGTTGCTAATATAGTACCTGTGCCTAAGAAAGACGGTAAGGTAAGGATGTGTGTTGACTACCGGGATCTGAACAGAGCCAGCCCGAAAGATGATTTCCCATTACCTCACATTGACGTATTGGTTGATAATACGGCTCAGTTCTCGGTATTCTCCTTCATGGATGGTTTTTCAGGATACAATCAGATCAAGATGTCACCTGAAGACATGGAGAAGACAACATTCATCACACCCTGGGGCACGTTCTGCTACAAAGTGATGCCATTTGGACTGAAGAATGCTGGTGCAACATATCAACGGGCTATGGTGACACTATTCCACGATATGATCCATAAAGAAATAGAATGTTACGTGGATGATATGATCGCCAAGTCCCTTACAGAGGAAGATCACCTGGTGAATCTGCTCAAGTTATTCAAGCGTCTGAGGAAGTACCAACTGAAGCTAAACCCCAACAAGTGCACATTCGGGGTGCGATCCGGTAAGCTGCTGGGCTTTATTGTAAGCGAGAAAGGGATTGAAGTTGACCCTGATAAAGTCAAAGCCATCCAAGAGATGCCTGCACCGAAAACTGAAAAAGAAGTTCGAGGGTTCTTAGGTCGATTGAACTACATTTCAAGGTTCATATCTCACCTTACAGCAACCTGTGAACCCTTGTTCAAGCTGTTAAGAAAAGAACAAACGGTCAGGTGGAACGAAGATTGCCAAAGGGCTTTTGACAAGATCAAGGAATACCTGCAAGAACCTCCAATCCTTATGCCTCCAGTTGAAGGAAGACCTCTGATTATGTACTTGACAGTATTAGAAGAATCAATGGGGTGTGTGCTGGGCCAGCATGACGAGTCTGGTCGAAAAGAGTATGCAATATACTACCTAAGCAAAAAGTTTACCGACTGTGAACAACGTTATTCACTGCTCGAGAAAACTTGCTGTGCTTTAGCGTGGGCTGCTCGCCGACTAAGGCAGTATATGTTGACCCACACTACCTTGTTGATCTCAAAGATGGACCCAGTTAAGTACATATTTGAGAAGCCAGCTCTTACCGGACGGGTTGCAAGATGGCAGATGATTCTCACAGAATACGACATCCAGTACACCTCTCAGAAAGCCATCAAGGGCAGTGTACTATCTGAATATCTTGCTGAGCAACCCATTGATGATTACCAGCCTATGAGATTTGACTTCCCTGATGAAGACATCATGTTCATTAAAGCAAAAGATCATGAAGAGCCTATTCACACTGAAGGGCCTGACCCAGAAGAAGAATGGACTATGATGTTTGACGGGGCTGTTAACATGAATGGTCGTGGTGTTGGTGCAGTACTCATTACACCTAAAGGAGTTCACATGCCTTTCTCGGCAAAACTCGCTTTCAACTTCACTAACAACGAAGCTGAATACGAAGCTTGCATCATGGGTCTTGAGGAAGCCATTGACCTCAGGATCAAGACGTTGACTGTATTCGGGGATTCAGCTTTGGTAGTCAATCAAACCAACGGAAAATGGTACACCCACCAAGATCATCTGATACCTTACAGGGATTACACAAGAAGGTTATTGACTTTCTTCACAACAGTCAAGCTTGAGTATATCCCTCGAGACGAGAATCAGTTTGCAGATGCCTTGGCTACCATTTCGTCCATGATCAAAGTTCAAGTTGCTAACTTTGTACCTCAGATTTCAGTATCGAGACTCGATAGACCATCATATGTATTTGCGGCAGAAGGTGTCAAAGATGATAAGCCTTGGTTTCATGACATTAAATGCTTCTTGGAGGATCAGACATACCCACCTGGGGCATCTTCCAATGATAAGAAGACTTTGAGAAGGCTTGCTGGTAGTTTCTTTCTGAACACTGATGGATCTTTATACAAAAGGAACTTTGATATGGTACTCCTCAGATGCGTCGACAAGACGGAAGCAGATTTGTTGATGCATGAAGTGCACGAAGGCTCCTTTGGTACCCATGCCGGAGGGCATGCCATGGCTAAGAAGTTGTTAAGATCAGGCTATTACTGGATCACAATGGATGCAGACTGTTGTGCTTACGCCAGAAAATGCCACAAATGCCAGATCTACGCAGACAAAGTACATGTGCCTCCGAATCCTTTGAACATCATGTCTTCACCATGGCCCTTTGCCATGTGGGGCATTGACATGATTGGTAAGATTGAGCCAACTGCTTCAAACGGCCACAGATTCATCCTGGTCGCCATTGACTATTTTACCAAGTGGGTTGAAGCAGCTTCCTATGCAAATGTTACAAGACAAGTGGTAGCCAGATTCCTAAAGAGAGATATCACAAGTGGTAGCCAGATTCCCGAGCGAATCATTACTGATAATGGTTCCAACTTAAACAACAAAATGATGGCTGAGTTATGCCGGGACTTCAAGATCCAACACCACAATTCTTCTCCTTACAGGCCAAAGATGAATGGCGCTGTTGAGGCGGCAAATAAAAATATCAAGAAGATTGTGCAGAAGATGGTAGTCACTTACAAAGACTGGCATGAAATGCTACCGTTTGCCTTGCATGGGTACCGCACGTCAATCAGAACATCCACTGGGGCAACACCGTATCAGCTTGTGTACGGTATGGAAGCAGTCCTACCTGTTGAAGTTGAATTACCCTCCTTACGGGTACTGATGGATGTTAAGCTGAACGAAGCAGAATGGGTCCGGTCCCGATATGAACAGCTGAGTCTGATCGAAGAAAAGAGATTAGCTGCAATCTGCCATTGGCAGTTATATCAGAAGAGAATGAAGAAAGCCTTCGATCAGAAAGTCAGGCACCGAGGGTACCAAGTAGGAGATCTTGTGCTAAAAAGAATCCTCCCTCCTCATACAGACCACAGGGGCAAGTGGACTCCAAATTATGAAGGACCATTCGTGGTAAAGAAAGTTTTCTCTGGTGGAGCACTGATGCTCAGCACCATGGATGGTGAAGATTTCCCGTCCCCTATGAATTCAGATGCAGTTAAAAAATACTTCGCATAAAATGACCCGCTGGACACAAAAACAGAATGCGAGTCCAGGCAAAAATAGGGCATCTCGGCGAGTCAAAAACAGAATAAAAGACTCGGGCAAAAATAAGGGAAAATAAATAAAAATGTACACCCGCTGAGTTGAAAAGCCGCATTGGACAGCTCAGGCAAAAATGGGTATCCCGATGGATTGAAAACCCGAAAGGGCGATCCATGCAAAATAAGGGAATAAGCGAACAACTGCATTCTGAATTCGTCTGTATCACTTGCAACTTGGAAAGCTTCAAAAGAATCAAGCTTCAATCAGAATCAACTTTCTCCAGAAAGCAAGACGAGAAGAAAGTCAAAAGTCATACGAGTCATAGCAGAAGAGGAAGCTCCTTAAAGCGTCATCAGCATCGCCAGTACTTTGTTTCTCAATTTGTAACAATCTCCTCATTTCAGGAGATATGTTTCTTTGGCTGTATCTTGCCAATTCAGGGCATTTGAATTAATAAAATCAGATTTTTCAGTCATGTTTCGTGTTGTATATTTTTATTTGCAAAGAATGTCTGATGTCTCTAAAAAGTCAATTGCATGAGTACATATGCCTTTCTCTAAGAAAATAAAAACACATGCTTACAGGGAATATACTTACTCTCGAAGGTACTTAACTCCTATGGCGGAATCCAGTAAAGGATACCTCGGGACCTTTTGTGCGTTTCCTTATCTTTGCAGGATTGCGGGTATCCAGAACGCAACTCGGGGCATGCGAGCTACATCTCAGCAAGCTGGCAAATCAACAAAAGATCTCAGCATCCGAAATGCTCTGTCCCCAGCTGAGTTGCCTCTCATTACTCTTCCCAGCTGAGTTACCAACAATCATCCCCAGCCATAGTACCAATCATTCTTCCTCAGTAAGATACAAGAGTCAGGGAATCATCTCCCCACAGAGTTCCAGCCTCTATCCAGAAGAGCAATGCATGAAGATCACAACAGAGTGAAGAAAGCTTCTGCAAACCCCAGCTGGGCCTCTCATTTATTAGGATAGGTCTATCAGTGACCCGTATCCCCAAGCAAATATCATCTTATTAGATCTACCAATGATCTCATCCCCAGTTGGGAGGTCCATTTCAAACAGATCAGTCAGAGATCTTCGCGGCAACGGGATCCGAATCCCGGTTTTGATATCTTTGCATAATCATGGCATTTGCATTATATTATCCCCTCAGAGCGTAGCATTCCGTCTAATACGGAGCATTACGTCAAAAATCAAACGCATAGCATAATCATAAGCCATGTTCTGAATTAACACTTGTGAATAATAAGCCATCTGTCAGTATACAGAATACAATACACAAAAAATCCCCACCAGGGTTCCCAGCAAAAGCAGTTGCCTCACAACTCCCAAACATCAGTATATACTCCTTTTGACACCCGTCCGTGTTATATCCCAGCAGAAAGCCAAAGACATCCTCTTTGTACTCACATATACTTATATACACTTTCTTGACACCCGTCCGTGTCATATCCCCAACGCAGTCGCTTACACTTTCATCACCCATATATTTACTTATTATACTTTTCTCCTTTTGGCACTCGTCCGTGTCACTCTCCCCAGCAGTTAAAGTATCCATTTGTACAATACTCATGCTTGTCGCTCCCGACAAATGACACCGGGTCAGATGAAGGTACAGACGCGAACGGTCGGCGAAGGGAACAGTGAGAACACACAGCCGTGATCTCACCGGAGATGAAAAGAGTCGCCAGCTAGGCATTTTTATCCCGGAGGAAAGGCAATGCTGCATAGGCCTAGAAAGAGACGGATAAGACGGTTTGCGAACCAGAGAGACTGAGAAAGGGGGTTGGTTACAACCTGGGAAGGTATTAGCACCCAGATTGTCCGTCGTACTCGACGGGATCCATGCTTAAAAGATTTGTGTTTTAAAGGGGTAGTGTCAGTGCAATCTGTGTATAAAGAGCTGAAAGCAATATGTACAGGTGTCAGTGTAAAGTGTATAAGTGATGTGAAGTATGAAAGTGTCAGTGTAAAGACAAGAATAAGATGCTCATGATAATGAGGCTCAAAGAATAAAGCTGGAAGGAGGGGGAATGTACAGAGACTTTTGTTCGATAACCGTTAAGTTATGCCTACGTATCCTCTCGTGCAATGAGGAAGTCAGAACACCGTAGTTCGACCCAAAGAGACTGAAAGGTGAATTGACTTGTGAACTGCTTGCTTGCCTATGCTCAAGTGTATGACCTGTCTGGCTCAGGTGCTAACTGTCTTGCATTAGACGGAAGAAGCGAGTTCTCGTTTGTGAGTGAGGATGATGAGAAAAGAATCCCGGAGGAGACGATTATTGTTTGTTTTTTTTGTTTTCAGTCTTTTATTTCTTTTCTTGGATTTTTGTCATAGGATAATGAGCTTAAGTCTAAACCAATGGGTTAGTAAACTCATCACATCCTCCCTCTGATTAGGGGTAATGAGAATACCTTAAGTGTGAAGTCAGATTCTCACACTTAATCACCTTCGGTGTAGGATTAAGATCATTAACCTATTTGTGATTATTTAGATGTTTTTGGTGTTTTTGTTTAGTGTTGAGTAATGAGGTTAAGCCATAATCAAGGATTAAACAGACCCATTACACCATCCTAAAAGAAGGATAATAGATGAGAATGTTTAAGTTGAGAAAAACTCCTCAACTTAATCCATGATTAGGGATTAAACCCATGACAAAACAAGCCTTTGATTAAGTGGATTTTACTTAATGGTATGATGATGAAGTGAATTTTATGGTTTGTAAGACAACTTGAGTGGGACTTGTCCATTAACACTAGGGTTAGTCCTTCTTAACCACTTAAGGAAGAATTAGAACCCTAATGTAAGGCCCAAGTTACAAGTGTAATGTCTTGATGATTATTAGATGAATTGATTAAGAGATTTAAACACCTTAAGGGTTTAATACTTAGGATTAAAGTTATACACTCCATCCTAAGAGAAGGATACAGGCATAACCCTAAGCACAAAGTCTTAAAGCCTCTAGGGTTTAGTCCCTGATTATGAGGTGAGAAGAGAGGACTCAAAGAGAGACACAAAGGTAAAAACTATGGGGGGAACTAATCAAAACCCTAATTCATTATCATGCTTGGATGATCCTAAGGTTTGTGAGGTTTTCAAGAACAAACTTCAAAGGAGCCACCAGGAAGCAGATGAACAGGATCAAGAGAAGCAAAGTGACTTGCTTCATTCAAGAAGTCAAGTCACTTGAAGAAAGAAAGTGTGGAGGAGAAGAATGAGCAAGCTCAAACTCAAACACAAATAAGAATGCAGCAATGGATGCAAGAGAGATGAAAAGAAAAGGTATGAGAAGTGAAGGCAAATCCACTTCTCAAGTTTACTTACCACCTGCAATGTTAGAAAGAAAATGCAATGCAATGCAAGATGAGATGAAATGATATGATGCTAAGCAAAACCAGAAGCATGTTGATGATGATTATGATGTTATGAAGTGCTGCAAACATGAGGCAAGACAATGGGGATGTTCATACAAGATCATGAATGCAAATGGTGCAAGTTAAGGAGCATGAATGAACATGAAAAGTTATGAATCATACAAGACAAATGACATGGCAAATATGTAATGCAATGGTCAAACATGCTTTCTATATGTCTTAAGATGTCAAATGGATCACAAGAATGCACAAAATGCAATGATAAGTCATGTTATGCAAGAGAATGCAAGAAGGATGCAAAAGAAAACCCAAATTAGGGTTTATGGATCAAACATCAAACACTAAACAAAAACAGAAGCAAAACCCTAAAGTAAAAATGGAAAATTGTACCCAAGGAAACCCTAGACCTATAATAAACCACTGCCCAAAGGGGAGCTCTCAACTCTCAACCAAACTCAAGATATGAATTTTCTAAGTTATTAGGGTTTTTTAGGGTTCTTAACAAAGGAAATGCCAAACAATTTGAAAATGCAATAACAATTCATGGCCTTTTTATCCTTGAAAATACATGCTAAACACAAAACAATGCAAGAAGAACCAATGTCTCAACCTTCTTCAAAAGGCAGAAATGAATTTTCAAACATGTGATCAAAATAATGCATAAAAAATGATTTAATTCAATGAAAAATTCTTAAAATGCATCAAGATCAAAAAAGAAATTTGGTTTGAAGGTTGGACAATGTTTCTAAATGTCTTAGAACATTCCATGAATTTTTTTGTAATTTTTAAATACCTAAAAGTATTTTTTAATTAATTAATTCTCATTAATCAATTAAAAATAATCTTTTAAATATTTAAAAATACTTTTTTGATGATAAAAATAAAATAAAAAATATATTTGGGTCTTAAAAATTATTGAAACTCATGAGAAAAAGTTTCATAATTTTTAAGATATTTTTGCTATTTTTAAATAATTATGCAAAACAAAAGACAAATAAAAGAAAATAAATGAATTAAATCTGATTTAATGAAAAGTATTCAAATCCAACGCGTGAGATTCAAAGTTGCCAGGGCGGGAATTGACTTGGCGCGGGAATGAACGGCTCACATTCAAACTGGCTTAATTACACTTAACCCTAATTAAACAAACCCTAATGACTTTCAGGCGACCGGAACACTGTTCCGGTCGTCTTCTCCGGCAAGTCAAAACTACTATCTCACTGAATACGCATCAAATCACCACCAAACTCTCCAGATTTCATCCCTGAACATCATTAAACCTAACCCCTAACTTAAACCCCATTTATTTCCACTAAATCAAGAGAAACAAGCAAGAACAAATTTTCGGGCAAACTTTCAGATCAAGCATACAGCCTCAAAACTCAATCATTTTCAAAAGTAAAAGGTTCAATGCACTCAGGGGAACATAAGGATCATTTTAGAAACAAGAAAAGGGAGTTCTGGAAAAATGAAATTCCAAGGCTACCTGAATCGAAGCTTTGACTCCTGGTACTCTCTGGCTAGTTCTTCGGCTCAAACAGGTTCCAATGATCCCCCTTTGAAGCTTTGGATGCTTAGTTGGAGTTTAAAAAGTCTCTTGAGTGAATTTGCAGAAGTTCTGACCAAGGGCATGTGAAAATCGTATTTGAGTTATGGAGGGTTTCAGGCCAAGGTAGTGGGTGGTTTCTGGTCAGTGGAGCAAGATGAGTTGATGTGTGGAGTTTGTTTGAGTGTTCTTGGCTTGTAGAAGCAGATTCGAATGCTTTTGCTTTATGGAGTGAAAATGGTGAAATGGGATTGTGGCTTGTTTCAGGCCTGGGTCTTGTGGGTTTGGGGTCAATGAAGCATGGTGATTTGATCTATGGACTTGGCTTTTGTGTTTGTAAGCTGAGAAAACAAATTCGAATGAATATGCAAAATGGAGTGTTTTGGTGTATGTGATGGTGGAGAGAGTTTCAGCCTTGCTTCTCCTTATGTTTAGCCAGCATTTGATCCACATAAACTAATCTCATTGGTCAGGTGATGTGACCTGCCCTTTATTGATTGGTATGGCCACTTTTGCAAGTTGTCAACCTTTGTGTAAGAGAGGCATGGGTTGTGTTCTAGGCTAGTACAAGTGTGTGGGCTGGCGCAGCATGGTGAGGGGAAAGGCTAGCTTGGTTCAGCACCCAAGGCAACAAGTGGTAGGAAGTGTGATGAGTGTTTTGCAACTTGCTTGCTTTATGGTTCACATGTGATAAAGTCTTGTTATACAAACCAAACCATGAGCAAACTTGATCCAATTCTGATTTTTAGGACTTTGAGAATGTTTGTGTAATGGTTTAAAATGAATTAGAGGTCACATGATGCATTGGTCCAAGATTTTGCAAAGTTTCCAAATGAGGCATGCCTTGAAAATTAATGATTTTAGCCAACTTTGCATGGCCATAACTTTTGATCCAAGAAGAGTTTGATCATGTTCTTGTACTTTTTGAAAAGGGAAAGATGAGATCTACAACTTTCATGACAAAAGTTTTTCCATTTGAAGCATTTTTGGATCAAGAATCAAGGCTTGAAAAATGACCTAAAATAATGCATTCTTGAAAAGTCAACTATGCCCAAAAAGTCAACATTTGCAAAAACCCTAAATTCTTGATTTCTATGAACTTCAATCTTCTTCCATGATCAAATAAAGACCATATACACTCAAAATGATGAAGATCACCCATTGGTTGGGTCATTGGGGGCCTCAGATGCCCTGATTTTGCACTGACTTGTCTGAAAAGTCAACCCTTGATCAGATGACTTCCCCATGGAATTTCTTCATGAAAATTGATATGTATACTCCCTATACCATATAGATATCAATGAAAACAAGAATGACCAAAAAAATTGGGGTTATGGCCTCTGAAACCAAAACCCTAATTTTCAGTCAACTGTGCAGTTCAACCTGGCTCTACATCCACTCAAACCCTAGTTCTTGTGATTCCTCTGCAATTTTGACTTTGAGGAGATGAAATATGATATAAGAACACACATGGACCACTTTGAGTTGATTGGTTGCCTTTGGAATGGTTCAAGATGCTTTGGGATTGCTCAGATCACAAACCCTAGGTGCAGATGCCTTGAAAACTATGCAGTGAATCAAAAATGAAATGTGAGATGATATGATTGTGTTTATGCATATGAGAATGATCACAAGCCATGGTGTGAATGAGTGAGGGCAAATTTGGGGTGTTTACAGCTGCCCCTATTCAAACATGAGTTAGCTGTGCAGGATGTAAGCGACGGCTTAACAGGCGAACAAGATAACTTGTGGTTGAATACCAAAGACAGTCCAAAATTTGCACTCACAGAATGAAGAGGAAAAGGGATATAGATTGTAAAGGAAAAGAAAGTATATTGTAAAGTGTAGGCGACGGAGGACGACCGTCGAGCAGAGGACGACTGCTGGGTAAATAGCAATGACGGGGACGGCCGACATGCTGGGGAGAGTGTATGAAAATAAAGCAATGACGGGGACGGCCGACATGCTGGGGATAAAAGGTAAAGCTAAGACGGGGACGGCCGACTAGCTGGGGAAAGTAAGAAAATAAAGCAATGACGGGGACGGCCGACATGCTGGGGATAAAAGGTAAAGCTAAGACGGGGACGGCCGACTAGCTGGGGAAGTAAAATCATGATGGGGACGGCCATCATGATAAAACTGAAAAATTTCTGAGGATTAATGAAACATGACGGGGACGGCCATCAAGTTCATAAAGGTAAAGTAACCAACGATGGGGACGGCCATCGGGTTAAAAGGAAAAGGGACCACGACGGGGACGGCCATCGGGTTAAAGAATAAATGAAATGAACAGCTGATGGGGTACGGCCATCAAAGGTGAAGGACGATCACCTAGCAGGGTACGGCTGCTCTGTTGGAAATAAAAGAAATATGATGGGGACGGCCATCAAAGGTGGAGGACGACCACCTGGCAGGGTACGGCTGCCGAAAATATCAACGATGGGGACGGCCATCGGATAGAAAAGGGTCAACGATGGGGACGGCCATCGGATGAGCATGATGGAGGACGACCATCAAGAAGTGGAGGATGACCACTCAGCAGGGGACGGCTGCTCTCGGGGTTTATCATAACACAGGACGAGTGTTAGATAACCAAAATCAACAATGGGGACGGCCATTGGATGAGCATGATGGAGGACGACCATCAAGAAGTGGAGGACGACCACTCAGCAGGGTACGGCTGCTCTCAAAGGTATCATAACACAGGACGAGTGTTAGATAAAAAGAAAATTTGTTGGCGATCTACTGGGGAGAGTGACACGGACGAGTGTCAAGAGAGAAAAGTATAATATTAACAAGTATATGGGTTGATGAAAGTGTACGCGACTGCGCTGGGGATATGACACGGACGGGTGTCAAAAAGGGTGTATATAAGTACATGTGAGGGCAAAGAGGATGTCTTTGGCTTTCTGCTGGTGATGTGACACGGACGGGTGTCAGGACGTATCTGTAATGAGGGTGATCTGTTTGTAAAGGGTGCTCAGGCGACTTTACTGGGGAAAGATGACACGGACGGGTGCCAAAATGAATATATACTGGTGTTTGTGATTGTGAGGCAGCTGCTTTTGCTGGGACTCTGGCGGGGATTCTCGGGGAAGGTAATCTGTATTCACAAGCATTTAATTCATAACATGACTTATGATTATGCTATGCATTTGATTTTTGCCGTAATGCTCTGCATTAGACGGAATGCTACGCTCTGGGGGGTGAATATGATGCGGATGCCATGATTATGCAAAGGGGCACAGATCCGGGATTCGGATCCCATTGCTGCGAAGATCTCTGGTCGATCTGCTTGAAGTGGACCTCCCAGCTGGGGATGAGATCATTGGTAGATCTGATGATGTATCTGCTTGGGGATATATGTCACCGGTTGGCATATCCTTGTAAATGAGAGACCCAGCTGGGGTTTGTAGAAGCTTTCTTCACTCTGTTGTGATCTCTTCGTGCGTTGCTCTTCCGAATAGAGGCTTGAAGCTCTGTGGGGAGATGATTCCCTGATTTCTGTATTCTGTTGAGGAAGAATGGCCGCTCGGCTGGGGAATTGAGAGGCAACTCAGCTGGGGAGAGCAACAAGAGGCAACTCAGCTGGGGATAAAGCATTTCGGGTGCTGAGATTGAGTGTATGCTGATTCGGCAGCTCCGCTGGGGAAATGGGCACCTTCTAGTACCATGTGGAAGATAGACTGAGTTGACAATGGTTCGCCTACTTGCTGAGACGTAACCTGCATGCCCCTGGTTGCGTTCTGGATACCTGCAATCCTGCAAAGATAATGGAACGTACAAAAGGTCCCGAGGTATCCCTTACCGGATTCCGTCATAGGAGTTAAGTACTTTCGAGAATAATCACATTCCCTGTAAGCATGCGTTTTCATCTTTAGAGAAATGCATCTGTACTTATGCAATTGTATTTTTAGAGATATCAGACGACTCTTTGCAAAACGTAAATGTAAAAAACGAAACATGACTGATAATCTGATTTTATTAATTCAATGTGCCCTGAATTGGCAAAGATACAGTCGAAGAAACATATCTCCTGAAATGAGGAGATTGTTACAAATTGAGAAATAAAGTGCTGGCGATGTTGACGACGCTTTGAGGAGCTTCCTCTCCTGCTATGACTCGTATGACAATGACGTTCTTCTCGTCTTGCTTTCTGGAGAGAGTTGATTCTGATTGAAGCTTGATCCTTTGGAAGCTTACCAAGTTGTAGGTGATACAGACGAACTCAGAATGCAGTTGTTCGCTTATTCCCTTATTTTGCATGGATCGCCCTTTCGGGTTTTCAATCCATCGGGATACCCATTTTTGCCTGAGCTGTCCAATGCGGCTTTTCAACTCAGCGGGTGTACATTTTTTCATTTTCCCTTACTTTTGCCCGAGTCTTTTATTCTGTTTTTGACTCGCCGGGATGCCCTATTTTTGTCTGGACTTACATTCTGTTTTTATGTCCAGCGGGTCATTTTATGCGAAGTATTTTTTAACCGCATCTGAATTCACAGGGGACGGGAAATCTTCACCATCCATGGTACTGAGCATCAGTGCTCCACCAGAGAAAACTTTCTTTACCACGAATGGTCCTTCATAATTTGGAGTCCATTTGCCCCTATGGTCTGTATGAGGAGGGAGGATTCTTTTTAGCACAAGATCTCCCACTTGGTACTCTCGATGCCTGACTTTCTGATCGAAGGCTTTCTTCATTCTCTTCTGATATAACTGCCCATGGCAGATTGCAGCCAATCTCTTCTCTTCGATCAGACTCAGTTGTTCGTATCGGGACCGAACCCATTCTGCTTCACTCAGTTTAACATCCATTAGTACCCGTAGAGAAGGCAATTCAACTTCAACAGGTAGGACTGCCTCCATACCATACACAAGTTGATACGGTGTTGCCCCAGTGGACGTTCTGATTGATGTGCGGTACCCATGCAAGGCAAACGGTAGCATTTCGTGCCAGTCTTTGTACGTGACTACCATCTTCTGCACAATCTTCTTGATATTTTTATTCGCTGCCTCAACAGCGCCATTCATCTTTGGCCTGTAAGGAGAAGAATTGTGATGTTGGATCTTGAAGTCCCGACACAGCTCTGCCATCATTTTGTTGTTTAAATTGGAACCATTATCAGTAATGATTCGCTCGGGAACTCCATATCGACAGATGATATCTCTTTTCAGAAATCGGGCTACCACTTGCCTCGTAACATTTGCATATGAGGCTGCTTCAACCCACTTAGTGAAATAATCAATGGCAACCAGGATGAATCTGTGACCATTTGAAGCAGTTGGCTCAATCTTGCCAATCATATCAATGCCCCACATGGCAAAAGGCCATGGTGAAGACATGATGTTCAAAGGATTGGGAGGCACATGCACCTTATCTGCGTAGATCTGGCATTTATGGCATTTCCTGGCGTAAGCACAACAGTCTGCATCCATTGTGATCCAGTAATAGCCTGATCTTAACAACTTCTTAGCCATGGCATGCCCTCCGGCATGGGTACCAAAAGATCCTTCGTGCACTTCATGCATCAGCAAATCTGCTTCCGTCTTGTCAACACATCTGAGGAGTACCATGTCAAAGTTCCTCTTGTATAAAGACCCATCAGCATTCAGGAAGAAACTACCAGCAAGCCTTCTCAAAGTCTTCTTATCATTGGAAGATGCCCCAGGTGGGTATGTTTGATCCTCCAAGAAGCACTTAATGTCATGGAACCAAGGCTTATCATCTTTTACAACATCCGCTGCAAATACATATGCTGGTCTATCAAGTCTTGATACTGAAATCTGAGGTACAAAGTTGGCCGTTTGAACTTTGATCATGGATGAAATGGTAGCAAGAGCATCTGCAAACTGATTCTCGTCGCGAGGGATATACTCAAGCTTGACTGTTGTGAAGAAAGTCAATAACCTTCTTGTATAATCCCTGTAAGGTATCAGATGATCTTGGTGGGTGTACCATTTCCCGTTGGTTTGATTGACTACCAAAGCTGAATCTCCGAATACGGTCAATGTTTTGATCCTGAGGTCAATGGCTTCCTCAAGACCCATAATGCAAGCTTCGTATTCAGCTTCGTTGTTAGTGCAGTTGAAAGTGAGTTTTGCCGAGAAAGGCATGTGAACTCCTTTAGGCGTAATGAGTACTGCACCAACACCACGGCCATTCATGTTAACAGCCCCATCAAACATCATGGTCCATTCTTCCTCCGGGTCAGGCCCTTCAGTGTGAACAGGCTCTTCATGATCTTTTGCTTTAATGAACATGATGTCTTCATCAGGGAAGTCAAACCTCATTGGCTGGTAGTCATCAATGGGTTGCTCAGCCAGATATTCAGATAATACACTGCCCTTGATGGCTTTCTGAGATGTGTACTGTATGTCGTATTCTGTGAGAATCATTTGCCATCTTGCAACCCGTCCGGTAAGAGCTGGCTTCTCGAAAATGTACTTAACTGGATCCATTTTTGAGATTAATAAGGTAGTGTGGGTCAACATATACTGTCTCAGTCGGCGAGCAGCCCACGCTAAAGCACAGCAAGTTTTCTCGAGCAGTGAATAACGCTGTTCACAGTCGGTAAACTTTTTGCTTAGGTAGTATATTGCATACTCTTTTCGACCAGACTCGTCATGCTGACCTAGTACACACCCCATTGACTCTTCTAATACTGTTAAGTACATAATCAGAGGTCTTCCTTCAACTGGCGGCATGAGGATTGGAGGTTCTTGTAAGTATTCTTTGATCTTGTCAAAAGCCTTCTGGCAATCTTCGTTCCACCTGACCGTTTGTTCTTTCCTTAACAGCTTGAACAAAGGTTCACAGGTCGCCGTAAGGTGAGATATGAACCTCGAGATGTAGTTCAATCGACCTAAGAACCCTCGAACTTCTTTCTCTGTTTTCGGTGCAGGCATCTCTTGAATAGCCTTGACTTTATCAGGGTCAACTTCAATCCCTTTCTCGCTTACAATAAAGCCCAGCAGCTTACCGGATCGCACCCCGAATGTGCATTTGTTGGGGTTCAACTTCAATTGATACTTCCTCAGACGCTTGAACAACTTCAGCAGATTCACCAGGTGATCTTCCTCTGTGAGGGACTTGGCGATCATATCATCCACGTAGCATTCTATTTCTTTGTGGATCATATCGTGGAATAATGTCACCATAGCCCGTTGATATGTTGCACCAGCGTTCTTGAGCCCAAATGGCATTACCTTGTAACAGAACGTGCCCCAAGGTGTAATGAATGTTGTCTTCTCCATGTCTTCAGGTGACATCTTGATCTGATTATATCCTGAAAATCCATCCATGAAGGAGAATACTGAGAACTGAGCCGTGTTATCCACCAATACATCAATGTGAGGTAATGGGAAGTCATCTTTCGGGCTGGCTCTGTTCAGATCCCGGTAGTCAACACACATTCTTACTTTGCCGTCCTTCTTAGGCACAGGTACTATGTTAGCAACCCACGGCGGGTAGCTAGTCACAGCAAGGAACCCGGCGTCCCATTGCTTTTGTACCTCTTCCTTGATTTTCATAGCCATGTCTGGGCGGGTTCGGCGCAGCTTTTGTTTGACTGGTGGGCACTCTTCTTTCAAAGGCAGCTTGTGCACAACTATATCGGTATCCAATCCTGGCATGTCTTGATACGACCAAGCAAACACATCAACATACTCTTGAAGCAGATCTATCAGCTGTCTCTTCACTGAGTCTTGCAGGCAGGCCCCGATTTTAACTTCTTTCACATTTTCTTCCGTACCAAGATTGATCATTTCAATCTCCTCCTGGTGAGGAGTAATAACCTTTTCCTCCTGTCTCAACAACCTGGCTAGCTCTTCAGGAAGCTCATATTCTTCATCAACCCCTTCATCAGCTTGATTGATTGGATTGTCAAAGTCATACGATGTCATAGCTGTGCTGCTGTCGGTGCTGTCAGGAAGGCACTCTCTGCAAGGGTTAAGTTGGTTCCTTTTAGTGATTGATTTTAATCTTGCTTTTAGAAAAAGTGAAATGAAGTTGTCATTTTGAAAACACCGCCATTTATTTTTGTACAAAAAGAAAAATGGAAAAACAGTGAGCATAAAAGAAAAAGACTCGTTTGCAAAAAGATGTCTGATATTTCATTAATTTAATCTTGTTTGCACAAAAGTACAGATGGCCCTGGTTACAAAATGAGTCTTGTCATCTTGGGCAAGATGCAAGACTTGGATGCATGCTATATAAAAATACAGGAAATAATAATTACTCTGCTCGAGTAACACTTATAATTTCCTGGGAAGACCAGTTCGAGACACTACTCCCCGGGATCTTCGGACGAATCCAATTCTCCAGATTGCGCTCCTCTTCCAGCTCGTCTTCCAAACAGTTGATAGCATCGGGGGCAAGCATCCCCCCACTGACAAAACCAGGCTCTGCAGCAGCCTTTGCTTGATGTTGAGTTGGTCTGTAACCCAACCCAAACTTGTCCTTCTTCTCCTCCACAGCTAAGACCTTGCCCCAGCCTTGGGCAGTTCCTTCTTCAACAACCTTCCGGGCTTGTTGATAAGATGACATTGGAATACCAGATACAGCAGATGCTTCATTGACGTTCAAGGCTTCAAAACCTTGGCTCATTGTTTCATGGATCTCTCCATCCATTTCAATGTATTTATAAGTAGCCAGGTGGCTAACAAAAATGTCCTCCTCTCCACAGATTGTGACAACTTGGCCTTCCCACTCAAATTTTAACTTTTGGTGAAGGGTAGACGTTATTGCGCCGGCGGCGTGAATCCAGGGTCTACCCAACAAACAGCTGTAGGCGGGCTGAATGTCCATCACATAAAAGATAGTTTTAAAGGTCTGCGGGCCAATTGTCACAGGCAGCTCAATCTCTCCCAGAACCGATCTCTTAGAACCATCAAAGGCTCTTACTACCAGGTTGCTGGGTCTCAATGCCAATCCATCATATTCAAGCTTCACCAGAGCCTTCTTTGGTAAGACATTCAGGGAAGAACCTGTGTCCACCAGCACATGAGAAAGGACAGCTCCTTTGCATTCCATGGTTATGTGTAAGGCTTTGTTGTGATTGCGGCCATCCGCTGTCAAGTCAGAATTGGTAAACCCTAGCCCATTGCTAGCAGTAACATTTCCAACCACGGTTTCCAATTGGTTGACAGTTATCTCCTCAGGCACGTAAGCTGCGTGCAAGACTTTAAGTAGTGCATTCCGATGGGCTTCGGAGCACATAAGCAGTGAGAGGATGGAGATTTTGGATGGCGTCTGGTGAAGTTGATCCACAATCTTGTAATCACTCTTTTTGATGATCCGCATAAACTCATCAACTTCCTGATCAAATGGAGTCTTCAGGGCTTCTTTGGCAGCTGGATCTTCCTGCACCGGGCCTTTACCCTTTGCCTTGGCAGCAGCTTCTGCTTCGGCTGTAGGTCTTTGAACTTGTGGGGCGAAGAGACGTCCGCTTCGAGTGAAGCCTCCGCCTCCCCCCACATTATCTACTTGTGGTGCAGGTATTGATGTTTCCAGAGTGATTCTTTTTCCTTCGCAATACAAGTCAGAGCCATAGTGCCAGGGGATGGCCTTATTGCTTTCATATGGTACTGGTCCAGGCACCGTGACAGTGACTGGACTGATTGCTGCTGCTGAAGGGACTGTAATTGTTTGTGGATCATAAAAGATTGTAACCGGTGCTCTGGTGGGAGCAGCACCTTCTGAATGGTAAGCGGAGTTATTTTCAGGATCGTAGAATATGGTAACAGTGGAGACATCTTCATGATTGATTGCTGGTGTTGTAGGAGGTCCTGTTGGAAGGACTGTTGTTGTTGCTGATGGAGAGTCGAAATGGAATGAAGCTGAAGTTGTAGCAGGAGAAACTGTTGTAAACTGATCATTTGGAAGGACAGGTGGAGTACTTGTTGATGGTGCTGATGAATTGTCGGGAACAATAGTTGTTGCAGTTGTAGGAGGTTCTGAAACCGTTGTTGATGAAGTTGCCGGATTTGTCGGGAATGACGTAGTGATCTGTAGCAGGCCACTCTGAATAAGGCTATCAATGCCATTCCTCAGGTCCTCACACCCATTCCATGAAATATTGCAGTATGGGCACCCTAGTTCACACCCCGGAAATATATTGTTTTCACGGAGCTGAGCTTTGATTTCCACCAATGGTGTCCGGATCTGATCCACACTAGTTATTAAATAAGACGGTTGGTCTTCTTCAATAGCGTTAATTCGAGGACCACCATGGTTTGGCATTGGGTTTTTATTGACATTGGGCGGAGGTGCAAAATTCAGAGCCTTGGAGTCTACCAAGTCTTGTACCTTCATATGCAGAGCCCTGCATTTTTCTGTACTGTGACCAGGTGCGTTCGAATGGAAAGCACACCTAGCATTGGAGTCATAGTTTCTTGGCAGACTGTTGGGATCCGGAGGTGCCAACGTTCTTAGCTCAACTAGGTTGAGTTTCAGAAGTTGTGGCAGCAAGGCAGCATACGGCATTGGGATCGGGTCGATCACTCTGTTAGCTTGGGATGGCCTTTGTTGGAATGGCCTCTGTTGATTGTTGTTGTTGGAGTTGTTGTTGAAGTTCCTTGGAGGATACTGATTCTGATGATACTGGGGTTGTTGTTGGAAGTTTTGTTGAGGAGATTGATAGACTGGCTGTGGATGAGCTGGAGCAGGGATAGTGACTGCTGCTATTGACCTCTGAACATATTGGGGCCTACCCCTGTTGGTGTGAATGGCATTGGTCTCGCCAGTTCTTCTCGGGCCTGCAAAAGGCTTTCTTGTACTACTGGACGAGCCTGCACCGTTGTCTGAGATCTTTCCCATTTTTAACAGGCTTTCAATTCTCTCCCCGGCTATAACAACATCTGCGAAGCTGGTGGAAGAGAAAGCAGCCAACCTGTCAATATAGGTTCCCTGAAGAGTGTTCATAAACATGTCTGCCATTTCTCTCTCAGACATTGGTGGTTGAACGGCAGCAGCCAATTGCCTCCATCTTTGAGCATATTCTCTGAAGCTCTCTCTAGATGACTGTGACATTCCCATCAGGAGGGTCCTGTTGGGTGCCATATCTAGATTATACTGATACTGTCTGATGAAGGCCTCTGCCAGGTCCTTCCAGCATCTTATAGTTGCTCTTGTCAGATGGGAATACCATTCCCTCGATGCTCCAGTCAAGCTATCTTCAAAATAGAACATCCACAATTTCTCATCCATTGTATAGGCCTTCAGCCTTCCCAGAAATGACTGCAAATGAGTCCGGGGGCATGAAGTCCCATTATACTTTTCGAAACATGGAGGCTTGAACTTGTGGGGAATCCTGACCCCTTCTACTAAACCCATGTCCATGACGTCGAACCCCAAAGAGTTTTGAGACTCCAGTGATCTCAACTTCTCAGCTATCTCTTCCAATCGTCTATCATATGTTTCTTCTCCGGCACCCATTACTGTATACTGGTCCTCCTGAGGATCTTCTTGAAGTACTCTGGCTGCAGTGGCTGTTCCTTGAATGTTCGCAGGAACGTTAATCTCAGGATGTAGATGTGGACCAAACACAGGGGGGGTAACATGTGGTTGTACCCTTTCATTGTTACTGGTGCCTGCAGTTCCTACATGAGGCTCCTCTTGATTTTGCCTCTCCACCATGGCCCTTAGTCTCTCCTGGCTCTGAGCCATGTTGTTCATAACTTCCATGAACTGCGTCATCTGCGTTCTCATCTCTAACCTTTCGTTTGCCATCTGGTTTCTGACCTCCGTAAGGTCTTGCTGCATCTGATCCATCTGAATTCCCGGAAGGTTGTTTCTAGTTGGGTACCTGTGTGGCCTGTTGAGAGGAAATACCCGGCGGCGAGCAATAATTCCTGAATATCACAACAGAGGTTAGCAACAATAAAACAAAAACCTACAAAACAACAAAAGGGTTAGCATGCAATGCAGTTATGCTTATTTGTTCTCAAGGTATCCGGTTTGGCCTTCAGTTTTGACCCTTCCAGACCCTTGAAGATGATGCTGTTGAAGTTGCTTTTGAAGTGAACTCAGATAGAAACCAACAAATATATTACAAAGGGTGAAATAATACAACTTGTTCATTTTACAACACAAACCCTCAAAGGGGTCAAAATACATCACAAAAAGCAAAAGTACATGGAAAAGGAACAACAACAAGCAAATGATCAAACTCCAAGGCCAAACTCATCCTCACGAACTTCCTTGAGAAGCGCTTCGGTCACAAGATCAGCCGGATGCTCCGTGAGACTTCTGATGAGAAGGTTTCTTGTTGCAACAGCTGCAGCCAATTTCTTGTTCTGACTTTGGTCCTTAGACCTCTTCACTCCTGCTTTGATTTTCAGCTCTGATATTTCCTCCTGGGCTGCTGCCAGGGCTTTTTCCATCTGCTCCATCTTGTCTTGAGCTCTCTTGTCTTCTAGAGTACGGGCCTCAGTGATCCGGACCCACCTGGCCTGACTCTCCTTCAAGTACAAGTCTGTTCTTGCTCTCTGAAACTGGGCTTCTTTACAAGCATTCTTCAGAATCTGTTCACCAGCCTTAGACTTGTTGATATAATCTCCAGACTTCTCAATCTTAATCAAGTGTTCTACCCTCAATTTCTCCAATCTTTCAACCTCCCTCACACCTTCACTCCTCTCCCTGAGGGTCTTCTGCAAGGCTTGAGTTAACTTCTCATTTCTTTCCTTCAAGCTCTCAAACTCTTCCAAACTGATAATGGCAGGGGGTGGTGCTGAAGATGACTCAGGCATGTCTTCTATGGTGAAGGGCATTCCAGAGAATTGGGCCCTAGCATGGGACCACTCATAATATTGGACTGATGCCACATTATTGCACTTACCCAGAATGGTAAATCCCTTAGTTTGAACATGATCCCAGGCCCAGGCAGCCTGCCTAACAACAGCCAAACTAATCTTGTTCTCACAGTAGAGGGTCTCCACCAAATCTTGTTCCCTAGGAGTATGAACCAGTGCATAGCCTAATTGCCTTCTGAACAGTAGAGGGTTGTAGTTGATACTTCCTTTAACTCCTATCAAAGGCACATTGGGAAAGTGCCCACAACTGGTGATCACATCTCTGCCCTTGGTGCTTTGAGTACACCATCTGATGTCTGCTGAAGTTAGGACAGTGAGTCTCTTAGCCCAGTTGCTTTGCTGATGAGGATTGAGAAATGCATCTGTCCTGGGTAGATGCCTGAGGAGCCAAGTATGGAATAATGGAGCACAAATCCTCACTAATCTTCCCCTTTGCTTCTCATTTCTCTGATGTACTGAGTAATAGAGATCACCCAGTAAAGTTGGCACAGGGTTCTTCAGGATGAACAGATGGATTGCATTTTTGCTAATGAATCGAGGCTCATCTGCAAACAACACAATTCCATATACACTTAAGGCCAACAGGGCACAAACAGCTTTCCACTCCCCCAAGGAGGCCTTCAAACTAGCTTGAGAAATCAGGAAGTCCAGGTGAAATCCAAGGATCCCAGCTTTAGAGGTCAAGTGTTGTTCAATCAATACAGGTTCCAGGTGCAAAGCTTTTGCTATCTCTCCATTGCTGGGAAAGACCATTTCAGGGTTGAATGGGATTTCTCTTTTGATGGGCAGACCAATCAATGATGAGTATTCTTCTAATAGGGGACCCAACTGAAAGTCTTGGAAGGTGAAACATCTCAATGGGGGATCATAGAACTGAATGCAGGTGTGGATGAGGCTCCTCTGAGATGGGTCCATATCCATAACCATGTCCAGTATATCTCCATAATTCTCCCTGAACAGGGGTATGTGATCTGGAGTGATCAGGGTTTGGACCCTCCTGATGTCTGATAAGTCTGGTTGGAAGAAATGATAGGTGATGTTGCTTTTCTTTGGAGCCATAAGTGCTGAGTAGAATAAGTGCTGATGAAGATGCTGAGGAGTGGGCCACAGGCTGGCTAGTGCAAGTAACTGAAGTATGGCTTACAAACTGAAGCAAGTGCTGGTGGAGATAGGTCAAAACTGCAGATGGGGTCAAAACCAAAACCAGATGGAGGTGGATACCCTGAAACACAAATAAGCAAATGTTAATATGATGCAATGAGTATGTATGCAAATGAAATGCAAGGGTTTGTGACTGAGCTGGATCTGATTAACTGCCTTGGTATAGATCCATGTGTGTTCAAGAAATCCAGATGGAGGTCTAAAAATCCAGTAACCAGGGTGGGGGACTCAAATAAAGAGCCACATGTCCAGGGTTCAGAATCACAAGAACTGTCCAACATGGAGCATTCTTTAACAAAGTCAAAGTAACAGGGTATTCTGAGGTCAAGGTACCTGCAAACCTGTAAACAGCCCAACCCCCTCACAGGTGGTGATCTAGAACAAGGATCCTCAGACTTGGATCAGTTATGAGAAGTGTAAACACTTCTAACCCGGAGGTACAGTGTTTACAATAACCATAACAATTCCTCCTCTAATTCACCTCAGTTTCTGAAGGTCAATACTAAAAAGGTCATCCAGACTTAGCAGGCTTCCCAGATAGCCCTAGCATTGCAGGAAATCCGCAACACAGAGTTTTCAAGAAGAAACCCATATCTGAACCGTGTTTCATATTCCCGCACCAGACCGAAATGGAATGGGAAAGAATATGATTCACTCTAGCCTAGGTGTCACTCAGGTCCCAGGTATAGGACCTTAACTCTCAATGAATCACCCACCCATCAAAACAAGAAACCAGATCCAGCCAGCAACAATGACAGTATGATATATATAAATGCAATAAAGAAAGCAGTAAAGTAACTGTACATAAAGCAATAAACAAAAAATAAATACAAGCACAAACAAGCACATAACACCCCAGTAAACACAAATCAATCAAGCGCTAGGAGGAACCCACAAAAAGAACCAGAAGCCCTGGTTGCAATACAAGCATCCCCAGCAGAGTCGCCAAGCTGTCGCTCCCGACAAATGACACCGGGTCAGATGAAGGTACAGACGCGAACGGTCGGCGAAGGGAACAGTGAGAACACACAGCCGTGATCTCACCGGAGATGAAAAGAGTCGCCAGCTAGGCATTTTTATCCCGGAGGAAAGGCAATGCTGCATAGGCCTAGAAAGAGACGGATAAGACGGTTTGCGAACCAGAGAGACTGAGAAAGGGGGTTGGTTACAACCTGGGAAGGTATTAGCACCCAGATTGTCCGTCGTACTCGACGGGATCCATGCTTAAAAGATTTGTGTTTTAAAGGGGTAGTGTCAGTGCAATCTGTGTATAAAGAGCTGAAAGCAATATG
This sequence comes from Lathyrus aphaca, assembly GCA_963966055.1. NCBI lineage: Eukaryota > Viridiplantae > Streptophyta > Magnoliopsida > Fabales > Fabaceae > Lathyrus > Lathyrus aphaca. Next base: position 233,709,990 of record OZ014524.1, read on the forward strand.
TACAGGTGTCAGTGTAAAGTGTATAAGTGATGTGAAGTATGAAAGTGTCAGTGTAAAGACAAGAATAAGATGCTCATGATAATGAGGCTCAAAGAATAAAGCTGGAAGGAGGGGGAATGTACAGAGACTTTTGTTCGATAACCGTTAAGTTATGCCTACGTATCCTCTCGTGCAATGAGGAAGTCAGAACACCGTAGTTCGACCCAAAGAGACTGAAAGGTGAATTGACTTGTGAACTGCTTGCTTGCCTATGCTCAAGTGTATGACCTGTCTGGCTCAGGTGCTAACTGTCTTGCATTAGACGGAAGAAGCGAGTTCTCGTTTGTGAGTGAGGATGATGAGAAAAGAATCCCGGAGGAGACGATTATTGTTTGTTTTTTTTGTTTTCAGTCTTTTATTTCTTTTCTTGGATTTTTGTCATAGGATAATGAGCTTAAGTCTAAACCAATGGGTTAGTAAACTCATCACATCCTCCCTCTGATTAGGGGTAATGAGAATACCTTAAGTGTGAAGTCAGATTCTCACACTTAATCACCTTCGGTGTAGGATTAAGATCATTAACCTATTTGTGATTATTTAGATGTTTTTGGTGTTTTTGTTTAGTGTTGAGTAATGAGGTTAAGCCATAATCAAGGATTAAACAGACCCATTACACCATCCTAAAAGAAGGATAATAGATGAGAATGTTTAAGTTGAGAAAAACTCCTCAACTTAATCCATGATTAGGGATTAAACCCATGACAAAACAAGCCTTTGATTAAGTGGATTTTACTTAATGGTATGATGATGAAGTGAATTTTATGGTTTGTAAGACAACTTGAGGGGGACTTGTCCATTAACACTAGGGTTAGTCCTTCTTAACCACTTAAGGAAGAATTAGAACCCTAATGTAAGGCCCAAGTTACAAGTGTAATGTCTTGATGATTATTAGATGAATTGATTAAGAGATTTAAACACCTTAAGGGTTTAATACTTAGGATTAAAGTTATACACTCCATCCTAAGAGAAGGATACAGGCATAACCCTAAGCACAAAGTCTTAAAGCCTCTAGGGTTTAGTCCCTGATTATGAGGTGAGAAGAGAGGACTCAAAGAGAGACACAAAGGTAAAAACTATGGGGGGAACTAATCAAAACCCTAATTCATTGTCATGCTTGGATGATCCTAAGGTTTGTGAGGTTTTCAAGAACAAACTTCAAAGGAGCCACCAGGAAGCAGATGAACAGGATCAAGAGAAGCAAAGTGACTTGCTTCATTCAAGAAGTCAAGTCACTTGAAGAAAGAAAGTGGGGAGGAGAAGAATGAGCAAGCTCAAACTCAAACACAAATAAGAATGCAGCAATGGATGCAAGAGAGATGAAAAGAAAAGGTATGAGAAGTGAAGGCAAATCCACTTCTCAAGTTTACTTACCACCTGCAATGTTAGAAAGAAAATGCAATGCAATGCAAGATGAGATGAAATGATATGATGCTAAGCAAAACCAGAAGCATGTTGATGATGATTATGATGTTATGAAGTGCTGCAAACATGAGGCAAGACAATGGGGATGTTCATACAAGATCATGAATGCAAATGGTGCAAGTTAAGGAGCATGAATGAACATGAAAAGTTATGAATCATACAAGACAAATGACATGGCAAATATGTAATGCAATGGTCAAACATGCTTTCTATATGTCTTAAGATGTCAAATGGATCACAAGAATGCACAAAATGCAATGATAAGTCATGTTATGCAAGAGAATGCAAGAAGGATGCAAAAGAAAACCCAAATTAGGGTTTATGGATCAAACATCAAACACTAAACAAAAACAGAAGCAAAACCCTAAAGTAAAAATGGAAAATTGTACCCAAGGAAACCCTAGACCTATAATAAACCACTGCCCAAAGGGGAGCTCTCAACTCTCAACCAAACTCAAGATATGAATTTTCTAACTTATTAGGGTTTTTTAGGGTTCTTAACAAAGGAAATGCCAAACAATTTGAAAATGCAAGAACAATTCATGGCCTTTTTATCCTTGAAAATACATGCTAAACATAAAACAATGCAAGAAGAACCGATGTCTCAACCTTCTTCAAAAGGCAGAAATGAATTTTCAAACATGTGATCAAAATAATGCATAAAAAATGATTTAATTCAATGAAAAATTCTTAAAATGCATCAAGATCAAAAACGAAATTTGGTTTGAAGGTTGGACAATGTTTCTAAATGTCTTAGAACATTCCATGAATTTTTTTGTAATTTTTAAATACCTAAAAGTATTTTTTAATTAATTAATTCTCATTAATCAATTAAAAATAATCTTTTAAATATTTAAAAATACTTTTTTGATGATAAAAATAAAATAAAAAATATATTTGGGTCTTAAAAATTATTGAAACTCATGAGAAAAAGTTTCATAATTTTTAAGATATTTTTGCTATTTTTAAATAATTATGCAAAACAAAAGACAAATAAAAGAAAATAAATGAATTAAATCTGATTTAATGAAAAGTATTCAAATCCAACGCGTGAGATTCAAAGTTGCCAGGGCGGGAATTGACTTGGCGCGGGAATGAACGGCTCACATTCAAACTGGCTTAATTACACTTAACCCTAATTAAACAAACCCTAATGACTTTCAGGCGACCGGAACACTGTTCCGGTCGTCTTCTCCGGCAAGTCAAAACTACTATCTCACTGAATACGCATCAAATCACCACCAAACTCTCCAGATTTCATCCCTGAACATCATTAAACCTAACCCCTAACTTAAACCCCATTTATTTCCACTAAATCAAGAGAAACAAGCAAGAACAAATTTTCGGGCAAACTTTCAGATCAAGCATACAGCCTCAAAACTCAATCATTTTCAAAAGTAAAAGGTTCAATGCACTCAGGGGAACATAAGGATCATTTTAGAAACAAGAAAAGGGAGTTCTGGAAAAATGAAATTCCAAGGCTACCTGAATCGAAGCTTTGACTCCTGGTACTCTCTGGCTAGTTCTTCGGCTCAAACAGGTTCCAATGATCCCCCTTTGAAGCTTTGGATGCTTAGTTGGAGTTTAAAAAGTCTCTTGAGTGAATTTGCAGAAGTTCTGACCAAGGGCATGTGAAAATCGTATTTGAGTTATGGAGGGTTTCAGGCCAAGGTAGTGGGTGGTTTCTGGTCAGTGGAGCAAGATGAGTTGATGTGTGGAGTTTGTTTGAGTGTTCTTGGCTTGTAGAAGCAGATTCGAATGCTTTTGCTTTATGGAGTGAAAATGGTGAAATGGGATTGTGGCTTGTTTCAGGCCTGGGTCTTGTGGGTTTGGGGTCAATGAAGCATGGTGATTTGATCTATGGACTTGGCTTTTGTGTTTGTAAGCTGAGAAAACAAATTCGAATGAATATGCAAAATGGAGTGTTTTGGTGTATGTGATGGTGGAGAGAGTTTCAGCCTTGCTTCTCCTTATGTTTAGCCAGCATTTGATCCACATAAACTAATCTCATTGGTCAGGTGATGTGACCTGCCCTTTATTGATTGGTATGGCCACTTTTGCAAGTTGTCAACCTTTGTGTAAGAGAGGCATGGGTTGTGTTCTAGGCTAGTACAAGTGTGTGGGCTGGCGCAGCATGGTGAGGGGAAAGGCTAGCTTGGTTCAGCACCCAAGGCAACAAGTGGTAGGAAGTGTGATGAGTGTTTTGCAACTTGCTTGCTTTATGGTTCACATGTGATAAAGTCTTGTTATACAAACCAAACCATGAGCAAACTTGATCCAATTCTGATTTTTAGGACTTTGAGAATGTTTGTGTAATGGTTTAAAATGAATTAGAGGTCACATGATGCATTGGTCCAAGATTTTGCAAAGTTTCCAAATGAGGCATGCCTTGAAAATTAATGATTTTAGCCAACTTTGCATGGCCATAACTTTTGATCCAAGAAGAGTTTGATCATGTTCTTGTACTTTTTGAAAAGGGAAAGATGAGATCTACAACTTTCATGACCAAAGTTTTTCCATTTGAAGCATTTTTGGATCAAGAATCAAGGCTTGAAAAATGACCTAAAATAATGCATTCTTGAAAAGTCAACTATGCCCAAAAAGTCAACATTTGCAAAAACCCTAAATTCTTGATTTCTATGAACTTCAATCTTCTTCCATGATCAAATAAAGACCATATACACTCAAAATGATTAAGATCACCCATTGGTTGGGTCATTGGGGGCCTCAGATGCCCTGATTTTGCACTGACTTGTCTGAAAAGTCAACCCTTGATCAGATGACTTCCCCATGGAATTTCTTCATGAAAATTGATATGTATACTCCCTATACCATATAGAGATCAATGAAAACAAGAATGACCAAAAAAATTGGGGTTATGGCCTCTGAAACCAAAACCCTAATTTTCAGTCAACTGTGCAGTTCAACCTGGCTCTGCATCCACTCAAACCCTAGTTCTTGTGATTCCTCTGCAATTTTGACTTTGAGGAGATGAAATATGATATAAGAACACACATGGACCACTTTGAGTTGATTGGTTGCCTTTGGAATGGTTCAAGATGCTTTGGGATTGCTCAGATCACAAACCCTAGGTGCAGATGCCTTGAAAACTATGCAGTGAATCAAAAATGAAATGTGAGATGATATGATTGTGTTTATGCATATGAGAATGATCACAAGCCATGGTGTGAATGAGTGAGGGCAAATTTGGGGTGTTTACAATGCTCACTATTCATGTCACACTACTCAGATACTCGTCCGTATCTTGTATATACCTTTTATATCCCCTCAGATTCGACAATAGTCCTTGTTCTTTGTTAACCGGTTTTTACTCGTCCGTATCATCATCTCAGAACATTGCGTCTAGTGTTTGTTTCTACATGATACTCGTCCGTATCATAGTCTTAAGGATGCTCGTCCGCATCTTTAATCCATACACTGTGTCAAACACACTTGTCTTCTTGAATATAGATGCCCGTCCGTGTCTACTATTCCCCAGAAGAGTCCCTTCAGATACAACACTCGTCCGTGTTCTTTGTTAACCAGATGGTACTCGTCCGTATCATCATCTCTGAACACGCGTCAGTATTTGTTTCTACATGATACTCGTCCGTATCATAGTCATAGGGATGCTCGTCCGCATCTTTGATCTATACACAACATCTAAACACTTACACTTTCCTTTCTTGGTTGTGAACGCTCGTTCGTGTTCACTATATCCCCAGTAGATCACCAACAAAGCATTTTCTTTTATCTGACACTCGTCCTGTGTCATGGTAACCCTGAGAGCAGCCGTACCCTGCTAGGTGGTCGTCCTCCATTTCTTGACGGTCGTCCTCCATCATGCTCATCCGATGGCCGTCCCCATCGTTGATTTTAGCAGCCGTCCCCTGCTAGGTGGTCGTCCTCCACCTTTTGATGATCGTCCTTCATCATTTTATCCAATGGCCGTCCCCATTGTTGATTTCGGTTATCTGGCATTCGTCCTATGTCATGAGAAACCTCGAGAGCAGCCGTACCCTGCTGAGTGGTCGTCCTCCACTTCTTGATGGTCGTCCTCCATCATGCTCGTCCGATGGCCGTCCCCATCGTTGACCTTTTCTATCCGATGGCCGTCCCCATCGTTGATATTTTCGGCAGCCGTACCCTGCCAGGTGGTCGTCCTCCACCTTTGATGGCCGTCCCCATCATATTTCTTTTATCCCCAACAGAGCAGCCGTCCCCTGCTAGGTGATCGTCCTTCACCTTTGATGGCCGTACCCCATCATCTGTTTATTTCATTTATTCTTTAACCCGATGGCCGTCCCCGTCGTGGTCCCTTTTCTTTTTTAGCCCGATGGCCGTCCCCATCAGTGGTTACTTTGCTCTATGAACTTGATGGCCGTCCCCGTCATGTTTCATTAAATCCTCAGAGAATTTTACAGCTTTATCTTGATGGTCGTCCCCATCATGATTTTATGTCCCCAGCTAGTCGGTCGTCCCCGTCTTGGCTCTACCTTTTGTCCCCAGCATGTCGGTCGTCCCCGTCATTGCTATTTACCCAGCAGTCGTCCTCTGCTCGACGGTCGTCCTCCGTCGCCCACACTTTATAATGTACTTTATTTTCTTTTACAATCTATATCCCTTTTCTTCTTCATTCTGTGAGTGCAAATTTTGGACTGTCTTTGGTATTCAACCACAAGTTATCTTGCTTGCCTGTTAAGCCGTCGCTTACATCCTGCACAGCTAACTCATGTTTGAATAGGGGCAGCTGTAAACACCCCCAAATTTGCCCTCACCCATTCACCATGGCTTGTGATCATTCTCATATGCATAAGCATAATCATATCACCTCATATCTCAATTTTGAGTCACTGCATAGTTTCTAAGTCATCTGCACCTAGGGTTTGTGATCTGAGCAATCTCAGGGCATCTTGAGCCACTCCAAAGGCCATCAATCACTTCAAAGGGGTCTACATGTGTTCAAGCATCATAATACATCCTCTCAAAGTCAAAAATTCACAAGAATCACAAGAACTAGGGTTTGAATGGATGCAGAGCCAAGTTTGACTGCACAGTTGACCTAAAATTAGGGTTTTGGTTTCAGAGGCCATAACTCCAAATTTTTTGGTCATTCTTGTTTCCATTGGTCTCTATATGGTATAGGGAGTATGCATATCAATTTTCATGAAGAAATTCCATGGGGAAGTCATCTGATCAAGAGTTGACTTTTCAGACAAGTCAGTGCAAAATCAGGGCATCTGAGGCCCCCAATGACCCAACCAAGGGGTGATCTTCATCATTTTGAGTGTATATGATCTTTATTTGATCATGGAAGAAGGTTGAAGTTCACAAAAATCAAGAATTTGGAAGTTTTGCAAATGTTGACTTTTTGGGCATAGTTGACTTTTCAAGAATGCTTCATTTTAGGTCATTTTTCAAGCCTTGATTCTTGATCCAAAAAAGCTTCAAATGGAAAAACTTTGGTCATGAAAGTTGTAGATCTCATCTTTCCCTTTTCAAAAAGTACAAGAACATGATCAAACTCTTTTTGGATCAAAAGTTATGGTGTGACAAAGTTAGCAAAAATCATTGATTTTCAAGGCATGCTTCAAATGAGAATTTTGCAAAATCATGAACCAAAGCCAATTGCAACTTCTAATTCATTTCAAACCAGTATGCAAACATTCAATATGTCCTAAAAGTCAGAATTGGACCAAGGTTTCACATGGTTATGGTTTGTGTAACTAGACTTTTTCATGAAGTTTCAAAAGTGTGCCAACTTGCAAAAACATCATTGTGCTTCTCTCCACTTGATGCATTGGCTGCTGGACCTTCCCAATATCACACACACACCATGCTGCACCAGAGCCATGCCATGTACTAGCCATAGATCAAGCCATACTTTCCTTACACAAAATTTGACTTTTTGCAAAAGCAAACTTACCAATCACTATAGGCCAGGTCACATCATCTGACCTATAGGATTAAAATACAATATCATTTGGCAAGCAAAATGTATCAAGAGGCAAGGCTGAAACACTTCATAACAACACATTCACAAAAACACCTCATTTTTGCATATTCCTTCGAATCTGTCTCCACAGCAACAAAACACAAAAACCATCTTCACCAATCATCTGGCCATGTTTCATTGAGTAGAAAGCAACAAGGTTCAAGCCTGAAAGCAGCCTGAACTGAGCTTCACCATTCCTCACCTTCAAAACCAGAACTCTTCGAATCAACCTCCATAGCCATCAAACATCAAAGCTCTCTTCACCAACAGATCAAACACATCAAAAGGAGTCAAAACCACCCTTTACTTTGATCTGAGGCAGCCTGTACACAAAGCTCATTTCCTGCTACACCAGAACTGGTTCTCACAAATCAGCCATCCACAAGAGCTTTGAAGCCTTCCATTAGCATCAGGGGATACAAGGGAGTCCATTTGCACGCAAGGAAAGCTCTGGAAGCTCAGTTTTGAAGCTTTCCAGCTCAGGTATGATCATGGAAACTTTCCTCTCAAAGCTTGATTTTTGAGTTACAAATTGATTATTCATGTCTTGCTGGTCATGGGGTTGGTTTCAGAATCAAAAATGAGTGAAAACTGAGCTTGTATGGTCCCTCTGAATTTTTGCCCGTGAATTTCATTTCTTTCGATTCCTTTGATTCATGATGCATAAATGATGTTTGAGCATGGATTCGTATCATAGGATGTTAGAGGATCATTTAGGGTGTTTTAATTTGTGGAATAGGTGCCTGAAACGTGTTCTAGGGTTTTTGGGGTGCCGGAGAAGATGACCGGAGCCTCTCTCCGGTCACCTGAGGGTGATTAGCCCTAATCTCAGGTCATTAATGAGATTTGAATGCTAAGCGTAGATTGCCTTTGACTTGTTGACTTCCCGCTAGCTTGGATGGCCCAGATCTCTTCGTTTGCCCTAATCCTCTTGATTAGCTTAATTAATCATTAATTAAATAAATTTAATCAGAGTCAACCAGGACCCTTGGATCTGCGCGCCAGTCAACTGTCCCAAGCCCAGTTTGAATCTCCACCTTAGGATTAGCTTACTTTTCATTTAATTCAGATTAAATCCATTTTAATTCATTTTCTTTTCTTTTTATTTGCATAATTATTTAAAAATAGTAAAAGATATCTAAAAATTATGAAACTTTTTCTCCTGAGTTTTATTAATTTTGTAAACACAAAAATATTTTTATTTTTTATTTTTATCATTAAAAAAGTATTTTTAAATATTTAAAAGATTATTTTTAATTGATTAATGAAAATTAATTTATTAAAAATACTTTTAGGTATTTAAAAATCACCAAAAAATTCATGAAATGTTCTAAGACATTTAAAAACATTGTCCAACCTTCAAAACAAATTTCTTTTTTGATCTTGATGCATTTTAAGAATTTTTCATTGAATTAAATCATTTTTGTGCATTATTTTGATCATAAGTTCAAAAAAATCATTTCTGCCTATTTGAGAAGAGTTGGACATTGATTCTTTTTGCATTGTTTTGTGTTTAGCATGTAGTTTCTAGGATTAAATGGCCTTGATTTGATTCCTCATTTCCAATTTGTTTGGCATTTCTTTTGTTTAAAAGCCCTAAAAACCCTAGAATCTTAGAAAAATCATAACTTGAGATTGGTTAAGAGTTGAGACCTCCCCTTTGGACTTTGGTTTAGTATAGGTTTAGGGTTTCTTTGGGTGGCATTTTCCATTTTTTATCTTAGGGTTTGCTTCTGATTTTGAGTTTTGTTTGATGTTTGTTTCATAAACCCTAATTTGGGCTTTCATTTGCATCCCTTTTGCATTCTCTTGCATAACATGACTTGCCATGACATTTCAAGCATCCATGTGATTCATTTGACATCATAAGACATATAGAAAGCATCTTTGATTATTGCATCTTGCCTTTGCCATGTTGTATGCTTTGTATGCTTCCTAACTTTTCATGTGTATCCATGCTTCAAAGCTTGCACCATTTGCATCCATGGTCTTGTATGGACATCTCCATGCCTTGCCTTATGCTTGTAGAATCTTCATAGCATCATTATCATCATCAACATGCTTCTGGTTTTGTTTTTCATCATGTCATTTCATCTCATTTAGCATTGCATTGCTTTTCTCTCTAACATTTCAGGTGGTAAGTGAGCTTGAGAAGTGAATTTGCCTTCACTTCTCATAACTTTTCTTTTCATCTCTCTTGCATCCATTGCTGCATTTTTATATGTGTTTGAGTTTGAGCTTGCTCATTTTTTCTCCTTCCCACTTTCTTTCTTCAAGTGACTTGACTTCTTGAATGAAGCAAGTCACTTTGCTTTTCTTGATCCTGTTCATCTGCATCCTGGTGGTTCTCTTTGAAGATTTCTCTTGAAAACCTAACAAACCTTAGGAACAACCAAGCATGACAATGATTAGGGTTTTGATTAGTCTCCCCTCTTAGTTTTGCCTTTGTGTCTCTTTTGAGTCTTCTCTTCTCATCTCATAATCAGGGACTAAACCCTAAAGGCTTTAAGGCTTTGTGATTAAGCTTATGCCTGCATCCTTCTCTTAGGATGGAGTGTATAACTTTAATCCTAAGTGTTAAACCCTTAATGTGTTTAAATCTCTTAATCAATTCACTTAATAAGTACCAAGACATCACACTTGTAACTTGGGCCTTGCATTAGGGTTCTAATTCTTCCTTAACTGGTTAAGAAGGACTAACCCTAGTGTTAATGGACAAGTCCCCCTCAAGTTGTCTTACAAATCATAAAATTCACTTCATCATCATACCATTAATTAAAATCCACTTAATCAAAGGCTTGTTTTGTCATGAGCTTAATCCCTAATCATGGATTAAGTTGAGGAGCTTTCCTCAGCTTAAACATTCTCATCTATTATCCTTCTATTAGGATGGTGTAATGAGTCTGTTTAATCCTTGATTATGGCTTAACCTCATTACTTAACACTAAACAAAAACCACAAAAACATTTAAATAATCACAAGTAGGTTAATGATCTTAATCCTGCATCAAAGGTGATTAAGTGTGAGAATCTGACTTCACACTTAAGGTATTCTCATTACCCCTAATCAGAGGGAAGATGTGATGAGTTTACTAAATCCATTGGTTTAGACTTAAGCTCATTAACTTATGACAAACTTTCAAAAGCAATAAAAGACTGAAAACACAAAAAACAAACAATAATCGTCTCCTTCGGGATTCTTTTCTCATCTCATTCACTCATAAACGAGAACTTGCTTCTTCCGTCTAATGCAAGACAGTTAGCATTTGTGCCAGACAGATCATACACTTGAGCATAGGCAAGCAAGCAGTTCACAAGTCAATTCATCTTTCAGTCTCTTTGGGTCGAACTACGGTGTTCTGACTTCCTCATTGCACGAGAGGATACGTAGGCATAACTTAACAGTTATCGAACAAAAGTCTCTGTATATCCCCCCTCCTTCCAGCTTTATTCTTTTAGCCTCATGATCTTGAGCATACTCTTTTCCTTACACTAACACTGTATATATCACACTTTACACTTCTTTTGCACTGACACCTGTACATTCTTTTCTAGCTCTTTACACACAAATTGCACTGACACTACCCCTTTTAAAACACAAATCTTTCAAGCGTGGATCCCGTCGAGTACGGCGGACGATCTGGGTGCTAATACCTTCCCAGGTTGTAACCAACCCCCTTTCTCAGTCTCTCTGGTTCGCAACCGTCTTATCCATCTTTTTCTAGGTTTATGCAGCATTACCTTTCCTTCGGGATAAAAATGCCTAGCTGGCGACTCTATTCATTTCCAGTGAGTTCACGGCTGAGTGTTCTCATTGTCCCTCTCGCCGACCGTTCGCGTCTGTACCTTCATCTGGACCCTGTTTCATTTGTCGGGAGCGACAAGCTTCAGTAACTGTGAAAGTAGAGCTGCATAGGGCATCGGGATGGGATCGATAACCCTGATAATTTGTGAAGTCCTTTGCTGGCACGAACGTTGTTGCTGATTGTTGTTGTTATAAGATCTTTGTTGTTGCGGGAACTGTTGTTGCTGTGGGAAGTGTTTTGGTTGAGGATACTGTTGTTGCTGAGGTGCTGGAGTAGGGATGGTGACTGCAGCTACTGATCTTTGCATGTATTGAGGCCTACCTCTGCCCATATGCACTGAGTTGGTCTCACCTGTCCTTCTAGGTCCTGATAAGGGTTTCCTTGCATTACTGGAGCTAGAACCATTGTCAGAGATCTTACCCATCTTCAAAAGGCTTTCAATTCTCTCACCAGCTATAACCACATCAGCAAACCTGGTAGAAGAGAAAGCAGAAGGCCGATCAATGTAGGTTCTGTAATACCTCAAAATTTGCCCTCATATTTATTCCTTCCATTGGCTTATCACTTCGCTTTCATCTGCATTTTCCTATTAGGTCATAATATCCATAATCATGCATTTCATTGATTCCTAAGGCATGTGATCGAAGTGTTTCCTTGTGATATGGATTTTCCTATTCATAGGTGATATATTTGGTTATTGCACTCAAGTTTGAGACAAAGGTTGAATTCACATCATCACGAGAATATTCCTATTCAGAGGATCCATAAAAGATGCTAAATCAATATGGTATCAATGTGATTAAAGGTTTATTTCCTTTCGTTATTGGTGGATGCTCTTTTCATCAGATTGCGATAGTGAAATATGGAATTAGTGTTTTGATGCAAGAATCTTCAACATCATTGTTCATCCATGTGAGCGACTAGAGGTTTCAGGTGCAAAGATCAGTGGTCTTTTCATTTGTTTACTGCTTGGTGATATGGAATTGAGATTAAAGTTGGAATTTAGTCCGAGATACGAGTTTGGTGCATCAAGACCTATTCATATCCATTATCTAAAGTTATCCCAAATTTTGGCCTAATGTCATGCAATGTCATCCCTTAATTCAATCTTTGCATTTATTCACTAATTCAAACGATCCACTCTTTGATTTTTGTCACAAATTCAAACATCATTCATATTGTCCATACCACAAGTGTGTTATCATGACAAATTCTATGCAAAAAAAGAGATTCTTGAATATAATTCTTTCAATAGAATTGGAGAGACATATGCGTAAAATGTTATTTTTTGCGTGATATAATTCCTTCACAAGTGTATTGTTCCATTTACAATCTTAATATCCAAAGTCAAGGTCTTACGAAACCTTTTTTTTTTGTGTGGTATTTAAGGGTACATCAGGTCTTATTTACATAACTATTACAACTTTAAAGTTCAAGGGAATTCTTTTCACATCTCGCAAAAGCACCGAAATCTTAAAGAGCTCAGGCCATGTTTCACGGACGGAAATTATCCTCATCTCAAAGTCAGCATATGTTTCTTTTCTTTCACGGTCTGTAGCGAGCCTCTCCATCTGAAACGCAAATAAGAAGGTCGTGTAGTTAGTTACATTGCACTTATGAGATCAATTATTAAGAACACAATGTGACACAACAATTAGTTTTAAAGCTTAACATGGCGATACAAGTAAATGCAGAATTCAGAAATAACGAAAAGAAGAAAAAGGAGAGTTACATAATAGTAACCTTCATACAAATTCTCACCGAGAAATACCAGCCGAAATCTTTTCCTCATCAACCTTCATTTCAACCTGCTTCAATAACCATAACTTAAGACTCCCTCTAACTGTCATAGAAAGAAACAACTTCATGTCAGTTTCAATCTCTAACTTCCTAACAGAATTTCTCAACCAACATAACTAACTTAACCATTTTTTCTAACTGTTTCTAACCACCTAGCCATCCCAATAACTAACAGAAAAATCAGAAGGGGGAGGACCTAACTCATTCTGCAGTAGAGAAAAAGGGGGCTAGATCTTTTCCATGACCTGAACTAAAAAAAAAACCTCATCTTAATTTCTCCCAATCCTTTTCTTCACACCTTCTTCTTCTTCCATAATCCCCTGCCACCATTGGCCTCTTCTCCATCACCATCTTCAAATTCAGTTTCACCACTCTTCAACTTCAATTTTCAACCTCTTCAATCTGCAAATCACCCTTACTTAAAC